>CM057343.1:80469649-81703859 GCA_030015575.1 Agapanthus africanus
CGAGAATGTAAATCTTGTCCAGTTATAGTGTTTGGCAGGGAATTCTATGCAAATTTCCTTTTAATCGGAACTGACAGCTATGACGCAATTCTTGGGATGGACTAGATGAGTACATTCCTTGCGATTATTGATTGTCGAGCTAGGAATGTGACTTTCCTCATTCCCAATCACCCAGAGATTATTTTTGAAGGAGGAAGCGAATCTTTGGAGCCAGCCAAGTATTGAGCCAAACCGAAGGTATTGATGGCTATGGAGATTGATGAAAACCCCGTACTGAAAATTGTTCGGGATTTTCTTGACGTGTTTCCTGAAGATTTACCAGGTCTACCACCTCCCCGCGTCTTTGGATTCTCGATAGATTTGATTCCAGGTACAGCGCCAGTTTCCAAGGCACTGTACAGAATGGAACCAGTTGAGTTGGCAGAATTGAAGAAACAAATTGGAGAACTCCTAGAGAAAGGATTTATTCGCCCAAGCGCTTCGCCGTGGGGTGCACCGGTCTTGTTGGTGAAGAAAAAGGATGGATCGCTACGGATGTGCATAGACTACCGGGAGCTGAACAAAGTTGCGATAAAGAACAAATACCCCATTCCGCGTATCGACAACTTATTCGATCAGTTGGGTGGTGCCAAGGTATTTTCGAAGCTGGATCTTCGTTCGGGCAACGCCCGAAAATATATGCAAGGCAACTTTCAGGACCCGATACGGGCATTATGAGTTTCTCGTGATGACTTTCGGTGTTACTAATGCTCCAGCTATATTTATGGATCTGATGAATAGAGTATTTGTGAAATATTTGGATATGTTTGTCATTGTATTCATCGACGGAATATTAGTCTACTCTAAGACCCGAGAGGAGCATGTCGAACACTTGCGAACGGTACTACAAATCCTTCGGGAAGAGAAGCTATACGAAAAATTGAGCAAGTATGAATTCTGGCTCGACAAAGTGCAGTTCTTGGGACACGTTGTTTCGGGCGAAGGCATCTCAGTGGACCCAGTGAAGATAGAATCTGTTAGGGATCAACCGATACCGAAGTTAGTGGCCGAGATCAGAAGCTTCCTGGGATTGGCAGGATATTATCGGCGGTTCGTTCAAGACTTTGCACGTGTCGCTGAACCTTTGACAAAGCTGACACGGAAGGAAGTACCGTACGTATGGACGGAGGAATGTACTCGGGCTTTTGAGGTACTGAAGCAGAAATTGACCACGACACCTATTCTTACAGTGCCAGATAATTCAGGCGGTTTGGTGATACACAGCAATACTTCAGGGAAAGGTTTGGGCTGCGTCCTGATGCAGCACGGTGGGGTAGTTGCTTATGCCTCATGACAGTTGAAGAATCACGAGAGGAACTATCCAACACATGACTTGGAGTTAACCGCAGTGGTTTTCGCATTGAAGATCTTGAGACATTACTTATTAGGCGAAAAGGTGGAAGTGTACACGGATCACAAGAGTCTGAAATACGTGTTCACTCAGAGAGAACTAAATATGAGGCAACGCCGATGGGTAGAATTAATGGCGGACTACGACTTGGACTTACAATATCATCCGGGAAAAGTAAATGCCGTACCCGACGCTCTCAGTCGCAAGCCAGCGGTCATGATGTTGACCAGTCAGAGGAGCATCATTGGGAATTTTCGGAAGCTCGAACTAGAGGTTGTTACAGCGAGTGCAATCAGACAGTTTTGGCAGTTACAGGTGCAGTCTTCTTTCGTAGATCGCATTAAGGCTGCGCAAGCTGATGATCCTCGATTGCAGAAGTTCAGAGAGCAGGTGGAAGCCGAACTGAGGACAGACTTACTCATACATCGAGATGGTTCTTTGAGATTCAGCAGCAGACTCTGCGTTTCCAAGGAGGATGTTCAAGAAGAAGTACTGGCTGAGAATCATAGTTCAGCTTATTTTGTGCATCCGGGAGGCATAAAAATGTACCGAGATCCGAAGAAACACTATTGGTGGAACGGGATGAAGCGAGAGATTGCACAATTTGTATCCAAGTGCTTAGTATGCCAGCAAGTAAAGGCAGAACACTAGAGAACAGCTGGACTGTTTCAACCGCTTCCGATACCCGAGTGGAAGTGGGAGCACATCACTATGGATTTTGTGACTGCCTTACCACGGAGCCCAAGGGGAAACAACGTCGTTTGGGTTATCGTCGACCGTCTTATGAAAGCTGCACACTTTATACCCTTCCGGGTGGGACAGTCGACAGAGTCGCTTGCGGAAAAATACATGCAAGAGGTAGTGCGACTTCACGGAGTTCTGGTCGGTATAGTGTCAGATCGAGACACCAGATTTGTTTCACACTTTTGGAAGAGCTTACAGGAGAGTCTGGGTACACGTCTCAAGTTCATCACGGCTTACCATCCACAGACGGACGGACAGTCCGAGCGTACTATTCAGATGCTCGAGGACATGTTGAGGGCTTGCATGCTAGACTTCTAGGGTTCTTGGGAGGACTCCCTTCATCTAGTGGAGTTTTCTTATAACAACAGTTTCCAAGCTAGCATCCAGATGGCTCTATTCGAAGCACTTTACGGACGGAAATGTCGATCCCCTGTTTGATGGGATGACTTAGGTGAGCGAAGATTACTGGGCCCCAAACTTATTGTTCAGACGGTAGACAATGTCCAGATGATCAGACAGCGCATTAAGACGACTCGGGACTGACAGAAGAGTTGGGCAGATGCCAGCAGGAGAGCGTTAGAATTTGAGGTCGGAGATCATGTGTTTCTGAAGATTTCTCCTACCCGCAGTGTTATCAGGTTTGGAGGTCACGGGAAACTCAGTCCCCGATTCTTCAGGCCATTCGAGGTATTGGAGCGAGTAGGGGAAGTGGCTTACCGTCTTGCCTTACCCTCATCGTTAGCGGACATACACAACACATTTCATGTGTCATGACTGCGGCGCTACGTTCGAGACGACAGTCATATTCTCGATCATTCTGAGTTGACTTTGGGTGCCGATTTAACCTTTGTGGAGCGGCCTACTACTATACTCGACTGTAGAGAGAAGGTGCTGAAGAACAAAGTTATTCACTTAGTTCGAGTGTCTTGGAGCGGTCGTCCTCCAGGAGAGTCTACCAAGAAACGCGAGCAGGACATTCGTGCACGTTTTCCGCATCTGTTTGTGTAGTGTTGTTGTTCCGTTATTTTCGTTTTTAATTTCGAGGACGAAATTTTTGTAAAGAGGGTATGATGTAAATCCCCAGCGTCCGTATATTTATTTCTGTATTTCTCAGATTTTTCCTAGAATTTATACACATTTTAAAAATATTTTTATTATTTTTTAAAATATTACCTAACTCTAAAAGAAATCCTAAATTCTAAACCCAAACCTAACCTACCCGACCCGACCAGCTCACCAACCCCCCACTTCTTCTTCTTCCCTCGCTCGTTTCTTTCCCATCATTTCCCTCGGCGGCTCTCTCACGCACGCTGCGACGATCGTGCCCACGTCCAAACGCCCCCGTGCCCCGCTCGCGTCAGCCCCCCAACGGCTCTCCCCCCGGTTTCCCTCTTCTCGCGCCATCATCCGCGAGGCCCGCTTTCACCCCTCGTCTCACTCTTTCCCGCTCTCTCTCCCACTCTCACCTCATTCTCTCTCTTCTCCCCTCAGAACCCCCGACGATCACTCATCTCTCTCTCCACTCGAAAAGAAAATTCCCACTCTCACCTCTCCCCCCTCGTGCAAACCTACGTCGCGACCTCAACCCAAGAAAACCCTGCATACCTGCACCCATCGCCGAACCTATCGTCGCCTCAGTCCTCATCGCCGACGCCCTCGTCGTCATCAACCATCGACTCCTCTCATTTCACCTACCTCCTCGTCTCCTTCTCCCCTTCACCTCCGACGAGACCCACTGCAACTGCAGAGAATCCATCACCCCGACCTCCTGCGACCCTCGCTGCCCTCGTCGCCGGAGCTCCGACCTCTCTATCTTCTCTACGCCTTCGTCACCACCTCCTCTCCCTCATCACCTCGGACGCCCACAAACCTAACACCACTGCGAGTCCCGACCCGGCACAGCCCCAGTTGTGCCCGACCTCCACCATCACCGCACTGAGCTTGAGCCGTGGCTAAACTCTTTGCGTTGCCGTGCATAGTCCATGCATACAACGTGCCATGCCATTCATCACCGTCGTTGCTGTTGTGTCACCGATCGTCGCCGTCGTCAGGCAAGTTCAAACACTTGTTACATGCTATAGTGTATTCATTTCGGTTGCGAATCAAACGTTATTATAAGTGTTCGATATAAACCATAATCTGAAAACCCTCTTAAAATGAAGAAAATTAAGCATAACAGATTACCCTAGTGATAACGAATACCGTGTTAAGAGTTAGCTCGAAAATACGGATTTTAACATCGTGAAATGTCATCCCCATTTAGATCCGTCGAATCTGAAAATTTCCGTACTTGAATTTTGTGAAAATCATAATAAATTGGTTACACACCGAAATGTTGTGTTCGAGGGCTCATATCGAACCCGAATCGACGAACTAGAACCCCATATAAGTTATAATCTGTTTATATTTTATAACAGTTACGGAAACAGGTCGGGAGTACGGATCTGGACTGCAGTCCAAAGCAGCACTGCTTGCCAACACTTAATTTGAAATGCTTTCATGTCTCTATGTGAAAATGGTATTATGTGGAACCCTATACCGTAGCAAACATAAATTTGTTAGCTAACTATTTGAAGTGGTCTTGTTCATTTTTTCCATTATTTGCTATTTTAATCACATTTTAAACCGTCAGTATGTATTGCAGTCCCAAGCAGGGACAGAACGTATATCCCGATATTAAACAATACATAACTCCCAGTACACAGCGGATATTATTGATCCATCTAGAGAGTTGGGAACCTAACCGATAAACCTAAATATTATCAAACTGTACAGTAGCCTAATTTTGATCTCAACAGGGTGAAAACTGTGTTACGAAATGGACTTTCAGTTCAGGAACTGAACTTCCAGCAGGGGACACTTAAAATGAAACGACTGTAATTTGCGAATCCGAAACCCGATTGACTTGAAACCAATTTCGTTGAACTTCTGACTGAGTTTACTTATTACCGCTTTTATATCATTTTACTTAATTCTGAACGTATGATTTAATAACATTTATATAAGTTCATGAGACACATAATGATTAGTTTGCATATAAATTGTTTAGCGGCAAGATTCACATTTTTTACCCGACTGCAATACCTCTAGTGATAGTGAGCGTCCTTATAAATTTTCAGTGAATAGTGCATTGTCGAACGTGAATAGTATTGGTTTAGATGTGTCGAGTACGCCAGTAAAAGTGAACGATTCATGACAGTGAACAATACAGCGAATAGTGAATAAAGCAGTGTTATCGATGCGTACTTATTCACAACTAGCCCATACTCATAGATAGTGAAACCTAGGGGGAAAAAGAAGTGGAAAGGAACTTGTATTTGGCGAGGCCAGTGATTTAGAGGATGATCATTCGAACATCGACTCTTATATATTAGGTTTGGACCTAGCGATCCGGCTGACAGGATTATGTCTCGAGCAACAATGGGCCGTAGTCTCGGGTACGTACGAGACCCTCGTTAAACATGAACGTTCCTTTCCGCAACTCGATTCCAAGAGTGACTTAGAGACCGCTAGGGACACAGATCATACTTTGCATTGTTTATTGACATATCGATTGTCTGCATTTATCATCTACATCGTTATTACTTTTATTCTTCTTGCCCCATTAGTACTCTTGTAAGGTTGCTATTGTGTCGCCCTGGCGACCTTAGTATGCATGCTTAGAGTTTGAAGAGGATCGGATTTAAGAGTTAGACCCACCCTTCGAGCTCGTAGAGATCTAGACGGTCGTTCATTCAGCATTTTACCGCTTTCCATAAATCAACTTTGTATTCGCACTTGGTTAGTAGTTTCTTTTCTTTCGTTCTATTGCAAACCGTGAACAATGAAAGTTGGTGTAATAAACTAGTGATGTGTTTTCTTTACTTCTGTGCTGTGTTTACTGATTACCATGTGATGCTAGAAGTCGAAGTGTGGCTATGACAGGATTATTTATTGTCCGTAGGAGTATGGCCGGCCCAGTTGACTCCCGTATTCCGTATTTTGAGAAACTGGACGTGACAGAAGGTGTTACGGTGGTTTCCCATCCTGAGACTTCCCTTGCAAGTAGCTCGGCGTCAACAATATCCAACAACCCTTTAAAATCCGCACGTTCAATTCTCACACCAAATCGCAACCGCTCAACTCCGCTGGCCGCAAGATCGACGGAAAACAACATCTGAGAAAGATTCCGACCTTAATCAATAGGATCTTCATGAAGTGGGAATATTGGCTACCCACTTGTTTTGATGGCAACCAGATTCCTTCTTGTAAAGGAAGGCGTTGCCGGCAAGAATCACGTGTATTCAGAAATCTTAATTTGTATTGTACCTAGTTTTAAAACGTTCCATCTAGTTTTCCACCAATCAGGCAGACCGGATGAGACAAGTTCAGAGCGGCCGGCACGGGCCAAGCACGTGCCGGCTCCATGCCGGCTGGTCGAGGGTCTTCCAAACGTCCATCAATCCGTCGAAGCATAGTCAAAATGAAAACCAGCCAACTCCCAAAACCGCGTCATTTTTTTAATTCCTCTGACAAATCATCACCCCCCAAATGGTGGCGGTCAAAGCCCTAAAAAAGACAAAAAATCCCCAATCTCTTTTCTTCAGCCTCGCCATCATCAACAAAATCCCCAGCTGCTCCATCGATGAGATGAGAAGATCTCCTCTCTCGAATCATCGCCATCGCCATGGAGAAGAATAAGGCCGCCGCTCTCATCGCGACGCTGTCGAACTCGATCCAAGCCCTAGGGCGAGGCTTCGACGTGACGGCGGACACTAGGCTCTTGTACTGCAAGGGCGGCGGCGCTGCCTCGAGGCTCGTCGAGATCGATGAGGGGAGGGTGAGGGATCTCGAGGTGGGCGATGGGGGTGTTGTGGTGAAGGACGTGCCTGCTGATGTTGAGATCGCTAGAGAGAGGAGGGTGAGGGAGTCTACTCCTGTTTGCAGCTTTCGCGAGGTTAGTTTTGCCTACGAAAATTTCATTTTCAAATTTTCATTCATTATTGACGCGTTAGTGGAAAAAGAGAAAAAAAGCCGAGGGCTTGGCGAAAAAGATCATAACTTTGATGTATAATCTTCGACTATATCAGGGTATACTACAGAGTTCGTATTATAAGGTTTGTGTTAATCCTGAAAGTATGCTATAGAGTTTGTATTAGTACCATCTAACTGAAATTTACCCGAATATATCTTATCCGTGCTAGTCCTGAAATTTTTAAATCTGGGGACATACTGCTATGTTGTCATATACTTTTTGCTGGTACAATTCACAATCAGTATCAATTCTTAAAATGTGAGGATTCATGCATTACGATATCATTCTTCATGGAATCAGAAAACAATCTACGAGTGTAATTAGTGGTTTAATATATATGCATCGTATTCTTAATTCTTACTAGTTACTGTGATTTCTAACTTCTCAGATGGCTGAATATTTCGATAAGAAGTCAGGCCTATCTGAAACCGTGCCTCTTGGCAGCTTTAACTCCATGTTCAGTTTAACTGGATCATGGAAGATTGATGCAGCAGCAACTAAAGCACTTGCGATGGATGGATATTTCATCCCACTATTTAAAGTTAAATTGACAAGCCCTGAATTAGTTTTGAGGGAGGATATCAAGCGGGCTGTTCCACGTAGTTGGGACCCACCATCCTTGGCTAGGTATGTAAATGCTCGTTCTTCCTTATCTTACCGTTGAGTTCTACTTCTTCTGAACTCTAGATCTGTTTTGTATCGAAAGTGGATTGTTGCGCAATAATTTCTGTTGGGGTTATGTCTCTTATATTGCTAGATCAAGGCATTCCTTCTCAGCTGTTTCTTCATTCTTTTTTCAACTAACACTTACCTTCTATACCCCGTCTTTCAGCTTTATCGAGAATTTTGGCACTCATATCATCACTTCTGTCACAATCGGCGGTAGAGATGAAGTTTATATCAAGCAGCACCATTCATCTACTTTATCAGCATTGGACATTGAGAAGTATGTGAAAGAAATCGGGGACCAGAGATTTTCAAGCTTAGAAAATCAGGTAAGTAGTACACTAGCACTACAGTCATGTACAATGTCACCTGGTTTCATAGGAACACAACATATCTACTACCTAAGATGCCTAGGGCAGGTATATATAATGCACATTTCAAAACCTAGGGATATCTTGCTAATACGTCTTTGTATTCACAGTTTACAGATGCATTGCTTCTTAACAACAGGGATGGGCACCCTCAGCTATCTAATGGCCCTCATCTACATGGGAAGGAGGCAAGTTGTATTAATGTCTACTCTATTTACACTTATAAAATATGGCAAGAAGCATATGCAATCTTAATAATTGATTCATAAAGCCTAATATCATAGTTAATTTCATGGCCAGCGTTGTTTACAATTTGTAGATGTTTTAAAGGTGAACGGTTCTTAGTTAGCTTTCAAGTTCTAAGAAGCTCCATTTATTTTTATTTTCCATATGTTTGTTCAGTCGGTAGTGCATGTGCATATGTAATTCCTGCTTTATACTGATATGCTTGTTAAAGAGGACCTTGACCTGGTTCACAACATATTAGGTCCTTATATTGTCAGAGGTACATGCATCTTTCTCACATCTTAGCTGGTGAACAGGTAATTGTCTTGTGAGGTTTGCCTATTGCACTAGCTTGGATTCTTGGTATGCCAGTGTTCTTTGGCATTAGGATGACGTGCGGTACCAATGGTTGTTCCAACCTGCATTCTAAATTGCTTTGAGACATATATTTACTATAATGTTACCTTCGGTTGTTCTCTGATGTGCATGTTTTGATATAAATGTTTAATTGCCCGTGATATACATTTTTTTATCCGTTTAAAAAAAGAAATAAAGTATTGAATTTTATCCTCTCATAGCTGGGCTCATGGGAGGCTCGACGTACTTTTATCTCTTACTCCAGTTCTGTGCAGGCCCTATTGATTTTTTTTTTGTATTGGGGTGTGTGTCTCTTTTGGAACGCCCCCCCCCCCCTCCTGTTTACCTGCTTATTATATTATGTTACTCCACGCTTCTGTTATCTATTACAATTTAAGTTTTTAAATGAAAGGCAATGAAAAGATTCTCTCTTTTCTTACTAGAAAGCAAGGATAAAATGGGGAGAAAATTATATGACATTGCTTTCGACTTAAAGTAGCTCCCTGATAATGCCAATCTTCGATGCATGAGTAGACAAGTAATATAGTGTACCCATTCACAGCATGCTGATAAGCCATTTGCATTACTTTGACTTGTTTACAGAAGTTTAAAAAACTTTCATCATAAAAAATGTACTATATCAGGTATGCAAATGTAAATCCTGCAGATCATTCCACCTCAAGGTGTCTTCAAAACCTGTTAAAGCAATTGAAAGTCTGCTGGTTGTGGGTTATGATCCTGGTTAAAATATTCCAAGACATATGATCCACTAATTTGTCTATGTGAAAGGAATAAAGGAATAAACTTTGTATTTTCTGATGTAAAAGTTTAAAAAAGAATAAGGAATAAGCTCTTGCTGCATTTTATAAACCATTAATTTTTTTTGTGAAGGTTGTTGTGTACATGCACTGAAACATCAAATATGCTTTAAACACACACGACTGTCCACATGTTTGTGCCTGTTTCTGTCTGTTTCGATTTCGAATAAGGATGTTGCTAAAACTAATACTTGATAGCAAATGAGTAGAAATTATTTAGCAGTAATTATCTTCTTGCATGTTTTGGTGATAAAATTTCTATTGCAGGATGTTACAGTAATCTTTAGAAGGAGAGGTGGTGATGATCTTGTTCAAAATCATGCTGAGTGGGCGGAAACAGTCCCCTCAGCACCAGATGCTATTAATATGACCTTTATGCCTATAGTTTCTCTTCTGGATAGACTACCTGGAATCCAGTATCTAGCTCGTGCTGTCGATCTATATTTGCACTGTAAGATTTGTTATAACCTTTATTGCTTTCTAACACATTTTATCAACGGTCTTCTACTTGTTATATTCATTTGAAGTTGAACTTAACTAGTTAAATTCCATGAGCAGTCATATCTTGCTCGCCGGAAAAGAATATGGTCCAAGAACAAGTCTCTATTCCAAACTTTTGGAGGCAGTTACATGAATCCTTCCTTTCTAATTTGCTTTCGGATCTTCAACTTGATTTTATATATACACTGATTCCATCCTTGTTCATTTAGGTCTACCTTTAGCCTTTATTCAAGGTTCAAGGTTTCGGCCGAAACCACCGATACGTGATGGTTTTGTATTGGTTTCGGTAGTGATCGATACGAAACCAACCATACTATAACGCGTATGTGAGGGTTAAGGCTTATAGTGAGGTTGAACACCAGACAAATATATGCTTATACATTGTAATAGATATATCTCAGAAGAGAGATTTTATCGACCATATTAATGGTAAATTGGTATTCATGTATGATGTATGATGCATCTCTAGATATCAGCTCTCTTATCTCTTTTCTTATCTTGATTGAAAAAATTGTCATGTCCAACACTATTTTTTGGTAACCACATATTGTCCTTGCCTGCCAAAACTATAATTTCTTAGTCACTAACCCAATGAAATTGTCATCAAACATTTTTTATTCCTTTTCTTAGGGATCCTAATCCTGAGATCAGTTGCCTCATTTAATTTTATGCTTCTCTTTTTTTCAATAATTTTATCAGTCATTTACCTCAAATTCCCCAAAACAAGCAGAAACTAAAGAGCATTGCCATATTGGCATGACACTGTTTTCATATTCTTGCTAACATTTTTCACTTTTCAGACAAGCCACCTATCGAGGAATTGCAGTATTTCTTGGAATTCCAAATACAGCGTGTTTGGGCTCCTACACAAACTAATATACCTGGACACCAGAGAAAGGAACCTGTATGCCCTTTTCTTCAGTTTAGCCTGATCGGCCCCAAGCTATATATCAGCTCAGAGCAGGTATGCAATTATCTGTGAAATTTGTTAAATACATCAAGGATCTTACACAGAACAAAAGCTGTCAGAAAATTTGAGGTTTTCGTAAAGCAAGTATGCCCAGTAGGAGCATTATTGGCCCAAGCGCAGGTGGGGCTGGGACTAGCTTTGGCTGATTGATATTTTTCTAGACGCGATAACATGAGGAATAACACAACTTATTGCAATCGGTAACGTGGTAGCATTATATTTAACTATTAATTACAGATTTATATAATCTGTCTTTTCTTCAATTGTTCCGCAAGGAGCACTTATAATAATTCTCCTTATTGACTTGACCTCATTCTAGCTAGACAATCTGCCATGTTATGTAGAATTTTATGCCCCCATGCATTTCCTCATTGTAATTTAAACCAACTACACTTCCTGAGTTGTCTCTGGAATCACTCTGCATGATTATTAGATGGTTTAGTATGCGGGTTGAAGTCATCCGCATAGCCCTTTGGAACACATTAGTAAGGGTTCATTTTAGATCGTATTTATATGACTAATAGTCAACCTGAAGTTGACCCCCAACCCTCTGACATTGATTCTATCAATTAGTGTCAGATTCCTTGCCTAGGAAACTATGGACAGGAGAGGGGCTTGCCTTAATTCTGACTGTCCAATTGGGAGTTGAGTTATGTTTGTTAGTTGTTCCTGTAATTAAAATGAAGGAACTTTCACCTTCTTTTGTTAACAGAGACATTTAAAGATGACATTTCTTTTGGTTCTATCTTCAATCCTACACATCCGTAATAGAAATTTATACTCCCTCCGTTTCACAATACTTGTCTTTTTCTGTGCTCTCTTTTTCCTGTCAAATTGTTTGCCCCTTTACGCTATCAAGAAGCATGCTTCAATTAGCAATACACTTAAAATATAAAGTTCCTAATTTAACCTAAATTGGAAGAATAAATCTAAAGTCTCAAGAAATTTCTTCATGCATGTTCAAGTCTCAAGAAATAAATGAAAAGTAGTCTATGGTTAAATAAGGAATTTTACATCTATAGAATTTTAGAGTTTAGAAAAGTTATTCTCTTCTTAGTAGGCGTGCAAAAGCAAAACACGGCTAGTATTGTGAAACTGAGGGAGTACATATTTTAAGGATCACATAAATTTGACTTGTTAATTTATTTTCACCTACAAGCTCTAAAAGTGATCAAGAATGACATCCATAGCTGTGATCAGAAACACCACCGCTATTACCCATCACCTTAGGAATATTAGATAGGGATTTTTCTCCCCCTCCACATTTCCATATTAGAGGGAACTTTTATTAGAGGGAACTAAAAGTTTATTGAATTGTATTTTCGCCTGCAGTTTCTTACCGAGATCTCATTATCCATTGCAACTTTTGCAAGCTTCTATATCATGTGGATTTGCAACACTGCAAATTGTGTTTAGTTTGTCACATCAGTTCCGGGTTAATGATTTAAAAGCAGGCATCGATGTAGGTGCCTACAATATTACTTGGTCACAAGATTCCATTGCTAGTTATCAAAGCGGGCACAACGCGCAACAATTCGATGCAGGGACCTTCCTCTATTTATAGATGCATGCACAAATTGGTGCTCTCATATCTATTATATCTTTAACCAGGAGTTTGGTGGGAAATCAGCTCCACATCCGTTGTAATTTTTCTTATTTCAAAATTTATATGGATCTTTCTCATTATAGACCGGTGCTCCATAGCCAACTCTATTTGCTGGGGTAAAGCTAATGATGATGGTATTGCTTTTACCATCATATACTGTTTGGATCCCAAATTTTTAGTGGTCCTTGGGTTTTCTAACTAACGTAGTTTGATTTCAAACATTTAGTTCTGTTGAGTTGTTTAGCATCATAGTATTTGGTCCTAGTTTAAGCTGTGTTCGATACCTTATAAATTGTCGGGTGCAATACCTAACAGCTTAAGCCTAGGCCAGAATGATTTCTGAATGAAAGATGTCTGTTTGTTATGCCCATCCCAATTAGTTTTATTTACCCAGGTAACCAGGTTATATAATCAGGGTAGTTTTGAGTTTTGACATCAATATATTTCACTGTCGTAATCCCAAGTACAACTAGCTTCGAAATTTCATGCCTATATGATAGTTCATGACACTACCACCACCAGCAACATGCCTTTATCTCGACCTATCAGAGTCATGCCCCATGATCCGAAGTGATCAGATCTCAATGCTTGTTGCCGATGAGTAAAATAGTCAATTAAATTTCAATCAAAATTGAGGACCACGAACAGAACATATATATAATTAAATTCCACATGTTATCCATAGTACGCGATCAAGATGCATGTACATAAAACCGATATCATAACTTTCCATGTAATTATAATTTATAATCGGGGTTTGAAATTTTTACAGGTCTCAGTCGGTCGTAAACCGGTGACAGGCCTCAAACTATCATTAGAAGGAACAAAGCAAAACAGACTCTCAATCCATCTCCAACACCTATCCTCTCTCCCCAAAATCCTCCGGCCCCACTGGGACTCACACATAGCCATTGGCCCACCAAAATGGCAAGGACCCGAAGAACAAGACAGCCGTTGGTTTGAACCAATCAAATGGAAGAACTTTGCCCATGTCAGCACCGCACCAATAGAAAACACCGAAACTAACATTGGGGATCTCTCTGGTGTTTACATAGTAACAGGAGCTCAACTCGGTGTTTGGGATTTCAGTGCTAAGAGCGTCCTTCACCTTAAACTTTTGTTCTCGAAAGTTCCTGGGTGCACTATTAGGAGATCGGTGTGGGATCATAGCCCAAGCCCATCAATTAATGACCCCGCTTCTACGTCTTCTCCTTCGGGTGAGAATATTGGAAAGCTTGGAAAAATTATGGATTTGACGGAGATGTCGAAGGGACCTCAGGATACACCTGGGCATTGGTTGGTTACAGGAGCGAAGCTTGGGGTTGAAAAGGGGAGGATTGTTGTGCGTGTAAAGTATTCGTTACTAAATTATTGATACAAGTTTTATATTTTATTTTGTAGTAGTTGTTGTTGTTCAAGCATTTTTGGATGTAACATTTGTTCAAGCTTGGGGTTTCGGAAGGGTTGGTATTTGGGTTTTTATTCAATTTATGTCGTGTTTTCTGAGATTTTGATTCGAGGGATTACCAATTGCCAGAATGTTTCTGATGTGATCTGTTTGAGGTTTCTGATCACTGAGAAGACCTCGGTCATATTTGAGTTCTCTCTTTTCCTGGCACCAATTTTAACAATGTGTTGAATGTTTTTTATGCTTGTCTCTACATGTTTTTTAATACTCGAAAATGGTGTGGCCGATGCATGAGAAAATAATAGTTAGCATTGTCATTTTAGCCTTTATTTCTAAAAACTATCAAATTCTGTCCGTAAAACTATCAAATTCTTTCAAAATTAGGAAAACTACCACGCTTTGCTTTGAAAATTTTAAGAAGTGCTTCGCAATTATAATTTTTTTGTAGTGATTTTACGTTTTCGTAGTTTTGTGGTAGTTTTATATGGTTTTTGAAAGTTTTATAGTAGTTTCTTATATATCTAACAAGAATTTAGTAATTCTCGTAAGTAGGCCAAAGTTTTCGTAGTTGGTAATTCTCGTAATTAAGCTAAAGTTTTCGTAGTTTTTTGAAATTAAACCTAGATTTTATTTAAGTTTCAGTTTTGCTAACATATCATAATCTTTTCTTTATACATATTTCAGATAAATGATGATTTATTTAACCTTAAATTCTAGCGATAATCCATTTTTAAATTTAAATTGTTAAAAAGCAGAGGGTAAATTATAAAACATTTGCGAAAATTATAAAGCATGAAAGATGTGTAAGGGATCATTCCCTTTTCTTACTTTTTGAGGAGGGAGAGAGAGAGAGAGAGAGGAGAGAGAAAATTGAGGTGAGGATGAATATGTTTTTTCAATTATTTTCAACTCTCTTTTTGTCCCAAAACAATGAGAAGATGCAGCATGGCACCCCTCGTGTCCCCATGACAACAGTAGAGGTTTTGCGCAGCTGTTTTGTTAGAGAAAGGATGCCTTTATGCATTTTCCCATTTCTGTTCTTCTATAAATATCTTCTTCACAAATGAGAGCTGCCTATTTATCCATCTTCCCCTGCAAATTAAAAGTTTATCAGAGTTGGGTATATTTATTAATAGTTGATGTGGAGAGTAACTGAGAAAATGCCACAATTTAAACTCTCCTTAATATGTATCAGTAAAAACATTAAGTTTTATCCAAAGAAAATATCATCCTAGCATTCCATTCATGTCGAGGCTCGAAAAAGGAAATGCACGTGGACCAAGCCAAAAGTTTTCAAAGGGCTTTCCTATTGCCATCACTATAGTCTACATGTAAGAGTAGGACCCACTAAATAATGCAAAAAGGACCCCTTGCACTCTATACAAACCGGGGACGTAAATCGATACAAAAATTCCGATCCATGAATTTTATCAAATACGGATAATAATCTTTTATGACTATCTATATCCGCATTCGTCAACGGCCACCGGATGTGGATATGATAACGCCTATATTCTTATATGTCGAAAATCCATTTGCGACTTTTACCAAATACAGATAGTGATCTTCATGTCGGTAAATGTCTGTAACTCTTTCCAAATACGGATATAGTTGATATCTATCTATATCCATTCCATATGCGATCCTCTCACAGTTCTAATACAAAGTTTCTCCACCATCAATGAAGGGGAGAGCATTGAAGAACTTTAGTCTTTACAAAGGCCAAAATGGGGTCCAAAACAAAAGGCCAGGAGTACTTTGGCTAGACCCACGTGAACCTCTGAGATCCTTTTACTCATCTCAGCATAACTTGCAGCCCCCCACCGCGCACCAACACTCTCTACTTTTATTCATTAACATTACAATATTAAATGCCACGCTCACTAATTTTCTCTAGCGACTTCTCACTGTATAAGGGCCCCACTTGTTACTTGGGTTTCTAGAAATGGCTCGTCTGCACAACACTCGTGCTTTTTTGATGCCCAAGTGTTGCATACGTGAATATAGCCATTGATTGCTTGATGCCACTTGTGATTTATCAATGAAGTCTTGGCTCTTGCAAGTGTAGTTTATATCTTAAAACCCAATGAAAGGTTGCTACTCTTAGTTGGAGCATCAATTGTACTTGGTTGATACCAATTTCCTCTTCAATATAAGAGGTCACAAGTTCGAACCTTCAAGAAATCGATTTAAAAAAAAAAAACTTAGTCGGAACAACATGCGGTTCCAGACCAGACCAATTGGGCTTTAACTCAGTCGAGATGAGTTGCAACTACGGCGGAAAAAGCACATATTCTGCAGACATTGAAATTAAGAATCCACAGAAACATCAGCTTGTGCTTATACTCATGATGTTAGAGGAAGACAAAAAGGCTGAATACAAAGCCTCAAAACATGAAACTGAAAAAAGCAAAGATATTTGATCCAAAAATAAGCATCTTGCGCGGTCCCACAAAACTGAAAGCAGACATCTCTTCAACATGACAACGAAAAAATCAGAAAAATTGATTAATCAGTTGGTTTATGGCCTGTTTATTTTTGCAGGAATTGGAACAGTATTAGCAGAATAAAAGGGCCAGCTACTGTAGCATGTGATATTTTATGTTTCGAATTCCTCTTCTTTAGTCCGCTTGCAGAGAATTGGGTGGCATAAATTTAACTCTTACATCATAATAAAACGCCTAAAGCTGATTCCTTCCAAACAAATAAAAAGAATAAATAAAATCCGTTTCCAATATCAAGCCCCCAGACATAAAAAGAGTGTTCAATTATTCCTTGAAAACAAAAATAAAACCTGAAATCCCTAGAATTATGACACTTTAAATTACTTGTTTCTTATTGTAAAAGGCAAACAGCCACTTATCATATAACTAAGTCCATGTTGGTACTAAAATTACGACATTTCCAATTAGAGGAAGATGTGTCTCTTGGATAAAAAGGGTCATATCAATGAAGGCACTGCACCAATCACATGACCTATTTTACCACAAGTCCAGTGATTAATAGGAGCAATCTGAACATAGCGATTCTCACCAAACACATCACCAAAATCCCTAATCTGTAGGGTGACAAATGTTGCAAAAATCACCATCATATCAGCTCAAAAAAAACCTAGAGGAAATTTGCAGCCAACCTTACTTGCCAAAAAGCTGCAACTTGCCTCTAAGAGAAGAGAGAGAATCCTATCCATTGATTCTGCCATTTTCCAATTACTTAATAGCATTTTACTGCAATAAATTAATTACAGAAAGAGATCATAAAATCAGTCAGAAAACAGAAAAGATGGGAACTGATCTAATAAAGCCAATGGTGCAGACCCAAGACATTGATAATAGACCCCCCCAGCAACAAATAAGAGAAGCAAAATTTACAAGCAAGAATTTTAGCATCATTTGAACCTACTAAATTCTGATGAAATGGAGGACCACTTCTATCATTAGATCCACAAACACCAACACCAACCTTAATCCCTTCAAATTTCTCAGACTTATCAATACACAGCCCAGGATTCCCACTCAAGTCCAAGTTCCTTCCGAGCCTCCGAATGAAACTAGCACCAAAGGGAACAACACCACCAAGCGAATTCCTACTCAAATTCAAATGGTAGATCCTTTCAAGGCCACTCAAACTTTGTGGTATTTCTCCACTAAGCCTATTATTCTCCAGAGACAACGTGGTCAGATTTTTCAACCAACCAAAGCTTCCGGGTATCGAACCTGTGTACCCGGAATTCGCCAGCCTAAGCTCTTGGAGCCTCCCAAGCCTCCCAAGTTGAAATGGCAATTGAACAAACATTGGGTTATCATCCATTAAAAAGTACTCAAGACTCTGGAGTTTGGGTAAACTTTTAGGGAAATCTCCACTTAGCTTATTGTTGCTGAGAGCTAAGAAAGTAAGTAGGCTCAGATTACTTAAACCCTCAGGGATTGGACCAGTCAATGAATTGGAGCTCAAATCAAGTTTTTGAAGAAGATCCATTTGTCCAATTGATGCAGGGATTGCTCCAGTGAGATAATTGTAGCTCAAATCAAAGTCTACAAGGTTTTTCAACCCGCTGATTTTCGCCAGAATTTGACCAGCTAAGGAGTTATAGCTAAGGTCTAAATGAATGAGGGATGTGAGAAAAGAGATGCTTGGAGGTATCTTACCATAGAGCCTGTTCTGAGAGAGAGTGAGGACCTGGAGAGAAGTGAGTGAAGATATCTGTGGTGGAATGGGGCCCACAAGAGCTGGGTTTGATTTGAGGGTAAGCTGCTGGAGAGATGATGGATGCTTGAGAACTGGAATTGAGACAGTGGTTTTGTCGGTGATGAAGCAGTTGAAAATGAAGAGAGATTGGAGATGAGGGAGGAGGAAGACCTCAGAAGGGAATGTGGCAGTTTTTTTGCAAGCAGGGTTTGGTTTGTTGCCAAAATCTAGCCTTGTGACATGAAGAAAGCTGCTGCTCTCAAGAGATTTGCATTCAAGGCCAGGCCATGAAGAGCCAGGCATGCATGGGTCTGGGTTTGAGACTCTCCAGTTTCTGTCAGAGGACATTGCCTCCATTACATGGAAGAGGGTCTCTCTCTCAAAAGGGTTCATGGTTTGTTTGTTGGTTGCATTGGAATGAGAGATGAGAGGGAGTGAGAGGAGTGAGAGGAGGAAAGGGAGCAATAAGGTGAGGGGTGGCATTTGGGAAGAAGCAAGCAGAGGATGAGATATGAACTATACTTTTGTTCTGCAAGAGTTTATGCTTGGGGTCTCATGGAGTTTGGTGGGGAAATGGAAGAAGGCTTTTGAGCACACATGATGAAAGAGAGAGATGGGTTTGATTTGATTGATACGATAGGTCTTTATTGGGTCCTGCATGTCTCCATGTTTGATTATGGGGGGAGAGTTTTGAAACGGAACAATGTAGTCATGTAGGGCCAGGAAAATTGAACAGATATTTCAGATGAGACTAGGATTCTAATCACTGATGAAGGGGTATTTTTGACAGTAATCAAGTCATGCATCACTTGACAAGAGCTTGATCCCTCGGATCCACCACAGTAAACTCTTTGCCGGAGAAAAAAAAGGGAAAAAAGGAAAAATTCTGACCGAGACCCCAAATGCTTGCAAATGCCAGAAAGTTTGAACTTAAAAATTTTGATGGAATTTTAAAATGATACTAGGCCCATTAAAATTTAGTTCTAGCAGAACATATTAGAAAAACAAATTTAAAAACATATCGATGTATAAGGACTAAGAAGCATATATGGACAAAAAATATATAGCTTTAAAATAAGTGTCATTGAACAATATAGAAAGAATAGGAAACACAAATGAATTACCAATTTCAAAGGAAAAAACATATGAATACTATTATGCCAATATTTTGAAAACCCCTAGAAGAGTTTTCACCTAAACTCTTGCCCTAAGCCAACAAGAAGCTGCTTCCAGTACAAAGTAGCTAACCGAAACTGATACAAAGATCACATTCAACCAGCATCTGTCCCTAAATTAACTGAGGATTTAGACTTCATCAGCACCCTCTATACTTGCAGGGTATGTTCCTTCTGCAAACTGAGCGAGGACTGAAAATTTAATACATCTAGAACTGAGGGAGTCACAATCCTTGAAGATAAAGGGTGTGTTCTAAAATTGAAACCCCTTATTTTTGGAAATTGACCAAGTATGGTTCCAGACTTCCATTCACATTCTAAGGGCATGTTTGGATAGCTAGGGTTAAAATTCGTAGGATTCAATTTGGGATCAAAATGTCCCGGAATGCACATGCATTCCTAAGGTAAAATTCCTAGGGCATGTTTAAATATATGTATATTTGGATAGTTCAAGGATATGGATCTAGTTGAGAAATGTATATCCAAGAACTTTATATGTGCATTTTATCAAACACTTGCAAGGCATATTAATAGATATAAGTTGAACATTAACTAAACTACCATCAAATCCAATCCCAAGCATAACCCGGATACCCAATGCTTATATAAATCAATGAAAATCGTTCAATTTTCATATTGATCTCTCATCTCATTGAACCTCCTAGCTTCTCTCATCTTTTCCCACTTTTTTTGCTCAAATATTTATGGCTCAACCTCAAATATCTAAACCCATGAGCTTAAAAAAAACGATTTCAGCTTTTGTTTTTGTTGGAGGATGAGTCGTCTAGTTTTGATTACTCTACGAGGATGGAAAATGGAGAAGAGACGAAGAGTCCATCAACGGGTTTTTTTCTTTTAGAGAAAAGGTGAGAGACATATAAATTGGGTGAATGAAAAAGAAAAAGAAAAAGAAAAAGAAATAGGGGAGAAAGAATGAAAGAGAGATGGGGTTATTAGGCACTGTTTTCAAGAGAAGAGAAAAAATGCCCGGATTAAAAAAAATTTGCTCTCCAATTTTTAAAATCCGGAGAAATGAGCCTATTTGGAGGGTTTTCCCCTTCGGATTTACCGTTGAAAATGACATCCAAACAGTCCATTTCTCGGGATTGTTTCAATCTGGAGTAAAAAAGGAATCTAAAAAAGGAATCTGGGCTTTTAATCCTAAGTAAAAGATATATCCAAACAAGCCCTGAGCCTTTCTTCCTACAGGAGAGCATCTAAGTTATGATTCCTAGTATGTTTTAACCTCTGAAGTTTTGGCAAGGATTGATATTTTGTACTCTAAATCTCTGAAGTTTGGTCCATTTCTCTATCTAAACTTCATTGAAGTTAACTTCATTGAAGTTTAGATTTGCATTTGAATAATATTAATTATTATAATATTTCCTATGAGCCTTTGTTGTGGCCAAAATATAAATATTTGCATTACACTTTCTTTTTAACCTTCTTTAATTGCATGTCCAACTAAATTTGAACCACAACTCTGATTCCATCATATGTCCTCCCAATATTATGAGGTTAGCATATTTTTATGAAAAATTCTTCGGTATCTTGAATATCAGCCTTCGTAAGCATGCTATATAAAATTTATTCCGGTATCTCCAATTAGATAACACCATGTGTCAGTTATCCTTATCCTAAAATGAAGCCCCTCTCTCCACATGACACTCTCCCTCCATGTGACAATTGATTCTAAAAAAAGGAAAACCAATTCCCGACTCCAATTTTTTATGTTGGTCATTCTCTTCTGTATATTTTTTCATCTCTTGCCTCTGAAAAACTTCATCTTCCTTTTCTCAGTCTTTTTTTACCCTATCCAGAAATTGACACAATCCTCATCCCAATCCAATCGTTCAACAAATTGACCCCCCCTCTCTTCTTTCTTCATCGTTCAATTCTTCTTTCCTTTCAATCTACACACGCTATTGTTTTCTGATCGATCTGGGTCTGTTTTTGCAGGGGAGATGGCATATATCTTGTGTTTATGCTTCTGGATCCAACGCGATTTGATGTTTTCTCTCAGATCCGATCCGCACAAGATAGATGGTGGTTGATATGCAGAGCGAGGTTATTGAATAATTTCGTAGAGTGATCGTGCAAATCTATGACAACTCGATCACATCTTAGAAATTTCGTCGAGCTTTAGCGAAGGAATTGATGACTTGATGCCTTTATTGATGTATGGTGATTAAACCTGATGATCTATCTCTTGTTGAAAAATAAAAATAAAATTATAAGAGAGGGATAAGGGACGATGTTTGTGCTTGGGGAATCTATCGAGGGAGCTCCACAAAGAGAGGATGTGAGATTATGTGGGTGTGTAGCCTGTTCAAAGTCTATTTCTTGTAGTTGCCGATGGAGCAGGTTTTCGCTGTAGTCATCATCGCATTCGCCACTATTTGATGATGATATGCATACAGATGTGTAAGGCACAAGTTCCTCGTTTTGATTGAATGATGATGATATTTGGCTGCAGAGGAAGGCATGCTACGCATGGTGAGTTTTCATGTGTTGCCATTTTTATGGTATCCCCTCCAATGAAGCACTGATTCTTGTATGCCTCATGAATCGTCTCCGATCGTATATCAGAGTCTAAAACTCTCGGATTCTTTCGGAATTACTCGGACTTGTAAATGTCTTACTAACCTCTCTCAAATCGCCACTGTAACACCCGAGAACAAGGCACAATATTTTTAGATCTATCAGAATATTTTTGGCACTAATAAAATTATTTTAATTATTTTTTCGAATTTATTTTTGTGTCATGATGAATGGTTGGTTACTGATATAATTACATTATCATTTGGTGCATATAATATTTGATATGACAATCTTCTTTTTAAGTAATCAATATGTTAATTTAGTTACATCTTAATTAGTATCCTACATTATATTGTGTGATATATATTAGTGGCAACAAATTAAACAGATCAATATATACGTATAGAAATAATCTCATACAAATCCTCAAATCCCTTTATCTCTCCTTATATTATAACTTATACATATATGCAATTCCCATATTAAATCAAATCTCTTCCCTAATAGGTCGGTCCCATCTTTCTCATTCTTTCCTCAACTGATACGTATTCCCCTTCTTCATTTTGAATTTATCAAAATATAAACCGAAAATCACTAATTAATTTCCTCCTTAATCGCCCAATAAATTCCTTGATCACAATTTATTTCCCTACTAAATTCCTAATATATTCCGATCTCGATTCTCACTATCTCTTTCACCGATCTCTCTCTTCCCCTATATAATTAAACTCCCCTAATCATTCCCTCATCATCACCATCATCTCACTCTTTTCGAAAATACCCAAGACCCAAACACCACCGCCTCCATCCCCTTCAACCTCGTAGCCGGTGCCTAGTCCATCGCCTCGCCAAGTCATCACCTTCGCCTCCACAAGCCCCGAACCCGACGCCACCTCCTTCCTCATCAACCGAGACCCGACCTTCTCGTCTCTTTCCAGCCGCATCCCTCCAAGTTGCGGCCTCCTCCAACGGTACCAACAGCCAACGATCCCAACCGCACCACCTCCATCTCTTTCAGCCGCCTCCATCTTCCTTCCGAGATCTTCGACAGCAACAACGTGGTTTTCCTTCTCTTTCCAGCACTAAGCAAAGTATAACCCGATCCCAAGACAAACCCTAGCCGAGATCGAGCCTCACATCTTGTATCTGTTTCCGTAATCGTCGACTTTAAAGCAAGTGCTCTTGCTCTCTTTTTCGATCAAGACAAAATCAGCAGTCCTAATTAAAATGTTAACATATAGTGTTTATGATACATAAGACTAGAATGTTTTGAATAATATTAGTGCTCATCTTTGTATTGATATTTTAATAAAACTGAATTATAACGTGCCCCATAAACACTATATATATCATATTGGACACATACATAGTATACATTTGTTAGTTGTATGTATGCCCTAGAGGCCAGTATTGTACAGATGATGTATATTATATTGGATGCTTGGACATATATAGAGATGACTTTCTTGCTCAATATGATAGTATGCTATCTGGTTACTCTTTATCTTAACATGTACACTAGTCTCTTTAAACTGTCTTATAGTTACATGTTGATAAAGTCCTTAGGATGTGTACTTGACTACCTGGACTATGATGCAGATCATACTAGTGGGGACATGGTAGTCCATAAGTACATCCTTCAAAGTCCCTAGTCGTGGGTGTATCGAGACGGGGCATCGATATACCAGTGTAGACTAGCGTATACGCTTCTCGACCCATGAGATGGGCGATGGATGATCCCATATCCATTGGTATTTGACATCAGAGATGGTATACGGGTGCTCAGTGGAGACTGGGTACACTGGACGGACTCGCCGAGAACTCCCAGATGGTATTATACCTCACGTCAGATGGCAGTTCTCAGGTGACACTTGTACAGGTTAGTCTGTAGACCCGAGATCGTCATAGAGTCTTGTGTGATTCCCACTGTGCTTTGATCTCCACCTTACCACGTCCATGAGGGCGTGCAAAACGGTGGTCTTTGGGTACAGTCCCGAGTCACATGGAGGCAATGAGCGATAGGAGGGGTTTCGTCTCTCCCGGTATTGGGGGTTGATATTGCGCTGTGCTCGATTGGCCGTAACAGGGAAGTCCCTGGCCAGGGCTGATCAGAGATTTGCTGGTAAGTGTTACCAGTAGTTTCTCGACCCGTTATGAGCCTCACATCAGCACGACTTATCGGTTATTGGGGTCTGACGTTTACCACCCCTAGACTTGATATGCGACATATCAGACGAACAGACCGGACTGTACGGTAAGTGTTACTGATTGGATTCACAGGAGTGTGAGCGGGCTAGCTCGTCGATCTTCTGATCGCTCAATACCCGGATGGCCGTTACGTTTAGCAGACCGCTTGCGGCTTGTGGATGCTTGATATGATCATCTGCTACCGGCGTATTGACGAGTCTTTAGAGTCCTACACAGAGGTTTCCTGGCTCAAGCGAAACGAAATAGGAGCGCATATGAGATATGTGCGGGAGCGAGAATAATGCGTGTATGTGATACCGCATTTCATTCTCGCGATAAATGTTTCGATAGGTTATATTCGATATGACCTAGTTATCGAATCATTGATTCGATAAGCCGATACATAGGATACTAGTCGGTTATATGCGATATGACCGGATCGTTAAATCAAGTGTTGATTTAATGATTTGATGTATAATTATATATTTGATATATTACTTTGCATTAACTAGTATTGGTTCATTTTAAAAGGATTTTCTCACTTGATGCACATTATATATATGATATATTTTTGTGCACTTGTATGTATCATGTTTGATGATACTTGCTCACTTGGGTTTATGTAAAGATTAAACCATGGTTACATGCATAATGGTTAGGGTTTCGATTATTTACTTAGTTATTTATTTATTTATTCATTTTGGATATTATTAAGAATGGTGGCTTTTTTTGTTTCTATGTTGAAGCTTCATGAAGCTTTGACAAAGTCCACTATCCTTATCTTATCCTTAACCCTAACCATTCCAACTAACCTTAGTTTAATCTCTACACTTGACCATGGTCAAGATATGATAAGTATTCATATTAGTTTCATTTTTAAAAGACTTATCATATATTCTTTTTCTTCTTGATCATCTTCTTCTTCAAGAAAAGCTTAAGGTCCATCAATGGCAACTTGAGCTAAAGTGAGAGAAATCCAATTCTAAAGTGAACCCACCTCCTATTTCTTCACCCTCTACCTCTTGCCAAGTTGTTTTGGGTGTTTTCTTCACAAGTTTCACCACTTGGTGAAGTTGGAGCTTGAACTTATGCAACCTCGACGTAGATCATCTTCGGCACGAAGCCGACGACTTATTCCGCTCACTTCTCCGATGAAGCCGTCGCGAGAGTGCGAGATTCGAGATGGACAGCGAGGGGATGACCACGTGGAGCTAAGGAAGTGGATAACCGGATCTACAAAGGTTGTAGCATCTAACTTTTAGTTAAGTAGTTAACTAGATTATCTTTTCGCCTAGAATTCTAGTCTAAGATCCGTAGTCTAGGGTTTCCCGGCACCGTAAATTTTGAATTTGGCATGATCGATGCCTTGTGAGACGTCTATAGTGTGCCTAGGAACCCTACAGTGGTATCAGAGACTAGCTAGAGCCTTAGGCGAAATCTAGACGACGTTTGAAACCCGATCGAACCGAAACCAAAACCCTAAAATGCTCTCTGTACTTTTTCTGAAATCGTGCATTTTTGTCAATTAAAAATATGCAGAAAATTAAGCAGGGTGTTATATGAATTACTGTGAAATCCGAGGGCCTAAGACGATTTTTCCACCGCGGAACCGCGGCGCCAGCTATGCATGATGCGGCGGTTCCGCGGTCGTACTGTTCCTTTATTTGAGGATTTCTGCACAGTAACTCATATAATTTAATGCTATATTTTCTGGGGTATTTTTATTGTGACTCTACAGAAGAGTATTCTGGGGTTGTATTGGGAATCAAAGATTCGATCGGATTATCAAATTTTGTCTGTGCTTTTCCGGATAATTTTTAGAATATGTTAAAAAGTTCGACCGGATATAAATACCCAATTTTTCCCCTGTCGGGAAATTTCCAAGTGTTAAATTTTTCCGTAGTTTAACGACGTTCTAAGTAGTGCAAGTAACTCGATGGACCCTCTAGAAGACAACAAACCTTAACTCGATTATTTGACCGTCTTGAACTGCCCTTTGAACCTTCGGGTTTGGGGCAGTACGGCGTGCCACATGTGAGGCGTTGGCTTGACCCTTCTACGGCTGGACCGTTGATACTGAGGCATGAAGTGAATGTCTTTGAACCTATTTCATGTGTTGGACGGTTTCGGGAAAACTTGGGTATTCGAATGTTCGATCGGAAAGTTTAATATATTCTATTTATCCGGAATGGGATACAATAATTGGAATTCACAAACAGTTATGAGATAACTGAATGAATGATATAAATCTAGCGGTTTAGTTTCATTTGATATTGAAAAGAGTTTTCGATAATGAGACTAAAATGCGGGGTTTATAACTGTTAGGCATGTGATGTCTAAGTATTTCATTTGATTAGGCATGCGATGTCTAAAGAAGTTGCGGATTCCAATTGTTGTAGTTTTACACTTTCTTTTCTGTGGCCGTAAGTGTAATATGTGATATCGCCGGTTTCGTTGCTATATGTCAACGACAATTGGGATGCGCATATTTACTTACGTTGATGACATGTGATGTTATGTGTTGCTGGATATGTTATATTGGATCGTCGTGTTTGAATAGCCGGGGTTTTTTATGTGAGATGAGTGTTTTTCATTTTAATTCATGTAAAAACTTGTATGTAATATTCTTTTATTTGGGGCACTTCCAGGTAGCGGAAGTTGTCACCCTTTATATATTATTTACTTTTCCGCATTAGGATAGACCCAAGGAGGGGAGCACAAGTAACCGGGTTCTGGGGTCCAGTGGGAGACCAACTCGAGGAGTCGAGTGCGGGTCTCCTAACCCTAGAATTGGCAGGGTTGCTTGCCGCTCTCGTAGGGGTCTAGGGGTGTGGGATTGGCTATTCATCACGACCGTGGAATCCGTGTTTTATACTGGCTCGTATTGAAAACACGGACGTCCTAGTATATCCAATATTTCATATGTTTCTTCTGCTGCTTTATCTGTGATGTGATCATGTGATGTTCTTTGATAGATACTTTATATAGTATATATGATATATTATATAGACGTTACTTATGTTTTGCACCCGTACTAGCCCTGCCCTGCTCTGTCGTTAGTTACCTAACCTAACGGTGCACGAGGGGACATCGAGGCGAATGCGGATGGCATAAGTGTACGTCGTATTTATCTGTGATGTTTAGGTATTTAAATGATGGGACTTCATTAATGTGATTAATGAAAGAAAAGAAACCTAAGATGTTGTAGAATCAAATTTTAAACAAAACAGGTAGCTACAGTTCTTGCTTTGCATAGCGGTATATATGATATACCCTGCACCTTATTCGATGAGGAAAGGACCGAGATCCCTTCACCGGGAGTGACTCCTTTAGCAGTAACTGGCAGATGCTACACACTCGGTTTGGCTTTGATTGCTTTTAAGAGTTTTTGCTTTGCACAGTGATATATATGATATATCCCGCACCTCATTCGACGAGGAAAGGGCCGACGATCCCTTCACCGGGAGTGACCCCTTTAGCAAAACTAGAAAAGCCTCAAAATCACTCCATTTCAAAACTTCATTCGATTCTACAACGATATCAAGTTCATTACGCTCATGGTTTTTTCTGAAAGAACCCGCGTAGCCCTCCGTCATTTCAGATAGATATTATTTAGTATTCGTGCTATGTTTGTTGACTTAGTCAAAGCATAGTGTATGGTAGCTAAATTATGTTTATCTGTAACAACATGAGATGTGATTGGATTAGAGCATTCGCACGGCCTTGTTGACTCAGTCAAGGGTCGTACGGGTGGGTTTAATTCAATCGGGAAATGTACGGGTTGAACTTGACTTGCGATTTATAGTTTGTTGACTTAGTCAAGGTCATAGATCGCTAGGGGCAAAAGCATTATCGGGAATTTCAAGTGTTGAAATTTGCAACGAGATTGCATACCTTCTATGAGATAGTTGGATCCCGATACCCACTGCGAGTAAGAGTTACTCCTGGGAGAGTTTTACACATTGCAATTAGCTGATCAAGTAGGTGTCTAGAAAGGTGTCAACGGGGTTACGCCTCTGGGAAAACTAGGTTTACATTAATTAGGTTCGTGCGAAAGCACGGGGGACCTCCCTCAAAGTACCAACACTGGCCTGGCTGAAAGATTGGCGAACTTGTAGTGTGTAATTAATCCCGGCTAGTCTTTCCTTTTAGGGTTTGAAGGAAGATTTGATAAAAAGCAGTGGGAGCCATCCTGATTAGATAAGATAATAACCAATCTGATCTTGCACGAGCATACGCTAAAGTGTTTTCTTCTCTCTCTCCAGGTAGCGACCATTTCATGCCTTAATCAAGATAATAATATGGATGTATTGACCGAACCAGCATGTTATACTGTGCAGGGGAACGTTGGACCCGTTCTATCTTATAAATGTTATAAGACTGAACAGGAAACAGGAGAATATCTGGATTCTCACACCGCCCAAACGGAGAACATGCATGTTGATGCATCATCTTCGGGTGTGTTTGTCATTGAGAACTGTTTCTCAGTTCACCCTACGTCCTGGGTATTAGATACCGGGTCAGGATCCCACATATGTAAGATGTTACATGGGCTGCGAAAATGTAGAGAACTGAGAAAAGGTGATCATTCCGTTAATGTAGGGAATGGGGCAAATGTTGCAGCCAAAGCAGTTGGCATATATCACCTGGTATTACCAAATGGTGATACACTAGTCCTGAATGAGTGCTATTATATACCGAACATGATGTGCAACATTATATCAGTTTCTTTATTAAGTAAAGAATGATATAATTTTGTAGTAAAGGATAATGTTATGAACATATTCCTGGATCAAAAGTTGATTGCATCAGGCTCGCTACATAATGGCATATTCATTCTCAATCAAAATACAGTCTTCAATATACAAAACACACACAAAAGGAAAAGCTCAGAAATGAACGAATCCTTCTTGTGGCACTGTAGACTTGGCCATATCAATGAGACACGACTAGCTAAGTTGCATAAGAATGGATATTTGAATTCATTCGAATTATCATCTTATGACACTTGCCATTCATGTCTCAAAGGAAAAATGACCAAAACTCCGTTTACGGGACACGGAGAAAGAGTTACTGAACTCTTGGGACTGGTGCATAGTGATGTATGCGGTCCAATGTCTACACACGCCAGAAATGGTTCTTCCTACTTCATTACATTCACTGACGATCTCTCTAGATACGGGCATGTGTTCCTGTTGAAACACAAGTCTGAAGCTTTTGAGAAATTCAAAGAATATAAGCACGAGGTAGAGAACCAAACGAGCAAAAGTATTAAGGTTCTTCGATCTGATCGAGGAGGTGAATACTTAAGCAGTGAATTCCTGGATTATCTAAAAGAGAATGAGATTCTCTCTCAGCTTACTCCTCCTTATACACCACAGCACAACGGTGTATCGGAACGAAGGAATCGCACCCTATTAGATATGGTGCGTTCAATGATGAGTAATGCTGAGTTACCTATTTCCTTTTGGGGGTATGCGCTTGAGACAGCCATATACCTATTGAATCTGGTTCCGTCTAAATCTGTACCTACCACACCATATGAGATATGGAGTGGGAAGAGACCATATTTTAAACGAATTAAGATATGGGGTTGTCCGGCCTATGTCAAAAAGCAAAATCCAGACAAACTCGAGGCACGATCAGTCCTTTGCAAGTTTGTGGGATATCCTAAGAATTCTCAAGGATATTTTTTCTACCAAGCTGAGGAACAAAGAGTGTTTGTTGCTCAACATGCCACCTTTTTGGAAAGGGAATTTCTTGCAAAAGAAATTAATGGCAAAGAGGTAGAGCTGGAAGAGGTTCCAACACCACAAACTGCAACTAACGATTTAGTAGAACCAGAGGATTCAGTGATGCCCGAAGTACCCCAGCCTCTCCGCCGATCTAGTAGGGTTTCTCGTCCACCTGAGAGATACTATGGTTTTCTTATTGATGGTGGCAGTGAGGATTGCATCATGGAGGATGATGACCCAACTAGCTTCGAGCAGGCCATCACGAGTGGGGACTCAGTGAAATGGCTGGATGCTATGCGGTCCGAGATGGAATCCATGTACACCAACAAAGTATGGACTTTGGAAGTTGCTCCTGAAGGGGTAAAACCCTTGGGAGCAAGTGAATCTTCAAGAAGAAACTTGGTGTAGATGGGAAAGTGGAGACTTTCAAAGCTAGACTTGTAGCAAAGGGTTTTCGTCAAAGACCAGGTGTGGACTATGACGAAACCTTTTCTCCAGTGGCTATGCTTAAATCCATCCGGGTCATGCTTGCCATCGCTGCATATCATGACTACGAAATCTGGCAAATGGATGTTAAGACCGTCTTTCTAAATGGTGATTTAGAAGAGTGCGTGTACATGACTCAGCCAGAGGGCTTCGTAGACAGTGGGAGCAGCGGGAAGGTGTGCAAGCTGCTTAAATCCATTTATGGATTAAAGCAAGCATCGCGGAGTTGGAACATCTGCTTTGACGTCGTTATCAAAGAGTTTGATTTCGTCAAAAATCCATATGAACCTTGTATCTACAAGAAGGTGGCAGAGAGTAATGTTGTCTTCCTCGTATTGTACGTGGACGACATACTCTTGATAGGAAATGATATTCCTATGCTGCAATCGGTCAAGCTCTTCTTATCACAAAGATTCTCAATGAAAGATCTTGGTGATGCCTCATGCATATTGGGAATTAGGATCTATAGAGATAGATCCAAACGGATATTGGGATTGTCCCAATCCAGGTACATTGACACCATACTAAAGAGGTTTAGTATGGAAGAATCCAAGCGTGGGAACTTGCCCACGATCTCTGGACTCACTCTCTCCAAAGAGATGTCTCCCAAGACTGATTTGGAGAGAGCTCGCATGCAAGGGATACCCTATGCTTCGGCAGTAGGCTCTATCATGTATGCGATGCTATGTACCAGACCCGATGTTGCATACTCACTAAGTGTAGTGAGTCGGTATCAAGCAGATCCTGGAGAGAGTCACTGGACAGCTATGAAGAACATTCTCAAGTACTTGCGAAGGACTAGAGATATGTTCTTGGTGTATGGTAACGGAGAACTCCAAGTAGAGTCCTTTACCGATTCGAGCTTCCAGAGTGATAAGGACGACTCTAAGTCGCAGTCGGGCTTTGTCTTTACCCTTTACGGAGGGGTGGTTAGCTGGAAAAGTTCCAAGCAGGAAACCGTGGCAGACTCGACGATGGAGGCTGAATACATCGCTGCCAACGATGCTGCCAAAGAGGCTGTCTGGATCAAGAAGTTCATTACAGAACTTGGAGTGGTTCCATCCATTGAGCATCCAATACCTTTGTATTGCGATAACAATGGAGCGGTGGCTTTGGCCAAGGAACCCAGGTCCCATCAGCGGTCCAGACATATTCTGAGGCGGTATCACCTGATTCGGGAGATAGTTGATCGCCGAGAGATCGAGGTCAGGAGAGTTGACACGAAGGACAACACGGCGGATCCACTCACGAAGGCCATTCCCCAGATACAGTTTGAGAGACTCTTCGGGATGCTCGGTATACGATACTACAGCAGCTGGCCTTAGTGCAAGTGGGAGATTGTTAGTTGTATGTATGACCTAGAGGCCAGTATTGTACAGATGATGTATATTATATTGGATGCTTGGACATATATAGAGATGACTTTCTTGCTCAATATGATAGTATGCTATCTGGTTACTCTTTATCTTAACATGTACACTAGTCTCTTTAAACTGTCTTATAGTTACATGTTGATAAAGCCCTTAGGATGTGTACTTGACTACCTGGACTATGATGCAGATCATACTAGTGGGGACATGGTAGTCCATAAGTACATCCTTCAAAGTCCCTACTCGTGGGTGTATCGAGACGGGGCATCGATATACCAGTGTAGACTAGCGTATACACTTCTCGACCCATGAGATGGGCGATGGATGATCCCATATCCATTGATGTTTGACATCAGAGATGGTATACGGGTGCTCAGTGGAGACTGGGTACACTGGACGGACTCGCCGAGAACTCCCAGATGGTATTATACCTCACGTCAGATGGCAGTTCTCAGATGACACTTGTACAGGTTAGTCTGTAGACCCGAGATCGTCATAGAGTCTTGTGTGATTCCCACTGTGCTTTGATCTCCACCTTACCACGTCCATGAGGGCGTGCAAAACGGTGGTCTTTGGGTACAGTCCCGAGTCACATGGAGGCAATGAGCGATAGGAGGGGTTTCGTCTCTCCCGGTATTGGGGGTTGATGTTGCGCTGTGCTCGATTGGCCGTAACAGGGAAGTCCCTGGCCAGGGCTGATCAGAGATTTGTTGGTAAGTGTTACCAGTAGTTTCTCGACCCGTTATGAGCCTCACATCAGCACGACTTATCGGTTATTGGGGTCTGACGTTTACCACCCCTAGACTTGATATGCGACATATCAGACGAACAGACCGGACTGTATGGTAAGTGTTACTGGTTGGATTCACAGGAGTGTGAGCGGGCTAGCTCGTCGATCTTCTGATCGCTCAATACCCGGATGGCCGTTACGTTTAGCAGACCGCTTGCGGTTTGTGGATGCTTGATATGATCATCTGCTACCGGCGTATTGACGAGTCTTTAGAGTCCTACACAGAGGTTTCCTGGCTCAAGCGAAACGAAATAGGAGCGCATATGAGATATGTGCGGGAGCGAGAATAATGCGTGTATGTGATACCGCATTTCATTCTCGCGATAAATGTTTCGATAGGTTATATTCGATATGACCTAGTTATCGAATCATTGATTCGATAAGCCAATACATAGGATACTAGTCGGTTATATGCGATATGACCGGATCGTTAAATCAAGTGTTGATTTAATGATTTGATGTATAATTATATATTTGATATATTACTTTGCATTAACTAGTATTGGTTCATTTTAAAAGGATTTTCTCACTTGATGCACATTGTATATATGATATATTTTTGTGCACTTGTATGTATCATGTTTGATGATACTTGCTCACTTGGGTTTGTGTAAAGATTAAACCATGGTTACATGCATAATGGTTAGGGTTTTGATTATTTACTTAGTTATTTATTTATTTATTCATTTTGGATATTATTAAGAATGGTGGCTTTTTTTGTTTCTATGTTGAAGCTTCATAAAGCTTTGACAAAGTCCACCATCCTTATCTTATCCTTAACCCTAACCATTCCAACTAACCTTAGTTTAATCTCTACACTTGACCATGGTCAAGATATGATAAGTATTCATATTGGTTTCATTTTTAAAAGACTTATCATATATTCTTTTTCTTCTTGATCATCTTCTTCTTCAAGAAAAGCTTAAGGTCTATCAATGGCAACTTGAGCTAAAGTGAGAGAAATCCAATTCTAAAGTGAACTCACCTCCTATTTCTTCACCCTCTACCTCTTGCCAAGTTGTTTTGGGTGTTTTCTTCACAAGTTTCACCACTTGGTGAAGTTGGAGCTTGAACTTGTGCAACCTCGACGTAGATCATCTTCGGCACGAAGCCGACGACTTATTCCGCTCACTTCTCCGATGAAGCCATCGCGAGCGTGCGAGATTCGAGATGGACAGCGAGGGGATGACCACGTGGAGCTAAGGAAGTGGATAACCGGATCTACAAAGGTTGTAGCATCTAACTTTTAGTTAAATAGTTAACTAGATTATCTTTTCGCCTAGAATTCTAGTCTAAGATCCGTAGTCTAGGGTTTCCCGGCACCGTAAATTTTGAATTTGGCATGATCGATGCCTTGTGAGACCTCTATAGTGTGCCTAGGAACCCTACAACATTAACACATCATACTCCACTATACTAATGTAATCACAAAGATTCTTGTTGCATCATTTGAGTAGCTGTAATTACATACTTAGATATACCTATATGACAATTGCTTGATCAAAATGAGATTAATAAACAAGCCATACCTTAATTAAACGAAACCTTATGTTTATCGTGCATGTGATGAAAACTCTGGTGCGCACCCATTAATCCATCTCTTAAAGAACCATGTTTAAATTAATTATGAGATTGATGACAATTACTTGTTTATCGTTATTGGCGAGACCACAATATTACCTGTTAATATTATTATGCACAAGAACTCTTTTCATGCTTTATACTTATTCGAGATTTGTCACTTTGCATAAAATACCCGACTTGACATGACATACCTATCCACCATTACTGATTGTTTACCTAAAACAAGATCACTAATTAGAAAACTGAATTACATGCCATGACACCATTTATTCCTGTTCACAGGTTTCTATTCCGTAACGTTAACATGACATTACAAGTTCCAGTCCGGTCAGCATTTTATTTAGTGGTTGAGTTCACTGCCATATTAGTTATAGATACGCCGGGTATTAGGATAGTTTGAGTGTGCGTTCGTTCAACAAAATCTCATGAGTCCCATTGCCGGCAGCTCGTACCGGGCTATATCGGTCACTTGGTCATACAGCTCGTACCGGGCTATATCGATCATTGGAGCTCGTACCGAGCTATATCGGTCATTTGTTCATCACCTGGTACCAGGCTTTAAAACGATCATATGTTACTATTGCCGGTACCGGACTTTATACGGTCACTTGTTCATTCCACAGTCGGGCCCGTGTTTCCTTACCCTTAAGGCCCTACCTTTGGGTTGAGAATACTCCTGCAAAATTTGATGTACACACTCGAACTCATGATAGAATATATTACCTTTTAGTGACTAAATAGGATATGACTTGACCGACTTAACCTGTTTACATGCTTGTTTTATATTATTACCATATCCATACATACATGTGCACTCGGGCTTCACAATACTCATATATTTATGTTATCACATATATACACACATTATTTACGTTGAGTACTTGTTGGGGTGTTCTGACTTTCCTGGGACTTGTCATCTTAAGTTTAAAGACAGATTTTCAGGCCGAACAGGATCAGAGCGATTATTAGGAGTTTGCCGAAGATCGGTAGTCTGTAGGTTTATTTCTTTTTTTTGTTAGCTTGTAGCATGTGTGCCCTTGCAGGACATTGGGATTTATGTATCTTTTCGAATTTTGTCTTATTTTGAACCTATTGTATCGGATCCTTATTTGTGCATCTATTTAGCTTATGAATTTATTGTTAGTATTCTTTGTGATTTCGTTGCAGCATGATTAACGGTGTTATCTATTCTGTTTTGGGTATTATAATTGACAGGTTTAGCTAGACAGGTTTTATGTGACTATGGAAGATCTTTTCTTAGCATAGGTAGCATGACTGGCTTTCGTTGCTTTTCGTATTTCCGTATTTTGAAAACGGGACGTGACAAGGATTTGTAGGTATCATAGCCAGGTTTACAATGAAGTTAGACTTGGTTCAACCGACGTGTCAGGTTAGAATTACATGTTAGGTTTTTCTCAGTGTGTCATGTTGCTTACTTCTTTGACTCTGATTGTAGCATTCGGGCGACTTCGATAGAGTTACGATATTGTACTCATGTACCGTAGCATGGTTACAATACAGTATTCTGTTTGAGTAACTTAGAGTTCTACCCTGATTCTTATCCATTAATTTGATTATACTATATCATCTTGCTTTTCTTTTTCGCTCAATTATTTTAATATTCTGAACAAGAATCTTGTTTCCATTACCGATCCTCGTCGTTCGTTTTTTGACTTCAGAATCATGGCGGAAGAAAATTTGTGGGTGTATGAGAGGCGTGACAACAATGCCGCATTACTTGAGTTATATGTAGCATGTTGGAGAATCAGCAGCAGCAGATTGGCATATTTCAAGAGCGTCTGCTCGCTTCTCAGCAGAAAGCTACCGCCGTCTTGAATAAGATGGCTGAAGGTAGACGTCCAGGCAGTATCGCAGATTTCAGGAGACTGCAACCGGCAGTTTTCACTGGTTCGGACGGTCCACTAGATGCCTAGCAGTGGATCGTCGACATGAAGAACTTGCTGTCAGCTGCCCGAGTTCCAGAAGAGGACAGAGTGGACATAATCAACATACAACTGCAAAATGTAGCTAGAATTCGGTGGCTCGCAGAGGAGAACAGGTTGGAGAAATTGATTGCATGGACCGACTTCTCGACTGTTTTTCTTGAGAAATTCTTTCCAAAGTCGGCCAGAATCGAAATGGAACAACAATTTATCCATCTTCGTCAGGGAAGTCATACGGTAGATGCGGTAGCGACTGAGTTTATGCGACTTAGTCGCTTTGCTCCTTCGATGGTAGCTCAGGAGGACAAGGCCAGGAGGTTTTTGCGGTGCCTTACTCTGGAGATGCAGGAGATATTAGCTTCGCACGATTTAGGGACCTTTTCTGAGGTATTAGATGCAACCTGCAGGATAGACGCGGTCATAGAGTAGAAGAAATTTCAAAGTGGAGGATTTAAGCGTTCAATGAATCAAATGTCGAGAAGGATTCCAGTCAAACAACATGGAGGAGTTCAGATGAAGCGCATCGCAGCCCCGCCACAACAGGAATCCTTAGTTTGCGGATACTGTTAGAGACCATGGCATATTGAGAAGAATTGCCGCAGGTCCAAGGGTTTATGTTTGGTCTGTAGAGCTAGTGACCACCAGATTGGGAGTTGCCCTACGAGGTCGAGCGCAACCAACAACAGAAGGCGCTTATTCCTAGAAGCAACTTTTTGATCAGAAGCGAAGCAACACATGTCGTGATCAGGGACGAGCATTTACCCTGAAGGCTGAGCAGGCAGAGGCATCCGAGGATGTTGTTTTAGGTACCATTTTTGTTTATTTTGTTCCTGCCAGAACACTTTTCGATTCCGAGGCTGCACATTGTTTTATGTTTGCAACGTTTGCCATGAAACATTCTATACCACACGAAACACTGACCCAAGGTTGGGACATACATATTGGCAATGGAGTAGTTGCCACCAACCTAAAGTGTAAGCTTTGTTCAGTAGTGATTTGCGGCAGAGAGCTTTTCACTGATTTCCTGCTGATGGGGACCGATAATTTTGATGTCGTCTTAGGGATGGATTGGTTGGGTACTTTTCATGCACATATTGATTGTCGGGCTAAGACCGTGATCTTTCGCATTCCTAATCATCCAGAGTTTGTGTTCGTTGAGGGCAACAAATCTCTGGGACCTATAGAGTTTAGAGCAAAGCCGGTGAGCAGCATACTAGCATCGATGGAGGTTGATGAGAGCTCGGCACCAATCGTCGCTCGGGAACTCGTAGATGTCAATCCCGAGGATTTACCTGGTTTACCCCCGCCTCGTGTTTTGGGTTTTCGATAGAATTAATCTCACGGACGGCGCCGATCTCCAAGGCATCATACAGGATGGCGCCAATCGAGTTAACCGAGTTGAAGAAGCGGATAAAGGACCTCCTGAGCTATTGGATATAGTGCCTCAAGGCAATTATTGTGATTATGAGTAGGTAATTATGATAATTGAACGAGAACCTATACAGGTATAACAGTTTTACTCGAGATGATAGTATGTTATCTGGTTTATCTTCATCATTGATGAAACCCGTAGGATTGTTGCTCGACAACCAGCATTATGATGGTGATCATATATGGGAGAGCTGGATTGTCCATAAGCACATCCTTAAATGTCCCTAGTTGTGGGAGTATCGAGACTGGGCATCAATATTCTGGAGTAGACTAGTGTATACGTTCCTAGACCCCGACGAGGGGTGGTGGTCGGTCTCGCAAGCCACTGGTGTTGTGTCATCTATGATAGTATACAGGTGCTTACTAGAGGTGAGTACACCGGACGGACTCGCCGAGAACTTCTAGATGGTATTATATCTATCGTCAGATGAAAGTTCTCAGATGGCATGAGTACAGATTAGTCCTTTGACCTGAGATCGTCATTTGTCTCGTGTGAGTTCCCACTGTACTTTGATTACTACCCTACCACGGCTCAAAGAAGTCGTGCAAACAGATTTTAGTTGGGTATATTCCTGAGTCACATGGAGGCAGTGGTCAATTGTCAGGGATTCGTCTCTCCTGGTATTAGGAGTCGATGCCGCGCCGTGTTCAGTTGTTTATCACTAGAAATTCGTGGCCACGGTAGATAAGATTTATTGATAATTGATCGGTAGTATCTCTGTTGGTGATGAGCTTGACTCGGACACGACTTATCGGGTTAGCAGGGGTCTGACGTTATCCACCCCCTAGACCCGATATATAATACTCTTAAACGAAGAGACCGGACTGTACAAAGATTGTCACATTCAGGCTCAGTAGGGTAAGAACGTACTTGATTGTCGACCCTTTTTCGGCAAGTACGAGGGGTAGCCGTTACGTATAGCTAGTGCAGCTGACGTGCTTGTGGTTAAACCCACTGCCAGTGTATTGTCGAGTCTTTAAAGTTCCACATCGAGGGTTTTTCTGGTTCAGGCGATATATGTAGGAGTCGTACGTTGGTACGAGCAAGGGTCCGACTAAATACGTGTATAGCATACACGAACTTTAATTGGACGGTTGATAATACTAGTTGGCTTAGGATCAAACCGGATTATTAAATCAGATTTTGATATAATAATTTATATATATATATATTGATATATATATTTTAGTATTATTGTTCAATATTCATTCTCTCTTTGGTGTTATCCGTATTTTTATACAGATACACGTGTATGTAGCGATACATATACAGGGTGAAGTATTCCGTATTTATATGGGAATTCTTCTAGGACACATCATATTTGTTTTTCTTTCTAGAAAAACAAATGGGAAATGAGGAGGTATGAACCATGCTTATGCTTGTGCTTGTAGAGAGGTATGGCTTGGTGGTGGTCATTTATGGGTGCATTTATTGCTTCATGGTGGTAAAGGAGTGCCGATTCCATTCTTTCTACACTAGCATTATGATTTTTATTCTACACTAGTTAGATGCTTCATGTGAGACTTAGCCATTTTTCTCCTCTTCTCCTTCTTGCTTTCTTTTGAGCAACGGTTATAAGAGAAAAATTAGTAGAAAAATTCCGGCATCATCCACAATCCATCCTTAGCAAGTTTGGATCGTCGGTCGGAGCCTCTTTCGGTTTCTCTCCGGTGGATCTTCTTCGGCGAGGGTAGTCAACCTTCAAGTGCGATCGCGACGTCTACAAGCTTGGAGGGGTCTTCCACAATTGGGTGGACACGCGTCGAAAGTTGTAATTTTATACCCTTGTGTGTTTTAGCTTGCTAGTTTAGGTGTATGGATCGATTTCTTGGGTATGCGTGTTTGGTGCTTGCATAAAGTTTTTGTTTTCGCTTCCACCTTGGTCGCAGCCTCCGCGGCGCGAGCACCGAACACCAACATGAATAAGGGTTTCATTCGCCTAAGTGCTTTTCTGTAGGGCGCTCCAGTTTTACTACTGAAGGACGGTTCGTTACGTATGTGCATTGACTGCCGTGAATTGAACCGAGTTACGATTAAGAACAAGTATCCTATATCCCGGATTGATGACTTGTTTGATCAGTTATGTGGTGCCCGAGTGTTCTCTAAATTGGACATTCAGTCGAAGTACCACCAGGTTCTGGTTAAGGCAGAAGATATATGCAAGACAGCTTTCAGAACTCGGTACGGACATTATGAGTTTTTAGTGATGCCATTCGGTGTTACTAATACCCCAGCCATGTTCATGGATTTAATGAACCAAGTTTTCTTGCAGTACCTCGATCAGTTTGTCGTAGTTTTCATCGACGGTGTTCTTGTGTACTCAAAAAGTAAGGAGGAGCATGCCAAACATTTGAGGATCGTACTGCAGATACTGGACAGGAAAAGTTATAGGCCAAACTTGGTAAATGCGAGTTCTGGCTTGAACAAGTGGCCACATCGTTTTCGGAGATGGTATCTCAGTAGACCCGGCGAAGATTGAAGCAGACCCGGCGAAGATTGAAGCAATTAAAGACTGGCCGGCACCAAAGTAAGTGGCAGAGATCAGAAGTTTCTTAGGACTTGCAGGCTACCACCGGAGATTTGTCAAAGATTTTGCACGAGCAGCTGAGCTGTTGACAAAGCTTACTCGGAAGGGAGTACCGTTCGTATGGTCAGATGAATGCAATGGAGCGTTCGAGTTGTTGAAGGAGAAGCTTACCACTGCACCGATATTAACTGTCACGATCCACCCCCAACACAGACGGCATTGTCCGCTCTGGCCGAAACTGCACGGTTGTCCTTCGGGACGAACCAGACCCAACCAGAGGCCACTTCCTACGAGGTCACCTATCCCAGAATTTCCCTGACTCGAGCACGCTTAACTACGGTGTTCTCAAGCTCCTGTAATGCCGGTTCACTTAAAAAGCGCCTCTGTGTTGTAGGAGTGGTATCATTTCATTTATAGTTCCGGATCTGCTCTCTTTCGGAATGTATTCCGAACATTCCTCATTGTTCTACAGTGGCTCCCACGGACTCAAAAGGTGGCCCCCGTCCTCTTGGCATGACACTTGGCGTGGCATTTTGTTCCGTGTGGCACTTTGTTCCATGAGAAAGAACCGGGTCCCGACATTAACTGTACCGGATAGGACAAAAGGACTAGCGATCCACATTGACGCTTCCGGGAAAGGGCTAGGTTGCATCTTGATGCAGCATGGTAGTGTTGTAGCTTACGCCTCGTGTCAATTGAGGATGCACGAGAAGAATTTCCCGACTAATAATTTAGAGTTGGCCGCTGTTATTTTTGCCTTGAAGATTTGGAGGCATTATCTCTTGGAAGAATGAGTTGAAGTTTATACGGACCATAAGAATCCGAACTATGTATTCATGCCAAAAGAGTATATATGAGATGGCGCAAGTGGTTGGAGTTCAAGGCCGATTATGATCTTGATTTGCAATATTATCCCGGAAAGGTGAATGTGGTACTGGATGCCCTCAGCAGGAGACCAGCAGCTATGTTTTGTTGACTTGCCAGAAGGATATTCTTGATGAGTTCCAGAGACTTGATTTGGAAGTGGTAAAACAGGGGACACCTGGGCTTTATTGGCAGCTACAGGTGCAGTCTTCGTTAGTAGATCGTATTAAAGCTGCACAGATTGGGGATCCGCAACTGCAGAAGTTCTGAAGTTCGGTGGAGGACGGGTTAAGAACAGATTTATTGATACACGAAGATGGTTTTTTGAGATTCAGCAGTCGATTGTGCATGCAAAAAGGCGAGATTCGAAAGGAAGTATTGAAAGAAGCGCACGGTTGAGATTACTCGGTACATTCGGGTGGCACCAAGATGTATAGGGACATGAAGCAACATTTCTGGTAGAATGGTATGAAAAGTGAGATCGCCCGCTGTGTCGAGATGCCTAGTATGTCAGCATGTGAAGGCCGAACATCAGAAAGTGGCTGGCCTTTTACAACCACTTCATATTCCTTAGTGGAAGTGGGAACACATCATTATGGACTTCGTGATGGCTTTACCGCGGAGTCTTAACGGCAACAACGCAAATTGGGTCATCATCGATCATCTCGCAAAGACGGCCCATTTTTTACCCCTTCGAGTGGGACAATCGACGGAGACATACGTTGGTGAGGTTATATGGGTGCCTATCAGTATCGTAGTATCGTATCAGACAGAGACACGAGATTCCTCACATTTTTGGAGAAGCTTGCAAGATAGTTTGGGTACACGCCTTAATTATGGTATGGCTTATCACCCTCCGACGGACGGGCAGTCCAAACGTACTATACAGATATTAGAAGATATATTAAGGGCGTGTATGCTAGATTTTAAGGGATCATGGTGTAAGTCGATGTCGCGCATCCCGCAGGTTCGCGGGGACGCGGAATATACAAAAACGATTTTTACAAGCTTCGCAACACCGACTTAAACTCCAGGATCAATACGGAAATCTTAACTAGCAAACTACTTGAGATTTAACTACTATATAAAGTGTTATACCTCCTAGTTTCAAGTCTTTTGGGTCTTCTTGTCCTTCTCTCCTTGAGCTCCTCAAGTGTACGGATCGCGCTTGATCGTCGGCCTTCTCGTGTCAAAGACAATCCATCCGAGAGTATGTACTTCAAGCTCCAACCTCTAAACCGAGTTAACTAGGGTACCTAGTTTGCTAAGCTAAGTAGCCTAGAAAATATAGAGAGTGATTATGGATTAATTTGTCTCAAATATCCTAAATTTCTCAACACATGAGAGCTATTAGGGTTTGAGAAAGAAGAAGAAGAAAGCCTTGAAGGAGAGAGAATGTTGAAGAGATAATTGATGAATGAATATGGCTGAGGGTTGATGATAATAAAGCAAATAATAATTCAATAATTGAATCAAGCATGCTTCAATAGTCATCAAAACCATGAGTCACCAAAGTAGCCATGCTTCATTTATGATCAAGTAACACCTCATACCTCCACCTCATTATCCATTTAAGTAAATGGATTAAATCACAAATGAGGTGTCTTTTTCTAGAAGCGCTCTTGAAAAATTACAAGAATACCCCTCACCTTATATATATACCCGTATTCGTATTCTGAAAAATACGAATACAAAGAGACGAAAATAATCCAACAATATAATACTAAAATCCAACTTAAACTAAAGCCCATTAATATTATCCGTCCGAATCATAATCCATGTAGCTAGTACACGTATATGATCGAACCCTACCGTAAAACCATACGGCCTCTACATCGTTTCGTCCGAAGCAGGGAAACCCTCTGTGTGGGACTCTAAAGACTCGACAGTACGCTGACAGTGGGTTTAACCATAAACACGTCAGCGGTACTACCTGCATGTAACGACTACCCAGGTATTTGTCAATAAGAAGGCCGATGAGCAAACTCATCCAAACTCCTACTGAGCCTATCTGTGACAATCTCCGTAAAGTCCGGTTTGTTCGTCTAAGATACTCGCATATCGGGCCTAGGGGACGGTAATCGTCAGACCCTTAATAGCGCAATAAATCATATCGGAGTCGAGCCCAAAACACCCTGAAAAACTATTGGAGTGGCTACCAGTAAATCTCGCTTGCCCTGGTCAGGGACTTTGTGTAATGGCTTTCCGAACACAGCATGATATCAACCCCCAATACCAGGCGAGACGAATCCTATCTAACCACTACTGCCTCCCAGTGCTTCGGAACTGCACCCAACCACTACCTGTTTGCACAACTCATTAGAGCCGTGGTAGGGTAGTGATCTAAGTACAATGAGAACACACTCAAGACGAATAGTGATGTCAAGTCAACGGACTAAGCTGTATTCATGTCATGTGGGAACTGCTACCTGACGATAGCTATAATACCAACCAGCAGTTCTCAACAAGTCATATCCAGTGTAATTCATAACCCAATGAGCACCTGTATACTATCTCCAGTACGACGTACTAATGGCTGTGGGCCAGACCATCTCCCCTGCTGGGATGAGAAGCGTATACCCTAGTCTACTCTGGAGTATCGATGTTCCGTCTCGATAATCCTACGACTAGGGACCTGTATAAGGATGTGCTTATAGACTACCCAGCCCCTACTAGTGTGACTGTCATCACAACGCTGATAGTCAAACAAAGATCCTAAGGGCTCTATCAATATATATTAGCGATACGTTAAAAGAAACATATACGCATATTAAGATAGAATCAAACCAAATAGCATACTACCATATCGAGCAAAATTGTTATTATATCCGTGTGTATCCCAAGCTTCCAAAATATAATATACAAACCAGTACTATACAATAATGGCTTTTAGGGCATATATCACTAACACGTGGGAGGATCACCTGCACTTGGTGGAATTCTTTTATAACAATAGCTCCCATGCGAGCATACAGATGGCTCCATTCGACGCACTTTACGGACGTAAATGGCGTTCCCCACTTTGCTAGGATGATGTGGGAAAGCAAAGATTGCTAGAACCGGAGCTCATAACCTAAACCGTAGATAAGGTCCAGTCTTCTTTTTTGTCTAAGGCAGCACAAGATCGTCAGAAGAGTTGGGCAGATGCTAGTCGAAGACTGCTTGTGTTCCTTAAAATTTCACCGACTCGAGAAATGATTAGATTCGGTAATCGTCGGAAACTCCGTCCTCAATTTATCGGACCATTCGAGATTGTGGAACGTGTTGGAGTGATGGCCTACAGATTGGCTTTACCATCCTTTTTGGCTGGCATACAGGATGTATTCCATGTGTCTCAGTTACGCCGATACATTTGTGATGACAGTCATGTTCTCGATCACTTTGAATTGGCCTTGAGTACTGACCTCTCGTATGAAGAACCAATAGCCATCGTCGACCGTAGAGAGAGTGTTGAGGAACAAAGTCATTCTTTTAGTTCTTGTGTCTTGGGACGGACATTCGCATGGAGAATCCCAAGGACGAGACCCGTCAAAAGTATCCCCATCTATTTTCTTAATCTTGTAGTTCGTTATTCTAATTTCAAGGACAATTTCTTGTAAAATGGGTAGGATATGACACCAGAACAGGGTACGGAATTTTTAGATTTATCAGAATATTTTTGGCACTAATAAAATTATTTTAATTATTTTTTTGAATTTATTTTTGTGTCATGATGAATGGTTAGTTACTAATATAATTAAATTATCATTTGGTGCATATAATATTTGATATGATAATCTTCTTTTTCGGTAATCAATATGTTAGTTTAGTTACATCTTAATTAGTATCCTGCATTATATGGCATGATATATATTAGTGGCAACAAATTAAACAGATCAATATATACGTGTAGAAATAATCTCGTACAAATCCTCAAATCCCTCCATCTCTCCATATATTATAACTTATACATATATAAAATTCCCATATTAAATCAAATCTCTTTCCCTAACTAATACATATTCTCCTTCTTCATTTTGAATTTATCAAAATCTAAACCGAAAATCACCAATTAATTTCCTTCTTGATCCCCAAATAAATTCCTTAATCACAATTTATTTCCCTACTAAATTCCTAATATATTTTGATCTCTCTCTTCCCATATATTATTAAATTCCCCAAATCATTCCCTCATCATCACCATCATCTCCCTCTTTTCAAAAATACCCAAGACCCAGACACCACCGCCTCTATCCCCTCCAACCTCGTAGCCGGCGTCTGCTCCATCGCCGCCAAGCCAGCACCTTCGCCTCTACAAGCCCCGAACTCGACGCCACCTCCTTCCTCATCAACCGAGACTCGACCTCCTCGTCTCTTTCCAACAGCATCCCTCCAAGTATCGGCCTCCTCCTCCAACGGAACTAGCAGCTGCCGATCCCAACCGTACCACCTCCATCTCTTTCAACCGCCTCCATGTTCCCCCCCAAGACCTTCAACAGCAACAGCAACGTAGTTCTCTTTCCAGCATTAAGCGGAGCATAACCCAATCCCAAAACGAACCTTAGCCGAGATCGGGCCTCACATCTTCTTGTATTTATTTCTGTGATCGTCGACTTTAAGGCAAATACCCTTGCTCTCTTTTTCGATCAAGACAAAATCGACAGTTCTCTAATTAAAATGTTAACATATAGTGTTTATAATACATATTACTAGAATGTTTTGAATAATATTAATGCTCATCTCTGTATTAATATTTTAATAAAACTGAATTATAACGTGCTCTATAAACACTATATATATCATATTAGACACATACAGAGTATACATTAACAAATCATACTACACTATACTAATGTAATCACAAAGATTCATGTTGCACCATTGATTAGTTGTAATTACATACTTAGATATACTTGTGTGACAATTGCGTGATCAAAATGAGATTAATAAATAAACCATACCTTAATTAAACGAAACCTTATGTTTATCATGCATGGGATGAAAACCATGGTATTGCGCACCCATTAATCAATCTCTTAAAGAACCATGTTTAAATTAATTATGAGTTTGATAACAATTACTTGTTTATCGTTATTGGCGAAACCACAATATTACATGTTAATATTACTATGTACAAGAACTCTTTTCATGCTTTATACTTATTCGAGATTTATTTCACTTTGCATAAAATACCTGGCTTGACATGACATACATGTCCACCATTACTGATTGTTTACCTAAAACAAGATCACTAATTAGAATGCTGAATTATATGCCATGACACCATTTATTCCTATCTGCAAGTTTCTATTCCATACCGTTAACATGACATTATAAGTTCCAGTCCAGTCGGCATTTTATTTAGTGGTTGAGTTCACTGCCATGTTAGTTATAGGTACGCGGGGTATTAGGATAGTTTGAGTGTGCGTTCGTTCAACAGGATCTCAGGAGTCTCATTGCCGGCAGCTCGTACCGCATTATATCGGTCACTTGTTCATACAGCTCGTATCGGGCTATATCGATCATTGGAGCTCGTACCGAGCTATATCGGTCATTTGTCATTAGTTGGTATCGGGCTTTAAACGGTCATATGTTACTATTACCGGTACCGGGTTTTATATGGTCACTTGTTCATTCCACGGTTGGACCCATGTTACCTTGTCACTAGGGCCCTATCCTTAGATTGGAAATACTCCTGCAGAGGTTGACATACACGCTCGAACTTACGATATAATAGATTACCTTTTAGTGTCCAAATAAGATATGACTTGACCGACTTGACCGGTTTACATGTTTGTTTCATATTATTACTATATCCATATATACATGTGTACTCGGGCTTCACAACACTCATATATTCATGCAATCACATACATATACATACTATTTGCGTTGAGTACTTGTAGGGATGTTCTGGCATCCCTGGGACTTGTCATTTCAGGTTTAGAGATGGATTTTCAGGCTGAGCAGGATCGGAGTGATTATCAGGAGTTTATCGAAGATCGGTAGTTTTTAGGTTTATTTCTTTTTTTGTTAGGTTTCAGCATGTTCACCCTTGCGGGACATTAGGATTTGTCTCTTTTCGAATCTTGTCTTATTTCAAACCTATTGTATCGGATCCTTGTTTTTGCATTTATTTATCTTATAAACATATTGTTAGTATTCTTTGTAGTTTCGTTGCAGCATGATTATCAGCGTTATCTATTCTGTTTTAGATATTATAATTGATAGGTTTAGCTAGACAGTCTTTATGTGACTACGGAAGGATCTTTCCTCACCGTAGGTAGCACGGCTGGCTTTCGTTGCTTTCCGTATTTTGGGAAGCGGGACGTGACAGACACCTTTTCTTTTTCTCGAAAATTAAGGCTCTTGAAAACCCGAGTGCATTGAATATCTAAATAATTGCAATATTTATTTAGATTATGATATATTTATATGTATATCTTAATATATATTCATATTTTTCTAATTAAAAATCGATAAAAAAACGTATCAAGTATCCTAGGTTTTTGGAAAATTGTGAATCCGCGAATCCGTATGGTATCGTATCCCGTATCTGTATCCAAACCTGTGCTGCATAGATCCCCTCTTCTTCATAATTGTTTTCTTAATTAAGATATGGTCTTAATTTGTATATAGATACCAAACTTGAAGTTTTTAATAATCATTTGGCTTTTATTTTTACTCTAATTTTTCTGAGTTGCTGAAATTAAATGAATATTTGGAATTGTTTTCTATTAGCACAGAGATTGAGGTTAGGGCAGGGGTTGTTTTATGTTAGCAGAGTGGGAAAAGAGTAAATTGATATAGAGTAAGAGTTGAGAAAGAGAGGAGGGTTAAGAGATAGGGCTATCAAAAGTAGGTCCTGAAAAGGGTCTGCTGGAAGAGGGAAACAATGATTTTACAGGACGGAATGACAGTACAAGTGGCCATAATTTTTTCATGTAAGTGTGAGAATTGGTAACTAGTTACCGGCTAATCAGGTTTCTTAGTGGATCCAACGGTTGAGAGTAAAGCCATACTTGTGATTATTTTATTATGCATATGCACATAAGATGGACTTTATTTTTATATAAGGTTAGACAAGGGACAGACCTACATAGAGTTTGGGGGGCACGTGACCACCTCCTGGATTGACGGATTGTGCATATGTAGATATCATCTTATGTATTCAAATTAACGATAAGTACAAATTATAAAAATGTTCAAACGCATTTCAGCTAGATTGGTTACCCAGTTGGTTCAGACTTTGCATTTGTAGGCCCAGGTAGGAAGTCCCAGGTTCAAGTCCCCTTCAGAACATTTTTTCTTTCATTTTTTTGTTCCCAAACATTGATAATATAAGACAAAGTTATCAAAGAACTATACTTCTGTTTATGGGATATGGTTCAAGACGATTTTGCTCAAATATTTGGTTCATAACTCTACGCAATTAGTTAAATACTTTTAGTTTTTCACAAATGTGAATTAATGTTGAGTATTAATCTAAAACTATTTTTCAATCCAAAAATAAACAGAGTTTTGATTAGAAAAACAATCATCCCTCACACTTATATTAATTGATTAAAAATATAGTTTTCTCAAAATTTTTAGGTCTGATAGAATTTTCGGCGGTTAAGATGTAATTGTTCATACCATAATTAAGAGAACATTAGTTTCCAAAATTACAATTGAGACTTGATTATTTCACGGAAACCGCTATGTGGTTTACTCGAGTTTTTCAAAACCACTTTATAGTTCAAACTCATCATGAAACCCTTCCAGAACTTTCAATTCCTTGTACAAAAACCCCTACAGTTATTTATTATAATAAATTGACTAAATTAACATCTTATATTAATAAAAATACTGATCTTCTAGATACATTGAAGATAAATCATACTCCTTATGTCGTTTATTGAGCAATTTGTCCTAATTTGGAGAACAAGACTTTAAATTTGAGGATTTGGAAAAGAAGCCTCAATTTGAAATTAAATCAAAATTTAAAGAAAAAGAGCTGATATAATAAGACCAGGATGTGTAATTTAGGATAAAACCATAAGAATCGGTCAATGTAGGGTCACAGGATCCGTTAATTGCCAAAAAACTTTACAAATCAAACCACGGGGTTCTTATACAAGGAATTGAAAGTTCAAGGGGGTTTTGTGATGAGTTTGAACTGCAGTGTGGTTTTGGAAAACTCGAGTAAACCACATGGTGGTTTCTATGAAATAAGCCTATTTTTTATAATGAATGTTTGTTCTGTTAGGCTTTAATTTGTATTGTCAATGGCGCCCCTCTGATCAAAATTCATGGATCCGCCCTTAAGATTAGGGATGTTGCGCAACAAAGGTTGTGCAACGCCCTACGCAACAGGTAAATAAAGGTGGGGGTAGTGGGCCCCATCACGCCTTTTTCCACTCTGTAGCGGATACGCCTCCTTTCTCTTTTTATATTCTAAGCCTCCAAGTTAGAAACAAGCAATATTTTCCAAGAATCTACGATCGATGAACATAAAGAAAATGGGTCAAAACACAGTATACTGACACACGTGAAATACCTTTATCGTTGAAGCTTAAAGAATAAAAAGATTGGAAGAGAGTGTGATCTCCACCAAGTAATGCATACATATAAGATTCGGAAAGCCTGCTCTCTGGCGAATAATAGAATTGATGCTATTTTTAGATCGGAGGCGTACATTCGAATAGCTTATGATACTAACGGTACATTTCTTTAATCCCACTTAAGAAATCCTCCAGACGTATATTTCTCTGTGAGATCCCGAGAGAATTATGTAGCTCCTCTTCACCTCTTTCTTTCCCTCAATACAAAAATCGTTTTTTTCAAAAAATAAATCCTTCAAAACCCTATAATTCCATCAAAATCCATATCTCCGTTATGTAAAATAGATCAAAACTTTCTAAATATTTCTCGGGGTGATGACTCGTGGTGTGAGAGGCTTGTTCGTATTTGTTTGATTGGTTGAGTGGGTTGGAAATCCTCTTCACTCTTTTCGTGTTCATGACCATATAGCCAAAGCACATAGTTTAAAATAGAGGATAACGGGAATGTGAACGTTCACAACTAAATTAGCAGTGAACGATCATGCCCTAAAGGGGAAAACCGGGGGTACCTCGATCTAAGTTGGACATGACCCATCCTAAGGTTGTCTTGTGTTCACAGCCAAGCTTAGCTGTGACATTTACAACCCTATTTTTTCATTAAAACATTACCCCTCATAATTAAAATCTCCACCCGTTCTTTTGCAATTATCTACAAGAACCACAATATTTTGTTGTACGGTTGTACCAAAAACACCAGTATGCAATTCCAATCCTTCCAAAATATTTGCATACCAATCCTTCATGAACTCAATGCATAAAAATCCTTCGTCCTTTGAATACACCTAAGCCGTCGTCGATTTCTCTATTCTGGTCAGCATAACTTTTCTCTTCTTCCCATTATGCAATTTCCATCTCCTCACTCGTTAATGCAACTTTTCTCTTCTTCCCATTATGCAACTCCCTCTGCTTCTCACCGGTATTTGTAAAACAGAAATTTATCACCAAACAAAAAGATTAACAAAGAATAAGATGACAAATTTGAAGCGAGAGATCTGAAGTGTAATAATTCAAATTTGGATTGGGGATCGAGTTCAGATCATGAGCCCATCTGCTAAGCTCAACATCCTGGATCTACCAAAAAGTGAGGAAAATGTAAAATAAAACACCAAGAGATGGAAATTCCACAAGGCTCAATCTGATTGATGCAATTCAAATACTTTGCCGGTGCATCTAGAAATAACCTATCTGTCACAACAAGAAACAACAGGAAAGAGAAAATCTATGGTTTGAAGAGAAAGAAACGAACCAGGAGGAAGAGATCTGATGCGATTAGTTAGGGCTTGGGAGCAAGAATCGCAAATGCCTCGATTGAGTAAAGGGAGCCAGTTGATCAAAAATTCTCTGGCGCGCTCGAGGTGGGCAGCGTAATGATCTTGAAGCAATCGCACATCCTTGATCTAGGATTTCGAAGTCGATCGAAGAGATGCAGCTTGTTGAAAGCATGGAGTATTCATTTTTCTAGATGCAAGCAGGGAGTATTTGTGATGAACGCGATGAATAGAGAAGAGGATCTCGAACTCACTCTACCAATCAAACAAACACGAACAAGCCTCACACCATGAATCATCATCCATAGAAATATTTAAGATGTGTTGATCTATTTTAGGTAAATACAGGGAGAGGAATTTTTTTTTGACAAGGAATTTTGGAGAAAGGGAAAGAAATAGGCGAAGATGAGCCACAGAATTCTCACGAGCTTTTACGGCGAAATCTGGAGGGTTTCTCGAGTGGGGCCGTGGTTAAAGAGTTGCGCAATGAGGATTATAAGCTATTAGAATGAACAGCTCCGATTTAATAATAGCACCAATGCTATTGTTCGCCACAGAGAGCAGGCCCCCAAATCCCCTTACATATAAGGTCTACTTTCACTAAAATATGATGGCCTTTTTTCTATAAATAAATATGTTAAACCTTTTTTTGTATCAGATAAATAAATGAGCTTAATCGATTATGGCATATGTTTACTACATATGCCATAATCGACGAGTGTTTAACATTTATACACCTATAAAGGGTGGTATTAAATCGATTTTTTTAAATGTAGTTCATGGTATGTTTTCTTAAATTTACTAATCCATGGTATGTAAATGTCATAAAAACATAAAAGGCACTTATCTGAAAAATGTTGAAAGTTCATTGTATTTTTGAAATTTAGCATATACATAAACAACCACTCATGCATAAACATTATACGGTACTAGAGTTTTGCACATGCAATGCACGTTATATCAAGTGTAATTATATGGGGGTAGTTATTGGAAGGGAGGTATGGGGCTAGTCACGGTTATAATTTGTGATTTGATTTTTTATTTTTATTTTTATTGAATTTCTCTTGCAAATTATATAGCCAAAGCTCTGAAACAATTTCAAAATTGGAGACCCCTAACTTTTGCACTATGATAGATATGTGCTTGTTCATCAGATTTTCAGTGAACCAAATGGCTCGATTATATAGTTGCTAAAGTAGATTAGTATCCCATAAGTGTGTAATTTTCTGAAAACGATTAAAAAATACCTTGAGCACTTTTCTGTGACATATTTCCGATTCTAACGTAATGGATCAGAAGTGTTGGAAACAAGGTGCACCACAATACATAAAATCGGAAGACAAAAGTATTGGAGTCTCCAATATTTATTTCGAACTTCTGCCACGGTCAACAAACTCTATCCCCTACAAAAGAAAAAGATGCATTTCTGGAAGTCTTGTCAATCTGAAAGCATGAAGTATTTCATTTGCTAATTTCAGACAGCGGCAAACTATGGTATAAGTGATGTGTGAATATGAATCAAAGCTTTATTATTTAAGCAATTTTAACTTTTCCCTTTTCAGTGTAGGCAACGATGATCACTTCAAAAATGGTACGAGTTTATGAACAAAATTTTAAGAGTGGGCATTACCTCTAGGTATAGCTATTCCTCTTGAGGACGTCTGATCCTTGGTTGCACCAAAACTGCTATCTTGGGTTAGTTGAACATCATGATATTAATAAATGTCATCGGTGCCAACTCCCCAACAAGAGCTGCTGCATCAGAACCGCAAGAATGCTGCCTATCGAAATATTGATTACATTGACAAGGTCATTGTTGAGCTACAAAAAAAAAATTAAAGCATTTGTTAACCTGGCAGATCCAATATCAGATAACAGTATAACTACCCAAAAATTTATGACCAATACTACCTTCATTGACATGCACACTCAATTAGGGAGCAGTAAAAATCAGAACCTTTGAACATTTGGGTAGTTCTATGACAAGAAAATCGGAATGCTCCTAAAATTAATGCCAAACGTGAATCTAAAAATAATGAGAAACACATGAAACGATATGCCAAATGGGAACACTAAAGTGATACTTAAGACTTTCAATTATAATTGTGTGTATCAAAAATCAAATGCTTGATTATTGAGATTAGATGCTAATATTGCTGGTAAAGTTTTAGAAGGCCAGCTTCATATAATTGTCTTTGTTGCGTAATTTTATGAAAATATTGCCATGTCTTCTGCTCCAGTTTTACTCTTTTCTTTCAATAATTTTCCTTTGGTTAGTTACGGAACTTGAACCTGGAACTGAGCCAGGCCTAAATGGCATGGTGTAGCATTACTTTACTTCACTAAAATTATCCTTGTTGGTGGGGTCTTATATCACCAAATTTACATATTGTTAGAGTTGGCTTCCCAACAGTCAAGTTATTACCGCCCTTCGTTGTGTTCTAACCCCATATTCCAAGACCAGCACACAGTTGAGCCCTATAATATTAAGCTCTAGCAGCCAACAGACTGTGATGTTCTTCAAGTGCAACATGCCGACCGTGTTTATGCATGTATCACTCTTAGCTTTAAGATTACCCAAAGAGCATAACTACTTCATCCAACACTGGGGCATTCCATCAAAAAGTATCCTCATGGCATGCACCAAAAGCCAGCACGTAAGAACTGTAAAAATGTGTAGAAATTGCCATATCCCATATATATCACCATGTATTTTAATATCAGAGCCAATCCTAGCGCTAAATCCATGCTCTTAATTGTCTGTAAATATTAAATAATTTTATTTAGCACTGTCATGGGATCAAGTATTGTGAATATGACAGTAGGTACAAGCATCTGGATATTAATATAACTTTAAGACACCAGAGTTGCACCTTTTTGTCATTTCGTAAATGAAGAACCATAGGTAAAGAAAGGAGAAAGAAAAAGAAACAACAATCAAGTTTCCATAAATTTAAGACTTAAGAGACGATGAGTTGAAGTATATTCTTACCCACTGGAAACCTTCCTTGTCTTGCAGTGCAGCACCTATCAAGCTCTCACCCAAATTTGCAATCTGGGAGGCTATAACACATATAATGGCTTGTGATACATCTACCTGTGCCAAAAAAGTGGCAAAGATTGTGCCAGATTAAATTAACAGATAAAGTTGTAGGAACAAACATCAAGCATACTCATAAACATGGTTAGCACTCGAACAGGGTGGACAACATAATTTTAAAATAAGTACACTGCTGCTCACAATCAGTTTTCTAAATGTCGGCCGACATCACTAAAATGTAGCGACATGTCGGTTTAGAGAGGAAAACGACACGAAATTGCAAAATTATTTCGGTCACTGTTATTTGGTAAACGTCGGCCGACATTTCATGATGTCGGCCGATATTTCGGTATGTCGCCGTTATAGCCGACATCTACCGATTTGTGAAAAAAATTGGGATAATTTTCTATGGGCTTTTAGGCTTTGGGCTTTTTACGTACATAACGCAATTGCATCAAAAAGAATCGAGGTAAGTATATGTATTTCCATTTATAAATTAATTTTTGATATTGTTTTCGGTTTATGTTATATTGCGATTACTTTTACTTTAAATGTTTATTATCAATATTTTTTATGTTGGGTTATTAATGTTTAATATTTATTTTCGACTATCCTCAAGTAGGATTCGAACCTACAACCGTTCTCTTAATAGGCAGCCGCTATACCACTGAGCTATTCAGGAAAATATAATTTTAATAAGTTTGTATAAATGATGTTTACATTACAAAAATGCAGAACTCTTTATTTGATTCACCCGACATTTCACGACATCGACACCGACATCCGACATTTAGAACATTGCTCACAATGACCATCCAACTGCCTTAAGGACCAAACTGAAGTTATGCAGTGAATATTCGGTGCTCACTATGTTTTCGGAGATTAATAAAGCTCAAAGGTTAGCTGGTGTGATAGAGAATATTCAATCCACAAACATAAAACTGCCCAGCATGTAGCATTAAGGTCTAAGAGATGCGACATTAGTTCCAAATATTCTTCAACCAGATTCTAGAATGTTAATACTTATAATCACATCCATAAGGTAACAGAATAAACAACTAGAGATTTTAATATTTAAAAAAAATAAAAATAAAAAATAAAAACTAGAAAATTAATAACGAAAATTTTTTTGCCGAAACAAGGAACACGACAAGCTTAAGTGATTTGGTACAAGGTGATTCCTTATCCATTAGAAATGGAGAAACTCGACCCCTACCTCACAAATGTTATTGCCTCTCTAAATAGTGCGATAGGAGAAAACACCAACTGGAAATTTCCCCAACAATAAGAACCTCCTCTTGCATCAGAAATAGAGAAAGAAAGGATACAACGACCAGCTCTTAACTGACAAAGTTCCTTCTAGATAATGAAACAAAAGGAACAACCAGCAATCTGTCATTAACTTCCTCTCGGTGAGCTTCAAAACCATAGCGATCATTTCCTTCACAATTTTACCGTAGATCCCCCTCAGTTCTCAATCTCGCTTAAAATCTCCTTATGCACAAGTCTTGACAACAGTACCAATCCCTGGATGACCAAGATATGCTAATTCAATTGAGGAAACCTACTCCTATACCAGTACATCAAGAAGTAGTTTAATAAATTGGAACAAATTGTTCCCAAAAGATGTTGGGATGGCTATCTGCACTCCTATAAGGAATATGATTCATACATAGACATCGACATTTGCTAACATAGAGCAGTAGGCATTCTCAGAGATATAAAATTCCATTCAATTTTCTAGCATGCTTTGACAGTTTTATATGCTAAGTCAATAAATAGGGATACATCATTTCTATACAAAACATGTTGGATGTTCTTCCATAACCTTTAGTCAAACAAGTAAAGCACTCTATAGAAGTAATTCAAGCCCTTTCATTAAAAACAGCATTCAGCAAAGTTCATATGTGCAATCAACTAATAACTTGAGAACATTGAAACAGGATTATTTTTCTTTACCTCTCCCATTAAATAACCAACGCTTGCAAGAAGAACTGAAGCTAAAAGCCCAGCGAAGGTTCCCTCGACGCTCACAGCTCCTTCTGTGCCTCTTGGAACAACCTTAAACGTTGTGACAAGATACCTGTTGTTTAAAGTACGAAAATATAACAGTGAGAGGTAGTATATTCCTTCAGAGTTTCTAAGAAGATAGTGGAAAAGAAACAGGTATTCTAAAGGATGACATGCGTAAGCAAATCTTAGTTTCGGTAAAACAAAAACTAATGAATCAAACAAAAGCATGAATTATCATTTTCCTTGATGCTTTGACCATTCAGGTAGCTTAGTCAAGGAGTTAGCAAACTGCAGGTCACAGGAATAATAAGAGGGATCTCTGAAAGTACTTATGCACAATCCAACATGACAACAGCATTTTTGCAAAGACCAACGCAGAAGACTCCAAAGACAAGTGTTTCTATCAACTAGTGACCTTGCTGCTTTGGAATGCACCTTACTATGAAGTCAGAAGCAGACGTTGATCATGCATAGAGTTATGAACTAATGATGGGTCATCGGCAATTGAAAAGTCACAGAATTAATGTCTGAATTAAGCAGATCAACTTAACAAAATAATACTAAAACTATAAACTAACTAGTATGGAGGTTCCTTACATATGCATCCTAGACTATTATCGTATGCATGAAACACATCAACTAAAGAAAATGAAAATAAAACTTAAAAAATAGTATGGACGTTCTTTACATAAGCATCCCAGACTAAAAATTTTAGAAATAAAAACAGATATAAAGATATTCAATTGATAAGGTTTACATTAGTATGCATAGATATCCGCTGGGATTTTACCAGTTCTTTTGAATTTTTAGAACATGATAACCTTTTGGATTTACAATTCATATGGTTCATGTCATTGTGTCATATGCTTATAAAGAAGAAGCCATTCCGATGCATCTTTGTTATCCACAAATACACAACCTGAACTCAGTCCTACAATCATATGCTATTATGAGACACAGTGAACAAGTACATAACTTAGTTGGTAAACGATAGCTGATCAGATGTAGCAGTCAAATGACAATTACTCTAATTATGCTTTCTCAACTTATTTTTTATATAACTTGGCCAGTCTCCTTGTTAAGGACTTCATGGCATGGAACCTTCTATCTTGGAGATATGCTAATGCAGGAATCTGACATGACAGTATATGAAATTCTTGGATGCTTGCAAAACACTTCTCTAACATGACCTAAATTTTTATGACATGCTTCCAAATTTAGACAACATTCTAAGGCCTGTCGGATATAGTTTCTCAATTTTATGACATTTATTTTAAAATATAATTTATACCTAGGGATATGGAAATTATTCATTTTATCATAATAAACTATAGGTTTTATAAACAAATATACACAAGATGTGAAACCTATTAAGCTCATACATGGAAAATTTCGATGCCGAAAAGCCCAGACACTATATATTAACTTGAATGAATGAAATTAGAAAAGTAGTCATATGTAAGAAATTAGTCCGCATACTTAAACAAAGTGTCTCCTGTATGATAGAAAAAATTAAAGAATGTGCTCTTTGTTGTATTTTCTTGATATGATAGTCAATTTTAGGGCTTACTCCCTTCGTATGTCCATACCCATGATCCTATATATGTGGATTATAATTGAGACTGTGGTATTTACAAAATTTATATATTTACAAAATTTATCTATGCATGTTGTATTTTGTTGGTGTCCCAAATCCACATCACAGCTATGTAGTTAAGGGGCAAGGACAAGTATGGTTACAGTGCAAATATATATAACATTTAGTTACCTTGTTCATGTCATGCCAATATCCAAGTTTTTTCTAAATTTATTTTTATTATGTATCCATGCTGTACCCATACTCTTGTAGTTTCTTAAATTGTAGTGTGCACACATGTGCGCGTGCCATCGTGTTCCGTTGTGGGGAGGGTAATATTGAATAGAATTACGGTACAAACATAGAAGCAAAACTAGCACACCATATAATTTTAGTGCACAGTGTAACAACACATGTAACAATCTTAAGATGCTCGTCCTCTCAAGACAAGAGGCAAGACCGTGAAGAAAAACAAAACATATTTGATCATTGTTCTTTTTAGGGGTGGGGCGTGGGGGGAGGGTGGATATTTCCAATCGATGTTCATGTAGGTCGTCAAAGATGCTCCAACAAGGGAAAAAGGCAGGCAAGCAAGCAGCTGAACCAAAGGTGTCATAGCCTCATAGATTAGAGATTGTAAAGAAGCAAACTGCATTGAGTAAAAATGAGTTTACAAAATCAATATGCAAATTCCTTTGTGGGTATAGGAGATAGCAAAGTAAAAGTAATACAAACCCAGCAACTACAACAAACACATATGCATGCATGCTGGTATCCACATCCGTTATCTGTAAGCATGTAGGTGCACAATGTAAACAGGCCTACAGATATACAACTATGTAAGAATTTGCTATTACCGGTAAGCATGTCAGTGAATATATATTAATGCACACCTTGTACAATCTATGGAATATAAATATGTACCGCATAAGCATATATCTGAAGGAGATTACAAGTGGCAAGCAAGAAAAGAATGAAAGAAGCGAGGTTGAGTACTGTCAACTTGGGATATTTCTGAACTATCTAATTAATGTTGATGTCCACCATAGGAGATAACATAGTAAAAAATAATTCAAACCCAGTAACTAACTCTAACACATATGCATGCATATTGGTATCCACATCTGTAAGCATGTGGATGCGCAATGTAAACACGCCTATGGATATATGATTATGTAAGAATATGGTAGTAGCAGTAAGCAAGTCAGCACACATATATTAATGCACACCTTGTGCAATCTATAGAATATAGATATGTACCACATAAGCATATACCCGAAGGAGATTATAAGCAACAAGCAAGAAAAGAACAAAAGAAGGGAGTTTGAGTACCGTCAACATGGGATATTTCTGAACTATCTAATTAAAGTTGATGTCCACCATAGGGCACTGAATAAGTCTATTGAGATAGCAGATAACAAGAGTCAAACTTCTTCAATAAGTAGCACAAAAAGTGATTACTGAATACCAGTCATAAGCAGCATGTTAACTAGAACTAACCACAGAAGGCATGCTCAAAAATAGTTTTATGCTACAACTAGCAAGTTCAGCCTAGATTAACCTCCTTATTAGGCTATGACTAAATGAAATAATATAACAGTTTAAGAAAGAACTTTACGTTGTCTTCCCATATGCTTTGCCAATCTCACTGGAAACGGTATCACTTAGTTTAGTACAGAAACTGGCAACAAAGCCAAGTTGCCAAAGTCCTCCTAAAGTGGGCCCACCTATTCTATATATTGATAGTAAGGCACAAACACACCCAGCTGCACTGGAACCAATAACACTGCCTGGTCCTCTTCTCCCTCTTCTTTTCTCAGCCACCCCTTGAGCTTCTTTCTGTGTTATCTTTAACTTTGTTACTGCTGTGCCCTGCAAATCACAAGCCATAAAACCAATTAGCAACAGCTATTCACGACTAAAATTCTAATAAACATAGTCAATGACATAAATTTAATAATAGGCTTAACAGTAAATATGAAGCATATCAAATTGACAAAACAAGAACCAACAGGGAGTAAAACAATATGGCTACATAGGTTTCTTCATTGAATTATTGAGATGCAAAAGCATATCGCAAAATGAATTAACATAATTAAAAATACTTTAGAAAATAGAGGTAAGATATTGAAAAAAGAAACAGAAGCATTTATTCTTGTGCAAAATTAACTCTACACTATAAAAGGACAAGTTTCAAGAGCTTAACAGAATTGTGATAGAAAAAAAGGTATTTTGATCCAAATAAGTCATGTTCAAAAAACGTGATAATTTTCAAATGGAATAATCGCGGATGGTTGTTGTTCTACTTTACTAAAATCCAAATGCATAGTTTGTCATTGTTAAAGAGATAGAGTATTTAAGTTGAGGGAGTGATGGGCTTTTATAGATACACATGGGACTTTGATATAAGTGGACTTTCAACAATAAGACTCAAGCCTTGTTGAGATTTGACCCATTTTATAGCTTATACCCATATGTTTCTTTTGTTATTTCCAACGTGATACTATCATTAAAGTTTCCCCATCATTTGTTTTTACTTTCAACAGTCATAATAGAGAATGTTTACGGTATTTTTATGCAAAAGTAATGAGCGTTCAAGGTACCCATGTCTTTGTATCAATGCAGACTTCGAAATGTTAGTCCTTGCTTAAGAGATTTATTTCTAGGCGTTCTATAAACGAGCAGCAACCTTTTAGGTAGTCAAATGGCCAAGAGTGCCTTTGGCAACAAAGGACAAGAGCCTATGCAGAATCAAGAGTTCGGTAATATACATCAGATGTAACTAAGAAAATAGCAGCTTCATGTGTTAGCATTAACTCTCAGTGTGGATCGACGGAAACATTCATCACTAAGTTTCTTCTCTCCATTCTATTTCTCACTATGCATCTCTACGTTAGTTTAGGCCATAACAGAAGAGGCATGATAAGTAGTTTTAGGGCCTCCATATGTTGCTCGGTGTGCCTGTCACTTGCTTGATAAAGTGAAGTGATCAATCACTTTCACCCGCCCGCGATGAACGAGTAGGCAATCTACAATTAATAAGGAAACTTCTTCCAAATAAGTGTATAGACGGGGATCGCGGAAGCCCTAAGATTCTCTGTATGCCGCGGCACACAAGTGCAATCAGGCTAACTTCCTTCCTCTTCTTTCTCATTTATCTTTTGTATGCATAATCATCATCTCAATAAAAAAAATCATAAAAACTCTCTTTTTCAAAATAAAACATAAAAATCATCCTTCTATCAAAAACTCAATTTTTAACCCATATGGGTAGGAAAAAGCATTCCCACGACGTGAGGCTGGTGAGTTCTTTTTGTTTCCTCTCATTACTTTATTTTTTCTTTTCTTTCCTGATCCCCTTTTTACTTGTCTTTGTTTTGTAGGAAATTTTTACCGGAAGAAAGCCTTTCCTTGGCTTGGCATCTTAAGAAGGAGCGGCGGACCACGCACTCTCTCGGCATGTGATCAAATTTCAAAGGTGGCTAGCGGTCTTCATATGTAGGGACGATCGTGATCAGATTCCTCATCAAGCATCTAACCGGGCGAAACTAGAAAAGGTAATTATCGAACGCGTCATAGGGAACACCTCGAATTAATACCTCACGGGACCGATCCACATGGCAATCACGGTGGGACACGGAATGCCGGTTGTTGTATTACACAACATTGAGTTTTAAAGATGTGAATAAAACATTCCCATCATGTCATTAAAATTTTACCAAATTGGGAACCAAATATATAGTAGGTCAACTAGAAAAAACTTGTAAAGGCTACTTTGCTAAGTTTTTTTTATGTTATAGGTTTCAAGTGGTTTCATTATATATAGAGAGAGGGGGGAGACTAGGGTCCTATTGGAAGGATTTGAAAATAAATCCTTCCATTTTTTCACCACTAAATTAATTTTGAGATGTGTGCTAACAATTATGAATAAAATCATTCATTTATTACCAAACATAACATAATTGAATGCACAAATCTCAAAATTAATCTATGGTGAAAAAATGAGAAGGATTTGTTTCCAAATCTTTCTAATAAGATTCTAGTCAAATTCTATATATAGAGAATAAATGAATTTCCTCCTTGGCGTCGAAAAAATATACCCTCTAGACGATCGGCGTTCATCTTCATCTTTATCATTTAAGATGTGGATACACCAAATTTTATATGATTCTATCACTTTTTCACCGTTGATTTAGTTGGTGCAAAATTAACAGTTTACCGATAATAGAACTTTTTACATTGCTAATTCAACGGTGAAAAGGTGGTAGAATCATATGAAATTTAGTAGAGTCACATCTTAGACGATAAAGATGAAGATAGGTGTCGGTCGTTGAATAAAATGTTGGATTGAATTTTTTGACGCCATAAGAGGAAATTCCCTCATATTGCCTCTTTCCTTCATTATTCTCATATATATATATATATGAGAAAAATTGAAGGTAAGGTGCCATAGGGGGAATTCTCCTGTGGTGTCTAACAAATACACCCTTCATGGTTTTTTCGACGATCAGCACCCATCATCATCTTAATCATCTAAGATGTGGATATACCAAATTTCATGTGATTCTACCACTTTTTCACCGTTGAATTAGCAAAGTAAGAAGTTCAATTATCAGGAAACCGTTAATTTTACACCCACTAAATCAACGGTGAAAAAGTTGTAAAATCACATGAAATTTGGTGTATCTACATCATAGATGATAAAGATGAAGATGATGGGTGCCGACTGTCGTGAAAAATGGAGTTTGTATTTTTTCGATGGCATATGAGAAAATCCCCTCCTATGGCCTCTTTTCGACAGTATTCTCTCACTATATATATAGAGAGAGCGGCTAATTTGCACCTGATGTATAACTAAGTTACAGCCTATGCAAACACAACATGAATTATGATTTTTCAAATGATCGTCACCGTTCATCTTGATCTTCATGTTCCAAAACATGCTTAAACAAATTTTCAGATTTGGACACTTTTTGCCCATTGATCTAGGTTTGTAAAATGTTATGTTGTAAAACCGTTCATTTTGGTACCATCCAATGCAAGTAAAAAGTGTCCAAATGACATAAAATTTGGTATGCATATAGTAAATTAGCTGCTCCTATATATATATATATATATATATATATATATATATATATATATAATATGAAGAAAAGAGACCATAAGAGGGAATTTCTTCCCATGGCGTCGGAAAAATACAACTTTTTTCCGACGATCGGCACCCATCATCTCTATCTTTATCATCTAAGATGTGGATACACCAAATTTCATGTGATTCTGCCACTTTTTCGTCGTTGAATTAACAATGTAAAAAGTTGTATTGTCGGTAAAATGTTGATTTTGTACCCGCTAAATCATCAGTGAGAAAGTGGTAGAACCACATGAAATTTGGTGTATCCACATCTTAGATGATGGAGGTGATGGATTCCGACCGTCAAAAAATAGTGGAGATTGTATTTTTTCGACGCCATAGGAGGAAATTCACACCTATGGTACCTTTCCTCCATTACACGCTCTCTCTATGTATGTATGTATGTATACACACACATGAGGATGCAGAGCATACGGTGCCATTGTAGAAATTTCCTACGGTGGCAGAACGCATGGCAACACATTATTCATAGACCCATCTCACTTTACTTTTTTCATTTCAATGTAATTAATGATTGTAGATGAAAGATAAACATGTAAATGGATCGATAGATGGTTTATTGTAATGTGTCCCGCCAATGTCGAAAATTCATGCAGTGTCATTTTATACCCCTTTACCTCTACACACGCTGATATACAAACATACATATACGTATATGTATACATACAGATACACATACATGCATATATAGATACATGTGTACACACAAAGAGGAGACTTTAAAACAAATCTTATTAGGTGTCTAGCCTTTTGGATTTGTATTGGGATGGGAAGTGTACTATCAACGATGATGAGATGCATTCATTCTTGCAAATAATCACATGATTGATAACATACATCCCAATGTAGATGTAAAGGCGAGTTCATGTTCTTCACATTCATGAATTTTTTGTGGGGCATCTGATCGATGAATTGTTACGTTCACATTGATTTACACACCCAAGATAGTGTATGTTTACAAAATCGCGTTGTTTGGAAGTGTTCATAATAACTAGTTTTAAAGTTATAAAATATTTACGGTTGAAATAAAGTTTGTATGTTTATGCATATGTAAACACGTCCAAACATGATTTTGTAAACATACACTACTTAGGATGTTTTGATCAATTTGAACGGAATGTAAACAATCGAACGTCCAACAAAAAGTTCATGAATTTGAAAAAGGTTTTTTTTATATAGACCCCTAAAACATAGCTAATTTGAAAAACACCCTCGAAAACTTCTTAATTTTAAAAACACCCCTGAAACACCTCCGTTAACTAGATCCAACCCTCTATTAAGTTGACTAGGGTTTAACTTAACCAATGTTCAAGAAATTCATCAATACCCCCATCTTTTAAAAACGTCTCCATTAGAAACCGAAAAGAAAAAAGACAACTTTCTCCCTCTCCTCCATAATGGATCATCGATCAACACGCTAGATCTACAAGTTTTTCTTGAAGATCTCGCAAGAACAACCTCATCACATTGATTGAAGCACCCCTTAAGTTTGTGGTTTCTAGGTAAGCAAATTTTCTTTGAAACAAGGTTTGGACAGTTTCTAGGATCTACAACTGTTCCGCAAAAAGATGGACCACCTAGCACTATTGCAGCAGCAGAGTTTGAACAATTTGATGCAACTGTTTATGAGGCTATTGATGTTGTAGTAGCACAGAGGATTTCCACAACACCAGATCCATGGCTATCATTCAGTATTAATGAAGAGCATGAGTCATTTTATCCAGAAACTATAATAGCTGTTGGGGACTCGGTGCAACAAGATGGCCAAAGACAAGGATGATATATAGGTTGTTCTTAATTTGAACAGTTACTAGGATCTATAACTGTTCCACAACAAGATGGACCACCTATCACTATTGCAGCAGCAGGGTTTGAACAGTTTGATGCAACTGTTTATGAGGCTATGGATGCTGCAGTGGCACAGAGGATTTCCACAACACCATATGCATGGCTCTCATACAGGATTAATGAAGAGCATGAGTCATTTTATCCAGAAACTATAGTAGATGTTGGGGACTCGATGCAACAAGATGGCCAAGACAAGGATGGGATATATGTTGTTCTTAATTTGCTTACCTAAAAAGCACAAACTCAAGGGTTGCTTCAATCAATATGATGAGGTTGTTCTTATGAGATCTTCAAGAAAAACTTATAAATCTAGAATATTGATTGATGATCTATTATGGAGAAGGAGAAACCTGTCTTTTTTCTTTTAGGTTTCGGATGATAGAGGCGTCGTTTTTAGAAGATAGGGGGTATTGATAAATTTCTTGAACCCCTGATTAAGTTTAACCAAAGTTAAACGCTAGTCAACTTAACAAAGGGATGGATCTAGTTAACGAAAGTGTTTTAGGTGATGTTTTTAAAATTAAGAAGTTTCCGGGGTGTTTTTTTAATTAGCTATGTTTTGGAGGGCCTGTATAAAAAAACCATTGGAAAAAACCCACCCTAACGGATCTAAACTCTACATACATACATACTTGCATGTGTATAGAAGATGGATGTATTTGCCCATATCTTTATCCCTTTTTAAACCTGACCATGGAGATCAAAGAGAAGAAGACTGATTTATAAGCAAAGGATGGTGTGATTAGAAAAATAAGAAATAGATACACATGTCGGAAACCACAGCAGAGGCCCTAAATATCATTAATGCTATGAATTTAATTTATGTTTCAAAGCAACGAGTGCAAGAAATGAGAGATGATGGATGATTCTCATTTTAATGAGGTTACCTTAATTTGTGGAAGATAAGATGTTATAAGGATACATTTCGTGTCCCTCTAGGACGATCAAGATGTAATTAGCAAAAGATTACAAATTTACAATATTATCATGTGGAATTATTTTTCACGGTTATTAGTATACAGATTTCAGAACTTAATAGAAGGTTTAGTAAGACTACCACAAAGCTCCTACAATGTATAGCACACTGAATCCAAAAGGTTCATTTTCTACATTCGATAAAGAAGCTTTGCTCAGACTTGCAAAATTTTATCGGAGTTATTTTTCGCCTGCAAAGTTAATGACTTGATGTTCAACTTCAAACATACGCAATTAATATACACCAAGATACTCGGATTTCGAATTTGAGCAATATTGAAGAACTTGCTGAAAAGATGGTGGAGACGCAAAAAGATTGATACATTTTCTTTGGTTTACTTCCTTTTGACACTTGCTTTGACTTTGATATAACTACCACTATTGTTCAGAGAGCTTATTCTGCCATGGGAATTATGCTAAATCGGTTTTGAAATTCTATTGGAGATCCCTGAATGAACAATAATTTGCTTAAATATTGAGAAGGATTTATCAAAACGAATTGAAAATAAGTTGATCATGCAACGCTAGCAGACAATGAAGCCTAGATGTCTAAAACCAGATTGTTGTCAAACTTTTTTTAGCATAATTTAGTAAGACAATAATTTTTTTGGGTGTACTTATGTAAGGTTATAAGGAACCATCTTTTATTGCATTTTGGTGAGTGTTTATGATTGAAAATTTCTATGTTATTAAGCTTTGCCTTACCTGACCAGAAGTCTTGGCTCCGCCTTGTTTCCTTTGGCTTTCTTCCCAAGTCTCAGATTGGCCATGAAATTAAATAAGCTCTTTTATGTTCTCTCTTAAATCTTATTTTGAATGGCTTAATGCTTACCTTTCGGACTTGCATTACTACATAAGTGGGTGTGTCCATAAAAGATCCATGTATCATATCATGGCTTTGATGTTAGTCTATTAGTGTGTTGTGCTTCCATGTCCATATATATGTAGCTTAGCGACCTTCCCAACAAGGCAAAGGCGACATCAAGCGCAGATAGAAAAACACCCCCTTCACGATTCGTATCGATCACAAAAGCTAAAATGCCGCACATTACATGCACCATTCGAAACAGAAATTTAATCCATTCATGAAATAAAAACCAACGAGATTTCTTATTCTAATCACTAAAGCTAGCAAATGCATTCCAAACTTACTATAACAAAATAAGCAGCAACGAGCAAGAATCCAGATCCCCCGAACGCTCGCCACGTCAAGATCCCCAGCAGGAGCGCAGCTCCGATCCCCGACGCCGAGAGCCCCGAGACAAGAATCGGCGATCCGACCAGAAATATGATCAGATTGCTCGCGATCGACGAGTTCCACGTCGGCGGCGAAGCCCTCACGAGGTCGAGGACCGATCCTTGGAGCTGTTGGAGCGAGAGCGATCTGGGAGGTGGCGGCATTTTGGAAACCCTAGGTTTCGGATTTGGCAAACTGATTAGGGTTTTGGGGATTGGGAACGATGAACGAGAGACGCGAGAGAGAGATGAAGGAAGCTTGTGGAGAGTTGAAGGGAGTGAGAGAGCCATTTTGAGAGTAAGGATTTTTTTCAGGGGTTTTTTGTTTTGTTGTTTGGCCGTTGTTTTTTTAGGTCGTTTTGTGAGAGAGGAGGAAACTGTGATTCCTCGAAATATAGAATAAATGGCTAAATCTAAATGACATGGCATAGCCCTGACGATTTACCCCCAATTGGATCACTCATTTTCTAAAACCGGCATTTAACCTCTTTGATTTTAATTGATTTCTAAATTACCATTTATATAAATATTTAATTAAAAAATATTTCTTTTCTCTCTTTCTTGTATACTATCGATATTATCCACACCTTTCAAGTTTTTTATGTGCACCAAACTTATCAAGTGATTGTTAAGTTTCTATTTTCAATTTAATTTATTTTTTCGTCGCCGTCGTCTTTTTCTTCGTCACAACCCGACAAGGCCTCACCTTCATTTTATTTCTTCACATTCCTTTATCCCATTTATTCTAATTCTATTCTTTTCCTCTTTATTCTTATAAACACTTTGTTTCTTCTCCTCTCCTCTTCTTTTCTGTTTGCTTCCAAAATAAGAAACCCCAATGTAAAAACACCCAGATTTTAGAAAATTCTAACACAAAAGGAAACCTAGGATTACGCATATCCTAACATAAAAAAATCAAATCCATCAACAATACAAAATAGAACATCTAAATCCATCAAATCTTATAAGAAAACATAACTCGATCAAGCAATTTTTGTTTTGGAAATTTGAAAGCATGTAGGGAATAAGAAGTGTCACGGCCGCTTTCCAGAAGACGGTGACGGCACATGACGAGACCCACGGCGCATTTACTGGAAGAAGGTCATTTCCTTTAATAAATACGCCAAGCGTATGAAAGCAATATAACAACATGCAAGAATTAACAAAAGTAATTAAATTAACGACGACTTTATTTACATTCAAACTTTAAATACAGATATTTGAAATAAAAGATACATATACTGAAAAGAAGCCAAAACAATGACATACAGAAATTAATTGTAGAAAGGAAACTAAAAGTCAGGCTGACTGGTAAGCTGATCGAAGTCCTCCAAGCTGGGCTCGATCTCCTCAGAATCTGGTCCTCCTGACGAACATTCCAGGGAAAAGAAACAGAGAGGGATTTCGTCGGCGAACTTGTGCTCAGTAACTCCCCAAAAGAAGTAAGTAAAGATGACTGAAAGGTAAGTAAAACGAACTGATAATCAAGTAGTAATGAATAGGTAAGGTTGTATGTAAAAGTATTTTAAGCATGATATTTATATGTATAAGGTATCCATTCTAACGTGGTTATTTGTAAATTGATAAGGAAGGTATGGTACAAGAGAGCCGTTGGAGCAAGAGTGGAGCGCTCACAAGGTCAAGGACCAATCCTTGGAGTTGTTGGAGAGAGAGTGATCTGGGAGGTGGCGGCATTTTGGAAACCCTAGGTTTCGGATTTGGGAAACTGATTAGGGTTTTAGGGATTGGGAAAGATGAAGGAGAGAGGCGAGAGAGAGATGAAGGGAGCTTGTGGAGAGTTGAAGGGAGTGAGAAGTCGTTTTGAGTGTTGGGATTTTTTCGAGGGGTTTTTTGTTTTATTTTTTGGCCGTTGTTTTCTAGGTTGTTTTGTGAGGGAGAAGGAAACTGGGATTTCTCGAAATATAGGATCAAGGCTAAATCTAAATGACATGACATAGCCCTAACGAGTTACCCCAGTAGCAGGAAATACCACTGATTTTCTGAAACCGGCACTTAACCCTTCAACTTTAATTGATTCCTAAAATGTCATTTTTATAAATATTTAATTAAAAAATATTTTTTCTCCTTTTCTTATATACTCTCGATATTATCCACACATTTCAAAATTCTTCAAGTTTTTTATATACCCCAAACTTATTAAGTGATTGATAAGTTTATTTTTTCAATTTAATTTATTTTTCGTCTTCGTCATCTTCTTCTTCGTCGCAACCCGACAAAACCTCACATTCATCTTGTTTCTGCACATCCTTTTGTCCCATTTATTCTAATTCTCTTTATTCTCATAAGCTCTTTGTTTCTTCTCTGTTTACTTCCAAAATAAGAAACCTTAATATAAAAGCACCCAGAAAAATCTAACCTAAAAAGAAATCTACGATTATGCAAATCCTAACATAAAAAAATCAAATCAATCAGCAATACAAAATAGAACATCTAAATCCATCAAATTTTATAAGTAAACCTAACTCAATCAAACAATTTTTGTTACGGAAATTTGAAAGCATGTAAGGAATAAGAAGTGCCACGCTCCGTTTTCCAGAAGACGGTGACGGCATGTGATGAGACCTGCAACGCATTTACTGAAAGAAGGTCATTTTCTTTAATAAATAAGTTAAGCGTATGAAAGCAATATAACAACATGCAAGAATTAACAAGAGTAATTAAAACTGGCAACTTTATTTACATTCAAACTTTAAATACAGATGTTTAAAATAAAAGATACATATACTGAAAAGATGCCTAAAGAATGACATACAGAAATTAACTACAGAAAGGAAAGTAATAATTGGGCTGAGTGGTGAGCTGATCGAAGTCTTCCTGCATGGACTCGATCTCTTCAGAATCTGGTCCTCCTGACGAATATTCCAAGAAAAAGAAACAAAAAGGGATGTCATCAGCGAACTAGCGCTTGGTAAGTCCCCAAAAAAATTAAGTAAAGATGACTGAAAGGTATGTAAAATGAATTGATAATCAAGTAGTAAAGAATAGGTAAGGTTGTATGTATAAGTATCTTAAGCATGACATTTATATGTATAAGATAGCCATTCTAACGTGATTATTTGTAGTTTAATAAGGAAGGTAAGCGTGCATACGAGAGTAGTCCAGCTTATTCCGTGGACCAAAAGTGCAAGAGAGCACAATGCTCCATCATAACCACGGAACAACGACAAAAGCATATTCAATATGTGTCTTTTAAAGCGATCTCTCGTTCCACAACAAACGTTCCTTACTAACCTACCCCTTATCCCCACGTATTTTATTGTATAGTTCAAGTTTGCAGGTCTTGGCTGAATCCATGAATATAAAAAGTACAAGTTCGGATTCAAGTTGTATTCAAGTATTCATATAAAGTTCATGTCAAGTCATATTCATGCTGTTGGGTTACGGCAGCGCCCCAGCCATCAAACCGTGGCCAAATGCGGAACAAAAATTTATTAACCCGGCGCTACCATTACCCGATACCCGGATCTACCTTAAACCCTAAACTAGCAAGCTATAAAAGAAGTTAGAATGGTTATACCGATTTGATCCGTGTCCTTCGGTCTTTATTCCAAACTCCTAGTGGTTCCTTGATCGAGTTTGGTTGTCGGTCTTCCTCCGTCGAAAATAATCCACCTGAGGGATGTAGTCTTGGTTCTAGCTTCACACAATGGATGCAAATGAAGCAACTAGGGTTTCTAGGATGCTACTATAGAAAACCTAGGATGTAGTGAGTGTGATCCAAGTGTTGGTGTATCTCATCTCACCTCCTCTCATGATTCTCAACACATGAGAAGGTTGAGAGGAGGTGAAGAATGAAGGTGGAGATAAAACATGAAAACTAGAGGAGAGTGAAGCACAAATGGTGAAGGAGCCTAAAGCTTGCTCAAGTGAAGAAAAATGAAGCATCCAAAAAAATGAGCTCACTTGGAGGGAGAAAATGAGCATGCTTGGTTTTGTAAAACAATTGTTTGCATTTTAAAATAGCTTCCATACTTGAATAGTGAGCACAAATGATTTAACAATTCATTTGTGTTCACTACGCAAGCATGGTCATGTCACGACCCGCAGGGTACGGAACGCGACTGGCACTTAAGTTTACAAAACGTCTCAAGACGTCCGTAAAATAAGTAAGCCAAAGCCCAGAAACCAAAACCAAATAAGCAAAAGAGCGAAGAAAACCCAATCAATTGAAAGCGAGTTTATCAAATAAGTCATATAAAACCCTTTTAAAAAAAACAATACCAATTTTTCCGAAAATTTTGGCAGAGTCTCCTTTGTAAATACTGGCCCCCAAAATGGGTACAACAAGAATATATATGAATCCAACAAATATGGCATCCCCAAGCGGGAGCTAGCTCTTCGCCACAAGGCGGTCACAAATCCCACGCAATATAAAGCAACAACATGCGAAATAATCATAAGGAAGCATGAGAAAAACAGCATGTCGACTCAAGTGAGCTCGACCCCAAAATACAGTATAAAAGTCCACAAATCTCACAGTCTCATCTCTAGGTCAATATACAACAATACTGGTAGATACAGAAGATGGAGTACTCTAGATACAAAGAATATACAAGGTGGTGCAAAAATAATGATATAACCCACCTAAGAGCAAAACCTCGAGCCCAGGCAAAAGAAACAAGAGCGCCCGCCGCTACTGTACTGACGGAGCGGACCTGAAAAAGGCTATGGCACAACGGGGGTGAGTTACCAACTCGTGAGTAATAAATAACATCTACACAGGCTATCGTATGCATGCACACAAGTATCCTAGCATCTAAAATACAGGTAAGGCAGGACATAATAGCAGGTAGGTATGCAATATGAATATACTAGCAGGTATGAATGCAATGCGAATCAACTTATGATCTGAATGTGTAAGTATAAGAATCATGTTTTTCCTTTAGGAATCTCTTTTGAAATACCAGCACAATACCAATAGAATCAACAAGAACCTGTGTCCAGCAACGACACCTCAAAACTATCACAAATCTCATATATCCATGTCATCGTATCTCTGACCTCAGCCATCCGGCTGACCCAGCTCAATATCAAAATCTCATCATCTCGCGGCCACGGTCGGGATCCTCTGGATATCCGCCGTGCCAAACAGTCACCGGTAGGTAATCCGTCCCCTGCCAGGCTCAACGTCAACACCATATTCATCTTGCCCCGGGGTACCATACCGGGCCCACCATGTACCCGAGACGGTTCATCCAACTCCTCGAAACGGGTCTCGAAAACCACAGCAAACTCATGGTGGACGACACTTACATCACTAGAAAACCGCAATTTACATATTTTAAAAATATAATAAGTTTAGAATTTTTGCGGCTTTCTCCCGAAATCCAGAAATATCATAAAATCTCAAGAAATCCTCATAAGTGCATATATCAATGGTGATGAATGCATAGGGTATCAATAATTAAGCTACGATGTATGATTAATAGACTAGGCATGAACAAATAATATGATGAGGTACATGCACATGAATAGCAATCCTACGATTTCATTTTAAGGAATTAAAGGCAATAGCACAGGTTTAAGCATCAATTAGTAAAAGGTTTCAAATTATAGGTTATCTAGTGTGGTGGCATGGCAATTACCAGGGCGTGTGTGTAAGCATGAATAGTGCTCGTGCTGCATATAAAAACCCTGGCAATGGTGCAGATGTCCTATAAAATGGGTTCGCATATGTATGTCAACATAAGGCATGGATGCAGCAAATAATCATATAAGTATTACACCCATAATTACTAACATCACTAAGAATCTTTTAAGTTACTAAAACTATCGGGCGGCTTGTGCCATCCAACGATAGTCCCCCGTAGATGTTACATCTACTCACCGGAATCCCTAGCTAGTTACGTCCAATCACCGCTTTCCCCTTTCATGCCGCGTCTGACGTCTCCGCGACGGAACCTGCAATTTACATCAATACCAAACATAAGGTTACATATCAAGAACGACGCAAAACCCAAACGAAAACACTAACGTTCACAAGCTAGGTACAACGTGCACAAGGTGCGCGGAACACACGCGAAAATCGCAAAAACTGCAAAAATCGCCGATTTGGTCGCCCGGCAAAACTAAAACCCGATTACTCAAAAAAATCCGCACTCACGCATCCTAAAAGTCATAGGATAAGCCAACAATATAATCTAGATATCGCAATTAATTTGCCACAAAAATTTACATAAAACCTAGTAAGCTAGAAATTGCAAATTTGGTGCAAACATCGACAATTAGCGACAAAGTTAACACAATCCAACACAACAATCCAAACTAACCCACTAGCTAGCCATTGCACTAATTTTAAACCATTAACTATGCTTAAAAACCTAATTTCCATAAACAAAACCTTTCTTGATTTTCATAATTAGCAATTTCAATCCAAAACTAAGCATGACAATACCAAATTAACACTAATTTGAAGCCCACACAAATAAAGTAACCTCATTAACCTAGATTAGCAAACAACTAGATAGCTAATTAGCTTTAATTAACTAAATAATGGTTTCAAGAAACCCTAGTTAACTCAACCATTAACTTTAAACAACACTAGAATGAAAATAACACTAAATTAACACTAAAACAACTAAGTTAAAGAATTTTAACCATATTAACTTAAAAGAGTAGAAATTATACCTCAAATCTATGGATCTAGCAAGAAGAAATTTGCATCAATTGATGGCCTCATAGCATCATGATTCCAAGCAAGAGAGGTGAAGGAAAAAGGGATGAAGGATGGAGTTTAAATTGTGAGGTTTAAATTTGGAATTTTGAAGCAACTTAATGAATATTTTGAAGAAAATGAAAGGAACAAAGAGATGAAGGGGGGCTGCTGGAATTCGGCCAGAAATGAGGGAGGGGGATGGTGTGGGGTGTGGGAAACAAGTCTTGGTCAACTCCTACCAACTACAAAAGACTATACCCAAAAACAAATTCAAACCTTTCTCAAAACAACCATCATTTCCACACAATAAAACAAGTCAAGGAGCATGGAATTTTTCTGGACCTGATGGTGGTGGGGCCGGCCTAGAGGTGAGGAATGAGTGAGAGAGAGTGCACAAAAAAATTTTATGCAAAAAGACCCCCTACAAGTCCAAAATTGCAAGTTTAAGCTTAAATTCAATAAATTTCGTTTTCTATAATAAAAATTAGTTAAAACTTAAAATAAATTACTAAAAATTTATGTTACAACTAGATTTTAATTAACATGATTTTAAAGCTTAATTTTAGCCCATTTAAATTTGTATTTATCGCTAATTTAATGTATTTTCTTACCGGATTAAAATAATATTAAAAAATTGAAAAAAAGGAAAATTTTTAAATGACCAAAATTTCATAAGTAACTCATTAGCTACTAAAAACAAGCAATTACCTATCCATTTTAGGTATAATTAGTCCTAAACAGCAAAATAACGAGAAAGACGGTTTTCGGAAAAATACCGAATTTTCACCGATTTTCAAGAAAACACCAAAACGACTTTTCAAGGCGTTACAGGTCATCACCATACTCTCCTCATTCTAATTTCCACCTCATTTACCATTTTCTAAAAATGGTAAAACCCAAAAATGAGGTGACCACCTTCTAGAATGTTTTCCGGATAAAATACGGATCACATTCTACTGTATGTGCATACCTGCATTCATACCGAAATACGAATACCCAAAGAGATAGAATAACACAAAGAACATAATACTAGAATATACGTATCGAAATACATATACGTAAATTATTAAATCAATACCTGATTTAATAATCCGGCTCAAATCCGAGATGGCTAGTATTATCAATTGTCCGATCGAAAGTCCGGGTACAAAGTACACCAATCGATCGGAACCCTGTGCGTATCCAATATGGTTACTACATCATTTCGCCAGAACCAGGGAAACCCTCTGTGTGGGACTTTAAAGACTCGTCAATACGCTGGCAATGGGTTTAACCACAAGCACGTCAGCGGCACCAGCTGTACGTAACGGCTGCCCAAGTATTGAGCGAAAGGGAGGCCGACGAGCAAACTCATCCCGAACCCCTACTGAGCCTGACAGTGACAATATCCGTACAGTCCGGTATGTTCGTCTAAGAGTATCGTATATCGAGTTTAGAGGGGTGGATAAAGTCAGACCCCTAACAACGCGACATTTAGTGTCGGCATGAAACCCATCACCTCCTAAGAAACTATCAATACTAGATCGGTAATTCTCGCCCACCATGGCCATGGATTTGTGGTGATGGCCACCCGTGCACAACATGACATCAACCCCCAATACCGAGAGAGACGAATCCCCAACGATCCGATCACTGTCTCCATGTGGCTCAGGACTGTACCCAACTAAAACATGTTTGCACGACTCCTTTGAGCCGTGGTAGGGTGGTAATCAAAGCACAGTGGGAACTCACACGAGACAAATGACGATCTCAGGTCGACAGACTAACCTGTATACATGTCACCTGGGAACTGCTATCTGACAATAGGTATAATACCAACTAGCACGTTCCCGACGAGTCCGTCCAGTGTACTCATAACCCAGTGAGCACCTGTATACTATCTTAGGTGAACAAACTAACACCAATGGCTTGTGAGACCTGGCCACTGCCCCTCGTCGGGGTCTCGATCAGTATACACTAGTCTACACTGGAGTATCGATACCCAGTCTCGATACTCCCACGACTAGGGACATTTAAGAATGTACTTATAGACCCCCAGCTCCCACGTACATGATCGCCATCATAATGCTGGTAGTCAGGCAAGAATCTTATTGGCTCTATCAACATGTACATGATGATAAAGACAAACAAGATAGTATATTATCATCTTAAGTAAAACTGTTCTACCGGTATAGGTCCTCCCTCAATCATCATAATCACCTACCCGCGACTATGATAATTGCCTTGAGGGCACTATAGCCAACAATCTCCCACATGCACTTAAGCCCAATTATTGCGGTGTCGCATACTTACAGCTCGTGTGATACCGAACACCCAACTTCTCTACTAATCAGTTTCGCAAGGCCCGTTTGCAAAACTATTGCGTTTGAGAAATAGCCTCAGTGAGTGGATCCGCTCCAATGTTTCTTTCTGTATCTCTCTTTATCTCAACTTCACGGAGAAAAGCTATATCCCGAAAATGAGCAATACCTGTCTTAGAATTTGTCTGGATATCTGATGGGACCCAGTTCACAAATGAATTCCAAATCCAACAAACTTCTTAGACTGTATCATCCACTGAATTTAATCAGTATCCTGCGCCATGCCTTTCCTCGGTATCCGTTTGGACCACCTGTCCAACATACTGTCCCTCAAAAGAGGGAAAACTATAACTCTGACAGTCACTCTGTCATCCAGGTCACCATGGAGCCTGAAATGATAACCGTCTCCTGAAGGAGCTTGTCGTTACCATATCCCAAGAACATTCACTTATGTTCATAACTGCTTCCTAATGTTTCTCCAGGATTGGATTAATATATGTTTATTGCATCTAGTGCAAAAACAACATCTGGTGTGGTATTTGACATTCATGATTAACTCAACTGCCTAAGCAAGTGATATGTTAATCATGCAGATCCTTCTCTTCTTCAGTCTGTAAGACACCTAGGGTGACTCCATCACCTGCAGGTACACTGATTGTTGGTTGTTTTCGCGTATGCGTTCTAAAATTTAAGAGAATACTGCAATCAAGACGGTGTCGCTTGGTAGCTAGCTGATTGAGTACGGGTCGGTTCACAGGGAATAGTGTTATTGTCTTAAAGCTCTAACGAGTTAAGTCCTGTTTTTGGTAGGTTTTGTTTTAAATTCTAAGAATGAGATTCAATTGATTTAAAGTCTTGCTAGAGTTAGGATTAGGTTAGTTTAGAAAAAGGATTCTACTCACTTCTTTCTTTGCCCTAGTTAAGAATATAGGTGTTAGGGTAATAGTCAACAAAGGGGATTAGCACGACTAGAAAGTAACGCAGTTTCTTCCTTTTGGTCCTTATCCGTCCTTGCTTAACTCTTAGCCCTAACCCCTATTTAAATCAACTACAACCGGTCTAACTGGGGAATCACCGCTATCTTGTAAGATAGGGTACCGTAGTGAGCGGTGTGTGGTTAATGTAAATAGGGTCCGTATTAATTAAAATTATATAGGTAAGGAAAGGAGTGAGAGAGATTTTCTTCTCTCAAACCTTCCCTATCCTAACCCTAACAAGTGAGGAATTACTCACTCATTAGGAAATTGCTAAAAAAATTATTTTTCTAATTTTAAAAGACTATCTAAGTTGCAAATAATAAAAGACAAAATAAAATAGCACATAATAAATTTCAATTAAGAAGAATGCAAGATAAAATGAAAAACACTTACTTTTATTGATAACCTCTCAACGATTACAATGGAAACAAAATTTAGATCTAGAAAATAAAAAAGAGGCATCCTCCAAAGAGACCCCCTGAAAGAGGCATTTGAGCTCTCCTATTTATAGATAAAAAAACCCTAGATTTACATTCTGATCCATACATGAAATTACAAAACAACCCCAAAAACTGAGTCAAAGCACCGACACCACACCGACACGTGCAGAGCACGGCTGCGGAACCGCGGCAGAATAGCCTGTTTGGCCGCGGATCCGCGGCCATTTGGTGGGCTCATGGGCCCAATTCTTTTGGGTTTCTTTAAGTTGCTTTTATCTTCTGTTTTCTTCACTTGGTCTCTTAGAATCTCTTCAATTCTCTTCCAGATATTCAACAGTGGACTTTTTACCGTGAGCTTCACGTTGAAGTCTTGAATCTTGTGCTGCCCTTGAACTTTGTACATTGAACTGTCTAATGATTTTCAGTTGTTCCTTGAAATGGTGGGCAGCATCATACGGATTCATCTATTGTTGGTCGTAATCTCACATTTGTAGCGTCTTTTCATGAATTTCACTGTAAAGAGCTGAGAACCTGTAACTTGCAACTATTTAGCAGATATGGATCAAAAGTACCTACTTACATGCAATGTGACTAAGAATGGGCGATATAAAAATGCAAAAATCTGATATGAACATACACCACCATGCCAGGAGTCGTCCATTCTAAAATACCTTTAGAATAATGTCAAAGTACCCAGATTAGGATACTTCATAAATCTAGATCTAAAATCATAGATCTAGTAACCAGAAACCCCGATATTATATCCATATCCTTTGTGGAGAAACAACTGTGTGACAACCACAGTATAACCTATCGTAATATAGGAATTTCATTTCCTATAAAGTGCATGTCATCCCAAATACCAGGATATCACACCCTACTACCTTCTTACCAGATCCATCTCCTATTTTGATGAGGTTAAGGCCTATGACTGTCACATCAAGAATAGATGATCTATTTCCGCTATACCCGCTTTAGTCTATAAATAGACATAAGCTACTTGCCCACTATACTTCCGCTGCTCCCACTGACTATAATAATCCTCTGGCAGAGTCATATACACGTGCACTTCCAAAGCCAGTTTAGAACGATGCAATACTCATCCTCCTGCCGGGTCTTATAGTCTAGAACAGCAGCAATGAAAAGTCTGGGTAAACAAGAACCTCCCTGTCACCGTCTCTGAGAAGACCGAAGTACCTCTCGGGTGCCTGAGGTTACCCACCAAATCTGCGGAGTGGCTAATGGAACGTCGAAACCAATTGAATCCTCAGGTTCTATTAAATCTTCAGTAATCGTTTGTGGTTCTGGAATCTCTTCCAGTTCTACCATACTCTCACTTCTGTTTTCTGAAAAAATCCATTTTACTAACACTGTGGCGAGTTAAGAACAATATAAATATTGATCTTCCTGATGGTAGAAAGTTAACCCTCGTCAAAACCCGGGATAGCCCACAAACTGCCATTACTGAAACGTGCCTTGAGTTTATCCGGATTCTGGTTTAAGCATCAGCCAGACAACTCCCTATATCTTAAAATCGTTAAGATATAAATTGATTCTATATATATCCAATATAGAAACAAAAGCACTAATTTAATTGGAACCAAATTCAAATCATGCAGCTGTCTCCAGTCCATATCAACCAAATGGAAGGAGGCCATTCAGCATTACTCAACTAGGAGTGCATCCATATATGAGTAACCTGAAAGAGAAGCAAGTTCTCAAAACTATTACTATCAACGGAATACCAAACACAAGTATCTACATCTTCGACTTCCTCGAAGAGTCCTGATACTTCTAACAAATGGTTCTCTACTTTATTCTTATACCTATAACTTCTCAATATCTGGACCTTGCATTTCAACGAAATAACAGTCTAAAATTAGAGAAGTCGTGATTAAACAGAATATAGTGCGAGTACCAACCACATTGTCCTAATGGACACTGGACAACATACAATATTTTGTACAAGTCTCCTGAGTTCAATAACTCAAACCCTGTGCGTCGTAGGTTGAAAAACTATACTATGGTTAAGAATAATTACACCGCTATTGAATGCACCTTACCTAATCACCAACTGATATAGGTAAATATCACAGACATAATATCAAAAAGTTATATCTCACTTTATAAAATAAATGTACAGATATATCAGTTTGAAATTGGTGTATAACAACGGATATTCAAAACCAAATATTTACCGTCCGGCAAAAACCCATATGATTTCCTCAAATATCACCAATTACAACGAATTCTGATATAATGAGGATCTAATCACCCAATTCCCAATATCTTACTCCCACTCATCATCCGTAATAGCATACAGATGTAAGAAACTGATCTGGTAAATACATACCCTGGAGTTAGATTCCAATTGAGAAAACAGTTTTCAATTAATATCGCACAGTAAAACTGAAACATGAGAATGTTTCAAAAGGGGTTAACTGGTATTCCTAGTAACGCCTCATCCATTATCCTGATTCATGACAGTAACCATATACTTACCTGCCCTCACTCCAATCCCTTTATTATGTCTTTACTTATTACCTTCTGTACACCACCTTTAGGCTAATTGGTTTTCTACCTTCCCTACCTTTCGGCACCAGCCTAAGGTTTGGAAGAAGACTATCCAATAAGCGTAATAGGTGTACTCTCTTAATCCTAGAAGCGCTCGCAACATGAGAAAAGGTAAATAGAAAAGACAACAGAATAATCTTATTCAATCTCTCAAGAACCATAATCCATCCTCGAATTTGGAACAAGTTCCTTCGAGTTCGTATGTAACTATACGATGGATTTATCCAATAGAAGTGGATGTTCGTAGTGATACAGGATGTTCTGGAGAAATGCAAAGGTGATATAGAAGTGGCAATGATGTATGCGATGTTAGTGTTTATGCCCTAGAAGGCCATTACTGTATCATACTAGTTTGTATATTACTTAATGGAAGCTTGGGATATTCACATGTATATAACAGTCTTGCTAAATATGGTAGTATGCTACTTGGTTTTTCTATCTTAATATGTGAGTATACGTATTGATAGAGCTCTTAGGATCTTGCTTGACTACCAGCGTTGTGATGGCAGTCACACTAGTGAGGGCTGGGTAGTCTACAAGCACATCCTTATTCAGGTCTCTAGTCGTTGGATTATCGAGACAGGGCATCGATACTCCGGAGTATACTAGTGTGTACGCTTCTCATCCCAGTTGGGGAGATGGTCTGTCCCACAGCCGTCAGTACGTCGTACTGGAGATAGTATGCAGGTGCTCGTTAGGTTACGGGTACACTGGACATGACTCACAGGGAACTGTTGGTTGGTTTTATACCAGTCGTCAGTAAACAGTTCCTTGGTGACATGAGTACAGCATAGTCCGCAGACTTGACACTGCTACTTCGCCTCGAGTGTGTCCCACTGTTCTTAGATTGCTACCCTACCACGGTTCAAAGGAGTTGTGCAAACAGGTAGCAGTTGGGTGCAGTCCCGAGCACTTGGAGGCAGTGGCGGTTAGAAAGGATTCGTCTCTCCCGGTATTAGGGGTTGATATCGCGATGTGTCAGAGAGCCATTACGCAAAGTCCCTGTCCAGGGCAAGCGAGATTTGCTGGTAGATTCCAGTAGTTTCTCAGGGTGTAATGGGCTTCGCTCCGACACGACTTATACCGCTATTGGGGGACTGACGCTTGCCGCCCCCTAGGCCCGATATGCGATAGTCTTAGACGAACGGACCGGACTGTACGGAGATTGTCACATCAGACTCAGTAGGAGTTCGGATGGGTTTTCTCATCGGCCTTCTTATTGACATCTACCTGGGGACCATTACGTACAGCTAGTGCCGCTTGCGGTCTGTGGTTAAACCCACTGCCAGCGTAGTAGTCGAGTCTCTAGAGTCCCACACAGAGAGTTTCCCTACTCCAGGTGAAACGATATAGAGGTCGTATGGTTTTACGACAAGGGTTCGGACGCATACGTGTGTTTACGCATGTACGACATCCGGACAGTTTTTACTAACCGGCTTTGGTTTAAGCCAGTTTCTAGTATCCGGTTATTGGATTTTATAGAGTCTAAAGTTTTTCCGTGTTTTCACGGAAAGGATGGGCGTTCTCGTAATTGAGCGAGAAGCTTCTAGAAGATGGTGACTAAGGAGGTTAAGGTGGCATATACATTGAATGAGATTAGTGAGTTATATGAGTGGTTCATCCATATCGTTAATGCATCATAAATGCTTAATGACTCATGGAGATGAATCATCATTAGATATTTATGAAGCATGATTATTCATCATTTTCTTTTCTTTTATTGATAAATCTTAATGCTTCATATATATTATGATAACTTATTTTCTCATCTCAATTATCATTCTCACCTTCTCTTTCCTCAAGCTTCCTCTCTTCAAACCTTAATCCTCCCCTTTCATATGTTGAGTACAAGGATTAGTTAGACTACATAATCCATAACCCTCACTCTATATCATCTAGGTACTTTGATTAGGACTTAAAGAAACCTAGTTGCCTCAAGTTTAGAGGCAAAGCTTGGAGTAAAGCTCTCGTGGTGGATCGTCTACTACTTGGAGAAGGCCGAGGAGGAGGTGGAGTTCGTAAAGACGAAGGACACGGTTCTTTAGGTATAATCACTTCACATAGTAGTTTAGAACTTCTATGATAGTTGTTAGTTATCGTTTAGCTTCGATTCATGCGGTTAGTCGATGTTTAAGCATAGAACAAGATCGTTTTTCATATTTCCGCCTTCCCGCAAGTCGTGGGGTGTTGTACATCGACTTACAGTGGCATCAGAGTCTCGCTAAACAATAATTAACTCATTAGCAAAGTCGCAAGAATTTCGAACGCAAAAAGAACCGGAAACATCGTCGCATTAACACGGTTTCTGTCGAATTTTAAACATGCCCTAAAAATTTTTCAGGGACCTGCAGAATAACAAGTAGGAAATTATAGGGGTACTTAAGAAATTTGGTCGCGTAACTCGGTTAACTTGCCGCGGAACCGTGGCGGATCCATGCGATTCGCCGCGGATCGGCGGCCGAGTTAGGGCCGAGTCGGCCCAAATTTCTTCAGTGGCCTTCTGGTGTTAACAGTGATATTTATTTTCTGCTAAGATCTCAGGTGCACAGAGAAGTTTTGCAGTAGAATCTAAAGTGTTTTGCTCGATCGAAATTTTATGATGTTTGCTAATTTGATTATATCTGTGATTGTATAATGTGTTCGTAAACCTCCCCTAACTGCTAGTATGTCGGTTGGCAGGGGGTTGCACATTTCTGTAATGGTTTTTACTGTTTGTGGTTGTGAACTGTATTGGACTGTTGTGATGATTAGCCGGGGTTTGAGACGGGTTGTTATATTCATTCATTCGGTGTAACTGTAATATGTTGTAAAATTATTTTGCAGGGCACATCCAGGTTGCGGTTGTAGCCACCGTTGTATTATTTCATTTTACTGTTTTTGCTCCTAGGATAGACCCAAGGTGGGGTGCACAAACTACCGGGTACATTGAAGTGTTTAGTGGCCTACTCACTTTGTTGAGGGAGACCGCTTTACTTCGGGTATTTGACGGGTAGTTTGTCGTACCCATAGGGGTCTAGGGTGGGGTAATGGCTATTCATCACAACTGTGTAATCCGTCTTTTGTTGCAGGCTCTAAACAAACACGGATTGCTTGCAAATCCAATAAAGTTCATATGAAATCTGGAATGCCTATTATTGCGTCTGACGAATGTACAATATCTATATATGATAGCTATTTAGACGTCACTTATGTTTTACACCCGCGCTAGCCCAGCCCCCGCTCTGCCGTTAGTTAAGTAACCTAACGGGTGATGACGGGACCCCGTGGCGAATGCGGATGGCATAAGAGGACGTTGTATTTTCGTTGTTTTCTGCAATGATAGGTTAATGATGGGACGCATTATTTATAATGCAAAGAAAATAAACCAAAGTTGAATCGTTGGAACAAATTTAAAAGAAACCACTCGGTTATTTTAAAAGAGCAGAATTTTTAATTGCGGAGCTTTAACCACTCCTTTTAAAAAGCTATCAGGTTCCTTCGATTATATCAAGTTCACCACGTTCACGGTTTCGCCAAAACCAGTCGTAGCCTTCCGTCATTTCTTATGGATAGTCAGTAGTATTCAAGCTATGTTTGTTGGTTTTTGTCAAGGCATAGTGTTTGGTAGCTGCTGAGGTATTCATTTGTTGCATAGATAGATGAGTTGGTTTGGGACAGTCGTATAACCTTGTTGGCTTTCGTCAAGGGTATATACGGATGGGTTCAAATTAACAAGATAATGATGGGCAGAACTTGACATGTGTTTTATGATTTGTTGGCTTTCGTCAAGGTCATAAGAACATGGGGCAAAAATCTATATCTGGAATTTCTAAAGAAACTGAAATTTGCAAAGAGATGCATACCATTTGGAGTTTGATGAATGTTGGTAGGATTCCTTCAACATTATCATACGATGATATTTGGATCCCGATCCTACTGTGAATATATGCTACTTATCAGGAGATTCGTCACTTAACGATCAATGCTATAAGCCAAGTAGGTGCCGAGAAAGGTGTCAGCGGGGCTACGCCCCCAGAGAAAAGAGGTTATTTAATTAAGGAACTTCGCGAAAGCGTTGGAAAACCTCCCTCGAAGTACCGACACTAGCCTGGTTGAACGGTTAAGCAAGTATTGTACAATAAGAATAGTCCTGGCTAATTCTTTTTTATGGTTTGAGGAAGGATTTGAGAAACAGTGGGAGCCATCCAGTTTAGATAAATTAAAAACCAATCTAAACTTGCAAGAGCATCATGCTAAAGTGTTTTCTTCTCTCTCTCTCATTGCAGCAACCTTGTGACCATGACTAGGTTACATCTAGATAACAAGTTGACTGAATCTAACTTTTATAACTGGCAAAGGTCTGTCCAGATGACCATTGCCTATGATAAGCTGGACCACCCTATTACTACTCAAGATCCCGCCGTCCCAGGTCCAGTTTCCACCGTCGCGGATATGGATATCCGTCAGACAAAGGAAAAGGATAAAGCGAAAGCCAAGTGCCTCGTGTTGGCTTCAGTTGATGGTATATACCAGAAGCAGCACGAGAAGATGGACTCTGTTTCCATCTTTCTCCATAACAAAGATTTATATGGAGAGCAATCTCATATCGCAAGATATGAGGCCTCGAACGAATTAATTCAAGCGAGGTCGGCTGACGGGTCATCTGTAAGGGACGACGCCCTTACGATGATGATTGATGCGAAAGAGTGTGTTTGTAGTTTAACCGCAATCAGAACGGGGTCGCGCGTAGCTAGACCGAGGTGAGTACGGGTCGTCCTCAGGGAAACGTGGAACCTTTTACTTTTACCTTAGATGTGTTGAGAAAGAGAGGAGGGATAAAGAATTTTTATAGAAAGATTTCTAGATCTACGTTAAACAAGAATGTAAAATATAGATCTAGATTATTTTAAAGATGTAGATAATATAATAAGTGGGCTTGTAGGGTTCGTTAGGATTTAGTAGTTATGGACAATTAATTAAAAGTTACCCTTTTTATCCATTAATAGATTTAGAACTAGAACGACGGTGATGCGTGTAGATTAGGGTTTCTGGAGGGAAAAGGAATCCCACTCGTAACCCTTATCTTGACACGGAACTCCGTTCATATCTAGCCTTTACCAAAACAATCATTAATCTAATCTCTAATCGCGGTCGGAACTAGCAAAGAATTGCTAGCGCGCCCGATTAGGATGTTAATGATTCTTTTGATAAAGTTCCTAAACTTTATAGGACTTAAAAATGGTTTAATTATTTTCATCGCCCATTAGCCTACCCTAATCCTACGAACCCTAACAAGCGGAGAATTACTCGCGCATGTTGGGAGAAGAAGATGAAAAGAAAGAGAGGGAGAACATAATGTAAAAAAAACAATTAAATAAAAAAAACTACCTTTATTAATCAACTCTTTCAAACTACACTTTTAATCCATAGAAAATGATTACAAAACTTGATTTGCTTCTCGATCTTTCCTAAGGAGGTAGTCGAACAGTCGATGATCAGCCTGGATGCGTGAGCGTCGGGAGCTTCGTGATCTCTTCGGCTTGATAGCTTTTCCAAGAGGCTCTCGGTGCCTTTTTATAGTGCAAAGCCAGAATCCTTTGGTTGAAAACTTGGTAAAATATTGCATAGATTCACCCCAAAAATCCTCTGCCCCTAACTCCCTGGAAGTGCGGCGGATCCGCGGCAAATGGTGGGTAAGGCCGCGGATCCGCGGCCATTTAATCTCTGCCGTTCATTAAACTTCAGGGGCTCTGTTCTTGTGACATGTGGGCTCCTCTGGAATCTTTGTATCTTTGAAATATTCTCTCGGTTGCTTCCAGACTTGGTCTCCAAGTTTGCTTCTTAATTTGGCAAGATTTCTTCAACAACTTGATTTGCTTGATTCTAGCCTTGGAAAATTCTGCACAACTTGGAAATATTCTGCACAACAACTCAAATAAGATTTTAGTAGACTTTGTTCTACTAGGATTAGGTCAATAATATTATTTGCATACATTTTCCTACCAAATACTAATTAAAATATATTAACACATGGAAAATGGTGTTTCTACACATAAATCCTCATATGTATAATATATTATAATAAAGTCCTTTTTTAATATGAAAATGGTAGGAAAAATGTAATACAAATATGCAGTTTTATCAACTGAACAAATACCCCCAAACTTATCTTTGATCGTCCCGAGCAAACTAGTTTATTCAATAGGAGAAAAAGAAAGGAGAAAACTAAACACACTTTCGTAGGCAGACACGATTGCACTGAGCACGTGCAACAAGCCGTTAAACCTTTAGGTGTCCCTAGTAGGAGGAGTGTTGTCTCCTGAGGGTTTTTAGCGGATTACACCCACAAAATCCTATAACAAAAGAGAGATGGTGAAATTTACATATAAAGATAAGAACCATAAAAGAAAGGCCTTGAAAAGAAGAGTTTCCAACTATACTAGCTTTTCAGTTGTCATGAGCCCTATCTTAATAGTCATGAAAAAATGTTAGAGGTCACATCGTCCCTCAATAAAACATCGTCTTTATTCTTCATTCCTACCTTTCATCCAAACATTGATCATATAACCCCACGTGTGTGTAAATAACATCCCTACACTCGGAGAATTCAATTCAAGCTATCATACTCTTGTCCATCTACCTTAGTACTTTTTAATTTGATGAATATTAAAGATTTGCTCACACATTTTCATGCGACCGTTAATACTTCTTGAGGTACTAACCGACCGATTACTCATGCGCTTGCTAATTAGGTGATAATATTTTTCTCGTCTTGCACCACCTAAGGCTTAGCAGTGACTCCCAGACCAGTTGGTCTTAGGGCACTAGGTGAAGAGGCACCCTCGCTATATTTTTTTATTGCTGCCTTGGCGATACAAAACTAGTGTTCATTTTTTTCTTTTCACCATTTTTATATTTTCTTCATTTTTTTACTTCCTTCATACTTTGGCTTTTAGACAAGAGCATTTCAAGGTATCCTCTACTATCCCGAGTTTCAAGACGTGTGTATGTGCATATAGCAGGGTATCAACATTCAAATGTTTGGCTTCCAAAATAGAAACTATTTTTCAGACTTATTTTTATCCTCAGATTAGTGACTTCCTTCATCTTTACTAACCCTTGGGACAACAGCTCATAACTACTTATTACTAGTTCGTGTAAGAAAACTTCTAATTTTCTTGGTTTTCTTAAACTATTCCAATCTTTTGGATGTAATTTTTCACTTTCTATTCTTTTGTTATAAAAAAAATTTTAATGCCCGGTGTCAAAGATAATTCAGTGAATACAAACCTCCCCCCCAAACCTGTTTTCAGCAGTGTCCTCACTGATGTAGCCTTTTGAGAATAAGGACCTGTATACTAAGGGAGAGATACAAGGGGTAAAATAATAGTTAAATGAAAAATTCCCCCAAACTTATTTTTTGACACGCACAGATATTCAATCAAATCCATTTTTTACTCACCTCCATTTTTAAAATGAGAAAATGATATAAAAACATGGAGGTGAGGCGGAGGAAATTTTAGTTTTGATAAAGCGGCTCCTGTAAAAACAGGAGCTCCTCCGCGGGGTCAGCAGAAAAATACGGTTTTAATCTATGCCCATTTACTTTAAAAATCGAACCGTTTTTCAAATTTTCGACTTCAACCGCCTCGTGCGGGTGTACATACCGCACCACAAAAGGTCCTTTCCAACGAGATTTAAGCTTACCCGGATGAAGATGGAGACGGGAATCGTAAAGAAGGACTTGTTGCCCCGATGTGAAGGTTTTTCTAGAAAGATTTTTATCGTGGAATACTTTAGTCCTATTCTTTACTATCACCGCATTATCGTAAGCTTCATCGCGGAGTTCGCTTAGCTCATTCAATTGCAGCTTCCGATAGCTGCCTGCATGATCAAGATCAAAATTAAGCTCTTTAATAGCCCACATTGCCTTATGTTCAATCTCGACAGAGATGTGGCATGCCTTCCCAAACACAAGGCGGTATGGAGACATACCAAGATCGGTCTTATAAGCGGTGCGGAATGCCCAAAGAGCATCCATCAATTTGGTTGACCAATCCTTACGGTTTTTGGAAACCGTCTTCTCCAATATCTGTTTGATCTGCCTATTTGAGATCTCAGCCTGCCCGCTTGTTTAGGGGTGATAGGGCGTAGAAAGCTTGTGAGTGATTGAATATTTCCGCATCAAGGTCTCGAAAGACCTATTGCAGAAATGTGTCCCGTTGTCGCTAATGATAGCGCGAGGGTGTCCGAATCGCGAAAAGATATTTTCTTTAAGGAACTTAATGACAACCTTGTTGTCACTAGTGCGACACGGTATAGCTTCCACCCACTTCGAGACATAATCAACCGCTAACAAGATATATAGATTCCCAAAGGAGTTGGGAAAAGGGCCCATAAAATCAATACCCCAAACATCAAATATTTCCACAACCAATATAGGTTGGAGCGGCATCTCATTCCTTCGTGAAATCCGACCCAAATGCTGACATCGCGGACAAGTTTTGCAATGTTCAAATGCATCTTTAAATAATGTTGGCCAATAAAAGCCACATTGCAAAACTTTCTCCGCCGTTTTTCGAGGTCCAAAGTGACCGCCGCATGCCTGATCATGACAAAATGATAACACGCTCTTGAATTCATCGTTAGGGACACACCTGCGAATGATTTGATCGGAACAATACTTGAATAGATTTGGTTCATCCCAGTAAAAATATTTTACTTGGGATAAAAACCGAAGTTTGTCTTGTTTCGACCAATCGCTAGGTATAAGTCCCGTCGCAAGATAGTTCACGATATCCACGAACCAAGGTTCGTAGGATACATTCAAGAGCCGTTCGTTGGGAAATGAGTCGTTTATCGGCACGGTCACAGTTGGCGAAGAAGTGATGCGTGAAAGATGGTCGGCTACTACATTTTCACATCCACTATTGTCTTTGATAACAAGATCAAATTTTTGTAACAATAGGATCCAACGTATTAGCCTGGCCTTTGCATTCTTCTTCGTTAAAAGATGTCGTAGGGCGGAGTGATCTGTGTAAACCACAATAGGCGAGCCAATCAAGAAGGGTCTGAATTTCTCTAATGCAAATACAACTGCCAAGAGTTCTTTCTCTGTAGTTGTGTAATTTATTTGTGCATCATTCAAGGTCCTACTTGCATAGTAAATTACATGTGGCATCTTATCAATATGCTGTCCCAAGACAGCACCAATAGCAAAATCCGATGCGTCACACATAAGCTCGAATGGGTGGTTCCAATCCGGAGATGATAGAACGGGGGCTGTAGTGAGTGATTCTTTAAGCGATTCAAAAGCAGCCTCACAATCCGAATCGAAGTGAAAAGTAGTGTCCTTGGCCAATAGAAGGGTTAAGGGTCTAGCAATTTTGCTAAAGTCCTTAATGAATCTCCTATAAAATCCTGCATGACCAAGGAAGGATCGTATATCTTTGACGCAATTGGGACGAGGGAGGTTTTGAATGACATCTATTTTAGCTCTGTCAACCTCAATGCCTTTATGTGAAATTATATGTCCAAGTACAATACCTTCTTGGACCATAAAATGGTATTTTTCCCAATTCAAAGTCAAGTTCTTATCCTTACAGCGGGTAAGAACAGCGTCAAGATTACGAAGGCAGTCCTCAAAGGAGTCCCCAAAAATGGAGAAATCGTCCATAAAAATTTCTAGAAAATTTTCCACCATATCTGAAAATATCCCCATCATGCACCGCTGAAATGTAGCGGGAGCGTTGCATAACCCAAAGGGCATGCGTCTATAAGCAAAAGTTCCGAAAGGACAAGTAAAAGTGGTTTTATCTTGATCCTTTTCGGCGATGGGGGCCTGGTTGTAACCAGAGTATCCGTCCAAGAAACAGTAGTATTCGTGTCCCGCTAATCGTTCCAACATCTGGTCAATGAAAGGTAGAGGGAAGTGATCTTTCCTCGTCGCGGCATTGAGTTTCCTGTAATCGATACATACGAGCCACTCAGTTTGGGTGCGTGTTTGGATTAACTCATTAGCCTCGTTAGTGATGACCGTGATGCCAGACTTTTTAGGGACCATATGAATTGGACTTACCCATTGACTATCAGATATGGGGTAAATTATTCCACTATCAAGGCACTTGACGATTTCTTTCTTCACCGCCTCCTTCATAACGGGATTTAACCGTCTTTTTGGGTCTCGGGTTGGTTTGGCTTCATCCATCAGATGTATGTTATATTCAACAATTAAGTGACTAATCCCTTTGATGTCGGCCATTGTCCAACCAAATGCTTGCCGATTCGATCTCAACACCGCCAAAAGTGCATTCTCTTGCTCTAAGGCTAGAGAAGCGGAAATAATCACTGGCAAAGTCTCATTCTCTCCTAAATATGCATATTTAAGATGAGAAGGTAGCGGTTTGAGATCAAGAATTGGCGGAGAGACTATAGAAGGTGGGGTAAGCGAATGATATTCGGACTCCCGAAGAGGTTCAAAACTTGCATAAGATATTGACTCAGAAAGTGCTGCTGACTTTTGCAATGAGTCAACGGGTTCAATCTCAAGGTCGGACTCATTGAACATATCCTCACTGTAAAGTGGTGCAAGATCAAATGATGTCTCATTAGTGTTGTCGAGAACATCAAAGCAAAGCTCCTCATCCATGCAGCTTTCGGAAGCTATCTCGTGGATGGAACAAACATCCAGCAATTGAGCAGAAGGTTCTGATGGCTGACTTCCTAGCTTGTAAATATTAAGCTCAATTGTCATTTTCCCGAAGGATAAGTTCATAGAACCGTTACGATAATTAATCACAGCGTTAGAAGTTGCTAGGAAGGGTCGACCAAGTATCACCGGGATTTGATTGCGTGGGTTTGCCACGGTTGTGTATCTAAAACAATAAAGTCTATGGGAAATATGAATTCCCCGACTTTAATTAACACATCCTCTAGTTCACCCCGAGATTTGGTGATAGATCGATCATCCATTTGGAGAGTACAATGGACGGGTTTTAACTCTCCAATTCCTAACTGCTCGTATACTGAATAAGGAAGCAAGTTGACGCTAGCGCCTAGATCGAGTAAAGCACGATTTATATTTTTACCCCCAATAGAAATAGAGATTGTAGGACAGCCGGGGTCCTTACGTTTCTTTGGTATTTGTTGGGTAAAAGCTGTGCTAACATTACTCGTCATGAAAACCTTTTTAGGCACTTGAGTTTTTCTCTTCCTAGTGCACAAGTCTTTAAGGATTCTTGCATAAGATGGGACTTGTTGAATAGCATCTAGGAGAGGAATATTCATGCTAACTTGCTTAAACATTTCCACAATCTTCTCCATTTGCGGGTTAGGTTGGTTGGCCCTTAATCGGTTTGGAAATGGAGCTCGATCAATGAGTTTTGGGTCCAACGTTTGTAGAGAAGACTGTGGCGACGGATTCGATCCCAAAATTGGAGTGGGAATCGACTTAGTTAGATTTGGTGAAATGTTTGAGCCTTGTGGAAAACGGAGAATAGGCTCGGATGAAGGTGGGAGACTAGACGAGTTAGGGGAAGAAGAAGGGGTATCAAATGTGTCACTATCATCAACTTGCTCACCCACTTGGTTGTTCAGCACTCTCCCCGATCTCAACGTAGTGACGGCATTCACATTATGACTTTGTGAATGGCCAGGATTCGGTAGGGGTTGAGATGGGAGTTTCCCTTTCTCTCTCGCACTCATTGCGGCGTTTAACTGTGCGATTAGGTTTTCTATTGATTTAATACTCTCACCATGGGAGGAGGAGTTTTTCGTTAGGGTATCAATAGAAGACCTTATCTCAGCCGAATTTTGCATGGATTGTTTCATGAACATATCCAAAGTTTGTGCAAGTGAGTTGTCAGTACCGGCCACTTGTGGTGTAGAAATGTTGGCCGGATTTTGGAAATTCTGTGACTGAAAGGGGGGCTGATTCTGTGGTTGTGGTTGCTGTGGAGGAGGTCTTTGATAATTGCTTTGTTGGTTTTGATTCCAAGCAAAGTTAGGATGATTCCTCCATCCTTGATTGTACGTGGAAGAATAAGGGTCGTTTCTAGGTCGCTGCTGAAAAGTAGCATTAGCTTGAAACGATGCATTCATAGGACATTCTTCCGTTAGGTGTGAAGGATCCGAACAGCAACCACAGACAGTCTTGGGAAGCGTGACCTGATTTAGGGAGACTGATGAAAGTTTGTTCTCAATAGAATCGAGTTTCTTTTGCATCGCTGCCATTTCGGCTTTTATTGCGATGGAAATATCGAGCTGGTGAATACCTCCCTTAGTTGTAGGTGGTCTTACGCTTTCCCACTGCAACGTGTGTTCAGCAAGGTCTTCCAGATATTTCCATACTTCATCGCCATCTTTAGACATGAAATTGCATTGACACGTTGTTTCAAGCATCTGCTTTGTCGCTGGATTAATGCCCTCATATATAATCCGACATAAATCCCATCTTTGTATTCCGTGATGGGGGCATTGGACAAGCAGATCTTTGAAACGTTCAAAGCACTTCCAAAATGGTTCATTGGGAAGCTGGGTGAACTGGTTGATCTCGCTCCTAACATGTGCAGTCTTATGATTTGGGTAAAACTGTAAGTGCACGGCGGCGCCCCGGCCGTCAATCCGACGGCCAAATGCGGAAACGGTGATAAACTTAAATTTTGCGAACTTAGCAAACCGGCACCACCGCGCACTAAACATCCGGATCGAACCATTAAACTTATTCTAGCTAACTACAAGACGGGTTAGAGATATACCGAATGATCCGAGTCCTCTGGTCTTCTCCTCGTTGTCCCGATCTCCTGCGGAAACTCCGGTCGTCGCCTCCTCGCCGGAAGGGCACCACATTGCCTGTATCTTTTACGGGCTCCCACCTCAATACCGAGGCAACTCGGGCGCGAAGTAGGCTAGCCGACGCGTCCAAGATTTGCTGTAGAATGTAGTGTAGAGTGCATGTCTCACTTTGGGGTTATGTTGCCATTGATGGAGGTGAAGGAAAAATACAAGATAAGAAAAATGGTGCTTGCATTTTTCCAGTAAGAAAATGAGATCAAGAATGCCACTCTCTCAAGAATGAAAACTCTCTCATCTTTTTCTTTCTCTCAACCATAGCCAACCTCTTCCATCAAGTGAGAATAATATGGTGGAGGAAAGAATATGAAGCAAGAGGGAGGTGAGTGTAGGAGAGCATAAAGGGTGACCACATCTAAACATCATCATCACAAAACACAAATCAATCCTAATCCTTTCTCATCTCATTAAAGCAAAGGAAAAGACTAAGAAAGAATCAAAATGATGGTTGAAAAGAAAAGATGCCATCATAATCAAAACAATTGCAAGAAAATCCCTCCACAATTGTTATTTGCAAACTTGCAAATAACCCCCTCCATCGGAAAAGTCCGGCCGGGAAAGAACAAAGGAAAACCGGCCGGAACGGAATGCAAACAGGCAACTCCAGAAAACTGGTCCCGTAATAAATTACAGGAAAACCCCGATACTGTGCATACACACCCGCATCTGTATTCTGACCGGATACAAATGCAATGAGACAAAATCTACACTGTACTAAACTAGGACCGGCTTAAACCAAAGCCGGCTAGTAAAATCCGTTCGATCCTGATCCGTGCAATACCGCACGTATCTGATCGAACCTTGCCATATAACCATACGGCCACTAATACAAACCGTCCGATCCTGATCCGTGCAATACCGCACGTATCTGATCGGACCCTGCCATATCTCCATACGGTCTCTACAGCGTTTCGCCCGAAAGCTTGAGTAACTGTAAGTGTGGTGGACTCTAAAGACTCGTCAATACTATGGCTGTGGATTTAACCACTAGCACGTCAGAGGTATAAGCCAATACGTGATGGGCCACCAGCTATTGACCAAAAGGGACGTCGATGGGCGAAACCATCCTGACACCTTACTGAGCATGTCAGTGACAATATCCGTACAGTCCGGTCCGTTCGTCTATGAGCATAGCATGTCGGGCCTAGGGGGTTGGTAAAAGTCAGACCCCCAAAAGCGGTACAAGTCGTGTCGGAGTGTAGCCTAGAACACCCTGAGATACTACTGAAATACCTACCAGTAAATCTCCTGCCTTGGACAAGGACTTCGTGTAATGGCTCTCCTAGACACAGCGCGACCTCACCCCCAATACCGGGAGAGACGAACTCCCGAAGATCCGCTCACTGCCTCCATGTGGCTCGGGACTGTACCCAACTAAAACCTGTTTGCACGGCTCCTTTGAGCCGTGGTAGGATAGTAATCAAAGCACAGTGGGAACTCACACGAGACAAATGACGATCCCCAGGTCGATGAACTAACCTGTACACATGTCACCTGGGAACTGCTATCTGACGTCAGGTATAAGACCAACTAGCATGTTCCCGGCGAGTCCTGTCCGGTGTACTCATAACCCAATGAGCACCTGTATACATCTTAGGTGAACCAACTGACACCAGTGGCTTGTGAGACCGGCCACCGTCCCTCGTCGGGGTCTCGACTGTATACACTAGTCTACTCTGGAGAATCGATGCCCTGTCTCGAAACTCCCACGACTAGGGACCTTTTAAGGATGTGCTTATAGACTCCAGCTCTCACTTATATGATCGCCCTCATACTGCTGGCAGTCAAGCAAGAATCCTAGGGGCTCTATCAACGTGCAATAGCGACATGTCAGGTCACCTAAAGCAGTACACGATGATAAAGGTAAACCAGATAGCAAACTATCATCTCGAGTAAGACTGTCCTACCGGGATAGGTCCTCCCTCAATCATTGCAATCACGTGCCTGTGATCCAATAATTGACTCTGAGGGCACTATCTCCAACAATCTCCCACTTGCACTCAAGGCTAATTATTGCGATGTCGCATACTCACAGCCCGTGTGATACCGAACACCCAACTCCTCTACTAGTCAGTCTCACAAATCCCGTTTGTGAAACTATTGCGTTCGAGGAATAGCCCCAGTGAGTGGATCCGCCTTGATGTTTCTTTCTATGTCTCTCTCTATATCTCAAGTTCGCGGAGAAAGCCATCTCCCGAAATGAGCAATACCTGTCTTAGAATGTCTGGATGTCTGATGGGACCTAGCTTATGAATGAACTCCAAATCCAAACTTCTTAGACTGTATCGTCAACTGAACTTAATCAGTATCCTGCGCCATGCCTCCCTCAGTATTGCCTTGGACCACCTGTCCAAAATACTGCCCCTCGTCAGAAGGAAAACTATAACTCTGACAACCTCCTTGTCGTCCATGTCACCTTGGAAGCCTGGAATGATAATTGTCTCCCGAAAGAGGCTTTCGTTATCATATCCCTAGAACAGTCACTTATGTTCTAAAACTGCTTCCGACTGTTTCTCCAGGATTGGATCAATGTCAACTTATTGCATCTAGTGCAAGAACAACATCTGGTGTGGTACTTGACATCTCATGATTGACTCAATTGCCTAAGCAAGTGATCTGCCAATCATGAACATCCCTCTCCCCTTTAGTCTGTAAGACACCTTTAGAGAGGGTGACTCCATTACCTGCAGGTACACTACCATGCCAGGAGTCGTCCATTCTAAATACTCTTAGAATAATGTCTAAGTACCCAGATTGGGAAACCACCCAAATCTAGATCTAAAACCATAGATCTAGTAACCAGAATGTCTGATATAATGTCCAAGTCCCATGTGGAGAAACCACTGTGTGACGACCAAAGTATAACCGATCGTAGTATAGGAATATCACTTCCTACTACCTTCTCAACAGATCCATCCCCTATTCTGATGACGTCAAACCTATGACTGTCACATCAGAAACAGATGATCTATCTCCGCTACATCTGCTTTAGTCTATAAATAGACATAAGCCTGATGTCCACCAATGCTTCCGCTGCTCCCACTGACTACGACAACCCTCTGGCAGAGTCATATAGACGTGCACTTCTAAAGCTAGTTTAGAACGACGCTATACTCATCCTCCCACCGGGTCTCGCAGCCTGGAACAACAGCAATGGCAAGTGTGGGTAAACAAGAATCTCCCTGCCACCGTCCTTGAGGCTACCGGAGTACCTCTCGGGTGCCTGAGGTTACCCACCTTATCTGCGGAGTGGCCAATGGAATGTCAAATCAGATTGAATCTTTAGGTTCCTTATCAAATCTTCAGTAATCGTTTGCGGTTCTGGAATCACTTCCAGTTCTACCATACTCCCACTACTGTTTTTGAAAAAATCCATTTTTAATAAAACTGTGGCGAGTCTAGAACAATATTTCTATTGATCTTCTAGATGGTAGAAAGTCAACCCTCGTCATAGCCTGGGTCAACCCACAAACAGCCATTACAGAAACGTGCCTTGAGTTGTCCAGTGTCTGGTTTTAATCATAAGCCAGACAACTCCCCGTACCTTAACAATGTTAAGATATGAACTGTTCTATATCCAATATAGAACCAGAGGCACTGATTTAATTGAACCAGATTCAAATCATGCAGCTATCTCCAGTGCATGTCAACTAAATGGAAGGAGACCGATCAGCGTTACTCAACTTAGGAATGCTTCCAATTATGAGTAACCTGAAAGAGAAGCAATTTCTCTTTATCATTACTATCAACTGAATACCATACACAAGTATCTACATCTGCGATCACTTTGAAGAATCCCGATACTTGCTACACCTGGTTCTCTACTCTATTCAAATACCTATAACTCCTCAAAACTTAGACCCTGTGTTTCTACGAAACACATGTCTAAGAACTAGAGAAGTTAAAAGTAAACAGAATATAGTATGAGGACCAACCCCTCTGTCCTAATGGACACTGGACAACATACAATACTCTGTATAAGTCCGCTGAGTCTAACAACTCTTTCACTGTGTGTCGTAGGTTGAAAACTGTACTTATGGTTAAGAAGAATTACACCGCTGTTTAATGCTCCTTACCTAACCATCTACTGATATAGGTAAATATCATCGACATAATATCAAAAGGTATATCTCACTCTATGAAAATAGACGTACAGATATATCAATTTGAAATTGGTGCACAACAGCGGATATTCAAAACCAAATATTTGCCGACCGGCAAACAGCCCAGATGATCTCCTCAAATATCACCGATTACAACGAATCCCGATATAATGAGGATGATTACCCTATTCCCAATAACTTACTCCCACTCATCATCTGTAAAACCATACAGATGTGAGAATCAAACCTGGTAAATACATACCCTGAAGTAAGTATCTAATCGGGAAATCAGTTTTCTTTTAACATTACACAGTGAAACTGAAACATTGAAATGTTTCGGTGGGGTATCTCGGTATTCTTAGTAATGCCTCCTCCATTATCCAGACTCACAACTATAACCGTATAATTCTTTGCCACCTCTCCAAATCCCTTTATATGTCTTTAGTCATTACCTTCTGCACACCCCTTAGGCCAAATGGTTTTCTTCCTTCCCTACCGTTCGGCACCATCCTATGGTTTGGAAGAAGACTATCCAATAAGCATAATGGTTGTACTGTCCTAATCCTAGGAGCACTCGCAATGCGAGAGAAGGTGAAGATAAAAGACAACCGAATAAACCTTATTCCTATTTCTCCTGAACCAGAATCCATCCCCGAACTGGAACAAGTTCCTTTCGAGTTCGTATATAACCATACGATGGAGTATCCAAATAAACTGTGGATCTTCGTAGTGATACGGAGTGTCCTGGAGAAATACAAAGGTGATTTAGGATTGGCGAAGAAATACTTGGTTTGGTCGTGAATATCAGTCGCAATTTACTTTGCCCTCTTACTAATCCCTTGCTTCGTCTTAATCTTAATACCTTCTGTACACCGTTTAGGCTAATTGGCTTTCTTCATTCCCTACCGGTCGGCACCAGCCTATGGTTTGGAAGAAGACTATCCAATTTGCGTAATAGGTGTACTACTCCTAAACCAAGGAGTACTCGCAATCTGAGAGAAGGTGAAAAGAAAAGACAACTGAATAATCCTATCCGTTTTCTCCAGAACCGGAAACTATCCTCGAATTCCTTCGAGTTCGTATCTAACCATACGATGGTTTTGTCCAATGGAAGTGGACGTTCGCAGTAATACGGGGTGTCCTGGAGAAAAGGGTAAAAGTAGGAGTGGCAATGAGGTTTGCAACTCTGATAATCCAAAAGCCAGTGTTTAGAAGGTTCGGTCAATTTGGTCACTGAGTCATAGTCTTAGGGTCGGGTCAATGGTCGCTGCCAGAGAGAGAGAGAAAAGAAACACTCAGCGTGCACTCTATCCTAGATCAGAATGGTTACCAATTTATCTAATCTGGAAACCTCCCACTGTACCTCAAATTCTCATCCAAACCTAAAAGAAGAATTAGTCGGGGTCACCCGAGGAGTAAACCAACTCATCAGTGGGAATCGGGATCCAACTATCATCGCATGACAACGTGACGGAATCCGCTCACGGTATCACACTCCAGAAGGTATGCGCATATCTGGCAAGTTTCAGTTCTTTTGAAACTCCCGATGTGGATTTTTGCCCCATGCTCTTATGACCTTGGCGTGAGGTCAAAATATCATAAGTCACATGTCAAGTTCTACCCATCATTGTCCAGGTTAATTTGAACCCACCCGTACATACCCTTGACGTAGGCCAAAATAGTAGTACGACTGTCCCAAACCAACGCATCTATCTATGCAACAGATAAATACCCGGCAGCTACCAAACGCTATGCCTTGGCGTGAGGTCAAAATACATAGCTTGAATACTACCGAACATTTAACTGAAATGATGGAGGGCTACGAATGGTTTCTGGCGAAAACCTTTAACGTAATGAACTTGATATCGTTGAAGGAACGGATAGCTTTTTAGAAAATATAGTGACGAAAACCTTTACTAAAGAGGTCACTCCCGGTGAAGGGATCTCGGCTCTTTCCCCGTAGAATGGGGTGCAGGATATTCCAAATGAATACCACGATGCAAAGCAAAAGTAATCGGCTATAGTGAAGTTAATGCCCTGACGCAAACTTCTGTCCAAGGGGTCACTCCCGGTGAAGGGATCTCGGCCCTTGCCTCGTCGACTGAGGAGCAGGATATTCCAAATGAATACCGCGATGCAAAACAAAAGTGAACGTCCTTGCAATAACAGATTTTTGAAAAGTGTTCCAACAACATCAGAATAGGTTTGTTTAAACTTGCATTGATCCGAATCAACGCAGTCCCATCAATTGATCACACCACAAAGAACGAAAATATACTGACGTACGTATATGCCATCCGCATTCGCCACTGGGTCCCGTCATCACCCGTTAGGTTAGCTAACTAACGGCAGAGCGGGGACTGGACTAGCGCGGATGAAAAGCATATACAACATCTACTAATATATATACCAATATATTATATTCGCTCAAGGCGTGATAAAATGCAACATCACAGAAATGTACAGCATCACAGAACAATACAGATATCTGGGATCCCCGGGTTTCACAGAGCCACTACTGAAACCGGACGTTCCCCTGGTCGTGTGGATAGCCTGTGCAATGAAAACCTAGACCCCTACGGGCGCGGCAAGTTACCCGCCAAAACCTGAAGCGAGGCAGCCCCCTTCAGCGCCGTGAATGGACCACCCAGCACTTCACGGAATCCGGTAACTTGGGCACCCCTCCTGGGTCAACCTGTACCCCCTACGAGTGCGGCGAATAGCCCGCCAATCCTAGAGTGAAGCCCCCTCCATCTCAATGCCATGAGATGCGGGCTTGTTGTCCTCTAGAACCCGGCTATCCGTGCACCCCTCCGCGGGGTAATCCTAGTACAGAAAGTAAAATATATATACAACGGGTACATCGACCGCAACCAGGTCGTGCCCCAAAAGAATAATACAATCAGGCAGTGACGGCAGTCCACATGTCGGACGCTCGCCCCGCAATAACAAATGTACATAATACAACCACAACTGTACTAGCATTGCATCCAGGCTATCCCCACGACCGATCCGCAACATCACAGCAAAAACACAAAACATCAACGTGAAAGTCACGTTCGCAAATCCGTCTAACCGGGCTATAGCAGTTAGACTGGATTTACCGATCAAGTGACATTCACGGTCGCAGATATAATGTAAATACTGTGAAATAATGTGTTTAAAATATCCGATCGATCAAAAATTAACAAGTGGGCCCCAAGCAATACTGTAGCACTCACAGAAAATCTGGGCCCAATATTAATATTCCAAAACCCCAATTTTAACCCCAGAAAGATACTGTAGAAATTAGGTGCAGGGATCCGAACAGTGTGCGGCGGAACCGCGGCCCATAAGGGAGGTTAGGCCCCGGTTCCGCGCTTCCACAGTGGACTGACGCTGTCGAATTTCTACAGTAGCCTTGTAATCTCCAGTACATCAATTTTTTACAACCTGAAAAATTTTTGGAGACCAAAAAATTTCAACAGAAAACTGTCGTGAAGGAAATACGGGTTTTGGAACATTTGATCGATCGGAACTAAAAAACACATGAAACAAAGCTAGACGAAGTTAATGGCGAGGCTCTGATACCAATGTAAGTGCACGGCGGCGCCCCGGCCGTCAATCCGACCGCCAAATGCGGAAACGGTGATAAACTTAAATTTTGCGAACTTAGCAAACCGGCACCACCGCGCACTAAACACCCGGATCGAACCATTAAACTTATTCTAGCTAACTACAAGATGGGTTAGAGATATACCGAATGATCCGAGTCCTCCGGTCTTCTCCTCGTCGTCCCGATCTCCTGCGGAAACTCCGGTCATCGCCTCCTCGCCGGAAGGGCACCACATCGCCTGTATCTTTTACGGGCTCCCACCTCAATACCGAGGCAACTCGGGCGCGAAGTAGGCTAGCCGACGCGTCCAAGATTTGCTGTAGAATGTAGTGTAGAGTGCATGTCTCACTTTAGGGTTATGTTGCCATTGATGGAGGTGAAGGAAAAATACAAGATAAGAAAAATGGTGCCTGCATTTTTCTAGTAAGAAAATGAGATCAAGAATGCCACTCTCTCAAGAATGAAAACTCTCTCATCTTTTTCTTTCTCTCAACCATAGCCAACCTCTTCCATCAAGTGAGAATAATATGGTGGAGGAAAGAATATGAAGCAAGAGGGAGGTGAGTGTAGGAGAGTATAAAGGGTGACCACATCTAAACATCATCATCACAAAACACAAATCAATCCTAATCCTTTCTCATCTCATTAAAGCAAAGGAAAAGACTAAGAAAGAATCAAAATGATGGTTGAAAAGAAAAGATGCCATCATAATCAAAACAATTGCAAGAAAATCCCTCCACAATTGTTATTTGCAAACTTGCAAATAACCCCCTCCATCGGAAAAGTCCGGCCGGGAAAGAACAAAGGAAAACCGGCCGGAACGGAATGCAAACAGGCAACTCCAGAAAACTGGTCCCGTAATAAATTACAGGAAAACCCCGATACTGTGCATACACACCCGCATCTGTATTCTGACCGGATACAAATGCAATGAGACAAAATCTACACTGTACTAAACTAGGACCGGCTTAAACCAAAGCCGGCTAGTAAAATCCGTTCGATCATGATCCGTGCAATACCGCACGTATCTGATCGAACCTTGCCATAGAACCATACGGCCACTAGTACAAACCGTCCGATCCTGATCCGTGCAATACCGCACGTATCTGATCGGACCCTGCCATATCTCCATACGGCCTCTACAGCGTTTCGCCCGAAAGCTTGAGTAACTGTAAGTGTGGTGGACTCTAAAGACTCGTCAATACTATGGCTGTGGATTTAACCACTAGCACGTCAGAGGTATAAGCCAATACGTGACGGGCCACCAGCTATTGACCAAAAGGGACGTCGATGGGCGAAACCATCCTGACACCCTACTGAGCCTGTTAGTGACAATATCCGTACAGTCCGGTCCGTTCGTCTATGAGCATCGCATGTCGGGCCTAGGGGGTTGGTAAAAGTCAGACCCCCAAAAGCGGTACAAGTCGTGTCGGAGTGTAGCCCAGAACACCCTGAGATACTACTGGAATACCTACCAGTAAATCTCCTGCCTTGGCTAAGAACTTCGTGTAATGGCTCTCCTAGACACAGCGCGACCTCACCCCCAATACCGGGAGAGACGAACCCCCGAAGATCCGCTCACTGCCTCCATGTGGCTCGGGACTGTACCCAACTAAAACCTGTTTGCACGGCTCCTTTGAGCCGTGGTAGGGTAGTAATCAAAGCACAGTGGGAACTCACACGAGACAAATGACGATCCCCAGGTCGATGAACTAACCTGTACACATGTCACCTGGGAACTGCTATCTGACGTCAGGTATAAGACCAACTAGTATGTTCCCGGCGAGTCCTGTCCGGTGTACTCATAACCCAATGAGCACCTGTATACATCTTAGGTGAACCAACTGACACCAGTGGCTTGTGAGACCGGCCACCGTCCCTCGTCGGGGTCTTGACTGTATACACTAGTCTACTCTGGAGAATCAATGCCCTGTCTCGAAACTCCCACGACTAGGGACCTTTTAAGGATGTGCTTATAGACTCCAGCTCTCACTTATATGATCGCCCTCATACTGCTGGCAGTCAAGCAAGAATCCTAGGGGCTCTATCAACGTGCAATAGCGACATGTCAGGTCACCTAAAGCAGTACACGATGATAAAGGTAAACCAGATAGCAAACTATCATCTCGAGTAAGACTGTCCTACCGGGATAGGTCCTCCCTCAATCATTGAAATCACGTGCCTGTGATCCAATAATTGACTCTGAGGGCACTATCTCCAACAAAAACTTCTTAAGAAATGCTACGACGAATTCATCCCAATTAGTGATAGAGTGTGCGGCAGTATTGTAAAGCCATTTTTCTGCCAAGTCGCACAATGTGAATGGGAGAAGACGTAAGAGCATAGCATCTAAAGTCAATTGTGAAGTACCAATCATTGCGCATACGTTTTCGAATTTGGTGATGAAAACGTACGCATCTTCCGACTCAAGCCCGTGAAATTTGGGCAGCAGATTGATGTAGTGGGGTTTGATTTCGAAATTATCCCTGTTAGGTGGTGGAAGAGATAGACAAGTAGGAAGGGGACCACGAATAGGATAGCATCTCTCTTGGAGAGAGACGCGCGGTGGATTCTGCGCACCTTCGGGCGGTGGCAGCGTGGTGTTATACTCTGATGGAGTGCCGTCCATCTTGGTTGATGTGGTGTGTGGTGGGGGAAAAGAGGATGAAGAAGTACCGACTTCGGCGTCGATAACAGGAACGCGGACAAGACGGGCACTAGGATCCCGTGTCCAGCCGAGCATGCACTAAGCGGGTTTAGTGCAAGTGGCGGCGTGTGTGTGATTTTAAAATTGGCTTGTTTTTGAAAAAGTGGGACTCAAGACAAATCACCCTAAGATGCACAAGCAACCCTAGAACTAAGGTTACCTAGGTCCAGTCTCTAGACCGCTCCTAGACTTCTAAAGGACAAGCCGCAGGATCAATCCTCTACCGCCTCCGTACTACCCTTATAGCCAGATAAGTGCCAGGTAAGTGGGAAGGAACCACGTCGTGGGCCTAATTAAAAACCACCAGCCTTTGTCACACTTGCCTAGGCACTACAAAAGTAATGCGGATAAACGATAGATTACCCACGACCTTCCTCTGTCCTTATTGAGCGCGACAGTTCTTAGAGTCTGGTCTAGATATTTTTTAAATTAATGAAGGGTTGATCTATATGCTCGGTTTGTGATTTGTGGGGCTTAGGAAGGGTGATGAAATCCCCACCTAATCTTGATTTGGTCTTTGCCCCTTAGAGTCCGTATTAAATATGCAAAACAAAACCAATCACAAAACTTTTGCAAAAAGATTTTTGAGCGGCGCAATTTTGCAAAGAATCCTGCAGAAAATAGATTTTATTGGATTTGAGGAGAGAGAGAAGGAGTTGAGAATCTTACCAGAGAGTTCTGTAGCCCTAATCCCTCCAAGCTGCCGCGCTTCCGCCGCCAAAGGTGCCTTTATGCCGCGGTTCCGCCGCAAGGTGGAAGGAACAATTGCTGAAAATTTTTCTCAAGCCCCCTGTGCTCCTCTGGATCTCTAAAAATGTCTCTGTTTCCTGTTTTCCTCAATTCTGTGACTCCAGATCTCCTTGCAAAAATCCACGCACAAATTGTTAAATATGCAATTTGCAGTTTTGTTTTAATAATGATATGGCTCGTCTAAGAATTCAACACAAATAGTAAAAATAAAAAATTACGCACGCATCCCCGGCAACAGCGCCATTTGATTGATGCGAGAGAGTGTGTTTGTAGTTTAACCGCAATCAGAACGGTATCGCGCGTAGCTAGACCGAGGTAAGTACGGGTCGTCCTCAGGGAAACGTCGAACCTTTTACTTTTACCTTAGATGTGTTGAGAAAGAGAGGAGAGATGAAGAATTTTTATAGAAAGATTTCTAGATCTACGTTAAACAAGAATGTAAAATATAGATCTAGATTATTTTAAAGATGTAGATAATATAATAAGAGGGCTTGTAGGGTTCGTTAGGATTTATTAGTTATGGACAATTAATTAAAAGTTACCATTTTTATCCATTAATAGATTTAGAACTAGAACGACAGTGATGCGTGTAGATTAGGGTTTCTGGAGGGAAAAAGAATCCCACTCGTAACCCTTATCTTGACACGGAACTCCGTTCATATCTAGCCTTTACCAAAACAATCATTAATCTAATCTCTAATCGCGGTCGGAACTAGCAAAGAATTGCTAGCGCGCCCGATTAGGATGTTAATGATTCTTTTGATAAAGTTCCTAAACTTTATAGGACTTAAAAAGGGTTTAATTATTTTCATCGCCCATTAGCCTACCCTAATCCTACGAACCCTAACAAGCGGAGAATTACTCGCGCATGTTGGGAGAAGAAGATGAAAAGAAAGAGAGGGAGAACATAATGTAAAAAAAACAATTAAATAAAAAAAACTACCTTTATTAATCAACTCCTTCAAACTACACTTTTAATCCATAGAAAATGATTACAAAACTTGATTTGCTTCTCGATCTTTCCTAAGGAGGTAGTCGAACAGTCGATGATCAGCCTGGATGCGTGAGCGTCGGGAGCTTCGTGATCTCTTCGGCTTGATAGCTTTTCCAAGAGGCTCTCGTTGCCTTTTTATAGTGCAAAGCCAGAATCCTTTGGTTGAAAACTTGGTAAAATATTGCATAGATTCACCCCAAAAATCCTCTGCCCCTAACTCCCTGGAAGTGCGGCGGATCCGCGGCAAATGGTGGGTAAGGCCGCGGATCCGCGGCCAATTAATCTCTGCCGTTCATCAAACTTCAGGGGCTCTGTTCTTGTGACATGTGGGCTCCTCTGGAATCTTTGTATCTTTGAAATATTCTCTCGGTTGCTTCCAGACTTGGTCTCCAAGTTTGCTTCTTAATTTGGCAAGATTTCTTCAACAACTTGATTTGCTTGATTCTAGCCTTGGAAAATTCTACACAACTTGGAAATATTCTGCACAACAACTCAAATAAGATTTTAGTAGATTTTGTTCTACTAGGATTAGGTCAATAATATTACTTGCATACATTTTCCTACCAAATACTAATTAAAATATATTAACACATGGAAAATGGTGTTTTTACACATAAACCCTCATATGTATAATATATTATAATAAAGTCCTTTTTTAATATGAAAATAGTAGGAAAATGTAATACAAATGTGCAGTTTTATCAACTGAACAGATGACTAGCTATATTGATGAGCTCAAGGACCTGGAGACCACGTTGGGAAACAGGTCATATATTGATTTATTTCCACAGTCCTTACCCTCTACTTACACCCTGAAAGAAACCAGGGAGACACAAGCTCTGCTTAATAGGGGACCTTCTTCTTCTTCATCCAAGGCGAAAGCAAAGGATGAAAAGAAGAAGACCTCTACAAAGTCGATATACAGTGTCAGTAAAGTAGGAGGAAAGGGAAAAGCAAAAGTTTCGGGACTTGGTGTAGGCAAGGAGGGATGTTCCTATTGTTATGAGAACGGACATTGGCAGAAGGATTGCAGGGCTTTGGAAGCCAGTAGCCAGGATACGAAGCATGTTGTGGCTTCAGCCTCAAGTGTGTTTGTAATTGAGAACTGTTTGTCAATTAACTCTACTTTCTGGGTACTAGATACCGGAGCAGGATCTCATATCTGTAATTCGTTACATGCTTTGAGAAACCGTAAAGTTATAAGGATAGGTGATTTGTCTCTCAGAGTTGCAAACGGAATGAGCGTGGACGCTGAATCCGTGGGAGAATATCGCTTAGGTTTGATAAGTGGGCAGATATTGATTCTACGTAACTGTCTGTATGTACCTAGTTTGACTTGTAATATCATATCCGTGTTCTCACTTTCAAAAGAGGGATATGACTTTACATTCGTAAGCGATGTAGTTCACATCCACCTAAATCAAGTTCTGATTGGGTCCGGTACATTAGATGACGGTATATACGTATTGAATCAAGCTCAGGTTTTCAATGTCCAGAACACACTTAAAAGAAAGTCTCCAGAAATGAATCAGGCTTTCTTATGGCATTGTAGACTAGGTCACATCAATGAAACACGATTAACGAAGTTACATAGAGAAGGATATTTGAATCCGTTCGAATATCAATCTTATGCCACTTGTGAATCTTGTCTCATGGGAAAGATGACAAAGACTCCGTTTACTGGACACGGAGTAAAAGCGAGCGAGCTCTTAGGACTCGTACACAGTGACGTGTGCGGTCCAATGCCTACACATGCGTGAGGTGGTTATTCCTACTTCATTACTTTTACGGATGATTTCTCTAGGTATGGACATATCTTCTTGATGAAGCATAAATCCGAGGCCTTTGAGAAATTCCAGGAATACAAGAATGAAGTGGAAAACCAAACAGGCAAAAGTATTAAGACACTGAGATCTGATCGAGGTGGTGAATACTTAAGTGCCGAGTTCCTGGGTTACTTAAAAGAGAAAGGAATTCTCTCTCAGCTTACTCCTCCATACACACCACAACACAACGGTGTATCAGAAAGGAGGAATCAAACCCTATTGGATATGGTTCGTTCCATGATGAGTAAGGCTGAGTTACCGCGATCATTCTGGGGTTATGCGCTAGAATCAGCGGCATATCTTTTGAACAAGGTTCCGGCCAAGACTGTGCCTACCACACCATATCAGATGTGAAGTGGGAAGAAACCCTATCTTCAGTACCTGAAGACATGGGAATGTCCAGCTTTTGTAAAAAAGCAGCATCCGGACAAGCTCGAGGCACGTTCAGTAGAGTGTAAGTTTGTGGGATAACCAAAGAACTCCATGGGATATTGCTTCAACTACACAGAGGAACAAAAGGTTTTTGTTTCTCGTCATGCCCGCTTCTTAGAAACTGAATTTTTAGAAAATCAGAAGAGTGGGAGCGCAGTAGAACTGGAAGAAATTCCAGAACCACAAGCTGATACTGAAAGTTTGGTAGAACAAGAAGTATTAGAAGAAAGGGACATACCAGCGCCTATCCGCAGAAGTAGTAGGCAGTCTCATCCGCCCGAGAGATACTACGGTTTTCTTATAGACGGGGATCGAGAAGATTGCGTCATTGATAATGACGACCCTATTAGCTTCCAGCAAGTCATTCAGAGTGGCGACTCGGTAAAATGGCTGGATGCAATGCGGACCGAAATGGAGTCCATGTACACTAACAAAGTATGGACTTTGGACACTGCTCCAGATGGGGTAAACCCCGTAGGATGCAAGTGGATCTTCAGAAAGAAAATTGGTGTAGATGGACAGGTTGAAACCTATAAGGCTAGACTTGTTGCAAAGGGTTTCCGTCAAAGACCTGGTTTGGACTATGACGAAACCTTTTCTCCAGTGGCTATGCTGAAATCCATTCGGGTCCTTCTTGCTATTGCTGCCTTCCACGATTATGAGATCTGGCAGATGGACGTAAAGACGGCCTTTCTAAATGGAAATTTAGAAGAGAGCGTCTATATGGATCAGCCAGAGGATTCATTCAGAGTGGGAGCAGCGGTAAAGTATGCAAGCTGCTTAAGTCCATTTATGGACTAAAGAAGGCATCGCGGAGTTGGAACATCTGTTTTGATGATACTGTCAAAGAATTCGACTTTATTAAAAATTCAGATGAACCATGCATATACAGTAAGATTGTAGGGAGAGTTGTTGTATTCCTCGTCTTGTACGTGGATGACATTCTCCTAATAGGAAATGATATTCCTATGCTACAGTCAGTCAAAAGATTCTTGTCACAGAAATTCTTCATGAAGGACCTGGGTGATGCCACCTACATTCTGGGGATCCAGATCTATCGTGATAGATCAAAGAGGATGTTGGGACTTTCACAGTACAGGTACATAGACACCATATTGAAAAGATTCAATATGGAAGATTCTAAGCGCGGTAACCTACCGGCTTGTCACGGAATCACCCTCTCCAAAGAGATGTCTCCCAAGACTGATTCGGAAAGGGAACGCATATCGATTATACCCTACGCTTCTGCGGAAGGCTCTATAATGTATACGATGTTATGTACCAGACCAGATGTAGCATATGCATTGAGCGTTGTAAGCCGGTATCAGGCAAACCCAGGGAAGAATCACTGGATAGCAGTAAAGAACATTCTCAAGTACCTGAGGAGGACTAAGAAGATGTTCTTGGTTTACGGCGGAAAAGACCTCAGGATGGAGGCCTATGCTGATTCCGGCTTCCAGAGTGACAAGGATGACTCCAAGTCTATGTCGGGTTATGTCTTTACCCTCAATGGAGGGGCGGTATGTTGGAAGAGTTCCAAGCAGGACACCGTTGCTGACTCAACGATGGAAGCGGAGTACATCGCTGCTTGCGATGACGTAAAAGAAGCTGTCTGGATGAAGAAGTTCCTCACAGAACTTCAGGTGGTTCCTACCAGTGTTGGTACAATACCTCTGTATTGCGACAACAACGGCGCTATAGCTTTAGCGAAGGAACCCAGGTCCCATCAGAAGTCCAGACACATCTTAAGGCGGTATCACCTGATCAGGAAGATCGTAGATTGCCAGGAGATCGAGGTAAAGAGAGTAAATACAGAGGATAACATTGCTGATCCATTCACTAAGGCCCTACTTTAGATTCAGTTCGAGAGGCTACTCGAGATCATCGGTCTTCGATACGCCAGTACATGGCCCTAGTGCAAGTGGGAGATTGTTAGTGTTTATGCCCTAGAAGGCCATTACTGTATCATACTAGTTTGTATATTACTTAATGAAAGCTTGGGATATTCACATGTATATAACAGTCTTGCTAAACATGGTAGTATGCTACTTGGTTTTTCTATCTTAATATGTGAGTATACGTATTGATAGAGCTCTTAGGATCTTGCTTGACTACCAGCGTTGTGATGGCAGTCACACTAGTGGGGGCTGGGTAGTCTACAAGCACATCCTTATTTAGGTCCCTAGTCGTTGGATTATCGAGACAGGGCATCGATACTCCGGAGTAGACTAGTGTGTACGCTTCTCATCCCAGTTGGGGAGATGGTCTGTCCCATAGCCGTCAGTACGTCGTACTGGAGATAGTATGCAGGTGCTCGTTAGGTTACGGGTACACCGGACATGACTCACAGGGAACTGTTGGTTGGTTTTATACCAGTCGTCAGTAAACAGTTCCCAGGTGACATGAGTACAGCATAGTCCGCAGACTTGACACTGCTACTTCGCCTCAAGTGTGTCCCACTGTTCTTAGATTGCTTCCCTACCACGGCTCAAAGGAGTCGTGCAAACATGTAGCAGTTGGGTGCAGTCCCGAGCACTTGGAGGCAGTGGCGGTTAGAAAGGATTCGACTCTCCCGGTATTGGGGGTTTGTTTACCCCAATCAGAGCAAAGCTCTGTTCAAATCCCAAGGCGGGAGATGAAGCAACACTTCATCTTCCCCCAATTAGAGTAAAGCTCTACTTTGAAAATTTAAACTTTAATAAATGAAGCAACGCTTCGGATTCTTTGCGTTGCGCGCAACGCGCCACGTGTCAGGCGCAGACACATCAGCGCAGCGCCCAGGGCAGCGCACCCAATCAGAGCAAAGCTCTGTTTTAAACAAAATTAAATGAAGCAACGCTTCAGCTGCGCAAGCACTGCGCTGCGCGACACGTGTCAGCGCAGATGCGCTAGCGCAGTTGCGCTGCGCTGTGCGACACGTGTCAGCACAGATACGCTAGCGCAGTTGCGCTGCACGACACGTGTCACGCGTTGGGGCATCTGCGCCAAACAGAATTAAAATTCTAAAGAAATCTTTTCTGTTCTTGTTAAAACAAGAAGATTTCCTTCTGTAAAACAGAAGCCCTTGGATCAAAGATCCAACGGTGGGGAAAATTCCCCAAATCACTCAGAGAAAGATCTCTTTAACAAAATTAACTAATTTATGGGCACTATAAAAAGGACCCTAGGCCTCAGTTCAAAAGGATCAACATTTTCCAAGAGAAAAAAGAGAGCTCTGAAGAACTCCTCAGGAACAAAAAAGGTAAAAACCTTTAGAAAAAGAGAAAGTTCTCTCATGAGCAGATCATAGATCTAAAAACAAGATCAATGATCTTTAATAAAAAAACAAAAATAAAATTAAATAGTGCCTTGCACTTTTTATGAACATTTGGTTCTCTGAGATAAGAAAAACAAGAAAAACTTATTTTTCTTTGATCTAAATTAGATCAAGAAATCAAATAGTGCTTTGCACATTTGTTCTTGAATCTAAAAGATTCTTAGTGCTTTGCACTTCTGTTCTTGAATCTAAAAGATTCTGAGTGCTTTGCACTTCCAAACTGCGCTGTTGCGCTCTTGGGAAAGCGCCACGTGTCAACATCTGAACTACTTGCGCTATGCGCTTTAAGATAGAGCTTTGCTCTCTGTAATTGGCGCAACTCACCAAAGTACTCCACGTGTCAGCAGCGCAAGCGTAGCACACTGCGCTTGCATGACACATGTCGTCACCACAAGCGCTTGCGCTCCCGGATCGGCGCAAAGCGCCTGACAAATGCAATGCATTTCTTAAAGGGCCAGGCCCAAATCAAAAAGACCCAACAGTCCAAAATAAATTGCAAAGCAATAAAAGGGGCAAAGCCCAAACAAAATTGATGCTCTGCATCATTTATAAAGGGCAGAACCCAAATAAAATTGATGCTTCTGCATCATTTATAAAAGGGCAGAGCCCAGTCCAAACAAAAATAGAAAGTAATGCAATGCATTATTTAAGTGTGGGCAAAGCCCTAGCACAGGTTTAATAGACCAAAAATAAATAAAAGTGTTGAACATTTTCAACTGGACTTAGCCCAATTTTGGCTGTAAGTCCTCAAATTTAAATTGACTGAGCACAGCTGCTCTCTTAAATCAATTTATATCCGGTTCAAGGGTACATCTCCGAACTCCTCTGACACATGTCGTTGTAATCCTTCAACGACGTCAGAGAGGTGACGGGTCCCAACAACCACATATCAATATCGGACCGAAACGTCCTTAAACTAATATCGGACCGAAACGTCCTTAAACTAATATCGGACCGAAACGTCCTAAAACTAATGATGGACCGAAACGTCCCTAAACTGGCGATGGATCACCACGTCCCTAAACTGGAACAATAGAGCCTCCAAATGCTCTTTTGCCAGATCTAAATGGTCCCGTTTAAGTTGATCTTAGCCGCAACGCGACTAATGTATCCTTAAACTAAAAACACCAAACCCAAATCTAAGTAAATACGGATTTGGACTAATCCACGTCCTACGGGCGACGGCATTACTCAGTCTCCGTATACAATCCACGGGCAACCACAAATAAAACAAACACACAAGACACGAAGTGAAATTCTGGAGAAGGAGAAAGTTGTTACCGCGATGCGGTAGCGTAATTAACTGCAGGGGCTTGCGCCTGCAGGGAAGAGCGTCCCCACAATCAAAAACCCCTCATCCGGAGGGGGAATTTGACGAAGTCTGCTATATCGGCCGCATCCGTCTAAACCTCCGATACACGGTGTCATAAATCAACTTGGCATCTTCGGAGAGGTAGACGGATAAAACCATATAGCATCTGCCCCGAATCTCAGGCAAGACGCAAAGTCTAGGCCGCCATTCGGAGGGGAACAGATTCTGGCACGCCCGGTGGGACATTTTCCTCTTTCCACTCCACACTTCGTGTGTCGTCTTCACGAACCAATCGCGGTTTGTTAAATGGTTGCCTTCGGATTTTAAGTTACTAAGATTTGGTCTTTTGCTTGGCGCAGAACTCAAGCATCAATGGCCTCTAACTGCACCAACTGCTCGAAGTGCCACTGTAACGGACGCTCCACCTCACCTGGAGGTGTAGAATATGGGCCCCAAGCGGCCTCCTTCCTCGCTCTGCCGGTAGAACAGGTGACCCAGGCCACCACTGGCCTGTTTTTTGGGACCATGATCCCACCTACAAGCTTCTCTATGCCAATACCTGCGCTGGAAGTGAACAAGAAGTCGGTCTTCGACCGGCTCACTGCCACAACGGCCCCTGTCAACGGGTCACCCACTGCCAAACCAACAGCTTCGGTTTTCGCCAGGCTGGATCAGAATTCTAAATTGGCTGTCCCAAGGAAGGCAATGACTACTGCTCCAAAAGTTGTCAAGGTGGCTTCCCTTGTCAAAGAGTCAGTCTTTTCATGACTGGCGATTCCTGCTCCTGTCCCTGCTCGAAGATCCGTCTTCGACAGGTTGAATATCACCCCTCAAAGGGCAACCTCAGTCTTTAAGAGGTTAACGGCGACGGCGTCCCATTCAGACAGGGGGCAAAAAGAAGCTGTCTCAATCTCCGAGCCAGTCCTAACGGCTCGTCATGCTCGACGTCGCCATTGGCAACGAGTGAGGAAGGCAGGGGGCAACTCCCCCTCAGGGCTAACTCCACCGGCTCCAGGGGTGGAAGTCAACGCTGCTGTTCCAACTGGGAACAACTTTAAACTGCTGAGGAGGGTACGGAAGAATTCTCCAACCGCTACACTGAAAAGATCTCCTCCGCCTGCGGAGTGAGTTCCAGAAACAAAGCAAGAACAGCCCCCTCAACGGCTGTCCTAAAAAATATACAAGGTTTGGCGGAGGGTTCAAGACTCCGTGATTGATCCAGATCACTCTCGTCAACAGAAAAAGGTGAAGGTGTAAAAAGAAAAGGACCGTCCTATTAAACAGCAGAGGACAACAATCGCTAGGGTGCCCACTGCAACGGCCCCTTCCACTTCAACGGCCCACAAAAGAAGAAGGCCGGAGAAAACCCCCGCGTCGGCGGCAAATGCCAAAGATGGTGAACCTAAACGCCCTAAGTCCAGGGGAATTGTAGTTCATACCGTTTACGTGGCGTCTGGTAAAGAGGAAAGTCACATATCTACGGGTCATCGACCGCTTACGCGATCAGTGACCAAAGCGCAGGAGCAGCAGCAGAAGCTCCAAGAGATGATGAACGCTATGGCCGCACTTACTGAGCCAAAAGAAAATCCTGAAACGTCCTCGGATGAACGCCAAGAGGAAGAAACCGACGCCGAATTCCTTCGTCGGATATTGGAGAAGAAGGACAAAGAGGCTGCTGAACAAGCAGCCAGCATACAGCGTATGGGCCTCCTCTTCCAAGACATGATAGGGATGATGATAAAACAAGATTCTCCGGCCGAAGAGCCCCCGATCATCCTTGGAGACGATAGGGGAGAGACATCAAATCCTCCACCAGCTCTGTCGACGGCTAAAGAGGATACAATCTCCAAAGCTGATTTGGATGAGTACATCGTCCAACAAATACGGGTTCATCATGCGACCGAAGCAGCCGAACAGGTCGTAAAAACGGGACGGCCATATCCGAGTTGGTACGATCAAATCAAATACCCGCCAGGTTATACAATTCCCAAGTTCCATGTCTACAAGGGTACGGGCAATCCTCATCAGCATGTTGCCCAGTTCAGGGCACTCTGCGGGAACACCGGCGGTGACGACAAGCTGTTGCTTCGCCAGTTTGTTGGAAGCTTATCAGATACGGCGTTCGAATGGTACTCTGAGCTCCCGAACGACTCTATTAAAACTTTTGCGGAGATGGAGCTGCTGTTTACTCAGCGTTTTGCAAGCGCCAGTGAACGCACCCCGATGACGACACTGATTAACGCCAGGGTAAAGCCAGGCGAGACGTGGGTTCAGTACGCTATACGATGGAGGAACTTATGGTCGAAGTGTGAGCAGCGCATTGAAGAAGCTCCCGCGGTGGGTATATTTGTGGGAACCCTTGATACGCAAGCAACCATCTCACAATTTATGATGTTTTTCAAGCCAACTACCTTCCAGGCCTTGATTGACAAACTAGCGCAAATGGATCAAATGGGCCATAAACCTCCTCTTCCAAAGCCAGACTCCCGAAATGATAAAGGGAAGGGAAAAGCGATCGTCGTCGCTAATGCTCAACAACAACCGAGCAACTCGAAACCGGTTGTGTGTCAAAATAATATGCGCCCATACGTAGACCTCGAGGAAAGAATAGGGCGTCCTTACTCTTTTTCCCGCGATAAAACGAGAAGGTTATTCGAGCTGGCATTACGCAACAGACTCATAAATCTGCCGGATCCAAAACGTCCGTTGCAACCAAGTGACGTCAATGAGCCAAACTACTGTCCTTATCATCGAGTACTGGGCCATCCGATCGAAGATTGCTACGTTTTCAAAAATTGGCTTGAAAACCAGTACCGACAGGGTAAATTCGCGTTATCTGACAAATGGAAGGTGAATCCCCCGCAGCCCCACACCTCTAAGGGGACGAATACGCCGGGTGAAACATACTCCGTCGTTGAAGAAGCTCCTTGGGAGGTTGTATTATCGGCCAAGACAAAGAGAATGCTAAATGATCTTCAGATATCTCCAGCGATCAAGTGGAAGAACCCGTTGGAACCACAGATCATTGAAGGGATGCTGAAGCCATGTCCAACCCTAAAGACCGATGGTGGTGGTTCAAGCACTTGCAACCAGCCGTCAAAATCTTCGAAAAGAAGAAGAAGAAATCTAAGAAGCCCGTGAAGCCTGGCGACAAGCGCACAGACTTGCAAAAACAAATTGACGCGCTGGAGTAATACAACCAGAAGGCACAGACTCCCATTACACTGCAAGAGTTCCTCTATCACGTCTTCTAAAAGGAAGATGAGGGGGATAGTTCATCAGATGAATCTGAAGAATACGTGGCGAGCTGTCATGTGATTTCCCATTCGTTCATGGGCGATGAGGAGACTCCTTGTACTGAAACGCTGGGGGTAGATACCGAATCAAGGATCCTGGGGCCGTCAGATGAAGTAATTGACGCGTTCCTTAACGAAACTCGATTGAAAAGTAAAGCTGATCGAGAACGCGAGACGGCTATATTTGAAAGGGCCAAGCGCCAGCGACTTGATGAAAGAGCTGAGACGATCCCGATGGAGCAAAACACCTCCACCGTCAACAAAAGCCAATTCAAGATGAGGAAGAGATTTACTAAGGCCATATTAATGGGCATGAAGCTACCGTCCCCCGAAGGAAAAATTACTGGTGAAATAAAAATGCACCCCTCCTATTGCTTATATCATTAGAGGGTGTCGCACCCCACTCAAGAGTGCAAAGCTTTCGACAAATGGTGGTAAGGATACGTTGCTCGTCGACAATGCTTTAAGCGGAAAAAGCGTAAAACTCGTCGAGAGCAAAGAAATACGACCGAAGGGATTAAAAGAAATACCGGCAATTGTCGCATGGTTAACACTGACAGGTCACAAGTGCCTACATTCGGGAGCGATTCTGATGAAGAGCTGGAACTTGCTCATCTCTTTAAAGAATCCACTTCGGAAAAAGAAGAAGAGCTGAAGGTCTGCGAAAATATCCGGCTGCGGAATCGGACGCTGCCCGAAAAGAATCTCGGACCCTCAAACAGAAAAGATAAAGGGAAAGAAAAGGTCTCTGAAGATATCGTCTTAGATGACCAAGTTCTGGAGGAGCTAAGCGCCAACAACCCGCCGAAGAAGAATAAGGTGGATTACAACGTCCTAGCGCACCTGAGGAAACTACCCTCGCAGCTCAGCATTCTTGACGCCCTTTTGCTATCAAAGGAGGCGAGAGATTCGTTGATCAAGGCACTACAAGATCCGGAACAATTCCATGCTTGCCTGGCCGAGGAAAAGATGAAGGATGAATTGGAGGAAGTGCACACTGCCGATGTCACTTTCGGCGACGAGGACCTTCTCCTTGGGACGTGCGAACAAAATCGCCCTCTCTATGTCTCAGGATACTGCCATGATATAAAGATAGGCAAAATCCTGATCGATAACGGATCCTCTGTTAATCTCCTCAACGTGCGGGCGTTAAAAGAAATCTGCATGAGCGTCCAGCACCTTGCTCGAGACAAGATCACCATCTCCGGGTTCGACTCCCAATCATCAAAGACTCTTGGATCTGTGATACCGACGCTATGCTTCGGGCTACTCGTCACGGACATTAAGTTCTACGTCATAGACGCCAAGACATGCTACAACGCTTTGCTCGGCCGACCATGGTTACACGAGTACAACATCATCCATTCTACACAACATCAGTGTATGAAGTATTTTAAAGATGGTTTCAAGTATATCGTGACGGGAGAACTGAACCCATTCTCTGTGAACGAAGTCCGCAAATATGAAGACGCCAAATACTTCTTACCGGATTTCGAAGACACAGAAAGGTGTCACAAGCCGGAGAATAACGCTAACGCCACCATCTCTGTTTTCGGGAGTGATACCGAGGAGGAAGAAGAGATAGTTTATTTGGGTCCATCCCAACACAACAAGCCAGGACCGTCCACTCCTACGTTGATCTTTGGTAGCGACTCGGAAGATGAGATCCGTGTTGTATTCTCTGCTCGATCTTCCATACGAACGTCCGCTGACGAAGAGCAAAGTCTACAAGTCGCCATAGTGCCGTTTAAACACCATAAAGAACTGGATGCACTTAATATTTACAATGTAGAAGAGCTACAAACATTCTACATCCCTCCCAGGCGAGAAAGCGAAAGAGCAATTCTATTCTACCTCTCTGAAGAAACCAAGGTAGAAAAAGAAATCTGGCATGGCGCGGATCCTACGCTCGACAGACTTCAGCCTATCCGTCTCCCTAGATATTATACGGAAGGTTTGAAAAGGCTGCTGAAACACCAGGGGATACCCTTCAAACAGACCGTTAGAAAGGCCAAATTCTATGACAGGGTCTGGAACATCCCCGGGACTCAATGCAAACTGCCTAACGGGAGAATGGAAACAAAAGGGCTTGGATACATCCGGTCAAAGAAACGAGAGTTACTACCCGGATGCTACGTCGTGTATGACCTTGATGAAGAAGCGGATGCTCAATGGGAGGACGCTAATCCTAAGCCAGTGAAAGTTCCAGATGCAATGGAGCCCAGTCCGTCGTTCGAAGAACAAATGGACAAACTTATAAGGAAAGCTGGTCAAAAAGTCCGAGATGATCACAACCGCGAGACGGCCATCTACGAGAAAGCCAAGACGCAACGCCTTCTCCAACAGGCCGTGAAGGATAAAAATGCCGCTCCTTGTCAACCTGTTATCAAGAAGGATTAGCGCAAAAGCAGAAATAAGTCGAAAAGCAAAGAAGGCGCTCAACAACAACAAAGCAGGGCTAAGAAGCCACGCAAACGGGAGTCGAGCGTTATTGATCTATCCCTTATGAAGAAAATGGGTCGGGCATACTCGTTTCCGCGAGACAAGACGAAGAAGATACTTGGCCTCGCTCTAAAACATCAGATGCTTACATTGCCGGAGTCTAAACATCCCGAACAAGCAGGCGAAGTCTCTGACCCAAATTATTGCTCTTACCATCGAGTTGCCGGAGTTGAGTTGCGCTGCGCGACATGTGTCAGCACAGATGCGCTAGCGTAGTTGCGCTGCGCTGTGCGCTGCACGACACGTGTCACGCGTTGGGGCATCTGCGCCAAACAGAATTAAAATTCTAAAGAAATCTTTTCTGTTCTTATTAAAACAAGAAGATTTCCTTCTGTAAAACAGAAGCCCTTGGATCAAAGATCCAACGGTGGGGAAAATTCCCCAAATCACTCAGAGAAAAATCTCTTCAACAAAATTAACTAATTTATGGGCACTATAAAAAGGACCGTAGGCCTCAGTTCAAAAGGATCAACATTTTCTGAGAGAAAAAAAGAGAGCTCTGAAGAACTCCTCAGGAACAAAAAAGGTAAAAACCTTTAGAAAAAGAGAAAGTTCTCTCATGAACAGATCATAGATCTAAAAACAAGATCAATGATCTTTAATAAAAAAACAAAAAAAAATTAAATAGTGCTTTGCACTTTTTATGAACCTTTGGTTCTCTGAGATAAGAAAAACAAGAAAAACTTATTTTTCTTTGATCTAAATTAGATCAAGAAATCAAATAGTGCTTTGCACATCTGTTCTTGAATCTAAAAGATTCTTAGTGCTTTGCACTTCTGTTCTTGAATCTAAAAGATTCTGAGTGCTTTGCACTTCCAAACTGCGCTGTTGCGCTCTTGGGAAAGCGCCACGTGTCAACATCTGAACTACTTGTGCTATGCGCTTTAAGATAGAGCTTTGCTATCTGTAATTGGCGCAACTCACCAAAGTACTCCACGTGTCAGCAGCACAAGCGCAGCGCACTGCGCTTGCATGACACGTGTCGTCACCACAAGCGCTTGCGCTCCCGGATTGGCGCAAAGCGCCTGACAAATGCAATGCATTTCTTAAAGGGCCAGGCCTAAATCAAAAAGACCCAACAGTCCAAAATAAATTGCAAAGCAATAAAAGGGGCAAAGCCCAAACAAAATTGATGCTCTGCATCATTTATAAAGGGCAGAGCCCAAATAAAATTGATGCTTCTGCATCATTTATAAAAGGGCAGAGCCCAGTCCAAACAAAAATAGAAAGTAATGCAATGCATTATTTAAGTGTGGGCAAAGCCCTAGCACAGGTTTAATAGACCAAAAATAAATAAAAGTGTTGAACATTTTCAACTGGACTTAGCCCAATTTTGGCTGTAAGTCCTCAAATTTAAATTGATTGAGCACAGCTGCTCTCTTAAATCAATTTATATCCGGTTCGAGGGTACATCTCCGAACTCCTCTGACACATGTCGTTGTAATCCTTCAATGACGTCAGAGAGGTGACGGGTCCCAACAACCACATATCAATATCGGACCAAAACGTCCTTAAACTAATATCGGACCGAAACGTCCTTAAACTAATATCGGACCGAAATGTCCTTAAACTAATGATGGACCGAAACGTTCCTAAACTGGCGATGGACCCCCACATCCCTAAACCGGAACAATAGAGCCTCTAAATGCTCTTTTACCGGATCTAAATGGTCCCGTTTAAGTTGATCTTAGCCGCAACGCGACTAATGTATCCTTAAACTAAAAACACCAAACCCAAATCTAAGTAAATATGGATTTGGACTAATCCACGTCCTACGGGCGACGACATTAATCAGTCTCCGTATACAATCCACGGGCAACCACAAATAAAACAAACACACACGACACGAAGTGAAATTCTGGAGAAGGAAAAAGTTGTTACCGCGATGCGGTAGCGTAACTAACTGCCGGGGCTTGCGCTGCAGGGAAGAGCGTCCCCACAATCAAAAATCTTTCACCCGGAGGGGGAATCTGACGAAGTCTGCTACATCGGCCGCATCCGTCTAAACCTCCGATACATGGTGTCATAAATCAACTTGGCATCTTCGGAGAGGTAGACGGATAAAACCATATAGCATTTGCCTCGAATCTCAGGCAAGACGTAAAGTCTAGGCCGCCATTCGGAGGGGAACAAGGTTGATATCGCGCTGTGTCAGAGAGCCATTACGCAAAGTCCCTGGCCAGGGCAAGCGAGATTTGCTGGTAGGTTCCAGTAGTTTCTCAGGGTGTAATGGGCTTCGCTCCGACACGACTTATACCGCTATTAGGGGACTGACGCTTGCCGCCCCCTAGGCCCGATATGCGATATTCTTAGACGAACAGACCGGACTGTACGGAGATTGTCACATCAGACTCAGTAGGAGTTCGGATGGGTTTCCTCATCGGCCTTCTTATCGACATCTACCTGGGGACCGTTACGTACAGCTAGTGCCGCTTGCGGTCTGTGGTTAAACCCACTGCCAGCGTAGTAGTCGAGTCTCTAGAGTCCCACACAGAGAGTTTCCCTACTCCAGGCGAAACGATATAGAGGTCGTATGGTTTTACGACAAGGGTTCGGACGGATACGTGTGTTTACGCACGTACGACATCCGGACAGTTTTTACTAGCCGGCTTTAGTTTAAGCCAGTTTCTAGTATCCGGTTATTGGATTTATAGAGTCTAAAGTTTTTCCGTGTTTTCACGGAAAGGAGGGGCGTTCTCGTAATTGCGCGAGAAGCTTCTAGAAGATGGTGACTAAGGAGGTTAAGGTGGCATATACATTGAATGAGATTGGTGAGTCATATGAGTGATTCATCCATATCATTAATGCATCATAAATGCTTAATGACTCATGGAGATGAATCACCATTAGATATTTATGAAGCATGATTAATCATCATTTTCTTTTCTTTTATTGATAAATCTTAATGCTTCATATATATTATAATAACTTATTTTCTCATCTCAATTATCATTCTCACCTTCTCTCTCCTCAAGCTTCCTCTCTTCAAACCCTAATCTTCCCCTCTCATGTGTTGAGTACAAGGATTAGTTAAACTATAATCCATAACCCTCACTCTATATCATCTAGGTACTTTGATTAGGACTTAAAGAAACCTAGTTGCCTCAAGTTTAGAGGCAAAGTTTAGAGTAAAGCTCTCATGGTGGATCGTCTACTACTTGGAGAAGGCCGAGGAGGAGGTGGAGTTTGTAAAGACGAAGGACACGGTTCTTTAGGTTTAATCACTTCACATAGTAGTTTAGAACTTCTATGATAGTTGTTAGTTATCGTTTAGCTTCGATTCATGCGGTTAGTCGATGTTTAAGCATAGAACAAGATCGTTTTTCATATTTCCGCCTCCCCGCAAGTCGTGGGGTGTTGTACATCGACTTACATGCGACACCGTGACTGTCACGACCCGAAATGGCACTCGACTGGCACTTGAATCATATGAAGTCTATAGAACCCCATCTAATTCAAGTAAGCCAAGAAATCCCAGAAATCTAAACCATTTTAAGAAAGAAGTGAAGACAACGTGTTTTTAAAACAAGTGGTTTTAAATAACACAAGCCGAATATGCATTTTTAAAATCTCAAGTCTTTTCTAAAAATTTCGGCAGAGTTTCCTTTGTCAATACTTGCCCCAAACAGGGTACAACATAAATAATATATGCACAATGGAAAAAGGCATCCCCAAGCGGGAGCTAGCTCTTCGTCAATCGACGGTCACAACCACGCAAGCAATATGATATACAACGCCGAAGGGCGAGGATCAAAACTCAAAGGAAACTCAAAATCATCAAGAAAACCATAATAATACAACACGCGATTCTAAGGTCGAAAGAATACACAACTTGTTTTCTAAGTCTGAAATAAATATACAAGTCTGGTTGATGGAATTTTACTAGATACAACAGAAAATAAATGTACAATGGTGGTCATGATACAAGTGAGTCCACCTACCCAAATAATCACCCAGAATGGAAGCAGTGCGCCAGAAAGCCGCAATGAAACCTGTACGGCAAAACCTGCAAGAAACTGTGGCACAACGGGGGTGAGTTGCCAACTCGTGAGTAGAAAATATCACAGAGCAGAAATCGTATGTATGACTCAATCCTAGGTCAATATGATCAGTAGTATATATCCTCAATATGATAAAGTCTGAAGCATGATAAGGTAGCAAGGGTAAACATCTATACCAAGTATAATATCAAGTGCTCGTGTCAGTGTCACAGGTAGCAACATATCATAAATATGAGGTATCATCAATGAAATCAGTGTCAACTATAGCATGAAGTCTATAAGTATGGGTATCATCCAACTATATAATCAATGCCTGTATGCATGTGGATCTCGTCCACGTGTCAACCAATGACACAAAAACATCATGCATGTAAATATCATAAAGCATATGCATGAAAGTATGAGGATATAAATCAACGTGTGTCTCTCGCGACACATCAAAATCATGGAACCTGAATGTCCAGCATCGACACTCGAAACATCATGAAACCCGTGCCCAGCATCGGCACGTAAATCCTTATATATATATCAGGCTCCGTCAGTCTGGATCGGCCTACGGGCTCCGTTAGTCCGGATCAACCCATATCATCTCTCGACTCCGGTCGGTATCCTCTGGATATCTACCGAGCCCAAATACAATCACCAGTAGGTAGTAGTCCCTCTGCCAGGCTCACCGTCTGTATACACAGCATCCCTTTCTTGCCCCGGGGTACCATACCGGGCCCCACCATGTACCCTTACACGGCCCACGACTCCTCCTTGCATGGGGTGTATATATATATCAGAACCGATAAAACTCATGATGGACGCACTGAAATATCATATCAAGAGAAACCGGGTTTTTAAACAATACACACTTTCTTTCGAAATAGCGACGGTTCTCAAATCCAGAAATATCATGGAAACAACATATCTCAATGCGTATGATCATAAAGCATGATGTATGCGACATATAATAGAAATGTAAGCATATTAGTAAATCATGCAACATAAAACAGTAATTTGCATATATCGAGGGAAAACCGCTCTTTTAAAACGAATCCAGTTTAAAAATATATCTTGCGATTCCCAAATCTCCAAAATCAAGCCAGAATTATCTATGTACGTGCAAATACGTATGTATGCAAGTATGTCATGCAAGGAGTCATATACTGATGCAACAATCCTACTGTGTAGTGACATGGCAATTATCGATGATGAAGTGTGAGCCGGCAAGCAGGTGTACATGGAACATACGCTTCATCGATAATGGTGCTGGTGTCCTGACAGCATGGGTTTAATATAACAATAAACACATTTAAACATGCAACGCGATGCGAATAGAAAGAATATGCGGAAAATGAATAATAAACACAACAGTGAAGAATCTACATCAATATGTAAATGTTATACAGTTTTGCCATTTGAAATAAGACGAATCGTGGTGCTTAGAAAAATAAGGGTTACGGTGTTTTTAAGAAAAGACGCATCTTTTGAAAATATCCAGATAATCCTTTGGCCTGTCTTTAAAATACTCACGATTCGTTAGTTTTGAAATAGGTATGATTCGAGTCTAGTCTAACATCTATAAGTACTGCAGGACTAAACGAATAGTCTAACCGAAAGGGTAAGGGAAACCACCAAAATCTGAGTCGATATATATATATAAATATAATAGGTGGTGATCCCGCCTCAATAGTACGATAAAATATACAATATGACATTCTCGAGTCAAGAGTGAGGATCTATCATCAATATATAGCTCGTACGTAAATCCGTCGTACGGCATCCCAAATCTGGGTACGGGTCAATATCACATTTATCTTATCATTTATCTGGTATCCTTATCATCATATCTCATGAACTGGGGTACTGATCTAAGTCCAATACCCACTGATACCATATATATATATATATATATATATATATATATATATATATATATATATATATATGCGTGTATGAAAACACATGCCTAAAGGCCCGCTAAAATCTCATGTCGTATCTCATAATACGAACCACATCATATAACCGATCTCATGCCACCATGCCCAATCTCATTGACTCGTCTCCAAATACTATGTACAATCCTCATCATCCATGTGTAGGTATACGTATATATATATATAGTCCCATACCTATGTGTGTATACATATATATATATATATATATATCCCCATATACGCACAAGTAATGATCATAATGCATGCAAGGGTGTATGTGTGCGTGTGCGCAAACCTATTGTATGGTTCGCGACTAAGAAATAAACCACAACGCTATTATCCAATTTCACAACACATATATAAATATATAACATATCATTAACGACACTACGAACTGCAGGGGTGCTATACGCCATCCACCCGATTTCCCCCGTAGATGTGTATGTACTCACCAGATCTTCGCTTGCCGATACCGATGTCGCCACGCGCTTGCTTGTCGTCTCGAAGTCCTCGTGGGGGTACCTACACATCATAACGTATTATATCGTATTAAAATCCAATTTGAAATCGAAATGTCATACGAAAACCAAAGCGCATCACACATAGGTCAAAACCTATAGCCTACGCATGGAAGAAACATCAAACAAACCCTCGATGTCGATGTAAAAACGTCAAACCATCAAGTTAAAACCAAAATACTAAAATCCAGAATTCAAAATACGTAAAACATAACCCGACTCAAAACAACAACTATAGAAAGTGGTCCCAGATTTTGTTTAAGATGAAAACAAGGTGCCTAAACAACACTGGGGTAAAGTATATGAAGTATATGAGCTACAGAACCAACTTGGGAACCCAAATCTCCAATGTGGCCGGCCCCTACCCCCTAATTCCGATGAGCTCAGCCCTGGCATCTTGGGTGGGGTTCGTTCTTGCAGGGTGGCTTCCTATGGGTCCCAATAGGCCTCTGGTATTGTTTGCTCATCTAGTAATGGCCTCGGATCACTCCAGATTTCCCTGCACTCACTAAATTCTCACAAAACCGACATGAATAGTTTCAGTTTTTCAGTATTTGGGTCTGTTTCGAGTTGGCTTGGGTTTCTAACATCATAGGGGGGTTTTAAGGTCACCACTAAGGCTTAATTACACTAACACAACCCAAAAATCCCACAACCCTCTTCTAGAAATTTCCAAAGTTCACCAAACTTCGCCAAATCGGTTTTAAACTTGAAAAGAGGCTTAAGCAAATGAAATACTACACTATTTGTGAAAGTATTACCTCATTCGGCACTCATGAATCCCCTAGAGTATCAAAATCCCATTTTTCTTTGTCTAAAGTGTAGCTTGTGAGCTTGTGCATGTTTTTTTGTGAAATGGAGATGGAGTTTTGGTGTTGTTTTGATGATGTTTTTGGGGTTTGAAGTGGAGGGGGAGTGAGGTGCGGCCATGGTGAAGAGGGAGTAGAAAAGATGAAGAAGATGATGAAGGAAACAAGGTGTTATGGTTCAAGGTTGACCCCTCACCTCTCTCTCTCTTTCACCCATACCTTATTGTTTAATCATTTTCTTTTTTTCTTTTCTTTTCTCTTCTCTTTATTCTTTATCTTTTCTTTTCTCTTTAAATTCCAAACCAAGCATGAAGAATTTTAAAGAAAAGCCATGAAACAAATGCAACACAAGTGTTAAAAATGACATGTGCATGTCATGTGTACAAAACACGTTTAATATCCGATTAGCGATATTTAATAGCGATTAGCATTAAAATAGTGTATAATTAATCATAAAATTTTATATTTTGCTTAAATCTAATAAAACGCCCTCATTTTAATAATTTCTATAATTTTCCAAATTTTTCCACGATTTATCGGTATTTAAATATACCGCATTATTAAAATATTCAATATATTATTATTAAATTATAAAAATTCCCAAAAATAATATTTTATTTTTCTGAAATATTACAGTGACATTCTAAAAGCCAAAGTATTTTAAGAAGGTTCGGTTAACTTGGATCTTGAGTTTTAGTCAAGGGTTGGGTCATAGTCGCAGCCAGAGAGAGAGAGAGAAAAGAAACACTCAGCATGCACACTAACCTAAATCAGAACGGTTAATCACTTTATCTAATCTGGATGGTGTAAGTCCACGTTGCCAACCCCGGTTCTTGCGGGGAGGCGGAAACGGTATAAAAATCAAATTTTTAGCGCATGGGGCAACATTGACTAACAAAGTCGGGATCTTTTCTAAACTAAACTAGCAAGAAAGCTAAAGAGAGTTAGTTACTCGGAAAAGAGGTTATACCTAACTTGAACTCTTTCTTCTTGAAACCTTTGTAGGGGTTGATGGTGCTTTCCTCGTCGCCTTCTTCCGTCAAAGATGGATCCACATGAGAGTTCAACCTTCGGGCTCTTTCTCGAACTTTGAGTGAACTAGGATCTTTGGCTTGCTAAACCTCTAACCTTAGAGTGAGTAGAGAGTGGTTTTGGGGTGTTTTTATCTCAAGGAGATGGATTCTCAACACATGAGAAGGGAGCTCCTTGAACTAGAGGAGGAGGAAAAAGAAGAGAGGAGAGAGAAGAGTTATGATAGAATGAGAGCTTTTCATTTTACAACCATAACAAAATAAGAAAATGAATTATCAAAATAATAATAATAATGTAAATGAAATAGTTTATGGATGGTTTGGAATGACCATTATCATTACACACATTAAATGGATTTTGCTAGAATCAAAGAGCATCTTTGATATGTAATGATGATGGTCAAAGTTTCAACTATGGTCAACTAGTCAACCATGGTCAACAAGTCAACAAAACCAACCATGACACAATTTCATTTAATTAATATTATTAATTGATATATCACAAATTCATTAGGGTTTGGAAAAAGACGACTGTCAACTGTGCATATGCACCCGTTCCGAAACCCTGATGAAAATCCTCTTTCTCCGCCTCAATCAACTGTGCATACACACCCGCATTCTTGTTTCGAGGAACATGAATACTATGAGATAAAATCAACCCCAAAACATATACCAGTATCTGGCTCAAACCAGAGCCTGCTAGTAATATCTGTCTGGATTCCAAACGTGCACAAGTGTGCGGATGAGAACGAACCCTGTCGCAAAACCATGCGACCTCTACTCTGTTTTGCCCAGAGGCGAATAGCCCTCTGTGTGGGACTCTAAAGACTCGACACTACGCTGGCAGTGGGTTTAACCACAGACCGCAAGCGGCACTAGCTGTGCGTAACGGTCCCCAGGTAGATGCCGATAAGAAGACTGATAAGGTGAACCCCATCTGAACTCCCACTGAGTCTGAATGTGACAGTTTCCGTACAGTCCGGTCTGTTCGTCTGATACATCGCATGTCGGGCCTAGGGGGCGGTAAACGTCAGTCTCCTAATAGCGGTACAAGTCGTGTCGGAGTGAAGCCCAAAACACCCTGAGATAACACTGGAAGCCTACCAGTATATCTCGCTTGCCCTGGCCAGGGACTACTCGTGTAATGGCTCTCCTAGACACAACGCGATGTCAACCCCCAATACCGGGAGAGACGAATCCTGTCTAACCGTCACTGCCTCCAAGTGCTTCGGGACTGCACCCAACTACCACCTGTTTGCATGACTCCTTTGAGCCGTGGTAGGGTAGTGATCAAAGTACAGTGGGAACACACTCGAGGCGAAGTGCCAGTGTCAAGTCTGCGGACTAAGCTGTACTCATGTCACCTGGGAACTGATTACTGACGATAGGTATAATACCAACTAGTCAGTTCTCGACGAGTCCTGTCCAGTGTACTCGTAACCTAACGAGCACCCGCATACTATCTCAAGTACGACGTACTAACGGCTGTGGGACAGACCGTCTCCCACACTGGGATGAGAAGCGCATGCGCTAGTCTACTCCGGAGTATCGATGCCCTGTCTCGATAGTCCTGCGACTAGGGACCAGTATAAGGATGTGCTTATAGATTACCCAGCCCCCACTAGTGTGACTGCCATCACAACGCTGGTAATCAAGCAAAGATCCTAAGGGCTCCACTAATGTGTATAGGTGATATACTAAAATAAACACATGTACACATTGAAGTAGAAACAAACCAAGTAGCATACTACTATATTGAGCAAGATTGTTTATACAAGGTGAATATCCCAAGCTTCCATTAAGTAATATACAAACTAGTATGATACAGCAATGGCCTCTAGGGCATATACACTAACAATCTTCCACTTGCACTAAGGCCATGTACTGGCGTATCGAAGACCTATCATCTCGATCAGCCGCTTGAACTGAGTCTGGGGCAAGGCCTTGGTGAATGGATCTGCAGTGTTTTCTTCTGATGCAACCCTCCGAACCTCGATCTCCTGGCGATCCACGATCTCCCTGATCAGGTGATACCGCCTCAAGATGTGTCTGGATTTCTGATGGGACATGGGTTCCTTCGCTAAAGCTATAGCCCCGTTGTTGTCGCAATACAGAAGTATTGGATCAACAATGGACGGAACCACCTGAAGTTCTTTCAAGAACTTCCTCATCCAGACAGCTTCTTTTGCGGTATCAGATGCAGCGATGTATTCCGCTTCCATCGTCGAGTCTGCAACGGTTTCCTGTTTGGAACTCTTCCAACACACCGCCCCTCCATTAAGGGTAAAGACAAAACCCGACATGGACTTGGAATCATCCTTGTCACTCTGGAAGCTGGAGTCAGCAAAGGCCTCATCTGGAGGTCTTGTCCGCCATACACCAAGAACATCTCCTTAGTCCTTCTCAGGTACTTGAGAATATTCTTTACCGCTATCCAGTGTTTCTCCCCAGGGTTTGACTGATACCGGCTTACCACACTCAGTGCATAAGCTACATCCGGTCTGGTACACAACATCGCATACATTATAGAGCTTACCGCAGAAGCGTAGGGTATAATAGACATGCGATCCCTCTCCAAATCAGTCTTGGGAGACATCTCTTTAGAGAGGGTGATCCCGTGACAAGCCGGTAGGTTACCGCGCTTGGAATCTTCCATACTGAATCTTTTCAGTATGGTGTCGATGTACCTGGACTGTGAAAGTCCTAATATCCTCTTGGATCTATCACGATGGATCCGGATCCCCAGGATGTATGAGGCATCACCCAGGTCTTTCATGGAGAACCTGTGTGACAAGAACCCCTTGACAGATTGTAGCATAGGAATGTCATTTCCTATTAAGAGAATGTCATCCACGTATAAAACGAGGAATACTATAGTTCTCGCTACAAATCTACTATAGATGCATGGTTCATCTGGATTTTTGATAAAGCCAAATTCCTTGACCGTCTCATCAAAACAGATGTTCCAACTCCGCGATGTCTGCTTTAGTCCATAGATGGACTTAAGCAACTTGCATACCTTTCCGCTGCTCCCACTCTGAATGAAACCCTCTGGCTGGTCCATATAGACACACTCCTCTAAATTTCCATTTAGAAAAGCGGATTTTACGTCCATCTGCCAAATCTCATAATCGTGGAAGGCAGCAATGGCAAGAAGGATCCGAATGGATTTCAGCATAGCCACTGGAGAAAAGGTTTCGTCATAGTCCAAACCAGGTCTTTGACGAAAACCCTTTGCAACAAGTCTAGCCTTATAGGTCTCAACCTGTCCATCTACACCAATCTTCCTTTTGAAGATCCACCTGCATCCTACGGGTTTTACCCTGTCTGGAGCAATGTCCAACGTCCATACTTTGTTGGTGTACATGGACTCCATTTCGGTCCGCATTGCATCCAGCCATTTTACCGAGTCAACGCTCTGAACGGCCTGCTAGAAGCTTGTAGGCTCATCATAATCTATGATGCAATCCTCTCTATCCCCGTCTATGAGAAAACCGTAGTATCTCTCGGGCGGATGAGACTGCCTACTACTCCTGCGGAGCGGCGTAGGAATGTCCTGTTCTTTTGAACCCTCTGGTTCCACTAAGCTTTCAGTAATAGTCTGTGGTTCTGGAATTTCTTCCAGTTCTACTGCGCTCCCACTAATTTCCTTTTCTAAGAACTGATGTTCTAGAAAGTGGGCATGACGAGAAACAAAAACCTTTTGTTCCTCTTCGCAGTAGAAGAAATATCCCTTGGAGTTCTTTGGATATCCCACAAACTTGCACTGTACTGAGCGTGCCTCGAGCTTGTCCGCATGCTGCTTTTTGACAAAAGCTGGACTTCCCCAAGTCTTAATGTGACTGAGATGGGGCCTCTTCCCACACCACATTTCATATGGTGTGGTAGACACAGTCTTAGTGGGAACTCGGTTCAAAAGGTATGCAGCTGATTCTGGTGCATACCCCCAGAATGATCGCGGTAACTCAGGGTTACTCATCATGGACCGTACCATATCCAATAGGGTCCGGTTTCGTCTCTCCGATACACCGTTATGTTACGGAGTGTACGGAGGAGTAAGCTGAGAGAGAATTCCATTCTCTTTTAAGTAATTCAGGAACTCGGCACTTAAGTATTCTCCACCTCGATCCGATCTTAGAATCTTGATACTTTTGCCGGTTTGTTTTTCTACTTCATTCTTATATTCCTGGAACTTTTCAAAAGCTTCGGACTTATGTTTCATTAAGAAGATATAACCGTACCTTGAAAAGTCATCCGTAAAAGTAATGAAGTAAGAATAACCGCTTCGCGCATGTGTAGACATTGGATCGCACACGTCGCTGTGTACGAGTCCCAAGAGCTTGCTCGCTCTTTCTCCGTGTCCAGTGAACGGAGTCTTAGTCATCTTTCCCATGAGACAAGATTCACAAGTGGCATAAGACTGATACTCGAACGGATCCAAGTATCCCTCTTTATGTAACTTAGTCAACCGTGTCTCATTGATGTGACCCAGTCTACAATGCCATAAGAAAGCTTGATTGATATCTGGAGACTTTCTTTTGTGTGTATTCTGGACATTGAAAATCTGTGGTTGGTTTAATACATATATACCATTGCTCAGTGTACCTGACCCAATCAGAACTTGATTAAGGTGAATGTTTACAACATTACTTACAAACGCAAATTCATAACCTTCTTTAGAAACCAAAGATACAGAAATGATATTACAAGTTACGTTGGGTACAAAAAAGCAATTACACAAAACCAAAACATGTCCATCTGTCATTCCCAGGTGATAGTCCCCCACGGCCTTAGCATCCATGCTAGCTCCGTTCGCAACTCTGAGGGTCATGTCACCTGCCTTCAAAAACCTACGGTTTCTCAACGCCTGCAAAGAATTACAGATATGAGATCCTGATCCGGTATCCAATACCCAGGAAGTAGAGTTTATCGAAAGACAGTTTTCAATAACATACACATCTGAAGCTGAAACCGCAACCTGCTTCAGTTCCTGTGTTCTGGCTTTCCAAGCCGTGCAATCTTTCTTCCAGTGTTCACTCTTATGACAATAGAAGCATTCTTCTTTACCCACAAGCTTCCCCGCTATCTTTGTTGCCTTTTCCTTTCCCTTCGTATCCACTTTACTAACACCGCCCCTTGGTTTGGCGGGGGCTTTCTTCTTCTTTCCCTTGGCTTTCGCCTTGGACCTAGAAGAAGAAGATCCTCCTACAAACAAAGTGGGTGTTTCCCTACCTTTCTGTTAGGTGCCCTCTGCGCTCCTCAGCATGTTGAGGAGTTCTGAAAGTTCAACCTCTTTTTCTTGTAAGTTGAAGTTCAGTATAAACTGGGCGTAAGTGGAAGGAAGGGACTGGAGAATCAAGTCCGTATAGAGCTCACTCTCCAACGTGGTCCCAAGTTCCGCGAGCTCCTCAATGTAGCCAATCATCTTAAGCACGTGTTCCGCTACCGATGATCCGACGGCTAATTTTGCCGAAAATAACTTCTTCGACACTTCGTATCTTGCGATACGAGACTGCTCTCCATACAGTTCTTTTGTATGAAGAAATATGGATTCCAGGTCCATATTCTCGTGCCTCCTCTGATGTTCGTTGTCCATAGAGGCAAGCACGAGGCACTTGGCCTTCGCGCAATCAATCTCCCAAGTCTTACGGATTTCCTTATCCGCGACGCTGGAGGTGGGACTTGGGACGGGGGGAGCTTTGGTGGTAAGAAGATACCCCAGCTTGTCGTAAGTGATTGCCATCTTGACATTCCTGAACCAATCTTTGTAGTTTGGCCTTGTCAGTATGTTTTTATCTAGAAGTAACTTAAGTCCAGTCATGTCGATTGGTCGCTGCAATTAGGAGAGAGAGAAGAAACACTCAGCACGATGCTCTTGCCAGTTTAGAATGGTTTTTAGTTTGTCTAAACAGGATGGCTCCCACTGTCTCTCGAATCCCTCCTCAAACCATGAAGGAAGAATCAGTCGGGATCAATCCCACCGCACAATACTTGCTTAACCGTTCAGCCAGGCCAGTGTCGGTACTTCGAGGGAGGTTTTCCAACGCTTTTGCGAAGTTCCTTAATTTAAGAACCTCTTTTCCCTGGGGGCGTAGCACTGCTAACACCTTTCTAGACACCTACTAGGTTTATAGCATTGAACGTTTAGTGAAAATTTTTCTAAGGAGTAGCATATACTCACAGTAGGATTGGGATCCAAATATCATCGCATGACGAAACTGAAGGAATCCTACCAGAACCATCACACTCCAAATGGTATGCAACTCTAGCAAGTTTCAGTACTTATGAAACTCCCGATGTGGATTTTTGCCCCATGCTCTTATGACCTTGACTTTGGCCAACAAATCATAAGTCACATGTCAAGTTCTACCCGTCGTTCTCCAGGTTAATTTGAATCCACCCGTACCTACCCTTGACTTTGGCCAACAAGGCAGTACGACTGTTCCAAATCAACGCATCTATCTATGCTGCACATGAATACTCAATAGCTACTAATCACTATGCCTTGACTTTGGCCAACAAACACAGCTTGAATACTATTGACTATTCATGTGAAACGACGGAGGGCTACGAATGGTTTTGGTGAAACCATGAACGTAGTGAACTTGATTTAATCGATGGAACGAGATAGTTTTTAAAAGGAGTGGCTCAAGCTCCGCATTTAAAAGTTGGTTTTGAAAAGAACCGAGTGGTTTTTCGAAAGTTTTCCAACGACTTTTGCTTGGTTTATTATCTTGCATTAGTTCTTTTAATGCGTGATATTCTTGCATTAGTTCTTTTAATGCGTCCCATCATTTAATCCTACCATTGCAGAAAATAACCAAAATATGACGTACGCTTATGCCATTCGCATTCGCCACGGGGCCCCGTCATTACCCGTTAGGTTACTTAACTAACGACAAAGCGGGGGCTGGGCTAGCGCGGCTGTAAAACATAAGCAACGCCTAAATAGTTATAAATATATAGCAATGATAGAAATTACAGATCACAGATGAATACATTGGATATACTAGGAATCCGCAATCCTTTCGAGCCTGCAACGAAAAGCGGATTACACGGTCGCGGTGAATAGCCAATACCCTACCCAAGACCCCTACGGGTGCGGCAAACTACCCGCCAAGTACCCGAAGTGGAGCAACCTCCCTCATCGCCGTGAGTAGGCCACTCGGCACTTCGAGATACCCGGTAGTTTGTGCACCCCTCCATGGGTCTATCCTAGGAGCAAAAACAGTAAAAAGAATTATACAATGACGGCTACAACCCCGACCCGGTTGTGCGGCCATACAAATAATAATATTACATCAATTTACATATTACATGAATGAAAGAAAAAGAAACACTCATCTCACATCCACCCCGGTTATTCACCCGCGACAGTCCAATGCATTCATATACACAAACCATCATCAAACACAGATCACAGATATGTATAACCCCGACTAATCGACATATAGCGATTAGCCGACGTTCAATACATATAAACATCACAGATATAACCATCATAGTTAAAGTGTAGTGAAGTTCGATAAAATACGGATTTATAGGTCCCCAAAAACAAATTTCTTTTCTGGAAAATATGGGCACAAATAACCCATCTGAAAAATCCCAAAACCCTACCAGAAGAACACTGCACAAAACCCGATCACGAGAGGAGCCAAAACGGCGGCGGTTCCGCGGCAAATGCATACCTATAGCCGCGGAACCGCGGCGGTTTAAGGGAATCAGGTGACCGTTTTTGGTGGGTGTTTTCACAAAACCCTGAGCCGGTTTTAGGAGTAAAACTTTTTATTTTTAGAGCACAAAAAATTTCAACAGAAAGTTAGGGTTTTGATTTTCCGGTTTTTGCGATTTTTCCGATCGAACTTCCATACACTTTACTACTACGCTAGTTTAAGTTTAGTTAGGCTCTGATACCACTGTAAGTCCACGTTGCCAACCCCGGTTCTTGCGGGGAGGCGGAAACGGTATAAAAATCAAATTTTTAGCGCATGGGACAACATGGACTAACAAAGTCGGGATCTTTTCTAAACTAAACTAGCAAGAAAGCTAAAGAGAGTTAGCTACTCGGAAAAGAGGTTATACCTAACTTGAACTCCTTCTTCTTGAAACCTTTGTAGGGGTTGATGGTGCTTTCCTCGTCGCCTTCTTCCGTCAAAGATGGATCCACCTGAGGGTTCAACCTTCGGGCTCTTTCTCGAACTTTGAGTGAACTAGGATCTTTGGCTTGCTAAACCTCTAACCCTAGAGTGAGTAGAGAGTGGCTTTGGGGTGTTTTTATCTCAAGGAGATGGATTCTCAACACATGAGAAGGGAGCTCCTTGAACTAAAGGAGGAGGAAGAAGAAGAGAGGAGAGAGAAGAGTTATGATAGAATGAGAGCTTTTCATTTTACAACCATAACAAAATAAGAAAATGAATTATCAAAATAATAATAATAATAATGTAAATGAAATAGTTGATGGATGGTTTGGAATGACCATTATCATTACACACATTAAATGGATTTTTCTAGAATCAAAGAGCATCTTTGATATGTAATGATGATGGTCAAAGTTTCAACTATGGTCAACTAGTCAACCATGGTCAACAAGTCAACAAAACCAACCATGACACAATTTCATTTAATTAATATTATTAATTGATATATCACAAATTCATTAGGGTTTGGAAAAAGACGACTGTCAACTGTGCATATGCACCCGTTCCGAAACCCTGATGAAAATCCTCTTTCTCCGCCTCAATCAACTGTGCATACACACCCGCATTCTTGTTCCGAGGAACATGAATACTATGAGATAAAATCAACCCCAAAACATATACCAGTATCTGGCTCAAAGCAGAGCCTGCTAGTAATATCTGTCCGGACTCCAAACGTGCACAAGTGCGCGGATGAGAATGAACCCTGTCGCAAAACCATGCGACCTCTACTCTGTTTTGCCCAGAGGCGAATAGCCCTCTGTGTGGGACTCTAAAGACTCGACACTACGCTGGCCGTGGGTTTAACCACAGACCGCAAGCGGCACTAGCTGTGCGTAACGGTCCCCAGGTAGATGCCGATAAGAAGACTGATGAGGTGAACCCCATCTGAACTCCCACCGAGTCTGAATGTGACAGTTTCCGTACAGTCCGGTCTGTTCGTCTGATACATCGCATGTCGGGCCTAGGGGGCGGTAAACGTCAGTCCCCTAATAGCGGTACAAGTCGTGTCGGAGTGAAGCCCAAAACACCCTGAGATAACACTGGAAGCCTACCAGTATATCTCGCTTGCCCTGGCCAGGGACTACTCGTGTAATGGCTCTCCTAGACACAGCGCGATGTCAACCCCCAATACCGGGAGAGACGAATCCTGTCTAACCGTCACTGCCTCCAAGTGCTTCGGGACTGCACCCAACTACCACCTGTTTGCACGACTCTTTTGAGCCGTGGTAGGGTAGTGATCAAAGTACAGTGGGAACACACTCGAGGCGAAGTGCCAATGTCAAGTCAGCGGACTAAGCTGTACTCATGTAACCTAGGAACTGATAACCGACGATAGGTATGATACCAACTAGTCAGTTCCCGACAAGTCCTGTCCAGTGTACTCGTAACCTAACGAGCACCCGCATACTATCTCAAGTACGACGTACTGACGGCTGTGGGACAGACCGTCTCCCATACTCGGATGAGAAGCGCATGCGCTAGTCTACTCCCGAGTATCGATGCCCTGTCTCGATAATCCTGCGACTAGGGACCAGTATAAGGATGTGCTTATAGATTACCCAGCCCCCACTAGTGTGACTGCCATCACAACACTGGTAATCAAGGAAAGATCCTAAGGGCTCCACTAATGTGTATAGGTGATATATTAAAATAAACACATGTACACATTGAAGTAGAAACAAACCAAGTAGCATACTACTATATTGAGCAAGATTGTTTATACAAGGTGAATATCCCAAGCTTCCATTAAGTAATATACAAACTAGTATGATACAGTAATGGCCTCTAGGGCATATACACTAACAGATGGCTCCTACTGTTTCCTCGAATTCTCCTCCAAACCCAAAAGAAGAATTAGTCGTGATCATCTAAAATCACCCGAGGAGTAAACCTACTCATCGGTGGGAATCGGGATCCAACTCTCATCGCATGATAACTTGATGGAAGCCACTCAAGTTACCACACTCTAGAAGGTATGCGCATGCCCGACAAGTTTCCTGTATATTTGAAACCCCCGATGTGTGTTTTTACCCCTAGGACCCAAGTGATGTCACGCCCCGCTTCCCAGAGTGCGCTAAGACCGGCACGTGACAGAGCCAACCATACTTCCTGTGGCTAGGAAACATCCCTCCACAGTCACATTACGGCTGTCAAGAGATATCAAGAACAGTAGAAATAAAAATAAACTATTCAGTACATGTCCATTTGCCAGAATAAGCGAGTCAAGAAATAATTTGCGGAAGCAATAAATCCAAATAACAATAACAATCTGGAAGGTACGTCCCAATACGGGCTCTCATCAAGAAATAAAATGCTGAAAGGAAACTAAACTAGAATACTAACAGGTCCTCACTACTCGGCATGTCGATTGAAGTACTCCTGGTCGGCCTGCGAGAGTTATAAAGGATCTGTGTCATGCAAAACCCAGACGTCAGCGCGTCATAATATCAAACAATAATAAATGAACAGGATACACGAAATATGCAGGCATGAGTACAAACAATAACATGATTATAACCAGTAAACATGGATATAGAACAGTGAAGTGTATACGTGCAGGTAAAGTGCAGTGAGTAATCTAAACTATACTACTGGGTTATCTATTCTAAAGTCTTCGAAATCAATTTATGTAATCCTCATCGTAACCCATCGGTCTATGCCCCGTTCATTCCCCACAAGACCACGATAACAAGATATGATAGACTGTGAGTCTATGTCCCGTTCATTCCCCACGGGACCATGGTAACATGATGTAATAGCCCTTTGAGTTACGTTCGGTTACATTCTTGATTTCCCCTTACCCCCAAGTTATGTGTTCAAGTCGGGTATTGATAACTCTGAAGCTAACGCAAACACAGGGTCAAACAGGAACAGATTTGTCTATACAGACAACAGGATATGTCCATCTGGAAAACATGTCAGGATTGTCGGCATTAGAAACAGAATCAGGTAACATGTCAAGTAGTGGTGTATCAGGTCATGTCAAGTGGTGCACAGTGTATCACATGGGTGCTCAACAGTAAAATGTAGCAGGTATTAGATCAGGGTAAAAGTACGGATGTACAGTAAAAGCATGGATGCACAATTATCTATCAGAGGTTACATCATGACTAAGTAGGATGCATAATATCAAGCATGGGGTGTCACTATAACAATAATATGTAACAATGTGACATGGTATGCGAATAGATATAAAATTAATGGTATAGATGCACAAATATCGATTAGGGTTACATTACAGTTTCAAGACTAAGTAGGATGCACTTTCTTAAGCATGGGGTGTTACTACAATAATAGCATGAGTTAATATGATCTATAGATGTAGCTATATGTATATTAAATGATATGGATGCATACGGGTATCCGAAAACGGTAAAACTTTAATATGGATGTATAATGTGATAAACATGTAATATTTTATTCATATGGATGCATAATAATATACATAGCATGTAGCAAGATGGACTTGCATGCGACTAGATATGTAAATAACGGTATGGATGCATACGGGTATCAAAAACTATAAAATAGTAATATGGACGCATAACTAAATAATATGTAATATTATTATTCGCATGAATGCAAAATATAGTAGTATATAATGTAGCAAGATAAACTTGACTGAACGGATCGCATGACGGATGCGTACGGCACGTACGACGTCGGTAAAACGTCGCAACGCACACACGGCACGCGAGATGGGTCCAAGGCAAGGCAAGAGGGCAACCTAGCAGGTAAGGGATGTTCACTGGATCGCCTGGATTGGCAACGACGAGCACGGCTCCGGCGGGTGATCACCGGAAAAAGAACCTAGAAGAAGAAAAAAGAAGAAAGAAGAAGAAGAAAGAAGAATAAGGGGAAGAAGTGAAGCTGGTTCTCTAGGGTTGGTGTTTGGGGACAAAGGCGAGGCAGGGGAGACGACGACGACGGATCAGCGACGGCGAGATCCACGGTGAGGCAGTGGTGATCTAGGGTTCTCGGGTGTCGTGTTACTTGTGGTCGGGTGCTGTGCAGGGAGGTGAAACTGGGTTATTGAGGGGTGAAGGTGATGTTGGTGTTGGGAGGTCGGGGAAGAGATAAATGATGACGAGGTGAGTCCGATGAGGGTGCCGGTGATGGGTCTGCGGCAAAGGTGCGGGCAGGCGAGGCTTGGAGTGGGTTTTCTTAGGTTGTGCAGGGGTTGAGTTTGCAGAGGAGAGGAGAGAGAGGTGAGGGTAACAAGAGGTGGTGACGAGGACGATGGGAGTCTGAGCTCCGGTGAGGGTTTAGGCGATGTCGTGGGTATCGGGTTCTTGAGTTGGGTTCGGGGTTCTTGGTGCAGGGTTCAGGGTTCTTGGTGCAGGGAAGGGCTATGGTGTGAGGAGAAGGAGAGATGATGAATGAGGGTGGTGCTGAGACGTCGGTGGTGGTCGGAGGCGACGGGAGCATGGGTTGCTCGGTGATGGGTTCGAGGGCGAAGGCGGTCGTGGGTGTGCAGGCTCGGGAGAAGAGAGGGGTGAGGTGATCGAGGTCGAGGGTGGAGGCGGCGACAGCAAGGTGCGGCGTGGGTTAGGGTTAGGGCTTCGTGTTTGCGAAGGCAGGAAAGGAAAATTTGAGAAGATGAAGAGGGAGGGAGAGAGAGAGAAAGAGAGAGAGAGTCACGAGAGAGGGAGAGAGAGAGAGAGAGAAAACGTGATCCGGGAAAGATTTAAAAATATTTTAGTTAGAATTTTATATATTAGTATATATGTAAACAGTTATATAATATAATATTGATTTTATTTGAGATTTTGGTTAATTCAAAAATAGTCCAAAACACGTCCGTGTCGGATCTAAAAACCTAGTTTTAAAATATGGAAAATATACGTGTCAACCAAAACCAAAATCAGATATCCGGGTCATGAAAAAGCATACCCCCAAGAACGGATGCACGCACGTGCACGTATCCATCCAAACAGGTCTGTTACACTGAACGGGACAAGAACAATGTGTGAGGATGCTACGACAGGGTTAGGGGTAACATGCAGGCCATGCAATATATTTTTAAAATATTTTTCTTGACTTTAAATGTTATATTAAAAATGCAGATGCCAGATAAAATGCCAGTATGCAGTGTGTATAATATGAAAGTGCACGGATCCACGTAACAAGCCAGGATAAATCACAAACATGAATCAAGACTGGTTTCAAGCATGTTGTTCGGGTCGGATGTAAATACAGATGTCAAATACACTATTCGCACCCAAAACACGATAAATCAAGAAAATATCATAAAGAAAGAAATACTTGAACTAGAACTGGTGTAAATGAACTAGGGTGTTACATTATACCCAACTACAAAAGAATTTCGTCCTCGAAATTCCAGAAACAAGAAAAGATAAACAAACAAGAATCTATAAGAATAGGTGTGGAAACTTCTGTCGAATCTCGTCTTCACGTTCCCAAGTTGATTCTCCATGCGAGCGATTTCCTCAAGAAACAAGTACGAGAGGGATAATCTTGTTCTTAAGGACCTTTTCTCTTCAATCAACAATCGACATCGGTCGTTCCTCAAAGGTTAAATCCTCTCTAACAGTCAGCTCCGAATGATCTAGCATGTGTGTTTCATCTCGAACATACTTACGGAGTTGAGATACGTGAAACACGTCATGAACATTCGCCAAAGATTGTGGTAACGCCAATCGATAAGCCACTTCTCCGACACGCTCCATAATCTTGAAAGGCCCCACGAATCGAGGACTAAGCTTGCCTCGACTCCCAAAACGAATTACTCCTCTAGTCGGTGATATCTTCAAGAACACAAGATCACCAACAAAGAACTCTAGAGCTCTTCGCGATATATAGGCCCAACTCTTCTGCCGATCTTGTACCGCCTTCATGTGATTCTGGATAGTATTAACCTTCTCTACTGTTTGCACGATCAAATCCGGTCCTAACAATTTTCGTTCTCCAATATCGTCCCAACAAACAGGTGAACGACACTTGCGACCATACAATGCTTCAAATGGAGCCATCTGAATAGTCGCCTGAAAGCTGTTATTGTAAGAAAACTCCACCAAGTGTAAACGATCCTCCCATGAACCCTTGAAGTCCAACATGAAAGTTCTCAACATGTCTTCAAGAGTTTGGACCGTTCTTTCCGACTGACCATTTGTCTGAGGATGATAAGCTGTGCTAAACTTCAATCGCGTCCCCAAACTTTCCTGTAAACTCCTCCAGAAGTGCGATAAGAATCGGGTATCACGATCGGAGACGATGCTCACAGGTACTCCATGCAATCTCACAATCTCCTGCATATACCGTTCTGCTAACGCTTCCGTTGACTGACCAACTCGAAACGGAATGAAATGAGCTGCCTTGGTCAATCGATCAACAATCACCCAAACTGCATTGTTGCCCTTTGGACTCCGCGGTAAAGCTGTCACGAAATCCGTGGTTATATGTTCCCACTTCCATTGAGGAATCGGAAGTGGTTGCAATAAACCAGTTACCCTTTGATATTCAGCCTTAACTTGCTGGCATACCAAGCACTTCGCTACAAAGCGGGCACTCTCCCTTTTCATGCCTTCCCACCAGAAATGCTGTCTTAGATCACGGTACATCCTCGTGCCCCCTGGATGTACGGAATATGCAGAACTGTGCGCCTCCTTCATCGCTTCTTCACGGATGTCTTCTTTTGGTACACACAAACGGCTACCACAACGCAACGAACCATCTCCATGAATCAACAAGTCCGTTCGAAGTCCCGCTTCTACCTGTTCTTGAAACTTTTGCAATCTTGGGTCCTGCGACTACGCTGCTTTAATACCATCGATCAATGACGACTGTACTTGCAGTTGCATCAACTGTCCCGAAGAATGCGGTAGCACAATCTCCAACTCGAATCTCTGAAAATCTTCAATGAGCTCCTTCTGTTTAGTCAACATTCGAATTGCTGGCAACCGACTAAGCGCATCCGGCACCACATTAACCTTCTCCGGATGGTACTTAAGATCAATATCATAGTCAGCCATCAGCTCCAACCATCTACGCTGCCTCATGTTAAGCTCTTTCTGCGTGAACGCATACTTTAGGCTTTTATGATCGGTGAATACTTCGACCCTTTCGCCCAATAAGTAGTGTCTCCAAATCTTCAAAGCGAGAATTACTGCTGCAAGCTCCAAATCATGAGTTGGGTAATTCTTTTCATGGGTCTTCAACTGTCTCGATGCGTAAGCTATGACCTTACCATGCTGCATCAGAACGCATCCCAAACATTTCCCAGATGCGTCGCTGTGAATCACCAATCCTCCGGAATCGTCTGGTACGGTCAAAATAGGAGCAGTTATCAATCTTCGCTTCAACGCCTCAAAAGCTGACGTACATCTATCCGTCCATATGAACGGTATCTCCTTCCATGTAAGCTTGGTCAAAGGCTCAGCCAATCGAGCAAAATTCTCCACGAATCTTCTGTAGTATCCTGCAAGTCCCAGAAAACTTCTGATCTCCGCTACATTCTTCGGAATCGGCCAATTTTGAACTGCTGCAATCTTCTCGGGATCAACAGCGATTCCATCTCCGGATACGACATGCCCCAAAAACTTCACTTCTTCAAGCCAAAACTCGCACTTGCTCATCTTTGCATACAATCTTTCTTGCCTCAATGTCTACAGTGCGATCTTCAAGTGTCCTGCATGCTCTTCAAGGCTCTTCGAGTAGACCAGAATATCATCGATAAACACCACTATAAACCGGTCCAAGAACGGCGAAAATATTCGGTTCATCAAGTCCATAAATATCGCCGGTGCATTCGTGACTCCGAATGGCATCACTAAATACTCGTAATGTCCATATCGAGTTCGGAATGCAGTCATGCAAATATCTTCTGAATTAATCGAACTTGATGATATCCGGATCGCAAATCCAGTTTCGAGAATACCCTCGCGCCACTAAGTTGCTCGAATAATTCGCCAATGCGAAGGATCGGGTACTTGTTCTTAATAGTCACCCAATTCAATTCTCGATAATCGATGCACATTTTTCTTGTGCCATCTTTCTTCTTTACTAGAAGAACTGGAGCTCCCCAAGGTGAATTGCTGCTGCGAATCCAACCCTTCTCTAGCAATTCGGTAACCTGCTTCTAGACTTCTTCCAACTCCACTGGTACCATCGGATAGTACGCCCTTGAAATTGGCGCTGCACCAGGAACAAGATTGATGGTGAACTCCACATCTCATTTTGGAGGTAAACCCGAGATATCCTCGAACACGTCCATGAACTCTCGAACTACAGCTGGCGCTTCCTCCTTATCAACTTCTATCGATGAAAGAAGCCCTAAACTCGACTGGCCCAACAGAACTGCTTCCTCCAGCAAAAACAAACTCCGGATGTCCAGGAATCTGTAAAATCACTTTCTTTGCCCTATAATCAATGTGAGCGTAGAAAGTGCTGAGAAATATCCATTCCCAAGACAAAATCAAAACAAAGGGATGCACCAGAATTGAATAATACTAATGCAGGAAAACATGAACAAGTAGGATACTAAAAATGACTTCATCTGAAGCCAAGATACTGAAGAAGATAAGCACGGTAAACAATATTCAAGCTTGCGATAAAACATGAACTGGAAAGTAAGAGAAGTAAGGCAATATAACGACCATGAAATAAGGAAGTGAATCAAGACTAGGACTCCAAGTTACTTAAATAGAGTACCGCATTGTAACCATACTGCAGTTCATGGGTACAATCACATAACTCCGTTCAAGTCGCCCAAATCCTAGTATCAGAATCAAAAGAATAGGACGGGAGAAACAATAAGGAACCAAAAGGATTTCAAGTCGAGATGCAAAGTTATTTGCATATCGTCAAGACAAGGGTCAAGAGAAAGATATGATTCAAGAATCACAATAACAATGTGGCAGGACATGTTCCTAATTACGGGTTTTCTGATTCGTGTATTGGGTCCAATACCTAACTACAAAAGAATCAAACCCGATTATCCTAAATCCTATGTCTTTGATATCAAACAAACCCTATTACGCCCCGCTTCCCAGAGTGCGCTAAGATCGGCACGTGACAGAGCCAACCATGTTACCTGTGGCTAGAAAACATCCCTCCACAGTCACATTACGGCTGTCAAGAGATATCAAGAACAGTAGAAATAAAAATAAACTATTTAGTATATGTCCATTTGCCAGAATAAACGAGTCAAGAAATAATATGCGGAAGCAATAAATCCAAATAACAACAACAATCTGGAAGGTATTTCCTAATACGGGATCTCATCAGGAAATAAAATGCTGAAAGGAAACTAAACTAGAATACTAACATATCCTCACTGCTCGGTCTGTCGATTGAAGTACTCCCGGTCGGCCTGCGAGAGTAATAAAGGATCTAGGTCATGCAAAACCCAGATGTCAGTGCATCATAGTATCAAACAATAATAAATGAACAGGATACACGAGATATGCAGGCATGAGTACAAACAATAACATGAATATAACCAGTAAACATGGATATAGAACAGTGAAGTGTATACGTGCAGGTGAAGTGCATTGAGTAATCTAAACTATACTACTGGGTTATCTATTCTAAAGTCTTCGAAATCAATTAATGTACTCCTTATCGTAACCCATCGGTCTATGCCCCGTTCATTCCCCATGGGACCACGGTAACAAGATATGATAGACTGTGAGTCTATGTCCCGTTCATTCCCCACGAGACTACGGTAACATGATGTAATAGCCCTTTGAGTTACGTTCAGTTACATTCTTGATTTCCCCTTACCCCCAAATTATGTGTTCAAGTCGGGTATTGATAACTCTGAAGCTAATGCAAACACAGGATCAAGCAGGAACATGTTTGTCTATACAGACAACAGGATATGTCCATCTAGACAACATGTCAGGATTGTCGGCATTAGAAACAGGATCAGGTAACATGTCAAGTAGTGGTGTATCAGGTCATGTCAAGTGGTGCACAGTGTATCACATGGGTGCTCAACAGTAAAATGTAGCAGGTACTGGATCATGGTAAAAGTACGGATGTACAGTAAAAGCATGGATGCACAATTATCTATCAGGGGTTACATCATGACTAAGTAGGATGCACAATATCAAGCATGGGGTGTTGATTGATTCAAATTCTCGTTGTGTGTGTAACTCGAATGAGTTTCTTTGTGTCGGTTTAGAAAATGAATAGAATTCACAATTAAAGAATTATTTGACCGCAATCAATTACGGTGTCGGATGTAGATCGTTAGCGAGTGCGAATCGTCCACAGGGATTGTGCGATTCATTTGTATTTTGATTTGTTTGAATTGAAAAGTTAATAGAAAAGAAAAGAAAACATGATTCAAGATTTTTATCGATGAGTTTCAAGTATCACTATTCTAATCAAGAATCAAGAAAATGATAAACATCGAGAATCAAGTTTCGATAGAATTCCAATCACTTAGGGTTTTAAGATTTGAAATAAAGCTCGTAGGAATCGAGTAAATTGTAGATGTGATGAAGATTCAAGATTACGATTTCTTATCTAGTAACAAATTGATGCTAAATCGATGTCGAATTCATCGAGGATCAAGGATCTTGCGAAGAATTAGGATTCCTCATCCTATCCTTTGTCCTTTCGATGAATAACATTCACTAGATAGCTTCTTGAAAGTCGAATGATCAATTGTCGATCTCTAGATCGTACGAAAGGAATCAAGAACACATTCGCATCGATCTAGATCATCGATTAATCGATTTTCAAGAATTTACAATTGTTTTAAGGCTTAAGAAAACGTTTAACAATTCATCAACATCATCATTTTACAATTGTTTCGATTCCTCCACGAACGGAGTTTTATTCAAGCATCATCACAAAGTACATATTCAAGAATCGAAATATAAGCATAATGCTCGAATTGAAATGTAAACAAGTTAAAGAATCTTCACCTTTATTACATCAACAAGTAGTTACAACTCTCGAGATTTACAAGAGGTAGGAACTTCGCTCGTTGAATCTTGCATCACCCGGCTTCTTGAGTCTTGGATCGCTTCGATCTCGTGCTCCGTTGAAATACGGTTCCGCTTCTAAAGGATCTTGAAGACTTGCTTGGCTTGCATTCAAAGAATCTTGAGGTTTCTTGATTTTGGATTGGATTAGGGTTAGGGTTTTGACACAAGCCTTGTCACTAGACTTGTGGGTGGAAATCGGGGAAGATGAAGATTGAACTAGGGTTTAGCCAACAATTGGTTCCTAAGATTTTTTTTACAAGTGAGCGTAGGGGTCTATTTATAGGTTTCCCAAACCCTAGGTGTAGGTTTTTGAATTTGCAATTCCCTCCAAAAGTTTGTTGTAAGTTAGTTAGGAGCTTAGCTTAGACTTTAAACTAGAAATGTTTAGCTTAGAAACCCTAGTTTGCTGAACTGGCAGAAGCTTCAGGAGTATTATGGAACTTGCAATGGCTTGAAGAGCTTCTAGAACTGAAGTGGAGATACTGCAGCAGAGAAATGGGGGTGATGTGGACAAGCCGCCACGGAACCGCGGAGCAAGGCGGCTCCGGCCGCGGTTCCGCGGCCACTTTGATGGCTTGAAGCTTCTAACTTGCAGTGTTGGCTTCTTCTGTACTTTGATGTATTTTCTGATATGTTAAATCTCTGAGTGCTTCTTAGATCAATACCAGATTCCAAATCCATGAGTTGGCGTCTTTTTAATAGTCTTCGTTTGTAAATTTGACCGATCTTTTGTAATGTCCTGCACAGACTTCGAAACACAAGTTGCGATATATAGGAATGATACCATGCTATGAAATGCAGTCAATTTCCTTTATAGTGCCGGTTTTAGAGTCTAACACATGCAATCTGATATTTAACGACTGATTTGGTAATATGTGCGATATGAATGCCGAACACTTCTAGATGAGTGCAAATGATAGGGAAATTGCCGGTAAAAAGATGCAGTATTTTCGACTGATCAAATTCCCCCAAACTTATTTTCGATCGTCTCGAGCGAACTTTTTATTAAAAAGAAGGAGAAAATAAAGAAAGAGAAAAAACTAACTAGCACACTTTCGTAGGCAACACGATTGCACTGAGCACGTGCAACAAGCCTTTAAACCTCTAGGTGTCCCTAGTAGGAGAAGTGTTGTCTCCTGAGGGTTTTCAGCGGATTGCACCCACAAAATCCAATAATAAAAGGAAGACCGTGAATATTACATTTAAAGACAAGAATTGTAAAAGAAAAGCCTCGAAAATTAAGGTTTCCAACTAAGCTAGCTTTTCGGTTGTCATGAGCCCTATCTTAATAGTCATGAAAAGATGTTAGAAATCACGTCCCCCCTCAATAAAACATCGTCTTATTCTTCATTCCTATCTTTCTTCCAAACATCGATCATATAACCCTGCGTGTGTGTAAAGACACCCCTACACCCGGAGAATTCAATTCAAGCTATCATACTCTTGCCCATCAGCCTCAGTACTTTTTAATTAATGAATATTTAGATGAGATTGCTCACACACTTTCATGCGACCGTTAATATTTCTTGAGGTACCAACCGACCGATTACTCTTGTGCTTGCTTACTTGGTGTATTTTCCTCGTCTTGCACCACTTAAGGCTTAGCAGTGACTCCCAGACCAGTTGGCCTTAGGGCACTAGGTGAAGAGGCACTCTCGCTATATTTTTTATTGCTGCCTTGGCGATAACAAAACCAGTGTCCATTTTTCTCACCACTTTATATTTTCTTCATTTTTTATTTCCTTCATACCTTTGGCTTTAAGACAAGAGCATTTCAAGGTATCCTCTACTATCCCAGGCTTTAAGACGTGTGTAAGTGCAAATAACAGGGTATCAACGTTCAAAATATTTGGCTTCCAGAATAGAAATTATTTTTCAGACTTATTTTTATCCTCAGATTAGTGACGTCCTTCATCTTACCAACCCTTGGGACAACGGCTCATAACTACTTATTACTAGTTCGTATAAGAAAACTTCTAATTTTCTTGGTTTTCTTAAATTTTTCTAATCTCATGGATGTAATTTTTCACTATCTAAACTTTCATTATCTTATTTATGTACAAAAAATGTTTAAATATTAAAATATTTTTATATTTTGAAAATTTTAAATTTTTATGGATTTTGAATTTTTTTAAAATTTTTATAAGTTTTTAAAGAAATGTTTTGTGCTTATGCAAATGATATGCAAATGATGCTAAAATAAGCACAAAACTCCCCCAAACTTGTTTTCAACCGTGTCCTCACTGTTGCCAACAGCTATATCTACAAAACCTGTAAGCCTGGGAGGAATTATTAGTGGGGGCAAAATATATAAGTGAAGAACCTCCCCCAAACTTACTCTTTTCACTCACCTCCATTCAAAAAGATGATGCAGTGATATGCAGGATATGAAGGTGTGACGGAGGAATTTTAATCCAAATAAAATGGCTCCTGTAAGAACAGGAGCTCCTTCGTGGGGACAGTGGAAAAATACGGCTTTAGTCTATGTCCATTCACTTTAAAAAATGTGCCGTTTTCAACATTTTCTACTTCTACTGCCCCGTGCGGGTATACAAACCGCACAACAAAATGTCCCTTCCACCGAAATCGGAGCTTACCCGCGTGAAGGTGTAGTCGTGAATCATAAAGAAGGACTTTTTGACCAGGTGAAAATGTTTTCCTCAAAATGTTTTTATCGTGAAAAACCTTAGTCCTATTCTTTACGATTACAGCGTTATCATAAGCTTCATCGCGGAGTTCGCTTAGCTCATTTATTTGCAGCTTCCGAAAGTTGCAGGCTTGGTTTAGATCAAAATTTATTTCCTTAATAGCCCACAATGCTTTATGCTCAATCTCGACGGGTAAGTGACATGCCTTCCCAAACACTATCCTATATGGAGACATCCCTAGGTCGGTTTTAAATGCAGTTCGGAATGCCCAAAGAGCATCCGTCAGTTTGGTCGACCAGTCTTTTCTATTCTTAGCAACAGTCTTCTCCAGGATTAGTTTGATCTGTCTGTTTGAGATCTCAGCCTGCCCGCTCGTTTGGGGATGATAGGGTGTAGAAAGTCGGTGGTTGATTGAGTATTTCCGCATCAGAATCTCGAAAGACCTGTTGCAGAAATGTGTCCCATTATCGCTAATAATAGCACATGGGTGTCCAAATCGCGAAAAGATATTCTCTTTTAAGAACTTAATGACAACTTTCCTGTCATTAGTGCGACATGGAATGGCTTCAACCCACTTTGAGACATAATCAACCGCCAGCAGTATGTACAAATTCCCAAAGGAGTTGGGAAAGGGACCCATAAAATCAATTCCCCAAACATCGAAAATTTCAACAACCAAGATGGGTTGCTGAGGCATTTCATTTCTCTGGGAGATTCTACCCGTGTACTGACATTGTGTACATGTTTTGCAATAGTCAAATGCGTCCTTGAATAAGGTCGGCCAATAAAAACCACATTGCAAAACCTTCTCCACCGTCTTTTTAGGACCGAAGTGACCTTCGCAGGCCTGATCATGACAAAAAGAAAGAACACTCTTGAACTCTTCTTTCGGGACACACCGGCGAATGATCTGATCAGGACAATAATTAAACAAATATAGATCATCCCAGTAAAAGTGTTTTACTTGGGATAGAAAATGGTATTTGTCCTGTTTCGACCAATCGCTGGGTATAAGTCCCGTAACAAGATAGTTCACAATATCCCTGAACCATGGTTCATTGGATAAGCTCAAGAGTTGCTCGTCGGGAAACGAACCATTGATCGGCAGGGTCACAGGGGAAGAAGAGATGCGTGAAAGATGGTCAGCTACTACATTTTCACATCCTTTCTTATCTTTGATAACAAGATCAAACTCTTGAAACAGAAGGATCCAACGTATTAGCCGACCTTTTGCATCTTTCTTTGCCAGAAGATGTTTTAAGGCGGAATGGTCAGTATACACAACTATAAGTGAGCCAATTAAGTAAGGCCTGAATTTTTCTAATGCAAATACAACCGCTAAAAGTTCCTTTTCGGTGGTTGTATAATTGATTTGAGCATCATTCAGGGTCTTACTTGCATAGTATATCACGTGTGGCCTCTTTTCAATGTGCTGTCCTAAGACTGCACCTACTGCAAAGTCAGATGCGTCACACATTAGCTCAAAGGGGTAGTCCCAATTTGGAGACGATAGAACGGGGGCTGAAGTGAGTGAGTATTTAAGTGAGTCGAAAGCTGTCTCACAGTCCGAGTCAAAGTGGAAGGTCGTATCCTTGGCCAGGAGAAGAGTTAAAGGTCTAGCAATTTTGCTAAAGTCCTTAATGAATCTCCTATAAAAGCCCGCATGGCCAAGAAAAGATCGAATATCTTTGACGCTTTTGGGATGAGGGAGGTTTTGAATGACATCTATCTTAGCTCTGTCAACCTCAATGCCTTTCTGTGAAATAACATGTCCAAGTACAATTCCTTTTTGGACCATGAAATGGCATTTTTCACAGTTCAAAGTTAAGTTCTTCTCTTTGCAACGAGTAAGAACAGCGTCAAGATTTGCTAGGCAATCAGAAAAAGAGTCTCCAAAAATCGAGAAATCGTCCATAAAGATCTCCAGAAAATTCTCTACCATATCAGAGAATATCCCCATCATACACCGCTGAAAGGTAGCGGGAGCATTGCATAACCCAAAGGGCATGCGACTGTAAGCAAAGGTACCAAAAGGACAAGTAAAAATGGTTTTATCTTGATCCTTTTTAGCGATGGGCACCTGATTATAGCCTGAGTATCCGTCCATAAAACAATAATACTCTCGTCCTGCTAAGCGTTCCAGCATTTGATCAATGAATGGTAGAGGAAAGTGGTCTTTCTTCGTGGCAGCATTGAGTTTTCTATAATCAATACATACACGCCACCCAGTTTGGGCGCGTGTCTGAATCAACTCATTTGCCTCATTGGTAATAACAGTGATGCCGGATTTCTTAGGAATGACATGTATAGGACTCACCCATTGGCTATCGGAGATGGGGTATATAATACCATTATCAAGGCATTTGACGATCTCTTTCATCACCGCTTCCTTCATGACGGGATTCAACCGTCTCTGTAGTTCTCGGGTTAGTCTGGCATCATCCATCACATGTATATGATGTTCAACAATCAAGGGACTAATCCCTTTGATGTCCGCCATAGTCCAGCCAAACGCCTCTTTGTTAGATCTCAATACCGATAAAAGTGCATTCTCTTGCTCTGATGCTAGAGAAGCGGATATGATAATCGGTAAAGACTCCTTCTCACCTAAATAAGCATATTTAAGATGAGAAGGTAAAATTTTGAGATCTAATTCGGTCGGAGAAATGATAGAAGGAGGGATCATCGAGTGATTTTTGGAATTACAAAGAAGCTCAGAGCCTGTGAAAGATACAGACTCGGGTGGAGAAAAGTCAGGAGTGCAGGACTCAAGTGTAGGAAAAGTGTCCTCACTAAGATCATGTGTAAGATCAAACAGAGATGTGGTAATGTCGTCGAGATCAGTAAAGCAAAGTTCCTCAGCTCCGCAACTATCGGGAGCGATCTCGTGGACAGAGCACACATCGAGAATATGAGCAGAGGGTTATAATGGCTGACTTCCAACTTTGTAGATGTTTAGTTCAATGTTCATATTTCCAAATGATAAGTTCATTGAACCATTTCTACAGTTAATAACAGCGTTGGAAGTGGCAAGGAAAGGACGACCCAGAATCACCGGAATTTGGCCCCGGGGGTTTGCTACAGGCTGTGTATCAAGTACAATGAAGTCTATAGGGAAAACAAATTCCCCGACCTTTATCAACACATCCTCTAGTTCACCCCTTGGTTTGGTGATTGAACGGTCTGCCATTTGGAGAGTGCAGTGAGCAGGTTTCAGCTCTCCAATCCCTAGTTGCTCATATACAGAATATGGAAGTAGGTTAACATTTACGCCAAGGTCTAACAGAGCACGATTTATGTTTTTATCCCCAATAGAAATTGATATTGTAGGACATCCTGGGTCCTTACGTTTCTTTGGTAGCTGGGGAATAAAAGCAGTGCTAATATTATTAGACATAAAGACCTTCTTCGGCACTTGAGTCTTCATCTTCCTAGTGCACAAGTCCTTAAAAATTTTCGCATAAGCGGGGACTTGTTGAATCGCATCTAGGAGAGGGATGTTGTTGTTAACCTGTTTAAACATTTCCATAATTTTCTCCATATGAGGACTCGTTTTGTTACCCCTTAACCGATTCGGGTAAGGAGCTTTCGCAATAAGCGCCGGGTCCATCATAGGAGAAGGAAGAGGGGGTAGACGAGATCCTAAAAGAGGAGTGGGGATCGTCTGTGGAGAACTAGAAGGGCTATACTGAGGTGTCAAGTCTAGTGGGAAATGGAGAATAGGCTCGCGAGAAGGCGGTGGGGTAGAAGAACTGGGGTCAGAATTAGAAGTGGAAGTGGAAGAAAAGGTCTCAGCCGGAGTGTTATTGATTGATTTTTCTGTGTCATCAATCTCTTCCCCAACGTGATTGTCAAGCACTCTTCCAGATCTCAACGTGATTGCACTCACATGATGTGAATAGCCAGGAAAAGGTTGAGATGGAAGTTTCCCTTTCTCTCTTGCACTCATTTTGGCTTTTAGTTGTGCTATTTGTGCTTCCATCGATTTGATATTTTCATTTTGAGAGACAATGATCTTCATCACATTCTCGACGGAAGATTGCAAACTTGCCGTCCCTTAGATGGATTGTTTCATGAAAGTATCCAAGGTTTGTGCTAGTGCAGAGGTATTATCTGTACCGGTCAATTGCAAAAAGTTTTCATGTGGTGCAAAAGTGTTGGCTGGATTTTGGAAGTTTTGTGATTGGAAAGGGTGCTGACTCAATTGAAGTGGTTGCTGTTGTGGTGGAAGGACCCTTTGGAAATTGTTTTGGTTTGGAACCATATTTTGATTTTGTGATTGGTTCCAAGTAAAGTTAGGGTGATTCCTCCAACCCTGATTATTTGTGGAAAAAATGGGTCGTTTCTAGGTCTTTGAAATGCGGCATTGGTATGCTCATGACCTTGAAACGGAGAATTTAGTGGACACTCTTCCGTCAAATGAGAAGGATCAGAACAACATCCACATACAGTTTTGGAGAGTGATATTTGACTTAGGGCGGCTAAAAATTTGTTTTCCATAGTCTCGAGTTTCTTTTGCATAGCTGAAATGTCAGCTCTAACTCCTATGGAAATATTACTGCCATCCCTAGACGATTGACTCACACCCTCCCACTGTAAAGATTTTTCAGCGAAATCTTCTAGAAATTTCCAGGCTTCCCTATCATCTTTAGTCATGAAGTTGCCTCGACACATGGATTCAAGGGTCTGTCTTGTGTTAGGGTTAATGACCTCATAAATGATTCGGCACAGTTCCCATCTCGGGATGCCGTGATGTGGACATTGGACTAACAGATCCTTAAAGCGTTCAAGACATTTTGAAAATGGTTCATTTGGAAGCTGGGTGAATTGATTGATTTCGCTACGGACTCGAGCTGTATTATGATGTGGGTAGAATTTCTTTAGGAATGCTTTTACGAATTCTTCCCAGTTTGAGATGGAATGTGCGGTGGTGTTATATAGCCACTTCTCGGCTATATCGTACAAGGTGAATGGGAGAAGACGTAAACGCATAGTATCCATAGAAAGCTGTGAGGTACCCATCATTGCGCATACATTTTCAAATTTGGTGATAAATGCATATGCGTCTTCAGTCTCGAGACCGTGAAATTTTGGTAGAAGGTTGATGTATTAGGGTTTTATTTGAAAATTTTCCCCGTTGGCTGGTGGAATGGAAAGACAGGTGGAAAGGGGACCTCGTGTTGGATAGCACCTCTCTTGGAGAGAGATGCGAGGTGGATACTGCGCACCAACGGATGGCGGCAGAGTAGTGGTCAAGAAGTTCGATGGAGATGGATCCATCGATGTGGGTGTGGTAGTGGGTAAAAGAAAAGGGTAAGTGTAGAAATACCGATTTTTGGGTCGATCAAGGGAAACGCGGACTTAACGGGCACTAGAATCCTGTGTCCAGCTTATCTTGCACTAAAAAGGGTTAGTACAAGTGGCAGCGTGAATTTATAATTAGGGGAATGATGAATGAATGCGGTGTTTGTTTTGAAAAAGATACGGATTTTTGAAAAATATGATGCAATCACAACAAGTGCAATAAGCAAAACCCTAATTCTATTGGTCGCCTAGGTCAAATCTCTAGACCGCTCCTAACTGCCAAAAGACAAGTCGCAGGATAAATCCTCCATTGCCTCTTTGTCTCTCCTGTGGCCAGGTAAGTGCCAGGTAAGTGGAAGGTTCTCCACAACGTAAGTAGTGGGCCTAATAAGTAACCACTAGCCTTCGACACACTTGCCTTAGACACCACAAAAGAAACGCGGATAAGCAATGAATTACCCACGGCCTTCTTCTGTCTTAAGTGAGCGCGACGGTCCTTAGAGTCATCTCTAGATATTTTTTAGTTAATTAGGGTAAATGCGGATGCAAGTTTTGCGATTTTCGGGGCCTAGGAAGGGTAATGAACTCCCCACCTAATCTGGACTTGGTCTTTGCCCCTTAATGTCCGTATTAATTATGCAAACAACCACAAAAATCAAAACAAGCACAATTTAATTTTGCTTTTTGCGTGGCGCTGCGATTTTTGCAAAGAAACCTGCACAAAATGTTAATTGGAGCAAATTTAGGAAGGAGATAAGAAAGTTAGAGAGTACCTGAAAAATTTTGTGCAGCGATGCTTCAAATGAACCGCGGAAACGCGGTGGATGCTGCCTTATGCCGCGGAAACGCGGTGGGGTGACTTGATCACTGCTCCAAAATTTTCCAGTGTGCTTCTGTTAACTCCCCAAGCTCTATGGAATGCTCAGAAAAATTTTTATCCAGCTCCAATGATTCCAGATTTTCTCGCACAAATCACAACAACTCGTATTAGTGTTTGTGCGAATTTTGATTACAAAATTATAATGGAATAAATCTTTCAATTCAAATTTCAAATAAAGAACGAATTAGCGCGCGATCCCCGGCAACGGCGCCATTTGATTGATCGAAATTCTCGTTGTGTGTGTAACTCGAATGAGTTTCTTTGTGTCGGTTTAGAAAATGAATAGAATTCACAATCAAAGAATTATTTGACCGCAATCAACTACGGTGTCGGATGTAGATCATTAGTGAGTGCGGATCGTCCACAGGGATTGTGCGATTCGTTTGTATTTTGATTTGTTTGAATTGAAAAGTTAATAGAAAAGAAAAGAAAACATGGTTCAAGATTTTTATCGATGAGTTTCAAGTATCACTATTCTAATCAAGAATCAAGAAAATGATAAACATCGAGAATCAAGTTTCGATAGAATTCCAATCACTTAGGGTTTTAAGATTTGAAATAAAGTTCGTAGGAATCGAGTAAATTGTAGATGTGATGAAGATTCAAGATTACGATTTCTTATCTAGTAACAAATTGATGCTAAATCGATGTCGAATTCATCGAGGATCAAGGATCTTGCGAAGAATTAGGGTTCCTCATCCTATCCTTTGTCCTTTCGATGAATAACATTCACTAGATAGCTTCTTGAAAGTCGAATGATCAATTGTCGATCTCTAGATCGTGCGAAAGGAATCAAGAACACATTCGCATCGATCTAGATCATCGATCAATCGATTTTCAAGAATTTACAATTGTTTTAAGAATTAAGAAAACGTTTAACAATTCATCAACATCATCATTTTACAATTGTTTCGATTCCTCCACGAATGGAGTTTTATTCAAGCATCATCACAAAGTACATATTCAAGAATCGAAATATAAGCATAATGCTCAAATTGAAATGTAAACAAGTTAAAGAATCTTCACCTTTACTACATCAACAAGTAGTTACAACTCTCGAGATTTACAAGAGGTAGGAACTTCGCTCGTTGAATCTTGCATCGCTCGACTTCTTGAGTCTTGGATCGCTTCGATCTTGTGCTCCGTTGAAATCCGGTTCTGCTTCTAAAGGATCTTGAAGACTTGCTTGGCTTGCACTCAAAGAATCTTGAGGTTTCTTGATTTTGGATTGGATTAGGGTTAGGGTTTTGACACAAGCCTTGTCATTAGACTTGTGGGTGGAAATTGGGGAAGATGAAGATTGAACTAGGGTTTAGCCAACAATTGGTTCCTAAGATTTTTTTTACAAGTGAGCCTAGGGGTCTATTTATAGGTTTCCCAAACCCTAGGTCTAGGTTTTTGAATTTGCAATTCCCTCCAAAAGTTTGTTGTAAGTTAGTTAGGAGCTTAGCTTAGACTTTAAGCTAGGAATGTTTAGCTTAGAAACCCTAGTTTGCTGAACTGGCAGAAGCTTCAGGAGTATTCTGGAACTTGCAATGGCTTGAAGAGCTTCTAGAACTGAAGTGGAGATACTGCAGCAGAGAAATGGGGGTGATGTGGACAAGCCGCCGCGGAACCGTGGCGTAAGGCGGCTCCGGCCGCGGTTCCGCGGCCACTTTGATGGCTTGGAGCTTCAAATTTGCAGTGTTGGCTTCTTCTGTACTTTGATGTATTTTCTGATATGTTAAATCTCTGAATGCTTCTTAGATCAATACCAGATTCCAAATCCATGAGTTGGCGTCTTTTTAACAGTCTTCGTTTGTAAATTTGACCGATCTTTTGTAATGTCCTGCACAGACTTCGAAACACAAGTTGCGATATATAGGAATGATGCCATGCTATGAAATGCAGTCAATTTCCTTTATAGTGCCGGTTTTAGAGTCTAACATATGCAATCTGATATTTAACGACTGATTTGCTAATATGTGCGATATGAATGCCGAACACTTCTAGATGAGTGCAAATGATAGGGAAATTACCGGTTAAAAGATGCAGTATTTTCGACTGATCTGGTGTCACTATAAGAATAATGTGTAACAATGTGACAGGGTATGCGAATAGATATAAAATTAATGGTATGGATGCACAAATATCGATTAGGGTTACATTACAGTTTCAAGACTAAGTAGGATGCACTTTCTTAAGCATGGGGTGTTACTACAATAATAGCATGAGTTAATATGATCTATAGATGTAGCTATATGTATATTAAATGATATGGATGCATACGGGTATCCGAAAACGGTAAAACTTTAATATGGATGTATAATGTGATAACCATGTAATATTTTATTCATATGGATGCATAATAATATACATAGCATGTAGCAAGATGGACTTGCATGCGACTAGATATGTAAATAACGGTATGGATGCATACGGGTATCAAAAACTGTAAAATAGTAATATGGATGCATAACTAAATAATATGTAATATTATTATTCGCATGAATGCAAAATATAGTAGTATATAATGTAGAAAGATAAACTTGACTGAACGGATCACACGACGGATGCGTACGGCACGTACGACGTCGGTAAAACGTCGTAACGCACACACGGCACACGAGATGGGTCCAAGGCAAGGCAAGAGGGCAACCTAGCAGGTAAGGGATGTTCACTGGATTGTCTGGATCGGCAACGACGAGCACGGCTCCAGCGGGTGATCATCGGAAAAAGAACCGAGAAGAAGAAAAGTGAAGAAAGAAGAAGAAGGGGAAGAAGTGAAGCTGGTTCTCTGGGGTTGGTGTTTGGGGACAAAGGCGAGGCAGGGGAGACGACGACGACGGGTCAGCGACGGCGAGATCCACAGCGAGGCGGTGGTGATCTAAGGTACTCGGGTGTCATGTTTCTTATGGTCGGGTGCTGTGCAGGGAGGTGAAACTGGGTTGTTGAGGGGTGAAGGTGATGGTGGTGTTGGGAGGTCAGGGAAGAGAGAGATGTTGACGAGGTGAGGCCGATGAGGGTGCCGGTGATGGGTCTGCGGCAAAGGTGCGGGCAGGCGAGGCTTGAAATGGGTTTTCTTGGATTGTGCAGGGGTTGAGTTTGTAGAGGAGAGGAGAGAGAGGTGAGGGTAACAAGAGGTGGTGGCGAGGACGACGGGGGTCTGAGCTCCGGTGAGGATTCAGGCGAGGTCGTGGGTATCGGGTTCTTGAGTTGGGTTCGGGGTTCTTAGTGCAGGGTTCGGGGTTCTTGGTGCAGGGAAGGTCTATGGTGTGAGGAGAAGGAGAGAAGGTGAAACGAGGGTGGTGCTGAGATGTCGGCGAGGTCGGAGGCGACGGGTGCATGGGTTGGTCGGTGATGGGTTTGAGGGCGAAGGCGGTCGTGGGTGTGCAGGCTCGGGAGAAGAGAGGGGTGAGGTGATCGAGGTCGAAGGTGGAGGCGGCGATAGTAAGGTGCGGCGTGGGTTAGGGTTAGGGCTTCGTGTTTGCAGAAGCAGGAAGGGAAAATTTGAGAAGATGAAGAAGGAGGGGGAGAGAGAGAGAAAGAGAGAGAGTCACGAGAGAGGGAGAGAGAGAGAAAAAACGTGATCTGGGAAAGATTTAAAAATATTTAAGTTGGAATTTTATATATTAGTATATATGTAAACAATTATATAATATAATATTGATTTTATTTGAGATTTTGGTTAACACAAAAATAGTCCAAAACACGCCTGGGTCGGATCTAAAAATCCAGTTTTAAAATACGGAAAATATACGTATCAACCAAAACCAAAATCGGATATCCGGGTCACGAAAAAGTATACCCCCAAGAACGGATGCACGCACGTGCACGTAGCCATCCAAACAGGTCCGTTGCACTGAACGGGACGAGAACAAGGTGCGCGGATGCTACGACAGGGTTAGGGGTTACATGCAGGCCATACAATATATTTTTAAAATATTTTTCTTGACTTTAAATGTTATATTAAAAATGCAGATGCCAGATAAAATGCCAGTATGCAGTATGTATAATATGAAAGTGCACGGATCCACGTAACATGCCAGGATAAATCACAAACATGAATCAAGACTGGTTTCAAGCATGTGGGTCGGGTCGGATGCAAATACAGATGTCAAATACACTATTCGCACCCAAAACACAGTAAATCAAGAAAATATCATAAATAAAGAAATACCTTAACTAGAACCGGTATAAATGAACTAGGGTGTTACAAGTGACCTTGACATAGTCAACAAATCAAAGAGTCCTAGTCAAGTTCAACCCGTCATTTTCCTGGATTGCATTAAACCCACCCGTACAAGCTCTTGACACAGTCAATAAAGTCGCACAACTGTCCTAACCAATCGCATTAATATGCCACAAATAAGCACTACTTAGATACCGCACACTACGCCTTGACACAGTCAACAAATGCAGCATGAATACTAAGCAATACTTGAAAGAAATGACGGAGGGCTACGGCCGGTTTTTGGCGAAAAAACCTTTAACGTAATGAACTTGATATCGTTGAAGGAACCGAGTGGTTTTTACAAATGTATAGTGGCGAAAACTTTTTCTAAAGAGGTCACTCCCGGTGAAGGGATCTCGGCTCTTTCCTCGTCTAATGAGGTGCAGGATATTCCAAACTGAATACCACGATGCAAAGCAAAAGAATCGACCATAGTGAATGTTTCCTCCAATCAGAGCAAAACTCTGTTTGAATTTCAAAATTCAAAGCAACGCTTCAAATTCTTTGCGCCGCGCGCAACGCGCCACGTGTCGAAAGCTGATACACCAGTGTAGCGCCTAAGGCAGCGCGCCCAATCAGAGAAAAGCTCTATTTAAAACAAAATTAAAGGAAGCAACGCTTCAGATGCGCTGCGCCGTGCGCTGCGCGACAGGTGTCAGCGCAGATGCGCTGCGCCGCGCGCTGCGCGACACGTGTCAGCGCAGATGCGCTGCGCTCTGCGCTGCTTGACACGTGTCATGCACTGGGGCGTTTGCGCCAAACAGAATTAAATTCTAGCAAGATTTTTTCTATTCTTGTTAAAACAAGAAGATTGCTTTCTGTAAAACAGAAGCCCTTGGATCAAAGATACAACGGTGGGGAAAATTCCCCAAATCACATAGAGAAAGATCTCTTTAACAAATTTAACAAATTTATGAGCACTATATAAAGGCCCCTAGACCCCAAATCAAAGGCATGAACATTGTGAGAAATTAAGAACTTCAAAACAGAGAGAACTCTGAAGAAATTTCAAGAAGAAAAAGGTAAAAACCTTTAAGATAGAAGAATTTCTTCTAATAGATCATTGATCTAAGAATAAGATCAATGATCTTCAAATAATAATAAGTGCTTTGCACTTTTATATGAACCACTGGTTCTCTGAAACAAGAAAAACTTGTTTTCTTTGATCTAAATTAGATCAAGAAATCAAACAGTGCTTTGCACTTTTTTATGAACCATTGGTTCTGGAATCTAAAAGATTCTTAAGTTAATAGTGCCTTGTACTTGCAAAACTGCACTGTTGCGCTCCTGGGTTGGCGCAAGCCACCAGAGAGCGCCACGTGTCATCATCTGAACCACTTGCGCTATGCGCTTTTGAAATAGAGCCTTGCTCTCTGAAATTGGCGCAACTCACCAGAGCGCGCCACGTGTCAGCAGCGCAAGCGCAGCGCACTGCGCTTGCGTGACACGTGTCATCACCACAAGCGCTTGCGCTCAGTGATTGGCGCAAAGCGCCTGACAAATGCAATGCATTTCTTTTACTAAAGGGCCATGCCCAAATCAGAAAGGCCTAGTAGGCTAAATCAAATTGCATTGCAATAAAAAGAGCAGAGCCCAAACAAAATTGATGCTCTGCATCATTTATAAATGGGCAGAGCCCAAACAAAATAATAAATAATGCAATGCATTATTTTAAAAGGGGCAGAGCCCAAACAAAGGTCCAACAGAGACCAAAAGTAATGCAATGCATTACTTAAACATGGGCAAAGCCCTATCACAGGCCTAATAGGCCAAGAACAAATAAAAGCGTTGAATATTTTTCAACCGGTATTAGCCTAATCATGGCCGTAAGTCCTCAAATTAAATTGATTGAGCACAGCTGCTCTCTTAAATTAATTTACATCCGGTTCGAGGGTACATCTCCGAACTCCTCTGACTCCTATCGTTGTAATCCTTCAACGATGTCAGAGAGGTGACGGGTCCCGACAACCACACATCAACACGGACTGTGGGGTCCTTAAACTCATGGACTTAAGCGTCCTTAAACCAAAAGATGGATTGTGGGATCCTTAAACCCGCGGACTTATGCGTCCTTAAACTGAAACACGGACTGTGGGGTCCTTAAACCCACGGACTTAAGCGTCCTTAAACTACCTATGGACCACCATGTCCCTAAACTGGAATATGGACCGCAATGTCCTTAAGCTACTTATGGACCACCATGTCCCTAAACTGGAACAATAGAGCCTCCATATGCTCTTTTGTCGGATCCAAACGATCCCGTTAAGTTGATCTTAGTCTTAAATCGGACTAATGTATCCTTAACAAACGTTTAAGTTGATCTTAGCCTCAAATATGGCTAACGTATCCTTAAACCAAAACGCCAAACCTAAATCTAAGTAAATACGGATTTGGACTAATCCACGTCCTACGGGCGACGGCATCACTTAGTCTCCGTATAAAATCCACGGGTATCCACAAACAAAACAAACACACACGACATGAAGTGAAATTCTGGAGAAGGAGAAAGTGGCTACCGCAATGCGGTAGCGTAATTAACTGCAGGGGCTTGCGCCTGCAGGGAAGAGCGTCCCCACAATCAAAAACCCCTCAAACGAGGGGGAATCTGACGAAGTCTGCTACATCGGCCGCATCCGTCTAAACCTCCGATACACGGTGCCATAAATCAACTTGGCATCTTCGGAGAGGTAGATGGATAAAACCATATAGCATCTGCCCCGAATCTCAGGCAAGACGTCCTCACGTCTTGGCCGCCATTCGGAGGGGAACAGATTCTGGCACATCCGGTGGGACATTTTCCTCTTTCCACGCCACACTTCGTGTGTCGTATTCAGGAACGAATCGCTGTTTGTTAATGGTTGCCTTTGGATTTTAAGTTACTAAGATTTGGTCTTTTGCCTGGCGCAGAAATCAAGCATCGATGCCATCTAATTGTTCGAAGTTCTCCAACTGCAGCTGCAACTCGCGTCCTGCCTCAACTGGGGGCATAACCTACGGGCCCCAAGCCCCCTTTTTGTTCATGATGCCCGTGGAGCAAATTACTCAAGCCACCACAGGGCTGTTTTTTGGAACCATGCTTCCACCAACAAGCTTCAGCACCCCTGTGCCCATACCAGAAGCTCCTAAGAAGTCGGTCTTCGATCGACTTACAGTTACTGCGGCCCCTCTCAACGGGTCGCCCAACACCAGTGCCTCGGTCTTCTCTAGACTGGGCCAAAACTCCCGCGGACCTGCAATGAAGCTTGCAATCCCAGAAAAGATTACCCCAAAAGGAGTAGCCAAACCTGCTCCTGAAGTCGTCAAGGCGGCTTCTCCTGCTAAGAGATCGGTCTTTACAAAACTGACCGTCCCAACTCCCATTCCTGCTCCTGCTGCTCAAAAGACATCAGTATTCAATAGGCTGACGCCGGCAACAGCCCTGCACCTGAACAGGGGGCAAGAGGAGGCTGTTTTTGTCTCTGAGCCAATACCGACAACTCGTCGCGCCCGCCGACGCCACTGGCGCCGGGTAAGGAAGACCGGGGGCAACTCCCCTTCTGGGATGACTCCGCCCGCTCCAACGGTGGAAGTTAACGCTGCTGTTCCAACTGGGAACAGTTTTGAGCTGCTGAACAGAGTACGCAGAAACTCGCCAACTGCGGTGCTCAAAAGATCTCCTCCACCAGTAGAGACTACCGTGGAAGCAGAAAAGCCAGAGCAGTCTCCTCGATCGCTGTCCTCCAAGATCTATAAGACATGGCAATGAGTCCGAGAATATGTGATTGATCCTAATTTCTCTCGCCAACACAAGAAGTCGAAAGGCCGACAGGAAGAAAATCCCCTGGTCAAACAACGAAAGGAGACGGCAACTTGGGTGCCCAAAGCAGCGGCCCCCTCAACTTCTATGGCCTATAAGAGGAGAAGGCCAGAGAAATTCCCTACACCTACGGCGAATATCGAAGGTGGTGGATCCAAACGCCCCAAGTCCGGGGGCATCGTCGTTCATACCGTCTATATGGCGTCTGGTAAAGAGGACAGCCGCATATCAACAGGTCATAGACCGCTCAAGCGATCGGTGACCAAAGCGCAGCAGCAGCAGCAGAAGCTCCAAGAGATGATGAACGCTATGGCCGCACTTACTGGGCCAAAAGAAAACCCTGAAACGTCTTCGGATGAACGTCAGGAGCAAGAAACTGACGCCGAATTCCTTCGTCGAATATTGGAAAAGAAGGATAAAGAGGCTGCTGAATAAGCAGCCAACATAAAGCGTATGGGCCTCCTATTCCAAGACATGGTAGGGATGATGATCCAGCAAGATCCTCCGGCCGAAGATCCCCCGATCGTCCTTGAAGACGATAGGGGAGAAACGTCGAATCCTCCACTAGCTCTATCAACAGCTAAGGAGGATACAATCTCCATAGCTGACTTGGACGAGTACATAGCCCAACAAATATGGGTTCATCATGCGACTGAAGCAGCCGGCCAGGTTGTAAAAACAGGACGACCGTATCCGAGCTGGTGCGACCAGATCAAGTACCCGCCGGGTTACACAATTCCCAAATTCCATGTCTATATGGGGACGGGCAATCCCCACCAGCATGTTGTCCAGTTCAGGGCACTTTACGGCAACACCGGCGGTGATGACAAGCTGTTGATTCGCCCGTTCGTTGGCAGCTTATCAGATACAGCGTTCGAGTGGTACTCTAAGCTCCCGAACGACTCTATCAAGACCTTCGCAGAGATGGAGCTGTTATTTACCCAGCGTTTTGCAAGCGCCAGTGAACGCACCCCGATGACGGTACTGATTAACGCCAGAGTAAAGCCAGGCGAGACATGGGTTCAATATGCTATACGGTGGCAGAACTTATGGTCAAAGTGCGAGCAGTACATTGAAGAAGCTCCTGCAGTAGGTATGTTTGTGGGAACCCTTGATCCGCAAGCAACCATCTCGCAATTTATGATGTTCTTCAAGCCGACTACCTTCCAAGCCTTGATTGACAAGCTAGCGCAAATGGATCAGATGGGCCATAGACCCCCTCTTCCAAAGCCGGACTCCCGAAACGACAAGGGGAAGGGAAAGGCGATCGTTGTCGCTAATGCTCAACAACAACCGAGCAACTCGAAGCCGGTTGTTCGTCAAAATAATATGCATCCACAGGTATCTCTTGAGGAGAGACTAGGACGTCTTTACTCATTTTCCCGAGATAAAACGAGAAGGTTATTCGAGTTGGCGTTGCACAACCGACTCATAAATCTGCCGGAGCCAAAACGTCCATCGCAACCAAATGATGTCAATGAGCCCAACTATTATCCCTATCACCGGGTACTGGGTCATCCGATCGAAGATTGCTATGTCTTCAAAAATTGGCTTGAAGACTAGTACCAACAGGGCAAATTCGCATTATCCGATAGATGGAAGATGAATCCGCCGCAACCTCACACCTCTAAGAGGACGAATATGCCAGGGGCAATGTACTCTCTCATTGAAGAGGCCCCATGGGAGGTTGTGCTGTCAGCTAAGACCAAGAAGATGCTGAACGATCTTCAGACATGCCCAGCGATCAAGTGGAAGAACCCGTTGGAACCGCAAGTCATTGAAGGGAAGTTGAAGCCGCGTCCAACTCCAAAGACCGATGGTGGTGGCCCAAGCACTCGCAACCAGCCGTCAAAATCTTCAAAGAAGAAGAAGAAGAAATCTAAGAAGTCTGTAAAGCTTGGTGACAAGCGCACAGACTTACAAAAACAAATTGACGCGCTGGAGGAATACAACCAGAAAGCACGGACTCCCATTACACTCCAAGAGTTTCTCAACCACGTCTTTCAAAAGGAAGATGAGGGAGATGGTTCGTCGGATGAGTCTGAGGACTACGTGGCGAGCTGCCATATGATCTCCCATTCGTTGACGGACGACGAGGGGACTCCTTACACTGAAAAGCTGGAGGCAGATCCTGAACCAAAAATTCTAGGGCCATCAGAAGAAGTAATTGACGCATTCCTCAACGAAGCTTTTTTGAAAAGTAAAGCTGATCGGAAACGCGAGACGGCTATATTTGAAAAGGCCAAGCGCAGGCGACTTGACGAAAGAGTTGAGATACTCCCGCTGGAGCAAAATACATCCACCATGGACAAAAGCAAATTCAAGACGAGGAAAAGGTTTGCTAAGGCCATATCAATGGGCATGAAACTACCATCCTCCGAAGGAAACATTACTGGTGAAATGGAAACGCACCCCTCCTATTGCTTATATCATCAGAAGATTTCGCACCCCACTGAAGAGTGCAAAGCTTTCGATAGATGGTGGATAGGATATGTTGCTCATCAACAACATTTTAAGCGGGAGAAGCGCAAAACTCGTCGGGAGCGGAAAAATACGACCGAAGGGCTTAAAAGAACTACCGGCGATTGTTGCATGGTTAACACCGGCGAGTCACAAGTGCTTACATTCGGGAGTGATTCTGATGAAGAGATGGAGCTTGGCCCCCTCTTTAAAGAGTCCACCTCGGGAAAAGAGGGAGAGCCGAAGGTCTGCGAAAATGTCCGGCTGTGTAATCGCACGCTACCTGAAAAGAATCTCGGGCCCTCAAATAAAAAAGACAAAGGGAAAGAGAAGGTCCCTGAAGATATCATCTTAGATGACCAAGTTGTGGAGGAGCTAAGTGCCAAGGACCCGCCGAAGAGAAATAAGGTGGATTACAACATCTTAGCGCATCTGAGGAAACTACCATCGCAGCTCAGCATTCTTGACGCCCTTTTGCTATCAAAAGAGGCGAGAGATTCGTTGATCAAGGCACTACAGGATCCGGAGCAATTCCAAGCTTTCCTGGCTGAGGAAAAGATGAGGGATGAATTGGAGGAAGTGCACACGGCCGATGTCGCTTTTGGTGATGAAGACCTTCTCCTTGGGACGTGCGAACACAATCGCCCCTTTTATGTCTCAGGATACTGCCACGATATAAAGATAGGCAAAATCCTGATCGACAATGGATCCTCCGTTAATCTCCTCAATGTGCGGGTGTTAAAATAAATCTGCATGAGCGTCCAGCACCTTGCTCGAGACAAGATCACTATCTCCGGGTTCGACTCCCAGTCATCAAGAACTCTTGGGTCTGTGATACTGACGCTACACTTCGGTCTACTCGTCACGGATATTAAGTTCCACGTCATAGATGTAGGGTTCCTAGGCACACTAATGAGGTCTCACAAGGCATCAACCATGCCAATTTCAAATTTTACAAGTGCCGAGAAACCCTAATACGGATCGTTGACTAGAGTTTAAGCGAAACATGCAACTAGTTAACATCTTAACTATGAGTGAACCGAAAATACAACCTTTGTAGATCCAGTCCACCACTTCTCTAGCTCTATGATGACGTCCCCTCGCTGCGATCATCGGATCCCGGACTCTAGCGTCGGCTTCATCGGAGAAATGGGCGGGCTAGGTCGTCGACTTCGATGCCGAAGATGATCTACGTCGAGGCAACACAAGATCAAGCTCCAACTTCACCAAGTCATGAAAATTGTGAAGAAAACACCCTATACTACTTGGCAAGTGGTAGAGAATGAAGAAATAGGAAGTGGGTTCACTTTAGAATTGGATTTCTCACTCTTTTCATCAAGTCAACATTGAAGGTTGCAAGTTTTCTTCTTCTTGAAGAAGAAGAAGAAGAAAAGATAATGTATGATAAGAATTATTCAAAAATAGAAAATAAGTGATTCTTATCATATTAGCAACCATGGTTATGTGTAGAGAGTAAACTAAGGTTAGGTGAATGGTTAGGTTAGGCATGAAACAAAAATGGTAGACTTTTTCAAAGCTTCATGAAGCTTCAATGTAAAACAAAGTAAGCCACCATTTCTCTTTTTGCCAAAAGAAATAAATAAATAAATGAATAAATAAATTAAAACCCTAACCATTTACTTAACCAAGGTTTAATCAAACATACACTCAAGTTAGCATGTATCATCAAACATGATACAAACTTGTGCACAAAAATATACCACATATACAATGTGCACAAACAAGTGAGAAATACATCTTAAGTGAACCAATATTAGTTAATGTAAAATATTATATCAAATATATAATTATACATTAAATCATTAAATTAACACTTGATTTAACGATCCGGTCATATCGCATATGACCGACTAATATCCAATGTATCGACTTATCGAATCAATCCTCGATTCGATAACTAGGTTATATCGCATATAACCATTCAATACATTCATCGCGAGAATAGAATACGGTATCACATACACGCATTATTCTCGGTCCCGCACATATCTCATATGCGCTCCTATTTCGTTTCACTTGAGCCAGGAAACCTCTGTGTAGGACTCTAAAGACTCGTCAATACGCCGGCAGCAGGTGATGATCATATCAAACACCCACAAGCCGCAAGCAGTCTGCTAAACGTAACGGCCACCCGGGTATTGAGCGATCAGAAGATCGACGAGCAAGCCCGCTCACACTCCTGTGAATCCAACTAGTAACACTTACCATACAGTCCGGTCTGTTCGTCTGATATATCGCATATCTCGCCTAGGGGTGGTAAACGTCAGACCCCAGTAGCTCGATAAGTCGTGTCGATATGAGGTCTATAACAATTCGAGAAACTACTGGTAACACTTACCAGTAAATTTCAGCAACCCTGGCCAGGGATTTCCGGTTATAGCCAATCGAACACAGTGCAACATCAACTCCCTATACCGGGAGAGACGAATCCCCACCTATCGCTCATTGCCTCCATATGATTCGGGACTGTACCCAAAAGCCACCGTTTTGCACGCCCTCTTGGACGTGGTAAGGTGGAAATTAAAGCACAGTGGGAATCACACAAGACTCTATGACGATCTCGAGTCTACAGACTAACCTGTACCAGTGTCACCAGAGAACCGCCAGACGTGAGGTATAATACCATCTGGGAGTTCTCGGCGAGTCCGTCCAGTGTACCCAGTCTCTACTGAGCACCCGTATATCATCTCTGATGTTAAACACCAATGGATATGGGATCATCCATCGCCCATCTGTATGGGTCGAGAAGGTATACGCTAGTCTACTCTGGTATATCGATGCCCCGTCTCGATACACCCACGACTAGAGACCTTGAAGGATGTACTTATGGACTACCATGTTCCCACTAGTATGATCCGCATCAGAGTCCAGGTAGTCAAGTACACATCCTAAGGGCTTTACAAACATGTAACAGAGGGACAAACAGTATACACGTTAAAGTAAAGAGTAACCAGATAGCATACTATCATGTCGAGCAAGAAAGTCCTCCCTATATATGTCCCAGCATCCACTACAATATACATCCTATGTACAGTAATGGCCTCTAGGGCATACATATAACTAACAATCTCCCACTTGCACTAGGGCCATCTGTAGCAGTGGTTGTAGTATCTCATACTCAACCATCCCATAAAAGTCTCTCTCTGGGAATAGGCCTTCGTGAGTGGATCCGCCGTGTTGTCCTCTGAGTCTGCTCTCCTAACCTCAATCACCCTGGAGATCAACTATCTCCATGATCAGGTGATGCTGCCTCAGAATACGTCTGGGTCACTGATGGGACCGGGGTTCCTGGCATAAGCCACAACTCCATTATCACACAATGGGAGGAACAAAGTTCATCTCATGAACAAATATACACCCAGACTTCCTCTTTGGTAGCATCTTAAGTAGCGATGTATCCAGCCTTTATCGTCTAGTTTGCCACGGCATCTAGCTTGGAACTCTTCCAACATACCATCCCTTTTCTGAGGGTAAAGACAATGCCTGTGACTGACATTCAGTCATTTTTATCACCCTGGAACCCTTCCAGCGATTCTCCCCAGGATCAATTGATACCATCTCACTACAGCTAGTGAGTGCCCTAATATCCAATTAGATCTATCTCATAGATCCAAAATCTAGGATTTAGTAGGTATCTCTTTGATCCTATATGGAGAATCATTGTGATAAGCGGAGATTGACCGAGCGTAGCATAGGAAACTACTTTCTTATCAAGAGTATGTCATCCATGTACTCTACGAGGATCACCACCATACTCCCTACTACTTTTTTGTATATACAAGGTTCATCTACCATTTTGATGGTGTCAAACTCTTTGACTAACACATCAAAACAGACGTTCCAACTCCGCGATTCCTGCTTTATCACACAAAACATTTTGCACACGTTTCCGCTGCTCCCACTGTCTACGAGGCCCTCTGGCTGTGTACTTATAGACGCACTCTTCTAAAACATCATTTAGAAAAGCAGTCATGGCACCCAACCGCCAGATATCGTAGTCATGGTATGTAGCCGTGGCAAGTAGGATCTGGATGGACTTAAGCATAGATCCTTAGAAAAAGGTTTCAACATAATCCATACCTGGTCAATGATGCAAACCTTTAACAAGTCTAGCTTTGAAAGTCTCAACCTTTCCATCTACACCAAGTAATCTTCTCAAGATATACTTGCTCCTGATGGGGATTTAACCCTTCAGATATAGCAACTAAAGTCCATACTTTGTTGGTGTATAAGGATTCCATCTCAGATCGCTAAGCATCCAGCCATTCTTATAGAGCCCCACTCCTGATGGCCAGCTCGAAACTAGTTGGGTCATCTCATGATGTAATTCTCGCTCCCACTGTCATAGAGTAACCGAAGTATCTCTCAGGTGGGTGAGGAACCCTACTAGATCGGCGGAGAGGCTGAGGTTCGTTGGGATCTACTGAATCCTTTGGTTCTGTCAAATCATCAGCTGCAGTTTGTATAGCTGGAACATTTCCAGTTCTACATAACAGACCTTGCCTCGAGCTTGTCCGTATTTTGCTTTTAGACATAGGTCGAACAACCCCAAATCTTAACTAACTTAAGATATGGGCTCTTCCCTTTCTATATCACATATGAAGCGGTAGGCAACTGATTTGATTGGAACCCTATTCAATAGGTATGCAACTTCATAAGTGCATAACTCCTAAAAGGAAATAGGTAACTCAGTAGTACTCATCATAGAGCGCACCATATCATATAAGGTGTGATTGCTCTGCCCCGATATACCATCGTGCTATGGTGTGTACGGAGGAGTAATTCTGAGAGAGAATCTCATTCTCCTTTAGAATAGTCCAGGATTTCCGTGCTCAAGTATTCTCCTCCTCGATCACATCAAAGGACATAATACTTATACCCGTATTTTAGTTCTCTACTTCTAACTTATATTCTGTGAATATCTCAAAAGGTTCGGACTTGTGTTTCAACAGGAACATATGTCTGAATCTCGAGAGATTATCAGAGAATGTAATGAAATACAAAGAACCGGTCTTGGCATGTGTAGACAGGGGACCTACATACATCAACATGTATCATCCCAAGAGTTCACTAACTCTTTCTCTGTTTCCAGTAAACAGAGCTATGGTCATCTTATCTCTGTGACATGACTGACAAGTTTCACAAGATGTAAATTCAAACTGATTTAAATATGCATCTAAATGTAACTTAGCTAGTCGGATCGCATTGATATGACCTAGTCTACAATACCTCAAGAAAGATCCGTTCATTTCTGAACTCTTCCTGTTGTGTGTGTTCTATATACTAAGAACCGTAGTTTGATTTAGAACATCAATGCTTTTAGATAACGTGCATGAACCGATCAACTTTTGATATAGAAAATGTTCAAAACATTATCCAACAATACAAAATTTTATCATTTCTTTACTAATAAAGAGACTGATATGATTTTGTATATCAGGTTCGGTATCTAATAACATTCGTTCAGAATCAATGTATTCTGGTAATACAGGGTGACAGTGACCAACAGACTTGGCTGCAACACTTGCACCGTTTTCTGCCTCATGAAACTTATCACCCGTTCTCAGTTCTCTACCTATTTGTAGCCCTATGTAACAGATTACATATCTGGGATCCTGATCTGGTATCAAATACCCAGGACGTAGAGGATATTGAGAAACAGTTCTATGTAACGAACACACCCGAAGATGATGCATCATTTGCACTTTCCTCGTTTGGGCGGCACGGGAATTCTGGCATTCCCCAATTTCCTGCTCTGTCTTATAACAATTATAAGTTGGAGCGGGACCAACGTTCCCCAGCTCAGTATAACAAGCGGGTTCGGTCAATAATCCGTATTATTATCTTGATTAAGGCGTGATATGGTCGCTACCAGGAGAGAGAGAGAAGAAAACACTCAGCGTGCGCTCTTGCAAGAATAGATTGGTTATTATTTTATCTAATCAGGATGACTCCCACTGTTTTTTTTATCAAATCTTCCTTCAAACCCTAAAAGAAAATACTAGCCGGGATTAACTACACACTACAAGTTCGCCAATCTTTCAATCAGGCCAGTGTCGGTACTTTGAGGGAGGTCCCCCATGCTTTCGCACGAACCTAATTACTGTAAACCTCGTTTTCCCAGAGGCGTAACCCCGTTGACACCTTTCTAGACACCTACTAGATCGGCTAATTGTAATGTGTAAAACTCTCCCGGGAGTAACAATTACTCGCAGTGGGTATCGGGATCCAACTATCTCATAGAAGGTATGCAATCTCATTTTAAATTTCAACACTTGAAATTCCCGATAATTTTGCCCCCAGCGTCCTGTGACCTTGACGCAGGCCAACAAACCATAGTGCGCTAGTCAAGTTCAACCCTTCATTTCCTGATTGAATTAAACCCACCCGCACGACCCTTGATGCAGGCCAACAAAGTCGCACGACTACCCTAATCCAATCTGCATCATATGCATAAGCAGATAAATACTAGTTAGCTACCGCACACTACATCTTGACGCAGGCCAACAAACGTAGCACGAATACTAACTACTACTTATCTGAAATGACGGAAGGCTACGACAGGTTTTTATGAAAACCTATTGCGTAATGAACTTGATATCGTTGTAGGATCGAATGAATTTTGAAATGGAGTGTTTTTGAGGCTTTTCTAGTTTTGCTAAAGGAGTCACTCCCGGTGAAGGGATCGTCGGTCCTTTCCTCGTCGAATGAGGTGCGTGATATATCATATATATCACTGTGCAAAGCAGAAACTATAGAAGCAATCAAAAAACAAACCGCGTGTGTAGCATCTGCCAGTTATTGCTAAAGGAGTCACTCCCGGTGAAGGGATCTCGGTCCTTTCCTTATCGAATAAGGTGCAGGATGTTCTACAAGGAACACCGCAATGCAAAGCAAGAACTGTAGCTACCTGTTTTTGAAAATTCGATTCCACAACATCTTAGGTTTATTTTCTTTCATTAATCACATTAATGAAGTCCCATCATTTAAATTTACCTAAACATCACAGATAAATACGACGTACACTTATGCCATCCGCATTCGCCTCGATGTCCCCTCGTGCACCGTTAGGTTAGGTAACTAACGGCAGAGCGGGGCAGGGCTAGCGCGGGTGTGAAACATAAGTAACGCCTATATAATATATCATATATACTATATACAGTATCTATCACAGAACATCAAATGATCACATCACAGATATCGCAGCAGAAGAAACATATGAAATATTGGATATACTAAGACGTCCGTGTTTTTAATACGAGCCAGTATAAAACACGGATTCCACGGTCGTGTTGAATAGCCAAACCCACACCCCTAGACCCTTACGAGAGCGGCAAGCAACCCTACCAATTCTAGAGTTAGGAGACCCGGACTCGACTCCTCGAGTTGGTCTCCCACTGGACTCCAGAACCCGGTTACTTGTGCCCTCCTCCTTGGGTCTATCCTAATGCGGAAAAGTAAATAATATACATCAATGGTGACAACTTCGGCAACCTGGAAGTGCCCCAATAAAAGAATATTACATACAAGTTTTTACATGAATGAAAATGAAAAACACTCATCTCACATAAAAAAAACCCGGCTATTCAAACACGACGATCCAATATAACATATCCAGCAACACATAACATCACATGTCATCAACATAAGTAAACATGCGTATCCCAATTGTCGTTGACATATAGCAACGAAACCGGCGATATCACATATTACACTTACGGTCACAGAAAAGAAAGTGTAAAACTACAACAGTTGGAATCCGCAAACTCTTCAGACATTGCATGCCTAATCAAATGAATTCCTTAGACATCGCATGCCTAACAATTATAAACCCCGCATTTTAGTCTCATTATCGAAAATTCTTTTCAATATCAAGTCGGACAATTCAAGAAGATTCCCGACATCCTGATCGAATGCTCGTCGCAAACTTCAGTAGACGGCCGCACCCCCGATACCGTCGACGAAGTGCACCAAGGCGGAACACCGCTACCGCGAGCAACAGAACGGATGCTTTCGGCGACGGGGTTCTCCTACAGTCACTTGGTCGGGGCCATGGGGCGTGGCTATCTATTAAGTTTTACCGGCGAGTATCCGCGTACGCTACGTGATTGCAACGGAATTTTGATCGCATCAAAATTCCATGGCAACCGATCAAGTGAGACTAAACCGCTAGATTTATAACATTCATTCAGTTATCTCATAACTACTTGTGAATTCCAATTATTGTATCACATTCCAGATAAATAGAAAATGTTAAACATTCCGATCGAACAGTCAAACACCCAAGTTTTCCCGAAACAGCTCAACACATGAAATAGGTTTAAAAACATCTAGTTCATGCCTCAGTACCAACGGTCCAGCCGCAGAAGGGTCAAGACAACGCCTCACATGTGGCACGCCGTACTGCCCCAAACCTTAAGGTTCAAAGGGCAGTTCAAGACGGTCACATAATCGAGTTAAGGTTTGTTGTCTTCTAGAGGGTCCATCGCGTTACTTGCACTACTTAGAACGTTATTAAACCACGGAAAGATCCAACACTTGGAAATTTCCCGACAGGGGAAAAAATGGGTATCTATATCCGGTTGAACTTTTTAACATATATAAAAATTATCCGGAAAACACATAGACAAAATTAGACAATCCGATCGAATAATCGAATCCCCAAAACAACCCCAGAAAACTCAACAGTGGAGTGTAAGTTAAAAATTCCCAGAAAATACAGCACTTAAATATAAAAATTACTGTGCAAGCCACGTGGATAGATTCGTCAATTTGGCCGCGGAACCGCCGCCCAAGCCAGGGTGGGGCCGCGGTTCCGCGGCGCTTTAGACGATTTAGGGGTCCCGTTTTGTACAGTAATTCTTCTAATTCCCTGCTGAATTTTTTGGCTATTTTTAATATGGAAAAATCCACTTTTTCAGAAAAAGTCCAGAGAGTGGTATTCTTTTAAGGTTTCGGATTCGAACTGATTTCTAACATCGTCTACGCATCGCCTAAGGCTCTAGCTAGGCTCTGATACCACAGTAGGGTTCCTAGGCACACTAATGAGGTCTCACAAGGCATCAACCATGCCAATTTCAAATTTTACAAGTGCCGAGAAACCCTAATACGGATCGTTGACTAGAGTTTAAGCGAAACATGCAACTAGTTAACATCTTAACTATGAGTGAACCGAAAATACAACCTTTGTAGATCCGGTCCACCACTTCTCTAGATCCATGATGACGTCCCCTCGCTGCGATCATCGGATCCCGGACTCTAGCGTCGGCTTCATCGGAGAAATGGGCGGGCTAGGTCGTCGACTTCGATGCCGAAGATGATCTACGTCGAGGCAACACAAGATCAAGCTCCAACTTCACCAAGTCATGAAACTTATGAAGAAAACACCCTATATTACTTGGCAAGTGGTAGAGGATGAAGAAATAGGAAGTGGGTTCACTTTAGAATTGGATTTCTCACTCTTTTCATCAAGTCACCATTGAAGGTTGCAAGTTTACTTCTTCTTGAAGAAGAAGAAGAAAAGATAATGTATGATAAGAATTATTCAAAAATAGAAAATAAGTGATTCTTATCATATTAGCAACCATGGTTATGTGTAGAGAGTAAACTAAGGTTAGGTGAATGGTTAGGTTAGGCATGAAACAAAAATAGTAGACTTTTTCAAAGCTTCATGAAGCTTCAATGTAAAACAAAGCAAGCCACCATTTCTCTTTTTGCCAAAAGAAATAAATAAATAAATGAATAAATAAATTAAAACCCTAACCATTTACTTAACCAAGGTTTAATCAAACATACACTTAAGCTAGCATGTATCATCAAACATGATACAAACTTATGCACAAAAATATATCACATATACAATATGCACAAACAAGTGAGAAATACATCTTAAGTGAACCAATATTAGTTAATGTAAAGTATTATATCAAATATATAATTATACATTAAATCAACACTTGATTTAACGATCCGGTCATATCGCATATGACCGACTAATATCCAATGTATCGACTTATCGAATCAATCTTCGATTCGATAACTAGGTTATATCGCATATAACCATTCAATACATTCATCGCGAGAATAGAATACGGTATCACATGCACGCATTATTCTCGGTCCCGCACATATCTCATATGCGCTCCTATTTCGTTTCGCTTGAGCCAGAAAACCTCTGTATAGGACTCTAAAGACTCGTCAATACGCCGGCAGCAGGTGATGATCATATCAAACACCCACAAGCCGCAAGCGGTCTGCTAAACGTAACGTCCACCCGGGTATTGAGCGATCAGAAGATCGACGAGCAAGCCCGCTCACACTCCAGTGAATCCAACCAGTAACACTACCGTACAGTCTGGTCTCGTCGTCTGATATGTCGCATATCTTGCCTAGGGGTGGTAAACGTCAGACCCCAATAGCTCGATAAGTCGTGTCGATATGAGGTCTATAACAATTCGAGAAACTACTGGTAACACTTACCAGTAAATCTCAGCAACCCTGACCAGGGATTTCCGGTTATAGCCAATCGAACACAGTGCAACATCAACTCCCTATACCGGGAGAGACGAATCCCCACCTATCGCTCATTGCCTCCATGTGATTCGGGACTGTACCCAAAAGCCACCGTTTTGCACGCCCTCTTGGACGTGGTAAGGTGGAAATCAAAGCACAGTGGGAATCACACAAGACTCTATGACGATCTCGGGTCTACAGACTACTCTGTACCAGTGTCACCAGAGAACTGCTATCTGACGTGAGGTATAATACCATCTGGGAGTTCTCGGCGAGTCCGTCCAGTGTACCCAGTCTCTACTGAGCACCCATATATCATCTCTGATGTCAAACACCAATGGATATGGGATCATCTATCGCCCATCTGTATGGGTCGAGAAGGTATACGCTAGTCTACTCTGGTATATCGATGCCCCTTCTCGATACACCCATGACTAGGGACCTTGAAGGATGTACTTGTGTACTACCATGTTCCCACTAGTATGATCCGCATCATAGTCCAGGTAGTCAAGCACACATCCTAAGGGCTTTACCAACATGTAACAGAGGGACAAACAATATACACGTTAAGGTAAAGAGTAACCAGATAGCATACTATCACGTCGAGCAAGAAAGTCCTCCCTATATATGTCCCAGCATCCACTACAATATACATCCTATGTACAGTAATGACCTCTAGGGCATACATATAACTAACAATAGACGCCAAAACATGCTACAATGTTCTGCTCGGCCGACCATGGTTACACGAGTACAACATCATCCCTTCTACGCAACATCAGTGTATGAAGTATTCTAAGGATGGTCTTGAGTATACCGTGGCGGGAGAACTAAACCCGTTCTCTGTGAACGAGGTTTGCAAAATGAAGATGCAAAGTACTTTTTGCCAGATTTCGAGGATACAGAGAGATGTCGCAAACCGGAAAACAAAGCTGCTCCCACCATTCCTGTTTTCGGGAGTGATACCGAAGAAGAAGAAGAGATAGTTTACTCTGGACCGTCTCGACACAGCAAGCCAGGACCATCTGCTCCTACATTGATCTTTGGTAGCGACTCGGAAGATGAGGTCCATGTGGTATTCTCTGCTCGACCTTCAATACAAACGTCCGCTGACGAAGAGCAAAGTCTACAAGTCGCCATGGTGCCGCTTAAACATCATAAAGAACTGGATGCACTTAATATCTACAGTGTAGAAGAGCTGCGGACGTTCTATGTCCCTCCCAGGCGAGAAGGCGAAAAGGCAATTCTATTCTACTGCTCTGAATAAACCAAAGCGGAGAAAGAAATTTGGCACGGCGCGGATCCTACGCTTAACAGGCTTCAGCCTATTCGTCTCCCCAGATATTATACAGAAGGCTTGAAGAGGCTGCTGAAGCGCCAGGGGATATCCTTCAAGCAAACCATTCGAAAATCCAAGTTCTATGACAAAGTCTGGAACGTTCCCGGGACTCAACGCAAACTGCCTAATGGGAGAATGGAAACAATCGGGCTTGGATACATTCGGTCAAAGAAACGAGAGCTACTACACGGTTGCTACGTCATGTATGACTTTGATGAAGAAGCGAATGCTCAATGGAAGGAAGCTAATCCTGAACCAGTGAAAGTTCCAGATGCAAAAGAGCCCAGTCCGTCATTCGAAGAACAAATGGACAAACTTATAAGGAAAGCTGGTCAAAAGGTCCAAGACGACCATAACCGCGAAATGGCCATCTACGAGAAAGCCAAAACGCTACGCCTCCTCCAACAAGCTGTGAAGGATGAAGATGCCGCTCCATATCAACCTGTTGTGAAAAAGGCTCGACGCAGAGGCAGAAACAAGTCGAAACGTGAAAAAGGCGCTCAAAAGCAACGAAGCGGGGCTAAGAGGCCACGCAAGCGGGAATCGAGCGGTTCCGATCTATTCCTCATAAGAAAAATGGGTCGAGCGTACTCTTTTCCTCGAGACAAGACGAAGAAAATACTTGACCTTGCTCTAAAACATCAGATGCTTACGCTGCCGGAGTCTAAACACCCCAAACAAGCAAGCGAAGTCTCTCACCCGGACTATTGACCTTATCACCGAGCGATCGGGCATCCTCTCGAGGACTGCTTCACCTTCAAGAATTGGGTTGAAGATCAGTATCAACTTGGCAAGTTCGCTCTGTCTGACAAGTGGAGGGTAGCGCCGCCACAGAAGCACGAACCCAAGCCCACGAAAGAAGAACCAGTTCCACATTGGGATTGGAAGCGAATTCGTACTTGTCACATGATAACAATATCAAAGGAAGAGCCCGAGAACAAGGATGACCTTTCCTGGTGCTTCGAAAATAGCAACGATGAGGTGATCTCAAAGTTTCCACCAGCGCCGAAAGAGCTGGAAGATGGAATCCATACCACGGCGGACAACCTCAAAAAAATTGAGTTGGGGACGGCGAATGACCCGCGACCCACATTCGTCAGCGAGCTGCTATCCGAAGAAAGGGTGGCTGCGTTAAAAGACTTGCTTGTACAGTATAGAGATTGCTTCGCATGGAATTATTCCGAAATGCCGGGACTAGATCCAGAAATTGCTGTGCATAAATTGGCGATATCCCCGGACGTCAAGCCAGTCAAACAGGCACCGAGAAGAATGCGGCTTGAGCTTGAGATGAGCATCAATGCTGAGGTCAAGAAGTTGATCGACTCTGGCTTCATCCAGGAAGTTCAATACCCTGACTGGATCGCCAACATCGTCCCGGTAATGAAGAAAAATGGGACAGTGCGCATATGCGTGGACTTCCGAGATCTCAATAAAGCCTGCCCAAAGGATGATTTCCCAGTACCGGTAACCGAGCTGATGATAGATAACGCGTCCACGCACGAGATTTTCTCCTTCATGGATGGCTCATCAGGGTATAATCAGATCAAGATGCATCCCGAAGACCAGAAGCACACCGCTTTTCGGACCCCTTTAGGTATATTCTGCTACAAGGTGATGCCCTTCGGTCTAAAGAATGCCGGTGCCACCTATCAGAGGGCCATGACGAAGATCTTCGATGACCTCATACACGAAATCGTCGAATACTATATCGACGATCTCGTGGTTAAAAGCAAATCATATGAGGAACATCTCGAGCATCTGAAGACCGTATTTTAACGCCTTCGGCAATACAACTTGAAGATGAACCCTCTCATGTGTGCATTCAGAGTTTCCTAGGGCAAATTCCTGGGATTCATCGTCCAACATCGAGGTATTGAGATAGATCCGTCAAAGATCAAGGCGATCATGGAAATGCCTCCGCCAAGGACTCTCAAACAGCTGCGGTCTCTCCAAGGGAACCTCGCGTATATACGGCGATTTATAGCCAATCTTTCAGGCAAGTGCCATCCCTACAGTCACCTGATGAAGAAGGGGACCCCATTCATCTGAGATCATAAATGCTAAAGCGTGCTAGACGAAATCAAGCAATACTTGCAGAACCCGCCAGTGTTGGCTGCTCCGGTCAAGGGAAAACCCCTCATTCTTTATGCAACCGCCCTCGAAGGTTCCTTAGGTGCATTATGGGCGCAAGAGAATGACCAAGGGAAGAAAAGAGCACTCTACTACTTAAGTCGAGTTCTACTGGGGGCAGAAAGCAACTACTCCCCCATTGAAAAACACTGCCTGGCGTTGATCTTCGCGATAACAAAACTTAGGCACTATGCGTTGGCGCATGAGGTCCGTCTCATTTTGAAGGTGGACCCTCTTAAATATTTAATGTCGAAGGCCATATTGACGGGATGACTCGCTAAATGGGCCCTGCTCTTGATGGAGTTCTCGATAATATATCAACCTCTCAAGGCAGTGAAAGGCCAGGCCATCGCCGACTTTCTCGCTGAGCATTCGATACCCGCCGATTCTCCTTTAAATTGCGATCTTCCAAATGAACATGTGTTTGATGCGATCGACGGTGGTGATACCCGATGGGAGCTTTATTTCGATGGAGCATCTTCCATGAAGAAACGCAAACAAAGTACCCCTATAATCAAATTAGGGGTAGGACTCATCTTTGTAACTCCACAAGGAGGGATAATGCGTTTTGCTTTCTCCCTACCAGAGCCGAGGAAAAACAATGAAACCGAATACGAAGCTCTGATAGCAGGCCTCGAGATCGCCATCGATATGGGAATTGAAAACCTCCTCATATACGGAGACTCCCAGCTGGTCGTTAGTCAAGTAAACGGCGACTATCAAACGTGCAAACCAGAGTTGGTGAAGTACGGCGAGAAGGTGCAGCAACTGTTGACCCAAATCCCTTCCTATACTTTGGAAAACATACCGCGTGCGGAAAATAGCAAAGCGGACGCATTGGCCAAACTCTCTAAGGAACTAGCTGATGAGAACATCGATGATGTAAGAATCGTGGTACAAAGCCGTCGGGTGCTTGCCCCATCAGAAATATCTCCGGAATCATCCGAAGACAAGAAAGCGACTGATCAGTCGAAAATACTGCATTTTTAACACGGTAATTTCCCTATCTTTTGCACTCATTTAGAAGTGTTCGGTATTCATATTGCACATATTAGCAAAACAGTCCTGAAATACCAGATTGCATGTGTTATACTCTAAAACCGGCATTTCGAGGGAAATTGTGTGTTTATCATGGCATCACCTCATTCTTGTATAGCGCAACTCTTGTCTCGAGAAATTGTGCAGGAAATTGCAGGAACAAAGCCAAAATTAGGAAAAGAGCTGATAAAAAATACACCAACTTCAAGTTTTGAGATCTGGTAGCAATCTAGAGGGAAACATAACATTCAACATATCAGGAAAAGGCCCAAGATCAGCCCAAACGAGTACCAGAGAGCCCAAGCCCTAAGGCTTTAATAGCGTCGCGGATCCACGGCGGGAGCCTGCTGGCACCGCGGATCCGCCGCAGCTCTGCCACATCAGCACTTAATTTTCAGTGTATAATTCTTCTCTCAGTGGGTACACCTCATCAAGACACGTCAAATTCCAGATTACTCTCGAAGTTTCTGCCAGATCAGCAAAGATCATTAAGCAAGCTAATCTTGATTAAGCTCCTAACAAACTATTTCTAGAAGCTCCCTCCTAACTAACTACTTCTAGAAGCCTCTCCCTATAACAAACTTTTGGAGGGAAATTCCAATTTGAATCCTAGATCTAGGGTTTTGGATGGTCTATAAAAGAGAGCCTAGATCTAGGGTTAAGTCTTCTTCTTAAAATCTCTAATCTCTCCCATTTTCTAACACAAGTTGAGTGACACGACTTGTGTCAAACCCTAACCCTAATCCAAAGCCAAATTCAAGATCCCGAGTACCAATCAAGCGAGAAGCCTTCAACCTTTTAGGAGCGGAGCCGATCTTCAATCGAGCAAGTGATCCAAGCCGATCCGCGACTCACGGAGACGAGCGAAGCCAAATCGACGATCGAGTTCTTCCTCTTGTAGTTCTTGAGCGATTATAACGGAATTGTTGATATAAATAAAAGGTGAAATTCTTTAATCTTGCTTTCTTTAAATTCTTGCATCATGATTCGATCTCAATTTGTGATTGTAGTTCTTGTTGTGATGTTTGAGTAAAACTCCGCTCGTAAAGGAGTCGAGACGATCTATAGAATGATGATGTAACAAATCTTAAAACGATTCTTAAGTCCTACAAGTTTTGTAAACCCTAGCAAATTGAAGAATCGACGACCTAGTTTAGTTGCGATGCTTTCTTGATTGTGATCACTCGAAATTAGGGATCCACGATCGATTCTTGAATTTACTAGAGGCTAGAAGGTGAATGATATCGACGAAGGAACAAGGGATAAATGTTGAAACCCTAGTTTCACTATAAATCCCTAATTCTCGTCGATGATCATCGATCTAGTATCAATTTATCGAAGGATAAGAATACGTAATCGCAAGATTTCATCACATTTATAGATCCGATCGATTCCTACGAGCCTCATTTCGATTCTTGATATTTGGTTTGGAAAATCAACAAATTCTCAATTCTTGATTTTATCGTTTTCTTGTTGTTAGATCTAGATTTTCTAATTCTTGAACTTCAATTACAAATCATGAATTGTTCTTTCTCTTTTCTTTAAAGCTTCAACTCATCTAATTCGAAACACGAACGATTACACTTTCCCTGTGGACGATCCGCACTTACTAACGCGCTACAATTCAACACCGTTATTGATTGCGGTCAAAATATTTTTGATTGTGATTTCTTTACATTTTCTATAAACCGACACATCCGAAATCGTTTCAATCAATTGGCGCCATTGCCGGGGATAGTGCGCTAATTGTTCGTATTTTGAAATTTGAGTTGAAAGATTTATTCCATTATAATTTTTAGATCAAAATTCACGCAAACACTAATACGAGTTGTTGTGATTTGTTGCGAGGAAATCTGGAATCATTGGAGCCGTAGAAAAATTTTTCTGAACATTCCAGAGAGCTTTGTAAGTGAACAGGAGCCTCTATAGAAAATTGTGTGCAGTGACCCCATGAAAGCGCCGCGATTCCGCGGCATTAGCAAGCTCCCACCACGGTTCCGCCGCGTGCTGACGTCATCACTGCATCAATTTTGCTCTGTGAGTCTAACTTTCTTATATCCTCCTCTGTCTGCTCCAAATAACATTTTGCTGCAGGTTTCTTTGCAAATAAATCGCAGCGCTGCAAAAAACAATAAAAATTGTGCGTGTTTTTTATTTTTGGTTGTTTGCATATTAATACGGAATTTAAGGGGCACGGCCAAATTCAGATTAGGTGGGGAGTTCATTACCCTTCCTAATCCCCAAAAATCACAAACTTGCATCCGCATTACCGTCATTAACTAAAAAATATCTAGAGATGACTCTAAGGACCGCCGCGCTCACTTAGGACAGAAGAAGGCCGTAGGTAATTCATTGCTTATCCGCGTTTCTTTTGTGGTGTCTAAGGTAAGTGTGTCGAAGGCTATTGGTTACTTAATTAGGTCCACTACTTACGTAGTGGAGAACCTCCCACTTACCTGGCCACAGGAGAGACAAAGAGGCAGTGGAGGATTGATCCTGTTTCTTGTCTTTTGGCAGTTAGGAGCGGTCTAGAGCTTTGACCTAGGTGACCACTAGATTTTAGGGTTTTGCTTGTTGCATTTGTTATGATCGCATCATTTTTTCAAAAAATCCGTATATTTTTCAAAACAAACACCAATCACATTCATTCTTTCCCCTAATTATAAGTCACGCTGCCACTTGTACTAACCCTTTTTTAGTGCAAGATAGGCTGGACACGGGATTCTAGTGCCCGTTTAGTCAGCGTTCCCTTGATCGACCCAAAAGTTGGTATTTCTCCATTTACTTCTTTTTTACCCACCACCACACCCACTTCGATGGATCCGTCTCCATCGAACTTCTTTACCACTAATCTGCCGCCGTCCGTTGGTGCGTAGAATCCACCCCGCATCTCTCTTCAAGAGAGGTGCTATCCTATTCGAGGTCCCCTTTCCACCTGTCTGTCCATTCCACCAGCCAACGGGGAAAATTTTGAAATTAAACCCTAATACATCAACCTTCTACCAAAATTTCACGGTCTCGAGTCTGAAGACGCATATGCCTTTATCACCAAATTTGAAAATGTATGCGCAATGATGGGTACCTCATAGCTTTCTATGGATGCTATGCGTCTACGTCTTCTCCCATTCACCTTGTGCGATATAGCCGAGAAGTGGTTGTATAACACTACCGCACATTCCATTTCAAATTGGGGAGAATTCGTCATAGCATTCCTTAAGAAATTCTACCCACATCATAAGACAGCTCGAGTCCGTAGCGAAATAAATCAATTCACCCAGCTTCCAAATGAACCATTTTCAAAATGTCTTAAACGCTTCAAGGATCTGTTAGTCCAATGTCCACATCACGACATCCCTAGATGGGAACTGTGCTGAATCATTTATGAGGGCATTAATCCTAACACAAGACAGACCCTTGAATCCATGTGTCAAGGCAACTTCATGACCAAAGATGATGGGGAAGCCTGGAAATTCCTAGAAGATTTCGCTGAAAAATCTTTATAGTGGGAGGGTGTGAGTCAATCGTCTAGGGATGGCAATGATGTTTCCATAGGAGTTAGAGCTGACATTTCAGCTATACACAAGAAACTCGAGATTATGGAAAACAAATTTTTAGCTGCCGCCCTAAATCAAATGTCACTCTCCAAAACTGTATGTGGATGCTGTTCTGATCCTTCTCATTTGACGGAAGAATGTCCACGAAATTCTCCGTTTCAAGGTCACGAGCGTACCAATGCTGCATATCAAAGACCTAGAAACGATCCATTTTCTTCCACATATAATCAGGGTTGGAGGAATCACCCTAATTTTGCTTAGAACTAATCACAATCTCAAAACACGGTTCCAACCCAAAACAATTTCTAAAAGGTCCCTCCACCACAACAACAACCACTTCAATTGAGTCGGCACCCCTACCAATCACAAAACTTCCAAAATCCGGCCAACACTTTTGCACCACATGAAAACTCTTTGCAATTGACCGGTGATAATACCTCTGCACTAGCACAAACCTTGGATACTTTCATGAAACAATCTATCCAAGGGACGACAAGTTTGCAATCTTCCGTCGAGAATGTGATGAAGATCATTATCTCTCAAAATGAGAATATCAAATCGATGGAAGCACAAATTGCACAATTAAAAGCCGAAATGAGTGCAAGAGAGAAAGGGAAACTTCCAGCTCAACCTTTACCCAATCCTGGCTATTCACATCTTGTGAATGCAATCACGTTGAGATCTGGAAGAGTGCTTGACAATCACGTTGGGGAAGAGATTGATGACACTGAAAAATCTATCAATGATACCCCGGCTGAGACCTTTCCTTCCACTTCTACTTCTAATTCTGACCCCAGTTCTTCTACCCCACTACCTTCTTGCGAGCCTATTCTTCGTTTCCCACGAGGCTCGCCACCTCAGCCCATTTCTTCTAGTTCTCTACGGACGATCCCCACTTCTATTCTGGGATCGGGTCCACACACACTTCCTTCTCCTATGATGGACCCAGCACTTATTGCTAAAGCACCTTATCCTAATCGGTTAAGGGCTAACAAATCGAGTCCACATATAGAGAAGATTATGGACATGTTTAAGCAAGTTAACATCAACATCCCTCTCCAAGATGCTATCCAACAAGTTCCGTCCTATGCGAAAACTCTTAAGAACTTGTGCACTAGGAAGAGGAAGACTCAAGTGCCCAAGAAGATATTCATGGTAAAGACCGTAGACACGGCTTTCCCCCAACAAGTACCACGGAAACGTAAGGACCCTGGTTGTCCTACTATTTCTATTTCTATTGGGGAAAAACACATCAACCGTGCTCTACTAAACCTTGGCGCTAGTGTTAACTTGCTTCCATATTCGGTTTATGAGCAACTAGGTATCGGAGTGTTAAAGCCCTCGAGCATAACTCTCCAGATGGCTGACCGATCAATCACCAAACCTATGGGTGAACTGGAGGATGTGTTAATAAAAATTGGGGAATTTGTATTCCCTGTGGACTATATTGTACTTGATACACAGCCTGTAGCGAACCCACGGAATCAAATTCCGGTGATTTTAGGTTGCCCCTTTTTGGCCACTTCCAATGCTATCATCAACTGTCATAATGGTTCTATGACCCTATCCTTCGGGAATAGGTCAATTGAGCTGAACATTTACAAGTTGGGAAGTGTACCCTCCGAACCTACTGCTCAGGTATGTTCTGTCGACTTAATAGATGTCGACAGCAGCGAATTTGATGATCCTCTTGATACTGATCTTGACTCTTTTCATACGTTGTTGTTTGACCCAACTATATATCATACACATACGGACTCTTCCACCGAGATGTCCGGGTCAGCAACTAACACTGATTATGAACCGTTTTTAGAGTCTGAAGATCACCCCGCACTTTGTGATGACATTATTCTTCGGGGTATTGATGGATCTTTTGAGGAAATCTTCGCTGATGAACTCGTATTTTTGAATGACACGGGTGTTGAGATGAATCATCTCCCAATCAATGAAATTGAACCTCCACCCTTTCTTCTGAACTGTAAAAAGAATACGAGTAATCCATCAGATTCACTGCATCGTCTCTCCAAAATGAGACGCACACACATTCTATTCCACCACTTAACCTTTCCCCACTTCTTCTTCCACCAACCAGAGCACTGCATTGATAAATTTTTTGAATGGTTGGTGTTAACTTTCGGTCTTTGCAAAGCTTGGTATCGACCACTAATTTTTGACCCCCTCACGTGATTTTCAAAAGATTAACATTGCATAACTCAAGTTTGGGGGGGCATTTTTTCTGGCTCTTGAAAAGAAATTTTTTACAAAATGATGAGCCAGGAATAAGTTTGGGGGAGGTTCTTCACTTAAATATTTTGCCCCCACTAATAAATTCCTCCCAGGCTTACAGGTTTTTCGAGATTTAGCATATGGCAACAGTGAGGACACTGTTGAAAACAAGTTTGGGGGAGGTTTGTGCTTATTTTCGCATCATTTGCATCATACTTTGCATAAGCACAAAACATTTTCAAAACCTATAAAAATTTAAAAATTTTCATAAAAAAATAAAAAAAAATATTTTGTATATAAATAAGATAATAAAAGTTTAGATAGTGAAAAATTACAACTATGAGATTAGAAAAATTTAAGAAAACCAAGAAAATTAATAGTTTTCTTATACGAACTGGTAATAAGTAGTTATGAGCCGTTGTCCCAAGGGTTAGTAAGATGAAAGAAGTCACTAATCTGAGAATAAAAATAAGTCTGAAAAATAGTTTCTATTCTGGAAGCCAAACATTTTGAACGTTGATACCCTGCTATTCGCACTTACACACGTCTTGAAGCCCGGGATAATAGAGGATGCCTTGAAATGCTCTTGTCTTAAAGCCAAAAGTATGAAGGAAATAAAAAAATTGAATAAAATATAAAAATGGTGAGAAAAATGGACACTAGTTTTGTTATCGCCAAGGCAGCAATAAAAAAATATAGCGAGGGTGCCTCTTCACCTAGTGCCCTAAGGCTAACTAGTCTGGGAGTCACTGTTAAGCCTTAGGAGGTGCAAGACGAGGAAAATACACCAAATAAGCAAGCACGGGAGTAATCGGTCGGTTAGTACCTCAAGAAGTATTAACGGTTGCATGAAAGTGTGTGAGCAATCTCATCTAAATATTCATTAATTAAAAAGTACTGAGGCTGATGGGCAAGAGTATGATAGCTTGAATTGAATTCTCCGGGTGTAAGGATGTCTTTACACACACGTAGGGTGATATGATCGATGTTTGGAAGAAAGATAGGAATGAAGAATAAGACGATGTTTTATTGAGGGAGGACGTGATTTCCGACATCTCTTCATGACTATTAAGATAGGGCTCATGACGACCGAAAAGCTAGCATAGTTGGAAACACGAATTTTCAAAGTCTTTCTTTTACAATTCTTATCTTTAAATGTAATATTCATGATCTTCCTTTTATTATTGGATTTTGTGGGTGCAATCCGCTGAAAAACCTCAGGAGACAACACTCCTCCTACTAGGGACACCTAGAGGTTTAAAGGCTTGTTGCACGTGCTCAGTGCAATCGTGTTGCCTACGAAAGTGTGCTAGTTAGTTTTTCCCTTTCTTTATTTTCTCCTTCTCTTTTTAATAAAACTGTTCACTCGAGACGATCGAAAATAAGTTTGGGGGAATTTGATCAGTCGAAAATACTGCATCTTTAATACGGCAATTTCCCTATCATTTGCACTCATCTAGAAGTGTTTGGTATTCATATTGCACATATTAGCAAAACAGTCGTAAAAGATCAAATTGCATGTATTAGACTTTAAAACCGGCACTTTAAGGGAAATTGACTGTATTTCATAGCATGGCATCATTCCTATATAGCGCAACTTGTGTTTCGAAGTCTGTGCAGGAAATTTCAAGAGAACGGTCAAACTTATAAAACAAAGACTGTTAAAAAGACGCCAACTCAGGGATTTGAAATCTGGAAATGATCTAGAAGGAATTCAGGGATTCATTATATCATAAAAGTACCAATATGTCATCAGAAAGCAGCAGAGGAAAATTGAAGCCCTAATACTCTCACTTGGCCCCGAAACCGCGGCCGGAGCCGGCTTGCGCCGTGGTTCCGCGGCGGTCGTGCCACATCATCAGATGTTCTCTGCTTCATTATTCTCAACTCAAGTCCTACAGCTCATCATGACATGTCAAATTCCAGAATTCTCCAGAGTCTTCTGCCAGATCAGCAAGGATGATTAATTAAGCTAATCTTGATTAAGCTAATCAAACTCCTAACAAACTAGTTCTAGAAGCTCCCTCCAACTAACTCCTTCTAGAAGCCTCTCTAGCTAACAAACTTTTGGAGGGAAATTCAAATTTGAATTCTAGATCTAGGGTTTTGGAAGTCTATAAAATGGAGCTTAGATCTAGGGTTAATGGCTAATCTTGAACTAATCTTTAATCAATCTTTAGTTCTTCATCTTCCCAAGTTTAGTGACAAAACTTGCCACCTCCAAACCCTAACCCTAATCCAATCAAGAAACTCCAAATTCAAGATCCTTTGAGTTCTAGCAAGCAAGTCTTCAACCATCCTTTGGAAGCGAAGCCAGACTTCAACGGAGCACGAGATCCAAGCCGATCCACGACTCAAGGAGCCGATGCAACGCTAGATTCGACAATTTTGTTCCTTCTCAAATTCTTGTAGCCTTAAGCAATGTGTAACAATTTGTAGAATAAATAAAGGTAAAGATTCTTTAAACTTGCTTATATTTCAATTCGAGTATTATGATTCATCTTCAATTCTTGAATGTATTCTTCGTGATGATGCTTGAATAAAACTCCGCTCGTGGAGGAATCGAGATGATTGTAGAATGATGATGTTGATGAATCTTTAAACATTTTCTTAAGTCTTATAACAATTGTAAATTCTTGAAAATTGAATGATCGATGATCTAGATCGATGCGAAATGCATTCTTGATTCTTTTCGCACGATCTAGAGATCAACGATCAATCATTCAATTTCTAGAAGCTATCTTGTGAATGCGATTCATCGAAAGGACAAAGGATAGGATGAAGAAACCCTAATTCTTCGCAAGATCCTTAATCATCGATCAATCGACATCGATTTAGCATCAATTTGTTAATGGATAAGAAACGTTAATTTCTAGTCTTCTTCACATCTACGATCTAATCGATTCCTACGAGCCTTACTTCAAATCTTGAAACTTAAATCGATTGGAATTCTATCTTTCTTGATTCTTGATGTCTAACGCTTTCTTGATTCTTGATTAGATTTAGTTGATTCTTGAAATTCATCAATAAAAATCTTGAATCGTTTTGCTTTTCTTTTCTATTAAATTTTCAATTCAAACAAAACAAAATACGAACGAATCGCATAATCCCTGTGGACGATCCGCACTTGCTAATGCGCTACAAACCGACACCGTTATTGATTGCGATCAAATATTTTTGGTTGTGATTCTATACAAGTTTCTAAATACCGACACATCCTAAAAAGATCAATCAGCGACTGAGCAGACGACCCTGCAAATAAAAGACCGGGAAAGGGCTGAGGATTGGAGAGAAGTCTTTATAGACTACTTCAAATACCGTCGAACGCCCGAAGATGCATCCTCAAGACATCAGCTTATGAAACGAGCTATGTCTTTCGCCTTCGTCAATGATACTCTGTACAAGAGGTCGTTCGATTCTTTGTGGTTGAGATGTCTGGGACCTGACGAAGCAAAAAAAGTCGTTCAAGAAGTTCACGACGGACTCTGCGGTTCTCACTAAGCAGGTCCAAAGATGAAGTTGAAGATCAAATGGATGTGCTACTACTGGCCCATGATGATTCAGGACTGCCTCGAATATGCGAAGCAATGCCACTCATGCCAAATTCATGGGGACTTCATCCATCAACATCTAAATCCACTCCATCCAACGGTGGCTAGCTGGCCATTCGAAATGTGGGGAACTGACATAGTCGGCCCCATCGAACCAGCATCGTCCAGGGGACATCATTTCATCCTGGCAATGACTGAATACTTCTCCAAATGGGCAGAAGCAGTACCGCTGAGGGAAGTTAAGACGGAGAATATCCTCCATTTCTTCAAGACGCACGTCATATATCGGTTTGGAACTCCATGACGGATCATCTCCGATAACGGGCCAGCTTATAGAAGCCACAAGATCAGTCGCTTCGCGCAACAACATAATATAGACTGGAGATATTCCTCGGTTTATAATCCGCGAGCTAATGGTCTAGCTGAGGCCTTCAACAAGACCTTGACAAAGATCATGAAGAAAACGGTGTCCCGAAATAAGAAGGACTGGCATAAGAAACTGCAAGAAGCTCTCTGGGCGTATCGAACTACGTTCAAAACAGCCACAAACACAACGCCATATGCGTTGGTATTCGGTACAGAAGCAGTACTCCCCCTCGAGATAGAGTTACCCTCTCTACGAGTGGCGGTCCACTACGAGCTGACAGACGAAGAAAATGCTCACCTTCGGCTTGAGGAGCTTGATGCCCTTGATGAGACCTGGCTCATAGCACAACAAAATCTGGAGGCCTATAAAGCAAAGACGACACACTCATATGAAAGACTGGCCCGGCCGAGGACATTCCGCCAAGGCGAACTCGTGCTAGTGGTCAAAAGGCCTATAATCCCCAATCGCGCCAAGCGGGGAAAATTCAAGCCAAACTATGAAGGCCCGTACATCATAGACAAGGTCTACCAGGGTGGAGCCTATCTACTCATGGACATGCACGGTGAAAGGCCTTACAGGCCAATAAATGGCCGATTCCTAAAGAAATACTACGCTTAGCAAGTTATCACCTAGGTCAATGATAGATTACGACGACTATGTCCGTTCGCTATCTTCCTAAGCTCAAACTTTATAAGCAGTAGCCAGCCTTTTCCTGGACGGACCGAAACGTCCTTAAACTAACGGCGGACTGAAACGTCCTTAAACTAACGGCGGATCGAAACGTCCTTAAACTACTACCGCAGCATCCTTAGGCTGACGAGATGAATAAAAAATATATAAAAAAGAAAAAATAAATAAACGGTATGTCCATAAGCAAAATAGGGCACGGATGAAAACCTGAAAGGGCTCCGTGAGTAAAAACAGCAGGGCTACCGGTGAATGTTCGTGAAAACCCGAAAGGGCGCGACCTCGTAAAAAAACATATAAAAATAAAAAGAATAGAAAAAATGGTATGTCCATAAGCAAAATGGGCACGGATGAAAACCCGAAAGGGCTCCGTGAGTAAAAACAGCAGGACTACCGGCGAGTGTTTGTGAAAACCCGAAAGGGCGCAACCTTGTTAAACGACACTTACAAGGTCCTTTCGACCTTGTAAGGAGAAACCACCCGCGTGAGATCCTTACGACTCACAAGGGAGCAACACACTTAGGGATCCTCACGATTCCTAGGGAGAAAATACACTTGCGAGATCCTCACGACTCGTAAGGAGAACTCTCTTATGGGACCCTCACGGCTCATAAGATTCGAAAGTCTTAAGTTACAGAGACCTAACCCTGTGCTTAAGAAAACCCCCACAACCTTCGATATTGCCCTACAAGTGGCTCAATACTGACCCTTGTATACAATCCATGGGCGCGAATAAACATTTCCCTAACCAAGTCCCATCCGTGACTGGGGATATGTACGCACGATGAACAACCCTTATAAGTCCTCTCGACTTATAAGGAGAAAACCCTCTTGTAAGATCCTTACGACTTACAGAGGAACATACACTTAGGAATCCTTACGATTCCTAAGGAGAAAATACACCTACAAGATCCTCACGACTTGTAGGGGAGAAATACCTTTGTGAGACCCTTACGGCTCATGAAGTTAAAAGCCTTAGTTGACAGGACCTTAACCCTGTTCGCTAAGCCACCTTTGTTCGACATCGACAGAGGAAAATGATGATTCACTCCTGGCAATATCCCAGTTGTAGCGGTGCTGATGCCGAAATCGGTGTCTAATTTCAGGTTTACGGTGAAAAGCCGGTAGGCCGCACATGCATACGAAATAGCCGAAATGATGGGGCAGCTTGCAATAAAAAGCAGCAAGTAAAGAAAACATATGCATACAAAATAGCCGAAATGATTGGGCAACTCGAAATAAAAAGCAGCGAGTAAAATAAAATAAATAGCCGAAATTATTGGGCACCGCGAAAATAGCCGAAATGATTGGGCAATCGCGACCTTCGCGATATAAAAGCTGAAATGATAGAGCAACGCGGAAATAAAACAATACAAATAAATGAAACTTTTGCCCTACAGTTGAGATCACATCGATCCCTGTACACAATCCAAGGGCACAAACAAAAAGGGGACTACATTTCCCCACCAAGCTGCGTCAGAGGGAAGTCAGATCTCGACAACCACATCTACAGCCTGGAGACCAACAGCGGCGTTCCTCCTCATTCCAGCAGGACACGGACGTGACATCACCAATCGGGGCTACGGAAAAATCCCCAATTCCAAGACTCTACGGTTCATAGACAACCTAGAGTCAACAAATGACCTCCGTCGCGGAAACAAGTCAGCAAATCACCTCCGTCTCGGAAACAAGTCAACAAATGACCTCCGTCGCGGAAACAAGTCAACCAACGACCTCCGTCTCGGAAACAAGTCAACAAATGACCTCCGTCGCGGAAACAAGTCAGTAAATGACCTCCGTCTCGAAAACAAGTCAACCAATGACCTCCGTCGTGGAAACAAGTCGACCAACGACCTCCGTCTCGGAAACAAGTCAACCAACGACCTTCGTCGCGGAAACAAGTCAGCAAATGACCTCCGTCGCGGAAACAAGTCGACCAACGACCTCCGTCTCGGAAACAAGTCAACAAATGACCTCCGTCACGGAAACAAGTCAGCAAATGACCTCCGTCTCGGAAACAAGTCAACCAATGACCTCCGTCATGGAAACAAGTCGGCAAATGACCTCCGTCTCGGAAACAAGTCAACCAATGACCTTCGTCGCGGAAACAAGTCAACCAACGACCTCCGTCTCGGAAACAAGTCAACCAACGACCTCCGTCGAAGAAACAAGTCAGCAAATGACCTCCGTCGCGGAAACAAGTCAACCAACGACCTCCGTCTCGGAAACAAGTCAACAAATGACCTCCGTCACGGAAACAAGTCAGCCAATGACCTCCGTCCCGGAAACAATTCAACCAACGACCTCCGTCACGGAAACAAGTCAGCAAATGACCTCCGTCGCGGAAACAAGTCAACCAACGACCTCCGTCTCGGAAACAAGTCAGCAAACGACCTCTGTCGCAGAAACAAGTCAGCAAATGACCTCCGTCGCGGAAACAAGTCAACCAACAACCTCCGTCGCGGAAACAAGTCAGCAAATGACCTTCGTCGCGGAAACAAGTCAACCAACAACCTCCGTCTCGGAAACAAGTCAGCAAACGACCTCCGTCGTGGAAACAAGTCAGCAAATGACCTCCGTCGCGGAAACAAGTCAACCAACGGCCTCCGTCTCGGAAACAAGTCAGCAAACGACCTCCGTCTCGGAAACAAGTCAGCAAATGACCTCCGTCTCGGAAACAAGTCAACCAACGACCTCCGTCCCGGAAACAAGTTGTTAGTTATATGTATGCCCTAGAGGCCATTAGTGTTGTCACGACCCAAATTTGGATGTGACAGGCACTTAGATTGTATCATATCTAAAGATATGCACAAGTCCAAGTAAGCCAAAACCAAGATCAAAATACCTTATTTCGGAATTATTTATGAAAATTTAGTTTTTAAGTAAAAATCTCAAGTTATGAAGTTAATTCATTAAACAATAATAAAGATTAAGTTTAGTTGTATTCCTAGTTGGAATCAATAATATCAACAATGAATCATGAATATAAACATATAGAACATTACTGAATCTCATAAAACCAGAAGCTATGATACTGATCAACAGATCTCAACTGTACATATATATACCACATCTCACTTCTAAGTCAAAATACAGTCTGATGGAGTCTTTCTAGATACAAAAGTACAAAAGGGAAGGTTACTACACATGTAACCTACCTAGCAAAAGATGGAATACAACTGCAAAAGTGATCCTGCCTCGCAGCTACCCGTCCACTCTATCCCTGCAAGGAACTGTGGCACAACGGGGATGAGTTGCCAACTCGGTGAATACGACTAACATATAACGGCGAATAAAGTAAATATGACAATCATGCTACAGAATATGAATCAATATGATATATGAGTATATGTGAAATCCAACAATAAATCTCATTATACTTCTGAAATCACAACTCAAGTAAATCATTTCTCGGTGTCCATCAACGACACAAAATCTTCATTTCTTATAGGCATCATTCCCCGAATGATCCTATACCCATAATATCGGTCGTTATCCTCTAGATACACGCCGTATTTCTATAATCAACTCCGGTATCGAGTAACCTCGCTAGGCTCCCCCGTCTCAATACGGCTATCCTGCCCCTCGGTCTCGACTGGGTCCACCATGTATCCAACTGTATATCTCCCCCACTCAGTATGGATAACGTAAATCCGCGAACGTATATCTCCCCCACTCGGTCCGGAATAAAACCAAAAACAGAAATCATCTCATGGTGGACATGTCACATCAATCATGAAAATACTGGATTTATGTAATAGTATTCAAAACTCAAAACCATAAATCCTCAATTCTGTATCTGCCTCATATCCAACATAGAAATACGCATAAAGCAACAGGATGTAAATGATGAAATCTACCAATATACTTGACATGTGAAATACGATATAATCCATGTTAATAAGTATGATATTTAAGTGTATGTGACATGGCAATATCGACGAGGTGTGTGTAGCATATAAGATGTGCACGTGGCATGGCTCGTCGATAATTGTGAAGTGTTCTAACAACTAAGCAATATACAAGTATTTTAATGAATAAAATTCTAACATTTACACATGATGATATGAATATCACATTAAGTAAAACCACGGGCGAAACACGCCATCTTTACTAAATTCCCCGGTAGATGTTTAGTCTACTCACCGGAAAGTCGAATCTACTCCGGAATCGCTAATCCTTTCTCTTTCCTCGCGGCTTCCGTACTTCTCGTATCCGCGTCTAGATATGCAAACTAACGTATATAAGCAAACGGCTATTCCGATATAACGAAAATAGAAACACGTTATCCTACTTACTAGTTATCTACTATTTGATTATATCAAGTTATTAAACACTTAGTTTTGCTGGATTTTAACCCAAATCTGCACTGTTTCAGAAATTAAAACGCGACATGATTTAGTCGTGTCGTATTTAGCGTTTTACGATTCCCTTTCCGATATATCTTCCCAGATTTTAATTACAGTGAAACTAATTTAAATCAACAGTACCAAAATAGCCTAAATTGTACACTGTAGACTACCCAAAAACCCAAACCCACAAAGCTTCCAACATGGCCGGCGACGCCGGCCAATTCCCTTCTGTCGCCGGCCCAAAACCGGCCCCCCATTGACGTTTTCTTGTGGTGTGTTCTGTTTGATTCCTACATCATTTTTACTCTGTTGAATTTATTTAATTATCTTCCAGATTAAAGCAGATTCTTACAGACTCTGAATTTAGCTAGATACGATATTATGTGACTTATCTAAACTTTAATCAATTGAACTACAGAGCTTAATTTACCTACTATGATTAAGAATCTTACCCTCCTATATTGCTGTAGGAATAACCCCCAACGATTAATCAACTCCTCTTAGCTTGATGGTGAACTTATCTCCAAGAACAAGCTCCTCATTCACCTTCTTCCTCTTGTTCTCCCATTTTTCTCTTTTACTTTTCTTTTTCTTTAATTTATTTCAGTTTGATTCTGTGATTTGAACTGAAAATGAGCTATATATGTGAATGGATGAAGAGATAAGGGAAGGTGGAGGTGTCAAGGGATAGGATGTGCATGTTTCATGCAAGGAGGAGGTGTGAAGAATTTGAAACCATGCAAGCATGAGGTGTTTTGATTTATCTTTACAATTTCCCTTTTTGTTTTCATTAAAAATTCTGAACTGATTTAACTTTCCACTCACTTTCACTTACATCCAACACAATCCCATAATTGCATAAAACCTAAACTTTACAATTTAACCCCTCACAACTAACTTATTATAAAACACACTAATTAGTAAAATGAAGCTAAAATTTTCATTAAAACCCTTATAACTTATTTAATTTACATTCAAAAATTCTAATTTAATTTGTATTACATATAACTTATGAAGATTGACATCTTTGATTTTAATCATTTTGTGATTTATCATCTTATTCTTAATTTAATTTAATTTTATTTATTTCTAACTTTTCCTAAATGTTACAACTGTACATAGGATGTATATTGTAGTGGATGCTGGGACATATATAGGGAGGACTTTCTTGCTCGACATGATAGTATGCTATCTGGTTACTCTTTACCTTAACGTGTACACTGATTGTCTCTCTGTTACATGTTGGTAAAGCCCTTAGGATGTGTACTTGACTACCTGGACTATGATGCGGATCATACTAGTGGGGACATGGTAGTCCATAAGTACATCCTTCAAAGTCCCTAGTCGTGGGTATATCGAGACGGGGCATCGATATACCAGAGTAGACTAGCGTATACCTTCTCGACCCATACAGATGGGCGATGGATGATCCCATATCCATTGGTGTTTGACATCAGAGATGATATACGGGTGCTCAGTAGAGACTGGGTACACTGGACGGACTCACCGAGAACTCCCAGATGGTATTATACCTTACGTCAGATGGCAGTTCTCTAGTGACACTGGTACAGAGTAGTCTGTTGACCCGAGATCGTCATAGAGTCTTGTGTGGTTCCCACTGTGCTTTGATTTCCATCTTACCACGTCCAAGAGGGCGTGCAAAACGGTGGTTTTTGGGTACAGTCCCGAGTCACATGGAGGCAATGAGCGATAGGTGGGGATTCGTCTCTCCCGGTATAGGGGGTTGATGTTGCGCTGTGTTCGATTGGCTATAACAGGAAATCCCTGGCCAGGGTTGCTGAGATTTACTGGTAAGTGTTACCAGTAGTTTCTCGAATTGTTATAGACCTCATATCGACACGACTTATCGAGCTATTGGGGTCTGACGTTTACCACCCCTAGGCAAGATATGCGACATATCAGACGACGAGACCGGACTGTACGGTAGTGTTACTGGTTGGATTCACTGGAGTGTGAGCGGGCTTGCTCGTCGATCTTCTGATCGCTCAATACCCGGGTGGACGTTACGTTTAGCAGACCGCTTGCGGCTTGTGGGTGTTTGATATGATCATCATCTTCTGCCGGCGTATTAACGAGTCTTTAGAGTCCTACACAGAGGTTTCCTGGCTCAAGCGAAACGAAATAGGAGCGCATATGAGATATGTGCGGGACCGAGAATAATGCGTGTATGTGATACCGTATTCCATTCTCGTGATGAATGTATTGAATGGTTATATGCGATATAACCTAGTTATCGAATCGAGGGTTGATTCGATAAGCCGATACATTGGATACTAGTCGGTTATATGCGATATGACCGGATCGTTAAATCAAGTGTTGATTTAATGATTTAATGCATAATTATATATTTGATATATTTGCATTAACTAGTATCGGTTCACTTTTAAATGGATTTTCTCACTTGTTTGTGCACATTGTATATATAATATATTTTTTGTGCACAAGAATGTATCATGTTTGATGATACATGCTAGTTTGGGTTTGTGTAAAGAATTAAACCATGGTTACTTAAGTGGTTAGGGTTTCATTTCCTTTTCTTATTTATTTATCTATTTATTCTTTTTGGAAAAATATTAAGCATAAAGAAAAATGGTGGCTTTCTTTGGAAGCATTTTGAAGCTTCATGAAGCTTTGACTAAGTCACCATTTTTGTCTCATGCTTAACCCTAACCATTCCACTTAACCATGATTCATTCTCTACACTTAACCATGGTTTGAATATGATAAGTATTCATTTTTCTTTTGGATTGAAATACTTATGATATTCATTTTTCTTTCTTCTTCTTCTTCATGAGCAAGAAAGAAAAGCTTTCTACTTCAATGGAAACTTGAGCAAATGAGTGAGAAATCCAATTCTAAAGTGAACCCACTTCCTATTTCTTCATCCTCTACCTCTTGCCAAGTAGTATAGGGTGTTTTCTTCATAAGTTTCATGACTTGGTGAAGTGGGAGCTTGATCTTGTGATGCCTCGACGTAGATCATCTTCGGCACGAAGCCGGCGACCTTGCCCGCCCATTTCTCCGATGAAGCCGACGCTAGAGCCCGGGATTCGATTTGGACAGTGGAGAGGACTTCATCACGGAGCTATGGAGGTGGAGGACCGGATCTACAAAGGTTGTATTTCCGTTCTCTTATTAAAGTAGTTTACTAGTTCTAGTTTCGCCTAAAAATCTAGTTAACGATCTAGTCTAGGGTTTCTCGGCACCGTAAATTTTCAAATTGGCATGGTTGATGCCTTGTAAGACCTCCTTGGTGTGCCTAGGAACCTTTCACAGGTATCAGAGCCTAGCTAGAGCCTTAGGCGAAGTCTAGACGGAGTTTGAAGTCCGATCGACCCGAAACCCCAACTCAAAACGGCTCTCTGGACTTTTTCTGAATTTGTAGATTTTTGAGTATTAAAAATATGCAGAAAACTAAGAAGGAGATTCTAAGAATTACTGTACAAAACGGGACTCATGACTCCTCCAAAGCGCGGCGGAACCGCGGCATAAGCATGGCTTATGCGGCGGTTTCGCGGTCAACAAGTCTCATCAGTCAACGATTTTGGCACAGCAACTTCTTTATTTTAATGCCGAGTTTTCTGGGAATTTTTAATATTTATTCAAGAGTTGGATTTTCTGGGGTTGTTTTGGGGATTCGGTGTTTCGATCGGAGTATCAGATTTTGTCTATGTGGCTTTCCGGATAAATTTTAGAATATGTTAAAAAGTTCGACCGGATATAAATACCCAATTTTTCCCCTGTCGGGAAATTTCCAAGTGTTGGATTTTTCCGTAGTTTAAAGACGTTCTAAGTAGTGCAAGTAACTCGATGGACCCTCTAGAAGACAACAAACCTTAACTCGATTATGTGACCGTCTTGAACTGCCCTTTGAACTTTCGGGTTTGGGACAGTACGGCGTGCCACATGTGAGGCGTTGGCTTGACCCTTCTACGGCTGGACCGTTGGTACTGAGACACGAACTGAATGTTTTTAGACTTGTTTCATGTGTTGATCTGTATCAGGAAAACTTGGGTGTTCGATTTTTCGATCGGAAAGTTTGACATTTTCTATTTATCCGGAATAGGATACAATAATTGGAATTCACAAGAAATTATGAGATAACTGAATGAATGTTATAAACATAGCAGTTTAGTCTCACTTGATCGGTTGCCACGGAATTTTGATGTAATCAAAAGTCCGTCGCAATCACGTAGCGTACGCGGATACTCGCCGGGTAAACTTAATAGACAGCTACACCCTATAGCCCCGACCAAGTGATTGTAGGAGAACCCCGTCGCCGAAAGCATCCGTTCGGGTGCTCGCGGTGGCGGTGTTCCGCCTTGGTGCACTTCGTCAACGGCGTCGGGGGTGCGGCCGTCTACTAAAGTTTGCGACGAGCATTCGATCAGGATGTCGGGAATCTTGTTGAATTGCCCGACTTGATATTGAAAAGAGTTTTCGATTTTGAGACTAAAATGCGGGGTTTATAATTATTAGGCATGCGATGTCTAAGTAATTCATTTGGTCAGGCATGCGATGTCTGAGGTGGTTGCGGATTCCAACTGTTGTAGTTTTACACTTTCTTTTCTGTGACCGTAAGTGTAATATGTGATATCGCCGGTTTCGTTGCTATATGTCAACGACAATTGGGATGCGCATATTTACTTACGTTGATGACATATGATGTTATGTGTTGCTGGATATGTTATATTAGATCGTCGTGTTTGAATAGCCGGGGGTTTTTATGTGAGATGAGTGTTTTTCATTTTCATTCATGTAAAAACTTGTATGTAATATTCTTTTATTGGGGTACTTCCAGGTTGCGGAAATTGTACCCGTTGATGTATATTATTTACTTTTCCGCACTAGGATAGACCCAAGGAGGGGAGCACAAGTAACCGGGTTCTGGAGTCCAGTGGGAGACCAACTCGAGGAGTCGAGTCCGGGTCTCCTAACTCTAGAATTGGTAGGGTTACTTGCCGCTCTCGTAGGAGTCTAAGGGTGTGGGTTTGGCTATTCATCGCGACCGTGGAATCCGTGTTTTATACTGGCTCGTATTGAAAACACGGACGTCCTAGTATATCCAATATTTCATATGTTTCTTCTGCTGCGATATCTGTGATGTGATCATGTGATGTTCTCTGATAGATACTATATATAGTATATATGATATATTATATAGACGTTACTTATGTTTTACACCCGCGCTAGCCCTGCCCTGCTCTGCCGTTAGTCACCTAACCTAACGGTGCACGAGGGGACATCGAGGCGAATGCGGATGGCATAAGTGTACGTCGTATTTATCTGTGATGTTTAGGTACTTAAATGATGGGAATTCATTAATGTGATTAATGAAATAAAAGAAACCTAAGATGTTGTAGAATTGAATTTCAAAAATAAAACAGGTAGCTACAGTTCTTGCTTTGCACAGCGGTATATACGATATATCCTGCACCTTATTCGATGAGGAAAGGACCGAGATCCCTTCACCGGGAGTGACTCCTTTAGCAATAACTGGCAGATGCTACACACTCGGTTTGTATTTTGATTGCTTTTAAGAGTTCTGCTTTGTACAGTGATATATATGATATATCCCGCACCTCATTCGACGAGGAAAGGACCGACGATCCCTTCACCGGGAGTGACTCCTTTAGCAAAACTAGAAAAGCCTCAAAGACACTCCATTTCAAAATCATTTGATTCTACAACGATATCAAGTTCATTACGCAATAGGTTTTCAGAAAAACCTGTCGTAGCCCTCCGTCATTTCAGATAAGTAGTAGTTAGTATTCGTGCTACGTTTGTTGGCCTGCATCAAGGCGTAGTGTGCGGTAGCTGGCTAGTATTTATCTGCTTATGCATATGATGCAGATTAGATTAGGGTAGTCGTGCGACTTTGTTGGCCTGCGTCAAGGGTCGTGCGGGTGGGTTTAATTCAATCAGGAAATGACGGGTTGAACTTGACTAGCGCACTATAGTTTGTTGGCCTGCGTCAAGGTCATAGGACGCTAGGGGCAAAATTATCGGGAATTTCAAGTGTTGAAATTTGCAATGAGATTGCATACCTTCTATGAGATAGTTGGATCCCGATACCCGCTGCGAGTAATTGTTACTCTTGGGAGAATTTTACACATTACAATTAGCCGATCAAGTAGGTGTCTAGAAAGGTGTCAACGAGGTTACGCCTCTGGGAAAACGAGGTTTACATTAATTAGGTTCGTGCGAAAGCACAGGGGACCTCCCTCAAAGTACCGATACTGGCCTGGCTGAAAGATTGGCGAACTTGTAGCGTGTAATTAATCCCGGCTAGTCTTTCCTTTTAGGGTTTGAAGGAAGATTTGATAAACAGTAGTGGGAGCCATCCTGATTAGATAAAATAATAACCAATCTATTCTTGCAAGAGCGCACGCTGAGTGTTTTCTTCTCTCTCTCTCCTGGTAGCGACCATATCACGCCTTAATCAAGATAATAATACGGATTATTGACCGAACCCGCTTGTTATACTGAGCTGGGGAACGTTGGTCCCGCTCCAACTTATAATTGTTATAAGACAGAGCAGGAAATTGGGGAATACCAGATTTCCCGTGCCGCCCAAATGAAGAGAGTGCATGCTGATGCATCATCTTCAGGTGTGTTCATTACAAAGAACTGTTTCTCAGTATCCTCTACGTCCTGGGTATTTGATGCCGGATCAGGATCCCAGATATGTAATCTGTTACATAGGGCTACAGATAGGTAGAGAACTGAGAACGGGTGATAACTTTCATGAGACAGAAAACGGGGCAAGTGTTGCAGCCAAGTCTGTTGGTCACTGTCACCCTGTATTACCAATACATTGATTCTGAACGAATGTTATTAGATACTGAACCTGATATACAAAATCATATCACTCTCTTTATTAGTAAAGAAATGATAAAATTTTGTATTATTGGATAATGTTTTGGATATTTCCTATATCAAAAGTTGATCGGTTCAGGCACGTTATCTAAAAGCATTGATGTTCTAAATCAAACTACAGTTCTTAGTATACAGAACACACACAAGAGGAAGAGTTCAGAAATGAACGAATCCTTCTTAAGGCATTGTAGACTAGGTCATATCAATGCGACCCGACTAACTGAAGTTACATGTAGATGCATATTTAAATCAGTTTGAATTTACATCTTGTGAAACTTGCCAGTCATGTCACAGAGATAAGATGACCATAGCCCTGTTTATTGGAAACAGAGAAAGAGTTAATGAACTCTTGGGACTGATACATGTTGATGTATGTAGGTCCCCTGTCTACACATGCCAGGACTGGTTCTTTATACTTCATTACGTTCTCTGATGATCTCTTTAGATTCAGACATATGTTCTTGTTGAAACACAAGTCCGAACCTTTTGAGATATTCACAGAATATAAGTTAGAAGTAGAGAACCAAAATACGGGTATAAGTATTATGTCCTATGATGAGATCAGGGAGGAGAATACTTGTGCATGGAATTCCTGGACTATTCTAAAGGAGAATGAGATTCTCTCTCAGCATTACTCCTCTGTATACACCATAGCACGATGGTATATCGGGGCGGAGCAGATACACCCTATTTGATATGGTGTGCTCTATGATGAGTACTACTGAGTTACCTATTTCCTTTTGGGAGTTATGCACTTGAGAAGCTGCATACCTATTGAATAGGGTTCCAATCAAATCAGTTGCCTACCATTTCATATGTGATATGGAAAGGGAAGAGCCCATGTCTTAAGCTAGTTAAGATTTGGGGTTGTCCGACTTATGTCTAAAAGAAAAATCCGGACAAGCTCGAGGAAAGATCTGCAATGTAGAACTGGAAAAGTTCCAGCTATACAAACTACAGCAGATGATTTGGTAGAACCAAAGGATTCAGTAGATGCCAACGAACCTCAGCCTCTCCGCCGATCTAGTAGGGTTCCTCACCTGCCTGAGAGATACTTCGGTTTCTCGATGACAGTGGGAGCGAGGATTGCATCATGAGATGATGACCCAACTGGCTTCGAGCTGGCCATCAGGAGTGAGACTCTGTAAGAATGGCTGGATGCTTAGTGATCTGAGATGGAATCCATATACACCAACAAAGTATGGACTTTGGTTGCTAAATCTGAAGGGTTAAATCCCCATCAGGAGCAAGTAAATCTTGAGAAGATTACATGGTGTAGATGGAAAAGTTGAGACTTTCAAAGCTAGACTTGTTAAAGGTTTTCGTCATCGACCAGGCATGGATAATGATGAAACCTTTTCCAGTGCCTATGCTTAAGTCTATCCGGATCCTACTTGCCACGGCTACATACCATGACTACGATATCTGGTGGTTGGGTGTCATGACATCTTTTCTAAATGATGTTTTAGAAGAGGGCGTCTATAAGTACACAGCCAGAGGGCTTCGTAGACAGTGGGAGCAGCGGAAACGTGCACAAGATGCTTTATAAGATGAAGCAGGCATCGCGGAGTTGGAACATCTATTTTGATGAATTAGTCAAAGAAGTTGACATCATCAAAATGGTAGATGAACCTTGTATAAACAAAAAGGTAGTAGGGAGTATGGTGACGATCCTCGTAGAGTACGTGGATGACATACTCTTGATAGGGAAGGAGTTTCCTATGCTACGCTCGATCAATCTCCGCTTATCACAGGATTCTCCATATAGGATCAAAGTGATACCTACTAAATCCTGGGTTTAGGATCTATGAGATAGATTTAAATGGATGTTAGGATTCTCACTAGTTGTAGTGAGATGATATCAAACGATTCTGGGGAGAATCACTGGAAGGGTTCCAGGGTGATAAAGACAACTGAATGTCAGTCGCAGGCATTGTCTTTACCCTCAGTAAATGGACGGTATGTTGGAAGAGTTCCAAGCTAAATACCGTAGCATACTAGATGATAAAGGCACGATACATCGCTACTTAAGATGCTACCAAAGAGGATGTTTGGGTGTATATTAGTTCATGAGATGAACTACGTTCCTACCATTGTGAGACAATGGAGTTGTGGCTTATGCCAAGGAACGCTGGTCCCATCAGTGATCCAGACTTATTCTAAGGCAGTATCACCTGATCATGGAGATGGTTGATCTCCAGGGTGATCGAGGCAAGGAGATCAGACTCAGAGGATAACACGGCGGATCCACTCACGAAGGCCTATTCCCAGAGAGAGACTTTTATAGGATGGTTGAGTATGGGATACTACAACCACTGCTTCAGTTGGCCCTAGTGCATGTGGGAGATTGTTAGTTATATGTATGCCCTAGAGGCCATTACTGTACATAGGATGTATATTGTAGTGGATGCTGGGACATATATAGGGAGGACTTTCTTGCTCGACATGATAGTATGCTATCTGGTTACTCTTTACCTTAACGTGTACACTGATTGTCTCTCTGTTACATGTTGGTAAAGCCCTTAGGATGTGTACTTGACTACCTGGACTATGATGCAGATCATACTAGTGGGGACATGGTAGTCCATAAGTACATCCTTCAAAGTCCCTAGTCGTGGGTATATCGAGACGGGGCATCGATATACCAGAGTAGACTAGCGTATACCTTCTCGACCCATACAGATGGGCGATGGATGATCCCATATCCATTGGTGTTTGACATCAGAGATGATATACGGGTGCTCAGTAGAGACTGGGTACACTGGACGGACTCGCCGAGAACTCCCAGATGGTATTATACCTTACGTCAGATGGCAGTTCTCTGGTGACACTGGTACAGAGTAGTCTGTTGACCCGAGATCGTCATAGAGTCTTGTGTGGTTCCCACTGTGCTTTGATTTCCATCTTACCACGTCCAAGAGGGCGTGCAAAACGATGGTTTTTGGGTACAGTCCCGAGTCACATGGAGGCAATGAGCGATAGGAGGGGATTCGTCTCTCCCGGTATAGGGGGTTGATGTTGCGCTGTGTTCGATTGGCTATAACAGGAAATCCCTGGCCAGGGTTGCTGAGATTTACTGGTAAGTGTTACCAGTAGTTTCTCGAATTGTTATAGACCTCATATCGACACGACTTATCGAGCTATTGGGGTCTGACGTTTACCACCCCTAGGCAAGATATGCGACATATCAGACGACGAGACCGGACTGTACGGTAGTGTTACTGGTTGGATTCACTGGAGTGTGAGCGGGCTTGCTCGTCGATCTTCTGATCGCTCAATACCCGGGTGGCCGTTACGTTTAGCAGACCGCTTGCGGCTTGTGGGTGTTTGATATGATCATCACCTTCTGCCGGCGTATTGACGAGTCTTTAGAGTCCTACACAGAGGTTTCCTGGCTCAAGCGAAACGAAATAGGAGCGCATATGAGATATGTGCGGGACCGAGAATAATGCGTGTATGTGATACCGTATTCCATTCTCGCGATGAATGTATTGAATGGTTATATGCGATATAACCTAGTTATCGAATCGAGGGTTGATTCGATAAGCCGATACATTGGATACTGGTCGGTTATATGCGATATGACCGGATCGTTAAATCAAGTGTTGATTTAATGATTTAATGCATAATTATATATTTGATATATTACTTTGCATTAACTAGTATCGGTTCACTTTTAAATGGATTTTCTCACTTGTTTGTGCACATTGTATATATGATATATTTTTTGTGCACAAGAATGTATCATGTTTGATGATACATGCTAGTTTGGGTTTGTGTAAAGAATTAAACCATGGTTACTTAAGTGGTTAGGGTTTCATTTCCTTTTCTTATTTATTTATCTATTTATTCTTTTTTGGAAAAATATTAAGCATAAAGAAAAATGGTGGCTTTCTTTGGAAGCATTTTGAAGCTTCATGAAGCTTTGACTAAGTCACCATTTTTGTCTCATGCTTAACCCTAACCATTCCACTTAACCATGATTCATTCTCTACACTTAACCATGGTTTGAATATGATAAGTATTCATTTTTCTTTTGGATTGAAATACTTATGATATTCATTTTTCTTTCTTCTTCTTCTTCATGAGCAAGAAAGAAAAGCTTTCTACTTCAATGGAAACTTGAGCAAATGAGTGAGAAATCCAATTCTAAAGTGAACCCACTTCCTATTTCTTCATCCTCTACCTCTTTCCAAGTAGTATAGGGTGTTTTCTTCATAAGTTTCATGACTTGGTGAAGTGGGAGCTTGATCTTGTGATGCCTCGACGTAGATCATCTTCGGCACGAAGCCGACGACCTTGCCCGCCCATTTCTCCGATGAAGCCGACGCTAGAGCCCGGGATTCTATTTGGATAGCGGAGAGGACTTCATCACGGAGCTATGGAGGTGGAGGACCGGATCTACAAAGGTTGTATTTCCGTTTTCTTAGTAAAGTAGTTTACCAGTTCTAGTTTTGCCTAAAAATCTAGTTAACGATCTAGTCTAGGATTTCTCGGCACCGTAAATTTTCAAATTGGCATGGTTGATGCCTTGTGAGACCTCCTTGGTGTGCCTAGGAACCTTTCACAAGTCAGCCAACGACCTCCCCGTCGGAGCAATACGTCGACTCGGAAACTAGTAAACTCACCAACCACTTACGAGTTCTCTCGACTTGTAAGGGAGAAAATTCTCTTATAAGATCCTTACGACTTATAAGAGAAAACACACTTAGGAATCATCATGATTCCTAAGGAGAAAATCCACCTACGAGATCCTCTCGATCCGTAGGGAGAAAAATCTCTTTGAGACCCTCACGGCTCATAGGGTTGAAAAGTCTTAGGTAGCAGATCTGAACCTGCGGCCTAAGCCATCATTATCTCTTGGAGAAATCTAGATGCTTACTCTATTATCTTTTTATCAAGACAGCATGCTGATAATAAGAGAAGAGAGAAAACAAAGAAATAGTACAAGACATTGTAGAGAAAAAATGTGTATCTTTATTTATTAATTTAATCAAGTACAAGGTGAAGCGTACAAAAGAATAAAGAATGGATACATCTTATTCGAAAAAGAAAATTTTTACAAGTATACAGATACAAAGGGAATTACTGGGAAGGAAGCGTCTTGCATAACTCTAGCAATTGTTCGCGCACCTCTTTCCCCACTTTCTCCTGATCGGCCACCACCGCCAGTTCTGCCTCCACTTGAGCCCGCTGCTACAAGACAGATGCAAGCTGCTCCCTAACGGCCTGATGAGCAGCTTCACGGCCTGGAGTGTCACGTTCGGAAACATCAAGCTTTCGCTTCAAGTTTAGCCCATGGGAGATGCGTTCCAGGAGGCCCTCAAAGATAGCCTTCACCTCGGCAGCGTTCGCCTCAACTTCGGCACATAGGCGAGCAGTTTCGCTTGAAGACTCGTGACACTCTTTCAGCCTTAAAGCTGCTTCTTGTTCTAAATAGTGGACGTAAGAAGCGCTTTGCTTGATCCACACTGCTCTTTCAGTGCTCATGGCCAAAACCTCAGGGGCATGACGCATCGACTCCAGCTGATGCAGGCGAGCCTCGATTTCTCTGCAGTGGTTAACCCAAGACGCGATGATGCCCTCGTCATAGAAGTTTATGAGTATTACCAGTATCGGGTTAACCGCCGTAGCGAAGTCTGCAGAAGATGTAGGAGTCTCGACGTCGAGTTCCTCGATGTAGTCGCTCAACATGCGCAGATTATTTACGGCGCCTTTCGAAGACGGACGTCTCAGGAAAGGGCCCGCCGGCATTATGATATGAGGCTCGGAGGGCGCCGAGACCGGAACGACAGCTGAAAAAACAAGATATGATCAGATAACAATTCAAGAAATAAAAAAAAGGAGTTATCAATGTGATAGTTGATGTACCAGCTGAAGCAGGTGGCAAGGCCGAAAGGGCCGGTGGCGCGACCAATCTTTCATCCCCGCCTTCAATTTGTAGCACTGCAGTCGGGACGAGGAAAAGTTAGAAATAATTCCATTACTGAAAAAGAAAGATATCAATTGGAAACCATACTCACCAGCGCCACCAGAGGGAGAAGCGAATTCAGATGGGAAGGAGAAGTGTGGGAGCAACACTTGATAAAGATGATCAAAAAGCACTCCTGAAAGGACACAATAGTACGACTTTAGTACATAAATTATGCGGCTGAAAGACGAAATTAATAGGTTGCAAATACATACCTTCCAGCATCTTCAATGGTATAAGAGAGGGCTGAGAAGTGACCACCACCAAGGCAGTAGTTGACGGCGCTCCCTCGAGCAGTGGAGCATCGGCGCTGGCTGCACCTGCGTTAAAAAAACAAGGGTAAACCTGTCAGAAGCGATTGCAAGATAAAAGAAGGGGGACGGTAAGCCGAAATTTACCTGATGAGCCTCCAGCCGAGACAGAGGTGTCTCCCTCCTCCATCGACATAAGACCACCACCCGTAGCCTCGTCCCCGGACTCTACGGGGGCCGTTGTCGTGCTCGCGAGGCCAGGAGACGGCGGGGGGCAATAGGCGGGGAGAGCTATGACCGGAGCATTGCCAGACTCCTGAGAAAGAGCGGTTGGCTCGTCTTCAGGAATCATGTCCACCTCACCCGCTACTCCCTCGGGCTCAGCAGTCGCGGTTGTCTCGTCTACCGTTACCACGAGGTCATCGGTCTCAGGCGTTCCGCTCGCTGCTACCTCGGGTTCGGCATCAACCACTTGCTCAGGCATAGTGGACGTGACCATTTCGTCAGCCACCATCTCGGGCCCGGCAATCTCGGCTGTGTCGTCCTCCATCGGCTCGGGCTCGACCAATGCCTCTCCCTCTAGCCTCTCAGGTTCGACGGTCTCCGCCTCCCCCTCGGTTGGACTTGGCCCTGCAGGACAGAATATATAAGAACCGATAACTTCATAATTCTTAGAACAAAATTCTAAAAGGAATATTACCTGAGGCGGACTTATCGTTAGCCTCCCTATTGGCGCGCACCGCCTGTCTATGAGCTATAGACAAGGCGACCGGGGTCTCTTCTGATGGAGTATCGGCATGAGGGACGGTGCTTGGGCCCACTCCAATAGCCAAGGCAGCCCTGCGTGCCTTCGCTTTGCGCCTTGACCGCTTCCTCTCCTCCCGAGCTGACGCGATGGACCTTTTCGACGCTTCCTTCATCAAGGCGTCGTCGTCCTCATTCAGAGATGCCCCCAGATCCTTTAAGGCATCTCTCATCGGCTCTTCAAGTCGGGCTTCTCGTGGTAGTCCCGAGGAGGTAGAAACGTCGGCAACTGACCCGGGAAGAGTCTCCGCGTCACTTGGCGGAATCGGCATTGAGGTTCCTGCGATAGAAAGGGAGAGGTTAGATTGACTATAACACAAAGAAAATGAAAACTCGATGAATTGAAACTTACTAAGGCCTAAAGACGCTCTAAGACGTTCTTCCTCTTGGAAAGTCTTAAGGGAAGCGGCAATGGCTTCTTCAGTGGTGATACCTGTTGGAAGAAAAGAAGAAAAAACGTTAGTCAAGAGAAATAATAAAGATATAATATAAAAAAAAGCGACTAGTGGTTACCTGATTGAGCGAGCTTAGCTAGCCACGCGTCACGCCTCACCAACCGCTCTGAAGCTTCGAGGGCGGCCTCCAAGTCCGTGTCATCCGGCGGCATGACTAATCCCTCCTTAATCCCATATTAACTCAGGCCCTCACCATAGGGAGCGTAGGGTTCCTAACCGAACACGGCGTCAGCGGCGAAGAGCGACTTCTTTTTCTTCTTCTGCCCACCAACCCTAGGTGCACCCGGAATCGACTTGCGCTTTGCAGGCACCTTTGGGCGGCGGGTCCCGATGTCCGCACCCAGCCAGACTCCGGCGAGGATACAACCACTGTCTCCACTGGAGCACAGGGAGCTGGCGGTGCATCCGCAGTATCAGGGAGCAGCAATCCGCGTGGGGGACTCTGCGCACGCGGTGGTCCGGCTCTAGCATCTTTTAGAGGGGGAACTACCGGGGTCCTTGGCACCAAAGGAGCGTTGCGTTCGCTACCTGGAGGCGGACCCTTACGGTCGACCGGCAATCGCTTTTCCTCCTTTATGACGGCTCCCGTCAAATGACTGTACCATTCTGTATATACCTTGAGTAGTCGTGGGGCGCAAGCTGGCTCACTGATAAAAAATGGGAACCCGTATTCAAGCGCATGAAGTGATGCAACGCGTTCTCCATCCCCTCATCAGTAGCAGCAAGTTCCGATAAGAAGGCTTCCAATGGTACCCCTTGATTATAGCTCAGCTGTTGGGCGAAACGATGCGGGTTATATCTCATGAAAATCGCCGCACCGTTCTGTCGGAACACCAAGAAGCCCGGTCTGATAGAATATAAGTGGAGGGTCTCTCGGGCTGTCAAAACTGAGGCTCCATTTTTGAAAGTGTCTTGCAGTGGCCGCACTGCAGTGGTAGATGCCTTTCCAATGGTCAACACTTTGTCGATAAAAGACACCCCGTCTCCATCGGTGTGCGGGTGAAGGAGTAAACCCCTGGCATTTCGTGGCGATGGAGTCACAATTGATGCGCCAATCAACTGTATGATGCGAGGGAAGCTGCACCTGTCATAGAACGAGGGCCTTTTGTGCATACCAAAGACACCCGATGTGTGTAACTCGAGCCATGATTCGAAATATTGCATCGGGAAGATCATGTGCAGCACCCCAGGCTTATTAGCATTCGCCGCTCGACTGAGGCCGTGATACAAGTGTGTCAAGCCGGCTATCCCAACGTCCACTTTTACCCCGATGGTCATCCGGTGAGCAGGGTAAAAGACAGAGGGCCGCATATGGCGAGAATGCATTGGGAGCGCAAACCAACTCAGCCATAGCCTAAGAAATCCTAAGAAGAAGGCCTCCTCGTCCATCCCAGGGGCTGCAACTTCCGCAAAAGACATAGCCGGAGAGTTAGGAAGGAAGAAACCCTTTTGGTCTACTTCCTTCGCCGGTAGGTTATCCAAACCTAGACCGAAAGGGTCCTCAAGATTGGCAAACTTGGCAGCTTCTGCCGAGAGGACGCTTGGGTGAAGGAACTGAGCGATGAAATCCTCGAAGCTAACTCCGCGACTCCCGCGTTCGATGAAAAGGGCCTCATAGATGTTCAACACTTTGATCAAACTTGGGAATTGGTGTTGAACAGCATTCTCCCGGGTGAGTCCCCTTACTGCCGGCTTAGCACCGAAGACATACTCGTCTGTCGGAAGCAACTCCTCATAGTGCTCCCCTATAACCGGTAAACCGGAGACCTCTGTGAACTCCTCCAGAGAAATTGACACTTCCCGATCCATTGCAAGGAAGGTATGAGTAGGGATGTTCCACTGCTCCAAGAAAGCCTTGAACCACCAGGTGGGAAGCGTGGGATACTGGAAGAGGGAGACATAGACCGCGGTGTACAACCTTAACCTTATCAACTGCGACTTCTTCGTCGACAGGATATACCGAGCCCAAAGCAGATAGCCAATCGGGTGGCGGGGGATCAGACCTATGTTGCATGATTGCCCCTAAGGTCGCGCCTCGCCTTGACAGATACGGCATCCCAGGATATCCAAAACCATAGGACGCTGAACCGGAATCGCATCTATAGAAGGATGAAGAAAGCCCTTCGAAGTCCAATCTACCATCTCCGCGGCATACTGCACCGGGGGTAGGCTGGCGTAATGAATCGTTGTGATGGGTTCTGACGGTACTGCGCACGTGAAGCTCCGTCGACCCATGATAATCTGATTATACCACGACCCCCAAAGGTGGAGACTCTTATATTCCGGGTCGTGGTCCCTGATCATGGTTAGGACTTCGCGGTCCAAAGGCGCTTCAGGAAACCCTTCCTCCGAGCGAGCGAACGGGAATGAAGTATCGAGAGACATGATCGCTGCAAGTGAACAAAATCAGCCGTTAGTGTTGCAATTCCAACGCTTAGCATTTAAATTTTTTTTAAATTAAAAGTTAATTAAAATTAAATAAAAATTAATTACACCACACTACTGTGCAGTGGATAGGAGACCGAAGGGGGACCCATAAAATCTGGATGACAATACGTCAGTTAATAAGACAACCCCATCATTGGATGAGATTGTCAGTTAATCCCCAAAAGAATATTCCCATTAATAATAAAAAAATCCCTAGAGACAAGGAGAAAATCTCCTCTTTCAGAGCAAAGCTCTGTCACATAGTGACACTTGTCAAACTCTGGTCTCAGGGGAATAAGATTCCTTAAAAGAGCTTAGCTTTGTGATAATGATGAGAAAGTCTATTAAAAAAAAGTTTTCTTTAAACTCCTAAAAAATTAAAAAATTTGAAGACTCTTAGGAGTTCTTCACTTTTAGATCAAAAAGATCTACTTTTGATCCATGAGCAAAGCTCTCCTCATGGGTTAAAACCCATGAACAAGGTCTCTGTAGATCTATGGATTCGTGAGAGCAAAGCTCTGTTGGTGAAACCCCGAGGGGATTTTCTTTAGATCAGAAGATATATGAGAGCAAAGCTCTGTTGGTTAAGATTAATTAAAATTAATTTAATCTAAGATTAATTTTACCTAAAGTTTTTCTAACTTTGGAAATGAGAGCAAAGCTCTAGAGTCTGAAAGCAAGAGCAAAGGTCTGAAGTTCTTAAGCAAGAGCAAAGCTCTGAAAATCAAAATCTAGAAAATGGTGAAGATTTTCTAAGGGCCAGGGGTCCTATTTATAAGACGCTTGCGCCCCTTCAGCTCACCCGTTGATCCAACGGTCAGAATCTTGCCACCGCTGCACTCACGTGCGCGCCACGTGAGGCAACGGTGGGGGCATTTGTTTCCCCCAATCAGAGCAAAGCTTGGTTTGAATTTCAAAATTCAAAATTCGAAGCAACGCTTCAAATTCTTTATGCTGCGTGCAACGCGCCACGTGTCGAAAGCTGATACGCCAGCGCAGCGCGCCCAATCAGAGCAAAACTCTATTTAAAACAAAATTAAAGGAAGCAACGCTTCAGTTGCGCAAGCGCTGCGCTGTGCGACACATGTCAGCGCAGATGCGCAAGCGCAGTTGCGCTGCGCGACACGTGTCAGCGCAGATGCGCAAGCGTGTCAGCGTAGTTGCGCAAGCGCAGTTGCGCTGCGCTGTGCGACACGTGTCAGCGCAGTTGCGCTGCGCTGCTTGACACGTGTCATGCACTGGGGCGTTTGCGCCAAACAGAATTAAATTCTAGCAAGATTTTTTCTGTTCTTGTTAAAACAAGAAGATTGCCTTCTGTAAAACAGAATCCCTTGGATCAAAGATACAACGGTGGGGAAAATTCCCCAAATCACTCAGAGAAAAATCTCTTTAACAAATTTAACAAATTTATGGGCACTATATAAAGGCCCCTAGACTCCAAATCAAAGGCATGAACATTGTGAGAAATTGAGAACTTCAAAACAGAGAGAACTCTGAAGAAATTTCAAGAAGAAAAAGGTAAAAACCTTTAAGATAGAAGAATTTCTTCTAATAGATTATTGATCTAAGAACAAGATCAATGATCTTCAAATAATAATAAGTGCTTTGCACTTTTTTATGAACCACTGGTTCTCTGAAACAAGAAAAACAAGAAAAACTTATTTTCTTTGATCTAAATTAGATCAAGAAATCAAACAGTGCTTTGCACTTTTTTATGAACCATTGGTTCTGGAATCTAAAAGATTCTCAAGTTAATAGTGCCTTGCACTTGCAAAACTGCACTGTTGCGCTCCTGGGTTGGCGCAAGCCACCAGAGAGCGCCACGTGTCAGCATCTGAACCACTTACGCTATACGCTTTTGAAATAGAGCCTTGCTCTCTGAAATTGGCACAACTCACCAGAGCGCGCCACGTGTCAGCAGCGCAAGCGCAGCGCACTGCGCTTGCGTGACACGTGTCATCACCACAAGCACTTGCGCACAGTGATTGGCGCAAAGCGCCTGACAAATGCAATGCATTTCTTTTACTAAAGGGCCAGGCCCAAATCAGAAAGGCCTAGTAGGCCAAATCAAATTGCAATGCAATAAAAAGGGCAGAGCCCAAACAAAATTGATGCTCTGCATCATTTATAAATGGGCAGAGCCCAAAAAAAATAATAAATAATGCAATGCATTATTTTAAAAGGAGCAGAGCCCAAATAAAGGTCCAACAGAGACCAAAAGTAATGCAATGCATTACTTAAACATGGGCAAAGCCCTATCACAGGCCCAATAGGCCAAGAACAAATAAAAGCGTTGAATATTTTTCAACTGGACTTAGCCCAATCATGGCCGTAAGTCCTCAAATTAAATTGACTGAGCACGGTTGCTCTCTTAAATTAATTTACATCCGGTTCGAGGGTACATCTCCGAACTCTCCGACTCCTATCGTTGTAATCCTTCAACGACGTCAGAGAGGTGACGGGTCCCGACAACCACACATCAACACGGATTGTGGGGTCCTTAAACTCATGGACTTAAGCGTCCTTAAACCAAAAGACGGATTGTGGGATCCTTAAACCCGCGGACTTATGCGTCTTTAAACTGAAACACGGACTGTGGGGACCTTAAACCCACGGACTTAAGCGTCCTTAAACTACCTATGGACCACCATGTCCCTAAACTGGAATATGGACCGCAATGTCCTTAAACTACCTATGGACCACTATGTCCCTAAACTGGAACAATAGAGCATCCATATGCTCTTTTGTCGGATCTAAACGATCCCGTTAAGTTGATCTTAGTCTCAAATCGGACTAATGTATCCTTAACAAACGTTTAAGTTGATTTTAGCCTCAAATATGGCTAACGTATCCTTAAACCAAAACGCCAAACCCAAATCTAAGTAAATACGGATTTGAACTAATCCACGTCCTACGGGCGACGGCATCACTTAGTCTCCGTATACAATCCACGGGCATCCACAAACAAAACAAACACACACGACACGAAGTGAAATTCTGGAGAAGGAGAAAGTGGCTACCGCGATGCGGTAGCGTAATTAACTGCAGGGGCTTGCGCATGCAGGGAAGAGTGCCCCACAATTAAAAACCCGTCAAACGAGGGGGAATCTGACGAAGTCTGCTATATCGGCCGCATCCGTCTAAACCTCCGATACACAGTGCCATAAATCAACTTGGCATCTTCGGAGAGGTAGACGGATAAAACCATATAGCATCTGCCCCGAATCTCAGGCAAGACGTCCTCACGTCTTGGCCGCCATTCGGAGGGGAACAGTGAAGTTATTACGCTGACGCAAACTTCTGCCCAAGGGGTCACTCCCGGTGAAGGGATCTCGGCCCTTGCCTCGTCGATTGAGGCGCTAGATATTCATAACTGAATACCACTGTGCAAAGCAAAAGAAAGCGTCTGTAATGTCAGTTTTTATAAAAAAAAACTTGGTTCCAACAACAGCATATAGGTTTATTTTATCCTTGCATTGATAAGAATCAATGCAGTCCAATCAATTAATCGCACCATAAAAGAACGAAAATAAAATGTACGTATATGCCATCAGCATTCGCCACTGTATCCCGTCACCATCCGTTAGGTTACTTAACTAACGACAGAGCGGGGACTGGACTAGCGTGGGTGCAAAACATATACAACATCTACTAGTGTGTGTGTGTGTGTGTGTGTGTATAACATTCGTCCCAGGCATGATATAAAGCAACATCACAGAAGTATCACAAAAGCAACACAGAATGGTGGATAATTCTGAAGCCCCGGGTTTCACTTGAGCCGCAAATGAGACCCGACGTTCCCTATCGTGTGGATAGCCTGTGCAATGAAAACCTAGATCTCTACGAGCGCGGCAAGTTACCCGCCAAGACCAGAAGCGAGGCAACCCCCTTCAACAATGTGAATGGGCCACCCAGCACTTCACATAATCCGGTAACTTGAGCACCCCTCCATGGGTCAACCTATACCCCCTACGAATGCGGCGAATAGCCCGCCAATTCTAGAGTAAGGTCCCTCCGTCTCAACGCTATGAGATACGGACCCGTTGCCCTCTAGAATTCGGCCACTCGTGCACTCCACTGTGGGGTAATCCTAGTACAGAAAATAAAATAATATACAAGGGTGATATCGACCTCAACCCGGTTGTGCCCCAAATGAATAATATACAAACTGACAGTGACGGCGGTCCACATGTCGGACGCTCGCCCCGCAATATCAAATGTACAAATAAAATTAAACTGTACTAACATTGCACCATAGTTATCCTCCACTACGATCCAACTACAACACAGCACAACACAGAACATCAATGTGAATGTCACGTTCGCAAACCCATCTAAAAGAACATATAGCAGTTAGACGAGTTTACCGATCAAATGACATTCACGGTGGCAGATAGTAATGCATGTACTGTTAAACGCACACTTAAAATATCGATCGACTAAATTTCCCAAATTGGCCCCAAATGCAAATCCAGTACTCAAACAAATCTGGGCCAAAACTATATATCACAAAAATCACAATTCCATACAACTGAGCTACAGAAAAAAAATTTGGTGCTCCGTTGCTACTAAATGATCACGGAACCACCGCAAATAGGGGTCAAATGCGGCGGTTCCGCGGCTCTTTAGAAGCATCATGAGCCTAATTTTTTTGTATACTCCTAAAAAAGCCTGCACAGATTTTTAAGCCTCTGGATTATATTTTTTGACCACATTTGAAAATCGGCAGAAACTTCATAAATGGAATCGTGATTTCGGAAACTTTCGTCGATCGATCTTTTAAGCACGTCTAAATAAGCCAGCAAGGGGTTTAAAGGCTGGCTCTGATATCATGTTGGGTTACGGCAGCACCCCGACCATCAAACCGTGGCCAAATGCGGAACAAAAAATTATTAACCTGACGCTACTATTACCCAATGCCCGGATCTATCTTAAACCCTAAACTAGCAAGCTATAAAAGAAGTTAGAATGATTATACCGAGTTGATCCGTGTCCTTCGGTCTTCATTCCAAACTCCTAGTGGTTCCTTGATCAAGTTTGGTTGCCGGTATCCCTCCATCGAAGATGATCCACCCGAGAGATGTAGTCTTGGCTCTAGCTTCACACAATGGATGCAAGTGAAGCAACTAGGGTTTCTAGGATGCTACTCTAGAAAACCTAGGATATAGTGAGTGTGATCCAAGTGTTGGTCTATCTCATCTCACCTCCTCTCATGATTCTCAACACATGAGAGGGTTGAGAGAAGGTGAAGAATGAAGGTGGAGGCAAAACATGAAAACTAGAGGAGAGTGAAGCACAAATGGTGAAGGAGCTTAAAGCTTCCTCAAGTGAAGAAAAATGAAGCATCCAAAAAAATGAGCTCACTTGGAGAGAGAAAATGAGCATGCTTGATTTTGTAAAACAATTGTTTGCATTTTAAATTAGCTCACATACTTGAATGGTGAGCATAAATGAATTAACAATTCTTTTTTGTTTACTATGCAAGCATGGTCATCACCATACTCTCCTCATTCTAATTTCCACCTCATTTACCATTTTCTAAAAATGGTCAAACCCAAAAATGAGGTGGCCACCTTCTAGAATGTTTTCCGGATAAAATACGGATCACATTCTACTGTATGTATATACCTGCATTCGTACCGAAATACGAATACCCAAAGAGATAGAATAACACAAAGAACATAATACTAGAATATACGTATCAAAATACATATACTTAAATTATTAAATCAATACCTGATTTAATAATCCGGCTCAAATCCGAGCCAGCTAGTATTATCAATTGTCCGATCGAAAGTCCGGGTACAAAGTGCACTAATCGATCAGAACCCTGCGCGTATCCAATACGGCTACTACATAATTTCGCAAGAACCAGGGAAACCCTCTGTGTGGGACTCTAAAGACTCGTCAATACGCTGACAGTGGGTTTAACCACAAGCACGTTGTAAGTCTACGGTAGCGCCCTGGCCGTCTGTCCGAGGCCAAAATGCGGAAACGAAAACTTTTCTTAAACTAGAAACCGGCGCTATCACAGACTTTAAAACCCGGATCGAACCATTAACCTACAACTAGCAACTAGAGAAAGGGTTGGAAATCTATACCGATCGATCCGTGTCCTTCGGTCTTTGGCCACCATCTCAAGCTCCTCGCGGCATCTCCGGTCTCGACCTCCTCGTCGGAAAGGGCACCACATCTTCGAGTCTTTTTACGGGCTCCTGCTTCATCCGAAGCAACTCGGGCACGAAGTTCACTAGCCGACGTGTCCAAGGTGAAGTAGAGAATGTTGTGACAACTTTGTCTCTTACATCCATTGTATGGATGGAGGTTGAAGATGAAGCCATCAATGGAGGTTGTGAGCTAGAGGAGGAGGAAGAAGAAGCTTTCTTTTTCTTTTGTTGTATGTGTAAATGAGAGCAAGAAGGAATAATATAAGAGCAAACCCAAATGGATATGGCTGCCCTTCTCTCTCTTCCTCTCATTTCATCACTCAAAATCAATCAATAATGTGACATATGCACATAAAAAGAAACCATGAGTCACTACCCTTGCACATGCCACATAAAATGCATTCCATGATGATTTCTAGCTCACAATTTCCATTTGTAAACATTAATCCAAATGTTTACAACAATAAAAAGATACGGCAACATCTAAAGTAAATCCGTGACGGATCACAAGGATACCCCTCACCTGTATATACATACCTGCATCCGCATCCCGACTGAATGCGAATGCGATGAGACTAAAATAATCCAACAAATCTAATACTAGGATCCGGCTTAAACCAAAGCTCACTAGTATGATCCGTCCGATCATGACCCGTGCACTACTGCACGTATATGATCGGACCCTGCCATATATCATACGGCCTCTACAACGTTTCGCCCGAAACTTGAAAACTGTCTGTGGGGGTTGTTCCCCTCCGAATGACGGCGCGACGCAGAGATGTCTTGCCTGAGATTCAGGGCAGATGTTATTTGGTTTTATCCTTCCACCTCTCCGAAGATGCCAAGTTGATTTATGGCACCGTGTATCGAAGGTTTTGACGGATGCGGCCGATGTAGCAGACTTCGTCAGATTCCCCCTCGCTTGAGGGGTTTTTGATTGTGAGGACGCTCTTCCCTACAGGCGCAAGCCCCTGCAGTTAATTACGCTACCGCATCGCGGTAACAACTTTCTCCTTCTCCAGATGTTCACTTTGTGTCGTGGGTGTTTGTTTTGTTTGTGGTTGCCCGTGGATTGTATACGGAGACTAATTTATGTCGTCGCCCGTAGGACGTGGATTAGTCCAAATCCGTATTTTCTTAAATTTGGGTTTAGGGTTTTGGTTTAAGGATACGTTAGCCATATTTGAGGTTAAGATCAACTTAAACGTTTGTTAAGGATACGTTAGTCCAATTTGAGACTAAGATCAACTTAACGGGATCGTTTAGATCCGACAAAAGAGCATTTGGGCTCTATTGTTCCAGTTTAGGGACATAGTGGTCCAACATTCCCATTTTGGGGACAAATATTGGTTTAAGAACGCATAACTCCATGAGTTTAAGGACCCCACAGCCCGTATTACCAGTTTAGGGACATGGTGGTCCAACATTCCCATTTTAGGGACACATATTGGTTTAAGGACGCATTAGTCCATGAGTTTAAAGACCCCACAGTCCGTATTAATGTGTGGTTGTCGGGACCCGTCACCTCTCTGACGACGTTGAAGGATTACAACGACAAATATCAGAGGAGTTCAGAGATGTACCCTTGAACCGGATGTAAATTGATTTGAGAGAGCAGTTGTGCTCAGTTCAATTTAATTTGAGGACTTACGGCCAGAATTGGGCTAAGTCCAGTTAGAAAATGTCTAACATTTTGTTCATGATTGGCCTGTTTAAGCCTTTGTTTGGGCTCTGCCCCTTTTTTAAAGCATTGGGCTTTCAATTAAATGCATAGCATTTATTTTGGCCTGTTAGGCCTTTTTAATTGGGCTATGTCCCTTTTCTTTAATAATGCAGAGCATTTAATGGTCTGACAGCGCGCCACGTGGCCTGTCAGGCGCTCTGCGCTAATTAAAGAGCGTAAGGCGCTAGCGCATGTGGAGGTGACACGTGTCATGCTCTGGCGAGCGCAAGCGCAGTGCGCTGCGCTGTTGCGCTGCTGACACGTGGCGTGCTCTGACACAGTGCACCAATCTAAGAGTGCAGCGCTATGTTTTTAGGAGCGCAAGGCGCAGTTTGACACGTGGCGCTCTCTGGTGACTTACGCCAATCCAAGGAGCGCAACAGCGCAAATCAATAGTGCAAGGCACTGTACAGTAGCGCAGAGTGCATCTTGATCTAATTTAGATCAAAGAAAAGAAGTTTTTCTTGTTCCGAAGATTTCAAGAACCAATGGTTCTGATTCTTATCAAAAGGCAATGCCTTTATATAGATCAAAAGATCTAATCATGAAATAGATTACTTCTTTATTATTATTTTTTTGAAGATCTTGATCTTTTTCTTAGATCTTTGATAATTTTTAGAAGAAATTCTTCTTTTATTTAAAGGTTTACCTTTTTTCTTTCGAGTTCTTCTCAAAGTTTTTAGAAGAGTTCTGTATCTCTATCTCTGTATTTTTTAGACTTGGAGTCTAGGGGCCTTTATATAGTGCCAATGAGTTTGTTAGGTTGATTACAGAGATCTTTCTCTGATTAATCTGGGGAAATTTCCCCTCCGTTGGATCTTTGATCCTATGGTCCTGTTTTACAGAAGATAATCTTCTTGTTTTAACAAGATTAGAAAGATCTTTTTAATTTTGATTTAGTGCTGGCACCGTTGGCGCAAGCGCACCTGCGCTTGACACGTGTCGCGCAGCGCAGAGCGCAAGTCATCTGAAGCGTTGCTTCCTTTATTTTTATTTTAAAACAGAGCCTTGCTCTGATTAGGTGCGCTGTCTTGGGTGCAGCGCTGGCGTGTCTGCTTTTGACACGTAGCGCGTAGCGCAAGGAATCTGAAACGTTGCTTCAATTTTAAATTTTTGAAATTCAAATAGAGCTTTGCTCTGATTGGGGGAAACAAATGCCCCCTCACCGTTGCACTCACGTGGCGCACACGTGGGTGCAGCGGTGACAAGATCCTAACCATTAGATCAACTCTGGAGTTGAAGGGGCGCTTAAGCGCCTATAAATAGGACCCTTGGTCCTCAACAGATGATTATCATCTTCAAGAATTCTTTTTCTCAGAACTTCAGAGCCTTGCTCTTACTTTCAAGAACTTTAAGAGTTAAACTCTAGAAAACTTTTAAGTAAAATTAACTTAAATTAAATTAAATTAATTTTAATTGACAGAGCCTTGCTCTCATAGATCTTTGATCTAAAGAAAACCCCTTTGGGGTTTCACCAATAGAGTCGTGCTCTCAAGAATCCATAGATCTAAAGAGATCTTGTTTCAAGGTTTTTAACCCATGAACAAAGCTTTGCTCATGGAAAAAATATAGATCTTTTTGACCTAAAAATGAAGAACTTTTAAGAGTTTTCATGGATCTTTAAGATCCCAGATTTTTTTAAATTTTTTAGGAGTTAATTTTTTTGATGGATTTTTCCATCATTATTACAGAGCTGGGCTCTTTTAAGGAATTTTATTCCCTTGTGACCAGAGTTTGACAAGTGTCACTCTGTGACAGAGCTTTGCTCTGAAAAGGGAGATTTTCTCTGTCTCAAGGGATTTCTCATTTAATGAGAATATTCTTTTGGGGATCTCCTCATTAATTGACAGTCTCATCCAATGATGGGGATGCCTTATTAACTGATGCATTGTCATCTAGATTTTGTGGGTCCCCTTTGGTCCCCTCTACACTGCATTGCAGTGTAGTATCAAGCGTCAGGCTTTTAAAATTAAATTATGATACTGACGGCCGAATTTCGTTTTTCTTTGCAGGCAATCATGTTTGCTGATCTGTCTTTCCCATTTGTTCGCTCAGAGGGAGGATTCTCTGAGGCGCCGGTGGACCGGGAGGTTCTCGCTCTCATTAAGGATCATGACCCCGAGTATAAGAACCTTCACCTGTGGGGTAGGTGGTACAATGAAATCATCAGGGGTTGCCGAAGCTTCGATTGCGCAACGCCGTCAGAGCCTATCTCTTCGATCCCCTATGCGGCTGCACCCCCGGTGAACTATGCCGTGGAGGTTGTAAATTGGAACTCGGAGGATCTCCTTCAACCTTCGATTGCTGCCATCCCCGTGCAGTCGCCGGCGGCCGTGGACATTCTGGGGCGACGCATATGCCAGGGTGAGGCACGCACTTGAGGACAACCTTATAATATTGGATTGACCTTTCGACAACCGGCTGGATATTTGCAGTGGGCCAGGTACATCCTATCAGCGAAGAGGATGCATCTGATGAAGATTAGTCTGTACTCCGCAGTCTACGTCTCATTGTTCGAGTACCCTGTTCCTCCGACGTGGTAGGTTAAGGCATTTATAGAACAATGGAACATCCCCACCCATACCTTCCTTCTATCGGACAGGGAAGTCTCCATCCCCGTGGAAGAGTTCGTTGAGATCTCGGGTTTGCCGGTGAGGGGGGAGCATTATGACGAGTTGCTTCCTCCTGACGAGTATATCTTCGCCACCAAGCCGCTGGTAATGGGCCTAACGCCGGAGAATGCTATTCAGCACCAGTTTCCAAGCCTGGTGAAGGTGCTGAATATGTATGAAGGTCTCTATTTGGAATCGGGAGTCCGGGGAGTCATTTTTGCAGATTTCATCGCCCGCTTTCTTCGACCGGAGATTCTATCGCAGCAGAGTGAAAAGTTCGCCAAGCTCGACGACCCCTTCGGCTTCGGCTTAGATCGTCGACCAGTATTGGAAGACGATCAAAAGGATTTCTATCTCCCCGATGCCGCTATCATGCCCTTATCAGAAATCGCCGTCCCGGGCATTGATGAGGAGACCTTTTTTCTAGGGTTTCTGGGGTTATGGCTGTGCTGGTTCGCGCTCCCCATGCACCCGCGCTACATGAGGCCGTCCGTTTTCTACCCAGTGCATCGGATGGTGGCTGGCATACAGTTGTCGATCGGAATCGCCGGGTTGGCCCACCTATACCATGGACTCAGTGTGGCGGCGGACGCAAATGAACCTAGGGTGCAACCTGCCAATTTCCCGATGCACTACTTCACTTCGTGGATGGAAATGCATATGCTCGGGGTATTCGGCGTTCATAAGAGCCCCTCGTTTTTTGAGAAGTGCAGACTCCCCAGAGTTATGCGGCTGATCGGCGCCTCGATTGTGAATCCGCCTCCGCGGGAGGCTAGGGGGTTGCTTCTTCGTCCGCACACGGTCGGGACGAGGATTTCTTTCATGGACAAAGTTGTGACTATCGGCCCGGAGACCTCCAAGGCGGTGTTGGCACTGCGTGATGGATTCAATGACGGGGCCTCCGTATTGAAAGCCCAGGAGATTCTTCACTTATACTCCATCCGGCCGGGCTTCCTGGTGTTCAGGCAAAACGACATGGCGCTCTTCATGAGCTATAACCCCCATCGGTTCGCCCAACAATCAAGCTACAACCAGGGGGTCCCGCTGGAGGCGTTTTTGGAAGAGCCCGCGGCCACCAGGGAGGGGATACGGAGTGCGCTGCACCATTTCATGCGGCTGAACACGGGCTCCCACTTCTTTATCAGCGAGCCGAGCTGCGTCCCCCGGGCCCTCCATGTGTACGTGGCTTGGTACGCGCACGCGATGGGTGCCGTCATCCGAGAAGAGAAGCGGTTGTTGGTCGACCGCAAGGGTGCGCCCCTGGAAGCGACCGCAAAGCTCCCCTGAGGCCAAGGATCCCGGTCGTTCCTCCGCTGCGAGATGCTGGAGCTGGGCCATCACGCGTGCTGAGCCCTCCGTGCGGATTACCCCGTGCTACCGCCGACGTTCCCCCAGAGCCCCGTGCTCCAGTGGAGATGGTGAATGTAGTTTCTCCTGAGTCTGGCGTGGGCTCGGACGTCGGGACCCGCCGCCCTAAGGTGCCTGCAAAGCATAGGCTGATTTTGGCGGCGACCGGGGCCCGCGGGCAGAAGAGGAAGAAGAAGTTGATCCTCTCTGCTGACGTTGCGTTCGGTCAGGAACCTCATGCTCCTTATAGTGAGGGCTTGGGTGAGTACGGGACCAACGAAGGATTATTTACGCCGCCAGACGACACTGATCTGGCGGCCGCCATCGTAGCTTCAGAGCGATTGGCGAGGCGCGATGCGTGGCTAGCTAAACTTGCTCAATCGGGTAATCACCAGTCATATTTTTCCGCCATTGCATCGTATTTTTATCATTGTCTTTGATTAACGCTTTTCCCCCTTTCCCCCTTTTTTTAACAGGCATTTCTACCGAAGAATCTATCGCTGCTTCCCTCAAAACTTTTCAGGAGGAGGAACGACTCAGAGCATCCTTAGGCCTTGGTACATTTCGGTCCATTGAGTCTTTATTCTCCTTTTTTATGGTCAATCTAACCCTTTCTTTGTCTTATTGAAGGGACCGCGGGATCTACTGCGCAAGCCGATGCAAGGACTCTCCCCGGGCCAGCTACCGCTGTTCCGGCCTCTTCGGAATTCCCGCAAGAGACCCGGCTCAAAAAGCCGATGATGGATGCCTTGAAGGCTCTGGAGGCAACTCTAAACGCGGACGACGACGCCTTGTTGGAAGCTTCCAAGAGGTTCGTCGTGACGACCTGGGAAGAGAGGGAACGCTTGAAGCGCGCAGCGAAGGAGCGCAGCGCTGCTTTGGCCGTGGGAGCGGGCCCAAGCGCCATTATTCCCGCTGCCACTTCTTCCGAGGAGCCCCCGGTCACCTTGTCTACTGCTCATAGACAGGCGGTGCGTGCAGCTCGAGGGGCGAACGATCAATCCACCTCAGGTAATGTGTTTTTCGAGGTTTTGTTGTAAGAGTTACAAAACTATCGGTCCTGATACACCTTGTCTTGCAGGGCCAAGTCCAACTGAAGGAGCGGCATAAACCGTCGAGCCTGAAGGGACGGTGGAGAAGGTAGTAGTCGAAACCAAGCCGACGGTAGGCGGTGCAGTGTTCACACCATAATATTGTATTATTATATTCCCCATTCTTATTCTTTTTATAAATAAACATGTGCTTTTGACGCATGTCTGCTACATATTACAGGTTACAGGTTCTTGGACAAAAAACAGTGAAAATGATGAAAAGACGATGCAAAAGTGGACTTTGACCAACAAACAGAAGACTCTTGATCAAGCCTATATCAAAGATAAAATTCAAAAAGTACAAGGCAATGTAAGGTCCAAGATTACAAAGCGAACGGTTAAAAGCCCACCGCAATTATTCACTGGAGATCTGGAAGAAACATAGAAGCTATTTTAATAAAGAACCAAATAATAAGGAAGCCCAAAGATCCAAGGCCCAATACTTTCTTTTAAAGAGACATAAAATTTTACTAAAGCTTGAAGTCTACTTTGACTAGGTCTTCCTAAGGATATTTTGGTAAATGTAGACATGCAAATCAATTGTAACCTAGGGTTTCTATCTCCTATAAATAGAAGCCCAAATCATTGTATTCTTTTCATGCCTCCCTTCAATAATAAATTTTAGAATTCTTTTGGAGAGCATCGGTGTTTCTTTTCAATTCATGAATTCAGATCTGACAACCCTGCGTTGATGATTGGAGAGATGCATCTGTAAGTAGATTTAATTCCTTTCTCTAGTTTAGATTTCAATTCTTGCCTTAGGTAATTTTAATTCTCTGCCCTAGATAAATGTTCTTCAATTCCCTAATGAGTGAGTAGTTTCCTCGCTTGTTAGGGTTAGGAATAGGGAAGGAATTGAGAGATGAAGATCTCTCATCTCTTTTCTTTGCCAATCTTTTATGAAAATTAGAACTCCATGCATACCTTCTTATTCCGCTCCCTACGGCACTCTACCCTCGAGGTAATGGTGATTCCGTAGTCTAAAGGCCCGGATTCTAAGGTTTTCCATGGAGGTTAGGGTAAAGATTAAGAAAGGAAGGACAAGGATCTAGAGGAAGAATCAATCTTCCCAATCATCCTAATCCCCTTTGTTAAGATTTACCATAACACTAATATGATATCTTTAATTAAAGGCAATGGAAAGAGATGTAGATCTTTGTTTACCAAATTTTCCCTAAACCTAATCCTAGCAAGTTTCAAATCCTAGTATCATACAACTTCAATTTTTAGATTTAATAATCAATCCGAACACCCTTCGGAATTAACTCGTTAGCGCGATTAGGAAATTCACAACATCCCTGTGGACCGACCTGTACTCACCGGCTAGCTGCAAAGCGACGCCGTTCTTGATTGCGGTTATAAATATTTTTGATCTATCTTTTAGAAAGCGCAAGCATGCTAAATCATCAAACCAATCAAATGGCGCCGTTGCCGGGGATGGCGTAGAACTTTCCTTTTCGCAATTTCGGGTTAATCAAAATTTAAAAAAAAATTCATAAAAATCTAAAAAAATCCAAAAAAAAAATTATAAAAAATATATAATCTGGTATTTTTGGAAGGGAAACTTTGTTGTTTGAATTTTGCAGGATTTGCACACATTCGGATCTGGAAATTTATAGAAGGCGAATCAGAAAAGGATACATCAAAACAGAGAGGGATTGCAAGTATAGAGCTACAGAATTTTTTCAGAGGTCTGATCTCTCCATCCCACCGCTAAACCGCGGCCTAAGCACTCTCCCGCCGCCCTTCCACGACCCTTTTGTGACATCAATGCGTGAAATTTTGTCGGTTTGTTCCTCTTTCTCCCCTATGCAAATCCCCATATATCTTTTTGTCAAATCTTCTGCAGGATTCTTCGCGCTAAAAATCTTTTCCCTTCCAACTAACAAGTCTTGTGCAGGATTTTTGCGCCTCGCTTAACATAGAAATTGATTGCAAGTAATCTTTTTTGTTGCATCTCTTTTCTCGAATATCTTTTTGCAACAAATTTTTCCAACTAAAGATTCTTGTTGTATGCTTCAAATAATAACCAATTGCAAGTAATATTTTGCTGTTGCATATCTTTTCTATAAAATATTTTGCTGTTGCATATGTTTTCTCTAAAATCTTTTTGCAACAAATTTTTTCCAAATAAAGAGAAAGAAAAAATTAATGAAAAATGAAAATAAAAAGGTCAAATATTTTATAGAACTTGCAAATTTTTTTAGCCCTAAATAAATCCTTGCACCACCCAACCTTCCTTCTTGTCACCTTTCTTCTTCTAACATGGGTACCCCACACAATAAATCATTAGCCGAACTTTGGTATCCCGAACCTAATTTTGCGTCATATGTTATTGTGTTCGGTCAATTTAAAGACGATCCTTCCATGCCTAAAAAATCTTTGAAAGATCACATAGAGAAGTCTAGGAGAAACAGTTTGACTTTTCAACCCACTTTGTGTCAACCAAGTCAACCTTCACCACCTTCGTATGTTGACACCACTTCTTTAAGTCCTTCTGTCACTCCTAGGCCGATGTCCATTGCTGAGCACATTGCTAAATCTCGCAGCCGATCTTTCACCCCTCTCCACTCATCTAGTTCTAGGGATCCACAAGACTATTCACCTTTTTATCCATATGTTGACCCTACCCCTGTCCAATCTCCCACTTCCTACCAGTCCTACCCGACCTTACCACCTTCACTAGACACTGCTTCGACACAACCATTAGGGAGTTTCACATATCCAAACAATTTCGAATTTTTTACCGAAACCCCCTTACCACCCAAGTCTAGCTTGGAAGAGGCGTTGGAGGCGTATATCGCAGCAACAAATAAAATGGTTAGGAATGTGGAAGCGTCCGTGGCCGCCCTTATGCAACCTGCTGAACCGGTAGCTAGTTTCCCGCTAGCCCCAAATTTTTCAATGTATGAGGAGGTGGTTAGACAGAATGAGAATGTGAGAGGATTTCCAAATCAAACCTACCCTTACCCAATTGAAACCCACAACTCCGGTTTTCCATCGATTGCCCTGAATAGTTCACCTGTTCAACATAAAAACGAGTTGTGTGATTTTGTAGTGTTTGATTTGCCAAATTATGAGGAACCCCTTTCGAGTGCAACAACACCTAATCCGTTTGACCTTTACACTTCCACTCTAGAACCTACATTGATAAACATCCATGCTTTTGAGGAGGTGTCTAAAGAAATTGATTTTCACTTGATTGAGGATATAGACGCCGGGAATATTTCGGATGATGAACCTGTCGATTTAATTGAAATTTTATGTTCAAATCATCATCCCGAGTTATTAAATCTTTCTCCCGAATCTCATATGCGTCTTGATTTTGATGATAATGGCATGGATGAGTTAAATATTGAGGAGAATTATGAGGATAATATTGAGGAGAGTAGTGAGGATCATATTGAGGTTGAACCATTTTTCTTTGATGTGTCGGATTTTCCAATTCATCCTCTTGAACCTTTACCTAAATCACCCTCTCTCTTTTCCATCGTTCCGATCAAGCCTCATTTCACGCTTGACGACTGTGAGCTTGAAAACTTTTCCTTTGAATCTGATACAGTTCTCACAGCCGATGACACTTACGAGTGTTTCACTTTTTCGGACGATATTGAAGTCTCACCGCCCGAGTTTGCATCCTTTGCATTTTCAGATGAATTAGTTAATCCATCAGACTCGGTTGCTTACAGTCGTTTCGAACCATTGATGGAATCTTTCCAGTTCGACACAGTTTACTACGGTGAGAATGAGATTATCCCTAATTCACTCCCTTTCGTCCTTCCTATTGTTCCGACCGTGCAAATGACCGTTACGCTTTCATCTCCGATACCAAGTTCAGCGTACCCATGTTTTCTTGCGAATCTTGAGGGGTTTGACCCTATTTCTCGACGAGTAGATAGGTTAGCGCAATCGCTCATAACATATCGGTCATCACATATTGCGCTAATTTATTCACTCAATTTACACCCTCAAGATCGTACTCCACTTCCTTCTTCTTTTCGCCATTCTTCTCCCCCACCGAGACCATATTCTACCATTCTTCATTCCACACGGTCTCGCGTGCTTCTCAGTTTCTTGCACCAACTATACCATTTCTACGATAAGATTTTTGAATGGTTGGTGCTAAATTTTGGCTTGTGCAAGGCCAAGCTTAAGTTTGGGGGAATCTTTGTATATATGTATATATTTTTTTTGTTTTCTTTTTCTATAAAAAAAATTCAAAACATTAAAAATATAAAAAAAAAATTATAAATAAATAAACTGGGGAGTGCCGGCATTTTGACCCTCTTGGTGTAGCATGACAGTGAGGACACTGTCAAGTTCAAGTTTGGGGGTATACTCGGTACGTCTTCTTCCTTCGCATTCATTTGTACATATTTTTGCATTTGCATACTTATTTGAAAACCCATAAAAATTGAAAAATTTCAAAAATTATAAAAATTTTTGTATTCAATTTTGGCTTATTTGACTAGAGTTTGACAAATAGGTTAACTGCCTAGGAACAACTAGATCTTAGACTTAGTGAATTAAAAACCCTAAAGATAACGTTCCTTAAAGTTTAACGGTAGAAAGTATATGCCTAGTAGTTTATTTAGAAATAGGCAAATTTTGGGTTCACTTCTTGGGCTAAGTTGAAACAAAGGAAGAGTATTGATGTTCTTATTAGAGTATAAGTTTGAAAAATAGTTCCTAGCTTAAGTCTAGATTCTGAAAATGTATACCCTACAATTTGCACAATCACGCACCTTGAAACTTGGAATAGTAGAAGAGACCTTGAAATGCTCTTGTCTAAAGTCCTTAGTACAATGAAAATAAAAGAAAAAAAAAGTGAATAAAGAAAAAAATGGACACTGGTTTTTGTGATTACTTAAGGCTGTAAAAAAATAGAAAAATATTTAGCAAGGGTACCTTATCACCTAGTGACTTAAACCAACTGGTTTGGGAGTCACTGCTAAAGCCTTGGGTGTTGCAAGACTAGGAATTACGCTTTAATGTGCAAACACATCTTGTAATCGGTTGTTGGTACCTCAAGAAGTATTAACGGTCGCATGAAGGATGTGTAAGCAAAATTCAATTAAAAATTCACCTACTAATAAGTACTTTGGACAACGGACAAGAGCATGATTGCTTGATTTGAATTTCCAAGTGTAGGGGTGATTTATACACACACGTAGGGGTATGTGATTGGGATTTAGATAAGAGAAAGGAGTGAAGAATAGAACTTGTATCTTTAGTAAGGGTTGATAGAAATTCCTAAGTGGAGATGGAACCCTAGAAGGAAAACTTAAGAAATGCCGAAAGCTAGGTAATTCTACAGGATATATATAATCTTAAGTTAAATAATGAGGAAGTGTGAAGAATATGGGTGGATAATTTATGAGTCGACGATAATATAATTCCTTGTTAGAAAACCTAATTGGAAAACAAAAGTCGAACAGCCAAATTGATAGGATTTTGTGGGTGTAATCCGCTGAAAACTCTCAGGAGACAACACTCCTCCTACTAGGGACACCTAGAGGTTTAACGGCTTGTTGCACGTGCTCAGTGCAATCGCGTTTCCCTGCGAAAGTGCGGCTAGGTTAGATTTTTATTGAGAATAAAAATAAGTTTGCTCGAGGACGAGCAAAACATAAGTTTGGGGGTATTTGTTCACACCATAATATTGTATTATTATATTCCCCATTCTTATTCTTTTTATAAATAAACATGTGCTTTTGACGCATGTCTGCTACATATTACAGGTTACAGGTTCTTGGACAAAAAACAGTGGAAATGATGAAAAGACGATGCAAAAGTGGACTTTAACCAACAAACAGAAGACTCTTGATCAAGCCTATATCAAAGATAAAATTCACAAAGTACAAGGCAATGTAAGGTCCAAGATTATAAAGCGAACGGTTAAAAGCCCACCGCAATTATTCACTGGAGATCTGGAAGAAACATAGAAGCTATTTTAATAAAGAACCAAATAATAAGGAAGCCCAAAGATCCAAGGCCCAATACTTTCTTTTAAAGAGACATAAAATTTTACCAAAGCTTGAAGTCTACTTTGACTAGGTCTTCCTAAGGATATTTTGGTAAATGTAGTCATGCAAATCAATTGTAACCTAGGGTTTCTATCTCCTATAAATAGAAGCCCAAATCATTGTATTCTTTTCATGCCTCCCTTCAATAATAAATTTTAGAATTCTTTTGGAGAGCATCGGTGTTTCTTTTCAATTCATGAATTCAGATCTGACAACCCTGCGTTGATGATTGGAGAGATGCATCTGTAAGTAGATTTAATTCCTTGCTCTAGTTTAGATTTCAATTCTTGCCCTAGGTGATTTTTATTCTCTGCCCTAGATAAATGTTCTTCAATTCCCTAATGAGTGAGTAGTTTCCTCGCTTGTTAGGGTTAGGAATAGGGAAGGATTTAAGAGATGAAGATCTCTCATATCTTTTCTTTGCCAATCTTTTATGAAAATTAGAACTCCATACATACCTTCTTATTCCGCTCCCTACGGCACTCTACCCTCGAGGTAATGGTGATTCCGTAGTCTAAAGGCCCGGATTCTAAGGTTTTCCATGGAGGTTAGGGTAAAGATTAAGAAAGGAAGGACAAGGATCTAGAGGAAGAATCAATCTTCCCAATCATCCTAATCCCCTTTGTTAAGATTTACCATAACACTAATATGATATCTTTAATTAAAGGCAATGGAAAGAGATGTAGATCTCTGTTTACCAAATTTTCCCTAAACCTAATCCTAGCAAGTTTCTAATCCTAGTATCATACAACTTCAATTTTTAGATTTAATAATCAATCCGAACACCCTTCGGAATTAACTCGTTAGCGCGATTAGGAAATTCACAACATCCCTGTGGACCGACCCGTACTCACCGGCTAGCTGCAAAGCGACGCCGTTCTTGATTGCGGTTATAAATATTTTTGATCTATCTTTTAGAAAGCGCAAGCACGCTAAATCATCAAATCAATCATGCAGCCGTAGCCGCCGGGCGTGAGCTAGGGGCTAACGAAACAATCACGCCTACTATGCCCGAGAAGGTTGCCGATGCCGAGCCCGAGGGTGCGGCAGGTGAGACGGCTGCTACAACCGAGCATGGGGCAGCGGCGCATGGAGCGGCTGCGATCGATGAACCCATGGCGGCGGTGGATGAGACGGCAGCGACCGCCGAGCCCGAAGGGGTAGCGGGCGAAACGGGCATGATTGTTGAGGGCGAGACGGCCGCTCTTTCTCAAGAGTCGGGCACCGTTCCGATCATTGCTCTCCCAGCCTTCGGTCCCTCACCGTCTCCCGGCCTTGCAAGCACAACGACGGCCCCCGTATAATCTGGTGATGAGGCGACGGGAGGTGAACCCATCTCGATGGAGGAGGGAGACGCCGCCGTTTCGGCCGGCGACTCATCAGGTAAATTTCGGGTTACCATCCTTTTCTTTATTATGCAACTTTTTTGACTGCTTATCTTGTTTTTAACGCAGGTGCGGCCAGTGCTGATGCCCCATTGCTCGAGGGAGCGCCGTCAGCTACTGCCTTGACGGTGGCCACCTCTCTACCTTCTCTCGCACCGTCGCAAATGCTGGAAGGTATGGATTCATGATCCATCAGTCTTATCTTTACTTCATAATTTATGTACTGATGTCGTGCTATTGCGTCTTTGCAGGAGTGCTTTTTGATCATCTTTACTAGGTGCTGCACGCCCACTTCTCCTTCCCGTCAGAGCTTGCTTCCTCCAGTGGCGCTGGTGAGTATAGTTTTCAATTGATACCTTTTCTTTTTCCGATAATGAAATTGTCTCTGATTCTTCCTTGCCCTGATTGCAGTGCTACAGATCGATGGAGGAGATATAAGATCAGCCGCACCACCGGTCCTCCCGGCTTTGCCGCCTGCTGCAGCTGGTATAGTAAATTCCCTTATTGGTGACTTTCTTATATTTCTTGAACCGTCATCTGATTATGTTTTGTTTTTCAGCTGTCGTTCCGATTCCGGATCCCTTTGAGTCTTGCATCGTAATGCCGGCATGCCCATTCTCCAGGCGTCCATCCTCAAAGGGTGCTGCGATGAGTTTGAGTATGCTGAGCGGATGCATCGAAGAGCTTGACACAGAAGCTCCCCCATCTGCCGCAGATTTCGTTGCGGAGGTTAATCCGATGCTGGAGACGCTTGCAAATTTTCATAATGAAGGCGTCATCGAGTCTTAGGTTAATCACTGCAGGGGGATCGAGGCCCGCCTGCGCCAGCTGGAGCTTATGCGTCCTGCCCCCGAGATTTTGGCCGCGAGCACTCAACGGGCGGCATGGATTGAGCAGAGAGCTTCTTAATTCCGCCATCATGAACAAGAAGTTGCTTTAAGGCATAAGGAGCACGGAGAGACTTCGAGCAAATCTGCCCGACTGCATGCCCAGGTAGATGCAAATGCTGCACAGTTGAAGGTTATCTTTGAAGGCCTTCTGCGATGCATCTCTGACGGGTTAACACTGAGGCAGCAGCTTGACGTTGTCGAGCGGGATGCAACAAATCAGGAGGCAGCCCAGCAGGCAGTTGAGGAGCGACTTTCATCCTTCCTGCAGCAGCGGGCTCAGGTGGAAGCAGAATTGGCGGTGGCAGCCGATCAGGAGAAGGTATTGAAGGAAGTGCGCGAGCAATTGATGGGGATATTTAAGACACTTCCTTCTCAGTAGCTGCCTTTGTATCAATTATACACTTGTAATCTTTGAATAATATGTATACATTCATTATTCTTTTATACGATTCTCCTTGTACTTAATTGAATTCATGAATAAAGATACACACATTTTCTTTTGCAATGTCTCATGTCATCTCTGTGCTTTCTCCCTTCTTTTATTATCAGCATGTTACCTTAGTAAACAAGGTTGACAGATAATAGAGCGAGCATCTTATATTGGCTTCTTCAGGAGGTAGTGATGGCTTAGGCCGTAGGTTCAGATCTGCTGCCTAAGACTGTTCAACTCTATGAGCCATGAGGGTCTCATAAAGACTTTTCTCCCTACAAGTCGTGAGGATCTCGTAGGTGTGTTTTCTCCTAAGGAATCGTGAGCATTCCTAAGTGCGTTTTCTCTTATAAGTCGTAAGGATCTTATAAGAGAATTTTCCCTCTTACGAGTCGAGAGGACTCGTAAGTGGTTGTTTCCCTCCTTGTTGAGATTCGACTTTGGAGAGTGTGACCCGTGAATGTTGTGCAAGAGTCCATTTTGGATCGACTCGCAGGGTCCCAGTGCTTAGGAAACAGGTTTTTTAATCCCCGCTGCCTAAGGCTTTCTCTCATAAGTCAAGACGAATCGAGAAGTTCTTGCAAAGACACTAATTTCCTCACGAGTCGAGACGAATCGAGCAGTTCTCGCAAGAATATCCTAACGTCATAGTTAACCTCTGCTCTTTACGACAGAGGTCCGTTAGGTTCTGTGGCACTTAGGGTTTTATCCGTCGTACCGTCGCATTGGATGATGTATTCCTCGATAGGCAATCTTGTTGTTCGAGCAGCCTTGCAATTGTCGTGTCTCTGATCCTTTTGGGGGCTGGACAAGACGTCTTCAAGCAATCCTCCTAGGCAGTTTGACCGTCGGAAGAGCAAGCGTTAGGAATTTTGCCATGCCGCTTTTTACTTGAGGTTAGGCTCATTTTAGAGAGCCCCGATGAGTCATAACCACTCCGCGCTGGTGTGGGATGATCTCCGATAGTCTTTCAGGCTTTATATGACTTGTCGTTAAGACCCTGAAGCTAGGAATTTGGCCTTTACTTTGTTTGTTGGCATTGCGTCATCTATATCGAGATGAATGTCGCGGTTGTCTCTAGGTTATTGGTGAACCGTCGAGATTTGGAACTAGAGATTTTGCCGTGGCTCCTTTTGGTGATGTTGCGTCTGCTGTGTCGAGACGAACGTCGAGGTGGTGACCACTCCGTACTGGTGCGAGTTGATCTCCGATTGTCTTTCAGGCTTTATATGACTTGCCATTAAGACCCTGAAGCTAGGAATTTGGCCTTCGCTTCGTTTGCTTTGGCGCATCCAAATCCTGCTGGGGGAAGAACGCTGGGGTGACATCTCGTCTGCTGTATCGAGACGATCGTCGAGGTGGTGACCACTCCGCGCTGGTGCGAGATAATCTCCGATTGTCTTTCAGGCTTTATATGAGTTGCCGTCAAGACCCTGAAGCTAGGAATTTGTCCTTTGCTTCATTTGCTTTGGCGCGTCCGAATCTTGCTGGAGAAAGGATGCTGTAGTGACATTTCGTCTGTTGTGTCGAGACGATCGTCAAGGTGGTGACCACTCCGCAATGGTGCGAGATGATCTCCGATTGTCTTTTAGGCTTTACATGACTTGCCGTCAAGACCCTGAAGCTAGGAATTTGGCTTTTGCTTCATTTGTTTTGTCGTGTCCGAATCCCGTTGGAGGAAGAACGCTGTGGTGACGTCTCGTCTGCTGTATTGAGATGAACGTCAAGGTGGTGACCATTCCGCACTGGTGCAGGATGATCTTCGATTGTCTTTCAGGTTTTATATGAGTTGCCATCAAGACTTGGCTCCATTTTCTGATGGTGCATGGGGAGGGAGGATGTGTTTCCTTCTGTGTTTGTGCCCCTGGATTGTATACAGGGATTGCTGTGATATCGCCTGTAGGGCATAAATTTCATTTTTTTTATTTCATTCCGCGATGCACTATTATTTCAGCTTTTATATCGCGAAGGTCGCGATTGCCCAATCATTTCGGCTATTTTTCACAGTGCCCAATCATTTCGGCTATTTATTTTATTTTTACTCGCTACTTTTTATTGCGAGTTGCCCAATCATTTCGGCTATTTTGCATGCATACATTTTTACTTGCTGATTTTGTTGCAAGTTGCCCCATCATTTTGGCTATTTCGTATGCATATGTGGCTTGCTGTCTTTTCGCCGTAAGCTTGGGATTAGACACCGATTTTGGCATCAGCACTGCTACAACTGGGATGTTGCCAGGAGCGAATCATCATTTGCCTCTGTCGATGTTGAACAAAGGTGGCTTAGTAAACAGGGTTAGGATCCTGTCGACTAAGGCTTTTGACTTCATTAGCCGTAAGTGTTAGTGCATATGCCCTAGAGGCCATTACTGTATCATACTAGTTTGTATATTACTTAATGGAAGCTTGGGATATTCACAGTTTTATAGACAATCTTGCTCAAAATAGTAGTATGCTACTTGGTTTGTTTCTACTTTAATGTGTACATGTGTTTATTTTAGTATATCACCTATACACATTAGTGGAGCCCTTAGGATCTTTGCTTGTTTACCAGCGTTGTGATGGCAGTCACATTCGTGGGGGCTGGTAATCCACAAGCACATCCTTATGCAGGTCCCTAGTCATAGGACTATCGAGACAGGGCATCGATACTCCGGAGTAGACTAGCGTATGTGCTTCTCATCCCAGCAGGGGAGACGGTCTGTCCCACAGCTGTCAGTACATCGTACTTGAGATAGTATGCGGGTGCTCGTTAGGTTATGAGTACACTGGACAGGACTCGTCGGGAACTGTTGGTTGGTACTATACCTATCGTCAGTTATCAGTTCCCAGGTGACATGAGTACAGCTTAGTCCGCTGACTTGACACTGTCACTTCGCCTCGAGTGTGTTCCCACTGTACTTAGATTACTACCCTACCACGGCTCAAAAGAGTCGTGCAAACAGGTAGTAGTTGGGTGCAGTCCCGAAGCACATGTAGGCAGTGACGGTTAGACAAGATTCGTCTCTCCCGGTATTGGGGGTTGATATCGCGCTGTGTCTAGGAGAGCCATTACACAAAGTCCCTGGCCAGGGTAAGCGAGATATACTGGTAGGTTTCCAGTGTTATCTCAGGGTGTTCTTGGCTACACTCTAACACGACTTGTACCGCTATTAGGGGACTGACGTTTACCGCCCCCTAGGCCCGCCATGCGATATTCTCAGACGAACAGACTGGACTGTACTCAGATTGTCACATTCAGGCTCAGTAGGAGTTCAGATGGGTTTCACCTCGTCCGTCTTCTTATTGGCATCTACCTGGGGGCCGTTACCCACAGCTAGTGCCACTTGCGGTCTGTGGTTAAACCCACTGCCAGCGTAGTGTCGAGTCTTTAGAGTCCCACACAGAGAGCTATTCGCATTTAGGCAAAAGAGTAGAGGTCGCATGGTTTTGCGACAGGGTTCGGTCACATCCGTGCACTTGTGCACGTTTAGTGTCCGGGCAGTTATCACTTGCGGGCTTTGGTTTAATCCAAATCCTAGTGTACGTTTTAGGATTGGTTTTATCTCATTTGTATTCGTGTTCCTCGGAATGCGGATTTGGGTGTGTATGCACGATTGACAGAGACAGAGGCAGAGGATTCTCATTAGGGTTGTTGACTGTTGACTTTTGCTAAACCCTAACGAGAATAAGAAATATGATTAATGATAATATTAATTAAGTATTATTGTGCCATGGTTGGGTTGAAAGGTTGACTTTGTTGACTTGTTGACTTAGTTGACCGGTTGACTAGGTTGGACTTGTTGACCATCATCATGACAATGGCTATCATTTCTTGGCATTGACCTTGGCTTGCTTGTTTGTTCACAAATTGCATTTAATGCATGAAATGATATGGCCATTTGATATGATAACAACCATCACATAATACTCGATTATTATTATGAGTTATGATTATTTTGGATTATGAGAGCAAGGGTGAGAAAAGTCTTGCTCATTCTATCATTCTCATTCTCTCTCATCCTCAAGCTCTCCCTCTTCCTCTTGCTCTCTCTCTAGTTCATGGTTCTATTGTCTCATGTGTCGAGAAGCAAGAACCATAGAGATAAAGCCTAACACACTTCTCTACTTATCCTAGTATACAAGGTTTAGCAAACCAAGTGTTCTAGTTTCCTCAAGATTGAGGTTGAAGCCAAAGATAGAAGCTTTCAGGTAGATCCATCTTCGGCACAAAGAGACGACGAGGAGAGAACCATCCGACCACTACAAGGAGTCCAAGAGAAGGAGTTCAAGTTAAGGTATAACCCTTAACCGAGTAGGTAAAACTCCTAGTTAGGTTGTTAGATAGTTGTTTAACAAAGATCCGTATTTTGAGTCCATGTTACCACCAAAAGAAAAATCGTTTTTCATCATTTCCGCAAGCCCGAAAGAACCGGGAGAGGTAACGTGGACTTACAGTGGTATCAAAGCCTAGTTAAACACTATCTAACATGTTAGTAAAGTAACTAGAAGTTCGATCGGAGAAAAAGTCACGAAACGTGCCCGGAACATGAACTTTCTGTCGATTTTTAAACTGCTGTAAAAATTATTTGACATATACCAAAAACCGGCTCAGGGTTTTTAGTGAACAGTGCAGAAAAACGATCCACTGAACCGACCAACTCACCGCGGAAACGCGGCAAGAAGAGCTTCTTGCCGCGGAACCGCGGCCGAGTTGACTCGGTCGTGGATCGGTTTTGCTGCAGTGTATTTTTGGGGGTGTTTTGGGATTTTTGGAATATGATTTTTCTGCCTAGATTTTCCAGAAAGCAAAATTTGTTTTTGGGGTTTAAAAATCCGTATTTTGATCGAACTTCTAAAGACTTAAGCTAATGGGTTATATCTGTGATGTGATATATGTATTGAACGTTTGATAATCGCTATACGTCGATCAGTGGGGGTTATACATATCTGTGATCTGTAATGTTGATGGTAGGTGTATATGAATTCATTGGATTGTCGCGGATGAATAGCCAGGGGGTTGTGAGATGAGAGTTTTCTTTTTGTTTCAATTCATGTAATTTGTAATTGATGTAATATTATTTATATGGCCGCACAACCGGGATGGGGTTGTAGCCGTCATTGTATAATTTCTTTTACTGTTTTTGCTCCTAGGATAGACCCAAGGTGGGGTGCACAAACTACCGGGTATCTCGAAGTGCCGAGTGGCCTACTCACGGTGTTGAGGGAGGTTGCTTCGCTTCGGGTACTTGGCGGGTAGTTTGCTGCACCCGTAGGGGTCTAGGGTGGGGTCTTGGCTATTCATCGCGACCGTGTAATCCGCTCTTCGTTACAGGCTCGTACGGAATGCGGATTCCTAGTATATCCAATGTGTTCATCTGTGATCTGGAATGGTTATCATTGCATGTGACAAATGCGTATATCTATATATGATATCTATTTAGGCGTTGCTTATGTTTTGCATCCGCGCTAGTCCAGCCCCCGCTCTGTCGTTAGTTAAGTAACTAACGGGTAATGATGGGGCCCCGTGGCAAACGCGGATGGCATAAGCGTACGTTATATTTTTGTTGTTTTCTGCAATGGTAGGATTAAATGATGGGACGCATTAAATTAATGCAAGACAATAAACCAAAGTTGAGTCGTTGGAACACTTTCAAAACCACTCGGTTTCTTTTCAAAAAACAACTTTTAAACGCGGAGCTTAAGCCACTCCTTTTAAAAGCTATCTCGTTCTATCGATTATATCAAGTTCACTACGTTCGCGGTTTCACCAAAACCATTCGTAGCCCTCCGTCGTTTCACATGGATAGTCAATAGTATTCAAGCTATGTTTGCTGGCCAAAGTCAAGGCATAGTGATTGGTAGCTATTGGGTATTCATGTGCAGCATAAATAGATGTGTTGGTTTAGGACAGTCGTACTGCCTTGTTGGCCAAAGTCAAGGGTAGGTACGGGTGGGTTCAAATTAACCTGGAGAATGACGGGTAGAACTTGACATGTGACTTATGATTTGTTGGCCAAGGTCAAGATCATAAGAGCATGAGGCAAAAATCCACATCGGGAGTTTCAAAAGAAACTGAAACTTGCTAGCGCTGCATACCATTTGGAGTGTGATGATTCTGGTAGGATTCCTTCAGTTTTGTCACGCGATGATATTTGGATCCCGATCCTACTGTGAGTATATGCTACTCATCCGGAACTTTCTCACTTAACGATCAATGCTATAAACCAAGTAGGTGTCTAGAAAGGTGTTAGCGGGGCTACGCCCACAGGGAAAAGAGGTTATTTAATTAAGGAACTTCGCGAAAGCGTTGGAAAACCTCCCTCGAAGTACCAACACTGGCTTGGCTGAACGGCTAAGCAAGTATTGTACGGTGAGATTAATCCCGACTAATTCTTCCTTTTTGGTTTGAGGAGGGATTCGAGAGACAGTGGGAGCCATCCTGTTTAGACAAATTAAAAACCACTCTAAACTTGCAAGAGCATCATGCTAAAGTATTTCTTCTCTCTCTCCTAATTGCAGCGACCAAACATCATGACTGGACTTAAGTTGCTACTAGATAAAAACATACTGACAGGGCCAAACTACAAAGATTGGCTCAGGAATGTCAAAATGGCAATCACTTATGACAAGTTGGGGTATCTCCTCACCACCAAAGCTCCCCCTGTCCCAGGTCCCAAAACCAGCGTCGCGGATAGGGAAATCCGTAAGACCTGGGAAATCGACTGCGCGAAGGCCAAGTGCCTCGTGCTTGCCTCTATGGACAATGAACATCAGAAGAGGCACGAGAATATGGACCTTGAATCCATATTTCTCCATACAAAAGAACTGTATGGAGAGCAATCTCGTATCGCCAGATACGAAGTCTCGAAAAAGCTGTTTTCGGCGAGATTGGCCGTCAGATCATCGGTAGCGGAACACGTGCTTAAGATGATTGGCTTCATTGAGGAGCTCACGGACCTTGGGACCACGTTAGAGAACGAGCTCTACACGGACTTGATTCTCCAGTCCCTTCCTTCCACTTACGCCCAGTTTATCCTGAACTTCAACTTGCAAGAAAAAGAAGTTGAATTTTCAGAACTCTCAACATGCTGAGGAGTGCAGAGGGCACCCTACAGAAAGGTAGGGAAACATCCACTTTGTTTGTAGGAGGATCTTCCTCTTCTAAGTCCAAGGCGAAAGCCAAGGGAAAGAAGTAGAAAGCCTCCGCCAAACCAAGGGGCGGTGTTAGTAAAGTGGATACGAAGGGAAAGACAAAGGTAGCGGGAAAGCTTGTGGGAAAGGAAGAATGCTTTTACTGTCACAAGAGTGGACACTGGAAAAAGGATTGCAGGGCTTGGAAGGCCAGAAACCAGGATCTGAAGCAAGTTGCGGCTTCAGCTTCAGGTGTGTATGTTATTGAAAACTGTCTATCAATAAACTCTACATCCTGGGTATTGGATACCGGATCAGGATCTCATATCTGTAATTCTTTACAGGCACTGAGAAGGCGTAGGGTTTTGAATGCAGGTGATATGACCCTTAGAGTTGCAAACGGAGCTGGCATGGATGCTGAGTCCGTGGGGGACTATCACCTGGGAATGTCAGATGGACATGTTTTGGTTTTGCGTGATTGTTATTTTGTACCCAATGCAACCTGTAATATCATATCTGTATCTTTATTATCTAAAGAAGGTTATGAATTTGCATTTGTAAGTAATGTTGTGAACATTCACCTTAATCAAGTTTTGATTGGGTCAGGTACATTAAGCAATGGTATATACGTATTAAACCAACCACAGATTTTCAATGTCCAGAGTACACACAAAAGAAAGTCTCCGGAAACAAATCAGGCTTTCTTATGGCATTGTAGACCGGGTCACATCAATGAGAAAAGGTTGACGAAGTTACATACAGAAGGATATTTGGATCCGTTCGAATATCAATCATATGCAACTTGTCAATCCTGTCTCAAAGGAAAGATGACAAAGACTCCGTTCACTGGACACGGAGTAAGAGCGAGCGAGCTCTTGGGACTCGTACACAGCTACGTATGCGGTCCAATGTCTACGCATGCGCGAAGCGGTTATTCTTACTTCATTACTTTTACGGATGACTTTTCAAGGTACAGATATGTCTTCTTAATGAAACATATATCCGAAGCCTTTGGAAATTTCCAGGAATATAAGAATGAAGTAGAAAAACTAACAGGCAAAAGTATCAAGACACTGAGATCTGATCGAGGTGGTGAATACTTAAGTGCCGAGTTTCTGGATTACATAAAAGAGAATGAAATTCTCTCTCAGCTTACTCCTCTGTACACTCCACAACATAACGGTGTATCGGAGAGACGGAACCGGACCCTATTGGATATGGCACGTTCCATGATGAGTAACGCTGAGTTACCGCGATCATTCTGGGGATATGCACTAGAATCAGCTGCATACCTTTTGAACCGAGTTCCAACTAAGACTGTGCCTACCACACCATATCAGATGTGGTGTGGGAAGAAACCCTATCTTAAGCACATTAAGACATGGGGATGTCCAGCTTTTGTCAAAAAGCAGCATGCGGACAAACTCGAGGCACGCTCAGTACAGTGCAAGTTTGTGGGATATCCAAAGAACTCCAAGGGATATTTCTTCTATTGCGAAGAGGAACAAAAGGTTTTTGTTTCTCGACATGCCCACTTCTTGGAAACTGAGTTTTTGGAAATTCAGATAAGTGGGGGCGCAATAGAACTGGAAGAAATTTCAGAACCACGAGCTATTACTGAAAGCTTAGTAGAACCAGAGGGTTTGAAAGATCAGGACATTCCTGCGCTGCTCCGTAGGAGGAGTAGGCAGTCTCATCCGCCAGAGAGATACTACTGTTTTCTCATAGACGGGGATAAAGAGGATTGCATCATTGATAGTGATGAGCCGACTAGCTTCCAGCAGGCCATTCAGAGCATCGACTCGGTAAAATGGCTGGATGCAATGCGGACCGAAATGGAGTCTATATACACCAACAAAGTATGGACGTTGGACGTTGCTCCAGATGGGGTAAAACCCGTAGGATGCAAGTGGATCTTCAAAAGAAAGATTGATGTAGATGGACAGGTTGAGACCTATAAGGCTAGACTTGTTGCAAAGGGTTTTCGTCTAAGACCTGGTTTGGACTATGACGAAACCTTTTCTCCAGTGGCTATGCTGAAATCCATTCGGATCCTTCTTGCCATTGCTGCCTTCCACGATTATGAGATTTGGCAGATGGACGTAAAGACCGCTTTTCTAAATGGAAATTTAGAGGAGTGTGTCTATATGGACCAGTCAGAGGGTTTCATTCAGAGTGGGAGCAGCGGAAAAGTGTGCAAGTTGCTTAAGTCCATCTATGGACTAAAGCAGGCATCGCGGAGTTAGAACATCTGTTTTGATGAGACGGTCAAAGAATTTGGCTTTATCAAAAATCCAGATGAACCATGCATCTATAGTAGATTTGTATCAAGAACTGTCGTATTCCTCGTTTTATACGTGGATGACATTCTTTTGATAGGAAATGGCATTCCTATGCTACAATATGTCAAAGGGTTCTTGTCACACAGGTTCTCCATGAAAGACCTGGGTGATGCCTCTTACATTCTGGGGATCCGGATCTATCGTGACAGATCCAAGAGGATATTAAGACTTTCACAGTCCAGGTACATCGATACCATACTGAGAAGATTCAGTATGGAAGATTCCAAGCGCGGTAATCTACCGGCTTGTCACGAGATCACCCTCTCCAAGGAGATGTCTCCCAAGACTGATTTGGAAAGGGATCGCATGTCTATTATACCCTATGCTTCTGCAGTAGGCTCTATAATGTATGCGATGTTGTGTATCAGACCAGATGTAGCTTATGCACTGAGTGTGGTAAGCCGGTATCAGTCAAACCCTGGGGAGAAGCACTGGATAGCGGTAAAGAACATTCTCAAGTACCTGAGAAGGACTAAGGAGATGTTCTTGGTGTATGGAGGAAAAGACCTCCAAATTGAGGCCTTTGCTGACTCCAGCTTCCAGAGTGACAAGGATGATTCCAAGTCCATGTCGGGTTATATCTTTACCCTCAATGGAGGGGCGGTGTGTTGGAAGAGTTCCAAACAGGAAACCGTTGCTGACTCGACGATGGAAGCGGAATATATCGCTGCTACAGATGCCGCAAAAGAAGCCGTCTGGATAAGGAAGTTCTTGACAGAACTTCAGGTGGTTCTGTCCATTGTTGATCCAATACCTCTGTATTGCGACAACAACGGGGCTATAGCTTTAGCGAAGGAACCCAGGTTCCATCAGAAGTCCAGACACATCTTGAGGCGGTAACACCTGATCAAGGAGATCGTGGGTCGCCAGGAGATCGAGGTTCGGAGAGTTGCTACGGAAGATAACACTGCTGATCCATTCACGAAGGCCTTACCCCAGACTCAGTTCGAGCGGCTGATCGAGATGATAGATCTTCGATACGCCAGTACATGGCCTTAGTGCAAGTAGGAGATTGTTAGTGTATATTCCCTAGAGGCCATTACTGTATCATAGTAGTTTGTATATTACTTAATGGAAGCTTCGTATATTCACAGTTGTATAGACAATCTTGCTTAAAATAGTAGTATGCTACTTGGTTTGTTTCTACTTTAATGTGTACATGTGTTTATTTTAGTATATCACCTATAACATTAGTGGAGCCCTTAGGATCTTTGCTTGATTACCAGCGTTGTGATGGCGGTCACACTCGTAGGGGCTAGGTAATCCACAAGCACATCCTTATGCAGGTCCCTAGTCGTAGGACTATCGAGACAGAGCATCGATACTCCGGAGTAGGCTAGCGTATGCGCTTCTCATCCCAGCAGGGGAGACGGTCTGTCCCACAGCCGTTAGTACGTCGTACTTGAGATAGTATGTAGGTGCTCGTTAGGTTACGAGTACACTGGACAGGACTCATCGGGAACTGTTGGTTGGTACTATACCTATCGTCAGTTATCAGTTCCCAGGTGACATGAGTACAGCTTAGTCCGCTGACTTGACATTGTCACTTCACCTCGAGTGTGTTCCCACTGTACTTAGATTACTACCCTACCATGGCTCAAAGGAGTCGTGCAAACAGGTAGTAGTTGGGTGCAGTCCCGAAGCACTTGGAGGCAGTGACGGTTAGACAGGATTCGTCTCTCCCGGTATTGGGGGTTGATATCGTGCTGTGTCTAGGAGAGCCATTACACAAAGTCCCTGGCCGGGGCAAGCGAGATATACTGGTAGGTTTCCAGTGTTATCTCAGGGTGTTCTGGGCTACACTCCGACACAACTTGTACCGCTATTAGGGGACTGACGTTTACCGCTCTCTAGACCCTCCATGAGATATTCTCAGACGAACAGACCGGATTGTACGCAGATTGTCACATTCAGGCTCAGTAGGAGTTCAGATGGGTTTCACCTCGTCCGTCTTCTTATCGGCATCTACCTGGGGGCCATTACGCACAGCTGGTGCCGCTTGCAGTCTGTGGTTAAACCCACTGCCAGCGTAGTATTGAGTCTTTAGAGTCCCACACAGAGAGTGATTCGCCTTTAGGCAAAAGAGTAGATGTCGCATGGTTTTGCGACAGGGTTCGGTCACATCCGTGCACTTGTGCACGTTTAGTGTCCGGGCAGTTATCACTAGCGGTCTTTGGTTTAAGCCAGATCCTAGTGTACGTTTTGGGATTGGTTTTATCTCGTTTGTATTCGTGTTCCTCGGAACGCGGATGCAGGTGTGTATGCACGGTTGACAGAGACAGAGGCAGAGGATTCTCATTAGGGTTGTTGACTGTTGACTTTTGCTAAACCCTAACGAGAATAAGAAATATGATTAATGATAATATTAATTAAGTATTATTGTGCCATGGTTGGGTTGAAAGGTTGACTTTGTTGACTTGTTGACTTAGTTGACCGGTTGACTAGGTTGGACTTGTTGACCATCATCATGACAATGGCTATCATTTCTTGGCATTGACCTTAGCTTGCTTGTTTGTTCACAAATTGCATTTAATGCATGAAATGATATGGCCATTTGATATGATAACAACCATCACATAATACTCAATTATTATTATGAGTTATGATTATTTTGGATTATGAGAGCAAGGGTGAGAAAAGTCTTGCTCATTTTATCATTCTCATTCTCTCTCATCCTCAAGCTCTCCCTCTTCCTCTTGCTCTCTCTCTAGGTCATGGTTCTATTGTCTCATGCGTTGAGAAGCAAGAACCATAGAGATAAAGCCCAACACACTTCTCTACTCATCCTAGTATACAAGGTTTAGCAAACCAAGTGTTCTAGTTTCCTCAAGATTGAGGTTGAAGCCAAAGGTAGAAGCTTTCAGGTGGATCCATCTTCGGCACAAAGAGACGACGAGGAGAGAACCATCCGACCACCACAAGGAGTCCAAGAGAAGGAGTTCAAGTTAAGGTATAACCCCTAACCGAGTAGGTAAAACTCCTAGTTAGGTTGTTAGATAGTTGTTTAACAAAGATCCGTATTTTGAGTTCATGTTACCACCAAAAGAAAAATCGTTTTTCATCATTTCCGCAAGCCCGAAAAAACCAGGAGAGGTAACGTGGACTTACAGTAAGGGTCTCATAAAGGTATTTCTCCCTACGAATCGCGAGGATCTTGTAAGTGCATTTTCTCCTTAGGAGTCGTGAGGATTCCTAAGTGTGTGTTCTCTTATAAGTCGTAAGGATCCCATAAGAGTATTTTCTCTTTCTAAGTCGAGAGGACTTATAAGGGTTGTTCACCGTGTGAACATATCCCTAGTCACGGATGGGACTTTGTTAGGGAAATATTTATTCGCGCCCGTGGATCGTATACAATGGTCAGTATTGAGCCACTTGTAGGGCAATATCGAAGGTTGTGGGGGTTGCTTAAGAACAGGTTCAGGTCTCTGTAACTTGAGACTTTCAAATCTTATGAGCCGTGAGGGTCCCATAAGAGAGTTCTCCTTACGAGTCGTAAGGATCTTGCAAGTGTAATTTCTCCTTAGGAATCGTGAGGATCTCTAATTGTGTTGCTCCCTTGTGAGTCGAAAGGATCCCACGCTGGTGGTTTCTCCTTAAAAGGTCGAAAGGACCCTGTAAGTGTCTTTTAACGAGGTTGCGCCCTTTCGGGTTTTCACAAACACTCGCCGGTAGCCCTGCTGTTTTTACTCACGGAGCCCTTTCGGGTTTTTATCCGTGCCCCCTTTGCTTATGGACATACCGTCTTCATTTTTTTATTATTATTTTTTATTATTTTTTTTCTAACGAGGTTGCGCCCTTCCGGATTTTCACAAACACTCGCCGGTAGCCCTGCTGTTTTTACTCACGGAGCCCTTTCGGGTTTTCATCCGTGCCCATTTTGCTTATGGACATACCGTTTTTTTTATATTCTTTTTTATTCTTTTTTTTGTATCGCTTTGTGATGTTGCAATCCACTGTAGTTTTTTGACATCTCGGTCAACGGCTAGTTTTAGGACGTAGTGGCCCGTCATTAGTTTAAGGACGTTTCGGTCCGTTGCTGAAGAAGACCGGTTACTGCTTACAGAGTTTGGGCTTAGGAAGATAGCGAGCGGACATAGTCGTCGTCATCTATCATTGACCTAGGCTGTGACTCATTAAGCATAGTATTTCTTTAGAAAGCGACCGTTTATTGGCCTGAAAGGCCTTTCACCGTGCATATCCATGAGTAAATAGGCTCCACCCTGTAGACCTTGTCTATGATGTACGGGCCTTCATAGTTCGGCTCGAATTTTCCCCGCTTGGCGCGATTGGGGATCATAGGTCTTTTGACCACTAGCACGAGTTCGCCTTGGCGGACTGTCCTCGGCCTTGTCAATCTTTCATATAAGCGCGTCATTTTTGCTTTATAAGCCTCCAGATTTTGTTGCGCTATGAGTCGGGTTTCATCAAGGGTATTAAGCTCCTCAAGCCGAAGGTGAGCATTTTCTTCGTCCGTCAGCTCGTAGTGGACTGCCACTCGTAGATAGGGTAACTCTATTTATAGAGGGAGTACTGCTTCTGTACCGAATACCAACGCGTACGGCGTTATGTTCGTGGCCATCTTGAACGTAGTTCGATACGCCCAGAGAGCTTCTTGCAGTCTCTTGTGCCAGTCCTTCTTATTTCGGGACACCGTCTTCTTCACGATCTTCGTCAAGGTTTTGTTGAAAGCTTCAGCTAGACCGTTAGCTCGGGGATTATAAACTGAGGAATATCTCCAGTCTATGTTGTGTTGTTGCGCGAAGAGGCTGATCTTGTGGCTTCTGTAGGCTGGCCCGTTATCGGAGATGATCCATCGCGGAGTTCCAAACCGATAAATGACGTGCGTCTTGAAGAAATGGAGGATATTCTCCATCTTCACTTCCCTCAGCGGTACTGCTTCTGCCCATTTGGAGAAGTAGTCAGTCGTCGCCAAGATGAATCGATGTCCCCTGGACGATGCTGGTTCGATGGGGCCGATTATGTCAGTTCCCCACATTTCGAACGGCCAGCTGGCCATTGTTGGATGTAGAGGATTTGGGAGTTGATGGATAAAGTCTCCATGAATCTGTCATGAGTGGCATCGCTTCGCATATTCGAGGCAATCCTGAATCATCGTGGGCCAGTAGTAGCCCATCCGTTTAATCTTCAACTTCATCTTCGGCCCAGCATGGTGGGAACTGCAGATTCCGTCGTGGACCTCCTGAACAACTCTCTTCGCCTCTTCCGGTCCCAGACATCTCAACCACAGAGAACCAAACGACCTCTTATACAGAGTATTACTGACGAAGGCAAAAGACAGAGCTCGCTTCATAAGCTGATGTCTTGAGGACGCATGTTCAGGAGTTCGACGAGATTTGAAGTAGTCTATAAAGACTTCTCTCCAATCCTCAACCTTTTCCTGGTCTTTTATTTGCATAGCCATTTGAGCAGTCACTCCCTTTCCTTCGGATGATTCCGAAGATATTTCTGCTGGGGCAAGCACCCGACGACTTTGTACCACAATTTTTACTTTATCGAGGTTCTCGTTGGCCAGTTCTTTAGCGAGCTTAGCTAGTGCATCTTCTTTACTATTTTCCGCACGCGGTATGCTTTCCAGCATGTAGGAGGGGATTTGAGTCAGCAATTGCTGTACTCTCTCGCCATATTTCACCAGTTCTGGTTTGCATGTTTGGTAGTCGCCATGTACTTGACTGACGACCAGTTGAGAATCTCCGTATATGAGGAGATTTTCAATTCCCATGTCGATGGCGATCTCGAAGCCTACTATCAAAGCTTCATATTCGGCTTCATTGTTCGTCCTCGGCTCTGTTAAGGAGAAAGCAAAGCGCATTATCCCTCCTTGTGGAGTTACGAAGATGAGGCCTACCCTCGATTTGATTATAGGGGTGCTTTGTTTGCGCTTTTTCATAGAAAACGCTCCATCAAAATAAAGTTCCCATCGGGTATCACTACCGTCGATCGCATCAAATGCGTGTTCGTCTGGCAGCTCGCAATTCAGAGGGGAATCGGCCGGTATCGGATGCTCAGCGAGGAAGTCGGAGATGGCCTGGCCTTTCACTGCCTTAAGAGGCTGATAGGTTATCGAAAACTCCATTAAGAGCAAGGCCCATTTAGCGAGTCTCCCTGTCAATATGGCCTTCGACATTAAATATTTAAGGGGGTCCACCTTCGAAATGAGACGGACTTCATACGCCAACGCATAGTGCCTGAGCTTTGTTATCGCGAAGATCAACGCCAGGCAGTGTTTTTCGATGGGGGAGTAGTTGCTTTCTGCCCCCAGGAGAACTCGATTTAAGTAATAGAGAGCTCTTTCTTTCCCTTGATCGTTCTCTTATGCCCATAATGCACCTAAGGAACCTTCGAGGGCTGTTGTATAAAAAATGAGAGGCATTCCCTTGACCGGAGCAGCCAGCACTGGCGGATTCTGCATATACTGCGTGATTTCGTCCAGCGCACCTTGGCATTTGTGATCCCAAACGAACGGGGTTCCCTTCTTCATCAGGTGACTATAAGGACGACACTTGCCAGAGAGATTGGCTATAAATCGCCGGATGTATGCGAGCTTCCCTTGGAGGGATCGCAATTGTTTGAGAGTCCTTGGTGGGGGCATCTCCATGATCGCCTTGATCTTTGACGGATCTATCTCAATACCTCGGTGTCGGACGATGAATCCTAGAAATTTACCCGAGGAAACTCCGAACGCGCATTTGAGAGGGTTCATCTTCAAGTTGTATTGCCGAAGAAATTGAAACACGATCTTCAGATGCTCGAGATGTTCCTCGTACAATTTGCTTTTCACCACGAGGTCGTCGATATAGCATTCGACGATTTCATGTATAAGGTCATCGAAGATCTTCGTCATGGCCCTTTGATAGGTGGCACCGGCGTTCTTTAGACCGAAGGGCATCACTTTGTAGCAGAATATACCCAGCGGGGTCCGGAAAGCGGTGTGCTTCTGGTATTCAGGGTGCATCTTTATCTGATTATATCCTGATGAGCCGTCCATGAAAGAGAAAACCTCGTGAGTGGACGTGTTATCTATCATCAACTCGGTGACCGGTACTGGGAAATCATCCTTCGGGCAGGCTTTATTGAGATCCCGAAAGTCTACACATATGCGCACAGTCCCATTTTTCTTCATCACCGGAACGATGTTGGCGATCCAATCGGGATACTGAACTTCCTGGATAAACCCAGAATCGATCAGCTTCTTAACTTCGGCGTTAATGCTCATCTCAAGCTCGAGCCGCATTCTTCTCGGTGCTTGTTTGATTGGTTTAACGTCCGGGGATATCTCCAATTTATGCACAGCAATTTCTGGATCTAGTCCTGGCATTTCGGAATAGTTCTATGCGAAGCAATCTTTATACTGCATAAGCACGTCTTTTAATGAATCCATCCTTCCTTCAGACAACAGCTCACTAACGAATGTCGGTCGCGGGTCGGTCGCCGTCCCCAACTCAATTTTCTTGAGGTTATCCGCCGTGGTGTGTATCCCATCTTCTAGCTCTTTTGGCGCTAGTGGGAATTCTGAGATCACCTCGTCATTGCTGTTTTCGAAGCACCAAGGAAAGTCATCCATATTCTCGGGCTCTTCTTTTGATATCGTTATCATATGACAAGAACGAGCTCGCTTCCAAGACCGATGTGGATCTGGTTCTGTTCTCGTGGCTTTGGGTTCATGCTTCTGTGGCGGCGTTACCTTCCAGCTGTCAGATAGAGCAAACTTGCCGAGCTGATACTGATCTTCGACCCAATTCTTGAAGGTGAAGAATCTTCAAGAGGGTGCCTTATTACCCTGTGATAAGAGCAATAGTTCGGGTGTGAGACTTCGCCTGCTTGTTCGGAGTGCTTGGACTCCGGAAGTGTAAGCATTTGGTGCTTTATAGCTAGGTCAAGTATCTTCTTTGTCTTGTCTTGAGGAAAAGAGTATGCTCGACTCATCTTCTTCATAAGGAACAAATCCAGACTGCTCGATTCCTGACTGCGTGGCTTCTTAGTCCCGCTTTGTCGTTGCTGAATGTATTTTCTGCTTTTTGACTTGTTTCTGCCTCTGCGTCGGGCCTTTTTTACAACAGGTTGACAGGGAGCGGCATTTTCGTCTTTCACAGCCTGTTGAAGGAGGCGATGCATCCTAGCTTTCTCGTAGATGGCCATTTCGCGGTTGTGGTCGTCTCGAACTTTTTGACCAGCTTTCCTTATAAGCTTGTCCATTTGTTCTTCGAACGACGGACTGGGCATTTTTACGTCGGGGACTTTTTCTGGTTCAGGGTTAGCATCTTCCAATTGACCATCCCCTTCTTCATCAAAGTTATGCACAACATAGCAGTCGCGGAGTAGCTCCCGTTTCTTGGACCGAACATATCCAAGCCCGATTGCTTCCATTCTCCCGCTAGGCAACTTGTGCTGAGTTCCGGAAACGTTCCAGACCCTGTCATAGAATTTAGCTTTTCGAGCGGTCTGTTTGAAGGGTATCCCTTGGCGCTTCAATAGCCTTTTCAATCCTTCCGTATAATATCTAGGTAGACGGATGGGCTGAAGCCTGTCAAGCGTAGGATTCGCACCGTGCCAGATTTCTTTTTCCACTTTAGTTTCCCCGGAGCGGTAGAATAGAATCACCTTTTCGCTTTCTCGCCTGGGAGGGACATAGAACGTCTGCAGCTTTTCTACACTGTAGGTATCAAGCGCGTCAAGTTCTTTATGATGTTTAAGTGGAACCACGGCGACTTGCAGACTTTGCTCTTCATCAGCGAAAGTTTGTGTTGAAGGCCGAGCAGAGAATATAGCGTGGACTTCATCTTCCGAATCACTGCCAAACATCAACATGGAAGCGGATGGTCCCGGCTTGTTGTATTGGGGTGGACCCGAATAAACCATCTCTTCCTCTTCCTCAGTATCACTCCCGAAGACAGGGATGGTGGTGATAGCTTTGTTCTCCGGCTTGTGACACCTCTCCGTGTCTTCGAAATCCGATAAGAAGTATTTTGCATCTTCATATTTGCGGACTTCGTTCACGGAGAATGGGTTCAGCTCTCCTGTTACGGTATACTCGAGACCATCCTTAAAATATTTCATACACTGATGCTGTATAGAAGGGATGATGTTGTACTCGTGTAACCAGGGTCGGCCGAGTAAAGCATTATAGCATGTTTTGGCGTCTATGACGTGGAATTTAATGTCCGTGACGAGTAGCCCAAAGCGTAACGTTAGTATCACAGACCCAAGAATCCGTGATGATTGAGAGTCAAACCCGGAGATGGTGATCTTATCCCGAGCGAGGTGCTGGACGCTCATGCAGATTTCCTTCAATACTCGTACATTGAGGAGATTGACGGAAGACCTATTGTTAACCAAGATTTTGCCTATCTTTATATCATGGCAGTATCCTGAGACATAGAGGGGACGGTTGTGCTCGCACGTCCCAAGGAGAAGGTCTTCGCCGCCGAAGGTGATATCAGCCGTGTGTACCTCCTCTAGCTCGTACTTCATCTTTTCTTCGGCGAGAAAAGCTTGGAATTGCTCTGGCTCTAGTAGCGCTTTGATCAATGAATCTCTTGCTTCTTTTGATAGTAAGAGGGCATCGAGAATACTAAGTTGCGACGGTAAGTTCCTCAAGTGCGCCAGAACATTGTAGTCTACCTTATTTTTCTTTGGCGGGTCCTTGGCGGTTAGCTCTTCCATGACTTGGTCATCTAGGGCGATATCCTTAGAGACCTTTTCTTTTCCCTTATCTTTTTTATTTGAGGGTCCGAGATTCTTTTCGGGTAGCGTACGATTACGCAGCCGGATATTTTCGCAGGCCTTCGGCTCTTCCTCTTTTCCCGAGGTGGACTCTTTAAAGAGAGGACTAAGAGCCATTTCCTCGTCAGAGTCGCTCCCGAATGTGAGAATTTGCGCTTCCCTGGCATTAACCATGCGACAATCGCCGGTAGTTCTTCTAAGTTCCTCGGTCATACTTTTCCGCTCCCAACGAGTTTTGCGCTTTTCCCGCTTAAAATGTTGACGGTGAACGACATACCCCTGCCACCATATATTGAAAGCTTTGCACTCTTCGATGGGGTGCGAAACCTTTCGATGATATAAGCAATAGGAGGGGTGCATTTCTGCTTTGCCGGCAATGTTTCCTTCAGAGGGTGGTAGCTCCATCCCCATTGATACGGCTTTAGCAAACCTTTTCCTCATCTTGAATTTGTTTTTATCCGCAACGGATGTCTTTTGATTTGACGGGAGTGTCTCAACTCTTTCGTCTAGTCGCCGACGCTTGGCCCTTTCAAATATGACCGTCTCACGTTCCCGATCAGCTTTACTTTTCAAAAGAGCTTCGTTGAGGAATGCATCAATTGTTTCATATGATGGCCCCAGAAGTTCCGGTTTAGGATCTGCCCCCAGCTTCTCAATGCAAGGAGTTTTCTCATCGTCTGTAAACGAGTGGGAGATCATATGACAACTCGCTACGTAACTCTCAGATTCATCTGACGAGCTTTCTCCATCATCTTCCTCCTGAAAGACGTGGCTGAGGAACTCTTAGAGCGTGATGGGAGTCCATGTCTTCTGATTATATTCCTCCAGCACGTCAATCTGTTTCTGTAAGTCCGTGCGCTTGTCGCCAGGTTTCACGGGCTTTTTGGATCTTTTCTTCTTCTTCTTTGAAGATTTCGACGGCTGGGTACAAGTGCTTGGGCCATCACTACCGATCTTTGGAGTTGGGAGCGGCTTCAGCATCGCTTCGATGATCTGGGGTTCTAGCGGGTTCTTCCACCTGATCGTCGGGCATGTCTTGAGATCATTCAACATCCTTTTGGTTTTGGCTGATAGCACAACATCCTACAGAGCTTCTTCAACAAGGGAGCACGTCGCCCCCGGCATATTCACCTTTTTAGGGGTATGAGGTTGCGGCGGGTTCACCTTCCATTTTTCGGACAACACAAACTTGCCTTGTTGGTATCGGTCTTCAATCCAGTTTTTGAAGACGTATCAATCTTCGATCGGATGACCCAATACTCGATTGTAGGGGCAGTAATTGGGATTATTGACGTCGCTTGGCTGCAACGGACGTTTTGAATCCGGCAGATTGATGAGTCCGTTGCGCACTGTCAGCTCGAACAGTCTTCTCGTTTTATCTTGAGGAAATGAGTAAGGACGTCCTAGCCTCTCCTCGAGGGATATACGCATGTTGTTTTGACGGACAACCGGCTTCAAGTTGCCCGGCTGTTGTTGAGCATTGGCGGCGGCGATTGCTTTTCCTTTCCCCTTCTTATTTCTAGAGTCCGGCTTTGGAGGAGACAGTCTATGGCCCATCTGGTCCATCTGGGCTAGCTTGTCGATCAAAGCCTGGAACATGGTCGGTTTAAAGAACATCATGAACTGTGAAATAGTTGCATGAGCGTCTAGGGTGCCCACGAACATGCCCACCGCTGGCGCTTCTTCAATGCGTTGTTCGCATTTTGACCACAAGTTCCACCATCGGATTGCATATTGAACCCAAGTTTCGCCCGGCTTTACTCTTGCATTGATCAAAGCTGTTATTGGAGTACGCTCGCTGGCGCTTGCGAAACGCTGGGTAAACAACAACTCCATTTCAGCGAAAGTTTTGACGGAGTCGTTTGGAAGCTCGGAGTACCATTCAAATGTCGTCTCCGATAAGCTACCGACGAATTGGCGAAGCATGAGCTTATCATCGCCGCCGGTGTTGCCACAAAGAGCCCTGAACTGGGCAACATGTTGATGGGGATTGCCTGTCCCTTTGTAGACATGGAATTTTGGGCTCGTGTAGCCCGACGGGTATTTGATCTGATCATACCAGCTCGGATATGGTCGCCCCGTTTTGACAACTTAACCAGCCGCTTCATTTGCCTGGTGGACTCATATTTGCTGAGCAATGTAGTCATCCAGGGCAGTTTTGGAAATTGTCTCCTCCTTGGCTGTTGAAAGAGCCGGCGGTGGATTTGACGTTTCTCCTCTGTCATCTTCAAGGACAATCGGAGGATCTTCAGCAGGAGGATCCTGCTGGATCATCATACCCACCATGTCCTGGAACAGAAGGGCCATTTGTTTTATATTGGCCGCTTGTTCCGCAGCCTCTTTGTCCTTCTTTTCCAGTATTCTCCGAAGGAATTCAGCATCGGTTTCTTGCTCCTGGCGTTGATCCGAGGATGCTTCTGGGCTTCCTTTGGCCCGGTGAGCGCGGCCATCGCAGTCATCATTTCTTGGAGCTTCTGCTGCTGCTCTTGAACTTTAGTCACCGATCGCGTAAGCGATCTATGACCTGTGGACATACGGCTGTCCTCTTTTCCGGACACCATGTAGAGGGTGTGTACCACCATGCCCCCAGACTTAGGGCGTTTAGGTTCACTGCCTTTGACATTTGCCGCAGGCGTGGGGATTTTCTCTGGCCTTCTTCTCTTGTGGGCCATCGAAGTTGAGGGGCCCGTTGCTGTGGGCACCTAGGTGGTCGTCGTCTTCCGTTGCTTAACAGGGCGGTTGTCTTCCTGTCGGCTTTTGACTTCTTATGCTGATGGAAGATGTTCGGATCAATCACCGATTCTCGGACTCATCGCCAAGTCTTGTAGACTTTGGAAGACAGCCGTTGAGGAGACTGCTCCGGCTTTGTTTCTACGACGGTTTCTACCGGTTGAGGAGACTTTTTTAGCACAGCAGTTGGCGAATTCCTGCGTACCCTGTTCAGTAGCTCAAAGCTGTTCCCGGTTAGAACAGCAACATCAATTTCCACCGTTAGAGCTGGCGGAGTTAGTCCAGAGGGGGAGTTTCCCCAGCCTTTCTTATCCGGTGCCAGTGGCGACGTCGGGCGTGATGGGTTGTTGGGATTGGTTCAGCGACGGCTTTATCTTTCCCCCTGTTCAGGTGAGGGGCTGTTGTCGGTGTCAGCCTCTTGAATACTGACGTCCGTTGAGAAGCCGTGTCCAACCGGTCAAACACAGATTTCTGAGCAGGAGCAGGAACGGGAGTAGTCAGTCTCGCAAAGACCGACCCTCTGGGAGGAGAAGCCGCCTTGACGACTTCAGGAGCAGCTATCTCCTTTGGGATGGCCACTTCAAGTATTATGGGCTTCTTGGTAGGCCCTTTGGAGCCCGAGTTCAACCTGGTGAAGTCTGAGAAATTGGACGACCCGTTGAGAGGGGCCGTGGGAGTAGCAAGTCGATCGAAGACCGACTTCTTTGAAGCTTCCGATACGGGTACAGGGATGGTGAAGCTCGCTGGCGGGAGCATGGTCCCGAAAAACAGACCGGTAGTAGCTTGGGTAATTTGTTCCACCGGCATCGTGAATAGTGATGCCACCTGCGGTCCATAGGCTACACCTTCAGGTGAAGCGGAGCGTCGGTTGCACTTGCAGTTGGAGCAGTTCGAGCAGTTGAACGCCATTGCTGTTTGATTTCTGCGCCAAGCAAGAGACCAAATCTTAGTAACTTGAAACCCAAGGGCAACCATTAACAAACCGCGATTCGTTCGCGAATACGACGCACGAAGTGTGGAGTGGAAAGAGGAAAAGGTCCCACCGGGCGTGCCAGAATCTGTTTCCCTCCGAATGACGGTGCAACGTAGAGACGTCTTGCCTGAGATTCGGGGCAGATGCTATTTGGTTTTATCCGTCCACCTCTCTGAAGATGCCAAGTTGATTTATGGCACCGTGTATCGAAGGTTTAGACGGATGCGGCCGAAATAGCAGACTTCGTCAGATCCCCCCTCACTTGAGAGGTTTTTGATTGTGGGGACACTCTTCCCTGCAGGCAAAAGCCCCTGCAGTTAATTACGCTGCCGCATCGCGGTAACAACTTTCTCCTTCTCCAGATGTTCACTTCGTGTCGTGGGTGTTTGTTTTGTTTGTGGTTGCCCGTGAATTGTATACGGAGACTAATTTATGTCGTCGCCCTTAGGATGTGGATTAGTCCAAATCCGTATTTTCTTAGATTAGGGTTTGGGGTTTTGGTTTAAGGATACGTTAGCCATATTTGAGGCTAAAATCAACTTAAACGTTTGTTAATGATACGTTAGTCCAATTTGAGACTATGATCAACTTAACGGGATCGTTTAGATCCGACAAAAGAGCATTTGGGCTCTATTGTTCCGGTTTAGGGACATAGTGGTCCAACATTCCCATTTTGGGGACGAATATTGGTTTAAGGACGCATAAGTCCATGAGTTTAAGGACCCCACATTCCGTATTACCAGTTTAGGGACATGGTGGTCCAACATTCCCATTTTAGGGATGCATATTGGTTTAAGGATGCATTAGTCCATGAGTTTAAGGACCCCACGGTCCGTATTAATGTGTGGTTGTCGGGACCCGTCACCTTTCTGACGACGTTGAAGGATTACAACGACAAATATCAGAGGAGTTCAGAGATGTACCCTTGAACATGATGTAAATTGATTTGAGAGAGTAGCTGTGCTCAGTTCAATTTAATTTGAGGACTTACGACCAGAATTGGGCTAAGTCCAGTTAGAAAATGTCTAACATTTTGTTCATGATTGGCCTGTTTAAGCCTTTGTTTGGGCTCTGCCCCTTTTTTAAAGCATTGGGCTTTTAATTAAATGCATAGCATTTATTTTGGCCTGTTAGGCCTTTTTAATTGGGCTCTGTCCCTTTCCTTTAATAATGCAGAGCATTTAATGGTCTGACAGCGCGTCACGTGGCCTGTCAGGCGCTCTGCGCCAATTAAAGAGCGCAAGGCGCTAGCGCATGTGGAGGTGACACGTGTCATGCTCTGGCCAGCGCAAGAGCAGTGCGCTGCGCTGTTGCGCTGCTGACACGTGGCGCGCTCTGACGCAGTGCGCCAATCCAAGAGCGCAGCGCTCTGTTGTTAGGAGCACAAGGTGCAGTTTGACACGTGGCGCTCTCTGGTGACTTGCGCCAATCCAAGGAGAGCAACAACGCAAATCAAAAGTGCAAGGCACTGTACAGTAGCGCAGAGCGCGTCTTGATCTAATTTAGATCAAAGAAAAGAAGTTTTTCTTGTTCCAAAGATTTCAAGAACCAATGGTTCTGATTCTTATCAAAAGGCAATGCCTTTATATAGATCAAAAGATCTAATCATGAAGTAGATTACTTCTTTATTATTTTTTTTGAAGATCTTGATCTTTTTCTTAGATCTTTGATCTTTTTTAGAAGAAATTCTTCTTTTATTCAAAGCTTTACCTTTTTTCTTTCGAGTTCTTCTCAAAGTTTTTAGAAGAGTTCTATATCTTTATCTCTGTATATTTTAGACTTGGAGTCTTGGGGCCTTTATATAGTGCCAATGAGTTTGTTGGTTGGTTACAGAGATCTTTCTCTGATTGATCTGGGGATATTTTCCCACCGTTGGATCTTTGATCCTAGGGCCCTGTTTTTACAGAAGATAATCTTCTTGTTTTAACAAGATTAGAAAGATCTTTTTAATTTTGATTTAGTGCTGGCATTGTTGGCGTAAGCGCACCAGCACTTGACACGTGTCGCGCAGCACAGAGCGCTAGCGCAACTGCGCTGGCACGTGTCGCGCAGCGCAGAGCGCAACTGAAGAGTTGCTTCCTTTATTTTTATTTTAAAACAGAGCCTTGCTCTGATTGGGTGCGCTGTCTTGGGCGCAGCGCTGGCGTGTCTGCTTTTGACACGTGGCGCGTTGCGCGCAGCGCAAGGAATCTGAAGCGTTGCTTCAATTTTTGAATTTTCGAAATTCAAACAGAGCTTTGCTCTGATTGGGGGAAACAGGGGACTCTAAAGACTCGTCAATACATTGGCTGTGGATTTAACCACTAGCACGTCAGAGGTACTAGCCGTACGTAACGGGCCACCAGGTATTGACCAAAAGGGAGGTCGATGAGCGAACTCATCCTGACACCCTACTGAGCCTGTCAGTGACAATATCCGTACAGTTCGGTCCGCTCGTCTATGAGCATCGCATGGCGAGCCTAGGGGGTTGGTAAAAGTCAGACCCCCCAAAACGGTACAAGTCGTGTCGGAGTGTAGCCCAGAACACCCTGAGATACTACTGGAATACGTGCCATTAAATCTCCTACCTTGGCCAAGTACTTTGTGTAATGGCTCTCCTAGACACAGCGCGATCTCACCCCCAATACCGGGAGAGACGAAACCCGTGCCGATCCGCTCACTGTCTCCATGTGGCTCGGGACTGTACCCAACTAAAACCTGTTTGCACGACTCCTTTGAGCCGTGGTAGGGTAGTAATCAAAGCACAGTGGGAACTCACATGAAACAAATGACAATCTCAGGTCGATGAACTAACCTGTATACATGTCACCAAGGAACTGCTATTCGACGTCAGGTATAATACCAACTAGCATGCTCCCCTCGAATCCTGTCCGGTGTACTCATAACCCGATGAGCACCTGTATACATCTTAGGTGAACCAACCGACACCAATGGCATGTGAGACCGGCCACCGCCCCTTGTCGGGGTCTCGACTGTATACACTAGTCTACTAACGGAGTATCGATACCCAGTCTCGAAACTCCCACGACTAGGGACCTTTTAAGGATGTGCTTATAGACCCCAGCTCCCATGTATATGATCGCCATCATACTGCTGGTAGTCAAGCAAGAATCCTAAGGGCTCTATTAATATGTAATAGCGACCTATAAGGCCACCTAAAGCAGTACACGATGATAAAGATAAACCAGATAGCATACTATCATCTTGAGTAAGACTGTCCTACCGGTATAGGTCCTCCCTCAATCATTGCAATCACGTGCCTGTGATTTAATAATTAACTCTGAGGACACTATATCCAACACACGTCAGCGGCACTAGTTGTACGTAACGGCTGCCCAGGTATTGAGCGAAAGGGAGGCCGACGAGCAAACTCATCCTGAACCCTTACTGAGCCTGACAGTGACAATATCTGTACAGTCCGGTATGTTCGTCTAAGTGTATCGCATATCGAGTCTACGGGGGTGGATAAAGTCAGACCCCTAACAATGCGACATTTAGTGTCGTCATGAAACCCATCACCTCCTGAGAAACTATCGATCCTGGATTGGTAATTCTCGTCCACCATGGCCATGGATCTGTGGTGATGGCCACCCGTGCACAACGCGACATCAATCCTCAATACCGGGAGAGACGAATCCCCGACGATCCGATCACTGCTTCCATGTGGCTCAGGACTGTACCCAACTAAAACATATTTGCACGACTCCTTTGAGCCGTAGCAGGGTAGTAATCAAAGCACAGTGGGAACTCACACGAGACAAATGACGATGTAGGGTATTTTTCGTCACCCCATTGAGATGGAAATACGCGCGCGCTTGTCAGGCAGATTACAGATTCCCCCTGCGTAGGGTAGGCTGAGGTTTATTGATTGTGGGGATCCGAATCTCCGGCAGCCGCGGACTAAGCTGCCGTTAATTACCCCTCGCCTTTGGAGCAAGAGAACCTCCGATTAACGGGTCAAACAGGTCATGTGAACTCAATGTGCAGTGTGCGTGGGTTGTGTTTTAAAAGGGGTTTTGGATATATCGGGAGGCCCACAGAGTTTTTACGGGGGTCCCGCTACCAGGATAGCGGGCTGGGGGTCAAGGGGACCAGCAGCCCCCTTGCGGGGTGTGGGGCAGCGCTCCGTTAGAAATTTTTTCTAACAGGGGAGGTGTTTTTAGTGTGGAGTGTGTGTGTGTATGTATATATACATATATACATATATATAAAAAGGGGAAAAGCGCCCAAAAGACGCGTGGGACCAGCGCCTCATATGCCTAGCATGCGAAAGCTGTGCGCTTGAGTGTTGTGCGCTTAAGTGCCAGCGCACCACGTGTCCGACACGTGGGTTCTGGGCGCTTGAGCGCTGTACGCGTAAGCGCTAGCGCACCACGTGTCCGACACGTGGGTATTGTGCGCTTAGGCGCTGGGCGCTTAAGCGCGAGCGCACCACGTGTCCGACACATGGGCGTTGGACGCTCGAGCGCTAGCGTACCATGTGCCCGGCATGTGGGCGATGGGCGCTTGAGCGCTTGGGGCGCTCGGGTGCCGGTGAGGAAAATGGGCTTTTAGTCCCAGAAATAGGATTTTAAAATCCCAAAAGAGAATTTAGAGTGGAGTTAAACTCCTAAGATGTTTTGGAATTGATGAAAGGGGTTTTTCTTTGGAACCCTGGATCTTCCCCAAAATGGGGTTTTCGGAGATGAGCCTCCTTCTTCCTCCTCTGTTGGCCGGATCTTGAAGATCAAGAGATGAGATATTTTAAAAATCTCTTTTTTTTTAAGATCTGATGGGAGATCTGAGCTCCCCTTTGTGGGTTTTATGGTGAAAAACTATTTAGTTTTGGAAAAAGAAGAGTAAAACTCTTTATTTAATTCAAAAGAAAGAAGAAGCTTTAGAACCTTCAGAAAGGGGAAAGAGACACAAACCCTAGTTTTTGGAGGAATGAAAAAATCTATGCTTTATTCATCATCATTTTGCCTTATATAGACTTACATATTTATATACAACCCCTTGGGCTTTACAAAATGGCATTTTGCCCATCCCATGTCTCATGTGCTATTTCTTTTTGCACATAAACCATGGGCTTACAAAAGTTTGGATTTATGCCCATTTTGTTTACATTCATGCATAAAAAATTACATAAAAATTATTCATTACATGAATTCATTTTGGCATGGGGGAGGGCCGACCGCTTCATATTCGGACTCGACCTGGGCATGAGCCCACTTAGCTTGGGGTTGACTTTGACTTTGACTTGGTCAACCGGGGTGCAATTTTCGACTTCAGCAGACGATTTCAGGCTGACAGACTAACCTGTACACATGTCACCTGGAAACTGCTATTTGACAATAGATATAATACCAACTAGCACGTTCCCGGCGAGTCTGTCCAGTGTACTCATAACCCAATGAGCACATGTATACTATCTTAGGTGAACAAAGTAACACCAATGGCTTGTGAGACCTGACCACCACCCCTTGTCAGGGTCTCGATCAGTATACACTAGTCTACACTGGAGTCTCGATGCCCAGTCTCGATACTCCCACGACTAGAGACATTTAAGGTTGTGCTTATAGACCCCCAGCTCCCACGTACATTATCGCCATCATAATGCTGGTAGTCATGCAAGAATTCTATATGCTCTATCAACATGTACATAATGATAACGACAAACCAGATAGTATACTATCATCTTGAGTAAGACTGTTCTACCGGTATAGGTCATTCCTCAATCATCATAATCACATGTCCGCGACTATGATAATTGCCTTGAGGACACTATAGCCAACACATGTTTCGGTCAAGTCAAGTCAGGTTTAAATATTCAAGTTTCAAGTTCAAATATTCAAGTTCAAAATTGGGTTCGAGATTGGGTTCGAGTTTAAATCAAGTGCGAATTTGAATTCAGATTCTAGGCATATCTTATTAATAGATTTAACTTTTCGAGATCTTATTTGGGAAATATCGACAACCGCTGTACATGGACGACAATATTTGTGTCTTTTTCAAAGACGATTGTCACTGATAATTCCACCCTACGGTTACGATTTATATTTAGGGAGAGCTAAGTGGTGCATCATTGTTTCCGGCACCTCCGAGGCACTGACAAGAGCATTCAAAACAATCTGCAACCTAAACACGTAACCTAAACTAGTTTTTTGATTTCAAGGGTATTTATATAAAAATGTTATTTAAAATTTCTCTAGGGTTTTTAATTCGTCTTAAAGTATTGAATATATTTTTGATAAAAACATGTCAAAATTTTGCATAAAAATGTATTTTGTATTTGGTGGTATTATAGTGATAAAATCCGGCTTTTGAAAAATTATGGTAGTTTTATGAAAAATCTATCTTTTGGAAACTTGATGGTGTATTCTTAAAAACTGTAATCTTTCGTTTAAAAATATAGTTTCACAATTTTTTTCCTTGAAAATACGGATTTATGATTTAAATAATTTTTCAACCATTTAACTTGTTTTTAAAAATTGTATTTTATTTAAAACCGTATTTTATTCTTTTCGAGACCGAATTCTCCGTGAGAAATACTGTATCTTGCTCTACTATCCAAAAAATATGCGATAACCCGCATCATCCACGAACAGATTCCCTAATGAGGACTGTAGAGACGTAATTGCAATGGTTTTAAAATAAGGATTCAAATACGCATTTTTAGAAAGCGAGGGTATTTTAACAAAATATGTTTCTTTACAATAAACATGTAACTAAAGTACCGTGTTATGAAACCATAGCGTATGTGAGCGGGGTAGGTCGTTACCCCGTGAGTTTTCTATAGGTATATATCATGATAATGCTAAAAGATACACGTAAAGTTCATTGTATTTTAATTTAAAGTTCGATATTCGATCTATTTAACATGAAATTCTAAAGTCCTTCAAAGTTAAATGGATGAACATTATCTTAAGGTTGTTGTTAAAGGATTAGTGTAATTTATTTAGCGTGATAATTGTGATAAAATTGTTTAGAAGAAAATTATTAAAAAGGTTAACTCCATTTTATCGATATCGTTTTTAAGAAGAGTTAGAGACGAAAAGACAGAAATAGATGGGGAGATAGAAGGTCTGCGTTTTTTTCTTGATGAGGGACGGAAAAGGCAAGGTGTTAAATGGAGATGGGTTTAATTAAATTAAAAAAGAAATGAAGAGTGGCTACATGGGGAAGTAAATTGGAGAGAGAATGAAAGGAAAGAAGAATAGAAGAGAGAGAGGGAGAGAGAGGAGTTGGGTCTGTACACGAGAATTAGAGAATGGAATTTGTTGGGCTTGAGTCCAGATTGTAATAAAATGAAAAACCAAGAAAACAAATAGGTTATGGGCTTGGGTTTATTATAGAGAGATAGGGTTTTGTTTGAAATGGGTTGAGGTTTGGAGTTAAAAAGGAAATGTTTTTTTGGAAAACAATAAAACAAGTAAATAGATGGAGGGATTAAAAATAAAATAATATATTTAATAGAAAACAAAATGTAAAATAATATACTTAATAGAAAATAAAATATACGGAAATTACCGAATGCTGTATTTTTTATGAAGAAAAATAATACGAAGGTGTAGGAATTTTAGAGTCGTTACAAAAAGGGATTGTGAGAATATTTATGTATTTTTTTTATCGATTATATCAAAATTAACCATTAATTAATGTTGCTGTATTTTTAAAAACCTAAAGAATTTTGGGAGGCTTATGTAATATTGAATAATAACCGGGGTGCAATAAATCTGCATAGAATTTAGGAGGTATTTCAAAAAATCATTGATATAGATATTTTAATAAAATATTTAAATGAAGTATATTTTGAGAATTAATTAAAGTTGAGTGTGGCAAAGTGCTGCTTTTAGATAGGCATGGGTATTCCCCACTATTAGGGTAAATGTTAATGGTATTTCTTGCCATTTAGCCTGAAATTAATAGATCTAGCGTTTTTGCACGTGCGAGGATCGTTATTAAGTTAATAAAACTGGAATTTGGCAAAACTTGTAGGTCGGGTCATCCATGGACGAATCATTACGGATAGCAGGTAAAACAGTCACGGATAAATTTTTCTGAATCTAAACGGATGTTAAATTTCATGCGCATCATCCAAACAATTATGGGCCGGCGTACGACTAACTCATGTATAGATAAACGGGACATCCATAAACCGATTAATGGCTCTTAGAGCACACTGAATTTTTTTAACAAATTAAAGGAAAAAGAGTTGTATGTATAGGCTTTTTGGGGTTATATAAATTAAGGATAATATATGCATTCAGTTAAACATCCTTAAAAAAATGTTTTTTTACATGCAGCTCCCTGAAAACATAGCAAATTTCTTTTTACCACAAAACTTGGTATTTACTATTTATCCCAAAAACTAATAATATACACTATTTTACCCTCTTCACGATTTCCGTCGGAAAAAACACAGTTAGCTTTAACTTTAACTTTTCTCTATCGGTTTTAGATTTACCATTTGCCCGAAGAAAAGAAGTAAGAGCATAGAAGTATTCAACTTTTTCATAACTAGAGAAGGATGTTAAAGATGCTATTGATTTCATGGCTGATTCTGAGAAATGTACAGCAGAAACCTAAACCTTAATTCTAATTTCGATTTGGGGAAGAGATTGAGTTTTTCTAAAGAAGAAGAGAAGTTGGGTTATTTTAAAGAAAAACATGATATCATGTTGTTAAAAGTTGACGAAAATCATGGGGTTCGTGGGGGGGGGGGGAGGGTGTGTTAAAATGATATATCTTTTTAGTTTTGAAGGTTAAAAAACAAATACCAAGTTTTGGGCAAAAAGGAATTTGGTTATGTTTTGAGGGCTACGGGTAAAAAAACCAAGAAAAATGTTTAGTAGTATTCATAGTAATATTTTAAATATAAAATATTCATTCTCATGACTATAAAAAATAATAAATCGTATTCAATTTTTTTCAATACACGTCGTGTAAAAACCACAAATCCGCAGGTTGGATCTACCCGATGATGAGTCGAGAACGCGTGGGTCCATCCCGACTGACAATCCTTGTAAATGGACAGGTAGGATACGGATAATAATTTAACCGGTAGTAAAAGTTCGATCCATCACCTATGTTTTAGGTCTATCCGTGGATCAAACAGAAAACGGCAAAGGTGTCATTATCGACACATGCTTATTCAGTTATGTTGTACTTTTTCGGACCCGACCCGGCCCCGAACCCGAACCCGAACCCAAACCCGAAACATCTCAAGCCCTAAACCTCTCACTATCATATAAGCTTTTCCTTCCTCCTCTTTCTATCTCATTCTCTGCGGGCTGCGCATCCAAAACGCTGGTGAGAAATTACTCCAACTCCAAATTTAAGTTTTTAGAGTATATAATAGATGGACAATTTTTTGAATTAGGCAATTTTTAAAAACATTATTAAAAATGGGTCACTTTCAAAAAATTATTAAAAATGTATGCCCTTTTGGCCAACTGCTGCCACGTCAGCACAGCTCAGCGCCGGTGGATTTTAATTTATTTTATAGAGGCACACTTTGGAATTGTGTTCCATGTATTTATGTGGCTGTCTTGGATTGAGAGAGAGAGGAGAGAGCGAGAGAGGATCGAGATGAGAGAGAGAGAGAGATCGTGAGGAGAGAGAGAGAGAGATCTAGAGGAGAGAGAGAGAGAGGATGGATACATTTTTATGGGCCTCACTTCCAAAGTGCGACCTTATAAAATAATTTTTAAAAAAAGCCCCCAGGGTTGACATGGCGTCCAAGGCCAAAAGCGGCCTACATTTGTAATATTTTTTGACCGCGGCCCATTTTTGATAATATTTTGAAAAAATTGCCTAAATCAAAAAATTGTTCATAATAGATCAATCAACACTACCGAGTTGGATGCCAATAAATTTTGATATAAAAAGAGGTGGACGAAAATTGAGTTGAATCCTTAAGTTGGCATGGTTTCGACATTGAGATATGGATTATGGACCTGCTGTTGATTTACCGAGATGCAATTTAGCATTGAATCTTGATTTTCAAGATCTGGTTTCAACCTAGAGTTACCCAAGATGATCGAGTGAAAACGCAATGTTGAATTAATTCCATGCTTTGCCTGCCAAGTTCGTGATCGACAAATATTTAATCCGGATTCCGGACTTGGCTTGTCTTAGTTTAGCTCAATGTTGCTGAGTTCGTTGTGAGCATCAGTGATGATTGACTCCAGACTTCACAAGTTTGAATGGAAGTTGCATTTGTTTATCTTGAATACGGACTTCGCAAGGTCAGATCAAGAAGAATAGTTGCTCCTACGTGTGTTAGGTGTACATTTTCATCAGGACACGTGGCATAGCATAAACTAGGATCGGTTTTATAAATTTTTTTATTAGGTTGGTTATAAAACAATTTATCCTTTAGTTAGACGACCATTTGTGCATGTATACTGGGTATTGGCAATCGAAATTTCTGAAAGTTGCAAGGACTTGATAAATTTTTTTAACTAAATGCTGTACTTGGGACCTGTGTGTAAGCATTTTATGGTCAGGAAGGCGAAAAAACGAAAGTGACGCCAATCATCGGTAGGTTACTCATCATTTTTCATTTTAAATTGGTATTGAGTTCTTGCTACTGATAAAATTTTGATTTGAAAAGTTTGGTCTTTTGCACAGTTATTTATATATCGATTATTCGACAATATTGAATAAACTTTATGTGATCTTTCTGTAAATAGCAATTTGTCCTGAACCCTAACAGAACATAATTTATTCTGTAGTTTTTGTTTCCTGCGACTGATAAAAGATGTGTATGGAGCTGCAGAGTAAAATCCAAGATGTGGGAAATTTGGTTCAAACCTGTGGGCTTCTAGAGTATTTATAGCATTATATTCATTGCTTGATTTTCTTTATAATCACCGGATGAATTAGAATAATTAATAAATGGCATTCTCCCATGCCCATAATGCAATTTTTGATGTAGATAATCCATCATCCTTTTATCATAGTGCAATAACTGACCTAATACAATGAATTCTATTACTCTCCGGCCTATGCATCGGATGCAGTTTATGTAGCATTATCGAATGATGTTCATTTTTGCACCCATCGATGCATATGCTAGAGGCTTTCAAATCCTTTGATTTCTCATACACATATATTTTAGGGTAGGGTAATCAACTTGAACGGATCGGATCATGAAAATATGTCGTAGATCGGGAGTTCCCGTTTTTAAAAAACGCGGACCGGTTTGCAATGGAGCACTCCCCTTTATATAACTGTTATCTTTAATTTACTTACCAGCACTCTACTTCCGTTAATATCAGGCAACTTTGTTCAGCATAATACCTTTGCCACATTATGTCGAATTGCCGTATAATTAACTGTTTCACAATCCTGTATATGCTAGTTATCGTTTTGCAATAGGTAATATTTCATCTAATGTGTTTGCTCATTCTCTTTGCTCTTAACGACTTTCTTGCTTTGTTTCTAGGCAAATTTGTTGTTCCTATGAAATCTGCACATTTAAGTTAAAAGCACCGTTTGTTTTTCTGATCTGGTAAGGTTCAAAGTTAAAAAGTGCTGGTTAGATGTGACTGTTTGGATGAAGCAAATGAAAGTTAGAACATTACGATGGCAGAATGCAGAGTGATTTGTCTTCTTTGAATTTAAGATTAACTTGTTTGCTTCAAGACTACCTTAGTTAAAAATTAGCCGTTTTATCAATTGATTTGTTTGTTTTGGATGAACGAGGAATGGAAAGGGAAGGGAAAGAGCAAACTGTTGTTTCTTCATAGATTTTTTTTGCAAGCTTGCCAGAAATCCAGTCCAATTTAGAGAAAAATTGTCAGGAATAAGATTTCAATGCTCTCTTATGACGTTGCATGACTCCAACCATCCTCGACAAGGTGTTAATAGTGCTCTTATTAGGTGTTTCCTTTTCTTTCCATTCCAATTCTGAGAGGAATCATCATGTTCAGGTTAAAAGATGAGTTGAAAAAGTTTGTTTGAGGCTTTAGGAAAGATCACTTTGCCTAAAAAAACAACCTATTTGAAGAAAGACATATTAAACTGGATGGACAAATATCAAAACCTCAACTGAGTAATTAAGATCTAATTCAACAGTCAAATTTCAAAAATAAAGCTATAGAAGGGAGTACATGGTTTTGCTCTAATACCTGACAATCTATTATCATTTATCGGTGACTTGCCATTAAAAGGCATATACTTAGAATAAGAACTGTTGAGAATGATGGTACAATATTCTGGTAAGAACCCCTTTCCCAAAATGGATATATTGCTTTTCCCAGTTTTCACAACATTTATCTAAGAAGTGCATATTACTTTATCTTCATTGCTTCTTAATTCTTTATGTGATAGCTTGGTTTTTGGACAGGCGTTATTTTGTTCTTCGAGCTAATTGGGATGGAAGATAAGATAACTGACAACAGCTTTTCCAGTTTGTTTCGAGGGAGACAAGAAATGGGCTTTGGCATCATGTCTCATCCTCAAAATGATGAAGCTCAAGTCCTTGACCTTTGTTTTTCCTTGAGTTGGTGGACATTTTAACAACGACGAGGAAGAAAAAAATGCCTAGGACTTGTGAGAATCGGCACTCTCCTTTTTCTTTGCTTTTCATCTTAATCCTAAACTGACGGCTGAATTGGTAGAAGGTCAACTTCGCAATATGATTCGCTTGAAATGAACAAGTGAATCACAATTCATAAAGGACGAACCACTCTTAATTTTTGACATGGTAATAAATCCCATCTGTCATTTTTTCTATTCTTGATTAGTACAAGATCATGATTTCAGAATCTCTAATTATTAGGTTTCCTTCTTAAATATATACGGCTTTAAGGAAATTATGCCTAACGCGCATAGCATCTTGAAACTAGACTTGAACCATTTCAGAGCCATGTTTTCGCATTAATGTGAGAGCCTGTCAAGTTAGGATGTCACGCTGGCTCTTTTAACTAGGTCATGATTGGGGTTGGCCTGAAATGGATAAATCATATCTAATCTGGTTCTTAACACATGGAGTCTAAATTGGGACAGTGATAAATCATCGAATCCGAAATTGGACAGTTGTTTCTTGAGCTTGTTTCCACCTGATATCTCATCGTAAAGATTGCTCAACCTAATTTGGTTTGATTAGGATCTAATTTTGCGGAGGGTGAATTTACTTAAAACCCCTTATACCTTGTACTTCAAAATTAGTTTGGTGTCCAATGTTTGCATACTTATAATTCTAAATTTAAACCATTGATTACTTACTAATATTGACATCGGAAAGCTCTGGTTTATTTTATCGCATACCACAATGTTCCATGTGCTGTATAATAACTAAACTTGCATTTTAAAATACAAGGCAAATGCATTCTTATCCTGTTTGCTCTTTTATATTACTTTAGATCAAACTAGCACTTTGTTGTCTATTTATGCTGTTTTTTTACTTATGCTAATCCCCAAGGTTTAAATATAAAACATATGATACGACACATATTGGCCGGAACATGTCTATCCAACAACACCCGTAGAATAGAGGTCTTGGCCAAAAAGTAACATCAATCAAAACCTTTGTGACATTACACTCGCAAACAAGAAAGATCCTCTCTATTACACCGATTGCATATCAAAGCCGTGACATCTTACTCACGAATAAGTGCTCTACAAATGCAATTTAGATGATCTTACTCCTCTGGCTGGGGATGGTGTGGGAATGTGGGGTTAGGATAACTGTGGTTTATTTTTAAGTGGAGACAGAGAGGAGAGAGGAGAGGATGTAAACTGTGGTTTGCAAGCCCCAAACTCCAAATATGGAGTATACAAAACTTTGGTCAGATTGGAATTGAGATAAACTGCAATTATCTCAAGTTTTGGCCTGAGATAACCGTAGTTATCTCAACTCCAAAATGGTTGCCAAACAAGGCAAAGTAAGCATTTTGGAGTTGAGTTTTGTCAACTTTATGAAACTGCAGTTTACAAAACCTAACTCCAGTCCCAATGCGCTATGTTCATAAGAAAAACAAGTGATATAAATTGGAGGACAACATTTTGATGTAGCAGTAACCACTTTTTTTAAAACTAAGCCAATCAGATCCCCATCTTTTGATATTTCGTGAAGTTGAATTAGTAATGTTTCATAGAAAAGTGTTTTTGAATACAAACTAAATCAACTGTTACCTGACATCTAAATTAAATTATCTGTCAAGTGAACATAAGTTGATGTCTTTTTGACTACCGACTCAAATGGTTTTTATTAATCTTCATCCCCACAGGATGCTTTTCTTTATAATATTGACAACAATCAGCTGCTTGCAATTATGTTGTGTCTTTAATTCTTGTTTGTTTGTTTATATTCGTTATTTTATTTTTTGAGCAGGAATGGTAGGATATGCTAAAACATGCAAAGAAATTCTTCGTGTTTAATTTGGAAATTTGCAAAGCATTTGTATTTGTTGAATTGCTCGATTATTCATTTGTTTTTCTTTCTTTAGATTGAGTGCAGGTGAGAGGCGATGAGAACTGCCACCACTATTTGATTGGCATACATATCTTCATTCACAGCAATACAGAATAAATTTCCCTATCTGCAGTTTACTTTTAATATTGCCCTTATTTTTTGTACCTTCTTTATTCCATAATTGAACCTATAATGCTTATATTTGGATTTTGATGCAGTCAGCACTCGATCGGTTGTGAACTATAAGAATATCGAAGCTAGTTCTCTAAACTAGCCGCGCATTGTTGGAATGTTTGTTCAGCCAAAAGAAACATCAATCTCAGCTGAGTATAATATGTATTGTTCTGATAGTGATGTTTGAGAAGAAAGACGAGCTTTATCAGTTTCTCCTCGTTCATTTACCCTTCTTTTCTTTGGTTAGCAGCAATCTTACAAAAAATGAAATGCTAGAATTAGTTTTGAAAAGATTCTAAGGCATTGGAAATGGATGTTATTCACTTGTAATTTTTCTGTTATTTTTTAAACAGCAACACATGTTGAAGCCAGAAGAATTTGGGATCTAAATTGTGGCTGTTAAGAGAATGTTTGTATTCAATGGTGTCGTATCTTATTAATTTTTGTGAAAGTCTTTCTCCTGAAACAGAGATAAAAATTAAAGTATGGTACTTTTTTGCACAAAATTGTTTTTTTTGGTTGAGATAAAGGTGGACAATTATACATCCCATCCTATTAAAAAGATTTTAATGGATACATTGTAACGTCCCCAGCGCAAACATACAGCAGTAGTCAAAATACATGCCGTCCCCGAAAAGAACCTATGCTACACATGCATGGTTCACCAAAAATTGAAAATAACAAAGAGCCTAGGCAAATGGTATCGCTTCTCCCACAATCGGACACCACAACTCCAACTCAGTTGTCCTCGTCTTCCTCAGCCATTCCATCATCACTAGGGATCACATCATCTCTACCATCCCCATCATGCACATCCGATCCTCGGCAACATCTTTCTTATCTTTACCCTTTTCTTTTCTGCAAGTAAATAGGACCAGTTGAGGATCATATAAGATATAAGATAAACGACATAGTTAACGCAGTTATTTCTCCCTCTAAAAATCCTCTCGTTACGTTCTTTTCAAATACCTCACATAACACCCATAATAATGATATCCCAGTCACTCCTAATTGTTCGCCCCCCTAAATTATTACGCCAGGTGCTCCACACGTCCTTTTTAGAAGTAGGTAGCCGAAGAACATTGTTGTTCGCACAGAAATGCGACCATACCTCTTTAGCAAATGGGCAATTGAAGAACATGTGATCCCCTGTTTTGTCGCATAACTTGCAAAATTCATAAACCGGTGGGCCAAACCACTTTCTCTTTATAAGATTATCTCCGCACAAAACAACCATTTTAATCACCAACTAGTTGAAGACCTTAATTTTACTAGGAACCTTTGCTTTCCACATATTGTCCAGATGGCCTTCCGTTTTTCCCCTTCCATTGATAATCTTATAAAGTGACCCGACAGAGAATTTTCTACTACTATTCCACCTCCAACTAACTCAGTCGGGAATCTGGTTATTTGGGCGCCAATCAACCAACTACTGTTTAGGCGTTCGTAAGTCAGTTCTTTCTCTATCCGCAAGAGTACGCTTGAAAGATATCCGCCATTCCCTTCCATTCCACACCTCTGCAACCTTCTCGTACGTATTCCTTACTATGCTAAATAGTCTAGGGTATCTATAATGTAGTGCCACCTCTCCATACCAATTATCTTTCCAGAAATTAATCTTGTTTCTGTCACCAACTGAGAAAGTAACTCCTGACAGAAAGATTCTTCTATTCTTAAAAATTCCCCCAAAATCCAGAGTAGGCCGCAACATTCTTTTGCTTTTCCCGAAGATTTCCTTGTCTCAAGTAGTTGCCCTTAATGATTTCTTTCCAATTACTCACTTCGTCGTCATACAATTTCCTACACCATTTTGCTAACAAAGCTTTGTTCATATCTTTCAAGTTTATCACCCCCAACCCCCCAGTTCTTTAGGCAAGTAAACCGTCGTCCACTTCACCAGTGAGTATCCGCTCTCCTTGTTACCCCCTTCCAAAGAAATTTTCTTCGAATTTTATCAATGCACTTTTCTACTTTGACGGGTAACTCGTATACCGCAAGGTAGTACATCGGGATGGCAGTTAAAGCCGCAGCTAAAAGCATCACTCTCCCTCCGATAGACAGCAAACAACCTTTCCAACCCTCCAATCTTTTAGTCATCCTATCAATTATTGATGTCCGGTCTGAGAATTTTAGTTTACTAGGGCGAATAGGTAAACCATGGTATTTTATCGGAAATGTTGGATATGTATGCCCTAGAGGCCATTATTGTGTGTGTGTAGTGGATGCTTGGACATATGTATGTATAGGACAATTTTGCTTTACATGATAGTATGCTATTTGGCATGTCTTTGTCTTAACATGTGTATATGTTTTACTTGTTATTACGTATCGCTAATACATGTTGATAAAGCCCACATTTGCCTGACTACCAGCATTATAATGATGATCATATATGTGGGGGCTGAGTAGTCTATAAGCGCATACTTAAATGTCCATAGTCATGCGAGTATCGATACTAGGCATTGATATTCTAGAGTAGACTGGTGTATACGTTTCCAGACCTCGATGAGGGGCGATGGTTAGCCCCACAGTCATTGGTGTCTAGCACCTAAGATCGTATACAAGTACTCACTGGGGGTGAGTACACTAGACGGACTCACAGAGAGTTCTAGATGGTATTATACCTATCGTCAGATAGTAGTTCTCAGGTGACATGAGTACATGTTAGTCTTTAGACATGAGATCGTCATTTGTCTCATGTGAGTTCCCACTATACTTAGATTACTACCATGCCACGGCTCTACTGAGTCATGCAAACAGTTTTTAGTTGGGTACAATCCCGAGTCATATGGAGACAGTGAGCGATTGTTAGGAATTTGACTCTCTCGGTACAGGGAGTCGATATCGCACTATGTTCGGTTGGCCAGCACCATAAGACCTTGGTCATGGCAGATGAGATTTACTGATAGTTAGATTAGTAGTTTTTCGGATCGGTCCTGAGCCACACCGGCATGAATTATCTGGTTATTAGGGTCTGACGTTTACCATTCCTAGACCCGGTATGCGATACTCTCAGACGAAGAGACCGAGCTGTACGGAGATTGTCACAGATAGAGACGTTCATTGGGTCGATTTAGACTTGTTATCTGTTTGAACCTGCCCGCTTTTGACGGGTAAAATGGCCGTGCAAAACCCTCCTGAAATTGATGGGTTCAAAACCTGAACCCGCCCGCATTTGAATAGGGCGAGTTTAAAATTTTTTATAGTCCGCTCGGACCCGCACCCGCACATTCCCGCATTTGAATATGGCGGGTTTTAATTTTTTATAGCATGTCCGGATCCGCACTCGCATCCGCCCGCAACCCTTATCGGCTCGCAACCGACCCGAATCCGCTCGCTTCTTTAACATTTGAGCCGTTGATAAGTTTAATTTTATGCTAAGATTAAACCTTAAACATAAATAAGTTATTTAAACTCTATTCTCACTTCTCATATCTAAAATTTAATTGAGCCGCATTCTTTTTTGATCTTCTCTCTCTTCTCATCTCTTTCCATCTTCTTAAATTACCATACCTTGTTAGTTCTCGGCCATAAGATTTAGTGGAGAAATCTACGATTTCAATTTCCAAAATCAAAAGATTATAAAAAACTATGATTTCACAATAAAAAAGTGAGAGAAAATTAGGGTTTTTATGGTTCATTGCTTTATTTCATATAAATTATACATTAAATTTAGTATGTTAAACCTGTTATTATCCGAAACCGCGTTTAACCCGTCCAAATTAATTAAAATTGAACCCAGGCCCGAAACCCGCCCGAACCTGTTGGGTTCGGGTTTATCTATCTATTGTAATAGGCGGGTTTAAAATGGCTAGAAAACCCGCCCGACATAGCGGGTTCGGGTTCATTTATGATCAAAAACCCGCCCACCCGACCCGTGTACACCCTATAGTCACAGATAGGCTCAGTAGAGGTTTGGATGAGCTTGCTCATCAGCCTTTCTTTCGACATATACCTGGGTAGCCGTTACATACAGCTAGTGCCGCTGATATGCTTGTGATTATAGATTTATCTAGTAACTTACTACTAACGTACTGTCGAGTCTTTAGAGTTCCACACAGAGGGTTTCCCTGGTTTAGGCGAAATGATGTAGTGGCCGTATTTTGATACGTGCAGGGTTCCGATTGAATACGTGTACTAACCACATGGACTTTAATCGGATGGATGATAATACTAGCCGGCTTAGAATTAAGCCGGATTATTAAATCAAGTATTGATTTAATAATAATATATATATATATATATTTCGATATGTATATTCTAGTATTATGTTCTTTGTATTATTCTATTTCTTTGGGTATTCGTATTTTGATACGAATACGGGTATATATATACATACATATACATATACATATACATATACATATACATACGGGAAATGTATAATGTATTTATACATGATACATTCTAGAAGGAGGACACCTCATTTCCTTGATTTTCTTTTATAGAAATTAGAAATGAGGTGGAGGGGTGAGGTGTAAAGAAAGTATGGTGAAGGAAATGGTTTTGTATTTGTTTATTACATTTTTCTACATTATTCAAGCATGGTTGTTATTTTATATTTGAAAAATTGTTTTAATAAAACCATTGCTAGCCATTTTCTCTCACTCACTTGATTCATTTCACCATTTTCTTTTCTCTCTCCTTCTCTTAAGCTCCTCCTCCATCTTCTTCCCTATACTCTCATGAGTTGAGAATCAAGGGTAGAAAGAGATAGAAAAATACTAGAACACATACCACTTCTCTAAGCACTCTAGATTAGCAACCTAGGATTTTTAGTTGCTTCACATACTTATTTGTGTGAAGCTAGAGCCTTGAGCCATATCTTTCGGGTACAAGCTCGATCTCACAGTCTTGAGGAGCTAAAGAAGTGGATAGAAGACCGAAGGACACGAATCCTTAGGTATAAACTTCTTTACAGAGTAGTTAAACTCTCCGTAGCTTACTAGTTTAGTGTTTGGTTTAGATTCTAGGGTTTATATTTCTAGCGCCTCTTCGAAAATTTTCGTTTTTCATTCCGCATAGGCTGCGTTTGTAGCGGCTAGGGCTCTAGGAACATCATCATGGTATCAGAACCATCCAAACACTATAAATTAGTAGTAGACAATACTTAAGTTTTAAAACCGAAAACTTCCGATTTTCAAAACCCTTGTTTCTGTCGAATTTTTATGGACTCTGAAATATTTTTAAACAAGTCCAAAGGCTTGTTCTTGGTATAATATTGACATAGAATGAAAACGAGATAGAATGGACATGAAAAACCGCTCAAAATTCTTTTTTCCCCGCTTCTGGCAGTTTAGTGTTCACTTCTAGCCCTCGTTTTCATCCAGTGTCTTTGGTTTTGGGAATTAAGATTTTTGGTTATGTTTGATTTGCTCCAGATTTCATTTAGTGTTATCTTTGTATTTGGGCAACTCAGAAAGTTTTATAACTTGAAATTTTTGCATCGTTGATATCTGTGATGTTGTATATGTGTTTCAAACGTCGTCTAATTGCTATATGTCATTTAGACGAGTTTGCACATATTTGCTTGTGTTGCTATGATGTTTATCTCTATGATGGTTTATACGGATTGTCGTGTTGGATAACCCCTCGTGCGATATTGTTTATACAGTTATATCATTTGTATATTCATTACTGCAGGGCAAGTGCCCGACTTATGGACTGCCGTTTCTACCTGATTGTATATTTTTTTATTGGGACACGGCCAGGTTGAGGTCGATGCCACCATTGTATATTATTTTCTTTTCTGTACAAGGATAAACCCACGGAGAAGTGCTCGAATAGCCAGGTTCTAAAGTGCGCTAGGTGGTCGTCTTGCAGTGGCGAGTTCGAGCCGCCTCTCTCTAGAATTGGAAGGCTATTCGCTGCACTTGTAGGGGTTTTAGGATGACCCACTGTGGAATGCTTAAGTTACCGGATTCGGTGAAGTGTCGGATGGCCTATTCATGACCTAGAGTGCGGGTTGCCTTACTTCCAGAATTGGTGGGTAACTTGCCGTACTCGTAGGGGTCTTGGTTCAATTTTATACGGGCTATCCACACGACTGGGGAACGTCGAGTTTTATTTGCGGCTTAAATGAAACACGGGGCTCCTGGATTACCCGTTGTTCCATATTGCTTATCACATGCCTGTGATGATTTTGTTTCATGCCTAAAATGACTATATATATATATATATATATATATATATATATAAATGTTATATATGTTTTGCATCCACGCTAACCCTGCCTATGCACTGTTGTAAATTAAGTAACCTTACGGTGAAGTCCTCGAACCCCGTGGCAAATGCGGATGGCATATACGTACATTATATTTTCGTTCTTTTTTGGTGTGATAGGAATTAATTGACGGGATTGCATTAATTTTGATTAACGCAAGGAAAAAATAAACCTAAAATGATGTTGTCAGAATCAAATTTTAAAACCACTAGGTTCTTTTAAAAACTACTTGGTTTTCTACAAAACCAAATGTTTTCAAAATTGAGCTTGAACCACTCGTTTCGATCGCTAGATTCCTTCAACGATATCAAGTTCATCACGTTAAAATTTTTTCGCCAAAAACCAGCTATAACCCTCCATCATTTCATGAAGGCACCGCTTAGTATTTATGTTACGTTTGTTGACTAAAGTTAAGGCGTAGTGAACGGTAGCTAAGCAATGTTTTCATGTAAGCAAATAATATGATTGGTTAGGACAGTCGTGCGACTTTGTTGACCATAGTTAAGGGTCGTACGGATGGGTCTAATGCAATCAAGATAATGACGTGTTGAACTTGACTAGCGACTTATGATTTGTTGACCATAGTTAAGGTCATAAGTTGTTAGGGGTAAAAACCACATCGGGAGTTTCAAATATACAGGAAACTTTATAGTGATGCATATCTTCTGAAGTGTGATGACTAGAGTAGCTTCCATCTAGGTTATCACACGATGATAGTTGGGTCCCGATCTCACCGTGAGTATTTGTTACTCTTTGGGAGGTATTTTTCACTTCACAATTAGCTAACCTATTAAGTGTCTAGAAAGGTGTTAATGGGGCTATACCTTTGCAGAAATGAGGTTTATTTTAATTAGGTTCGTATGAGAGCACAGGGAATCTCCCTCGGAGTACTAACACCCACCTGGCTGAACGGTTAGTGAACTTGTAAGGTATAAATGATCCCGACTAGTTCTCTATTTAAGCTTTGAAGGAGAATTCAAGAAAACAGTGGGAGTCATCCTGATTAGATAAATTAAAAACCAATCTAATCTTGCAAGAGCGCATGCTGAGTGTTTCATTTCTTTCTCTCTAGGTAGAAACCATGTCACGTCTTAATTAAGATAATAAAATGCATGACTTGACTGAACCCGCTTATTACACTGGGCTGGGGAACGTCGGTTCGATTCTAACTTATGACAACTGTCACGAGTATGGGCAAGAGAAAGAGGAATGCAAGGCCTTCCATTTGATCCTAATGAAGGAGAAGCATTCTAATGCATTTTCTTCGGGTGTATTTGTTATTGAGAACTGTTTTTGACCAGTCCTACCTTCTGGATACTAGATACCAGATCAAGATCTCATATCTGTAATTTATTAAAGAGACTGAGAAAAAATAGGATGGTTAGACCTGGTGATATGTCCCTCAGAGTAGGGAATATAGCATAAGTTGATGTTGCAGCTATCGGTGAATATCACCTAGTATTTCCAAATGACAATACTATACTTTTGAACAACTGCTACTATATACCTTTCATACTTTGGAATATTATATCAGTTTCTTTACTAGATAAAAATGGATATAACTTTGTTCTAAATAGAAATATCATGAACATTTACCTTAATCAGGTACTGGTTGCAGAAGGTACGTTATGTAATGGTATCTATGTTCTTAATCAAAACTCAGTTTTCAATATAAAAAACACACGTAAGAGGAAGGGTTCAAATGTGAATGGAGCCTACTTGTGGCATTATAGACTTGGTCATATCAATGAGAAAAGACTATCTAAGTTATATAAAGATCGATATTTGAATTCATTCGAATTTTCATCTTATGAAACTTGTCAGTATTGTCTCAAACGAAAGATGACCAAAACTCCGTTCACGGGAGATGGAGAAAGAGCTACAGAGCTCTTGGGACTCATACACAATGATGTATGTGGTCCAATGTCTATACATGCAAGAGGTATATTCTCGTATTTTATTATATTCACCGATGATCTCTCTAGGTTCGAACATGTATTCTTAATTAAACATAAATCCGAACTTATGAGAAATTCAAAGAATATGAAAACGAAGTAGAGAACCAAATTGGAAGAAGTATCAAGATCCTTCGATCTGATCGAGGAGGGAAGTCCTTGAGTACGGAATTCTGTGATTTTTAAAAAAAGAATGGTATTCTCTCTCAGCTTACTCCTCCATATACACCACAACATAACGGTGTGTTGGAGCGGAGGAATCGTACCCTTTTGGATATGGTTCGCTTTATGATGAGTGATTATGAGTTACCTCTTTCATTCTGCGGTTATGCGCTTGAGACAACAATATATCTATTGAATATGGTTCTAACCAAGTCCGTGCCTATCATTCGAGATCAAATATGGTAGGGGAAGAGACCATCTCTTAAACAGTTTAAGATATGGGGCTGTCCTGCTTATATTAAGAAGTAGAATTCGGAAAAGCTTGAGGCACGATCAGTTTTGTGTAAGTTTGTGGGATATCCTAAGTATTCATATGGATATCTTTTCTACTATACAGAGGACCAAAAGGTTTTTGTTTCTCAATATGCCAAGTTTTTGGAAAATGAATTCTTTACAAAAAAAAAGGATGGCAGTGCGGTAGAACTAGAAGAAATTCCTGAAACACAAACTATAACTGAAGATTTGATAAAACCAGATGATTCAATAGTTCCAGACGAACCTTAGCAACTCTGCAGATCTAGTAAGATTTCTCGTCCGCCCGAGAGATGCTACGGTTTTCTCATAGACAGGGATTGAGAGTGCATCATGGAAGAAGATGATCCTACTAGTTTCGAGCAAATCATTACCAGTAGAGAATCTGAGAAATGGTGAAAGTTCCTAGTGCCCTTGGCGCTAACCCGCGGCCAATGCGGAATCCAAAAACAAATTTTTTTAAGGCACTAAAAAATTATACCCTAGAATTTAAACCAAACGCCTAAACTAGCAAACACAAAAGGTAGAAATCACAACCTTTGTAGCGTCTTCATTTGCTCCAATTGGATTGGACTTTAACATGCTCTCAAGAGCTCCAGATCGCGCTTGTAAGCCGGTCCTCCTTCGCTGAAGATGATCCACCCGAGAGAACCAAGTTCAAACTTCAATTTCATCAATGAAGTAACTAAAGATCCTAAGTTGCTAATCTAGGATGCTTAGTGATGTGTGCGAGTGTTCTAATATTTTTCTTTCTCTTTATCTTCATGGTTCTCAACTCATGAGAGGGTTGAAGATGAAGAAGAAGAAGATGGAGCCATGGAAGAGAGAGGGGCAAGAATGGTGGAATGAATAAAAACCTTCACACATTCAAGCATGCTTCATATCTTTTGTAAAAAGAATTTTTCCATTTTAAAACTACAACCATACTTGAATAGCATTTGCAAATGAATTAATAATTCATTTGCCCATACCCTCCAATATTTCTCTTTTCCATCTGATTTCATAATTTCTTTATAAAGAAAATCCTAGAAATGAGGCGTCCTTCTTCTAGAAGTATTCTTGTATGAATACAAGAATACGTCCCGGCAAATACATGCCCGTATTCGTATCAAAATACGAATATCTAAGAGATAGAAAAATACAGTGAACATAATACTAGAATATACATATCGAAATATATACATGCAAATTATTAAATCAAAACTTGATTTAATAATCTGGCTTAATCCTAAGCCGGCTAGTTTTATCATCTGCCCGATTAAAGTCCGTGTGGCTAGTACACATACCTAATCGGAACCCTGCATGTATCAATATGCGGCTACTACATCATTTTGGCTGAACCGGAAAAAACCTTTGTGTGGGACTCTAAGGACGCGTCAATACGCTGGCAGTGGGTTTAATCATAAGCATGTCAGTAGCACTAGCTTTTAGTTATGTATATGCCCTAGAGGCCATTGTTGTACATGTGATGTATATTATAATGGATGCTTGGATATATATAGAGAGGACTTTCTTACTCGTCATGATAGTATGCTATTTGGTTTCACTTTATCTTAACATGTTGACTTGTACTGGTTTACCGTCTTACTCTCACATGTTGATAAAGCCCTTAGGATCTGTACTCGACTACTGGGACTATGATGAGATCATACTAGTGGGGCCACGGTAGTCAATGAGTACATCCTATAACTGTTCCTAGTCAAGGGTATATCGAGACAGGGCATCAATACACCAAAGTAGACTAGCGTATACGCATCTTGACCCATATGATGGGCGATGGATGATCCCATATCCATCGGTGTTGGACATCAATGATGGTGTACGGGTGCTCAGTAAAGACTGGGTACACTGGACATACTCGCCGAGAACTCCCAGATGGTGATATACCACACGTCAGATGGCAGTTCTCCGGTAACACTGGTACAGGGTAGTCTGTAGACCCGAGATCATCATAGAGTCTTGTGTGATTTCCACTGTGCTTTGATTTCCACCTTACCACGTCCAAGAGGGCGTGCAAAACGGTAGCTTTTGGGTACAGTCCTGAATCACATGGAGGCAATGAGCGATAGGAGGGGATTCGTCTCTCCCGGTATAGGGAGTTGATGTTGTGTTGTGTTCGATTGGCTATAACTGGAAGTCCCTGGCCAGGGCTGATATAAAGATTTACTGGTAAGTGTTACCAGTAGTTTCTCGACCCGTTATGAGCCACACATCGACACGATTTATCGGTTACTGGGGTCTGACGTATACCACCCCTAGACTTGATATGCGACATATCAGACGAAGAGACCGGACTGTACGGGAGTGTTACTGATTGGATTCACAGGAGAACGGACAGGCTAGCTTGTTGATCTTCTGATCGCTCAATACCTGGGTGGCTGTTATGTTTAGCTGACCGCTTGCAGCTTGTGGGTGTTTAATATGATCATCACCTGCTATCGGCGTATTGACGATTCTTTAGAGTCCTACGTAGGGGTTTCTTGACTCAGGCAAAACGGAGTAGAGGCACATATGTGATATGTGCAGGACCGAGGATAATGCGATATGAGATACTGTATTATATTCTCGCGATATTTAGATATGAACTGGGTGATCGCACGCTTTTAGCATGTCGGATGCTCAAAGTTCTAAAGTTATAACCGTGATCAGGACGGTGTCGCTTCGCAGCTAGCCGGTTGAGCACGGGTCGATCCACAGGGAGATGGTTGTATGTCCGTTCGAGTTTTAGACGATTCAATAAAGAATTTGTATATGTTTGTTCAAATCTAACCTATGTGTTTTATATGCAAGTATAAAGGTGTTAAGAAAAAGATACGAAAGTGTAAGCTAAAGAAATCCGCACTCAAAACCTTTTGAGCCGAGTCTTGACCAATTGAAACTAGAGCAATCGGCAACAACGTGGATTAGGGTACTTAAGCACGGTTGTAACACCCGAGCCCAATGCTACTATTTTCAGTTACTGTTTGAGCATAATGTGGTACTCATTTCATTTAACTTGCTTGTTTGTTGCTTACTGTAAAATTTATCCGGCAAAGTCATTTCTACATATAACAAATTTTGGCATCTAAAATAAAATTGAAAATATTCATCTGGTCTACTTGACACCCCTAGTCTCGTGGTAGCATCCGTGCATTGTGTTCTCGTCCCGTTCAGTGAAACGGGCGAGTTTGGATGGCTACGCGCGCGTACATGTGTCCATTTTGGGGGTATGCTTTTTAATCATAAAACACTTAATTTTAAAATTTGGATCCCGCTTAAAATCCTATTATTTCAATTTCAAATTTTTGGACTCGACCCGGGCGCGATTTGGAAATGTTTTATTTGGTGCCAAAATCCTAAATTTTAATATTATTAAAACCATCGCATATATTTTTCTAACTAACCTGATATCTTACTGTTCATTACCTATCTTTTAAATCTTTAAGTTAACCATATAATATTTTTACAATCTTTTATATCCTTCCCAATTTATTCTCTCAGCCAATCGCAACCTCCCCTTTAGCCCCACTTTTCTCTCTCTCTCTCTCTCCACTTTTTCTCTCTCTCTCTCATATATTCTCTCGTACTTCTCTTTATCATTTTTTCTCTTCTTGCTTCATGTCTCATTTCTTTTTCTTTCTTTTTTTAACTGTTCTTTTGTTGCCGGAATTCCGTCGTGCCGGTGACGCTTCTCGACATTCCAGCGAGGTACCCCGACCCGTGTGGTTCCTTTGTTCGTCGTTTGGGTTCATTCCGTGAACCGTGCGCCCGTCGCGAGTTTTCCCTGCCGACGGTTAACGTTCCGTTTTCCCGATTCGCGACCCATCGAGGCAAGTTAATCTTGCTACATGCTATATAATTCATTTTATACCTATTTAAATAAATACCATACCTATAGTTTAAATCTAGTGCCCCATGTTTAATTTTATAACGTTTCGATATTCCGTTTGCATCCGTTTATATCATATTAAATCTAGATCATGAAAACTTATCTTGTGACATACTAGATTACATTATACTGCAACCATATCATTTAAAATACATGTCGTCGTAATATTTATTATTATTATCTTTAATTAGTTTATAATCTTCATTTTATAATGTTATATATTTGAAAATCTTATAGTTTACACATGAAAAGTCGTTGAAAAATCGGATATGACAAATCTGAAATTTACTGTACACCTTACCTTATAAAATTCATTATAAATCATAGAAAAATCATTAGTATACGTTCTTTAGTTCGTTACGAATCTAACTCAGAATACTATAACTCTATGAAATATTTACTTGCAAAATAAATTGTTTAAATAACATAAAATGCAAATGAATATGTCTTTAAACTGCTGTCCAGGCAAATTCCAGCAGTAAACTTTCAACTTCGGATGTTTATAACTTTTTGTAGGGACAACCTGAGATGTTTATACTTATAAAAATGAAAACCTTATTGAATTATCTTTGTTTTGGTATAAGACACGTCCCTTTTGGAGAACGTTTGTTATTTTTAAGCTATTTTACAAATTAGGGTGACGCTGAATTTCTGAACGGAACCTTCTTGTGCATGGTTAATCAATACCACTTTTATAGTTATTAATCGCTTTGAATATGCTATCCATATTAATATTATTATATCAATATTTATATCACAATTGCTTAGTGGTACATCCCACATTACCATTTTATAGTTTTATAACTTTTCGGATACCCGTTTGCATCCATCGCATTTAAGATACATATAATTGCATCCATAGATCACATTACTACATAATAATGTGATATTAACACTCCATGTTTAATAAATTGCATCCTAATTAATATTGGAACTATAAATGTAACCCTAATCGATAATTGTGCATCCATATCCTTGAAATTATATCTATTTGCATATCATATTACATGTTCCAGTTTATTGTTCTGATAGTACTCATGCTTGTTTATTTATACACATGCTTATGTTAGTTTGTTTATGAGCACCTACATGATATCTTGTGCTTCCTGACATGACCTGTTACACTTCCTACTTGACATGATATGGTACCGTACACTGCTTGACTTGACCTGATGTACCATGACCTGACCCGTTACCTGATCATGTGTCTAATGCCAACAAACCTGACATGTAGTCCTTACGGACCGTTCCTGTTGTCTATCCAGACAAACCTGCATCTACCTGATCCTGTGTTGGCATTAGTTCTTGATTACGGAATACCTGACTTGAACACATAACCTTGGGGGTATGGGGAAATCAAAAGTGTAAACTAAAGTGTAACTTAAAAGGGTATTACTTGATCCGTGGTCCCGAGGGGTAACGGGACAGAGCCATTCGTGACTCTTACATCTTGATCCGTGGTCCCGGGGGGTAACGGGACAAAGCCATTCGCGACTCTTACATCTTGATCCGTGGTCCCGGGGGGTAACGGGACAGAACCACTCTTGGTTCATACATTCCTGATCCGTGGTCCCAGGGGGTAACGGGACAGAACCACTCTTGGTTCATATATTCCTGATCCGTGGTCCCGGGGGGTAACGGGACATATCCTTTGAGTTACATGGAGGATTACATTAATTGATTTCAAACAAACTTTAGAGTAGACAACCCAGTAGCACAGTTTAGATTGATCACTGCACGTCACATACACTGATACACTTCACTGTTATACATCCCTGTTGACTTGTTACTATTTATGATTCATGCATGCATATCTCGTGTATCCTGTTCATTTATTATTGCTTGATGTTATGACGCGCTGACATCTGGGTTTTGCATGGCCCAGGTCCTCTACCTTTGTTGCAGACTGATCAGGAGTTTTACCGCTGTTAGATCGAGCGGTAGGGATCATGTCGGTATCTGATCTTACTTTCCAGGTGTTTATTTGATCTTTTGCTTCCGCATACTATAGCATTTCTTGACTCTTTTACTCTGGCTTATGGACATGTATTAGATAGTTAGTTTACTTTCCTGTTCTTGATATCTCTACAGCCGTAATGTGACTGTGGAAGGATTTTTCCTAACCACAGGTAGCATGGTTGGCTATGTCACATGCCTATTTTAGCGTACTCTGGGAAGCGGGGCGTGACAACGGTATTCGTGGAATCCGGCTTATTGACCCTTGTCCGTCGTTCTTGTTTCTTGCTTTCGCCTCAGGCCAAACCGAACGCAACCGGTCGCGGTTAGGAATCACCGTTACCTTGGTAGGGTAGGGTGCCTAACAGAGCGCTTGCGTAACGTTTGGACGGAGTTCAAAGGAAAATAACGGGAAAAGGAAATGAGGAAAGAAACCTTAACTTACAATATTGTATTTATTCTTAACAACAACATATTACAACCATTCACAAAACGAACCAAAAAGAGCAAAAGAAAAGATTACAAGCAAGTAATTAAAAGTGCATGGAATTGAAGTGCATGAAAGTAAATGAGCAAGAAATGAAACTAGGAACCATATAACCTAAAACAAGACATGTGTTCAATAACCAAATCTTAAACTTGCAAGCTCAATTAAGAGGTTGCAAGATCAAGAAAAGGCAAAGAACTCATGGAGAATGATGCACAAAAGAGAGAACATTATTGATTCCAAAATGATACAACCCCTTGAGATCAATGACCAAAGCTTAAACTTGCAAGCTCACTTAAGAGGTTGCAAGATCAAGTTAAGGTATAGAGCTCCAGGGGGAAGCTAAGTAAAAAGAATGATACAAAATAACCATCATCTTCATTTAACATCCACTCAAAAGTTCTCACAACAATTTAATGGAGGAAAGATGAAGAAGAAGAAGAAGAAGAAGAAAACTAAAAACTAACAAAAAGAGGGCATAAGAATGAACATCTATGGCTTGGCAAGTTCTGGGATATTTATAGGCAGCGTGCTGAAACCCTAGGGCCAAATTCTGACCCAAGATGAAGTTCCCAAACTACCCTTGAAAAATAACCAATTGCGGGGCCCACATGGCCGCGGATCCGCGGCCTAAGCATGCTTATGCCGCGGAACCGCTGCCATAAAGAGGAATTGGGTCATTTGCTTTGGTGGGTTTTCCTGGTTTTCAGTACTCTTCAGCGTGGTATATGTTGTTTCTCAGAAGCTCTTCACATTTCTTCCAGAATTTCAGTAGATCAAAAGGTGATGTGATGTGGATCTTTTGCCATGATTTCCTCGAGCTCCGCGAAGATATGTTGGATCTTGTGTTGACATTGAGCTTTGTGCATGAAAATGACATCGATTTGCCATTTTGTCCCTTAAACTGGTGTGTGGCAATATACGGATAGAAAGCGGAGACCCGTGTTTTATCTGTGGTTGGCAGTAATCCGGAATTTGTCGTACTTTTCCATGAATTTCACTGTTTAGAGCTGAGAACCAGTATCCTGCAATTAACTAGCAAACACGGCTCAAGAGTACCTACCGATAAGCAAACGAGCATAAGAATGGGTGGTATAAAATGCAATATTCTGGTATTCTCTACTATCCCAAGTTTCAAGGTGCGTGTAAGTGCAGTTTGTAGGGTATATACTTTATAAATTTGGACTCAAGAAAAGAAACTATTTTTCAGACTTATCGTTCAGTAAAGCTTCAATACTTTCCCTTCATCTTGACTTAGCTCAAGAACTGAACTCAAGATTACCTATTTCTAAAAAAAAACTATAAGGACGTATACTTATAAAAGTTAGACAGAATGAGGGTTAAGAGTCTGAAAAGTAGTCGGTTATATTCGGATCAAGTGTTGATTCGATGAATCGGTACATGATATATCAGTCGGTTATATTCGATATAGCCGGATTGTCGGATCAAGTGTTGATTCGATGATTTAATGTATAATAATATATATGATATATTGTATTACATTATCTAATATTGGCTCGCTTTATTATTTCATTTTCTCACCGGATAATACATTGATATATATGCGATATATGTTAATTGTATTATTTTCTTTTGTTGCAAATATATAATATATATGTGATATATATTATTGTGACATGATATGATTAATAATGGAACAAGTTTAGTGGAGATTAAACAAGTTTAGGGTTTGATTAGGGTTAGTTCTTTCTTGTACATTGTAGAAGGAATTCCTTTTGTCATGAGAAAGATATTATGTTGATATTTATCTATGACTCACTCTTTAACCCAACCAAACCCTAGCTCTAGTTGATTCTCCACAAGAGTTATCCTTGTCATCCCTTGACCATGGTTACATTATTAATTCATATATACATTTCATTATTCATCACAAAAGGAATTATCTCATTATTCATCATCTTCTTCTCTCTTGAGCTTTGAGAAAGCTTGCTAGTTTTTCATTTTGTGATGAATTCATGTGAGAATTTGATATAAAAAGATAGCATAAATACTACTCCATCATCCTCATCTAATCTAGCCCATTAGATTAGGGTGTTCACCTCATTAGAGTGAGAGAGCTTGAGTTATTGCAACTTCGACGTAGATCATCGGAGAAACGGAACACTACAAGCTAGCATGGATCGTTCGAGTCATGGAGCCTCTCTTGAGTCCGGGAGATCGTGGATCGCGGCGAAGGGACTTCTACTCGGAGCTTATGAAGCGAAGGAGCAAACTACAAAGGTTGTAATCCCTCACACTTAGTAGTAAAGATATTTACTTGCATGTTAAACCCTAATAATCTAGCAAAGATCCCGGATTTGGGTTGTTCGGCACGTCTAAAATTTTATTCGGGCATGTTTGATGCCTTATGAACCATCACATGAGTGCCTAGGAACCCTATAGTGGTATCAGAGCCTAGTTAGAGCATTAGCGATGTGTATACGAAGTTAAAACTCCGAACGAACCCCGAAACGTCAAAACGAACCCCTCTCTGGACATTTTTTAAAAACCGTGATTTTTCTGAATTAAAAATACCTAAAAAAATCAGCAGGGAATTCTAAGAATTACTATAAAATTCGAGCTCATAATTCCGTACATCCTCTGCGGAACCGCGGCCGCAAGCCACTTTTAGCGGCGGTTCCGCGGCGTGAACAGTGAATTGTGAACAGTATTTTGTGCAGTAACCTCCGTAGCTATTCCTATATATTTCTGGGTATTTTAAAACTGACTCAAGTGTCGAGTATTCTGGGGTTTATTTTGTAATCGTTGATTCGATCGGAAAATTTAATTTTGTTATGTTTTCCAGATATTTAGAAACTGTTAAAATGTTCGAGTGAATATCATTAACTCACTTTTTCCCGGCACGTAAAATTTTCAAGTGTTGAATTTTTATCGGGTTTAAATTTTTCGGAAAAATGTATAAGTAACGCGGTGGTCTCTCTAGAAGAAAATAAACCTTAACTCGATTATGCGACCGTCTGAACCGTCTCTAAATCTTAGGGTTTGGGACGGTACGGCGTGCCACATGTGAGGCGTTGGCTTGACCCTTCTACGGCTGGATCATAGGTACTGTGACAGATTCTGGGATTATTTGAACTCCGCTCAAGTGTTGAGCTATTTAGGAAATTTTGAGTATTTGATTATCCGATCGGAAAGTTTAATACTGTCTATTTATCTGGAATGTGATACAATATGTGGAATTCATATAGTTAGGCATGAAATGCGAAGTATATGATATTTTGGATTTACGATGTCTAAAGTGATTGTGGATTCCAAATGTTGTAGTTTTACAATTTTTTTCTGTGACCGTAAGTGTAGTATGTAGTTGTATTGCCGGTCTTCGTTGCTATACATCAACGACAATCGGTGTATGCATACTTACTTACGTTGATGATATGTGATATTATGTGTTGCTGTGATATGTTATATTGGATCGTCGTGTTCTGAATAGCCGGGGGTTTTATGTGAGATGAGGGTTTTTATTTTCATTCATGTAAAATTCATTTGTATGTAATATTCTTTTATTGGGGCACTTCCGGGATGAGGTTGATGTCACCAGTGTATATTTTTTACTTTTCCGCATTAGGTAGACCCAAGGAGGGGAGCACAAGTAATCGGGTTCTAGGGTCCAGTGGGACGCCATCTCGAGGAGTCGAGACCGGGTCTCCTAACCTTATAACTACCAGTGTTACTTGTCGCTCTCGTAGGGGTCTAGGGATGTGGGTTTGGCTATTCATCACGACCGTGGAATCCGTGTTTTATACCGGCTCGTATTAAAAACACGGACATCCTAGTATATCCAATATTTCATATATGTTCTTCTGCTGCAATGTTCTGTGATGAGATCATATTACTGCCTGAGACGAATGCTTATACTATATATATATGCTGATATATAAATATTACTGCTTTCGTTTCTTCTGTGATGCTTAGGAAGCATAAGCTGATGGGATTTATTAATGAGATTAATAAAAAGAAAAAGGAACCTAAAAGATGTTGTAGAATCAAAACTTTATAAAAGGGTAGCTACAGTTTTGCTTTGCATAGCGGTATATATGATATACCCTGCATCTTATTCGATGAGGAAAGAGCCGAGATCCCTTCACCGGGAGTGACCTCTTTAGCGAAATTGGTAGATGCTACAAACTCGTGGTTTAGTTTTTGACAGCTTATATAGTCCTTGCTTTGCACAGCGGTATATATGATATATCCTGCACCTTATTCGATGAGGAAAGAGCCGAGATCCCTTCACCGGGAGTGACCTCTTTAGCGAAACTAGAAAAAGCCTCAAAAACACTCCTTTTTTCAAAAACCACATGATTCTACGACGATATCAAGTTCATTACGCTCAAGGTTTTCTGAAAAACCTGCGTAACCCTCCGTCATTTCAGATAGATATTACTTAGTATTCGTGCTACGTTTGTTGGCCTGCGTCAAGGCGTAGTGTGCGGTAGATAACTAATACTTATCTGCAACATGAGATGAGATTGGATTAGGGTTGTCGTACGACTTTGTTGGCCTGTATCAAGGGTCGCGCGGGTAGGTTTAATTCAATCAAGAAATGTACGGGTTGAACTTGACTAGCGGACTATGGTTTGTTGGCCCGTGTCAAGGTCATAGAACGCTAGGGGTAAAAGCATTATCGGGAATTTCAAGTGTTGAAATTTGCAATGAGATTGCATACCTCCTATGAGATAGTTGGATCCCGATACCCACTGCGAGTAAGAGTTACTCCTGGGAGAGTTTTACACAGGACAATTAGCCGATCAAGTAGGTGTCTAGAAAAGTGTTAACGAGGTTACGCCTCTGGGAAAACGAGGTTTACTTTAATTAGGTCCGTGCGAAAGCACGGGGAACCTCCCTCAAGTACTGACAATGATCTGGATGAAAAATTGACGAAATTGTAGGGTGTAATTAATCCCGGCTAATCTTACCTTTTAGGGTTTGAAGGAAGATTTGATAAAACCAGTGGGAGATATCCTGATTAGATAAGATAATAACCAATCTAATCTTGCAAGAGCATACGCTAAAGTGTTTTCTTCTCTCTCTCTCCAGGTAGCGACCATGTCAGGCCATAATCAAGATAATAATATGGATGTATTGACTGAACCGGCTTATTATACTGAGAAAGGGAACGTTGGTCCCGTTCTTTCTTATAAGAGTTATAAGACTGAACAGGGAATAGTAGAATATCTGGATTCTCACGCCGCCCAAATGGAGAACATGCATGTTGATGCACCTTCTTCGGGTGTGTTAGTTATTGAGAACTGTTTCTCAGTTCACCCTACGTCCTGGGTATTAGATACCGGATCAGGATCCCACATATGTAAATTGTTACATGGGCTACGTAAAGGTAGAGAACTGGGAAAAGGTGATCATTCCGTTCAAGTAGGGAATGGTGCAAGTATTGCAGCCAAAGTAGTTGGCGAATATCACCTAGTATTACCAAGTCGTAATACACTGATTCTGAATGAGTGCTATTATATACCGAACATGATGTGAAACATTATATCAGTTTCTTTATTAAGTAAAGAAGGATATAATTTTGTAGTACAGGATAATGTTATGAACATCTTCCTAAATCAAAAGTTGATTGCATCAGGCTCGTTACATAATGGCATATTCATTCTCAATCAAAATACAGTTCTCAATATACAAAACACACACAAGAGAAAAAGTTCAGAAATGAACGAATCTTTCTTATGGCATTGTAGACTTGGTCATATCAATGCGACACGACTGGCTAAGTTACATAAGGATGTATATTTGAACCCGTTCGAATTATCATCTTATGATACTTGCCATTCATGTCTCAAAGGTAAAATGACCAAAGCTCCGTTTAGTGGACACGGAGAAAGAGTTACAAAACTCTTAGGACTGGTACATAGTGATGTATGCGGTCCCATGTCTACGCATGCCAGGAATGGTTCTTCCTACTTTATTACATTCACTGACGATCTCTCAAGATTCGGATATGTGTTCCTAATGAAACACAAGTCTGAAGCTTTTGAGAAATTCAGAGAATATAAGCACGAAGTAGAGAACCAAACAAGCAAAAGCATTAAGATTCTTCGATCTGATCGAGGAGGTGAATACTTAAGCAATGAGTTCCTAGATTATCTAAAAGAGAATGGGATTCTCTCCCAGCTTACTCCTCCTTATACACCATAGCACAACGGTGTATCGGAACGGAGGAATCACACCCTATTAGATATGGTGCGCTCCATGATGAGTATAGCTGAGTTACCTATTTCCTTCTGGGGATATGCACTGGAGACAGCTACAGATCTATTGAATATGGTTCCCACCAAATCTGTGCCAACCACTCCATATGAGATATGGAAAGGAAAGAGACCATATCTTAATTATGTTAGGATATGGGGTTGTCCGGCATATGTGAAAACACAAAATCCGAACAAACTCGGCGCAAGGTCTATTCTGTGCAAGTTTATTGGATATCCTAAACATTCGCACGGGTATATCTTCTACCACACCGAAGAACAAAAGGTGTTTGTTTCTCGGCACTCCACCTTTTTAGAAAAGGAATTTCTTACAAAAGAAATTAGTGGCAATGAGGTAGAACTGGAAGAAGTTTCAGCAGAACAAACTACAACAGATGATTTAGTGGAACCAGAGGATTCAGTAGTACCCGACGAACCCCAGCCTCTCCGCCGATCTAGTAGGGTTTCTCGTCCACCTGAGAGATACTACGGTTTTCTCATTGATGGTGGAAGCGAGGATTGCATCATGGAAGATGATGACCCGACTAGTTTCGAGCAGGCCATCACGAGTGGTGACTCTGTGAAATGGCTGGATGCAATGCGATCTGAGATGGAATCCATGTACACCAACAAAGTATGGACTTTGGAAAATGCTCCTGAAGGGGTAAAACCCATTGGGAGCAAGTGGATCTTTAAAAAGAAATTTGGTGTAGATGGAAAAGTTGAGACTTTCAAAGCTAGACTTGTTACAAAGGGTTTTCGTCAAAGACCAGGTGTAGATTATGACGAAACCTTTTCTCCAGTGGCTATGCTTAAGTCCATCCGGATCTTACTTGCCATTGCTGCATACCATGACTATGAAATCTGGCAAATGGATGTTAAGACCGCCTTTCTAAATGATGATTTAGAAGAGTGCGTGTACATGACTCAGCCAGAGGGCTTCGTAGATAGTGGGAGCACCGGAAAGGTGTGAAAGCTGCTTAAATCCATTTATGGGTTAAATCTAGCATCGCGGAGTTGGAACATCTATTTTGATGTTGTAGTCAAAGAGTTTGACTTCATCAAAAATATAGATGAACCTTGTATCTATAAGAAGGTAGCAGAGAGTAAGGTTGTCTTCCTCGTATTGTACGTGGATGGCATACTCTTGATAGGAATTTGATTCCTCTAAAAGAACAGAACTAGGGTTTAACCCTATATGAGAATTTAATTCTCCCAAATTCATAGGAATTTAATTCCTCCAAATAAAACTAGGGTTTAACCCTATATGAGAATTTAATTCTCCCAAATTCATAGGAATTTAATTCCTCCAAATAAAACTAGGGTTTAATCCTATATGAGAATTTAATTCTCCCAAATTCATAGGAATTTAATTCTTCCAAATAAAACTAGGGTTCAACCCTATATGAGAATTTAATTCTCCCAAATTCATAGGAATTTAATTCCTCCAAATAAAAATAGGGTTTAACCCTATATGAGAATTTAATTCTCCCAAACTCATAGGAATTTAATTCCTCCAGAGCAGAACTTGGGTTTAACCCTACATAAGAATTTAATTCTTTCATATACATAGGAATTTAATTCCTCTAAAATAGAATTAGGGTTTAACCCTACAGAGAATTTTATTCTTAAAACAAAAGACTTAAAGCTCTCTATACACGTAAAGAACTTGGTCACGTGGTAACACGTGACCCCCATTCTCAATGAGCAGAAAAGAGCGAACAAGACTAGGTCACGTGCCCCCATGTGACCCATTAATGGACTCTTCAAAATAAGAAGGAATTAGCCCAGAGGCAATGCCTCACGTGCTCCCACGTGACTTTCAAAATAAAGGGAACAAAGCCAAAGGCAGAATAGACTTTGGGCGCCCTCACGTGTCCCCACGTGACCCCTAAAACAGATCCCTTAAAACGAGAAAGAAAAGCTTTGAGGTAATGCCTCACGTGCTCACACGTGACCTTCAAAACAAAGAGAATAAAGGCAAAGGCAGTACTGATTTTGGGCCCTCTCACGTGTTTTCACGTGACCCCTAATAAACACTTTAATAATCAATACATAGATACCCATCACGTGCCCACACGTGATGGCCTGAAGATTAAAAGTGTTTAACACTTATTTACATATTCTGATAACAAAATAAAGGAGGTCTGGCCCCATCTCAGGCGCCTCACGTGACCCCACGCGACCCCTTTCTTTCTAGTGTTTAACATTATTTTGAGCATTTTGTCTCCACTGTTTAACACTGTTTTAAAGCGCATCACGTGGGAACACGTGATCGCCAAATATCTTCTAGTGTTTAACACTATTTTAAAACCCATCTAGCCCAAATTGGCTAAGTTTTCCAGAGGCAAATATCCTCTTCAAATGAGCCTTAAAATCCAGAGCTATAATTCCTCAAAGACAAATGTTCTCAGAGCCCTCAAACTCTTATTTAGCATTGCTAAATAATGAGGGGCTGAACCCAGACAAATGTTCAACAGGCCAACAAAGGGCCAACATTCCAAACGTAATTGGACTTAGCCCAAATTGGCCATAAGTCCTCAATTCAGATTTAACTGAGCCAATGTGCTCATAATCTAATTAATTGATCTTAGTCCTAAATTGGACTACATATTTCCTAATCAACTTTGGTTCGAGGGTACATCTCTTTACTCCTCTGATATTTGTCGTTGTAATCCTTCAACGTCTTCAGAGAGGTGACGGGTCCCGACAACCATACATTCCATGGACTGTGGGGTCCTTAAGCTCATGGATTATGATTTCCTTAACCTTGACTATGAGGTCTTTAAACTCACGGACTATGATGTCCTTAACCTGGACTGTGAGGTATTTAAACTCATGGACTATGATGTCCTTAACCTTGACTGTGAGGTATTTAAACTCATGGACTATGATGTCCTTAACCTTGACTGTGAGGTCTTTAAAATCACGGACTATGATGTCCTTAACCTTGACTGTGAGGTCTTTAAACTCATGGACTATGATGCCCTTAACCTTGACTGTGAGGACTTTAAACTCACGGACTATGATGTCCTTAACTTTGATTGTATGGTCTTTAAAGTCACAGACTATGATGTCCTTAACCTTGGACCGAGATGTCCTCAAACTAACATTGGACCACTATGTCCTTAAACTGGTAATCGACCGCAATGTCTCTAAACTAAACAATAAAGCCCAAACGCTCTTTTGTCGGATTAAAACGATCCTGTTAAGTTGATCTTAGTCTGAAATTAGACTGACGTATCCTTAACAAACGTTTAAGTTGATCTTAGTCTCAAATGAGACTAACGTATTCTTAAACCCAACCCCCAAACCCAAATCTAAGAAAATAACGATTTGGACTAATCCACGCCCTACGGGTGACGACATAAATTAGTCTCCGTATACAATCCACGGGCAACCAAAAACAAACCAAACACCCACGACACGAAGTGACCATCTGGAGAAGGAGAAAGTTGTTACCGCTATGTGGTAGCGTAATTAACTGCAGGGGCTTGTGCCTGCAGGGAAGAGCGTCCCCACAATCAAAAACCCCTCACAATGAGGGGGAATCTGATGAAGTCTGCTACATCGGCCGCATCCGTTTAAACCTTCGATACACGGTGCCATAAATCAACTTGGCATCTTCGGAGAGGTGGACGGATAGCACCAATTAGCATCTGCCCTCGGAATTCAGGCCCCGACGTCCCAACGTCCCGGTCGCGTCTTTCGGAGGAGAACAGATTCTGGCACGCCCGGTGGGACCTTTTCTTTTTTCCACTCCACACTTCGTGTGTCGTGTTTTTCCCGTGATCAGATAATTGCGGTGTGTATGTTTTTGGTTGCCCTTAGGGGAGTGGATATTGAATCCAGCATTTCGTCTCTATGAAGAATGGCGTTTGCTCCCACCCTAGCAACTCAGGCTCTGTCATATCCGGTGGAGTCAAGTCTGGGTCACTTGCCTCCTCAAATCTCTGCAATCCGGCTCTTCATGAAATCAACGGGCTTCTTTTTAGGTCGATGCTCCCACCTCCCACCTTCGGTGCCTCAACGCCGATGGAGGAAGCCCAGTGGAAGTCTGTCTTCCACAGGCTGGTTCCCCAAGCTGTAGCTTTGCCAATAGAATCGGTCCTCAAACAACTGGCACCTGCCAAGGACTAAGGTCGATGCAGGGGGCATAATATTCAAGCTCTCAAAGAAAACAAGGGGCAGGCTCGGAAAAATCCCGAGGCTAATCAAATCACGACCGTAAGAAATGGTTGATGTCGATATCGGCATCATACAAAATGAGCTGGGGGCAGTTATTCGTATGGTCCTGTTTCAACCCCCGTGGTGAATGTTGTTGTTCCAACCGGGAACAGCTTCAAACTGTTGCGAAGGGTCAGACAAAATCCTCCCACTGCAATATCAAAGAAATCCTTGAACCAAAACGAGATCCTGCCATCAAAATGCCGAGTCTGTCGTATGAAGAACGGATGGACAAGCGAATAAGGGAAGCGAGTCAAAAGGTCCGGGATGACCATAACCGAGAAATGGCCATTTACAAGAAAGCCAGAACGCAGCGCCTCCTTCAGCAGGCCACGGAGAATGACAATACTCTTCCTTATCAACCCGTCATACAAAAGGCTCGACGCAGAGGCAAAAATAAATCAAAGAGCGGGAAAGGCGTTCAACAGCAGCCAAGCGGGTCTAAGAAGCCACGTGAGCTAAAGTCGAGCAGCCGGGATCCGTCCTTTATAAAGAAGATGGGCCGGGAATATTCTTTTCCCCAAGATAAGACAAAGAAGATATTCGATCTCTTCATAAAGCATCAAATGATGATACTCCCGGAATCCAAACATCCCGAGCAAGCAAATGAGATCTCCCACCCAGACTATTGCTCCTACCACCAAGCAATAGGTCATCCTCTTGAAGACTGCTTCACCTTCAAGAACTGGATCGAAGACCAATATCAACAAGGCAGGTTCGCTCTATCTAGCAGCTGGAAGGTAAGCCCACCACAGAAGCATGAACCGAAAGCGACGCATATAGCGAGAGTAGAACCAAATCAACATCGATCTTAGAAACGATCTCGTACCTGTCACGCGATAACGCTGTCAAAAGAAGAGCCCGAGAATACGGATGACCTTCCCTGGTGCTTCGAAAACAATGATGGCGAGATGATCTCAGAATTTCCACCGGCACCGAAAGAGCTGGAAGATGGAATACATACTACTGCGGATAACCTCAAGAAAATTGATTTGGGGACAACAAGTGACCCGCGACCGACATTCGTCAGTGAGCTACTGTTTGAAGAAAGGGTGGCTACACTAAAGGACGTGCTTATACAGCATAGAGACTGTTTCTCATGGAACTATTTCGAGATGCCGGGACTAGACCTAGAGATCGCTGTCCACAAATTAGCAATATCTCCGGACGTCAAACCAATCAAACAAGTGCCAAGAAGAATGCGGCTCGAGATTAAAATGAGCATCAACGCCGAGGTCAAGAAGCTAATCGACTCCGTCTTCATCCAAGAGGTTCAGTACCCTGACTGGATCGCCAATATCGTCCCAGTGATGAAGAAAAATGGGACGGTGCGCATATGCGTAGATTTTCGGGATCTCAGTAAAGCCTGCCCGAAGGACGACTTCCCAGTACCGGTCACTGAGCTGATGATAGACAACACGCCCACTCACGAAGTTTTCTCCTTCATGGACGGCTCGTCGGGATCCAATCAGATAAAGATGCATCCCGAAGACCGGAAGCATACCACTTTCCGGACTCCTCTAGGCATATTCTGCTACAAAGTGATACCCTTTGGTCTGAAGAACGCTGGCGCTACCTATCAGAGGGCCATGACGAAGATTTTCGACGACCTCATACATGAAATTGTCGAATGCTATATTGACGATCTTGTGGTGAAAAGCAAATCATACGAGGAACATCTAAAGCATTTGAAGATCGTATTTCAGCGCCTTCGGAAATATAACTTGAAGATGAACCATCTCAAATGTGCGTTCGGAGTTTCCTCAGGCAAATTCCTAGGATTCGTCGTCCGCCACTGAGGCATCGAGATAGACCCGTCGAAGATCAAGGCGATCATGGAAATTCCACCACCAAGGACTCTCAAGCAACTGCGGTCTCTCCAAGGAAAGCTCGCGTATATCTGGCGGTTTATAGCCAATCTCTTCGGCAAATGCCGCCCCTACAGTCACTTGATGAAGAAAGGAACCCCGTTCGTCTGGGATCGCAAATGCCAAAGCGCACTGGACGAAATCAAGCAATACCTGCAAAATCCGCCAGTGCTGACCGCTCCCGTCAAGGGAAAGCCTCTCATGTTGTATACAACCGCCCTCAAAGGATCTTTAGGCGCACTATGGGTACAAGGGAACGACCAAGGGAAAGAAAGAGCCCTCTACTATTTGAGTCGAGTTCTCCTGGGGCCAGAAAGCAATTACTCTCCCATTGAAAAACATTGCCTGGTATTGATCTTCGCAATAACGAAGCTTAGACACTATGCGTTGGCACATGAGGTCCATCTCATATCAAAAGTGGATCCTCTCAAATATTTGATGTCGAAGGCCATATTAACGGGGCGGCTCGCTAAATGGGCCCTGCTCTTGATGGAGTTCTCGATAACTTATCGGCCACTTAAGGCAGTGAAAGGCCAGGCCATCGCCGACTTCCTCGCTGAGCATCCGATACCTGCCGACTCTCCCTTGAACTGCGAATTGCCAGACAAACATGCGTTTGACACGATCGATGGGGATGATACCCGATGGGAACTCTATTTTGATGGAGCGTCTTCCCTGAAGAAGCGCAAACAAAGCACCCTTATAATCAAATCTGGGGTAGGCCTCATCTTCATAACTCCACAAAGGGGGATAATGCGCTTCTCCTTCTCTTTAACAGAGCCGAGGACAAACAATGAAACCGAGTATGAAGCTTTGATAGCAGGTCTTGAGATCGCTGTCAACATGGGAATAAAAAACGTCCTCATATACGGAGATTCCCAACTGGTCGTCGGCCAAGTAAATGGCGACTATCAAACATGCAAGACAGAGTTAGTGAAGTACGGCGAGAGGGTACAACAATTACTGACTCAAATCACTTCCTACATTCTGGAAAGCATACCGCGTGCGGAAAATAGCAAAGCAGATGCATTAGCCAAGCTCGCTAAAGAATTGGCCGACGAGAACCTCGATGGCGTAAGGATCATTGTGCACAGCCGTCGGGTTCTTGCACCGGCAGAAATATCTCTGGAGTCGCCCGAAGAAAAGGGAACGGCCGAGCAAATGGCCCTGCAAATAAAAGACAAGGAAAAGGCTGTGGATTGGAGGGAAGTCTTTATAGATTACTTCCAATCCCGTCGAACACCTGAAGATGCATCCTCAAGGCATCGGCTCATGAAACGAGCTCTATCCTTTGCCTTTGTTAATAATACTCTGTATAAGAGATCGTTTGATTCTCTATGGTTAAGATGCCTGGGACTTGAAGAGGCAAAAAGAGTCGTCCAAGAAACTCATGACGGACTCTGCGGTTTTCACCAAGCCGGGATGAAGATGAAGTTGAAGATTAAAAGGATGGGCTACTATTGGCCCACAATGATTCAGGACTGCCTCGAGTATGCGAAGCAGTGTCACTTGTGCTAGATTCATGGAGACTTTATCCATCGGCATCCTAATCCACTACATCCAACGATGGCTAGCTGGCCGTTCAAAATGTGGGGAACTGACATAATCGGCCCTATCGAACCAACATCGTCCAGAGCACATCGATTCATTTTGGCGACAACTGATTGCTTCTCCAAATGGGCCGAAGCAGTACTGCTGAGGGAAGTGAAGACGGAGAATATCCTCCATTTCTTCAAGACTCACGTCATTTATCGGTTTGGAACTCCGCGACGGATTATCTCCGATAACGGGCTAGCCTACAGAAGCCACAAGATTAGCCGCTTCGCACAACAGCATAATATAGACTGTCGATACTCTTCGGTCTATAATCCTCAAGCTAACGGCTTAGCTGAGGCTTTCAACAAAACCTTGACGAAGATCGTGAAAAACACGGTGTCTCGAAATAAGAGGGACTGGCATGAGAGACTTCATGAAGCTCTTTGGGCGTATCGAACTGCGTTCAAAACGGCCACAAACACAATGCCGCATGCATTGGTATTCGACACAGAAGCGGTACTTCCCCTTGAAATAGAGTTACCCTCTTTGCGAGTGGCAGTTCACTGCGAGCTAACAGACGAAGAAAATGCTTACCTTCGGCTCGAGGAGCTAGATGCCCTTGATGAAACCCGACTCATGGTGCAACAAAATCTGGAGGCTTATAAAGCGAAGATGACGTGCTCATATGAAAGATTGACTAGGCCGAGAACATCCCGCCAAGGCGAACTCGTGCTAGTAGTCAAGAGACCTATGGTCCCCAATCGCACCAACCGAGGGAAATTCGAGCCGAATTACGAAGGCCCGTATATCATAGACAAAGTCTATCAGGGTGGAGCCTATTTACTCATAGAAATGCATGGTGAAAGACCTTTCAGGCCAATAAACGGTTGCTTCCTAAAGAAATACTACGCCTTACGAGTCACGGCCTAGGTCAACGATAGATGACGACGCCTATGTCTACTCTCTATCTTCCTAAGCCTAAACTCTGTAAGTAGTAGCCGGCTTCCTCTTCTCGGACCGAAACGTCCTTAAACTAACAATGGACCACTATGTCCTAAAACTGGCGACGGACCGAAATGTTCTTAAACTAACGATGGACCACTATGTCCTAAAACTGGCCGTTGACCGAAATGTCGATAAACTTATACGGATCGCAGCATCCCAAGGCCGACACACAAAAAAAACGGTATGTCCATAAGCAAAATAGGCACGGATGAAAATCCGAAAGGGCCCCGTGAGTAAAAACAGTAGGGCTGCCGGTGAGTTTTGTGAAAACCTGAAAGGGCGCAATCTCGTTAAAAGACACTTGGAAGGTCCTCTCAACCTTGTGAGGAGAAAATACCTGCGTGAGATCCTTACGACTCACAAGGGAGCAACACACTTAGGGATCCCCACGATTCCTAAGGAGAAATTACACTTGCGAGATCCTGACGACTCGTAAGGATCTAAACCTGTTCTTAAGCCATCCCAACCTCCGATGCTGCCCTATAAGCGGTTCAATATTGACCCTTGTATACAATCCATGGGCGCGAATAAACATTTCCCTAACAAAGTCCCACCAGAGACTGGGGATATGCTCGTACAACAAACAACACTTGTAAGTCCTCTCGACTTATAAGGAGAAAACACTCTTATAAGATCTTTACGACTTATAAGAGAACACACACTTAGGAATCCTCACGATTCCTAAAGAGAAAACGCACTTACGAGATCCTCACGACTCGTAAGGAGAAATACCTTTATGAGACCCTTACGGCTCATGAAGTCAAAACCCTTAATCGACAGGATCCTAACCCTGTTTACTAAGCCACCTTTGTTCAACATCGACAAAGGCAAATGATGATCCGCTCCTGGAAATATCCCAGTTGTAGCGATGCTGATGCCTAAATCGGTATTAAATCCCAGACTTGCAGCGAAAAGTCAACGAGCCATAAGTGCATATAAAATAGACGAAATGATTGGGCAAGTTGCAAATCAGCAAGTAAAAATGTATGCATGCAAAATAGCCGAACTGATTGGGCACCACGAAAAATAGCCGAAATGATTGGGCAATCGCGACTTTCGCGATATAAAAGCTGAAATGATAGAGCATCGCGGAAAGAAAAAATATATAAAACGAAACTTTTTGCCCTATAGGTGATATCACATCAATCTCTGTATACAATCCATGGGCGGAAACAAAGAAGGAATCACACCTTCCCTCCCTAGGCTCCATCAGAAGAATAAGCCAAATCTCAATGGTTCACAGACAGCCTAGAGATCATCTCAATATCCGTCTCATTTCAATAGACATGCATCAACAAATTGGAGCTGCGGCAAAATTCCCAGTTCTATGACTCGACGATGCACAAACAACCGAGAGTCAACCTTTCCTAGTTTCGTAGAACGCAGCCTATGTCAATCCTGACCCCGTGGGAAACGTCCAGAGCGGAGCCTGGTCCTCGCAGAACACGGCGATGTCAATCATACTCCGTAGGAAGCATCCAGAGAAAATTCCTGGTTACGTGGAACGCGGCCTATGTCAATCCCGACCCCGTAGGAAACGTTTAGAGCGGAGCCTGGTCCTCGCAGAACACGGCTATGTCAATCAGACCCCGTGGGAAGCATCCAGAGCAAATTCCTGGTTTTGTGGAACGCGGCCTATGTCAATCCTGACCCCGTGGGAAACATCCAGAGCGGATCCTGGTCCTCGCAGAAACGGCGATGTCAATCAGACCCCGTAGGAAGCATCCAGAGCAAATTCCTGGTTTCGTGGAATACGGCCTATGTCAATCCCGACCCCGTGGGAAACGTCCAGAGTGGAGCCTAGTCCTCGCAGAATACGGCTATGTCAATCAGACCCTGTGGGAAGCATCCAGAGCAAATTCCTGGTCACGTGGAACACGGCCTATGTCAATCCTGACCCCGTAGGAAAGGTCTAGAGCAGAGCCTGGTCCTCGCAGAACACGGCTATGTCAATCAGACCCCGTGGAAGCATCCAAAGAAAATTCCTGGTTTTGTGGAACATGGCCTATGTCAATCCTGACCCCGTGGGAAACGTCTAGAGCGGAGCCTGGTCCTCCCAGAACACGGCTATGTCAATCAGACCCCGTAGGAAGCATCCAGAGCAAATTCCTAGTTTCGTGGAACACGGCCTATGTCAATCCTGACCCCGTGGGAAACATCCAGAGTGGATCCTGGTCCTCGTAGAACACTGCGATGTCAATCAGACCCCGTGGGAAGCATCCAGAGCAAATTCCTGGTTTCGTGGAACACGGCCTATGTCAATCCTGACCCCGTGGGAAACGTCCAGAGCGGAGCCTGGTCCTCGCAGAACACGGCTATGTCAATCAGACCCCGTGGGAAGCATCCAGAGCAAATTCCTGGTCACATGGAACACGACCTATGTCAATCCTGACCCCGTGGGAAATGTCCAGAGCGGATCCTGGTCCTTGCACAGCACGGCTATGCCAATCAGACCCCATGGGAAGCATCCAAAGCGGAGCCCGGTCCTCCCAGAACACGGCTATGTCAATCCTGACCCTATGGGAAGCATCCAGAGCAAATTCTGGTCCCATAGAACACGGCTTAAGTCAATCTTGACCCGTGGGAAATGGCCAGAGCAACCCCTGACTCCGTGAAGTGCGGATAATGTTAACCTCGTCCATCACTTACGGGTCCTCTCGACTCGTAAGGGAGAAAACTCTTTTGTGAGATCCTTACGGCTCTCAGAAGAAAACGCACTTGGGAATCCTCATGATTCCTAAGGAGAAATTACACCTATGAGATCCTCACGACCTGTAGGGAGAAAATTCTTTATGAGACCCTCACGGCTCATAAAGTTGAAAAAGTCTTAGGAGGCAGATCTTAACCCTGAATCCTAAGTCATCGCTGTGTCATAGAGAAATCAAAATAGATTATCCACAAAATGCATTTACTAAAAGGGACACATCATCGTGAAGCAAAATACGTCTTTTATTCATGAATCAAAATGAATACAAAGTACAATTTTTGAAAGAATAAAAGAAAATATACTCTCATTCAGGAGTATTTACAAAAGAAGAAGAAAAAAATATATATACAATTCTTCAAGCCGGCGGACGATTCAGTAGATTTGCCAATTCACCCCTTTTCTGTTGGGCCTCGACTTCATGATTTAGTATCGTCAAAAGACGGGCCTCAGCTTGAGCCTGTTGGGCCTGGTATGAGGCAAGCCGGCCTTCAAGCTCTTTTTCAGTAACCGTACGGGCTTCGACCATTTCACGAGTAAAAACGACGGCCTTATTAATGGCTACCACCTCCTTGATAGCCTCTTGAAGCACCCGCCACAGTTAATATGCCCTAGTGGTCTTGGCCGTAAGATTAGCTTGAAGCTCCCTCAGCGCTTTGGAAGCCAGCCCCCTCTCCGAAAACTTGCGGCTGAGCCTCTTCTCGCATGATATCATATTCGCAGCGCAGCGCTCAATAAGCCCTTGTAAGCTCGCCTTCGCGGCCACAACCTCCGAAGGAAGGCGTGTATATTCAAGAACATGCAAGCAAGCCTCCACCTGCAGACAAAACTCAACCCAGACTTGCACCAATGTTTCACTATGATAGGTGGCAAGAAAGGGAAGAGAGCCGTTAGCTTCAGCGGCAAACGCTTCGGCCGTGATCTGACTGCCAGCGCGAAGACCCTCAATCAGGGCTGACAGGGAGTGAAGGCTTAACTTTGCCATCCGTTCCGAGGCACGCAGAGCATAGGGGCTTGGTGGCATGACGATGCGAGATTCCAGCGTGGTAAGAACTGGCAAAGCTATTAAGATTTATAAATAATCAGCGAGACTTGTAAGCAAAGAGCAGATGGAACAATGTTGGGACTTTACTTACCCACAGTCATGCAAGAGGGGTCTGAAGACTCCCCAGGCCTGTCGAGAACTTCAACCTCGTCATCGGCTTCCAGAACTGTAAAAGACATCAATGTCATTATATAGAATAACAATAATGCCGTGAGGAGAGGGCAAACTGTTGGAGATAGTGCCCTCAGAGTCAATTATTGGATCACAGGCACGTGATTGCAATGATTGAGGGAGGACCTATCCCGGTAGGACAGTCTTACTCGAGATGATAGTAAGCTATCTGGTTTACCTTTATCATTGTGTACTGCTTTAGGTGACCTGACATGTCGCTATTGCACGTTGATAGAGCCCCTAGGATTCTTGCTTGACTGCCAGCAGTATGAGGGCGATCATATAAGTGAGAGCTGGAGTCTATAAGCACATCCTTAAAAGGTCCATAGTCGTAGGAGTTTCGAGACAGGGCATCGATTCTCCAGAGTAGACTAGTGTATACAGTCGAGACCCCGACGAGGGGCGGTGGCCGGTCTCACAAGCCACTGGTGTCAGTTGGTTCACCTAAGATGTATACAGGTGCTCATTGGGTTATGAGTACACCGGACAGGACTCGCCGGGAACATGCTAGTTGGTCTTATACCTGACGTCAGATAGCAGTTCCCTGGTGACATGTGTACAGGTTAGTTCATCGACCTGGGGATCGTCATTTGTCTCGTGTGAGTTCCCACTGTGCTTTGATTACTACCCTACCACGGCTCAAAGGAGTCGTGCAAACAGGTTTTAGTTGGGTACAGTCCCGAGCCACATGGAGGCAGTGAGCGGATCTTCAGGGGTTCGTCTCTCCCGGTATTGGGGGTGAGGTCGCGCTGTGTCTAGGAGAGCCATTACACGAAGTCCTTGGCCAAGGCAGGAGATTTACTGGTAGGTATTCCAGTAGTATCTCAGGGTGTTCTGGGCTACACTCCGACACGACTTGTACCGCTTTTGGGGGTGTGACTTTTACCAACCCCCTAGGCCCGCCATGCGATGCTTATAGACGAACGGACCGGACTGTACGGATATTGTCACTGACAGGCTCAGTAGGGTGTCAGGGTGAGTTCACTCATCGACGTCCCTTTTAGTCAATAGCTGGTGGCCCGTCACGTATTGGCTTATACCTCTGACGTGCTAGTGGTTAAGTCCACAGCCATAGTATTGACGAGTCTTTAGAGTCCACCACACTTTCAGTTACTCAAGCTTTCGGGCGAAACGCTGTAGAGGCCGTATGGAGATATGGCAGGGTCCGATCAGATACGTGCGGTATTGCACGAATCAGGATCGGACGGTTTGTACTAGTGGCCGTATGGTTATATGGCAGGGTTCGATCAGATACGTGCAGTATTGTACGGATCAGGATCGGACGGATATTACTAGCCGGCTTTGGTTTAAGCCAGATCCTAGTATAGTACAGTGTAGATTTTGTCTCATTGGATTTGTATCCGGACGGAATACAGATGCGGGTGTGTATGCACAGTATCGGGGTTTTCCTGTAATTTATTACGGGACCAGTTTTCTGGAGTTGCCAGTTTGCATTCCGTTCCGGCCGGTTTTCCTTTGTTCTTTCCCGGCCGGACTTTTCCGATGGAGGGGGTTATTTGCAAGTTTGCAAATAACACTTTGTGGAGGGTTTTCTTGCAAATGTATTAATTATGATAGCATCTTTTTGATACCATTCTCATCACTTGCTTTTTGTTGATTAGAAGTGATTTGGAGTTGATGTGAGATGGTTATGATGATGTTTTGGTTGTGGTCACCACTTGTGCTCCTACCATCACCTCCCTTCATGCTTCATATTCTTTCCTCCACCATTTTTCTAAGATGATAAGTTTTTCATGGTTGAGAGAGAAGAAGATGAGAGCTTCATTTTGAGAGTGTAGCATTTTGATCTCTTTTCATGTTAAGAAAAATGCAAGCACCATTTTTCTTATCTTGTTTCCTCCATCATCTTCAAATGGCAACGAACCCAAATGAGACATAGCCTCTACACTACACTTCCTACAGCAAATCTTGGACGCGTCGACTCGCCAGCTTCGCGCCCGAGTTGCCTCGGTATTGAGGTGGGAGCCCGTAAAAGATGCAGGCGATGTGGTGCCCTTCCGGCGAAGAGGCGACAACGAGGAGATGACAGATGAAGCATCCGCGGGAGATCGGAGTGGAGACGAAGATCGAAGGACTCGGATCATTCGGTATATCTCTTCCCCTTCTTGTAGTTTGCTAGATCTAGTTTAATGGCACGATCCGGGGTTTAGTGCGCGGTGGTGCCGGTTTGCTAAGTCCGCAAAATTAAAGTTTATCACCGTTTCCGCATTTGGCCGTAGGATTGACGGTCGGGGCGCCGCCGTGCACTTACAGTGGTATCAGAACCTCGCCATTAACTTCGTCTAGCTTCGTTTGATGTGTTTTGCATTTCCGATCGACCAAAATTCCAAAATCTACTTTTTTCCTCACATCAGTTTTCTGTTGATTTTTTTCTTGCTCGAAATTTTTTTCAGGTTGTAGAAAACTAATGTACTGGAAATTCTAAGACTACTGGAAAAATTCGACACAGTCAGTCGACTAATGAAGCGCGGAACCGCGGCCAAACCCCCCTTGGGCCGCGGTTCCGCCGCACATTGGTGTCGTCACTGTATCATTCTTTTCCAGTGGGCTTCTGGCTTTATTTTAGGGGTTTTGGAATATTGATATTGGGCCCAGATTTTCTGTGAGTGCTACAGTTTTGCTTGGGGGCCCACTTGTTAATTATTTGATCGATCGGATATTTTAAACACATTTTTCACAGTATTTACATTATATCTGCGACCGTGAATGTCACTTGATCGGTAAATCCAGTCTAACTGCTATAGCCCGGTTAGACGGATTTGCGAACGTGACTTTCACGTTGATGTTTTGTGTTTTTGCTGTGATGTTGCGGATCGGTCGTGGGGGATAGCCTGGATGCAATGCTAGTACAGTTCTGTTGTATTATGTACATTTGATATTGCGGGGCGAGCGTCCGACATGTGGACTGCCGTCACTGCCTGATTGTATTATTCTTTTGGGGCACGACCTGGTTACGGTCGATGTACCCGTTGTATGTATATTTTACTTTCTGTACTAGGATTACCCCGCAGTGGGGTGCACGGATAGCCGGGTTCTGGAGGGCAACAAGCCCGCATCTCATGGCATTGGGACGGAGGGGGCTTCACTCTAGAATTGGCGGGCTATTCGCCGCACTCGTAGGGGGTACAGGTTGACCCAGGAGGGGTGCCCAAGTTATCGGATTTCGTGAAGTGCTGGGTGGTCCATTCACGGCGCTGAAGGGGGATGCCTCGCTTCAGGTTTTGGCGGGTAACTTGCCGCGCCCGTAGGGGTCTAGGTTTTCATTGCACAGGCTATCCACACGACCAGGGGAACGTCGGGTTTCAGAAGTGGCTCTGTGAAACCCGGGGATCCCAGATATCTGTATTGTTCTGTGATGCTGTACATTTCTGTGATGTTGCATTTTATCACGCCTTGAGCGAATATAATATATTGGTATATATATTAGTAGATGTTGTGTATGTTTTTCATCCGCGCTAGTCCAGTCCCCGCTCTGCCGTTAGTTAGCTAACCTAACAGGTGATGACGGGACCCAGTGGCGAATGCGGATGGCATATACGTACGTCAGTATATTTTCGTTCATTGTGGTGTGATCAATTGATGGGACTGCGTTGATTCGGATCAATGCAAGATAAACAAACCTATTCTGATGTTGTTGGAACACTTTTCAAAAAGCTGTTATTGCAAGGACGTTCACTTTTGTTTTGCATCGTGGTATTCATTTGGAATATCCTACTTCTCAGTCGACGAGGCAAGGGCCGAGATCCCTTCACCGGGAGTGACCCCTTGGACAAAAAGTTTGCGTCAGGGCAATAACTTCACTATAGCCGATTACTTTTGCTTTGCATCGTGGTATTCAGTTGGAATATCCTGCACCCCATTCTACGGGGAAAGAGCCGAGATCCCTTCACAGGGAGTGACCTCTTTAGTAAAGGTTTTCGTCACTATATTTTCTAAAAAGCTATCCGTTCCTTCAACGATATCAAGTTCATTACGTTAAAGGTTTTCGCCAGAAACCATTCGTAGCCCTCCGTCGTTTCATATGGGTAGTCAATAGTATTCAAGCTGTGTTTGTTGGCCAAAGTCAAGGCACAGTGTTTGGTAGCTGTTGGTTATTCATATGCAGCATAGATAGATGCGTTGGTTTGGGGCAGTCGTATAGCCTTGTTGGCCAAAGTCAAGGGCTTGTACGGGTGGGCTCAAATTAACCTGGAGAATGACGGGCAGAACTTGACATGTGACTTATGATTTGTTGGCCAAAGTCAAGGTCATAAGAGCATGGGGTAAAAATCACATCGGGAGTTTCAAAAAAAAAAAACTGAAACTTGCCAGATATGCGCATACCTTCTGGAGTGTGATACCGTGAGCGGATTCCGTCATGTTATCATGCAATGATAGTTGGATCCCGATTCCCACTGATGAGTTGGTTTACTCCTCGGGTGACCCCGACTAATTCTTCTTTCTGGTTTGGAGGAGAATTTGAGGTACAGTGGGAGGTTTCCAGATTAGATAAATTTGTAACCATTCTGATCTAGGATAGAGTGCACGCTGAGTGTTTCTTTTCTCTCTCTCTCTGGCAGCGACCATTGACCCTACCCTAAGACTATGACTCAGTGACCAAGTTGACCGAACCTTCTTAACACTGGTTTTTGGATTGTCAGAGTCGCTAACCTCATTGCCACTCCTACTTTTACTCTTTTCTCCAGGACACCCCGTATTACTACGAACGTCCACTTCCATTGGAAAAAACCATCGTATGGTTAGATACGAACTCGAAGGAATTTATTCGAGGATGGTTTCCGGTTCTGAAGAAAACGAATAGGACTATTCAGTTGTCTTTTCTTTTCACCTTCTCTCAAGTTGTGAGTACTCCTTGGTTTAGGAGATAGCACACCTATTACACAAATTGGATAGTCTTCTTCCTAACCTTAGGCTGGTGCCGACCGGTAGGGAATGAGGAAAACCAATTAGCCTAAACGGTGTGCAGAAGGTATTAAGATTAAGACAAAACAAGGGATTAGTAAGAGGGCAAAGTAAATTGCGACTGATATTCACGACCAGACCAAGTATTTCTTCGCCAATCCTAAAATCACCTTTGTATTTCTCCAGGACACTCCGTATCACTACGAAGATCCACAGTTTATTGGATACTCCATCGTATGGTTATATACGAACTCGAAAGGAACTTGTTCCAGTTCGGAGATGGATTTTGGTTCAGGAGAAATAGGAATAAGGTTTATTCGGTTGTCTTTTATCTTCACCTTCTCTCGCTTTGCGAGTGCTCCTAGGATTAGGACAGTACACCTTTTATGCTTATTGGATAGTCTTCTTCCAAACCATAGGCTGGTGCCGAACGGTAGGGAAGGAAGAAAACCATTTGGCCTAAAGGGGTGTGCAGACGGTAATGACTAAAGACATATAAAGGGATTTGGACAGATGGCAAAGAGATATACGGTTACAGTTGTGAATCTGGATAATGGAAGAGGCATTACTAAGAATACCGGAATACCCCACCGAAACATTTCAATGTTTCAGTTTCACTGTATAATGTTAAAAGAAAACTGATTTCCCGATTCGACACTTGCTCCAGGGTATGTATTTACCAGGTTTGATTCTCACATCTGTATGGTTTTACAGATGATGAGTGGGAGTAAGTTATTGGGAATTAGGTGATCATCCTCATTATATCGGAATTCGTTGGAATTAGTGATATTTGAGGAAGCCACCTGGGTTGTTTGCCGGTCGGCAAATATTTGGTTTTGAATATCCGTTGTTGTGCACCAATTTCAAATTGATATATCTGTACGTCTATTTTTATAGAGTGAGATATACCTTTTGATATTATGTCGATGACATTTAACTATATCAGTGGATGGTTAGGTAAGGAGCATTGAACATCGGTGTAATTCTTCTTAACCATAAGTACAGTTTCCAACCTACGCCACACAGTGAAAGAGTTGTTAGACTCAGCGGACTTATACAGAGTATTGTATGTTTTCCAGTGTCCATTAGGACAGAGGGGTTGGTTCTCTTACTATATTCTGTTTACTTTTAACTTCTCTAGTTCTTAGACATGTGTTTCGTAGAAACACAGGGTCTAAGTTTTGAGGAGTTATAGGTATTTGAATAGAGTAGAGAACCAGGTGTAGCAAGTATCGGGATTCTTCAAAGTGATCGAAGATGTAGATACTTGTGTATGGTATTCAGATGATAGTAATGATTAAGAGAACTTGCTTCTCTTTCGGGTTACTTATAATTGGAAGCATTCCTAAGTTGAGTAACGCTGATCGGCCTCCTTCCATTTAGTAGACATGCACTGGAGACAGCTGCATGATTTGAATCTGGTTCAATTAAATCAGTGCCTCTGGTTCTATATTGGATAAAGAACAGTTCATATCTTAACGATGTTAAGGTACGGGGAGTTGTCCGGCTTATGCTTAAAACCAGACTCTGGATAACTCATAGGCACGTTTCTGTAATGGCTGTTTGTGGGTTGACCCAGGCTATGACGAGGGTTGACTTTCTACCATCTGGAAGATCAATAGTGATATTGTTCTTCACTCGCCACAATTTTAAAAGAAATGGATTTTTTCAGAAAACAGTAGTGGGAGTATGGTAGAACTGGAAGTGATTCCAGAACCGCAAACGATTACTGAAGATTTGATAAGGAACCTAAAGATTCAATCTGATTTGACATTCCATTGGCCACTCCGCAGATAAGGTGGGTAACTTCAGGCACCCGAGAGGTACTCCGGTAGCCTCAAGGACGGTGACAGAGAAGTTCTTGTTTACCCACACTTGCCATTGTTGTTGTTCCAGGCTGCGAGACCCGGCAGGAGGATGAGTATAGCGTCGTTCTAAACTAGATTTAGAAGTGCATGTCTATATGACTCTGCCAGAGGGTTGTCGTAGTCAGTGGGAGCAGCGGAAGCATTGGTGGACATCAGGCTTATGTCTATTTATAGACTAAAGCAGATATAGCGGAGATAGATCATCTATTTCTGATGTGACAGTCATGGGTTTGACTTCATCAGAATAGGGGATGGATCTGTTGAGAAGGTAGTAGGAAGTGATATTCCTATACTACGATCGGTTATACTTTGGTCGTCACACAGTGTTTTCTCCACATAGGACTTGGATATTATATCTGACATTCTGGTTACTGGATCTATGGTTTTAGATCTAGATTTGGGTGGTTTCCCAATCAGGGTACTTTGACAGCATTCTAAGAGAGTTTAGAATGGACGACTCCTGGCACGGTAGTGTACCTGCAGATGATGGAGTCACCCTCTCTAAAGGTGTCTTACAGACTAAAGGGGAGAGGGATACGCATGATTGGCAGATCACTTGCTTAGGCAATTTAGTCAATCATGAGATGTCAAGTACCACACCAGATGTTGTTCTTGCACTAGATGCAATAAGTTGACATTGATCCAATCCTGGAGAAACAGTCGGAAGCAGTTTTAGAACATAAGTAGATGTTCTAGGGATATGATAACGACAACCTTATTCGGGAGACAGTTATCATTCCAGGCTTCCAAGGTGACATGGACGACAAGGAGGTTGTCAGAGTTATAGTTTTCCCTCTGACGAGGGGCAGTATTTTGGATAGGTGGTCCAAGGCAATACTGAGGGTGGCATGGCGCAGGATACTGATTAAGTTCAGTTGACGATACAGTCTAAGAAGTTTGGATTTGGAGTTCATTTATGAGCTAGGTCCCATCAGACATTCAGACATTCTAAGACAGGTATTGCTCATTTCGGGAGATGGCTTTCTCCGCGAACTTGAGATATAGAGAGAGACATAGAAAGAAACATCAAGGCGGATCCACTCACTGAGGCTATTCCTCGAACGCAATAGTTTCACAAACGGGATTTGTGAGACTGAGTAGTAGAGGAGTTGGGTGTTCGGTATCACACGGGCTGTGAGTATGCGACATCGCAATAATTAGCCTTGAGTGCAAGTGGGAGATTGTTGGAGATAGTGCCCTCAGAGTCAATTATTGGATCACAGGCACGTGATTGCAATGATTGAGGGAGGACCTATCCCGGTAGGACAGTCTTACTCGAGATGATAGTATGCTATCTGGTTTACCTTTATCATCGTGTACTGCTTTAGGTGACCTGACATGTCGCTATTTGTCACGACCCGAAAGAGCACGTGACTGGCCCTCGAACCATATGAAATCTATAGGACTCCATCTGATCCAAGTAAGCCAAAGCCCAGAAATCTAAAACCATTTTAAGAGTAAGTGAAGAAAACTGGTTTAAAGAAGTGAAGGAAAATATGTTTGAAGTCGAGGTTTTTAAATAACTAAGCCGAAGGTGCATTTTTAAAAGGTAAAGTCTTTTCTAAAAATTTCGGCAGAGTTTCTTTTGTAAATACTGGCCCCGAACGGGATACAACAAGCATAACATATATACAATGAGAAAAGGCATCCCCAAGCGGGAGCTAGCTCTTCGTCAATTGACGGTCACAACCACACATGCAATATAATAGACAACGCCGAAAGGCGAGGATCGATCCAAAAGAAACACAGTAAGCATGAAAACCGCAATACTACTAAGCGCGACTCTAAGGCCAAATAAAACATCACTAAAGTCTGAGTCTGAAACAATAAACAAATTTGGTTGATGGAAATTCTAGATACAAAGAATAATATAAGTACAATGGTGATTTTGATGCAAAAGGAACCACCTACCAAATGCAATTCACCCGCAAGGAAGTAATGTGCCAGAAATGCCGCAAAGGAACCTGTACGGCAAAACCTGCAAGAACTGTGGCACAACGGGGGTGAGTTGCCAACTCGTGAATAGAGAATAACTACAAGCAGAAACCGAACGCAAGACATAATCCTAGGTCAAAACGATCAGTACAAAATCCTCAATATAAAACATGCAGCCTATAACAAGGCTAGGGTAAATATCTAACCCGAGTGTAATCTCCTGTGCCTGTGTCAGTGCCTCAGGTAGCAATATAACATAAGAATGAGGTATGAATGCATGAGAACATAATACATGTAAATGAAGAAACTGTTTTCATACTTTAGTGAGATTTCCTTTGTATTTTTAAAATGAGGTATCATAATGAAATCAGCATAAAACAGTGCCTAACATCGGCACAAAACGTAATCCAAATATCCCGATATCTCTGTATCCCAATCACAAAATCTAGGGCGCCGTCAGTCCAGACCGGCCCCTACCATCAATCTCAAGACCACGGCGGTATCCTCCGGATATCCGACGCGTCAGGTAAAATCACCGGTCAGTAGTGCTCCCCTGCCAGGCTCAACGTCATCACCACATTCATCTTGCCCCGGGGTACCGCACCGGGTCCACCATGTACCCGAAACGGTTCATCCGTCTCCTCGAATCGGGTTTCCAAATCCATCAGCAAACTCATGGTGGACGACTCATACATCATGGGAAAACCGCACTTTTTATTTTAAAAGAGAGAAAATGTTTATCTGTGTTTTTGCGGTTTTCCTCCAAATCCAGAAAATCTCACGGAAATCCAAATCCAAAACCTCAGTAACACGTAAAATAGTGAATATATGCATGAGAATCCATGAATGCGGCATAACAATGAATATCAGTATGCATGAAGTAGCAGGTAATAACTACAATGTCTAAACTATTAGCTAATAGGTTATGTCAAGCAATAGTATTTTCTAAGGTGTACGTGACATGGCAATTACCGATGAAGATGTGTGTGAGCCGGCAAGTAAGTGTACGTGGTACATACGCAACATCGGTAATGGTGCTGGTGTCCTAACAGCATGATATCAATAATGGAGTATGAAACATAATATAAGAATGCGATGCAAAGCGAACCACAAAAAAAGTGGGAGCTGAATCTAGACGCAACTATAACTAATCTGCATTAATCTAATATAAGTCCTACAAATGGTGCCTTTTGAAATATCACGAATCATGGGGTTTTGAAAATAGGGGCTACGGTATTTTTATGAAAAGATACGCCTTTTGAAATGTCCGTAGATCCCTTGACCTGTCTTTTAAAATACCCACGACCCGCTAGTTTTGAAATAGGTAGGAGTCTAATCTATTCTAACAACTACACTAAACTATACAGCTGAACTAACAAGCTGAGCTACAGGTAAGGAAACCGCCTAACATCTGAGTCGATATATATAAAGATATAATAGTCGGTGATCCCGTCTCAATAGTATCGCGTACGATACAGTATATCATCTGACATCCTCGAGTCATGAGCGCGGATCTATCATCAATATGGGCTCGTACGGTAAATCGTCGTACGGCATCCCAATAGCTGGGTACGGGTCAATATCACACTATCTCATCACATCTCAGGTATCACTATCATCAGATCATATAATCCGGGGTACTATTCTATGTCTAGTATAAATCGATGCCATCAATAAAGTATGCATGCGGGGGTAAACACACATCCCGAGCCCGCAAGAATCACATTTCGTATCCCAAATACGAATCATATCACATCACCGATCTCGCGGCACAAAGCCCAATATCATCGACTCATCTCCAAAGTCATCCAATATCATCAACACAGTGCCAGTAAGTAATATGCAAGGGTGTGCGTGTAGGTGTAATTTTATTCTAGGGTTCGCGACTATGAACTACACTAGTCACTTCTAACCCTACACTATCCAATATACACCTAACTATCATAATAATAACTACGGACTGCGGGGGTGCTATACGCCATCCACCCGACTTCCCCCAGTAGATATAATCTACTCACCTAGCGTCTTCATTTGTGGACGTCGCCACGCGCTTGCTTGTCGTCCCGAAGTCTTCATGGGGTACCTACACATCAAAATATCGTATATGCGCATTAAAACCAAATCAAAGCTAAAACGGCACATGAAATCCAAAATGATACGATAAGAGGCCTATAGGTTAAAACCCATGGCACGCCTTCAAAACCATCAACACATCCTCTATATCGTCGTATAAACGCCAAATAGTCGAGGCAAAACACAATCCACAATTGCAGAATTAAAAATACGGAATACGGAAACATGAATCTAAAACAGCAACTTAGGAAATATGTCCCAGATTTTACCCTAGGTCACTTTATACAAATCTATATATACCAGGGGTCTAACATGAACATGTAGGAGCTGCAGAACCAATACGAGCCAAAATGGTGGGACCCAGGCCGCAATTTGCGGCCAATGGGGATAAATTGGCGGCCGGGAAGAAGAAGTGGGAGCTTGGGTCTTGGGGTTAGCTTCCTGGGTGCCTGCACGTGTCACTGTCCAATCAATTTTAATTTAGGGTGTCTCGGGTGATAGCAGATTCAATATACCCTTCACAGATTTCATAAATTCCCCGATATCGGTTTCTAAAATCCGTATTTTGTGTTTAAGCTTCTGGGTTGGGTCTCAATTATAGAACTAAGGTGTTGGTGTAGCCTCTACTGAACTCAATTTCACACTACAACTCACAATTTCCTCAAACCCTAACTAGGTTTCCTTTAAGTCCACAACACCACCCGATATCGATTCACTTTTAACATAGGGGTATAAGTAATGCAAAAACTAATCTAATGATCCAGAAATTACCTCATTTGGCAACTCAAGAAAATTCTTGAGTTGCCCCTAGTGGCCAAAATCCATGTTTTCATGGTCCATCATGTAGGTCTTGAGCTTGTGCATCTTTTTAGTGAAATGAGATTGGGGTTTTGAGTTTGTTTTAAAGGTGTTTTGGAGCTTGAAGAGGGGAGGGAAAGGAGGTGCAGGAGCACCAGCAGGAGAAGGGAGAAGAGGGAGGGAAATGAGGGGAGAAATGGTTAAGTCCTTAGTCAATGAAGCCCATACCTCTCTCTCTCTCACCAACTACCCATTTCTTTATTCTTTTCCTTTTCTTTTTCCTTTTAAAACCCTTCTCACTCAAATAGTAAACCCAAATGAAAAGCATGGCAAGAAAATGCACAAGTGTGAAAAAGTGATATGTGCATGTGTTGCACAAAAAGTTAAAAACCGATTAGCGATTTTTAATCGCGATTAGCACTAAATTAGTGTCAAATTAATCACAAAAACTTTAAAATGTCATAATTCTCTAATTTACCCTATTTTAGAATTTTCCAAAATTTTCCAAAATTTTTCACCATTTATTTGTATTTAATAATTCCAAAATATTAAAATATTCAATAAAATAATATTAAATTATAAAAATTCCCAAAATTAACATTTTATCTTTTTTGAAATGTTACAATCTACCCCCCTTAAAGAAATTCGGTCCCCGAATTTAAATTTAAACCCCCAATACTAAAACAATTTTTGTAATACTCCAATTTGTCGGGGCTCCGAAAACATCAATACATAGAGAATATCATAAAAATGTACTGCTCTACTAGAAATCAATCCCCAAAATGCATATATAAGAATATCCTGTGCGTCTGGTACGCAAGGAATCAAAATCCATATGTGTCAAACAGGTGTACAAAACATCTAGGTGCAACTGGTGTGCACGAAACATCTGTCGTAGGCAACGTGTGTGCCTGACAGTAAAAAAAAATCAGGTGCATGTGACATGCACGAAGAATCCCGATTTAGTGCATCTGGCGTGCACCAAAATCGTATATCAAAACACTAAAGGTGCATGAAAACTCTGCTGGAAGTGTAAATCAAATCACTGTATAAGGTGGGCGTGAATTCACAATCAAAACCTCGAATGTAATAACTATGCGCAAAATATAAATATCCAGTGGGTGCATGATACAAATATCATGAAACTCAGTCATCAAAACTAAATCATGCAAACAGAACGCCCAAAATACCGAAATCCAAAATGACGGATACGTGATAATCGAATCACAAAATCACAAATCATAGTACCGTCGTCGGTAGTTCCTCCTTCGAGGTCGAGAAGGAGTCGGTGCATCCACTGCTAGCAGCGCAAGATATCTACTTGCCTCTTGCTCACGGTCTGGCACCCTCTGACTCTGGGTCCTTATCTTCTCTGAGGATTACCTATCTCGCAGTCAATCGGCTCATCGGCCCTGTCAGGTGTGCTAACGGGGACGATTCCGTTCTGGCACTTCTCTGGTCACCTATCGGTCAATCCTCACGACCACTCGTGAGGCAGCCCATCACTGGCGTCGGCCTCTGGCTCTCTGAATGCACGTCACATATCTGATCCTGGGTGCAAACATCATTGCAGCAATGTCCTGGAAGGAATCCTGCTCAAGGTCTCTTCCGATCTTGCCTATGCCGAACTGTACAGAGGCTGGCTCTCCTGCATAATCTCTTCTCACTCGATAGACATCTGTATCCTCAACACAATATTTCTCGGAATCTGGTTGCATCCCAATGCCTCTGTAAGCATATCAGGTCTCTAGTCTCGACGGGAAGTAATGACAGCTCGTCAGCGTCTCGCTCGAACCTCTGGTTCCACCTGTCTCTATCGTCGTCCACTATGACGTCACGCCATGCTATCTACGCACTGCACTGTCCTCGGCCACGGTCAAATCTGAAGTCTCTCGCACGGACTCGAAATCGCGTACTCTGTAGCTTCATCATTCTGTAGAAGATGTCTGGCTGATAGGTCCTCGGGAACACGTCCCAACCATCGGAGGAATACTCAATACTCGTCCGTCCTTGATCGATTCGCAACGCATCTGGATAAGTTCCTTTATCCGAACCTGGTCCACTACCTCGTCGACAATGCCGAACCCTGGCCTGCTGGGTGTGCGCAATATGACCACCCCTGGGTCTAGGTCTTCTCGTATCGCATTCCAGAAGGGTCCTATCGAGATTTCTCTCTCAAATCTCTTTCCTGCAGGATTGCCCGAAAGTCACCATCCATTGCTGAAGCTAATTCTTATTCCGGAACGGCTACATACTTATCGCGCTTCTTTCTGGAAGATATATCCATATACAACGCCTCTGGGTGCGTATCACATCTCTGATGTCAGCGGAGTGGGACGTCATCTTGTCGAAATCTCTTGCGAACTCTTTTCTTCACTCTGCTTCAATATCGACTGATTCGGACTCGTCTCATCGCGGCTGCATGGACTGTGCTCCAACGGCTATACTCGTATCTGGAGTCTCCCAAGAAAGCATCCCATCACATGATATCCGAATGATGTCGAAACATTCGATCGACTCGTCAGAACCTTATAATCCCCCAAGAGATCAACATCTCGAGTACAGTTTAATAGTATCGAGTACATGCCTCAGCGTCGGTGGTCCAGCCGTAGAAGGGCAAACCCAAGCCTCACTAATGGCGCCGAGGAACTGCCGCAAACCCTAAGGTTCAAAGGCTTTCACACGGTCATTAAGTCGAGTTAGGGTTTCATTCTTCTAGAGGGTCCATAGAATCACCTGCATGTCTTTCCGTATACTTTAAACTTGGAAAATGGGCTCTTGACATTCGATCGTCTCAATCGACTCTCAACGAATCTGCGTGAAGTCGTCTCTAGCTGGAATCAATCTATCTGATGACCTCGCATCGGTAAACGGACGAACCAAATGTCCTAGTCATTCATCCTCAGGTGACTGGCGACTCGCTATCATCTCTCTAAGTATATGCTCACGCTGCAGCAGCTCCAACCATCTGGACGATATCTCGTCATTTGCAGCAGCAACTGGCTCATTCACCTGCACGCCGAACAGCGCCTCAATCCTCCAGGAAAGACGACACATTGGCGGTCATCTCTGAATCGGTCTGCTCTAGATCTGAGTAAGACTCTCCACACTGGAAATCTTCAACTCAACTGGGCCCGCTCCGGTGCATAAATCGGACGAATCACCTTCGTCTCTCAAATTGAGTAGACTAGCTATAATCTGTCTCATATCTGTCTGGAAGCTCCGACAATCTAAGCTCGTAAGCTCCGAAAGCGACATCCTGTCAATCTCAGCAACAGCTGGTCCATCTGTCTGCACGGTAGGCTACATCATAATCTCTGAGGTATGATGTACATCAACAGTCCTCTCTCAACTGGCAGCTCTAACAATGGCCCGATCATCCGGTGCAAAACCAAGCACTCGCCTCCACTTGAGGTCACAGTCATCAATGAAGGTATGATCATGGACTAATAGAATCGGGGATCTCAAATGGATGTATAATCATGGATATAAAGAGAATCACTGATCTCGAAAATATGTACATCCTAAGGTTTCTTAAGCGGAGTGGCGTGTCGTAAGTATGCCGCGGAACATACCAACGGTACGTCACTCTACTTTAGTCACCTATTCCATCAACCAAGGGTCATCCTATACGACGAAAGTTCGGGTCTAATACCCCCTCGACTAAGTCTAAGTTCCGTAAGGTCAAGCCTAAGTTCCGTATATATATAAACGCTCTAGGCTCCACATAGTCAAACTTAGACTCGAACCAAGGTCAACCTAGCGCTCTGATACCAACTTTGTCACGACCCGAAAGAGCACGTGACTGGCCCTCGAACCATATGAAATCTATAGGACTCCATCTGATCCAAGTAAGCCAAAGCCCAGAAATCTAAAACCATTTTAAGAGTAAGTGAAGAAAACTGGTTTAAAGAAGTGAAGGAAAATATGTTTGAAGTCGAGGTTTTTAAATAACTAAGCCGAAGGTGCATTTTTAAAAGGTAAAGTCTTTTCTAAAAATTTCGGCAGAGTTTCTTTTGTAAATACTGGCCCCAAACGGAATACAACAAGCATAACATATATACAATGATAAAAGGCATCCCCAAGCGGGAGCTAGCTCTTCGTCAATTGACGGTCACAACCACACATGCAATATAATATACAACGCCGAAAGGCGAGGATCGATCCAAAAGAAACACAGTAAGCATGAAAACCGCAATACTACTAAGCGCGACTCTAAGGCCAAATAAAACATCACTAAAGTCTGAGTCTGAAACAATAAACAAATTTGGTTGATGGAAATTCTAGATACAAAGAATAATATAAGTACAATGGTGGTTTTGATGCAAAAGGAACCACCTACCAAATGCAATTCACCCGCAAGGAAGTAATGTGCCAGAAATGCCGCAAAGGAACCTGTACGGCAAAACCTGCAAGAACTGTGGCACAACGGGGGTGAGTTGCCAACTCGTGAATAGAGAATAACTACAAGCAGAAACCGAACGCAAGACATAATCCTAGGTCAAAACGATCAGTACAAAATCCTCAATATAAAACATGCAGCCTATAACAAGGCTAGGGTAAATATCTAACCCGAGTGTAATCTCCTGTGCCTGTGTCAGTGCCTCAGGTAGCAATATAACATAAGAATGAGGTATGAATGCATGAGAACATAATACATGTAAATGAAGAAACTGTTTTCATACTTTAGTGAGATTTCCTTTGTATTTTTAAAATGAGGTATCATAATGAAATCAGCATAAAACAGTGCCTAACATCGGCACAAAACGTAATCCAAATATCCCGATATCTCTGTATCCCAATCACAAAATCTAGGGCACCGTCAGTCCAGACCGGCCCCTACCATCAATCTCAAGACCACGGCGGTATCCTCCGGATATCCGACGCGTCAGGTAAAATCACCGGTCGGTAGTGCTCCCCTGCCAGGCTCAACATCATCACCACATTCATCTTGCCCCGGGGTACCGCACCGGGTCCACCATGTACCCGAAACGGTTCATCCGTCTCCTCGAATCGGGTTTCCAAATCCATCAGCAAACTCATGGTGGACGACTCATACATCATGGGAAAACCGCACTTTTTATTTTAAAAGAGAGAAAATGTTTATCTGTGTTTTTGCGGTTTTCCTCCAAATCCAGAAAATCTCACGGAAATCCAAATCCAAAACCTCAGTAACACGTAAAATAGTGAATATATGCATGAGAATCCATGAATGCGGCATAACAATGAATATCAGTATGCATGAAGTAGCAGGTAATAACTACAATGTCTAAACTATTAGCTAATAGGTTATGTCAAGCAATAGTATTTTCTAAGGTGTACGTGACATGGCAATTACCGATGAAGATGTGTGTGAGCCGGCAAGTAAGTGTACGTGGTACATACGCAACATCGGTAATGGTGCTGGTGTCCTAACAGCATGATATCAATAATGGAGTATGAAACATAATATAAGAATGCGATGCAAAGCGAACCACAAAAAAAGTGGGAGCTGAATCTAGACGCAACTATAACTAATCTGCATTAATCTAATATAAGTCCTACAAATGGTGCCTTTTGAAATATCACGAATCATGGGGTTTTGAAAATAGGGGCTACGGTATTTTTATGAAAAGATACGCCTTTTGAAATGTCCGTAGATCCCTTGACCTGTCTTTTAAAATACCCACGACCCGCTAGTTTTGAAATAGGTAGGAGTCTAATCTATTCTAACAACTACACTAAACTATACAGCTGAACTAACAAGCTGAGCTACAGGTAAGGAAACCGCCTAACATCTGAGTCGATATATATAAAGATATAATAGTCGGTGATCCCGTCTCAATAGTATCGCGTACGATACAGTATATCATCTGACATCCTCGAGTCATGAGCGCGGATCTATCATCAATATGGGCTCGTACGGTAAATCGTCGTACGGCATCCCAATAGCTGGGTACGGGTCAATATCACACTATCTCATCACATCTCAGGTATCACTATCATCAGATCATATAATCCGGGGTACTATTCTATGTCTAGTATAAATCGATACCATCAATAAAGTATGCATGCGGGGGTAAACACACATCCCGAGCCCGCAAGAATCACATTTCGTATCCCAAATACGAATCATATCACATCACCGATCTCGCGGCACAAAGCCCAATATCATCGACTCATCTCCAAAGTCATCCAATATCATCAACACAGTGCCAGTAAGTAATATGCAAGGGTGTGCGTGTAGGTGTAATTTTATTCTAGGGTTCGCGACTATGAACTACACTAGTCACTTCTAACCCTACACTATCCAATATACACCTAACTATCATAATAATAACTACGGACTGCGGGGGTGCTATACGCCATCCACCCGACTTCCCCCAGTAGATATAATCTACTCACCTAGCGTCTTCATTTGTGGACGTCGCCACGCGCTTGCTTGTCGTCCCGAAGTCTTCATGGGGTACCTACACATCAAAATATCGTATATGCGCATTAAAACCAAATCAAAGCTAAAACGGCACATGAAATCCAAAATGATACGATAAGAGGCCTATAGGTTAAAACCCATGGCACGCCTTCAAAACCATCAACACATCCTCTATATCGTCGTATAAACGCCAAATAGTCGAGGCAAAACACAATCCACAATTGCAGAATTAAAAATACGGAATACGGAAACATGAATCTAAAACAGCAACTTAGGAAATATGTCCCAGATTTTACCCTAGGTCACTTTATACAAATCTATATATACCAGGGGTCTAACATGAACATGTAGGAGCTACAGAACCAATACGAGCCAAAATGGTGGGACCCAGGCCGCAATTTGCGGCCAATGGGGATAAATTGGCGGCCGGGAAGAAGAAGTGGGAGCTGGGGTCTTGGGGTTAGCTTCCTGGGTGCCTGCACGTGTCACTGTCCAATCAATTTTAATTTAGGGTGTCTCGGGTGATAGCAGATTCAATATACCCTTCACAGATTTCATAAATTCCCCGATATCGGTTTCTAAAATCCGTATTTTGTGTTTAAGCTTCAGGGTTGGGTCTCAATTATAGAACTAAGGTGTTGGTGTAGCCTCTACTGAACTCAATTTCACACTACAACTCACAATTTCCTCAAACCCTAACTAGGTTTCCTTTAAGTCCACAACACCACCCGATATCGATTCACTTTTAACATAGGGGTATAAGTAATGCAAAAACTAATCTAATGATCCAGAAATTACCTCATTTGGCAACTCAAGAAAATTCTTGAGTTGCCCCTAGTGGCCAAAATCCATGTTTTCATGGTCCATCATGTAGGTCTTGAGCTTGTGCATCTTTTTAGTGAAATGAGATTGGGGTTTTGAGTTTGTTTTAAAGGTGTTTTGGAGCTTGAAGAGGGGAGGGAAAGGAGGTGCAGGAGCAGCAGCAGGAGAAGGGAGAAGAGGGAGGGAAATGAGGGGAGAAATGGTTAAGTCCTTAGTCAATGAAGCCCATACCTCTCTCTCTCTCACCAACTACCCATTTCTTTATTCTTTTCCTTTTCTTTTTCCTTTTAAAACCCTTCTCACTCAAATAGTAAACCCAAATGAAAAGCATGGCAAGAAAATGCACAAGTGTGAAAAAGTGATATGTGCATGTGTTGCACAAAAAGCTAAAAACCGATTAGCGATTTTTAATCGCGATTAGCACTAAATTAGTGTCAAATTAATCACAAAAACTTTAAAATGTCATAATTCTCTAATTTACCCTATTTTAGAATTTTCCAAAATTTTCCAAAATTTTTCACCATTTATTTGTATTTAATAATTCCAAAATATTAAAATATTCAATAAAATAATATTAAATTATAAAAATTCCCAAAATTAACATTTTATCTTTTTTGAAATGTTACACTATTGCACGTTGATAGAGCCCCTAGGATTCTTGCTTGACTGCCAGCAGTATGAGGGCGATCATATAAGTGAGAGCTGTAGTCTATAAGCACATCCTTAAAAGGTCCCTAGTCGTAGGAGTTTCGAGACAGGGCATCGATTCTCCAGAGTAGACTAGTGTATACAGTCAAGACCCCGACGAGGGGCGGTGGCCGGTCTCACAAGCCACTGGTGTCAGTTGGTTCACCTAAGATGTATACTGGTGCTCATTGGGTTATGAGTACACCGGACAGGACTCGCCGGGAACATGCTAGTTGGTCTTATACCTGACGTCAGATAGCAGTTCCCTGGTGACATGTGTACAGGTTAGTTCATCGACCTGGGGATCGTCATTTGTCTCGTGTGAGTTCCCACTGTGCTTTGATTACTACCCTACCACGGCTCAAAGGAGTCGTGCAAACAGGTTTTAGTTGGGTACAGTCCCGAGCCACATGGAGGCAGTGAGCGGATCTTCAGGGGTTCGTCTCTCCCGGTATTGGGGGTGAGGTCGCGCTGTGTCTAGGAGAGCCATTACACGAAGTCCTTGGCCAAGGCAGGAGATTTACTGGTAGGTATTCCAGTAGTATCTCAGGGTGTTCTGGGCTACACTCAGACACGACTTGTACCGCTTTTAGGGGTCTAACTTTTACCAACCCCCTAGGCCCGCCATGCGATGCTCATAGACGAACGGACCGGACTGTACGGATATTGTCACTGACAGGCTCAGTAGGGTGTCAGGGTGAGTTCACTCATCGACGTCCCTTTTAGTCAATAGCTGGTGGCCCGTCACGTATTGGCTTATACCTCTGACGTGCTAGTGGTTAAGTCCACAGCCATAGTATTGACGAGTCTTTAGAGTCCACCACACTTTCAGTTACTCAAGCTTTCGGGCGAAACGCTGTAGAGGCCGTATGGAGATATGGCAGGGTCCGATCAGATACGTGCGGTATTGCACGGATCAGGATCGGACGGTTTGTACTAGTGGCCGTATGGTTATATGGCAGGGTTCGATCAGATACGTGCGGTATTGTACGGATCAGGATCGGACGGATATTACTAGCCGGCTTTGGTTTAAGCCAGATCCTAGTATAGTACAGTGTAGATTTTGTCTCATTGCATTTGTATCCGGACGGAATACAGATGCGGGTGTGTATGCACAGTATCGGGGTTTTCCTGTAATTTATTACGGGACCAGTTTTCTGGAGTTGCCAGTTTGCATTCCGTTCCGGCCGGTTTTCCTTTGTTCTTTCCCGGCCGGACTTTTCCGATGGAGGGGGTTATTTGCAAGTTTGCAAATAACACTTTGTGGAGGGTTTTCTTGCAAATGTATTAATTATGATAGCATCTTTTTGATACCATTCTCATCACTTGCTTTTTGTTGATTAGAAGTGATTTGGAGTTGATGTGAGATGGTTATGATGATGTTTTGGTTGTGGTCACCACTTGTGCTCCTACCATCACCTCCCTTCATGCTTCATATTCTTTCCTCCACCATTTTTCTAAGATGATAAGTTTTTCATGGTTGAGAGAGAAGAAGATGAGAGCTTCATTTTGAGAGTGTAGCATTTTGATCTCTTTTCATGTTAAGAAAAATGCAAGCACCATTTTTCTTATCTTGTTTCCTCCATCATCTTCAAATGGCAACGAACCCAAATGAGACATAGCCTCTACACTACACTTCCTACAGCAAATCTTGGACGCGTCGACTCGCCAGCTTCGCGCCCGAGTTGCCTCGGTATTGAGGTGGGAGCCCGTAAAAGATGCAGGCGATGTGGTGCCCTTCCGGCGAAGAGGCGACAACGAGGAGATGACGGATGAAGCATCCGCGGGAGATCGGAGTGGAGACGAAGACCGAAAGACTCGGATCATTCGGTATATCTCTTCCCCTTCTTGTAGTTTGCTAGATCTAGTTTAATGGCACGATCCGGGGTTTAGTGCGCGGTGGTGCCGGTTTGCTAAGTCCGCAAAATTAAAGTTTATCACCGTTTCCGCATTTGGCCGTAGGATTGACGGCAGGGGCGCCGCCGTGCACTTACAGTGGTATCAGAGCCTCGCCATTAACTTCGTCTAGCTTCGTTTGATGTGTTTTGCATTTCCGATCGACCAAAATTCCAAAATCTACTTTTTTCCTCACATCAGTTTTCTGTTGATTTTTTTCTTGCTCGAAATTTTTTTCAGGTTGTAGAAAACTAATGTACTGGAAATTCTAAGACTACTGGAAAAATTCGACACAGTCAGTCGACTAATGAAGCGCGGAACCGCGGCCAAACCCCCCTTGGGCCGCGGTTCCGCCGCACATTGGTGTCGTCACTGTATCATTCTTTTCCAGTGGGCTTCTGGCCTTATTTTAGGGGTTTTGGAATATTGATATTGGGCCCAGATTTTCTGTGAGTGCTACAGTTTTGCTTGGGGGCCCACTTGTTAATTATTTGATCGATCGGATATTTTAAACACATTTTTCACAGTATTTACATTATATCTGCGACCGTGAATGTCACTTGATTGGTAAATCCAGTCTAACTGCTATAGCCCGGTTAGACGGATTTGCGAACGTGACTTTCACGTTGATGTTTTGTGTTTTTGCTGTGATGTTGCGGATCGGTCGTGGGGGATAGCCTGGATGCAATGCTAGTACAGTTCTGTTGTATTATGTACATTTGATATTGCGGGGCGAGAGTCCGACATGTGGACTGCCGTCACTGCCTGATTGTATTATTCTTTTGGGGCACGACCTGGTTGCGGTCGATGTACCCGTTGTATGTATATTTTACTTTCTGTACTAGGATTACCCCGCGGTGGGGTGCACGGATAGCCGGGTTCTGGAGGGCAACAAGCCCGCATCTCATGGCATTGGGACGGAGGGGGCTTCACTCTAGAATTGGCGGGCTATTCGCCGCACTCGTAGGGGGTACAGGTTGACCCAGGAGGGGTGTCCAAGTTACCGGATTCCGTGAAGTGCTGGGTGGTCCATTCACGGTGCTGAAGGGGGCTGCCTCGCTTCAGGTTTTGGCGGGTAACTTGCCGCGCCCGTAGGGGTCTAGGTTTTCATTGCACAGGCTATCCACACGACCAGGGGAACGTCGGGTTTCAGTAGTGGCTCTGTGAAACCCGGGGATCCCAGATATCTGTATTGTTCTGTGATGCTGTACATTTATGTGATGTTGCATTTTATCACGCCTTGAGCGGATATAATATATTGGTATATATATTAGTAGATGATGTGTATGTTTTTCATCCGCGCTAGTCCAGTCCCCGCTCTGCCGTTAGTTAGCTAACCTAACGGGTGATGACGGGACCCAGTGGCGAATGCGGATGGCATATACGTACGTCAGTATATTTTCGTTCTTTGTGGTGTGATCAATTGATGGGACTGCGTTGATTCGGATCAATGCAAGATAAACAAACCTATTCTGATGTTGTTGGAACACTTTTCAAAAAGCTGTTATTGCAAGGACGTTCACTTTTGTTTTGCATCGTGGTATTCATTTGGAATATCCTACTCCTCAGTCGACGAGGCAAGGGCCGAGATCCCTTCACCGGGAGTGACCCCTTGGACAAAAAGTTTGCGTCAGGGCAATAACTTCACTATAGCCGATTACTTTTGCTTTGCATCATGGTATTCAGTTGGAATATCCTGCACCCCATTCTATGGGGAAAGAGCCGAGATCCCTTCACAGGGAGTGACCTCTTTAGTAAAGGTTTTCGTCACTATATTTTCTAAAAAGCTATCCGTTCCTTCAACGATATCAAGTTCATTACGTTAAAGGTTTTAGCCAGAAACCATTCGTAGCCCTCCGTCGTTTCATATGGGTAGTCAATAGTATTCAAGCTGTGTTTGTTGGCCAAAGTCAAGGCACAGTGTTTGGTAGCTGTTGGTTATTCATATGCAGCATAGATAGATGCGTTGGTTTGGGGCAGTCGTATAGCCTTGTTGGCCAAAGTCAAGGGCTTGTACGGGTGGGCTTAAATTAACCTGGAGAATGACGGGCAGAACTTGACATGTGACTTATGATTTGTTGGCCAAAGTCAAGGTCATAAGAGCATGGGGCGGCCATCTCCAACAGGCGCTGAAAAGACTTCCTGGGAGACAGATTAGCAATAGATGTCGCCAATCCGCGTAATTTTGAAAGGACAGAAAGGTTCAGATAATGGAGAGATTATTAATATAAAATATAGAAGGCTACCTTCGATGCTTCTCCCGTTCTGGGCTGGAGGGATAGCGGCCTCGGCAGCCTCCTCCGTGCCCCCAGGCACATCATCGGGGACGTGGGCCAGTATAACAACTTCCGAGCAAGGAGCAGTGGCCGCCATGCAGGCTCCAGCGGAAGAACGGTAGCCTCGACTACCTGTCCCCTAATCTCCGAGCCATCCCCAGAAAGATCCCTTGAAGCGGCGACCAATGAAGATGCCTCTTCCGAGGGAGCAAGCACTTGGGGAGTGAGAATCACCGAGGGAAGCTCCATCACAGGAGCAACAGTTGCATCGACCCCCTCCACACCGATTAGTGTTTCATTGGGGATATTAGCGGAGTCTACAGTCAAAGCGCGACTCGAATTCAGATCCTCCGCCGCCGCCGAAGTCCCTGCAAAGTTCGTACGAGGATAAGGATATATATATGTATACGAGCAATACAAAATATTACAAAGAGATACATGAACATACCGATGCGCAAGGGAGCCTATAATATGGCTTGTTCAAGCCGACGCTCCTTCCTGAGGAGATATGCTCTCCGAGGTTAGAGAGTAGACTCGTGGCCACCGGTCTATAATGAAAGTACGTCTTCGACGTCTGCTGAAACAGCCTGCTTAAGGGCCCTCTCACCCCATTCTTCCAAAGGGCCTATAAATAGCCGCTGTATAGATGGAGGGTCTTCGTAAAAAATGACGACATGATAAGGCCACTTCGGGATCCTTACATTCTCAGTCTCGTCCCGAGAGCGTCTTATAGCCTCATCCAATTGTGGACTTCCTCGGTAGATGAACCCGGGAAAAGTAGACCACCATCTGATTCCTGCATGGCTAGTGGTTCGTCTTGGAGGATAGGCTCGGATTCCACTAAAAAGTCGAGCAGATTGGTTACTGTCTTCCTCCGCCTCTTGGGCCCAGAACTAACCACCGAAGACGATCGCTTCCTTCCCCTTGGTGCTTTGGTATGGCGTTGTCCCACTTCGCCTTCAATGTCCTCTCTCGGCAGTGCTACCGATGACGACACAGCCATTGCTGACGCCGAAGCTGATGACACTGCTACTGGCGCTCTATTGGCCCTTGATTGAGCTCTAGTATGCAGTGGCATACCAGCTGTGGGAGTTAAATCCACTTCCGCCGCCTCCGGAATAAGCACGACGCTAGTATCTCTCAAGGGAGGGTGAACCGCTGCACGCGGTTGCGGCGGAACTCCCGTGGCTTCGATCGGAGTAGGAGCCCTATATCCGAGGAGAATCCTCCTCTCCTCGGGAATAATTGGACTGACTCGGTGGAGGTACCAGCCCGTGAAAGACCCCACATATCGAGGAATATGATCAGCTTCAGGAATTACAAAGCGAGAGCCGGTGTTCAGCCGCATAAAGTGATGAGCGGCGTCACGAACAACTTCTGACGACGGGCTATGCTCTAATATAAATGCCTCAAAGGGGACCCCCTGTTCATATCCCAGTTTCCGAGCGAAGCGATGTGAGTTGTACCGCATAAAAAGGGCCGCACCGTTTTGACGAAACACCAGGTAACCCGGCCTGATTGAATATAAATGCGCGGTTTTCTTTGGCTTCAGGGAGGGTGCTCTCTCTTTCGACGAGTCACGGAGTTGCTGAATCGGTCCCGAAGGGGCGAAGAGGACTCCATCGTTGAATATCATCCCGCCTGTATTGGCATAGGGAGCGATCAACACGGGAATAGTCCCAGACTGAGTCGGGTCAGGAGCAGAAGCGCCCACCAGCCGCATGAGTCGCGGAAAAGTGTAAGCGGCATAAAAACTGGGTCTTTGGTGCGCAGCAAATGCCCCCAGCATGTGCATCTCAATCCAGGACGTAAAGTAATGAAGAGAGAAGTTTACCACATCTACGCCTGGAGTTGAGGTATTGGCCGCAACTCTTAGCCCATGATACAGGTGCACTAGCCCCGCAATACCCACAGCTAGTCGAGTCCCCTCGGCAATGTGATGAGCGGGGTAAATAACCGAGGCTCTCATGAAACGATGGTGCATTGGAATGGCGAACCAACTGAGCCAAACACTGATGAAGCCCACGAAGAAAGTCTCCTCATCCATACCAGGAGCTGCGACCGACTCAAAAGACACGACCGACATGATGGGAATGTAGAACTGCGACAGGTCCTCTTCTTTAGCAAGACGCTTATTTAAACTAAACACAAAGGGGTCGTTGATGTTTGCGAACTTCAGATCCGTCTTTGATGGAACGTCTTCGCGAAGGAAGCAAGCGATAAAGCTTTTGAAAGTAACGCCTGCTCTTCTGGCTCTGTGAATAACTTTTCAAAAATGCCTAGAGTCTTGATCAAACTTGAGCGCTTGTGGCGGACGGGATTCTCGGTCGACAAGCCGTCAAGCACGGCAGGCTCGGTTTCGAAGACATACTCATTGGGAGGCAGTAGTTCTTCATAAAGTGTCCCCCTGACCGGCAACCCTGAGATTTCGCGAAATTCTTCCAGAGAAATTGAAACTTTGTGGTCCCCTAAAAAGAAGGTATTGGTGGGAAGATTCCATTGGTTTAAAAAGGCTTTAATCCACCAGACGTGGGGAGAATGATAATGGAAAAGAGACGCATATATTGCCTGATAGAGTCCTACCCTCTGCAGTCGCGCACGATGGGCGGACAGGTTGTAATGGGCCCAGAGAAGGTAGCCCGTGGGATGTCGAGGGGTAAGCCCTATCTTGTAAATCTATCCCCATGGCTGGGCTTCTCCTTGGCAAATGCGGCGCCCTAAAATGTCTATAGCCGGCATATGATGGTTCGGAATACCAGTTGTTGATGGCTCAATCCGTCTCATAGGGGTCCAGTTCAGCATCTCTACAGCAAAGCCGGTCCGTGGATGATCCATCGGCAGGAATGGATAGGTAGGCTATGTCGGTATCTCGCAAAGGAAATGCGGTGACCGCGGATGATGTGATCGTACCAGGTCCCCCATAAAAGTAGATTGGTGCAATTCGGTGTTGCGCCACGGCAGCGCCCCGGCCGTCTATCTGAGGCCAAAATGCGGAATCAAAATTTTTCTTAACTTTCAAACTGGCGCTACCGCGGACAATATACCCGGATCGTAACCATTAACCGATACTAGCTATCAAGAGAAAGGGTGAGAGATATACCGAGTGATCCGAGTCCTCCGGTCTTCTCGTCATCGTCCCGATCTCCCGCGGAAAGTCTTGTCTCCATATCATCGCCTCCTCGCCGGAAGGGCACCACATCGCCTGCGTCTTTTACGGGCTCCCGCCTCAATACCAAGGCAACTCGGGCATGAAGCCGGCAAGTCGACATGCCCAAGAAATGCTATAGAATGTAGTGTAGAAACTTTATCTCTTGGAGTTTATGTAGTTGCCATTGATGGATGGAGGAAGAGGTAAAGAAAATTGGTGCTTTCAATTTTCTAGCAAGAAGAAGATGAGATGAAGAATTCCTCACATAACCAAATGAACTCTCTCATTCTTTTTCTCTCAAGTGAAGCCTCTTTCATCTAGTGAGAATGGTGGAGGAATGAAATACAAACCATAACAAGAAGGGAGGTGAGTGTAGTAAAAGCAAGGGGGTGACCACAACCCTAAAGAAATGATAACCATCTCAAATCACAATCTAATCACTTCTAATCTCAAAAAGCAAGCCATCATGAAAAGCAAAGATGCTTAATCTATCATAATGCCACAAGTGCAAGAAACCCCCTCCACAAATATTATTTGCAAACTTGTAAATAACCCCCTCCATCGGAAAAGTCCGACCGGGAAAGAACAAAGGAAAACCGGCCGGAACGGAATGCAAACAGGCAACTCCAGAAAAACTGGTCCCGTTATAAATTACAGGAAAACCCCGATACTGTGCATACATACCCACATCTGTATTCCGACCGGATACAAATGTAATGAGACAAAATCTACACTGTACTAAACTAGGATCCGGCTTAAACCAAAGCCGGCTAGTAATATCCGTTCGATCCTGATCCGTGCAGTACTGCACGTATCTGATCGAACCCTGCCATATATCCATACGGCCGCTAGTACAAACCGTCCGATCCTGATCCGTGCAATACCGCACGTATCTGATCGGACCCTGCCATATCTCCATACGGCCTCTACAGCGTTTCGCCCGAAAGCTTGAGTAACTGTAAGTGTGGTGGACTCTAAAGACTCGTCAATACTATGGCTGTGGATTTAACCACTAGCACGTCAGAGGTATTAGCCAATACGTGACGGGCCACCAGCTATTGACCAAAAGGGACGTCGATGAGCGAACTCATCCTGACACCCTACTGAGCCTATCAGTGACAATATCCGTACAGTCCGGTCCGTTCGTCTATGAGCATCGCATGTCGGGCCTAGGGGGTTGGTAAAAGTCAGACCCCCAAAAGCGGTACAAGTCGTGTCGGAGTGTAGCCCAGAACGCCCTGAGATACTACTGGAATACCTACCAGTAAATCTCCTGCTTCGGCCGAGGGTTTTGCGTAATGGCTCTCCTAGACACAGCGCGACCTCACCCCCAATACCGGGAGAGACGAACCCTTGAAGATCCGCTCACTGCCTCCATGTGGCTCGGGACTGTACCCAACTAAAACCTGTTTGCACGACTCCTTTGAGCCGTGGTAGGGTAGTAATCAAAGTACAGTGGGAACTCACACGAGACAAATGACGATCCCCAGGTCGATGAACTAACCTGTACACATGTCACCAGGGAACTGCCATCTGACGTCTGGTATAATCCCAACTGGCAGGTTCCCGGCGAGTCTTGTCTGGTGTACTCATAACCCAATGAGCACCTGTATACATCTTAGGTGAACCAACAGACACCAGTGGCTTGCGAGACCGGCCACCGCCCCTCGTCGGGGTCTCGACTGTATACACTAGTCTACTCTGTAGAATCGATGCCCTGTCTCGAAACTCCCACGACTAGGGACCATTTAAGGATGTGCTTATAGACCACCAGCTCTCACGTATATGATCGCCATCATACTGCCGGCAGTCAAGCAAGAATCCTAGGGGCTCTATCAGCATGTAATAGTGACCTGTAAGGTCACCTGAAGCAGTACACGATGATAAAGGTAAACCAGATAGCATACTGTCATCTCGAGTAAGACTGTCCTACCGGGATAGGTCCTCCCTCAATCATTGCAATCACGTGCCTGTGATCCAATAATTGACTATGAGGGCACTATCTCCAACAATCTCCCACTTGCACTCAAGGCTAATTATTGCGATGTCGCATACTCACAGCCCGTGTGATACCGAACACCCAACTCCTCTACTAGTCAGTCTCACAAAGCTCGTTTGCGAAACTATTGCGTTCGAGGAATAGCCTCAGTGAGTGGATCCACTGTGATGTTTCTTTCTATGTCTCTCTATATCTCAAGTTCGCAGAGAAAGCCATCTCCCGAAATGAGCAATACCTGTCTTAGAGTATGTCTGGATATCTGATGGGACCTAGCTCATAAATGAACTCCAAATCCAAACTTCTTAGACTGTATCGATAACTGAACTTAATCAGTATCCAGCGCCATGCCTCCCTCAGTATTGCCTTAGACCACTGGTCCAAAATACTGCCCCTCGTCAGAAGGAGAAACTATAACTCTGACAGCCACTCTGCCATCCATGTCACCTTGGAAGCCTGGAATGATAACTGTCTCTCGAAGGAGAGAGCCGCTATCATATCCCTAGAACACACACTTATGTCCTAAAACTGCTTCCGATTGTTTCTCCAGGATTGGATTAATATCAACTTATTGCATCTACTGCAAGAACAACATCTGGTGTGGTACTTGACATCTCATGATTGACTCAATTGCCTAAGCAAGTGATCTGCCAATCATGCACATCCCTCTCCACATTAGTCTGTAAGACACCTTTAGAGAGGGTGACTCCATTACCTGCAGGTATACTACCGTGCCAGGAGTCGTCCATTCTAAATACTCATAGAATGCTGTCAAGGTACCCAGATTAGAAAACCACCGAAATCTAGATCTAAAACCATAGATCTAGTAACCAGTATGTCTGATATAATGTCCAAGTCCCTTGTAGAGAAACCACTGTGTGACGACCAAAATATAACCGATCGTAGTATAGGAATGTCACTTCCTACTTTGTGTATGTCATCCAAAACCCGGATATCACACCCTACTACATTCTCAACAGATCCATCCCCTATTCTGATGACGTCAAACCTATGACTGTCACATCAGAAATAGATGATCTATCTCCGCTATATCTGTTTTAGTCTATAAATAGACATAAGCCTGATGTCCACCAATGTTTCCGCTGCTCCCTCTGACTACGACAACCCTCTGGCAGAGTCATATAGACGTGCACTTCTAAAGCTAGTTTAGAACGACGCTATACTCATCCTCCTGCCGGGTCTCGCAGCCTGGAACAACAACAATGGCAAGTGTGGGTAAACAAGAACTTCCCTGTCACCGTCCTTGAGGCTACCGGAGTACCTCTCGGGTGCCTGAAGTTACCCACCTTATCTGCGGAGTGGCCAATGGAATGTCAAATCAGATTGAATCTTTAGGTTCCTTATCAAATCTTCAGTAATCGTTTGCGGTTCTGGAATCACTTCCAGTTCTACCATACTCCCACTACTGTTTTTGAAAAAATCCATTTTTAATAAAACTGTGGCGAGTCTAGAACAATATTACTATTGATCTCCCAGATGGTAGATAGTCAACCCTCGTCATAGCCTGGGTCAACCCACAAACAACCATTACAGAAACGTGCCTTGAGTTGTCCAGTGTTTGGTTTTAAGCATAAGCCGGACAACTCCCCGTATCTTAACAATGTCAAGATATGAACTGTTCTATATCCAATATAGAAGCAGAGGCACTGATTTAATTGAACCAGATTCAAATCATGCAGCTGTCTCCAGTGCATGTCAACTAAATGGAAGGAGGCCGATCAGCGTTATTCAACTTAGGAATGCTTCCAATTATGAGTAACCTGAAAGAGAAGCAATTTCTCTTTATCATTACTATCAACTGAATACCATACACAAGTATCTACATCTTCGATCACTTTGAAGAATCCCGATACTTGCTACACTTGGTTCTCTACTCTATTCAAATACCTATAACTCCTCAAAACTTAGACCCTGTGTTTCTACGAAACACATGTCTAAGAACTAGAGAAGTTAAAAGTAAACAGAATATAGTATGAGGACCAACCCCTCTGTCCTAATGGACACTGGACAACATACAATACTCTGTATAAGTCCGCTGAGTCTAACAACTCTTTCACTGTGCGTCGTAGGTTGAAAACTGTACTTATGGTTAAGAAGAATTACACCGCTGTTTGATGCTCTTTACCTAACCATCCACTGATATAGGTAAATGTCATCGACATAATATCAAAAGGTATATCTCACTCTATGAAAATAGACGTACAGATATATCAATTTGAAATTGGTGCACAACAGCGGATATTCAAAACCAAATATTTGCCGACCGGCAAACAGCCCAGATGATCTCCTCAAATATCACCGATTACAACGAATCCCGATAAAATGAGGATGATCACCCTATTCCCAATGACTTACTCCCACTCATCATCTGTAAAACCATACAGATGTGAGAATCATACCTGGTAAATACATACCCTGGAGTAAGTATCTAATCGGGAAATCAGTTTTCTTTTAACATTACACAGTGAAACTGAAACATTGAAATGTTTCGGTGGGGTATTCCGGTATTCTTAGTAATGCCTTTTCCATTATCCAGATTCACAACTATAACCGTATAATTCTTTGCCACCTCTCCAAATCCCTTTATATGTATTTAGTCATTACCTTCTGCACACCCCTTTAGGCCAATTGGTTTTCTTCCTTCCCTACCGTTCGGCACCAGCCTATGGTTTGGAAGAAGACTATCCAATAAGCATAATGGGTGTACTGTCCTAATCCTAGGAGCACTCGCAATGCGAGAGAAGGTGAAGAGAAAAGACAACCGAATAAACCGTATTCCTATTTCTCCTGGACCAGAATCCATCCCCGAACTGGAACAAGTTCCTTTCGAGTTCGTATATAACCATACGATGGAGTATCCAATAAACTGTGGATCTTCGTAGTGATACGGAGTGTCCTGGAGAAATACAAAGGTGATTTAGGATTGGCGAAGAAATACTTGGTTTGATCGTGAATAGCAGTCACAATTTACTTTGCCCTCTTACTAATCCTTTGCTTGGTCTTAACTTAATACTTCTGCACACCTTCGTTATGCTAATTGGTTTTCTTCATTCCCTACCGGTCGGCACCAGCCTAAGGTTTGGAAGAAGACTATCCAATTTGCGTAATAGGTGTACTATCTCCTAAACCACGGAGTACTCGCAACCTGAGAGAAGGTAAAAGGAAAAGACAACTGAATAGTCCTATTCGTTTTCTCCAGAACCAGAAACCATTCTCGAAGTCCTTCGAGTTCGTATATAACCATACGATGGTTTTGTCCAATGGAAGTGGACGTTCGTAGTAATACGGGGTGTCCTGGAGAAAAGGGTAAAAGAAGGAGTGGCAATGAGGTTTGCAACTCTGACAATCCAAAAGCCTGTGTTAAGAAGGTTCGGTCAACTTGGTCACTGAGTCATAGTCCAGGGTCGGGTCAATGGTCACTGCCAGAGAGAGAGAGAGAGAAAAGAAACACTCAGCGTGCACTCTAATCTAGATCAGAATAGTTATCACTTTATCTAATCTGGAAACCTCCCACTGTAACCTCAAATTCTTCCCCAAACCTGAAAGAAGAATTAGTCGGGGTCACCCGAGGAGTAAACCAACTCATCAGTGGGAATCGGGATCCAACTATCATCGCATGATAACTTGACGGAATCCACTCAAGTCACCACACTCCAGAAGGTATGCGCATGCCTGGCAAGTTTCAGTTCTTTTGAAACTCCCGATGCGTGTTTTTACCCCTAGGACCCAAGTGACCTTGGCAATGCCAACAAATCAAAGAGTCCTAGTCAAGTTCTACCCGTCATTATCTTGATTGCGTTAAACCCACCCGTACGAGTCCTTGACAATGCCAACAAGATCGTACGACTGTCCTAACCAATCCACTTATCCATGTGACAGAAAAGCACTACATAGCTACCGAACACTACGCCTCGGCAATGCACGACAAACGCAGCACGAATACTAAGTAATACTAATCTGAAATGACGGAGGGCTACGACTGGTTTTTGGCGAAAAACCTTTAACGTAATGAACTTGATATCGTTGAAGGAACTTGATATCGTTGAAGGAACTGAAATGACGGAGGGCTACGATTGGTTTTTGGCGAAAAACCTTTGGCGAAAAACCTTTAACGTAAGGGTCACGTGCTGACACGTGATGGTTTCCTGGGATTCTGTTATAATAGAACTAAATTCTAAATCAAGCAAACAATTAAAGGGATCACGTGCCCACATGTGACGGGTCTTTTAACCCCCTGAAAAAGGATTAAAAGATATAATACAACAACAAGGAATACCCTAATGGGGCATCTCGTGTCCACACATGACCAGAGGTTACGTGCAAACACGTGATGAGTTCCCAAGCTCACTGATTAATAGAATTAAATTCTAATTAAGGGAAATCAAAGACCCTAACTAGAAAAATATTTCTTTAAATCTTTCTGTTCCTTAACAAAATATCAGGAAATTCCCCAATGGGGTATCATATGCTCACACATGACCAAGGGTCACGTGCTGATACGTGATAGGTGCCTGTGATCTCTACTTTATAGGATTAAATTCTAGTCAAACAAAAATATAATAAGACAATAAGGAAAACCCCAATGGGGCATCACATGCTCACACGTGACCAAGGGTCACGTGCTGACACGTGATGATTCCTTAGCTCTGTTAAAAGGTAGAATTAAATTCTTAATTAAATGTTTAATCAAGAGAATCACGTGCCAACACGTGATAGACTTTTAAAAGCCTTCTGAAATAACATAATTCAATTCTAATTAAGGGGAATCAAGAACCCTAACTGGAAAATATTTCCTTAGATCTTTCCAAACAAAAAAGATTGTGCTCTGTAAAGTGGAGCAACGTTGGATTAAAAATCCAATGGTGATTAAAAATCACCAATTTATGGAAAGATTTTATACAAGGAAAGATTTCCCTGAAATTCACCAAGAATAAAAAACAGAATATCTTCTGGATTAAAAGTCCAATGGTGAATAAAATTCACTAAGATCATGTTAGTTACAAAAACAACCAAAATCTTTCAATGAAAGATTCACTAAACAAATTGATTCTTTTCTTTCTCCTATAAATAGGAGCCAAGAAGAGAAGAGAAGGGGATCTACTTTTTTTGGGAGAAGAACAGAGAGAAAAAAATAGAGGAGAATTTAATTCTTAAGAGAGAGAAAAAAAGAGAAGAGAATTTAATTCTCAAGAGAGAAAAAAAAGAGAGGAGAATTTAATTCTTAAGAGAGAGAAGAAAATTTCTTCAGAAGAGAAAAGAAACCCTAGGTGAGAAAGGGGAAAGAGATCTAAGCTCCATAAAACATAAAAGAGAATTTAATTCTCAAATTAAGAGTTTAACTCTTCTGAATAAAGAACTTAGTTCTTCCTTTGGTTGAAGGTCTACAGAAGCAGATCTCCCCACAGGTTGGGAATTTAATTCTCATCGGGGAGATTCTGCCATGCAGATCCAAAACTTAGAAGGAGAATTTAAGTTTAAGGAATTTAATTCCCCCAAATTCATAGGAATTTAATTCCTCTAAAAGAACAGAACAAGGGTTTAACCCTATATGAGAATTTAATTCTCCCAAATTCATAGGAATTTAATTCCTCCAAATAAAACTAGGGTTTAACCCTATATGAGAATTTAATTCTCCCAAACTCATAGGAATTTAATTCCTCCAGAACAGAAATAGGGTTTAACCCGACATAAGAATTTAATTCTTCCATATACATAGGAATTTAATTCCTCTAAAACAGAATTAGGGTTTAACCCTACAGAGAATTTAATTATTAAAACAAAAGACTTAAAGTTCTCCATACACGTAAAGAACTTGGTCACGTGGTAACACGTGATCCCCATTCTCAATGAGCAGAAAAGAGTGAACAAGACTAGGTCACGTGCCCCCACGTGACCCATTAATGGACTCTTCAAAATAAGAAGGAATTAGCCCAGAGGCAATGCCTCACGTGCTCCCACGTGACCTTCAAAATAAAGGGAACAAAGCCAAAGGCAGAATAGACTTTGGGCGCCCTCACGTGACCCCTAAAACAGATCCCTTAAAAAGATAAAGAAAAGCTTGGAGGCAATGCCTCACGTGCTCACACGTGACTCTCAAAACAAAGAGAATAAAGGCAAAGGCAATACTGATTTTGGGCTCTCTCACGTGTCTTCACGTGACCCCTAATGAACACTTTAATAATCAATACATAGATACCCATCACGTGCCCACATATGATGGCCTGAAGATTAAAAGTGTTTAACACTTATTTGCATATTCTGATAACAAAATAAAGGAGGTGTGGCCCTATCTCAGGCGCCTCACGTGACCCCACGTGACCCCTTCCTTTCTAGTGTTTAACATTATTTTGAGCATTTTGTCTCCACTGTTTAATACTGTTTTAAAGTGCATCACGTGGGAACACGTGATCGCCAAATATCTTCTAGTGTTTAACACTATTTTAAAACCAATCTAACCCAAATTGGCTAAGTCTTCCAGAGGCAAATATCCCCTTCAAATGAGCCTTAAAATCCAAAGCTATAATGTTTAATACTCAAAGACAAAATGTTCTCAAAGCCCTCAAACTCTTGTTTAGCATTGCTAAATAATGAGGGGCTGAACCCAGAAAAATGTTCAACAGGCCAACAAAGGGCCAACATTCCAAACTTAATTGGACTTAGCCCAAATTGGCCATAAGTCCTCAATTCAGATTTAACTGAGCCAATGTGCTCATAATCTAATTAATTGATCTTAGTTCTAAATTGGACTATAGATTTCCTAATCAACTTTGGTTCGAGGGTACATCTCTTTACTCCTCTGATATTTGTCGTTGTAATTCTTCAACGTCTTCAGAGAGGTGACGGGTCCCGACAACCATACATTCCATGGACTGTGAGGTCCTTAAGCTCACGTACTATGATGTCCTTAACCTTGACTGTGAGGTCTTTAAACTCACGGACTATGATGTCCTTAACCTTGACTGTGAGGTCTTTAAACTCACGGACTATGATGTCCTTAAACCTTGACTGTGAGGTCTTTAAACTCACGGACTATGATGTCCTTAACCTTGACTGTGAGGTCTTTAAACTCACGGACTATGATGTCCTTAACCTTGACTGTGAGGTCTTTAAACTCATGGACTATGATGTCCTTAACCTTGGACCGAGATGTCCTTAAACTAACATTGGACCACTATGTCCTTAAACTGGTAATCGACCGCAATGTCCCTAAACTAAACAGTAGAGCCCAAATGCTCTTTTGTCGGATCTAAACGATCCCGTTAAGTTGATCTTAGTCTGAAATTAGACTAACTAATCCTTAACAAACGTTTAAGTTGATCTTAGTCTCAAATGAGACTAACGTATCCTTAATCCCAACCCCCAGACCCAAATCTAAGAAAATACGGATTTGGACTAATCCACGCCCTACGGGTGATGACATAAATTTGTCTCCGTATACAATCCACGGGCAACAAAAAACAAAACAAACACCCACGACACGAAGTGACCATCTGGAAAAGGAGAAAGTTGTTACCGCTATGTGGTAGCGTAATTAACTGCAGGGGCTTGCGCCTGCAGGGAAGAGCGTCCCCCACAATCAAAAACCCCTCACAATGAGGGGGAATCTGATGAAGTCTGCTACATCGTCCGCATCCGTTTAAACCTTCGATACACGGTTCCATAAATCAACTTGGCATCTTCGGAGAGGTGGACGGATAACACCAATTAGCATCTGCCCTCGGAATTCAGGCCCCGACGTTCCAACGTCCCGGTCGCGTCTTTCGGCGGAGAACAAGTACCTCTCAGGTGGCTGAGATTACCCACCATATCTGCTGGGTGGCTAATGGATTGTCGAATCAAATTGAATCCTCAGATTCTACAAAATTTTCAGTAATCGTTTGTAGTTCTGGAATCACTTTCAGTTCTACCATATGTTTCCCCCAATCAGAGCAAAGCTCTGTTCAAATTTTGAAATTTGAAATGAAGCGGCGCTCACGTGCAAAGCATGAGTGCGCTCGCGCCAAGAGCGCCAGCGCTCTGAAGCAGCGCTCACGTGCAAAGCACGAGTGCGCCAGCGCTGAGAGTCAAAGACTCTGAGGCAGTGCTCACGTGTAAGGCACAAGAACGCCAAGCGCTAGAACTAAATATTCTCCACCGTTGGATTAAAAATCCAACGAAGATGATAAATCATCAAATTACCCGAATAAAATTCTGTTAAGGAAATACTCTATAGAATCTTTCCAAATAAGGAAGATTGTGCTCTGTAAATCAGAGCACCATTGGATTAATGATCCAATGGTGATTAAAAATCACCAAGGAACAGAACAAGTTCTGTATGGGAAAAGATTTTCCTAATCTCGTTAAAAATAAGAAGATTGCCTTCTGTAAAACAGAAGCCTTAGGATCAAAGATCCAACGGTGGGAAACATCCCCAAATCAATTAGAGAAAAGATCTCTTCAATTGATTCAGCAAATTAGCCTCCCCTATATAAAGGACCTAAGACTTCAAGTCTCATAGAGAGGAACCCCCCACAAGTTTTGAGAAATTTCAAAGAAAAGAGCAAGCTCTGAGAAGAAGAACTTTTCTTCAAGGTAAAAATAGAGAGAGAAAAAACATCTCATCAAGAAAGAAGAACATAGTTCTTTTTCAGATCATAGATCTATAAGATAAAGGTCTTTCACAAAAAGAGATCATAGTATCTTATCATAAAAGGAGGGGGGGAAGAATTTCATTCTCTTCAGATTATAGATCAACAAAGACAAAGTCTTTCACAAAAGAAAATAGAAAAGATTGTAACATCTCCTATAAAAATAAGAACTTTGTTCTTAGAACCATGAGACAAAGTCTCTTGTAAGCGAGAACTTATTTCTCAGATCACAAAATTGAACAGAAGCGCTTTTCGCTCTTTGACTGGCGCTCAACGCCAAGCACACCACGTGCTCCTTACGTGTGCGCTACTTAACAGAAGCGCTCCACGCTCATTGACTGGCACTCAGTGCCAAGCGCGCCACGTGCTCTTCACGTGTGCGCTACTTAACACAAGCGCTCTATGCTCATTGACTAGCGCTCAGCGCCAAGCGCACCATGTGCTCCTCACGTGTGCGCTGAGGGAATATAAACTGTTCTTTAAATAAAGCCCCCAGAACTATAATGAGTGCTCAATACTCAATAAAATACATAAAGATTGTCAGAACCCAAATCAATGCTTGGCATTGTTAAATGCCCAACATTTTAACTGAATGGGCCGAGCCCAAGTTGGCCACAGATCCCTAATTGAGCTCATATGCTTATAAATCTTTGATCTTAGTCCCAAACTTGACTACAGATCTCCCAAACAATATTGGTTCAAGGGTACATCTCTTCACTCCTCTGATATGTGTCATTATAATTCTTCAATGTCTTCAGAGAGGTGATGGGTCCCGACAACCAGACATTCCACGGACTATAGGGTTCTTAAACTCATGGACTATGATGTCCTTAAACTTTACAGACTATGATGTCTCTAAACTATCATGGACTGTGAGGTCCTTAAACTCATAGACTATGATGTCTTTAAACTTTACAGACTATGATGTCTTTAAACTGTCATGGACTACGATGTCCTTAAACTTCTGGACCACAATGTCCCTAAACTAAAACAATAGAGTCCAAATGCTCTTTTGTTGGATCTAAATGATCATGTTAAGTAGATCTTAGTCTAAAATTAGACTAACGTATCCTTAACAAACGTTTAAATTGATCTTAGTCTCAAATGAGATTAACGATCCTTAAACCCAAACCAAACCCAAATCTAAGAAAATACGGATTTGGACTAATCCACGCCCTACGGGCGACAATATAAATTAGTCTCCGTATACAATCCACGGGCAACCAAAAACAAAAAACACACACACGACACGAAGTGACCTTCTGGAGCTGGAGAAAGTGGTTACCGCGATACTGTAACGTAATTAACTGCAGGGGCTTATGCCTGCAGGGAAGAGCGCCCCCACAATAAAAAAACCCCTCACAATGAGGGGGAATCTGACGAAGTCTGCTACAACGGCCGCATCCGTCTAAACCTCCGATACATGGTTCCATAAATCAACTTGGCATCTTCGGAGAGGTGGACGGATAAAACCAAATAGCATCTGCCCCCAAAATTCAGGTCGGACATCCCAACGTCCCGGTCACGTCTTTCGGCGGCGAACAGATTCTGGCACGCCCGGTGGGACCTTTTTCTCTTTCCACTCCACACTTCGTGTGTCGTGTTTCGTGAACGAATCGCGGTTTGCTATGGTTGCCCCTGAATTCAAGGTACTAAGATTTGGTCTTGGTTCCGTGCAGATCAATGGCTTCCAATTGCACCAACTGCTACAACTGCAACAAGTCCCACTCTGTCCTTGCTGGAGGAGTGACTTATGGGCCTCAAGCGGCATCCGTTTTCAAGATGCCAGTAGAATAGGTGACGCAAGCCACCACTGGGCTATTCTTCGGGACCATGCTTCCACCAATGAGCTTCAACGCCCCCATTATCGTCACAAGAAGCTCCGAAGAAGTCGGTCTTTGATCGGCTTACAACTACCGCGGCCCCTCTCAACGGGTCGCCCAAATCCAACGCCTTAGTCTTTAACAGACCGGGACAAAGCTCCAATGGGACCGTGAAGAAGTCCACAATACCTGAAGGGGTTATCCCAAAGCGGTTAGCCATTCCTGCTCCTGAAGTTGTCAAAGCGGCTTCTACTGCTAAGGCGTCGGTCTTCACAAGACTGGCCGTTCCAACTCCCGCTTCAGGCGAGATCAGCAAAGTTGCTTCCCCTGCCCAAGGGTCAATCTTTGACAGGTTGGGCACTTCTTCTCAGCGGACGTCAGTTTTCAAGAGGCTGGCACCGATGGCAACCCTTCACCAGAGTAGGGGGCATGATGAAGCCACCCCCATAGCCGAGTCAATACCGTCTGCAAGGTATGCTCGACGTCTCTACCGGCGCCGAGTGAGGAAAGCTGGGGGCAGTTCCCTTTCTGGATTTACTTCGCCAGCTCCGACGATGGAAGTTGATGCTGCTGTTCCAACTGGGAACAACTTTGAACCACTTAACAGGGTGCGCAAAAACTCGCCAACCGCCGTGCTAAAAAGATCTCCTCCGCCTGTGGAGAACGTTATAAAGGCGAATCCAGAGCATCCCGCTCAGCGGCTGTCCTCTAAAATCCATAGGGTCTGGCGAAGGGTCCAAGACTCTGTGATTAACCAAGGCTACTCCTGCCAGCCAAAGAAAATGAAGGTTCGGCAAGAGAAGGACCACCCTGTCATGCCACAGAAGGTGTCGTCTACTTGGGTGCCCGCTGCAACGGCCCCCTCAGCTTCAACCGCTCATAAAAGAAGAAGGCCGGAGAAAATCCCCGCGTCTGCGATGAATCTAAAGGGTACTGAACCTAAACGCCCCAAGTCTGGGGGCATGGTGGTGCACACTGTTTATATGGCTTCCAGAAAAGAGGAAAGCCGTGCTTCTATGGGTCACCGACCGCTCACCCGATCAATAACAAAGGCTCAAGAGCAACAACAGCAAAAGCTCTAAGAGATGCTAACGAAGATGGCCGCACTCACTGGGCCAAAAGAAAGCCTGGAAACATTGTCGGAGAAGCGTCAGGAACAGGAAACCGATGCCGAGTTCCTCCGAAGAATGCTCGAGAGGAAAGACAAAAAGGCCGCGGAACAAGCGGCCAACATAAAACAAATGGCGCTTTTATTCCAAGATATGGTCTCAATGATACACCCGGATTCTTCAGTTGAAGACCCCCCGATTATCCTTGAAGATGACAGAGTGGAGACATCGAACCCTCTTCCGGCTTTATCAACAGCCAAAGAGGAGACGATCTCCAAATCCGCCTTAGATGACTATATCGCTCAACACATACGAGATCATCAGGCGAGAAAAGTGGCCAGCCAAATTGTTAAGACTGGACGATCCTATCCGAGTTGGTACGACCAAATAAAGTACCCGCCAGGGTATACGATCCCTAAATTCCATGTTTATAAGGGGACGGGGGATCCACACCAGCACGTTTCTCAATTCAGGGCTCTATGCGGCGACACCGGAGGTGACGAAAAACTGCTGCTTCACCATTTTATTAGCAGCTTGTCGGAGACAGCGTTTGAATGGTACTCTGAGCTCCCGAATGACTCCGTTAAGACATTTGCAGAAATGGAGTTACTATTTACACAAAGGTTCGCAAGCGCTAGCGAACGCACCCCAATCACAGCATTGATCAATGCCAGGGTGAAGCCGGGCGAAACATGGGTTTAGTACGCGATACGGTGGCGGAATCTATGGTCGAAGTGCGAACAATGCATAGAAGAGGCTCCTGCAGTAGGCATGTTCGTGGATACCCTTGATCCGCAGGCGACCATATCCCAGTTCATGATGTTTTTCAAGCCGACTACCTTCCAGGCCTTGATTGACAAATTGGCCCAAATGGGCCATAGACCGTCTTCCTCGAAAATGGAGCCTCGAAACGAGAAGGGGAAGGGGAAAGCGACCTTCGTCGCCAATGCTCAATAGCAACCTAGTGGTCCGAAACAAGTTGATCGCCAAAGTGATAGACAGTGACTCTTCAACGAGAGGCTAAAACGCCCTTATTCGTTTCCTCGGGATAAGACGAGAAGACTGTTCGAGTTGGCGATGCGCAATAGGCTCATCACCTTGCCGGATCCGAAATGCCCACTGCAGCCCGGTGACGTCAATAGTCCCAACTACTGCCCCTACCATCGAATAATGGGCCATCCAATTGAAGATAACTTTGTCTTCAAAAACTGGATTGAGGACCAGTACCAGCAAGGCAAATTCGCGTTGTCTGAAAACTGGAGGGTAAACCCTCCAGAACCACACGCTCCGAAAAAGATGGACACGCCGGGGGCATCATGCTCATTTATAGAGGAAGCTCCATGGGAAGTTGTTCTTTCGACAAAAACTAAAAGAATACTGAAAGATCTCCAAGCATGTCCGGCGATTAGGTGGAAGAGCCCACTGGAGCCCGAGATTATTGAGGGGATGCTGAAGCCGCGCCCAACGGCGAAAGTTGGTGAAGGTGGAAAAAACATTCAGGCCAAGCCTCCAAAGTCTTTGAAGGAAAAGAAGAAGGCCAAGAAGCCCGTTCAACTCGAAGACAGCCGTACAAGTCTGCAGAAATACATCGATGCACTGGCAGAATATAACCAGAAGGCACGAACTCCAATCACGTTGGATGAATTCTTTAAACATGTTCTCGAGAATGAACCCGATGACGCTGACGAAAAAGACTCGTCAGATGAACCTGAGAACTATGTGGCGAGCTGCCACATGATCTCTCACTCGTCAATAGATGGTGAAGAAGCTCATGATGCAGAGAAACTGGGGGAAGATTCCGAACCGGAACTCCTAGAGCCGTCAGACGAGATGATTGACATGTTGCTAGAACGAGGCCTGTCAGAAGAGAAAATCTGACCAAGAGCGTGAAACGACCATATATCAAAGGGCCAAGCATCGGCGTCATGTTGAAGAAGCTCCGGTATTGAGGAGCCATAGAGCACCCCAACCCGATGGAAGCACTTCTGCCGCCAGCAAAAGCAGGTTTAACACAAGAAAGCAGTTCGCTAAAGTTTTGTCGATGGGAATGAAGCTGCCACCTCTCAAAGAAGGAACTTCATAAAATACGTTCCCCGATGAACTAGATGAACATCTAAACTACTGCTTATACCATCGAAGGATCACGCACCCGACCGAGGAATGCATGGCCTTCAAGAATTGGTGGCAAGGATACGTTGCTCATCGGCAGCATTTTAAGAGGATGAAGCACAAAACGTGTCGAGAGCAGAGGAGCACGACAGATGAGCGCAAAAGAATTGCCGGCAACTGTCACATGATTGATTCTGAGGGATCACAAGTTCTTACCTTTGGGAGCGATTCCGATGAAGAAATAGCCCTCGGCCCTCTCTTCAAGGAATCCACCTCCGAAACAGAAGAGATGAAGACCTGCGAGAACATTCATCTGCGTAATCGCACGTTACCCGAGAAGAATCTCGGACCGACAAACAAGGGGTCAAGTAAAAAAGATAAAGGGAAGGAAAAAATCCCTGAAGATATCGCCCTCGATGATCATGTCGTCAAAGAGCTGACAGCCAAGGAACCGCCAAAGAAAAACAAGGTGGATTACAACGTTCTGGCACACCTGAGGAAGATACCCTCGCAGCTAAGCATTCTCGATGCCCTTCTGCTATCTAAAGAGGCGAGAGATTCGTTGATCAAGGCACTACAAGAGCCCGAACAGTTTCAAGCTTTCCTTGCTGAAGAAAAGATGAAGGACGAGCCGGAAGAAGTGCACACTGCTGACGTAATTTTCGGCGATGAAGACCTCCTCCTCGGGACGTGCGAGCACAACCGTCCCCTGTATGTCACCTGATACTGCCATGACATCAAGATAGGGAAGATCCTAGTTAATAACGGGTCCTCTGTCAACCTCCTAAATGTGAGGGTGTTAAAAGAAATCTGCATGAATGTTCAACACCTCGCTCGGGATAAAATCACTATCTCCGGATTCGACTCCCAGTCATCGCGGACGCTTGGGCCTGTGATACTGACGTTACGCTTTGGGCTGCTCGTCACCGATATCAAGTTTCACGTCATTGATGCCAAGACTTGCTACAACGCTTTGCTCGGCAGGCCTTGGTTACACGAGTACAACATCATCCCTTCTACACAACATCAGTGCATGAAGTATTTCAAGGATGGTCTCGAGTATACTGTGACAGGGGAGCTGAACCCATTCTCCGTGAATGAAGTCCGAAAGTACGAAGATGCAAAGTACTTCTTACCAAACTTCGAAGACACGGAAAGATGCCATAAACCAGAGGACAAGCGAAAAGCTATCACCCCTATTCCGGTCTTCGGGAGTGATACCGAAGAGGAAGAAGAGATAGTCTATTCGGGACCGCCCCTATGCAACAAGCCTGGACCGTCTACCCCTATGTTGGTCTTCGGTAGCAACTCTGAAGATGAGGTCAATGCAGTATTTCCCGTTCGGCTATCCATACAAGCCGTCCTAGGCGACGAGCGGAGTTTGCAAATCGCTATGGTTTCGCGGCAGCACTGCAAAGAGCTCGACGCACTTGATACCTATAACATACAAGAACTGAAGATGTTCTACATCCCTCCCAGACGAAAATATGAAAAGGCGATCCACTTTTATCGATGCGCGGAAACCAAAGTGGAGAAAGAAATCTGGCATGGTGCTGATCCTGCGCTTGACAGGCTCCAGCCCATCCATCTGCCCAGATACTATACGAAAGGATTGAAAAGGCTGTTAAGGCGCCAAGGTGTACCCCTCAAACAGACTGCTCGACAAGCTCAGTTCTACAATAGGATCTGGAACGTCCCCGTAACTCAGCGAAAACTGCCCAACGGGAGAATGGAAACAATCGGGCTTGGATATGTTCAATCCAAGAAACGGGAACGATTCTATGGCTGCTACGTTATGCATGACTTCGATGAAGAAGGGGACGCTCTATTAGAAGATGCTGCATTTGAACTAAAACGAGGTCTCGCCATGAAGGCACCAAGTCCGTCGTTCGAAGAACAGATGGACAAGCTAATAAGGGAAGCGGGTCAAAAGGTCCGGGATGACCACAACTATGAAATGGCCATTTACGAGAAAGCCAGAACGCAGCGCCTCCTTCAGCAGGCTATGGAGAATGACGATGCCCTTCGTCGCCAGCCCGTTATACGGAAGATCCGACGCGGAGGCAAAAACAAACTGATGAACGGAAAAAACGTTCGACGGCGGCAAAGCGGGTCTAAGAAGCCACGCGATCGAGAATTGAGCAGCCGGGATTCATCTCTTATATGAAAGATGGGTCAAGCATATTCTTTCCCCCAAGACAAGACAAGGAAGATATTCAGTCTTGTCATGAAACATCAAATGATTATGCTCCCGGAAGCCAAACACCCCGAGCAAGCAGACGAGGTCTCTCACCCGGATTATTGCTCCTATCACCGAGCGATAGGACATCCTCTCGAAGACTGGTTCACATTTAAAGACTGGGTAGAAGACCAATATCACCAAGGCAGGTTCGCTCTATCCAGCAGTTAAAGGGTAACCCCGCCACAGAAGCATGAACTGAAAGCCACGTATGCAGCGAGAGTAGAGCCGGATCAACACCGGTCACGGAAAAGATCTCGTACATGTCACGTGATAACGCTGTCAGGAGAAGGAATACGCGAAGATATGGCTGACTTCTCATGCTGCTTCGAAAATGATGATGATGAGGTGATCTCAGAGTTTCCACCAGCGCCAAAAGAGTTGGAAGATGGAATACATACTACTGTGGACAACCTAAGGAAAATCGACTTGGGGACGGCAAACGACCCATGGCGAACGTTCGTCAGTGAGCTGCTGTCTGAGAAGCAAGTGGCTATGCTAAAAGACGTGCTCATGCAGTATAAAGACTGCTTCGTGTGGAACTATTCCGAGATGCCGGGATTAGATCCATAAATAGCCGTCCACAAATTGGCAATTTCTCCGGACGTCAAGCCAATCAAACAAATGCCGAGAAGAATGCGAGTCGAACTTGAAATGAGCATCAACACCGAGGTCAAGAAGCTAATCGACTCCTGTTTCATCCAAGAGGTTCAGTACCCTGACTGGATCACCAACATCGTCCCAGTGATGAAGAAAAATGGGACGGTGCGCATATGTGTGGACTTTCGGGACCTCAACAAAGTCTGCCCGAAGGATGATTTTTCCGTACCGGTTACCGAGATGATGATAGACAACACGTCCACTCATGAAGTCTTCTCCTTCATGGACGGCTCATCAGGGTACAATCAAATAAAGATGCACCCCGAAGACCAGAAGCATACCGCTTTCCGGACCCCTTTGGGCATATTCTGCTACAAAGCGATGCCTTTCGGTCTGAAGAACGCCGGCGCTACCTATCAGAGGGCCATGACGAAGATTTTCGATGACCTCATACACGAAATCATCGAATTCTATATCGAAGACCTGGTAGTGAAAAACAAATCGTACGAGGAACATTGGGAGCATCTAAAGATAGTGTTCCAACGTCTTCGGAAATACAATCTGAAGATGAACCCTCTGAAATGCGCGTTCGGAGTTTCCTCGGGAAAATTCCTAGGATTCATCGTACGACACCGGGGCATCGAAATAGACCCATCAAAGATCAAGGCGATTATGGAAATGCCTCCGCCAAGAACTCTCAAGCAACTGCGGTCTCTCTAAGGAAAGCTTGCATATATCCGACGGTTCATAGCTAATCTCTCCAGCAAATGCCGCCCCTATAGTCACCTAATGAAGAAGGGGAACCCATTCATCTAGGATCGTAAATGTCAGAGTGCACTCGAGGAAATCAAGCAATACCTGCAGAATCCGCCGGTGCTGACCGCTCCAGTCAAGGGAAAGCCTCTCATCCTGTACACAACCGCCCTTGAAGGTTCCTTAGGCGCACTATGGGCACAGGAAAATGACCAAGAGAAGGAGAGAGCCCTCTACTATTTGAGTCGAGTTCTCCTGGGGGCAGAAAACAATTACCCCCTATCGAAAAACACTGCCTGGCTTTAATCTTCGCGATAACGAAGCTTCGGCATTATGCTTTGGCGCATGAGGTCCATCTCATATCAAAAGTAGATCCTCTCAAATATTTGATGTCAAGAGCCATACTAACGGGATGACTCGCGAAATGGGCCCTCCTCTTGATGGAGTTCTCGATAATATATCGACCACTCAAGGCAGTGAAATGCCAGGCTATCGCCAACTTCCTTGCTGAGCACCCAATACCTACCGATTCACCCCTAAATTGCGAATTTCCAGACGAGCACGCGTTTGACACGATCGACAGGGAGAAAGGAGAGAGTGACACCCGATGGGAACTTTACTTCGATGTGGCATCTTCCATGAGGAAGCGACAACACAACACCCCTATAATCAAATCTAAGGTACGCCTTATCTTCGTGACTCCGTAAGGAGGGATAATGCACTTTTCCTTTTCCCTAACAGAGCCGAGGATAAATAATGAAGCAGAATATGAAGATTTGATAGCAGGTCTTGAGATCGCCATCGACATGGGAATCGAAAACCTCCTTATATACGGAGACTCCCAGTTGGTCGTTAGCCAAGTAAACGACGACTATCAAATGTGCAAACCGGAGTTGGTAAAGTACGGCGAGAGAGTACAACAATCGCTGACTCAAATCCCTGCCTACGTCCTGGAAAGCATACCGTGGGCGGAAAATAGCAAAGCGGATGTGTTAGCCAAACTTGCTAAAGAACTGGCTGACGAAAACCTCGATGACGTAAGGATCGTGGTACAAAGCCGTCAGGTTCTTGCGCCAATGGAAATATCCACGGAGTCGTCTGAAGAAAAGGAAGCGACCAAGCAAACAATCTTACAAATAAAAAACCAGGAAAATCCTAAGGATTGGAGAGAAGTCTTTATAGACTACTTCAAATCCCGACGAACACCTGAAGATACATCCTCAAGACATCAGCTCATGAAACGAGCTCTGTCTTTCGCCTTCGTCAACGATACTCTGTACAAGAGATCGTTCGACTCTCTATGGCTAAGATGCCTGGGGCCGGAAGAAGCAAGGAGAGTCGTCCAAGAAACTCACAACGGACTCTGCGGTTCTCATCAAGCTGGGCTAAAGATGAAGCTGAAGATCAAAAGGATAGGCTACTATTGGCCCACGATGATCCAAGACTGCCTCGAATACGCGAAGCAGTGCCACTCGTGCCAGATTCACGGGGACTTCATCCACCAGCATCCAAACCCGCTACACCCAACAGTAGCTAGCTGGCCATTTGAAATGTGGGGAACTGACATAATCGGGCCCATCGAACCAGCATCATCCAGAGGACATCGGTTCATATTGGCGACAACCGATTACTTCTTTAAGTAGGTAGAAGCCATACCGCTAAGAGAGGTGAAGACGGAGAATATTCTCCACTTCTTCAAGACACATATTATCTATCGGTTCGGCACTCCGTGATGGATTATCTCTGATAACGGACCAGCTTACAGAAGTCATAAAATCAGCCGCTTCGCACAGCAACATAATATAGACTGGAGATACTCTTCGGTCTATAATCCCTGAGCTAACAGTCTAGCTGAGGCCTTCAACAAGACCTTGACGAAGATCATAAAGAAGATGGTGTCCAAAAAAAAAAGGACTGGCATAAGAGATTGCATGAAGCTCTCTGGGCGTATCGAACTACGTTCAAAATGGCCACGAATACAATGCCGTATGCATTGGGATTCGGCACTGAAGCAGTACTCCCCTTGGAGATAGAGGAGTGACGGTTCATTACGAGCTAAAAGACGAAGAGAATGCTCATCTTTGGCTTGAGGAGCTCTACGTACTTGACGAAACCAGGCTCATGGCGCAGCAAAACCTGGAGGTTTACAAAGCAAGGATGACGTGCTCGTACGAAAGACTGACTAAGTCGAGAACATTTCGCCAAGGCGAACTCGTGCTAGTGGTCAAGAGACTTATGATCCCCAATCGTGCCAAACGGGGGAAATTCGAGCCGAATTATGAGGGCCCGTACATCATAGACAAGGTCTACCAAGATGGGGCTTACTTGCTCATGAATATACATGGCGAAAGACCCTTCAGGCCAATAAACAGCCGGTTCTTGAAAAAATACTACGCCTGACGAGTTACGGCCTAGGTCAACAATAGATGACGATGCCTATGTCCGCTCACTATCTTCCCAAGCCTAAACTCTATAAGTAGTATCCGACGAAACCTCGCCTCAAAAACGTACGACAGACCGTAATGTCCTTAAACTAACAACGGACCGTAATGTCCTTAAACTAGCAATGGACCGAAACGTCATAAAACTAACGACTGACCGAAATGTCTGTAAACTACTACAAACCGCAACATCCTAAAGTGGACGTAGAAAAAAACAAAAAAAACGGTACGTCCATAAGCAAAATGGGCACGGATGAAAACCCGAAAGGGCTCCATGAGTAAAAACTGCAGGGCTACCGGCGAGTTTAGTGAAAACCCGAAAGGGCGCAATCTCGTTAAAAAACACTTGCAAGGTCCTCTCGACCTTGTAAGGAGAAAACTACATGCGTGAGATCCTTACGACTCACAAAGAAGCAACAAACTTAGGGATCCCCACGATTCCTAAGGAGAAATTACACTTACGAGATCCTTACGACGTGTAAGGAGAACCCTCTTATGAGACCCTCACGGCTCATAAGATTCAAAAACCTTAAACTACAGGGATTTGAACCTGTTCTTAAGCCATCACCTTTCCCAGATTGCCCTACAAGCAGTTTAATACTAGCCCCTGTATACAATATACGGACGCAAATAAACGTCTCCCCCACCAAGTTCCGCCAATAGCGTGAAATTCCCCTATCCGGTAAACAAACACTTATAAGTCCTCTCGACTTATAAGGAGAAAACACTCTTATAAGATCCTTATGACTTACAAGAGAAAACGCACTTGGGAGTCCTCACGACCCCTAAGGAGAAAACGCACCTACAAGATCTTCACGACTCGTAGGGAGAAATACCTTTATGAGACCCTTATGGCTCATGAAGTCAAAAGCCTTAGTTGGAAGGATCTTAACCCTGTTTGCTAAGGCACCTTTGTTCGAATCGACAACAGCATGTGATGATTCGCTCCTGGCCATATCCCAGTTGTTGCTATACTGATGTCTAAATCGGTATCAAATTCCAAGTTTATACTCGCGATAAAAAATTAGCGAGCCAAAAATGCATATCAAATAGCCGAAATGATGGGGCAACTTGCAACGGAATCAGCAAGTAAAATATATGCATACAAAATAGCCGAAATGATTGGGCAACTCGCAATAAAAAACAACGAGTAAAAAGAAAAATAGCCGAAATGATTGGGCACCGCGAAAAATAGCCGAAATTATTGGGCAATCGCGATTTTCGCGATACAAAAAACTGAAATGATAGAGCATCACGGAAAGAAAATAAAATACGTATAAAATGAAACTTTTTCCCTGCAGGTGAGTTCATACTGTCCCCTGTATACAATCCATGGGCATAAACGAAAAGAGAACCACATTTCCCTAGATTCTGTAGAAGAAAAGCCAGGTCTCGACGGAGACATCTAAAACCTAGATATCAGCAACGACATCCCCCTCATTCTAGCAGGACACGGACGCAACATCACCAATCAGAGCCACGGCAAAGTCCCTAGTTCCAAGACTCCACGGTTCACAGACAACCAAAAGTCAACCCTGACACAGTAACAGCGAAAGTCAACCCTGACACCGAAATGATGAAAGTCAACACTGACACCGTAGCGGCGAAAGTCAACCCCGACGCCGAAACGGCGAAAGTCAACCCCGGCGCCGAAACGACGAAAGTCAACCCCGGCGCCGAAACGGCGAAAGTCAACCCCGACACACCGAAACGGCGAAAGTCACCCCCGACACCGTATAAAACGGAGAAATTCGATCTTCGACACCGTAGAAAACAGAGAAAGTCACCCCCGACACCGTAGAAAACGGAGAAAGTCGATTCTCGACAACGTAGAAAACGGAAAAAGTCACCCCCGACACCGTAGAAAACGGAGAAAGTCGATCCTCGACAACGTAGAAAACGGAAAAAGTCACCCCCGACACCGTAGAAGACGGAGAAAGTCAATCTTGACAACGTAGAAAACGGAGAAAGTCGATCCTCGACAACATAAAAAAAGGAAAAAGTCACCCCCGACACCGTAGAAGACAGAGAAAGTCAATCTTGACAACGTAGAAAACGGAGAAAGTCGACCCTCAACCTCCCCGTCAAAGCAACGCTTCAACTCGGGAACAAGTCAACTCATCAATCACTTACGAGTCCTCTCGACTGGTAAGGAAGAAAATTCTCTTATGAGATCCTTACGACTTTCAAGAGGAAAAAACACACTTAGGAATCCTCACGATTCCTAAGGAGAAAATAAACCTACGAGATCCTCTCGACTCGTAGGGAGAAAAGTCTTTATGAGACCATCACGGCTCACAAAGTTGAAAAGCCTTAGGCTACAGACCTGAACCTGTTTCCTAAGCCATCGCTACCCTACATAGAGGCTAAAATGAACTATTATCTATCACCTACAGGCTAAATTTGCTAAAATCCCATAACAGCAAAGAAAAGAAGGCAATAATACAAGGTAGAAAAGAAATGTGTCCTTCATTCATAAATTCAATTGGATATGAGATACATCATATGAAAATGGATAGAATAAAAGAATAAAAAAAAATGAATGAATACATGTTATTCATGAATTACGAATTTCCGTCAATACAAAAAAATTACAAAGACAGGTACTAAGGAGGATGCCTCTTCAACAAGTCGGCAAGTCGCTCGTGCACTCCTTTTAGCTCTTTCTCACAGTCAGCCACCGTTGCTAGCTCTGCTTTAATGCGAGCCTGTTGCTGCAAGCAGGATGAAAGCTTCGTATCGATTTCATGCTTAGTAGCTTCGCAACTTTGCGCAACCCGCTCGGTGGAGTCAAGCTTCTGCCTTAGCGCCAACCCGTCTGAGATACACCGTTGGAGACTATCGAAAATAGCCTTCAGCTGCGCAGCGTTCGCGTCGACCTCGGCGCGCAACCGAGCAGACTCGTTAGAAGCCGCCTCATGTTCCTTCTGCCGCAGGGTCACCTCTAGTTCAAAATGGCGAAGGAAAGGAACACTCTTCTCCATCCATGCAACCCGCTGGGAAGTTGAAGCTAACACCTCAGGAGCAATACGCTTGAGCTTGATCTCGTGCAAGCAAGCCTCGATCTGTTTGCAGTAGTCAACCCACAACCCGACGACGTCCTCAGCATGGAAGTTCACGAGTGTCGCCAGCATCAGATTAACCTGCATAGAAAAATTTGTAGAGGAGGTGAGGGCTTCAACATCAAGATCCTCGACGAACTCGCTCAACATTCGTCGGCTATTCACGGCGCCTCGAGGAGATGTGAGTTTAACAAGAGGCCCTGCCGGCATCCTAATGCGAGTTTCAAAGTGAGCTAGAGCCGGTGCGATTGCTGCAGAATGAGTTACGGTTAATTTCCAACTCAGGAAATAAAGAAAACGCATAAGGGGTAAAGCCTATCATACTAGCTACAACAGGCGGTAAGACGGGGAGTGCAGGGAGCTCGGTTATTCTCTCGACCCGCGACGCTATATCCAATATGAAGAAGAGTTAGCAATATGGCTATCCGTAAGAGAAAGGAAAAGACGTCTGTGATAGACTATACTCACCCACATCAGCAGGTAGGGCAATCTCTGGCTGGAATGAGAAATGCGGGTTTAGCACCTGATACAGGTGATCAAAAAGGACTCCTGCAAAGTTATGATGACATACTGTCAGTACAAAGAGAGTGATACCCACAATAAAGCCGATGAATCACAAACCTATACCTTCCAGCATTTCAGAAGACATGGGAGAAGGTGAGGGAACAACAGCCGTTATTGCGGCGACCTGAGGTGCTTCAGAGGGCACAATTTCAGCAACGGAAGCATCGCTAGGCCTAGTGACTTCTTCACTCTCCTTCAGTGGGAAGGTCTCGGCGCCCATGGCTTCATCCCCTGATTCGACAAGGGCCGTCATGACACTCGCGATGCCTGCCGACGCCAGAGAGCCACAAGAGGAGAAGCAGTGGTTTGGGCAGTCCCAGACTCCCTGGAGAGAGTAGCTACTTCGGGCTCCATAGTCGCCGTCGCCTCGCCTACCATCTCACTGCCAAGACTTGGCCCTACAGGACATGATAAATAAGAATTTGCAGACCAAGTTCTGATAAAAAAATAGGCATTGCATTACCTTGCGATGGATCCTCAGTTGCCTCCCGAACCACGCGCGCAACCTATCTATGGGCAGTAGACAAGGCAGCTGGGGTACCCTCTGAAGCAATAGCGATAGAAGGGATAGTGCTTGAACCTGCACCCGCAGCCAAGGTAGCATCATGCTCCCTCGCTGTGCGCTTCCTGCACTTCTTTTCAGTTTGAGTAATGAGGATCGACTTCCTCAAGACTTCGGACAAGGGGATACCTTCGTCGTCATCTGACCCTAGTTCTGCTTCCGGTGCCGCTACGGCGTCCATCATCGGCTTTTTCAGTGAAGACTCTTGTGCTGGCTTGGAGATAGCCGTAGCCGTGATGGCCGGCTCTGACAAGACTACTGCTTGGGATCAGCGCTATACTAGGAACAACTGGAGCCGAAGGAGTCCCTGTAACAAGGTGAAATAAAGCGTCAGAGCAAAGGTATAAACAATAAGGGCGTAATCAAACGAAATAAGTTATACCTAAACCACAAGAAGCGCGAAGCCTCTCTTCCTCCTCAAAAGTCCGAAGGGAAGCCGCCAGAGTCTCTTCAGCGGAGATGCCTGACAAAGAAGGATGTATTAATAAATGCATAATAAGAGAGAAAGAAAAAATCTCAAAACGACATGACTAGAGCATACCCATCTCCGCAAGGGATAGCAACGCCGCCTCTGCGTGAGCCTGTCACTCGGAAGCCACAAGGGTGGCTTGAAGATCGGTATCATCCGCAGGCTCAATAAATAGACCCTCATTGGTCCCGTACTCACTCAAACTCTCGCTATAGGGAGCATGAGGCTCCTGGCCGAGTACGACGTTGAGAGAAAACATCGACTTCTTCTTCTGCGAACGAGCCCCGATGGCCGACAATAGGAGCCTACGCTTCACGGGCATTTTTGGGCGACGGGTCCCAATCTCCGTGCCAACTCCAGAGTCTGGAGACGCTATAACTACCGTTTTAGGAACGCTGGGCTGTGTCTTTGAAGTAAAGGTGTGAGGAACTACAACCATATCAGTCTTCTTTAATGAAGGACGAACGACAATTCGTCATTTTAAATGGACGGACGGGTTAACGGCAGGGATTGCACCCTTGCGATCAAGAAGCAGTCGTTGTTCTTCCGTAATCACGGCACCCGTTGCGTGCTGATACCATGCCACATATGCGTTCGAAGCGTTCGGGACGTAGCTCGGCTCGCTGATAAGGAAGATGGACCCGGTATTCAGGCGCATGAAGTGGTGCAACGCAATGCGAATGCCTTCTTCAGTGGCAGTCGGTTCAGGCAGAAAAGCTTCGAGGGGAACACCCTGGTTGTAACCCGATTGTTGGGCAAAGCGGTGCGGGTTGTACTTCATAAACAATGCCGACTCGTTCTGCCTGAATACTAAGAATCCCGGCCAGATCGTGTACATATACACGATTTCCCGAGCCTTCAACAAGGAAACCCTGTCCTTAAAGGTGTCACGCAGCGGCTGCACCGCCTTAGTTGACTCCTTGCCAATAGTCATGACCCTATAAACGAAGGTCATGCTGTCCCCAACCATGCGCGGGCGGAGGATCACTCCCCGAGCTTCTCGCGACGATGGGTCTGAAGCAGAGGCGTCGATTAGAGACATCACCCGGGGGAAATTGTAGCTATCATAGAAATGGGGACACTTGTGGATTCCAAAGGCTCCAAGCACGTGCAGCTCGATCTACGAAGTAAAATAGTACAGCGGGAGATGTACGGGCTCTAAACCCGGCAGAGTAGTGTCCGCCCCCAAGCTCAAGCCATGATACAAATGAGCCAGACCGGCAATCCCGACGGCAATCCACGTTCCTTCAACCATTCGGTGAGCCAGGTAGAAAACGGACGGCCTCATATGACGACGGTGCATGGGAAGTACGAACCAACTTAGCCATAGGCCGAGAAACCCCAAAAAGAACGTCTCTTCGTCGACGTCTGAAGCTACAAGCTCTGTGAAAGGGGACGATCGGAGTGTCCGGCAGAAAGAAATTTCTCTAATCCGCTTCCGCTGCCGGCTGTTTGTCCAAACCAAAGCCGAAGGGATCGGCGAGCTTGGCAAATTTCGTGGTTTCCTTTGAAAGGACTTCGGGGCGGAGAAAGCGGGCAATAAAATCTTTGAAGGTGACGCCGTGCCCTCCAGATTCCAAGAACAGGCACTCATAAATATTCAACACCTTGATTAAGCTTGGGAATCGGTGCCGAATGGCATTTTCCGGAGTCAGACCCATCACTACTGATCGGGTCGCAAAGACGTATTCTTCAGGGGGAAGTATTTCCTCGTAGTGTTCCCCTCTGACAGGTAGGCCTGAGATCTCCGCAAACTCCTCCAGGGAGATTGAAACCTCCCGATCCGATAAGAGAAATATGTGTGTCGGGATGTTCCATTGCTCTAAGAAAGCCTTAATCCACCACACCGGAGGCGCCGGATACTGGAAAAGCGACGCATAGATAGCAAGGTACAGCCCGAGCGTCAATAACGCTAACTTTTTCGCCGATAAGATGTATCGGGCCCACTGCAGGTATCCAGCCAAATGACGAGGAGTCAGGCCAATCATATACACCTGTCCCCATGGGCGTGACTCGCCCTGACATATGCGCTGCCCCAGAATATCTAAAGCCATCGGCGGCTGCATAGGTATTACGGCCATAGAGGGAAGATGGCGACCCTCTGAGGTCTAATGGATCTCCTCTACGACATAGTTAACTTGGGGTAAGTCGTCATAGTGAATAGCGGAGATTGGTTCTGAAGGCGTCGCACAAGAGAAGCTGCGTCGACCCTGGATAATCTGGTTGTACCACAACCCCCACAAATGAAGCGACTTCTGCTCTGGGTCATGATCCTTGATCAGTGCAAAAACTTCTCGGTCTACGGGCGCGTCGGCGAAAGCGCTCTCCGGACGAATGAATGGGAAAGAAGTGTCGTAAGACATAGTACTTGCACGAGAAGAACGAGGGTTAGCCGTCAATGCTACAACCCAAAGCCTAGTACTTGGTACTTTAAATTCGTACCGCACTACAATGCAGTAGAAAGGGACCAAGAGGGACCCACACAATCTAGATGATGGCTCATCATTAATAAAACAGTTTCATCATTTGATGAGACGGTCATTAAATGAGGTAATCCTAAAAGGATTCTCATTTATTGAGCGCCCCTTGGGCCAAGGAGTAAATCTCCCTTGAGAGCAGTGCTCTACAACAGATATGACATCTGTTATAATTAATCATGAAGGGAATAAAAATTCCCCAAAAAAATTCTGAAGAGCCATTGCTCTGTGAAGACGATGGAATTATCCATCAAAACCCTAAAAGCAAAGCTTTATTGAGTTAGAAATTCTGAGATCTTTAAGATCTGCAAGATGAACTCTAAGAGTTATTCTCTAATGGGTTAAGAAACCCTAAGAAAGATTTCTATAGATCTATGATTTCAAGAGAGCAAAGCTCTGTTAAGAAAACCCTAAAAGATCTATGATCCGAAAAAGACCAAAGTTCTGTTAATAGGTGAAACCCTAGATTATAAAATAATCTCTTCAAAGATTTGATCTTTACCTAGATTTTTGACAGAGTTTCGACTCTAAGAGAGTTCTTAAACAGAGAGCTTGTCTCTGAAAGAGAATTAATCCTCAGAAAAATAAGAAAGGAGACGAACACAGGTCATCTCAAGGGCCAAAGGCCCTATTTATAGGCATTGGGAGCCGTTTCAACTTCTGAGTTGATCCAATGGAAAAGATGCTGCTACCGCTGCACTCACGTGTAGGCCACGTGAGTGTAACGGTGGGGGGCATTTGTCCCCCAATCAGAGCAAAGCACATTTCAAATTTTGAAATTTGAAATGAAGCAGCGCTCACGTACAAACGTGCAAAGCATGAGTGTGCTCGCGCCAAGAGTGCCAGCGCTCTGAAGTAGCGCTCACGTGCAAAGCACGAGTGCGTTAGAGCCAAGAGCGCCAGCGCTCTGAAGCAGTGCTCACATGCAAAGCACGAGTGCGCCAGCGCCAAGTGCGCCAGCACTGAGAGTCAAATACTCTGAGGCAGCGCTCACGTGCAAGGCTCAAGTGCGCTAAGCGCTAGAACTAAATATTCTCCACCATTGGATCAAAGATCCAACGAAGATGATAAATCATCAAATTACCAGAATAAAATTCTGTTAAGGAAATACTCCTCAGAATCTTTCCAAACAAGGAAGATTGTGCTCTGTAAATCAGAGCATCATTGGATCAATGATCCAATGGTGATTAAAAATCACCAAGGAACAGAACAAGTTCTGTATGGGAAAAGATTTTCCCTATCTCGTTAAAAACAAGAAGATTGCTTTATGTAAAACAGAAGCCCTAGGATCAAAGATCCAACGGTAGGAAACATCCCTAAATCAATTAGAGAAAAAATCTTTTCAACTGATTCAACAAATCAGCCTCCCCTATATAAAGGACCCAAGACTTCAAGTCTCATAGAGAGGAACCCCTCAACAAGCTTTGAGAAATTTCAAAGAAAAGAGCAAGCTCTGAGAAGAAGAACTTTTCTTCAAGGTAAAAACAGAGAGATAAAAAATATCTCATCAAGAAAGAAGAACATAGTTCTTTTTCAGATCATAGATCTATAAGACAGAGCTCTTTCACAAAAAGAGATCATAGCATCTCATCATAAAAAAAAGGGGAGAAGAATTTCATTCTCTTCAGATTATAGAACTACAAAGACAAAGTCTTTCACAAAAGAAAATAGAAGAGATTGTAACATCTCCTATAAAAATAAGAACTTTGTTCTTAGAACCATGAGGCAAAGTCTCTTGTAAGCGAGAACTTATTTCTCAGATCATAAAATTGAACAGAAGCGCTCTGCGCTCTTTGACTGGCGCTCAGCACCAAGCGCGCCACATGCTCCTCACGTGTGCGCTACTTAACAGAAGCGCTCTGCGCTCATTGATTGGCGCTCAACGCCAAGCGCACCCCGTGCTCCTCACGTATGCGCTACTTAACAGAAGCGCTCTGTGCTCATTGACAGGCGTTCAGCGCCAAGCGCACCATGTGTTCCTCACGTGTGCGCTGAGGGAACATAACATGTTCTTTAAATAAAGCCCCCAGAGCTATAATGAGTGCTCAACACTCAATAAAAGACAAAAAGATTGTCAGAACCCAAATCAATGCTCAGCATTGTTAAATGTCCAACATTTTAACTGAATGGGCCGAGCACAAATTGGCCACAGATCCCTAATTGAGCTTATATGCTCATAAATTTTTGATCTTAGTCCCAAAATTGACTACAGATCTCCCAAACAATATTGGTTCAAGGGTACATCTCTTCACTCCTCTGATATGTGCCGTTGTAATCCTTCAACGTCTTCAGAGAGGCGACGGGTCCCGACAACCAGACATTCCATGGACTATGGGGTCCTTAAACTCGTGGACTATGATGTCCTTAAAATTTACAGATTATGATGTTTCCAAACTACCATGGATTGTGAGGTCCTTAAACTCATAGACTATGATGTCTTTAAATTCAATACTGTCAACTCAATGGTTTGCTAACAGTTCCATTATAATTTATGATCTAAATATATATATGCACACACGTACGATTAAATCTTTAACTCGATTATTTAATCTAACCGGTAAATTAGCATGATTAGCAAGTGAAGAATTTTCACTTTCCTTTGGCGAAAGTGGAACGACAGCGACGATGATGGTGGAAACAGCACGGTACTGGGCATGGTCCTGGCTCGGTACGTGGCACGGCGCGACACAGTACCGAAAGCGATGCAGGTATGGGAGTGGGCATGATGCATGCACTGGATCGAGGTATGGAGTGACACGGGGGCTGGCACGACGCAACACGGGGCTTGGCACAGCATGGGACGGGGCTTGGCACGGCGAGATAGAGCTGGTGGCGGCTGCGATGATGGATGAAGGGGAGCCCCGGGGTGCTGCAGGGGATGATCGGGGTCGGTGGTGCACGGTGGGAGTCAGCGGCGAGCGTGGCAGTGGCTGCGGTGTCGAAGTGGCGATGAGGATCTCTGCAGGTTCTGTTCATGAAGGAAGGAGCTCGGTCGTTGAGGAGGGGGAAATCTGAGGCTCGTCGGGGTGTCGAGAGGGCAGTCGGAGGTGGGACTCGAAAGTCGGCGCGAACGACGACAATGGTGGTGATCGATGCTCGTGGCGGTGAGTTGCAGGGAGCTCGAGGGCGGCTGATGATGGGCGATAGTGTGGTGGTTCGTCGGAGGTTGTGGGTTGAGAAGGGGAGTAAAGGAGGAGACGGAGGTCACCGAGGAGATCATCGGTGATTGGTCGGAGCTTGGAGATGGGGGTTGAGTTTGAGGGAGGGAGAGAGAGAGAGAACGGAAGGGAAAACGAGTAAGATAAGATAAAAGCGAGAGGGGCTCGGTTGGAGGAGATAACATTGAGAAGATCGTGGGGTTGGCACGCAGATCGCATGATCGTTGGCGATGTGAATTCGTGGCAAATGGGACGGGTCTCGCGGCGCGGCGTGAGCGAGGGGAGCCGTTGGAGAGAGTGACCGTTAGGGGAGCGAGCGGGGCACAAAGGAGTTGGCAAGCGCGAGTCTCGTGGGCATGGGCGCGAGGAGCGGGAAGACGTTGGAGAAGAACGAGCGGGAAAAGAGACGGAGCGAGGGAGAAGAAGAAGAGGGAAGTGGGTCGGGTTCGGGTGAGTCGGGTCGGGTCGGGGTAGGTTTAGGATTGGGTTTAGATTTAGGAATAATTAAAATAAAATAATAAAATAAAATGTAATATATATAAATATGAAAAATTTTGGAATAAAATCTGGAAAAATACGGAAAAATTATATTCGGAAACTGGGGATTTACAGGATGGGTTTTGGCGAAAACCTTTAACATAATGAACTTGATATCGTTGAAGGAAACTAGTGATTTCGAGCTCAATTTTGAAAACTTTTTGTTTTGGGAAAAACCGAGTAGTTTTGAAAAGAACCGAGTGATTTTGAAATTTGATTCCAACAACATCTATTTAGGATTATTTTCTTGTATTAATAAGAATTAATGTGGTCCCATTAATTAAGCTTAAGCATCACAAAAAACAACCAAAATAGAATGTACGTATATACCACCCACATCCGCCACGGGGTTCGGGGACTTCACCGTAAGGTTACTTAACTTACGGCAGTGCATGGGTAGGGATAGCGCGGGTGCAAAACATATACAACATTTATACATATCATTATCACAGGCAGTTAATAAACATCATAGGCATGCGATAAATAAGATAGAATAGCGGATAAATTAGAAGCCCCATGTTTCGTTTGAGCCGCAAACGAAAACCAACGTTCTCCGCTTGTGTGGATAGATCGAACATCACCTGAACCAAAAGATCCCTACGAGCGCGGCAAGCTACCCGTCAATTCTAGAAGTGAGGCAACCGTCACTCAATGATATGAGTGGGCCACCCGCTACTTCATGGAATCCGGAAACTTAAGCACTCCACCGTAGGTCTATCCTAAACTCCTACAAGTGCGGCGAATAGCCCGCCAATTCTAGAGCGAGGCGGCTCAAACTCGCCACTGCGGGACAACCACCTGACACATTCGAGAACCCGACTATTTGAGCACTTCTCCGTGGGTTATCCTAATACAAGAAAGAATGAATATACAATGGTAATATCGACCTCGACCTAGCCGTGTTCCAACAAAACAATATACATGAAGCGGTAACGACGGTCATAATCCGGCCGCTTGCCCCGAATAAAAAATACACATTATTCTACGATGAGGGGCTATCCACCATGACTATCCATATAATCCATCACAAGATATATAACAACAGCACAAGTAAGTGTTTGCAACCCCGTCTAATCAACCTATAGCAATTAGAAGACGTATACAAATACAAATACAAACTAAAAATAAACAATGATGCAAGAGTTTCAAGTTTAAAACTTTCCGCTTTTCCCGAATACAAAGATAACAGTGCATGAAATCTGGTGCAAAAAACGTATACCAAAAATCCCAAAACCCAAAATCCAAGACACAACACGAAGTTCGAGACAAACTAGCATGTTCTGGCCGCAAATATCGGCTAAAACTCGACCATAATATGCTAGTTTGGCCTCGTCTTCATGCAGTGTCTAAGTTTGTTTATCCACAGTCCAATGGCATATGCAAAAAAATTTTCAGGTCTCGTTTAAAATTGGACAGAAATTAGAAGTTTTGTGTTTCGAAATACGAAAAATTTTCTAACTTGAAATGTAAGTATCGTCTACTACTAGTTTAAGTGCTTGGGTGGCTCTGATACCATGTAAGTAAAAGCTCGTGCTCGTGCTGCTAACTAGCGAACAAGACGGAATACAAAACAAATATTTCTACAACGAGAGCATGAACTTCTACGAGCTTGAATCGAATATAAACACTAAACTGGTAATTAGAAGGTGTTTAGACTACTCGTGTCACGACCCAATTTAGGAACGCGACCGGCACTTAAATCACGCAACGTCTAAAAGTATAACGTAATTCAAGTAAGCCGAAACCCAGAAATCTAAACCATCAAAAGAAGTAGAGTGGTAAAACATTTGTTTCAAAACATCACATTTCTTTTTAAAATCTCAAGTTATTACAAAAAAATTCGGCAGCATCTCCTTTGTAAAAACTGGTCCAAAACGGATACAAAACATAGTATATAAAAGGCATCCCCAATTGGGAGCAATCTCACGCCTAAAGGTGGAACACAACCACAACAGATATATATACGACTCCGTAGACGAAGAAATAAGCAAATAAGAAGTGAAAACAATATCTCAACATAATACAAAAGTTGGTTCACACGAGCGTGACAACCAGTCATATATAATACAAATATCGAATCTCTCGGTCTTGTTTCTAAGTCAAATACATACAGGCGGTAGATGGAGAGTACTAGATTCAAGATAGGATATACAAGTAGAAGCATATGGATACTCACATTAAACCCACCTACAGAATATCTCATGCCTAAAAGTAACGGTATCCACAGAAATAGATGAAATAGAGAGCCCTGCCGCGACTACACTGAGGATCAACCCTGCAAAACACTGTAGCACAACGGGGGTGAGTTGCCAGCTCGTGGGTAGTAAATAACATCATACGATGTAATCGGAAGCATGATGAAAAAGCGACAATTCCTAAGCATGCAATCATGATGGCATATTTATAACAGTGTGAAATGTAGCATAATCATAATCAAGGTATAACATCAGGGTACAACAACTATATGAATAGAGCATGTCATAATAAGTCCTGAATGTGGGGTAAAACAGCGGTACCGTCAATAAATCATCATCAAAACCGGTGTCAATCAATGACACTCAAATCCCAATATCTCAAACGACGTCACTCTGATCGGCCCTCATATCCATCTCATCATATAACTCCGAACGGTATCCTCCGGATATCTGCCGAGTTTCCATACAGTTACCGGTAGACAGTGTTCCCCTGCCAGGCTCATCGTCTACTCCACGATCTTCTTGCCCCGGGGTACTTACCGGGCCCACCATGTATCCGCAGACGGTTCCTCCTCACTCCTCGAATCGGGTATACTCATAACTCAGAACCGAAAAAAAACCCATGGTGGACACGAAATATCATATCAAGGAAAACCACCTTTTTAAATAATTCAAGTTTCAAAATGTACTTTGCAGTTTCCTAAAATCCACGAAACAGAAATCGCATGAAACATCATATGAAAATATGGCACTATAGCAATGTATGTATGATGCTAACATGATGCGTACTAGTATAATGAACAATTTTTAACTGTCAATTTCGAAGGTAGTACAATGTAGTCATTCATGGAAAATTCTATAGTGTGCGTGACATAACAATTACCAATGGTGTGTGTGGTCATATGAATCAGTGCTCGTGCGACATGAATCGTTAGTAATGGTGCAGTGTCCTATTCATAATATGTTAATGTACAACAGGTAATAGGATGCACAATATGATAGTCATGTACAAATCACAATATATAAGCATATAGCACAAGGTATTGTCACTTGAATCTAGCTATCGGCGCTTAGCGCTATACAGGCGAACCGCCCGTAGATGTTAAATCTACTCACCGGACGGTCTCGAGCTATGTAAATTCGACCACTTCTTTCCCCTTCCTAGCTGCGTCCGAAGTCCCCGCAAACGATCCTAGCATCACACAAAACTAAAACGCGTAAGGTTAATAAACTTTCCGACAAGACACGAACACAAACGCACAACTAACGAACTAACGCCCACAAGCTATCATATGTTAGCTTAGCGGGCTAAACGTGTGCAGCGACATCCTAGACTACCCCTAAGGCTGCAATTACACGTAACACCTAAACGAGAGTCGGATAAATTCGCATCGCACTTTTTCGAAACACTTAAATTATAGAAAATCGGTTCCAGATTTTCCTACACAAGAAATTAGGGAAAGTTGCACATGCCATAAGCCTACATATAGCCCTAGAGAACCTACGACCAAGAATCACACACAGACACCCCCAACCTGGCTGCAATTTCCAGCCAGATAGGATAAAATTGCGGCCTCGAAGTGAGGGGAAAGGCTTAGGTTTTTGGGGTAGGTCCTAGACCTCAGGACTATCTTTCTGTAGACCTCTAGACTATCTCTCTGTAGTAGCAACTTCTCAAAAGGGTCTCGGGGTTGATAGCAGATTTAAAACAGAGACTAAGGCTTAACGAAATACGATATTAAACACTAAACTAAAACATTAAGGTATATTAGTGAAACTAGATAACATAGAAATTTCCCTTAGATCCTAATTAAGGGTATTAAGATCATTACCTCAACAAAACTTGGATGAAACCATAGCCATGCAAGCTCCAAAACTTCAAGAGAGGTTAAACATGCTTAAGGAAGGGTTTAGTGAAGTTTTGGTGTTGGTTTAGGCTCAAGTGTGAGGTGGGAAAATTTCCAAGAGAAGGATTTGTGTAAGAGGAGGAGGAAGAAGAAAAAGAAGAAGAAGAGAATGAGAGTAAGAGAGAATGAGATGAGAGATGGCTCTTAAGAACCATGCTCTCTCTCTCTCTCTCTCTCTCTCAGAAGAAGAAGAAGAAGAAGAAGAGAATGAGAGTAAGAGAGAATGAGAGAATGAGATGAGAGATGGCTCTTGAGAGCCATGCTCCCCCCCTCTCTTCATTTAATGCACCCCATCACTCCCTTGTCTCCCCCATGCCCCCATTCTTTATCTTTACTTTTTTCAATTAAAATTAAAAACTTTTTACTTAATATATATATATATATATATATATATATATAACATAATAAAATAATTAAGGTGCCATAGCTAGCAAATCAAGTTTAGCATATACTTAATGCTAGATTAGCATGCACATGTGTGTGCATAACTACAACGAGTACATAAATAATTAAATAAAATATTAATTAATTATAATAAAATATGTGAAAAATAATTATCAGTTAAATTTATTAAAAACCCATATTATATCGCTTAATTAACTATAATCGCGTTTTTAAGGTGTTACAATCTTCCTCCCTTAAAGAAATTTGGTCCCCGAATTTAAAATCTTACTACACACACCTTTAAAGAGATAAGGGAATTTCTTCCGCATCTCGCTCTCGGCTTCCCATGTGACCTCCTCGCTGTTCGGTCCATGCAAAAGAACCTTCACGGACGGTAAGACCTTTGACCGAAGTTTCTTCACTTGCCGGTCCAGAATAACTACCGGCTATTCAGTAAAAGAAAGATCGCGCTCCAGCTGAATGGTTTAGTGCTGAATCACGTGAGAAGGGTCATGAAGGTATCTGCGAAGTATCGATACATGAAATACGGGGTGTACATCCGGAAAACTGGGCGGAAGTGCCAAACAATAGGTAACGGTACTAACTCGCTCAAGGATCTCGAAAGGACCCACATATCTGGGAATAAACTTTCCTTTCTTCCCGAATCTCATCACACCTTCCATCGGAGAAATTTGTAACAAAACATGATCACCCACTGCGAACTCAAGTCTGCGATGACGACGGTCGGCATAAGACTTCTACCTGCACTGGGCTGCTCTCATCCTGTCCTGGATCAACTGAATCTTTTCCGTAGTCTCCTGAACTAGTTGTGGTCCCAAAATCCCGTTCTCGCTGAGTTCGGTCTAACAGACCGGCGATCGACACTTTCTCCCATACAAGGCCTCGAAAGGTGATATCTGAATCGTCTCCTGAAAACTGTTATTGTAGGAGAACTCTATCAAAGGCAAGTGACGATCCCAACTGCCACCAAAATCAAGCACGCACGCGAAGCATATCCCAGAGAGTCTGAATAGTCCGCTCTGACTGACCATCGGTCTGCGGATGGAAAGCGGTGCTGAATCTCAAACGGGTATCCAAAGCTTCCTGAAATTTCTGCCAAAGACGGCCGGTAAACTGGGTACCTCTGTCGGATACAATGCATGTCGGAACGCCGTGCAACCGCACAATCTCATCAATGTATAGCTGAGCATACTGAGCAAATCCGCAAGTGGTTTTCACTGGGAGGAAGTGAGCCGCTTTCGTCAACCGGTCTACAATCACCCAAATGGAATCATATCCTCGACTGGACCTAGGTAGACCCACAACGAAATCCATAGAGATCTGCTTCCATTTCCATTCCGGAATGGGCAAAGGCTACAACTCTCCCGCCGGTCTCTGATGCTCAGCTTTGACTTGCTGGCAAGTCAGGCATCTCGAAACGAAGTCAGAAACATCTTTCTTTGTCACGACCCAAAATTTAGCGCGTGACCGGCACTTGAATTACGCAACGTCTGAAGGCATGATGTAAATCAAGTAAGCCGAAGCCTAGAAAATCTAAACCTTTTTGCGGAAAATAGTGGGGGTGCAGTTTGAAATAAAGGTATAATGAATCATGTTTCGTCTTTTAAAATTTGCGCAGCACCTCCCTTGCATATTTTGATCCAAAAATATATATACAACAATATATAGGCATCCCCAAGCAGGAGCTAGCTCTTCGCCAACTGGCGGAATCACAACCACGCAATAACATATGTAGGACGCCCAACGACGAAGAATCAACCCAGAAAGAACAAATAAAGAAGCAAGACATCAAACTCAATAAAGCGATCATAAACCCATCGCTCTAAATCTCGTACAAAACCCAAGTCTGACAAGGTCTACCAATATACATTATCTAGTCTCTGATTTGATCTGATCTGATGTGATGGAGTTTATCTAGATACAATAGAATATAACAGTACGAGAGCGGGCACGATCCAACATGTGTCCCACCTACCAAGAAAACACCCTGGATGAAGCTGTGTGCCAACAATACCGCAACTGATCCCAAGCGGTCAAACCTGCAAGAACTGTGGCACAACGGGGTAAGTTTCCAACTCGTGAGTAGAATACATCAGTAAGTACAAATCGAATAAAACAACGATTTCCTAGGTCACTATATCCTGAAGGTAATACTATGACATCTAGGTTGACAAATTACATATATATGTCAACAATTGAGTCAATACAATGACATATATAAATAAACATCCGACATCATATGCTTGTACGCATGTGGATATCATCCACGTGTCTATCAACGACACAAACAATATCATGAAACCTGAGTGTCCCACACTGACACTCGAACATCATGAAAACATATGCATGCATGTATGTATATATATATATATATATATATATATATATATATATATATATATATATATGAGGATATATATATATATATATGAGGATATAAACCACGTGTGTCCATCAACGACACATCAAAATCATGGAACTTGAGTGTCCAACACCGACACTCGACACATCATGAAAACCCCTGTCCAGTATCGACGCGTAAATCCTCATATCTCGGGCTCCGTCAGTCCGGATCAGCCTATATCACGACTCGCGCCAAACTATCTTGGGCTCCGTCAATCCGGATCGGCCCATATGATCTCACGACACCGGTCGGTATCCTCCAGATAACCGCCGAGCCCAAAACTATCACCGGTAGGTAGTGTTCCCACTGCCAGGCTCATCGTCTACATCTCGAGCTTCTTGCTCCTGGGTACCTCACCAGGTCCACCATATACCCGCAGACGGTGCCTCCCGCTCTTCGAATCGGGTATACTCACTGCTCGGAACCGAGAAAACCCATGGTGGACACCTCGAAATATCATATCAAGAGAAACCGCATTTTAAAGCAATACATAATTCCCTTTAAAATATATCGCGGTTCTCAAATCCAGAGATCTCATAAAAACAACATCTCAATGTATATAACCATAAAGTACGGTGTATGTAACATAGAGTAGTAATATGAGCATATCGAGTATATCATGCAAGCATGTCAAGTGATAGTACTGAACAATGAGTGTACTTTTACTTTTAAGATCAATATCATGATAGGGCAGTTCTCCTGTGTAAATGGCACGACAATTCTACTGTATAAGTGACATGGCAATTACCGATGAAGAATGTGTGTGAGTCGGCAAATCCGTGTATGTGTAACATGCTCATCAACGGTAATTGTGCAGGTGAACTAGCAAATGATATCATATAGCATTAAATACCGGCACGTGGTATGTACATCACGAGGGGTAATATCCTACACAACATGAACAATAAATGGGTGTATCTATCTACACAAGAATCATACGGTCACTTTTAAACGATACACATCGTCGTTTTGAAAATAGGTATGGTTCAGGTGGCAATCTTTATATCAGCGATCCCGCCTTATAACTTCCGATATGACAATAATAATCGATCATCATCCTTAAATCACTAGCGCGGATTAATCATCCGGTACATCTCATCACGTACGGTAATCCATCGTACGGGGTCATCAAACAGAATAGGGAATCTATCGACCTATACAATAATGAGGGTACAGATCTAAAGTCTCGTACGTCATATTACTCATTATGCTCATAAATATATATATATATATATATATATATATATAGACACATATATATCTCAAATCACATTTGTATAAACTTCATATCTTATTAATTTCACAACACCTCAATCTCAATCTCGTGTCGTGCATATCGATCTCGATCTCATATCATACCATCACCAACTCATACTTGTTCTCATTCAATTCGTACCTATCATGATTCACTTCCCATTTCATATTCTCAAGCAATATATCCATTAGCGTCAACTTTATCATATTTATCTCTTTCTAAATCCTAAAATCATGTTATCTTAAGTTCGTAGCATATCCTTTATTTGATTATAACTTATAACACAATCTTCTATATCAATGATTGTGGGGGTGCTATACGCCATCCATCCTACTTCCCCCGTAGATATAATCTACTCACCAACAATTCTCCTCGCTTAGCCGAAGTCGATGTGCTTCATCATATCGGAAGTCCATGTGAAGGTACCTATAATCAATGTACATCGAAAAGTAATTAAAACCATTATCTGAAAACCGATACGGCACATGGATTCGCTCATAGGTTAAAACCTATAGCCTACGCATGAAAATTCAACCAAATAACCCTCATCTGTTGACGTATAAACGTCTAATGACGGAATCCAAACTTAAATCTAAAAACCACATTTTAGAAATTGGAAAACGAAATTCAGCAACTAAGAAAAACACCTCCAGATTTTGCCTCAGGTACAATTAACTAATTTTGCACATAGGGTTGGTCTAGATATAGGATAAGGGAACCACTGTACAAAAATAATCACTTTACACCCCGACTTGGCCGCAAATTGCGGCCCTAGGGAATAAATCTGCGGCCTGGGAAAAGAGTTAGGGTCCCGGGTCTTGGGGTTAGCTTCTAAGTCACCTGCTCATCTCTCTGTGTTCGCTAAATAATTCTTAGGGTTTCAGGGTAATAGCAGATTTCAGTATCCCCTCACAAATTACACAAAATACGATATCAGCCAAATTCTAACTTCGTGTTTAGTTTTCTATTCTCTATTCTTGGCCAATAGAACGATCTCTAAGGTCTTAAAACACTCACCACATCTCAAATTATCACTTAACATCAACATGGAAATTTCCAAGATCACATAACTCACTAAATCGATTTCTAAACTAAACTAGGATATATAAACACAAATACTAATTTACAAGTGAAGAGATTACCTCATTTGGCAACTTAGGAAAATTCTTGAGTTGCCCAAAGTCTTCAAAATCCAAACTTGATTGGTTCAAAAGGTTTAGGATAGGTTTGTGCATGTTTTTAATGAAGGTGGCATGAGGTTTTGGAATGGAAATTGAGATGATGCATGGAGGTAGAGGAGATTGAAGGAGATGAAGAAACAATGGAGATGAAGAAGAGAAGAAGCAATGGGGATGAAGGAATATGATAGCAAAGTCATACCTTCTCTCTTCTTAAGCTCACCCTCTCACTCACCAAGTTTCCCCTACACCCACTCTCTCACAAAATAATATCTGCTTCTTTCTTTCTCTTTTGTCTTTTCTTTGTTTTTCTTTTCTTTTCTTTCCCTTTTCTTTTCACAAAACTCCAAATACAAACACAATAACAATGAATAACATGCACATGACATAGTGCACTAGCCATGGAAAAATGTAAAAATACGGATTTGGCTTAATCGCGATTAGTAGTGCACTAATCAATTTTAATCGAAATTTGCATATTATTTAATTATAAAAATGCCAAAATCCGATAAATATCTTTATAATAAATAAATCATTTTAATCTCTGATTAATTTCCAAATATTGGTATATACTTATACCAAGTTACGAAAAAACCCTGTTCGCAAATCAAATAGTTTTCGCGAAATATATTATTTTAATATTAAATTTCCAAAAATAGTATTTTATATTTCTGAAATGTTACACTCTTCATCCCTTCCCACCAGTAGATATCTCTTAAATCACGATACATCTTAGTGGAACCTGGATGAACACTGTATGCTGACTGATGTGCCTTCTATAGGATCTCGCATCTCAGCCCCTCAGAATCCGGTACACATAGACGGGTCCTAAATCGTAACACTCCCTAGCTATCAATCACAAACTCCGAATCTCCTCCCTGCCGAACATGTTCCATAATTTCAGACAAACGAGCATCTTCAGATTGTGCCTCTATGATGCGATTGAGTAGAAGTGGACGGGCGCGGACATGAGCAAGCCGTCCTCCGGTGGAAGTGAACTCGAACTGTACTCAACTGTCGCACAAGATCTGCCAATCTGTAAAAGATTGTCTCTGAATCGTCTAAAATGGAACAAGCCACCTCCGGGCCTACGACTCAAAGCATCAGCTACCACATTCTCCTTGCTCGGGTGATAAAGGATTTTACAATCATAGTCCTTTACAAGTTCCATCCAACGGTGCTGCCTCAAATTCAGATCCCGCTGCTGGAAGATGTACTTTAAGCTCTTGTGGTCCGTAAAGATCTGACACGACTCTTCGTACAAGTAATGTCTCCAAATCTTGAACGCAAAGACCACCGCGGCCATCTCTAGATCGTGAGTGGGACAGTTCTGCTCGTACTTCTTCAGTTGCTGAGAAGCATAAGCGATAACTCTGCCATGTTGCATCAACACGCAATCTAGCCCCACTCGAGAAGCATCACAATAAACAACATAGCCGCCCGATCCAGAAAGCAAAGATAGAACTGGTGCAGTCGTCAAATGAGTTTTCAACTGCTGAAAACTCTGCTCATATGCCTCAGTCCAAATAAAAGGAACCCCCTTCCGGTTCAGTTCGGTCAACGGTGCAGCGATACTAGAGCAATCCTGCAAGAAACGACGATAATATCCGGCTAAGCTTAAGAAGCTGCGGACCTCAGTCACTGATACAAGTCTGGGCCAATGTTGTACGTCCTCGATTTTCTTCAGGTCCACTCGTATACCGTCTCTCATAATCACATGACCCAAGAAGTCAACACTGTCAATCCAGAATGCACACATCGAGAATTTAGCAAACAGCTGGTGCTCTCTCAATCTCTGTAATGTAATCCTCAAGTGCTGCTCATGCTCCTCTCGACTTCTGAAGTAGACCAGAATGTCATCAATAAATACAATAATAAATTGGTCGAGGAACGACCTAAAAATACGGTTCATCAAATCTATAAACACTGCCGGGGCATTTGTGAGCCCGAACAACATCACTAAGAACTCGTAATGCCCGTAGGGCGTACGAAAAGCAGTCTTCGGAATGTCATCATTCCGGACCCGCAACTGATGATAACCCGATCTCAAATCAATCTTGGAAAAATGTCCCGCATCCTGGAGCTTGTTCCCTCATAAAATACAAGGAAAAACCCCAATGGGGCATCACGTGTGCACACGTGATCGAGGGTCACGTGTCGACACGTGATGGCATCTTGAAGGCTCTGAAATGATAAGAGTTGAATCCTAATCAAATGGGGTCATGTGCCCACACGTGATGGACCTTTAAACCCACTGAAAAGAATTAAAGGCATAATAAGACAACAGGGAAAACCCCCAATGGGGCATCACGTGCCCATACGTGGACAATAGTCACGTGCTGACACGTGATAATTCCTGAGTTCATTAAAACAACAGAATTAAATTCTGGTTAAATGCTTAATCAGGGGGTCACATGCCAACACGTGATGGGTTCCTAAAGATCTCTGAATTAATAGAATTAAATTCTAATTAAATGGTCAATCGGTGGGGTCACGTGCTAACACATGATAGGCTCTTAAACCTTCTGAACTAATAGAATTAAATTCTAATTAAGGAAAATCAAAAACCCTAATATTTCCCTAGATCTTTCCAAACAAAAAAGATTGTGCTCTGTAAAGTGGAGCACCGTTGGATTAAAAATCCAATGGTGATTAAAAATCACCAATTTATAGAAAAATTCTATACAAGGAAAGATTTCCCTGAAATTTGCCAGGAATAACAGACAAAATATTTTTTGGATTAAAAATCCAATAGTGAATAAAATTCACTGAGTGATCTAAAAGATCATGTTGGATACAAAATCAATTAAAATTTTTCAATGAAAGATTGACCAAACAAACCGATTCTTTTCTTTCTCCTATAAATAAGAGCCAAGAGGGAAGAAAAAACATATAGAGAGAACAAAAAGGAAGAGAGACAACAGCAGAGAGAGAATACAAAAGAAAAGAGAATTTTATTCTCCAGAGAGAAAAGAAGGTTTCTTGAGAAAAGAAATAAATCCTAGGTGAGAGATCATCCTATAAGCTCCTACAAAAGAGAAAAAAGAGAATTTAATTCTCAAACTAAGAGTTTAACTCTTCTGAATAAGAACATAGTTCTTCCTTTGGTTGAAGATCTGTAGAAGCAGATCTCCCCATAAGTTGAGAATTTAATTCTTATCGGGAAGATCTTGCTATGCAGATCCAAAACTTAGAGGGAGAATTGAGTTTAAAGAATTCAATTCTTCCAAATGCTTAGGAATTTAATTCCTCCAAGAGAGACAGAGTTTAACCCTTAAAACAAGAACTTAGTTCTTCTTCATGGTTGAAGATCTGCAGAAGCAGATCTCCCCATAAGTTGAGAATTTAATTCTCATCGGAGAGATTCTGCCATGCAGATCCAGAACTCAGAGGGAGAGTTGGGTTTAAAGAATTTAATTCTTCCATATAGATAGGAATTTAATTCCTCCAACAGAGACAGGGTTTAACTCTTAAAACAAAAACTTAGTTCTTCTTCATGGTTGAAGATCAGCAGAAGCAGATCTCCCCATAAGTTGAGAATTTAATTCTCATCGGGGAGATTCTGCCATGCAGATCCAAAAGTCAGAGGGAGAGTTGGGTTTAAAGAATTTAATTCTTCCATATACATAGGAATTTAATTCCTCCAACAGAGACAAGGTTTAACCCTTAAAACAAGAACTTAGTTCTTCTTCATGGTTGAAGATCTGCAGAAGCAGATCTCCCCATAAGTTGAGAATTTAATTCTCATCGGGGAGATTCTGCCATGCAGATCCAAAACTCAGAGGGAGAGTTGGGTTTAAAGAATTTAATTCTTCCATATACATAGGAATTTAATTCCTCTAAACAAAATTAGGGTTTAACCCTACTAAAGAATTTAATTCTTAAACAAGGAATTTAAAACTCTCCATGCACGTAAAAAGATCAAGTATCCAACGTGATCACATGGTTAAACACGACCCTCCTCCTCAATGAGTAAAAAAGAAAGAATGAGATATGGTCACGTGCCCCCATGTGACCCTTAAATAGAATCTTTAAGATGAGAAAGAAAAAACTTAGAGGCAATGTCTCACGTGCTCACACGTGACCCTCAAAATAAAAGGGAACAAATCCAAAAGCAGTACTAATTTATGGCGCCTCACGTGTCCCCACGTGACCCCTAACAAACACCTTTTTAAAAGGGCAAATGAGGGAAAACAGAGGAATTAATACCCAATATATGGGCACTATCATGTGTCCACACGTGATGATTACAAAGACTAAGTGTTTAACACATATTTGCAGATTTTGAGAGTAAAATAAAGGAAGTCTGGCCCAATTCTCAGGCGCCTCACGTGACCCTATGTGACCACCTCATTTTTAGTGTTTAACACTATTTTGAGTGTTTTGTCCCTAGTGTTTAACACTATTTTAAGCACTTCATTCTTTTAGTGTTTAACACTGTTTTAAGCACATCGCATGGGAATACGTGATCGCCAAATATGCTCTAGTGTTTAACACTATTTTCAAACCAGTCTTAGCCCAAATTGGCCAAGTCTTCCAAAGGCAAGACTCCCCTTTGACCGAGCCTCAAATACATTCTTGTCTTCTAAGATTGATCATCTCATATGGTATATGAGTGCTCAGCACTCAGTAAAAGACAAAATATGTTCAGAACCCAGACCCATGCTTAGCATTGCTAAATAATGGGGGGCTGAGCCCAGACAAATGTTTAACAGCCCAAACAAAGGTCCAACATTTTAAACCTAATTGGACTTAGCCCAAGTTGGCCATAAGTCCTCAATTCAGATTTAACTGAGCCCATGTGCTCATAATCTAATTAATTGATCTTAGCCCCAAATTGGATTACAGATTTCTTAATCAACTTTGGTTCAAGGGTACATCTCTTCACTCCTCTGATATTTGTCGTTGTAATCCTTCAACGTCTTCAGAGAGGTGACGGGTCCCGATAACCAATCATTCCACGAACTGTGGGGTCCTTAAACTCATGGACTATGATGTCCTTAAACTTTACAGACTATGGCGTCTTTAAACTACAGACTGTGGGGTCTTTAAGCCCATGGACTATGATGTCCTTAACCTTTACAGACTATGATGTCTTTAAACTGGACCACCATGTCCTTAAACTGGTAATCAACCGCAATGTCTCTAAACTAAACAATAGAGCCCGAATGCTCTTTTGTTGGATCTAAACGATCCTGTTAAGTTGATCTTAGTCTAAAAATTAGGCTAACGTATCATTAACAAACATTTAAGTTGATCTTATTCTCAAATGAGACTAACATATCCTTAAACCCAACCCCAAACCCAAATCTAAGAAGATACGGATTTAGACTAATCCACGCCCTTCGGGCGACAACATAAATTAGTCTTCGTATACAATCCACGGGCAACCAAAAACCAAAACAACCACACACAACACGAAGTGATCATCTGGAGAAGGAGAAAGTGGTTACCGCTATGCGGTAGCGTAATTAACTGCAGGGGCTTGCGCCTGCAGGGAAGAGCGTCCCCACAATCAAAAACCCCTCAACGAGGGGGAATCTGACGAAGTCTGCTACATCGGCTGCATCCGTCTAAACCTCCGATACACGGTGCCATAAATCAACTTGGCATCTTAAGAGAGGTGGATGGATAGAACCAATTAGCATCTGCCCCCAAATTCAGGCAAGACGGACCTACGCGGTCCCGTCTCTGTGTTCGGAGAAGAACAGATTCTGGCATGCCTGGTGGGACCTTTTCCTCTTTCCACTCCACACTTCGTGTGTCGTGTTTTTCCCGCGATCAGATAATCGTGGTGTGTATGTTTTTGGTTGCCCTTAGGGGAGTGGATACTGAAGCCGGCATTTCGTCTCTATGAATAATGGCGTTTGCTCCCACCCTAGCAACTCAGGATCTGTCATATCCGGTGGAATCAAGTATGGGTCACTTGCAGCCGCAAATCTCTGCAATTCGTCTCTTCAAGAAATCAACGGGCTTATTTTTGGCTCGATACTCCCACCTCCCACCCTCGGTGCCTCAACGTTGAAGGAGGAAGCCGAGAAGAAGTCTGTCTTCTACAGGCTGGCTCCCCAAGCAACGGCTTTGCCGACGGAATCAGTCCTCAAACAACTGGCACATGCCAAGGACCGAGGTCGACGCATGGGGCAGAATATTCAAGCACTCAAAGGAAACATGGGGCAGGCTCGGCAAAATCCTGAAGCGAATCAAATCCCGGCCGTAATAAACGGCCGACGTCGATATCAGCGTCATACAAAATGAGCTGGGAGCAGTTCTCTGTATGGTCCTATTTCAACCCCAGTGGTGAATGTTGTTGTTCCAACTTGGAACAGCTTCAAATTGTTATGAAGGGGCAGACAAAGTTCTCCTACTGCAATATTGAAGAAGTCTCCGCAGCCCATGGAGATCCTACGAGAACAGAAACCAGTTCGCTCCCTGAGATGACTTTCCTCATCTATATATAAGGTGTGGAAGCAGGAGAAAGAGACTCACCCCAAGACGGATCCTGATACAGCGGTTCCTCCCAAAACTAAAGCGGCTTTTCACAAAAAAGAGAGGCCCAATAAAGCTCAAGTGCCCGAAGCAAACTCCAAAGGCCAAAACTTCAAACACCCCAAGCCTGGGGGCATGGTAGTTCTCATAGTCTATGTAATGAATTCCAAAGATGAAGTTCGAGCTTCTACTAGTCACCGACCTCAAACTTGGTCCTTAACAAAAGTTCAACTGCAATGTGAAAAGCTGCAGGAGATGTTTGCTCAGGCGACACTGCTCGCTAATCCATCGTTTAAGGCAAATCCCTAAGTCGCACCTGGAGAAAGAGGTCTGGCTTGGTGCCGATTTTTCACTTGACAGGCTTTAGCCCATCCGTCTGCCCAGATACTACACAGAAGGATTAAAAAGGCTGTTGAGGCGCCAAGGCGTACCCTTCAAACAGACTGCTCGACAAGCCCGGTTCTACAACAGGATCTGGAGCGTCCCTGGAACTCAGCGAAAATTGCCCAACGAGAGAATGGAAATGATCGGGCTTGAATATGTTCAATCCAAGAAATGAGAAAGATTCCATGGTTGCCACGTTATACATGACTTTGACGAAGAAGGAGATGTTCTGTTAAAATACGGTAACCCTGAATCAAAACGAGGTCCCGCCATGAAAATGCCAAGTCCGTCGTTTGAAGAACAGATGGACAAGCTAATAAGGGAAGCAGGTCAGAAGGTCCGGGATGACTATAGCCGCGAAATGGCCATTTACAAGAAAACCAGGGCACAGTGCCTCCTTCAACAGGCCATGGAGAATGATAATGCTCTTCGTCGCCAGCCGTCATACAAAAGACCTGGCGCAAATGTACAAATAAATCAAAGAACGGAAAATTGTCCAACAATAGCGTAGCAGGTCTAAGAAGCTACGCGATCGAGAATTGAGCAGCAGGGATCCGTTTCTTATAAAGAAGATGGGTCGAGCATATTTTTTTCCCCAAGACAAGACAAAGAAGATATTCGATCTTGTCATAAAACATCAGATGATGACACTCCCGGAGTCCAAGCACCCCGAGCAAGCAGACAAGGTCTCTCACCCAGACTATTGCTCCTATCACCGAGCAATAGGACATCCTCTCGAAGACTGCTTCACCTTCAAGAACTGGATCGAAGACCAATATCAACAAGGCATGTTCTGCTGGAGGATAACCCCTCCACAGAAGCATGAACTGAAAGCGACATGTATGGCGAGAGTAGAACCATGTCAACATCGGTCTTGGAAACGATCTCGTACCTGTCACGCGATAACGCTGTCAGAAGAAGAACCCGAGAATATGGATGACCTCTCTCGGTGCTTCGAAAACAATGAAGATGAGTTGATCTCAAAATTTCCACCGGTGCCAAAAGAGCTGGAAGATGGGATACAAACTACTACAGATGACCTCAGAAAAATCGACTTGGGAACGATAAACGACCCACGGCCGACGTTCGTCAGTGAACTGTTGTCTGAAGAAAAGGAGGCTATGCTTAAATACGTGCTCATGCAGTATAAAGATTGATTCGCATGGAACTATTCCGAGATGCCGGGACTAGATCCAGAGATTGCTGTGCATAAATTGGCGATATCTCCGGACGTCAAGCCGATCAAACAAGCATCGAGAAGAATGCGGATCGAGCTTGAAATGAGCATCAACGCCGAGGTCAAGAAGCTGATCGACTCCGGCTTCATCCAAGAGTGCAGTATCCTGACTGGATCGCCAAAATCGTCCCAGTGATGAAGAAAAATGGGATGGTTCGCATATGCGTGGACTTTCGGGACCTCAACAAAGCTTGCCCGAAGGACGACTTTCCAGTACCAGTCACCGAGCTGATGATAGACAACACGTCTACTCACGAAGTTTTCTCCTTCATGGACGGTTCATCAGGATACAATCAGATAAAGATGCATCCCGAGGACCAGAAGCATACCGCTTTCCGGACCCCTTTGGGCATATTCTGCTACAAGGTGATGCCTTTCGATCTAAAGAACGCCGGTGCCACCTATCAGAGGGCCACGACAAAGATTTTCGATGACCTCATACATGAAATCGTCGAATGCTATATTGATGACCTCGTAGTTAAAAGAAAATCATATGAGGAATATTTAGAGCATCTGAAAATCGTGTTTCAGCGCCTTCGGAAATATAACTTGAAGATGAACCCACTAAAATGCGCGTTCGGAGTTTCCTCTGGCAAGTTCCTAGTATTCGTCGTCCGACACCGAGGCATCGAGATAGACCTGTCGAAGATCAATGCGATCATGGAAATGCCTCCGCCAAGGACTCTCAAGCAACTGCGGTCTCTCCAAGGAAAGATCGTGTATATGCTGCGATTTATAGCCAATCTCTCCGGTAAGTGTCGTCCTTACAGTCACCTAATGAAGAAGTGAACCCTGTTCGTCTGGGATCGCAAATGCCAAAGCGCACTGGACGAAATCAAGCAATACCTACAGAATCCTCCAGTACTGGTCACTCTCGTTAAAGGAAAACCTCTCGTCTTGTATACAACAGCCCTCGAAGGTTCTTTAGGCGCGCTGTAGGCACAAGAGAACGAACGACGGAAGGAGAGAGCCCTCTACTACTTGAGTCGAGTTCTCCTGGGGGCAGAAAGGAATTACTCCCCGATCGAAACACATTGCATGGTATTGATCTTCGCGATAACGAAGCTCCAGCATTATGCGTTGGCGCACGAGGTCCATCTCATATCAAAAATGGATCCTCTCAAATATTTGATGTCGAAAGCTATACTGACGGGAATACTCGCTAAATGGGCCCTCCTCTTGATGGAGTTCTCGATAACTTATCGTCCTCTCAAGGCGGTGAAAGGCCAGACCATCGCCGACTTCCTCGCCGAGCATCCAATACCTGTCGATTCGCCTTTAACCTGCGAGTTGCCATACGGGCATGCATTTGACACAATTGACAGGGAGAAAGAAGGAAGTGATACCCGATGGGAATTCTACTTTGATGGAGCATCTTCCATGAAGAAGCGAAAACAAAGCACTCCCATAATCAAATCAGGGGTATGCCTCATCTTCGTGACTCCACAAAGAGGGATAATGCGCTTTGCCTTTTCCCTAACAGAGCCGAGGACAAACAATGAAGATGAATATGAAGCCTTGATAGCAGGTCTTGAGATCGCTATTGACATGGGAATTGAAAACCTCCTCATATATGGATACTCCCAACTGGTCGTTAGTCAAGTAAACGGTGACTATCAGACGTGCAAACCGGAGTTGGTAAAATACGGCGAGAGAGTACAGAACTGCTGATTCAAATTTCTGCCTACACCTTGGAAATCATACCTCGTGCAGAAAATAGTAAAGCGGATGCATTGGCCAAGCTTGCTAAAGAACTGGCCGACGAAAACCTCGATGACGTGAGGATCGTTGTGCAAAGCCATCGGGTTCTCGCATCGGCAGAAATATCTCCGGAATCTTCCGAAGAAACGGGAGCGACTGAGCAAACGGCCCTACAAATAAAAGACCAGGAAAAGGCTATGGATTGGAGAGAAGTCTTTATAGAATACTTCAAATCCCGTCGAACGCCTGAAGATGCGTCCTCGAGACATCAGCTCATGAAACGAGCTCTATGTTTTGCCTTCGTCAATGATACTTTGTATAAGAGATCATTTGATTCTCTGTGGCTAAGATGCCTGGGTCCTGAAGATGCAAGGAGAGTCGTCTAAGAAACTCACGACGGACTCTGCGGTTCTCACCAAGCCGGGCCGAAGGTGAAACTAAAGATCAAAAGGATGGGCTACTATTGGCCCACGATGATCCAGGACTGCCTTGAATACACGAAGCAGTGCCACTCGTGCTAAATTCACGGGGACTTTATCCACCAGCATCCAAATCTGGCTAGCTGGCCATTCGAAATGTGGGGAACTGACATAATCGGGCCCATCGAACCAGTATCTTCCAGAGGACATCGGATCATATTGGCAACATCTGATTATTTCTACAAGTGGGCGGAAGCAATACCGCTAAGAGAAGTGAAGACGGAGAATATCCTCAATTTCTTCAAGACACTCGTCATTTACCGGTTCGGCACTCCACGACGGATTATCTCCGATAACGGGCCAGCCTATAGAAGCCACAAGATCAGCCACTTCGCGCAACAGTATAATATAGACCGGAGATACTCTTCGGTCTATAATCTCCGAGCTAACGGTCTAGCTGAGGCTTTCAACAAGACCTTGACGAAAATTGTGAAAAAGACGGTGTCTCGAAATAAGAGGGACTGGCACGAGAGACTGCATGAAGCTCTCTGGGCGTATCGAACTACGTTCAAAACAGCCACGAACACAACGCTGTATTCATTGGTATTCGGCACAGAAACAGTACTCCCCTTCGAGATAGAGTTACCCTCTCTACGAGTGACAGTTCATTATGAGCTAATGGACGAAGAGAATGCTCACCTTAGGCTTAAGGAGCTTGTTCCCGCTAAAAAAATTCTACGCAAAAGAGCCCGAGGTATCAAATGCCAGCGATACGCTTAAGAAAATGTGAACATGTATTTTCCGGGATGTATTTTGATAGACTCCCGAATGTGAAATAGATAAATTCTGATGGTATCAAAAGAGTCTCGAAAAAGCCTTCGATTTGATATATTATGGGCCTCGTAATTCATCCGGGATCAAAAGTTATGAGCAAATGTGCTATGCCCGTGTAATCTAAAGAAGAAAATGCGAACCAGTATTTTTCGGGCTGTATTTTGGCAGACTCTTGAATGAGAAACAGTAAAATTCTGATGATATTGAAAGCGTCTCGAAAAACCCTTCGATTTGATATACTATGGGCCCCATAATTCATCCGGGATCAAAAGTTATGAGGCATCACGTGCCCACACGTGACCGGGCATCACGTGCCCACACGTGACCATTTACAGGCAAAGCCTGTAGACACTGAATAAAATAAATAATTAAATGGGGTAACGTGCCAACACGTGATGGGCTCTTAGACGCTCTGAAACGATAGCATTAAATTCTAATTGAGGGAAATCAAAAACCCTAATTGGAAAAATATTTCTCTAGATCTTTCCAAACAAAAAGATTGCACTCTGTAAAGTGGAGCACCGTCGGATTAAAAATCCAATGGTGATTAAAAATCACCAATTTACAGAATGATTCTATACAAGGAAAGATTTCCCTGAAATTCACCAAGAATAACAAACAGAATATCTTTTGGATTAAAAATCCAATGGTGAATAAAATTCACTGAGTGATCTAAAAGATCATGTTGGTTACAAAATCAATTAAAATCTTTCAATAAAAGATTGACTAAATAAACTGATTCTTTTCTTTCTCCTATAAATAGGAGCCAAGAAGATAAGAGAGGGATCAATTTCTGGTTTTTGGAGAGATACAACAACAGAGAGAAAAAAAGAAAGGAGAATTTAATTCTCAAGAGAGAAAAAGAAGATCTCTTCAAAGAAAAGAAACCCTAGGGGAGAAAAGGGAAAGAGATCTAAGCTCCATAAAACAAAAGAGAATTTAATTCTCAATTTAAGAGTTTAACTCTTCTAAATAAGAACTTAGTTCTTCCTTTGGTTGAAGATCTGCAGAAGCAGATTTCCCCACAAGTTGAGAATTTAATTCTCATCGGGAAGACTCTGCCATGCAGATCCAAAACCTAGAGAGAGGATTAAGTTTAAAGAATTTAATTCTTCCAAATTCATAGGAATTTAATTCCTCCAAATGAAACTAGGGTTTAACCCTACATAAGAATTTAATTCTTCCAAATACATAGGAATTTAATTCCTCCAAATGAAACTAGGGTTTAACCATACATAAGAATTTAATTCTTCCAAATACATAAGAATTTAATTTCTCTAAATGAAACTAGGGTTTAACCCTACAAAAGAATTTAATTCTTAAAACAAGAGACTTAAAGCTCTCCATGCACGTAAAGATTAAGTATCCAACATGATCACGTGGTAACACGTGACCCTTCATCCCAACAAACAAAAAGGAATGAATAAGGCATGCTCACGTGCCCCCATGTGACCCTTTAATGGACTCCTCAAAAAAAGAAGGAATTAGTCCAGAGGCAATGCCTCACGTGCTCCCATGTGACCCTCGAAATAAAAGAGAACAAAACCAAAAACAAAACAAACACCCACGACACGAAGTGACCATCTGGAGAAGAAGAAAGTTGTTACCGTGATGCGGTAGCGTAATTAACTGCAGGGGCTTGCGCCTGCAGGGATAATCGTCCCTACAATCAAAAACCCCTCAACGAGGGGGAATCTGACAAAGTCTGCTACATCGGCCGCATCCGTTTAAACCTTCAATACATGGTGTCATAAATCAACTTGGAATCTTTGGAGAGGTGGACGGATAGCACCAAATAGCATCTGCCCTTGGAATTCAGGCCCCGACGTCCCAACGTCCTGGTCGCGTCTTTCGGCGGAGAACAGATTCTGGCACGCCCGGTGGGACCTTTTCCTCTTTCTACTCCACACTTCGTGTGTCATGTTTCGCGAACGAATCGCGGTTTGCTATGGCTGCCCCTGGATTTGAGGTACTAAGATTTAGTGTCTTGCTCCGTGCAGAAAACAGAAGATTAATGGCTTCAAACTGCACTCATTGCAACAACTCCCACTCCATCCTCGCCGGAGGAGTGACCTACGGGCCTCAAGCGGCCTCCCTTTTCAAGATGCCAGTGGAGTAGGTAACTCAGGCCACCACTGGGCTGTTCTTTAGGACCATGCTCCCACCAATGAGCTTCAATGCCTCTCTGCCGTCACAAGAAGCTGCTAAGAAGTCGGTCTTTGATCGGCTTGCAACTACTGTGGCCCCTCTCAACGGGTCGTCCAAGTCCACTGCCTCGGTTTTCAACAGACTGGGCCGAAACTCAGATGGGCGCGTGAAGAAGCCCACAATTCCTGAAAAGGTTATCCCAAAACGGATAGCCATTCCTACTGTTGAAGTCACCAAGGCGGCTTCTCTGGCTAAGGGGTCGGTCTTCACAAGACTGGCCGTTTCAGCTCTCACTCTGCTTGAAGTAACCAAGGCCGTTTTCCCTGCACGAAAATTGGCCTTTTCAAGATTGACCATTCCCTCTCAACGAGCATTTGTCTTTGACAGGCTGGCGCCAACAGTAGACTCCCATCAAAACAGAGGGCATGGAAAAGCTGATCCAACAGCGGAGGTGATCCCGGACGCACGACATGCTTGACGTCGCCATAGGCGCCGAGTAAGGAAAGCTGGGGGCAATTCCCCTTCTGGACTGACTCCGCCAGATCCAATGGTGGAAGTCGACGCTGTTGTTCCAACTGGGAACAACTTTGAACTACTTAACAAGATGCGCCGGAATTCGCCAACTGCCGTGTTGAAAAAATCTCCTCCACCTGTGGAGAATGTCTCAAAGGCGAAGCTAGAGCATCCCATAGCGGCTGTCCTCTAAAATTTACAAAGTTTGACGACAGGTTCAGGACTCGGTGATTGATCAAGATTACTCTCGCCGACAGAAAATGGTGAAAGTTTAGCGAGAATAGGACCATCCCGTCAAGCCACAAAAGGTGACAGCTACTTGGGTTCCCACTGCAACGGCCCCTCAACTTCGACCGCTCACAAGAGGAGAAGGCCGGAGAAAATCCCTGAGTCTGCGACGAATCGCAAGACCACTGAACCTAAACACCCCAAGTGTAGGGGCATGGTGGTGCACACCATCTATATGGCATCCGGAAAAGAGGATAGCCGTATCTTCATAGGTCATCGACCGCTTACGCGATCAGTGACTAAGGCTCAGAAGAAACAACAACAAAAGCTCCAAGAAATGCTAACAGTTATGGCCGCACTTACAGGACCGAAAGCAAGCTCGGAGACATCCTCAGAGCAGCGCCGTGAGCAGGAAACTGATGCTGAATTCCTTCGGAGAATGCTTGAGAAGAAGGACAAAGAGGATGCGTAACAAGCGACCAATATAAAACAAATGACCCTTCTATTCCAAGATATGGTGGGCATGATGATACAACCGGATCCTCCGGCTGAAGACCCTCCGATTGTCTTTGAAGATGATAGAGGGGAGACATCGAACCCTCTTCCGGCTTGTTCAGCAGCCAAAGAGGAGACCATCTCCAAAGCCGCCTTGGATGATTACATCGCTCAACAGATACGAGCTCACCAGGTGAATGAAGCGGCCGGTCAGATTGTTAAGACTGGAAGACCCTATCCGGGTTGGTACGACCAAATAAAGTACCCACCGGGATATACGATCCCTAAATTCCATGTATATAAGGGGACGGGAAACCCGCACCAACATGTTGCTCAAGTTAGAGCCTTGTGCGGTAATACCGGAGGTGATGATAAACTGCTGCTTCATCAATTTGTCGGAAGCTTAGCATAGACAGCGTTCAAGTGGTATTCGGAGCTTCCCAACGACTCCGTCAAAACATTCACGGAGATGGAGTTGCTATTCACTCAGCGTTTCGCAAGCGCCAGCGAACGCACCCCAATCACGGCATTGATCAATGTCAGGGTGAAGCCGGGAGAAACATGGGTTCAGTATGCGATACAGTGGCGGAATCTATGGTCGAAGTGCGAGCAGCGCATCGAAGAAGTGCCTGCGGTAGGTATGTTTGTGGGAACCCTGGATTCGCAGGCGACCATATCCCAATTCATGATGTTCTTCAAGCCAACTACTTTCAGCGCTTGATTGACAAGCTGGCCCAAATGGACCAGATGGGCCATAAGCCTTTCTCTTCAAAGACGGAGCCTTAGAATGAATAGGGCAAAGGGAAAGCAACCTTCGTCGCCAACGCTCAACAACAACCGAGTGGCCCGAGACCGGTTGTTCGCCAAAGCAACAAGCAGCAATCCTTCGATGAGAAGTTGAGACGTCCTTACTCGTTTCCCCGGGATAAAAAAAGGAAACTGTTTGAACTGGCAATGCGCAATGGGCTCATTACTCTACCGGAGTCGAGACACCCACCGCAACCGAACGATGTTAACGATCCTAGTTACTGTCCCTACCACCGAGTATTGGGCCATCCGATCGAAGATTGCTACGTCTTCAAAAACTGGGTTGAAGACCAGTATCAACAGGGAAAGTTCGCGTTGTCTGAAAATTAGAAGGTGAACCCGCCGCAACCACATGCCCGAAAAGGATGGACACGCCGGGGGCATCATGCTCTTTTATAGAAGAAGCTCCATGGGAAGTCGTTCATTCGGCAAAAACTAAAAGAATGCTAAAAGATCTTCAAACATGTCCGGCGATCAGGTGGAAAAGCCCGCTAGAGCCGGAGATTGTCGAGGGGATGCTGAAACCACGCCCAACATTGGGAGTTAATAGTGATGGTGGACAAAACATTCAGGCCCAGCCGTCAAAGTCTTCGAAGAAAAAGAAGAAGATTAAAAAGCCCACACAGTTTGATGACAAGCGCACGAATCTGCAAAAGCATATTGACGCGCTGGAGGAATGTAACCAGAAGGCACGAACCCGGGTCACACTCCAAGAATTTCTCAACAATATTCTTGAGAGCTGAGATAACGACACTAACGATGGGGATGACTCGTCAGAAGAATCTGAGGACTATGTGGCAAGTTGCCACATGATCTCTCATTCGGCATTAATTAACGAGGAAGCTCACTCGGCGATAGAAGACATCATAAAAGAGCTGAGGGCAGGATCGAAGCCAAAACCCTTAGAACCGTCTGACGAGATGATCGACTTGCTACTGAACGAAGCCTGTCAGAAAAGCAAAACCAATCGAGAGCGCGAACTGGCTATATTCGAAAAAGCCAAACGCCGACGACTGGATGAAAAGGTCGAGTCACCCCAACCGGATCGAAGCATCCCTATCGCCAGCAAAATCAAGCTTAAAGTAAGGAAACGATTCGCTAGGGCCCTGTCAATAGGAATAAAGTTGCCCTCTTTCAGAGGAAATTCTCCTGGCGGTATATATCTTGATAAAGCGGACATACATCCTAACTTATGCTTATACCATCAGAGGATTGCACACCCTATCGAGTGTTGGATATATATGCCGTAGAGGCCTTCATTGTATAGGATGATAAGGATATGTATGTACATGACAGTCTTGCTTAATATGATAGTACGCTATTTGGTTTGTCTTTATCTTAACATATGATATATTTTGCGTAGTATTCATACATATATACATGTTGATAAAGCCCATAGGGTGTTTGCCTGACTACCGGCGTTGTGATGGCAGTCATACTAGTGGGAGCTGGATAGTCAATAGGCACATCCTTAGATGTCCCTGGTCACAGGAGTATCGAGACTGGGCATCGATACTTTAGAGTAGACTGGTGTATACATATCTAGACCCTGAGTAGGGGCGATGGATTGGTCCCGCAGCCATTGGTGGAGTGCACCTAAGATTGTATACAGATGCTCACTGGGTGTGAGTACACCGGACAGGACTCACCGAGAACTGACTGGATGGTATTTATACCTAACGTCAGATAGCAGTTCTCAGGTGACATGTGTGCAGATAGTCCGTTGACTTAAGGTTGTCATTTGTCTCGTGTGAGTTCCCACTGTGCTTTGATTATTACCCTACCACGGTTCAAAGGAGTCGTGCAAACAGGTTTTAGTTGGGCACAGTCCCGAGCCACGTGGAGGCAGTGAGTGACTGTTAGGGATTCATCTCTCCCGGTATAGAGAGTTGATATCGCACAGTGATCGGTTGGTCATTACCATAAGTCCCTGGCTAGGGCTGATTGAGAATTACTGATAAATTGATCAGTAGATTCTCGGAGGGTGATAGAGCCATACCGACACGACTTGTACGGTTATTAGGGGTCTGACGTTTACCACCTCCCTAGACCATACATGCGATACTCTTAGACGAACAGACCAGACTGCACGGATATTGTCACGGACAGGCTCAGTAGGAGTTCGGATGGGTTTCCTCATCGGCCTTCTTATCGACATCTACCTGGGGACCGTTACGTACAGCTAGTGCCGCTTGCGGTCTGTGGTTAAACCCACTGCCAGCATAGTAGTCGAGTCTTTAGATTCCCACACAGAGTTTTCCTAACTCCAGGCGAAACCATATAGAGGTCGTATGGTTTTACGACAAGGGTTCGGACGAATACGTGTTTAAACGTACATACGACATTCAGACAGTTTTTACTAGACGGCTTTGGTTTAAGCCAGATTCTAGTATCAGGTTATTGGATTTATACAGTCTAAAGTTTTTCCGTGTTTTCACGGATGAGAGGGGCGTTCTCGTAATTTCCGGGAAGCTTCTAGAAGCATGGTGACTTGAGGGGTTAAGGTAGCATTGTCATTAATGTAATTGTGACTCATTATGTGTGATTCACTATGTCATTAATGCATCATTAAATGCTTAATGACTCACATAGTGAATCACTCATATTCATTTATGAAGCATGATGAATAATCTCTTATTATTCATTTTATTGATATTTCATTATGCTTGATATATTAAGTGAGAAGCAATTTCATTTCATTATTCTAGTTCACCTTCTCTCTCCTTAAGCTCTCTCTTTCTTCAAGCTCTAATCCTACCACTCATGAGTTGAGTACAAGGATTAGAAAAGACTAAACATCCCATAACCTAACTCTATATGACCTAAGTTCTTTTGATTAGCAACTAGAGAAACTTAGTTATCTCAAGTTTTGAGGTGAAGCTTGGATTAGGGTTCTCGGTAGGATCATCTATCACTTGGAGGAGGCCAAGGAGGACGAAGAGATCGTAAAGACGAAGGACACGTATCACTAGGTATAATCTCTTTACATAATAGTTTAGAACTTCTATGGTAGTTGTTAATTATCGTTTAGCAAAGATCTTCGGTTAGTCGATGTATGCTTCAAGAACAAGATTGTTTTTCATATTTCAGCCTCCCCGCAACTCGTGGGGTGTTGCACATCGACTTACAGTGGTATCAGAGACTCACTAAACAATAATTAACTCACTTGCAAAGTCGTATGAATTTCGAACGCAAAACGAACCGGAAAACACCCCGATATCATATAGTTTCTGTCGATTTTAAAATGAGGTCCTAAAATTTTTCAGGTTCCTCCAGAACACCCCAAATGAAATTATAAGAACACACAAAAAAAATGGGCTCCTAAATTGGCCACTGAGACGCGGAACCACGGCCGATCCCACCGATCCGCCGCGGATCTGCGGCCGAGTTGGGGCCGATTCAGCCCAGTTTTTCTCTGTGCATCTTCTGTGATATTTTGTCTTTTCTGGTATGGTTTATTTTTTACTCAGTTCTCAGGTTTACAAAGAAGCTTTGGAGCAGAATCTAATGGGTTTGATCGATCGAAATTATACGCTGTTTACTTGTTTGATTATATCTATGAACTGTATTATGTGTTCGTAAACCTCCCCTAACTGGTAGTATGTCGGTTGGCAGGGGGTTGCACATATCTGTATTGTTTTAACTGTTTGTGATTATGAACTCTATTGGACTGTTGTGATGATTAGACGGGGTTTTGTGATGGGTTATTGTATTAATTCATTCGATGTAATTGTAATAAGTGTAAGTCCATGTCACGCACCCCACGAACTTGCGGGGAGGCGGAATATATGAAAAACGATTATCAAAGCTTCGTAACACGGACTTGAGCGCATGAATCGTTTCTAAACCGTTACTAGCAAACTATGAAAGGTTTAACTACTCGGATTCGAAGTTATACCTCACGTTACCTGTCCTGCGGGTCTTCATCGCGGTCCTCCACTCCTCGTAGGCTCCTTGGAACATCGGCACCTCAACGGCCTCCTCGAATCAAAGATGATCCACCCGAAAGCTCCTACGCCAAGCTTTATCTCTAACTTGAGATAACTAGGTTGCTCAAAGTGCTAATCTAAGCTACCTAGGGCATATAGAGTGAGCTTATGGATGTATTAGTCTAGCTAACCCTTGATCTCAACACATGAGAGGTTAGGGTTAGGGTTTCAAGAATGAGAGCTTGAGGAGAGAGAAGGTGAGAAAGTGAATTACTTTAGATGAATGAAATCATTTGAGTATATATGAAACATATGATATTATTAAGTAAATAATAAATAAAGCATTATCATCCTGTTTCATTAATACCCTAAGTGATTCATCATATGAGTCATATAAATCATTAAATGAATCATTAACTCATTGCATGAATCACTACACGACTCACTAATCCAATTAATGCAAATTCCACCTTAACCCCCAAGTCACCATGCTTCTAGAAGCTTCCCGGAAAATTACGAGAACGCCCCTCCAATCCGTGAAAACACGGAAAAGCTTTAGACTGTATAAATCCAATAACCTGATACTAGAATCTTGCTTAAACCAAAGACGGCTAGTAAAAACTGTCTGAATGCCGTACGTGCGTTTAAACACGTATGCGTTCGAACCCTTGTCGTAAAACTATACGACCTCTATATCGTTTTGCCTGGAGCAGGGAAACTCTGTGTGTGGGACTCTAAAGACTCGACACTACGCTGGCAGTGGGTTTAACCACAGACCGCAAGCGGCACAAGCTGTACGTAACGGTCCCCAGGTAGATGTCGATAAGAAGGCCGATGAGGAAAACCATCCGAACTCCTACTGAGCCTGATGTGATAATCTCCGTACAGTCCGGTCTGTTCATCTAAGACTATCGCATATCGAGCCTAGGGGGCGACAAGTGTCAGTCCCCTAATAGCTGTATAAGTCGTGTCAGAGCGTAGCCCATTACACCCTGAGAAACTACTGGAACCTACAAGTAAATCTCGCTTGCCCTGGCCAGGGACTTTGCGTAATGGCTTTCTGACACAGCGCGATATCAACTCCCAATACCGGGAGAGACGAATCCTGTCTAACCGCCACTACTTCCAAGTGCTCAGGACTGCACCCAACTGCTACCTGTTTGTACGACTCCTTTGAGCCGTGGTAGGGTAGCAATCTAAGAACAGTGGGACACACTCGAGGCGAAGTACCAGTGTCAAGTCTGCGGACTATGCTGTACTCATGTCATCTGGGAACTGTTAACTGACAATGGGTATAATACCAACCAATCAGTTCCCCTGCGAGTCCTGTCCAGTGTACCCGTAACCTAACGAGCACCTGTATACTATCTCTAGTACGACGTACTGATGACTGTGGGACAGACCATCTCCCCAACTGGGATGAGAAGCGTACACACTAGTCTACGCTGGAGTATCGATGCCCTGTCTCGATAATCCTACGACTAGGGACAAGTATAGGATGTTGCTTATAGACTACCCAGCCCCCACTAGTGTGACTGCCATCACAACGCTGGTAATCAAGCAAAGATCCTATGGGCTCTACTAATATGTATAAGTGATACGTTACAAGAAACATATGCACATATTAAAGTAAACACAAACCAAGTAGCATACTACCATTTTTAGCAAGACTGTATATACAACTGTGAATATTCCAAGCTTCCATTAAGTAATATACATACAAGTATGATACAATAATGGCCCCTAGGGCATATACACTAACAATCTCCCACTTGCACTAGGGCCATGAGCTGGCATATCGTAGACCTATCATCTCGAATAGCCTCTCGAACTGCGTCTGAGGAAGGGCCCTTGTGAATGGATCAGCAATGTTGTTCTCCGTCTCTACTCTTTTCACCTCGATCTCTTGGCGATCAATGATCTTCCTGATCAGGTGGTACCGCCTTAAGATGTGTCTGGACTTCTGATGGGACCTGGGTTCCTTCGCTAAAGCTATAGCGCCGTTGTTTTCACAATACAGAGGTATTGGATCAACACTGGTAGGAACCACCTGAAGTTCTGTGAGGAACTTCTTCATCCAGACAGCTTCTTTTGTGGCATCACAAGCAGCTATGTATTCCACTTCCATTGTTGAGTCAGCAACGGTCTCCTGCTTGGAACTCTTCCAACAGACTGCCCCTCCATTGAGTAAAGACATAACTCGACATGGACTTGGACTCATCCTTGTCACTCTGGAAGCCGGAGTCGGTAAAGGCCTCCATCTGGAGGTCTTTTCCGCCATACACCAAGAACATCTCCTTAGTCCTCCTCAGGTACTTGAGAATGTTCTTTACTGCAATCCAGTGCTTCTTCCCTGGGTTTGCCTGATACCGGCTTACAACGCTCAATGCGTATGCTACATCTGGTCTGGTACATAACATCACATACATTATAGAGCCTACCGCAGAAGCGTAGGGTATAATCAACATGCGATCCCTTTCCAAATCAGTCTTGGGAGACATCTCTTTGGAGAGGGTGATTCCGTGACAAGCCGGTAGGGTACCGCGCTTAGAATCATCCATACTGAATCTCTTCACTATGGTGTCTATGTACCTGGACTGTGAAAGTCCCAACATCCTTTTTGATCTATCACGATAGATCCGGATCCCCAGAATATAGGTGGCATCACCCAGGTCTTTCATAGAGAATTTATGTGACAAGAATCTTTTGACTGACTGCAACATAGGAATATCATTTTCTATTAGGAGAATGTCATCAACGTACAAGACGAGGAATACTACAGCTCTCCCTACAATCTTACTATATATGCATGGCTCATCTGGATTTTTGATAAAGTCGAATTCTTTGACAGCATCATCAAAACAGATGTTCCAACTCCGTGATGCCTGCTTTAATCCATAAATGGACTTAAGCAGCTTGCACACTTTACCGCTGCTCCCACTCTGAATGAATCCCTCTGGATAATCCATATAGACGCTATCTTCCAAATTACCATTTAGAAAGGCCGTCTTTACGTCCATCTGCCAGATTTCATAATCGTGGAAGGCAGCAATAGCAAGAAGGACCCGAATAGATTTAAGCATCGCCACTGGAGAAAATGTTTCGTCATAGTCCAAACCAAGTCTTTGACGGAAACCCTTTGCAACAAGTCTAGCCTTATAGGTTTCAACCTGTCTATCTATACCAATCTTCTTTTTGAAGATCCATTTGCATCCTACGGGTTTTACCCCATCTGGAGCAATGTCCAAAGTCCATACTTTGTTAGTGTACATGGACTCCATTTCGGTCCGCATTGCATCCAGCCATTTTACTGAGTCACCGCTCTGAATGGCTTGCTGGAAGCTAGTAGGCTCATCATAGTCAATAGTGCAATCCTCTCTATCCCCGTCTATGAGAAAACCGTAGTATCTCTCGGGCGGATGAGATTGCCTACTACTCCTGAGGAGTGGCGTTGGGATGTCCTGTTCTCCTGAACCTTCTGGTTCTTCCAAACTTTCAGTAGTAGTTTGTGGTTATGGAATTTCTTCCAGTTCTATTTCGCTCCCACTTGTTTCCTTTTCTAAAAATTCAGTTTCCAAGATGTGGGGTTGCTGAGAAACAAAAACCTTTTGTTCCTCTGCGTAATAGAAAAGATACCCCATGGAGTTCTTTGGGTATCCCACAAACTTACACAGTACTGAGCGTGCCTCGAGCTTGTCCGTATGCTGCTTCTTTACAAAAGCTGGACATCCCCATGTCTTAAGATACTTAAGACATGGTTTCTTCCCACTCCACATCTGATATGGTGTGGTAGGCACAGTCTTAGTTGGAACCTTGTTCAAAAGATATGCAGCTATTTCTAGCGTATAACCCCAGAAAGATCGCGGCAATTCAGCCTTACTCATCATGGAACGAACCATATCCAATAGGGTTCGATTCCTCCTTTCTGATACACCGTTGTGTTGTGGTGTGTATGGAGGAGTAAGCTGAGAGAAAATTCCATTCTCTTTTAAGTAACCCAGGAACTCGGCACTTAAGTATTCACCACCTCGATCAGATCTCAGTGTTTTTATACTCTTGCCTGTTTGTTTTTCCACTTCATTCCTGTATTCTTGGAATTTCTCGAAGGCCTCGGATTTATGTTTCATTAAGAAGACATATCCATACCTAGAGAAATCATCCGTAAAAGTAATGAAGTAGGAATAACCACCTCTCGCATGTGTAGACATTGGACCGCATACGTCACTGTGTATGAGTCCCAAGAGCTCGCTTGCTCTTACTCCGTGTTAGTGAACGGAGTCTTTATCATCTTTCCTTTGAGACAGGATTGACAAGTTGCATATGTTTGATATTCGAACGGATCCAAATATCCTTCTTTATGTAACTTAGTCAACCTTCTCTCATTGATGTAACCTAGTCTACAATGCCATAAGAAAGCCTGATTTAATTCTGGAGACTTTCTTTTAAGTGTGTTCTGGATATTGAAAACCTGAGCTTGACTTAATACATATATACCGTTATCTAATGTACCGGACCCAATCATAACTTGATTTAGGTGGATGTTAACTACATCGCTTATGAATGTAAAATCATATCCCTCTCTTAAAAGTGAGGACACTAATATGATATTACATGTCATACTAGGTACATACAAATAGTTACGTAGAATCAATATATGCCCACTTGTCAAACCTAGGCGATATTCTCTCACGGATTCAGCGTCCACGCTCATTCCGTTTGCAACTCTGAAAGACCAATCACCTACCTTTATAACTCTACGGTTTCTCAAAGCATGTATTGAATTACAGATATGAGATCCTGCTCCGGTATCTAGTACCCAGGAAGTAGAGTTAATTGACAAACAGTTCTCAATAACAAATATACTTGAGGGTGAAGTCACAACATGCCTCGAATCCAGGCTACTGACTTTGCTAGCCCTGCAATCATTCTGCCAATGTTCATTCCTGTAACAATAGGAACGTCCCTCTTTTACTATATCCAGTTCCGAAACTTTTGCCCTTCTCTTTCCTTTTTCTTCCCTGGTTTCCTTCAGGGTAGGAGGCAGAGACTGTAGAGTCAAGTCAGTATCTGACTTATTTCCCAACGCAGTCTCCAGGTCCTGGAGCTCATCAATACAGCTAGTCATTGTAAGGACGTTGTCCCCTACAGATGACCCGTCAGCCAACCTCGCTTGATTTAATTCGTTCGAGGTCTCATATCTTGCGATATGAGATTGCTCTCCATATAAATCTTTGTTATGGAGAAAGATGGAAACTAAGTCCATCTTCTCGTGCTGCTTCTGGTATACACCATCAACTGAAGCAAACACGAGGCACTTAGCTTTTGCTTTATCTTTTTCCCTTGTCTGACAGATATCCATATCCGCGACAGTGGAAACTGGACCTGGGACGGCGGGATCTTGAGTAGTAATATGGTGGTCCAGCTTGTCATAGGCAATGGACATCTGGACAGACCTTTGCCAGTCATATAAGTCAGATTCAGTCAATTTGTTATCTAGATGTAACCTAGTCGTGGTCACATGGTCGCTGCAATTAAGAGAGAGAGAAGAAAACATTTTAGCATGATGCTGTTGCAAGTTTAGAGTGGTTTTTAATTTATCTAAACAGGATGGCTCCCACTGTTTCTCGAATCCCTCCTCAAACCATAAAAGAAGAATTAGCCAGGACTATTCTCACCGTACAATTCTTGCTTAACCGTTCAGCCAGGTCAGTGTCGATACTTCGAGGGAGGTTTTCCAACGCTTTCGCGAAGTTCCTTAATTAAATAACCTCTTTTCTCTGGAGGTGTAGCCCCGCTGACACCTTTCTAGGCACCTACTTGGTTTATAGCATTGATCGTTAAGTGACGAATCTCCTGATAAGCAGTATATCTCACAGTAGGATCGGGATCCAAAATATCATCGTATGATAATGTTGAAGGAATCCTACCAACATTCATCAAACTCCAAAATGGTATGCTCTTCCTGCAAATTTCAGTTTCTTTTAGAAATTCCCGATGTGGATTTTTGCCCCATGCTCTTATGACCTTGACGAAGGTCAACAAATCATAAGTCACATGTCAAGTTCTTCCCGTCATTGTCCAGGTTAATTTGAACCCACCCGTACATACCCTTGACGAAGGTCAACAAGGTAATACGACTGTCCCAAACCAATGCATCTATCTGTGCAACATATGAACACCCAACAGCTACCAATCACTATGCCTTGACGAAGGTCAACAAACACAGCTTGAATACTATTGAATATTCATATGAAATGACGGAGGGCTACGAATGGTTTTGGAAAAACCGTGAATGTAGTGAACTTGATAAAATCGAAGGAACCTGATACTTTTAAAAGGAGTGGTTTAAAAGCTCCGCAATTAAAAATTCTGATCTTTTTAAAATAACCGAGTGGTTTATTTTAAATTTGTTCCAAGGATTAAACTATGGTTTATTTTCTTTGCATTATAATAATGTGTCCCATCATTATCTTATCATTGCAGAAAACAACGAAAATACCACGTCCTCTTATGCCATCCGCATTCGCCACGGGGTCCCGTCATCACCTATTAGGTTACTTAACTAACGACAGAGCGGAGGCTGGGCTAGCGCGGGTGTGAAACATAAGTGACGTCTAATAGCTATCATATATAGATATTGTATATTCGTCAGACGCAATAATAAGCATTCCAAATCACAGATGAACTTTATTGGATATACTAGCAATCCGCATTTTCTTTAAGCCTGCAATAAAAGACGGATTACACAGTTGTGATGAATAGCCATTACCCCACCCTAGACCCCTACGGGAACGACAAACTACCCGCCAAGTACCCGAAGTGAAGCGGTCTCCCTCAACAAAGTGAGTAGGCCACTAAACACTTCAAAGTACCCGGTAGTTTGTGTACCCCATCTTGGGTCTATCCTAGGAGCAAAAAACAGTAAAAAGAAATAATACAACGGTGGCTACAACCGCAACATGGATGTGCCCCGCAAAAGAATATTACATCATATTACATTTACATCGAATGAATGAATATTAAACCTATCTCAAACCCCGGCTAATCATCACAACACTCCAATCAAGTCCATATACACAAACAGTAAACATTACAGAAATGTACAACCCCCTGCCAACCGACATACTAACAGTTAGGGGAGGTTTACGAACACATTAAACATTACAGATAAAAACCCAATTAGCAAATATCTTAGAACATCGATCGACAACCATTTTCCGTGCCTATCTGTAACGTTTTGAAAATCGTTTCGGTGAAATTTCAGAAAATCGGTAAAATAAGGGGGTTTTCTGTAAAAAGTCAAAATACAAATATCTTTATTATAAAATTAAATATACATATTCTAGCTATGAAATTGCTAGTATTTAGTGTTTATTAAGCCATTGGTGAAATTTCAAATTTTCTGAAAATTTTCCGAAATTAATTATTTTAATATTATTTTAAGCCGTCAGTAATACATTTAATTATGGAAAATTACAAATTAGAATGAGTTGAAATAATTTTTGTGCAACATAACACATTAAATAAAATTTTAACATGTTATTTTTGAAACAAAATGAAACTGCCAAACGGTGTTAGAATTATTGAAGAGAAAAAGCTTTTTTTGGTGAGATTAGTGTAAATAGATATTGGGGTATAACATTTATCATTTTTTTCTCACCCACACTCACCCACACCCTCTCTCCTCCCTACCTTGTGGCTGGCCGAAATTTGTAGGAAGACCCCCCCCCCCCCCAAAGTTTGCCCCAATTCAAGTTTAAAAGAAAACAAAACAATGAATTTAAAGAATAAAAGATTATATAAGTATGTGCTTTGACCTTGGGTTGACTTCATATCATTTTCCCCACTTGACTCTCTCTCCTCTCTCCCTCTCACCGCTGAAAATTTCAGCAGCCCTCTCTCAAAAAAAATCCCACCCAATTTGCATAAAAAATCCACAAAAATGCTTCAAAATCCAAACAATTTCAAAGCTAATTCCAAATCCAACTCCTACCCATTTTTCCTTAGCCTCTCAAGCATGGTTTTTGGTGAAAAGTTTTCAAATTGGAGGTCAAGATTTTCATGCTAGATCTCAAATCTTGTGAGGTAAAAATCTTGAGCTTTTTGTTAATTGTTGGTTATTGCTTTAATCTAACTTAATTAGGATATAAATTGTGGTTCTAAGTGAAAGTTTTGAAATTCAAGAGAAGAATTTGAATGCAACTTAGGGTTTTGTGAAATTGGTGTATGGTTGTGTGATGTATTTAGGCTCTTATGACATGCTAAAACAAGATTAGTAGCTAGTTGTTAATGGTTAGTTTAAAAATTGTGTTAATTATGCTAAATTGCTAACTAGGTTTTTGAAATTAGTTAAATAATTGGGATTAAAAATGCAATTAGGTTTTTCATGACTTCATTAACATTATAAAGTGTAGTTTAACACTTTAGTTCATGGAAATCCAACCTAAATTGTTGTTTGTGCATTTTTGCTATAAAATTGTTAAAATTTGGGTATATTGTAAACTAGAATTTTGGGGTTAATGAAATTTATAGGGATTAAATTATGGAAATTGTTTTTATGACTTATTTAAGATATTTAATAAGTATTATAGCCGCTAGATTTGTTTAAACGTCGAGTTTTGTACTAAAACGGGTAGCTTTTGCTTACTAGATTTTCGGAAAAATGGCTTTTAAGGTGAATTTGGGGTTTTTGTTAATTTTAACCTATTTTATATTATAGTTAGTGTTCGTGGATGCGCAAATGAGTGTGTTTGAGTTTTCTCGATGGTTTGACGTTTGTACATCGACATCGAGGGTTGGTATGACTATTCTTGCATGCGTAGGCGATAGGTTTTGACCTATGCGTGATACGCGTGCCGATTTGATTTTCGTATGCCGTTTCGATTTTGAATTTGGTTTTAATGCGATACGGTGCGTTATGATATGTAGGTACCCCATGTGGACTTCGATATGGCAAGCAAGCGAGTGGCGACGTCGGCACCGGCGAGCGAGGACCAGGTGAGTAGATTTATATCTACGGGGAGAGGTCGGGTGGATGGCGTATAGCACCTCCGCAGTTCGTAGTGATGTATACGAATATGTATACACACATATATTTTGATTATATTTTATGTTGATATGAGACTTGATGGTAAAGGTAGATTCTAGGTGTTCATTGATTAGTTTAGTGTTATTTGCGAAACCCTAGAGTAGTCCTTACACCCACACACGCACACATACACATGCATACATCTATGTTATTACCTGTTCGTATATGGGAAGTTGTGTTTATGTGTTCACCTGGGTATGGGACTAGGTGTTCACATACTGGTTTTGCGGATGATACTTGGGATTGAGATGAGATTTGAGTTGAGGCCGTGAGATCGGTGATATGGCAGGATTCGTATTTGAGATACGTCCTGATGTTATAGCGGATCTTTGGATGACGATGCCATGTGAATAATGATTTTAGTAGTGTATTAGACGTAGGTCAGTACCCCAGATGATGATCTTGATAAGGAGGATACCAGATGAACACTGTATTGAGTATGATATTGACCCGTACCCAGATTTGGGGATGCCGTACGACGGATTTACGTACGAGCTATATATTGATGATTGATCCGCACTCTTGACTTGGGATGTCTGATTTTAGATATGGTATCGGATATGATATTATTGAGGCGGGATCACCGACTAATATATATAGAGGTATGTATATGTATCGACTCAGATGTTAGGCGGTTTCCTTACCTGTAGTTCAGCTTGTTAGTTCTGCCGTATAGTTTAGTGTAGTTGTTAGACTCGATTAGACTCCTACCTATTTCAAAACTAACGAATCATGGGTATTTTAAAAGACAAGTCAAGGGATTCTACGGATATTTCAAAAGACGTATCTTTTCTTAAAAACACCGTAGCCCTTATTTTCAAAACACCGCGATTCGTGTTATTTCAAAAGGCACTATTGTAGGACTTATATCAGGGTAATGCAGATTAGTTATCGTTGTGTCTAGTATTCAGCTCCCGCACATTATTGCTGTTGCTCCGCATCGCATACTTACATTATTATTTCATATTGCATTGTTGATATTATGCTGTTAGGACACCAGCACCATTACCGATGATGCGCATGTACCACGTACACTTACTTACCGGCTCACACACATCTTCATCGGTAATTTCCATCTCACGTACACCTTAGAAAATATTATTGCTTAATTTAGCTCGATAGCTAGTAGTTGACATGATATTAGTGTATTTACCTTATATGCCAGCTTAGATATTGTAGTTATTACATGTCACTTCATGTATACTGTTATTCATTGTTATGCCGTATTCATGGATTCTCATGCCTATATTCATAGTTTTACATGCTATTGATGATTTCGATTCGGATTTTCATGAGATTTTCTAGATTTGGGGGAAAACCGCAAAACTTATATAAGCTTCTTTCCTCTCTTTTAAATAAAAAGTGTGGTTTTCCCTTGATGTATGAGTCGTCCACCATGAGTTTGCTGATGGATTTCGAGACCCGATTCAAGGAGATGGATGAACCGTTTCGGGTATATGGTGGGCCCGGTGCGGTACCCCGGGGCAAGAAGACCGTGTTGTTGACGTTGAGCCTGTGCAGGGGAGCACGACCGACCGGTGATATTACCCGACGCGTCGGATATCCGGAGGATACCGTCGTGGTCATGAGATGGATGGTAGGGGCCGGCGTGGACTGACGGCGCCCTAGTCATTGTGATTGAGACATTGAGATTTCGAGATATTGAGGTACAGAGACTGTGAAACAGAGATATCGAGATATTGGGATTACGTTTTGTGCCGATGTTAGGCACTGTTTTATGCTGATTTCATTATGATACCTCATTTTTAAAATACAGAAATCTCACTGAGTTATGAAAGAAGTTTTCTTCAGTACATGCATTCTGTTTCATGCATTCATACATCATCCATATGATACATTGCTACCTGAGGCACTGACACGGGCACATGGGATTACACTTGGGTTAGATATTTGCCCTAACCATGGTTATGGGTTGCTGGTTATATATTTGAGGATTATATATTATGATTGTATGACCTAGGATTGCGTCATACATGCGATTTTTATTCGTAGATATTTTTCTATTCACGAGTTGGCAACTCACCCCCGTTGTGCCCCAGTTTCTTGCAGGTTTGCCGTACAGGTTTCATTACGGCTTTGCGGGCACAGTTTCGTTCGGGTGACTTGTTATTAGGTGGGTTTATTGGTATCATACCCATCATATTACCTTGTATAATATTATTCTGTTGTATCTAGTAAATTCCATCAACCAAACATGTATTTATTTTGAGATAGAGACCAGTGATGTTATTCTTTCGACCTTAGAGTCGCGCGTTATATTTCTGTGGATTTCTTGTGGTTTTGAGTTTCCTTTTGAGTTTTGATCCTCGCCCTTGGCGTTGTATATTATATTACTTGTGTGGTTGTGACCGTCGATTGACGAAGAGCTAGCTCCCGCTTGGGGATGCCTTTTATTGATTTCGTATACTATTCATGTTGTATCCCGTTTGGGGGCCAGTATTTACAAAGGAGATTCTGCCGAAATTTTCAAGAAATATTTGATGTTTTTAAGAAAACGCATAATTCGGCTTATGCTAATAAAACTACTTGATTTAAATTGGTTTTTTCTTCACTCTACTACTTTTCTTGGTTTGGATTTCTGGATTTTCGGCTTACTTAGATTACGTACGCCTCGAGACGTTTCGTAGTTTAAGTGCCGGTCATGTTCCGTACTTTCGGGACATGACAAAGTTGGTATCAGAGCGCTAGGTTTACCTTCGGAGCGTAGGATGACCCATGGTTGATGGAATAGGTGACTAAAGTAGAGTGACGTACCGTGGGTATGTTCCGCGGCATACTTACGATACGCTACTCCACTTAAGGAGTCTTAGGATGTACATTTCTTTGTTCAGTATTATATTCATTCCTGATCTAGCCTCATCGGTACCTATTTTGGTTTTGCTGCCACGATTACGGGCAGGGAAAGCTACGGCTAGAGTTGCGGTCAGCACGAGCTCGTTACGAACGAGGACTGACCAGGGCGTGATTCCGGCGATATACGATTGCATTGAGAGGCATCGTTTGATTGTGTTTCTGCGCCATGAGCGTTTGGATGGATCGCTGTATGAGATTACTCGGACGTGCAGATCAGCGCCATAGGATTGAGCCAATGATAGAGGCCAGCCAGATTTTGATGACCGTTGGCGTATTGCTTACTCCTGATGATTGAGGTATTGTTCAGCGTGTAGACGAGTGAGCCAGTCATTGCTGCGAATGACAAGATATCGCCCCAGATGTTGGAGCTTTTGCAGTACGAGTGGTACTAAGAAATGATAGAAGGTCGCTAGTCACCAAGGATGAATGACTAGGACATGCGGCTTGTTTGCTACCCCGATGCGAGGTCATCAGATAGATTGATTCCAGTTAGAGACGACTTCACGTGGAGACGTTGAGAGTCGACAGAGATGATCGAATGTCGGCAACCTATTATTCCAAGTTTAAAGTATTCGGAAAGACATGCAGGCAATTCTATGGATCCTCTAGAAGAATGAAACCCTAACACTACATAATGACCGTGTGAAAGCCTTTGAACCTTAGGGTTTGCGGCAGTTCCGCGGCGCCATTAGTGAGGCTTGGGTTTACCCTTCTACGGCTGGACCATCGATGCTGTAGTACGTACTCGATACTGTTAAACTGTACCCAAGATGTTGAGCTCTTGGGGGATTATGAGGTTTTGACAAATCGATCGGATGGTTCGACTTCATTCGGATGCCAGGTGGTGAGATGCATTCTTGGGAGACTCCAGATACGAGGATAGCTATAGGAGCTCAGTCCATGCAGCCACGACGAGATGAGTCCAAAGCAGTCGACATTAGAGAAAGTGGAGTACGAGGTTCGTACGAGATCTTGATGAGACGATGTTCCACTCGGACAACATCAGAGATGCGATACGCATGCCGAGACATTGTACTTGGATATACCTTCCAGAAGGAGTCATGATGAGTATGCAGCCGTTTCGGAACGAGAACAGATCTAGTAAAGGACGATGACTTCCGGACAGTTCGGCAGAGATGCGATTTGGGAGAGACCTCGACAGGACCTTTCTGGAATAAATTACGAGAAGACTTGGACCCAGGAGTGGTCATGTTATGCACACCGGCAGGCCATAGTTCAGGATCGTCGACGAGATATGCTATGAGTGACCACGACAGTTGGCCAGAGGTTCTTAGAGGAAGTGCTTGAGCGGGGACTATTCCGCCATATTTGATTTCGGTATTTTGGGCGATCTATTCGCATGATTGATTTTGATGATTGGGTTTCATGATATTTGTTTTCATGGACCATGGTTGCACCTGCTGAGTATTTGCGATTTTGCAAAGTTGTTGCACTTGATCTCGTTTTCGTGCCTTGGTTTCACACGTTTATGATTTTATGGGTTTCATACAGTTGAGTTGATTTCGTGCGCATACGCACACGATTTGGTTTTTGCACTCGGTATGATTCGCATATGCTTGCAGTGCAGTGATACGCATTTTGTGCACTTAGATGCACTGGACTTCAATTTCGATTATGATGCTCGATATTGTTTTTGTACACCTTGTGCACCTGATTGGATCTTGCGCATGTTCGGCGCTTGATATTGGATTTCATGATTTCGTGCATGATAGATGCACCTGCCTTGGATTTTCGCGCATGTTGAGCACATATTTTGAGATGCGATTTGGTGCACACTAGATGCACTAAATCGAGATTTTTCGAGCATGTCAGATGCACCTGATTTTGCTGTCAGGCACACACGTTGCCTATGACAGATACTTCGTGCACATCCGATGCACTTAGATCTTGTTTCTGTGCACTTGTATGTCACGTATATGGATTTGATTTCCGTGCGCACCAGACGCACGTAGTATTCATATGCATATTTTGGGATTAATTTCTTATAGAGCAGTACGTTTTTATGATATTTATATATATAGATTTGATATTTACGTGTATAGTTTCGAGTTATATCATATTGGTATTGTATTGGATTTGACATTTGTGTCTTTACCATGACTCCGATAATTGCGAGATGCTTGACGGAGTTTTGATTTTGAGTTATATGCTCATTTTTCTTGCGCATGAGCTGCGCTACGATTTGTTTTATGTATTTATGATTTCGGAGCCCCAACGACTTGATAGTTTTGCTTAGGTGTTTTAGTAATTGGGGGGAGTTTTAATTTAAATTCGGGGACCGAATTTCTTTAAGGGGGGAAGATTGAAACGTTTTGAAAATCGTTTCGGTGAAATTTCAGAAAATCGGTAAAATAAGGGGGTTTTCTGTAAAAAGTCAAAATACAAATATCTTTATTATAAAATTAAATATACATATTCTAGCTATGAAATTGCTAGTATTTGGTGTTTATTGAGCCACTGATGAAATTTCAAATTTTCCGAAATTAATTATTTTAATATTATTTTAAGCCGTCAGTAAAACATTTAATTAGGGAAAATTACAAATTAGAATGAGTTGAAACAATTTTTGTGCATCATAACACATTAAATAAAATTTTAACATGTTGTTTTTGAAACAAAATGAAACTGCCAAACGGTGTTAGAATTATTGAAGAAAAAAGGCTTTTTTTGATGAGATTAGTGTAAATAGATATTGGGGTATAACATTTATCATTTTTTTCTCACCCACACTCACCCACACCCTCTCTCCTCCCCACCTTGTGGCTGGCCGAAATTCGTAGGAAGACCCCCCCCAAAGTTTGCCCCAATTCAAGTTTAAAAGAAAAGAAAACAATAAATTTAAAGAATAAAAGATTATATAAGTATGTGCTTTGACCTTGGGTTGACTTCATATCATTTTCCCCACTTGACTCTCTCTCCTCTCTCCCTCTCACTGCTGGAAATTTCAGCAGCCCTCTCTCAAAAAAAAATCCCACCCAATTTGCATAAAAAATCCACAAAAATGCTTCAAAATCCAAACAATTTCAAAGCTAATTCCAAATCCAACTCCTATCCATTTTTCCTTAGCCTCTCAAGCATGGTTTTTGGTGAAAAGTTTTCAAATTGGAGGTCAAGATTTTCATGCTAGATCTCAAATCTTGTGAGGTAAAAATCTTGAGCTTTTTGTTAATTGTTGGTTATTGCTTTAATCTAACTTAATTAGGATATAAATTGTGGTTCTAAGTGAAAGTTTTGAAATTCAAGAGAAGAATTTGAATGCAAGTTAGGGTTTTGTGAAATTGGTGTATGGTTGTGTGATGTATTTAGGCTCTTATGACATGTTAAAACAAGATTAGTAGCTAGTTGTTAATGGTTAGTTTAAAAATTGTGTTAATTATGCTAAATTGCTAACTAGGTTTTTGAAATTGGATAAATAATTGGGATTAAAAATGCGATTAGGTTTTTCATGACTTCATTAACATTATAAAGTGTAGTTTAACACTTTAGTTCATGGAAATCCAACCTAAATTGTAGTTTGTGCATTTTTGCTATAAAATTGTTAAAATTTGGGTATATTGTAAACTAGAATTTTGGGGTTAATGAAATTTATAGGGATTAAATTATGGAAATTGTTTTTATGACGTATTTAAGATATTTAATAAGTATTATAGCCGCTAGATTTGTTTAAACGTCGAGTTTTGTACTAAAACGGGTAACTTTTGCTTGCTAGATTTTCGGAAAAATGGCTTTTAAGGTGAATTTGGGTTTTTTGTGAATTTTAACCTATTTTATATTATAGTTAGTGTTCGTGGATGCGGAAATGAGTGTGTTTGGGTTTTCTCGATGGTTTGATATTTGTACATCGACATCGAGGGTTGGTTTGACTATTCTTGCATGCGTAGGCGATAGGTTTTGACCTATGCGTGATACGCGCGCCGATTTGATTTTCGTATGCCGTTTCGATTTCGAATTTGGTTTTAATGCGATACGGTGCGTTATGATATGTAGGTACTCCATGTGGACTTCGAGATGGCAAGCAAGTGCGTGGCGACGTCGGCACCGGCGAGCGAGGACCAGGTGAGTAGATTTATATCTACGGGGAGAAGTCGTGTGGATGGCGTATAGCACCCCCGCAGTTCGTGGTGATGTATACGAATACGTATACACACATATATTTTGGTTATATTTTATGTTGATATAAGACTTGATGGTAAAGGTAGATTCTAGGTGTTCATGGATTAGTTTAGTGTTAGTTGAGAAACCCTAGAGTAGTCCTTACACCTACACACGCACACACACACATGCATACATCTATGTTATTACCTGTGCGTATATGGCGAGATGTGTTTATGTGTTCACCTGGGTATGGGACTAGGTGTTCACATACTGGTTTTGCAGATGATACTTGGGATTGAGATGAGATTTGAGTTGAGGCCGTGAGATCGGTGATATGGCAGGATTCGTACTTGAGATACGTCCTGATGTTATAGCGGATCTTTGGATGACGATGCCATGTGAATAGTGATTTTAGTAGTGTACTAGACGTAGGTCAGTACCCCAGATGATGATCTTGATAAGGAGGATACCAGATGAACACTGTGTTGAGTATGATATTGACCCGTACCCAGATTTGGGGATGCCGTACGACGGATTTACGTACGAGCTATATATTGATGATTGATCCGCACTCTTGACTTGGGATGTCTGATTTTAGATATGGTATCGGATATGATATTATTGAGGCGGGATCACCGACTAATATATATAGAGGTATGTATATGTATCGACTCAGATATTAGGCGGTTTCCTTACCTGTAGTTCAGCTTGTTAATTCTGCCGTATAGTTCAGTGTAGTTGATAGACTAGATTAGACTCCTACCTATTTCAAAACTAACGAATCATGGGTATTTTAAAAGACAGGTCAAGGGATTCTACGGATATTTCAAAAGACGTATCTTTTCTTAAAAACACCATAGCCCTTATTTTCAAAACACCGCGATTCGTGTTATTTCAAAAGGCACTATTGCAGGACTTATATTAGTGTAATGCAGATTAGTTATCGTTGTGTCTAGTATTCAGCTCCCGCACATTATTACTGTTGCTCCGCATCGCATACTTACATTGTTATTTCATATTGCATTGTTGATATTATGCTGTTAGGACACCAGCACCATTACCGATGATGCGTATGTACCACGTACACTTACTTGTCGGCTCACACATATCTTTATCGGTAATTGCCATGTCACGTACACCTTAGAAAATATTATTGCTTAATTTAGCTTGATAGCTAGTAGTTGACATGATATTAGTGTATTTACCTTATTTGCCAGCTTAGATATTGTAGTTATTACATGTCACTTCATGCATACTGTTATTCATTGTTATGCCGTATTCATGAATTCTCATGCCTATATTCATAGTTTTACATGCTATTGATGATTTGGATTCGGATTTTCATGAAATTTTCTGGATTTGGGGGAAAACCGAAAAACTTATATAAGCTTCTTTCCTCTCTTTTAAATAAAAAGTGTGGTTTTCCCATGATGTATGAGTCGTCCACCATGAGTTTGCTGATGGATTTCGAGACCCGATTCGAGAAGATGGATGAACCGTTTCGGGTATATGGTGGGCCCGGTGCGGTACCCCGGGGCAAGAAGATCGTGTTGTTGACGTTGAGTCTGTGCAGGGGAGCACGACCGACCGGTGATATTACCCGACGCGTCGGATATCCGGAGGATACCGTCGTGGTCATGAGATGGATGGTAGGGGCCGGCGTGGGCTAACGGCGCCCTAGTCATTGTGATTGAGACATTAAGATTTCGAGATATTGAGGTACAGAGACTGTGATACAGAGATATCGAGATATTGGGATTATGTTTTGTGCCGATGCTAGGCACTGTTTTATGCTGATTTCATTATGATACCTCATTTTTAAAATACAGAAATCTCACTGACTTATGACAGCAGTTTTCTTCAGTACATGCATTCTGTTTCATGCATTCATACATCATCCATATGATACATTGCTACCTGAGGCACTGACACGGGCACATGGGATTACACTTGGGTTAGATATTTGCCCTAACCATGGTTATGGGTTGCTGGTTATATATTTGAGAATTATATATTATGATCGTATGACCTAGGATTGCGTCATACATGCGATTTTTATTCGTAAATGTTTTTCTATTCACGAGTTGGCAACTCACCCCCGTTATGCCCCAGTTTCTTGCAGGTTTGCCGTACAGGTTTCATTACGGCTTTGCGGGCACAGTTTCATTCGGGTGACTTATTAGTAGGTGGGTTTTTTGGTATCTTACCCATCATATTACCTTGTATAATATTATTCAGTTGTATCTAGTAAATTCCATCAACCAAACATGTATTTATTTTGAGATAGAGACCAGTGATGTTATTCTTTCGACCTTAGAGTCACGCGTTATATTTCTGTGGATTTCTTGTGGTTTTGAGTTTCCTTTAGAGTTTTGATCTTCGCCCTTGGCGTTGTATATTATATTACTTGTGTAGTTGTGACCGTCGATTGACGAAGAGCTAGCTCCCGCTTGGGGATGCCTTTTATTGATTTCGTATACTATTCATGTTGTATCCCGTTTGGGGGCCAGTATTTACAAAGGAGATTCTGCCGAAATTTTCAAAAAATATTTGATGTTTTTAAAAAAAATGCATAATTCGGCTTATGCTAATAAAACTACTTGATTTAAATTGGTTTTTCCTTCACTATACTACTTTTCTTGGTTTGGATTTCTGGGTTTTCGGCTTACTTAGATTACGTACGCCTCGAGACGTTTCGTAGTTTAAGTGTCGGTCATGTTCCGTACTTTCGGGACATGACACTACCCCACTAGCAAGACAGCACTGAAGTAACCTGGGTAGAAACAGAACATACAGGAAACCAAAACACCAAACAATATGAATAACAGAGCAAATCTGAGTCAACTCGGCGTTGACTTGGCGGCGGATCCGCAGCACAAGCACTCTATTGCCGCGGATCCGCGGCCAAAAAACCGAGTTGGAACATCGTATTTTCCCAGTATTCTTATATTTCCCTACTGTGAATTTTAAGGCATATCAAATAATTTTTTAGACATGTTTAAAATTAACAGAAACTGTTAGGGGGTTAGGGTTTTGTTTTCGTGTTTTCCGTCGATCGAACCTCTAATTAGTTGCTAACAAGCTAGTAATGATTTAGTTGGCTCTGATACCACTGTAAGTCCATGTCACGCACTCCACGAACTTGCGGGGAGGCAGAATATATGAAAAACGATTATCAAAGCTTCGTAACACGGATTTGAGCGCATGAATCGTTTCTAAACCGTTACTAGCAAACTACGAAAGGTTTAACTACTCGGATTCAAAGTTATACCTCACGTTACTTGTCCTTCGGGTCTTCATCACGGTCCTCCACTCCTCGTAGGCTCCTTGGAACATCGGCACCTCAACGGCCTCCTCGAATCAAAGATGATCCACCCGAAAGCTCCTACGCCAAGCTTTATCTCTAACTTGAGATAACTAGGTTGCTCAAAGTGCTAATCTAAGCTACTTAGGGGATATAGAGTGAGGTTATGGATGTATTAGTCTAGCTAACCCTTGATCTCAGCACATGAGAGGTTAGGGTTAGGGTTTCAAGAATGAGAGCTTGAGGAGAGAGAAGGTGAGAAAGTGAATTACTTTGGATGAATGAAATCATTTGAGTATATATGAAACATATGATATTATTAAGTAAATAATAAATAAAGCATTATCATCATGTTTCATTAATACCCTAAGTGATTCATCATATGAGTCATATAAATCATTAAATGAATCATTAACTCATTGCATGAATCACTACATGACTCACTAATCCAATTAATGCAAATGCCACCTTAGCCCCCAAGTCACCATGCTTCTAGAAGCTTCCCAGAAAATTACGAGAATGCCCCTCCAATCCGTGAAAACACGGAAAAGCTTTAGACTGTATAAATGCAATAACCTGATACTAGAATCTGGCTTAAACCAAAGACGGCTAGTAAAAACTTTCCGAACGCCGTACGTGCATTTAAACACGTATGCGTCCGAACCCTTGTCGTAAAACTATACGACCTCTATATCATTTTACCTGGAGCAGGGAAACTCTCTGTGTGGGACTCTAAAGACTCGACACTACGATGGCAGTGGGTTTAACCACAGACCGCAAGCGGCACTAGCTGTACGTAACGGTCCCCAGGTAGATGTCGATAAGAAGGCCGATGAGGAAAAACATCCGAACTCCTACTGAGCCTGATGTGACAATCTCCGTACAGTCCGGTCTGTTCGTCTAAGACTATCGCATATCGAGACTAGGGGGCGGCAAGCGTCAGTCCTCTAATAGCTGTATAAGTCGTGTCGGAGCGTAGCCCATTACACCCTGAGAAACTACTGGAACTTACCAGTAAATCTCGCTTTCCCTTGCCAGGGACTTTGCGTAATGGCTCTCTGACACAGCGCGATATCAACTCCCAATACCGGGAGAGACGAATCATGTCTAACCGCTACTGCCTCCAAGTGCTCGGGACTGCACCCAACCGCTACCTGTTTGCACGACTCCTTTGAGCCGTGGTAGGGTAGCAATCTAAGAACAGTAGGACACACTCGAGGCGAAGTAGCAGTGTCAAGTCTGCGGACTATGCTGTACTCATGTCATCTGGGAACTGTTAACTGACGATGGGTATAATACCAACCAATCAGTTCCCCTGCGAGTCATGTCCGGTGTACCCGTAAGCTAACGAGCACCTATATACTATCTTTAGTACGACGTACTGATGGCTGTGGGACAGACCATCTCCCCAACTGGGATGAGAAGCGTACACACTAGTCTACGCTGGAGTATCGATGCCCTGTCTCGATAATCCTACGACTATAGACAAGTATAGGATGTTGCTTATAGACTACCCAGCCCCCACTAGTGTGACTACCATCAAAAAGCTGGTAATCAAGCAAAGATCCTATAGGCTCTACTAATATGTATAAGTGATACGTTACAAGAAACATATGCACATATTAAAGTAGACACAAACCAAGTAGCATACTACCATTTTTAGCAAGACTGTATATACAACTGTGAATATTCCAAGCTTCCATTAAGTAATATACATACAAGTATAATACAATAATGGCCCTTAGGGCATATACACTAACAATAAGTTGTAATATTTTTTTTGCGGGGCACATCCAGGTTGCGGTTGTTGCCACCGTTGTATTATTTTTTTTTTTTACTGTTTTTGCTCCTAGGATAGACCCAAGGTGGGGTGCATAAACTACCGGGTATTTCGAAGTGCTTAGTGGCCTACTCACGTTGCTGAGGGAGACCGCTTCACTTCGGGTACTGGACGGGTAGTTTGCCATACCCGTAGGGTCTGGGGTGGGGTAATGGCTATTCATCACAACTGTGTAATCCGTCTTTTCTTACAGGCTCAAAAGAAACGCGGATTGCTTGCATATCCAATAAAGTTTATCTGTGATCTGGAATGCCTATTATTGCGTCTGACGATTGTACAATATCTATATATGATAGCTATTTAGATGTCACTTATGTTTTACACCCGCACTAGCCCAGCCCCCGCTTTGCCGTTAGTTAAGTAACCTAACGGGTGATGACGGGACCCCGTGGCGAATACGGATGGCATAAGAGGACGTTCTATTTTCGTTGTTATCTGTAATTATAGGTTAAAGATGGGACGCATTATTTTTAATGCAAAGAAAAATAAATCCTAAAATGAATCGTTGGATCAATTTCTAAAACCACTCGGTTTTCTTCAAAAAGCAATTTTTAAACGCGGAGCTTAAACCACTCCTTTTAATAAAGGCTGTCTTGGTTCTTTCGATCAAATCAAGTTCACTACGTTAACGGTTTTTTTCCAACCCTCCGTCGTTTCAAATAGACATCACATCGTATTCATGCTATGCTTGTTGGCCTACGTCAAGGCATAGTGGATGGTAGCAGTGTGGCTTGCTTATTTGTTGCATAGATAGATGCATTAGTATAGGACAGACGTACAGCCTTATTGGCCTACGTCAAGGGCATGTACGATGTACCTAAATTAGTCAGGACAACGACGGGTAGAACTTGACTTGCGTCTTATGACTTGTTGGCCTACGTCAAGGTCAATAAGAGCTTGGGGTAAAAATCACATCGGGAGTTTCAAACATAAAGGAAACTTGCAGATTTAGCATACCTTCTGGAGTGTGGTGACTAGAGTGGGTTCCATCTAGTACATCATGCAATGATAGTTGGATCCTGATCCCACTGATGAGTAGGATTACTCTCGGGAAACTTTCTCACTTAACAATCAATACTATAAACCAAGTAGGTGTCCAGAAAGGTGTTAGAGGGGCTACGCCTCCAGGGAAAAGAGGTTATTTAATTAAGGAACTTCGCGAAAGCGTTGGAAAACCTCCCTCGAAGTACCAACACCGGCCTGGCTGAAAGGTTAAGCAAGTATTGTGACGTGTGATTAAATCCTGACTAGTTCTTCTTTTAGGTTTTGAAGAAAGATTTGAGGGAACAGTGGGAGCCATCCTGTTTAGATAAACTGATAACCAATCTAAACTTGCAAGAAGCATATGCTGAGTGTTTTCTTTTCTCTCTCTCTAGCAGCTACCATGACAGGACTAAAACTATTACTTGAAAAAAATATACTGACCGGGCAGAACTATAAAGATTGGCTAAGGAACGTCAACATTGCACTGACTTATGACAAAGTAGCATATGTTACCACCGCTGTTCCTCCCCTTATCCCTGGACCAGATTCCTCAGTTGTGGACAAGAAAGTTCGCAAAACCTGGGATCTAGATTGTGAGCGAGCTAAGTGTATCGTGCTGGCGTCCATGAATAATGAACTCCAGAAACAGTACGAGAGTATGGATATTGTATCCATCTTTCTCCATGTTAAAGAATTATATGGAGAGCACTCCCGTATCGCGAGGTACGAGACCTCAAGGAAACTCTTCCAGATTAGGTTAGCTCCAGGATCGTCTGTAGGAGAGCATGTCCTCAAAATGATCGGCCTCATTGAGGAACTCGCAAACCTGGGATGCGTGCTAGAGAATGATTTGTATATCGACTTGATTTTGCAGTCCCTTCCCCACACCTTCTCTCAGTTCGTGCTTAGCTTCAACATGCACGAAATGGAAGCTGGTCTTCTAAAGCTCCTCAACATGTTGAGGGTAGAAGAGACCTCCTTGAAAAAGAAGAAGACCCCCGTTCTGTATGTTGGCCAATCATTCTCTTCTAAATCTAAAGCGAAAGCTAAAGGGAAGAAGAAGATGAAAGCCACCAAACCGAAGGGTGGGGTCAAGAAGGTACAGGGAAAGAACAAGGCAGGAAGGATGAAAGCGGATATAAACGAATGCCATTATTTTCACAAGCAAGGGCACTGGAAGAAGGACTGTATGGCCTTCAAGGCAAAGGACACGAAGCAAGCTGTTGCTTCTGCTTCAGGTGTGTTCGTAATCGAAAATTGTCTTTCAGTAAACTCTACATCATGGGTACTTGATTCCGGTTCTAGTTCTCACATCTGTAATTCATTGCAGGATCTGAGAAATAGTAGAGTACTGGGGACAGGTGATATGACTCTCCGGATGGGCAATGGAATGCATGTAGATGCTATTGCAATAGGGGAGTATCACCTAGGGTTGACTAGTGGGCACATTTTGGTGTTATACAGCTGTTTTTGTATTCCCAGTATGTTGTGTAATATTATATCAGTATCTTTGTTATCTAATGAAGGATATAATTTTGCGCTTGAAAGAAATGTCATGAACATTCTCCTAAATCAAGAACTGATTGGGTATGGTACACTGGAAAACGGCATATACATACTTAATCAACCTCGAATTTTCAATATTCAAAATACACTTAAAAGAAAGGCTCCAGATTCAAATCAAGCCTTCCTATGGCATTGTAGACTTGGTCATATAAACAATACAAGGTTGACTAAGTTACATAAAGATGGATATCTATATCCGTTTGAATATTCATCATATGCAACTTGTCAATCATGTATCAAAGGAAAAATGACCAAATCTCCGTTCACCGGACACGGAGCAAGAGCTACTGAACTCTTGAGACTTGTACACAGTGATGTATGTGGTCCAATGTCTACACATGCGCGAAGCGGTCACTCCTACTTCATCACTTTTACTTATGACTTCTCTAGGTATGGACATGTGTTCTTAATGAAACATAAATTTGAGGCCTTTGAGAAGTTTAAGGAGTATAAAATGAAGTAGAGAAACAAACTGGTAAAAGCATCAAGGCACTTCGATCTGATCGAGGTGGAGAATACTTAAGAACCAGTTTCCTTGAATGCTTAAAAGAGAATGGAATTCTCTCTCAGCTTACTCCGTCTTATACACCTCAGCATAATGGTGTATCAGAAAGGAGGAATCGCACGTTATTAGATATGGTGTGTTCAATGATGAGTAGTGCTGAGTTGCCACTTTCCTTCTGGGGATTTGCTCTAGCATCAGCAGCATAATTATTGAATAGAGTTCCAACTAAGTCTGTGCCTACCACTCCATATGAAATGTGGAGCGGGAAGAGACAATATCTCAAGTATATCAAGATATGGGGGTGTCCGGCATATGTTAAAAAGCATAGACCGGACAAGCTCGAGGCTCGATCGGTTTTGTGCAAGTTTGTAGGATACCCTAAACATTCAAGGGGGCACATGGTCTACCACACTGAAGAACAAAAGGTGTTTGTCACTCGCCACATTGTCTTCTTAGAAAGCGAATTTCTTGCAAAAGAAATTAGTGGGAGCGCGGTAGAACTGGAAGAAATTCCAGAATCTCAAACTGCTACCGAGGACTTAGAAGAACCTCAGATTTCAATAGAACATGACGAACCAACACCACTCCGCAGATCTAGTAGGCTTTCACATCCTCCTGAGAGATACTATGGTTTTCTTCTAGATGGGGATCGAGAGGATTGCATCATCGATGATGATGCTCCTACTAGTTTTCAGCAGGCTATCACGAGTATTGACTCGATGAAATGGCTGGATGCTATGAGATCCGAAATGGAATCCATGTACACCAATAAAGTATGGACTTTAGAAATTGCTCCTCTTGGGGTGAAACCAGTTGGATGCAAATGGATCTTCAAAAAGAAGATTGGTGCACTTGGACAAGTGGAAACCTACAAAGCTAGACTCGTTGCAAAAGGTTTTCGTCAAAGACCAGGATTGGACTATGATGAAACCTTTTCACCTATAGCTATGCCTAAATCCATTCGGATCCTGCTTGCTATTGCTGCCTTCCATGACTATGAAATCTGGAAAATGGATGTAAAAACAGCTTTTCTAAATGGACATTTAGAAGAGAGTGTTTATATGGATCAACCAGAAGGTTTCTTAGACAGTAGGAGCAGCGGAAGAGTGTGCAGGTTGCTTAAATCCATATATGGATTAAAGCAAGTATCGCGAAGTTGGAACATCTGCTGTGATGAGACAGTCAAAGAGTTTGACTTTATCAAAAATGTAGATGAACCATGTATTTATAGGAAGATTGTAGAAGGAGCAGTAGTCTTCCTCGTTTTGTACGTCGACGACATACTACTGATAGGGAATGATGTCCTTATGCTACAATCAGTAAAGCTCTTCTTGTCACAGAAATTCTCCATGAAAGACTTGGGTGATGCAACCTACATTTTGGGCATTAAGATCTATCGTGATAGATCTAATAGAATGTTAAGACTTTCACAGTCCAGGTATATTGACACTATACTAAAGAGATTTAGTATGGAAGATTCCAAGCGCGGTAATATGCCCGCTTGTCACGGGATCACCCTCTCCAAAGAGATGTCTCCAAAGACTGATGAAGAGAGGGATCGCATGGGCATTATACCCTACGCTTCGGCAGTAGGATCTATAATGTATGCGATGTTATGTACAAGACCAGATGTAGCTTACGCACTTGGTGTGGTAAGAAGGTATCAGTCTGACCCAGGTGAGAAACATTAGATAGCGGTAAAGAACATTCTCAAGTACCTGAGAAGGACTAAGGAGATGTTCTTGATTTACGGTAATGGGAACCTCCAGGTAGAGGCTTTTACCGACTCCGGCTTCCAAAGTGACAAAGATGATTCTAAATCCATTTCGGGTTTTGTGTTTACCCTCAATGGAGGGGCGGTATGTTGGAAGAGTTCCAAACAGGATACCGTCGCAGACTCAACTATGGAGGCTGAGTATATAGCTGCTAGTGAAGCCGCAAAAGAGGCTGTCTGGATGAGAAAGTTCATCTCTGAACTTCAGGTGGTTCCGTCCATTGCCAATCCAATACCTTTGTATTGTGATAACAATGGGGCTGTAGCATTGGCGAAGGAACCGAGGTCCCATCAGAAATCCAGGCATATCTTAAGGCGGTTTCACCTGATCAGGGAGATCGTTGATCGTTGGGAGATCGAGGTACGGAGAGTGGACACAAAAGACAACACGGCAGATCCATTCACTAAGACCATCCCTCAAGTTCAGTTCGAGAGGCTGTTTGAGATGTTGGGCATCTGGTACTCCAGCAACTGGATATAGTGAAGACAGTGGGTACTCATTGCGCCAATTATAGGCCCTAGTGCAAGTGGGAGATTGTTGGATATATATGCCCTAGAAGCCTTCATTGTATAGGATGCTAGGGATATGTATGTACATGACAGTCTTGCTTAATATGATAGTACGCTATTTGGTTTGTATTTATCTTAACATATGATATATTTTGCGTAGTATTCATACATATATACATGTTGATAAAGCCCATAGGGTGTTTGCCTGACTACCGGCGTTGTGATGGCAATCATACTAGTGGGAGCTGGATAGTCAATAGGCACATCCTTAGATGTCCCTGGTCACAGGAGTATCGAGACTGGGCATCGATACTCCAGAGTAGACTGGTGTATACATATCTAGACCCTGAGGAGGGGCGATGGGTTGGTCCCGCAACCATTGGTGGAGTGCACCTAAGATTGTATACAGATGCTCACTGGGTGTGAGTACACCGGACAGGACTCGCCGAGAACTGACTGGATGGTATTTATACCTAACGTCAGATAGCAGTTCTCAGGTGACATGTGTGCAGATAGTCCGTTGACTTAATGCCATCATTTGGCTCGTGTGAGTTCCCACTGTGCTTTGATTATTACCCTACCACGGTTCAAAGGAGTCGTGCAAACAGGTTTTAGTTGGGCACAGTCCCGAGCCACGTGGAGGCAGTGAGTGACTGTTAGGGATTCATCTCTCCCGGTATAGAGAGTTGATATCGCACAGTGATCGGTTGGTCATTACCATAAGTCCATGGCCAGGGCTGATTGAGAATTACTGATAGATTGATCAGTAGATTCTCGGAGGGTGATAGAGCCATACCGACATGACTTGTACGGTTATTAGGGGTTTGACATTTACCACCTCCCTAGACCATACATGCGATACTCTTAGACGAACAGACCGGACTGCACGGATAATGTCACGGACAGGCTCAGTAGGAGTTCGGATGGGTTTCCTCATCGGCCTTCTTATCGACATCTACCTGGGGACCGTTACGTACAGCTAGTGCCGCTTGCGGTCTGTGGTTAAACCCACTGCCAGCGTAGTAGTCAAGTCTTTAGAGTCCCACACAGAGTTTTCCTAACTCCAGGCAAAACCATATAGAGGTCGTACGGTTTTACGACAAGGGTTCGAACGAATACGTGTTTAAACGCACGTACGACATTCAGACAGTTTTTACTAGACGGCTTTGGTTTAAGCGAGATTCTAGTATCAGGTTATTGGATTTATAAAGTCTAAAGTTTTTCCGTGTTTTCACGGATGAGAGGGGCGTTCTCGTAATTTCCGGGAAGCTTCTAGAAGCATGGTGACTTGAGGGGTTAAGGTGGCATTGTCATTAATGTAATTGTGACTCATTATGTATGATTCACTATGTCATTAATGCATCATTAAATGCTTAATGACTCACATAGTGAATCACTCATATTCATTTATGAAGCATGATGAATAATCTCTTATTATTCATTTTATTGATATTTCATTATGCTTGATATATTAAGTGAGAAGCAATTTCATTTCATTATTCTAGTTCACCTTCTCTCTCCTCAAGCTCTATCTTTCTTCAAGCTCTAATCCTACCACTCATGAGTTGAGTACAAGGATTAGAAAAGACTAAACATCCCATAACCTAACTCTATATGACCTAAGTTCCTTTGATTAGCAACTAGAGAAACTTAGTTACCTCAAGTTTTGAGGTGAAGCTTGGATTAGGGTTCTCGGGTGGATCATCTATCACTTGGAGGAGTCCGAGGAGGACGAAGAGATCGTAAAGACGAAGGACACGTATCACTAGGTATAATCTCTTTACATAGTAGTTTAGAACTTCTATGGTAGTTGTTAATTATCGTTTAGCAAAGATCTTCGGTTAGTCGATGTATGCTTCAAGAACAAGATTGTTTTTCATATTTCCGCCTCTCCGCAACTCGTGGGGTGTTGCACATCGACTTACTTCGAGGAGTACATAGCCTTTAAAAACTGGTGGCAGGGATATGTTGCCCACCGACAACACGTTCAACGAGTGAAGCGCAAGGCTCATCGGGAACAGAAAAACACGACAGATGAGCGCAAAAGAGCCACTGGCAATTGTCACATAGTCGACACTAAGGGATCACAAGTTATCACCTTTGGAAGTGACTCTGACGAAGAAATCGCCCTCAGCCCTCTCTTCAAGGAATCCACCCCCGACACAAAATATGCGAAGATTTGCGAGAAAATCTAGCTGCGTAATCATACGTTGTCCGAAAAATCTCGGACCTATGACCGAAACGTCGTTAAACTACTACAAACCCACGGCATCCCTAGGCTGACGTGGTAAAAAAAACGGTATGTCCGTAAGCGAGATGGGCACGGATGAAAACCCGAAAGGGCTCCGTGAGTAAAAACAGCGGGGCTACCGGCGAGTGTTGTGAAAACTCGAAAGGGCGCAATCTCATTAAAAGGCACTTGCAAGGGCCTCTCGACTTTTGAGGAGAAAATACCTGCGTGAGATCCTTACGACTCACAAGGGAGCAACACACTTAGGGATCCCCACGATTCCTAAGGAGAATTTACACTTACGATATCCTCACGACTCGTAAGGAGAATTCCCCTTTGAGACCCTCACGACTCATAGGGTTCAAAAGTCTTAAGCTACATGGATCTGAACCTGTTCTTAAGCCATCACAACCCACAGACTACCCTACAAGCATCTCGACCCTTGTATACAAACCACGGGCATGAATAAACATTTCGCTAACAAAGTCTCATCAGAGACTGGGGATATGCTCATATGGCGAACGACACTTGTAAGTCCTCTCGACTTATAAGAAGAAAACACTCTTGTAAGATCCTTACGACTTATAAGAGACCATACACTTAAGAATCCTCATGATTCTTAAGGAGAAAACGCACTTACGAGATCTTCACGACTCGTGGGGAGAAATACCTTTATGAGACCCTTACGGCTCATGAAGTCACAAGCCTTACTCGACAGGATCTTAACCCTGTTTGCTAAGGCACCTTTGTTCGAACTGACAAAGGCAAATAATGATTCGCTCCTGGCAATATCCCAGTTGTAGCGATGTTGATGCCTAAATCGATATCAAATCCCAAACTCGCAGCGAAAAGCCAGCGATCCACAAATGCATATGAAATAGCCGAAATGATGGGGCAACTTGCAACAAAATCAGCAAGTAAAAATTTATGCATACAAAATAGTCGAAATGGTTGGGCAACTTGCAATAAAAAGCAGCGAGTAAATAAAACAAATAGCCGAAATGATTGGGCACCGCGAAAAATAGCCGAAATGATTGGGCAATCGCGACTTTCGCGATATAAAAAGCTGAAATGATAGAGCATCGCGGAAAGAAATAAAAAAAATGAACGATGAAACTTTTTGCCCTACATGTGAGATCACATCGATCCCTGTATACAATCCAGGGGCACAAATAAAGAGGGAACCGTACCTTCCCCCCAGGCCCCATCCGAAAGAGAGCCAAATCTCGACAGTTCACAGACAATCTAGAGACCACCTTGACATTCGTCTCGTTACAACAGACGCAACGTCAGCAAAGCGGAGTGACGGCAAAATCCCAGCTCCACCTCAGCATTCGTCTCGTTACACCAGACGTAATGTCAACAACGACGTTCCTTCGCAGTCCAGCAGGATGCAGATGCAACGTCAACGAAAGACCCCATGGTCAGCAAAGCGGAGTGACGGCAAAATCCCATCTCCACCTCAGCATTCGTCTCGTTACAGCAGACGCAATGTCAACAATGGTGTTCCTTCCCAGTCCAGCAGGATGCAGATACAACATCAACGAAAGACCCTATGGTCGAAACAAAGCGGAGTAATGGCAAAATCCTAGCTACACCTCAGCATTCGTCTCGTTACAGTAGACGCGATGTCACCCAAGCGTTCTTTCTCTAACAGGATTCGGACGCGCCAAAGCAAACGAAGCAAAGGTCAAATTCCTAGCTTCGGAGTCTTGACGGCAACTCATATAAAACCTGAAAGACTATTGGAGATCATCCCACACTAGCGCGGAGTGGTCACGACCTCGACATTCGTCTCGATACAGCAGACGAGATGTCACCGCAGCGTTCTTCCTCCAACAGGATTCGGACGCGCCAAAACAAGGAAGCAAAGGCAATATTCCTGGCTTCATGCTCTTGACGACAACTCAAATAAAACCTAAAAGACTATAGGAGATCATCCCACACCAGAGCGGAGTGGTCACCACCTCGGCGTTCGTCTCGATACAGCAGACGAGATGTCACCCCAGCGTTCTTCCCCCAGCAGGATTCAGACGCAACAATCAAACAACGGAGCCATGACAAAATCCCTAGTTCCAAGCCTCAACGGTTCACCAACAACCTAAAGACAACCGCGACATTCGTCTCATTACAGCAGACGCAATGCCAGCAAACGAAGCAAAAGACAAATTCCTAGCGTCACAGTCTTGACGGCAACTCATAGAAAACCTGAAAGACTATCGGAGATCATCCCACACTAGCGCGGAGTGGTCACCACCTCGACATTCGTCTCGATACAGCAGACGAGATATCACCGCAGCGTTCTTCCTCCAACAGGATTCGGACATGCCAAAACAAGGAAGCAAAGGCAATATTCCTGGCTTCAGGCTCTTGACGGCAACTCATATAAAATCTGAAAGACTATCGGAGATCATCCTTCACCAGCGCGGAGTGGTCACCACTTCGACGTTCGTCTCGATACAGCAGACGAGATGTCACCCCAGCGTTCTTCCCCCAACAGGATTCAGACGCAACAATCAAACAACGGAGCCACGAAAAAATCCCTAGTTCCAAGCCTCAACGGTTTACCAACAACCTAGAGACAACCACGACATTCGTCTCGTTACAGCAGACGCAATGCTAACAAATGAAGTAAAGGCCAAATTCCTAGCTTCAGAGTCTTGACGGCAACTCATATAAAACCTGAAAGACTATCGGAGATCATCCCACACTAGCGCGGAGTGGTCACCACCTCGATATTCGTCTCGATACAGCAGACGAGATGTCAGTGTAGCGTTCATCCTCCAACAGGATTCGGACGTGCCAAAACAAGGAAGCAAAGGCAATATTCCTGGTTTCAGGCTCTTGACGACAACTCATATAAAACATGAAAGACTATCGGAGATCATCCCACACCAGCGCGGAGTGGTCACCACCTCGACGTTCGTCTCGATACAGCAGACGAGATGTTACCCCAGCGTTCTTCCTCCAGGAGGATTCAGACGCAACAATCAAACAACGGAGCCACGACAAAATCCCTAGTTCCAAGCCTCGACGGTTCACCAACAACCTAGAGACAACCGCGACATTCGTCTCGATACAGCAGACGCAATGCCAGTAAACGAAGCAAAGGCCAAATTCCTAGCTTCAGGGTCTTGACGGCAACTCAAATAAAACCTGAAAGACTATCGGAGATCATCCTACATCAGCGCGGAGTGGTTATGACTCATCGGGGCTCCCAAACTGAGCCTAACCTCAAGTAGAAAGCGGCATGGCAAATTTCCTAACGCTTGCTCTTCCGACGGTCAAACTGCCTAGGAAGATCGCTTGAAGACGTTTTGTCCAGCCCCCGAAGGGATCAGAGACACGACAGTTGTAAGGCTACTCGAACAGCAAGATTGCCTATCGAGGAATACATCAGCCAACGCGACGGTACGACGGGAAAAACCTAGTACCACAAACCCTAACGGACCTCTGTCGTAAAGAGCAGAGGTTAACTTTGACGTTAGGACATTCTTGTAAGAACTTCGCGATTCGTCTCGACTCGTAAGGAAATTAGTATCTTTGCGAGAACTTCTCGATTCGTCTCAACTCCGAGGAAATCGGTGTCCTTGGCAAAAACCTCGATTCAGGGAAATCAGCGTTCTTGACAAGAGTATCTCGATTCGTATCAACCCGCAGAGAAATCAGTGTCTTTGCAGGAATATCTCGATTCGTCTCAACCCCAGGGAAATCAGTGTCCTTGGCAAAAACCTCGATTTAGGAAAATCGACGTCCTTGACGAGAGCATCTTGATTCGAATCGACCCGTAGAGAAATCAGCGTCTTTGCAGGAATACCTCGATTCGTCTCAACCCTAGGGAAATCAGTGTCCTTGGCAAAAACCTCGATTCAGGGAAATCAGCGTCCTTGACGAGAGCATCTCGACTCGAATTGACCCGCAAGGAAATCGGTGTCTTTGCAGGAATACCTCGATTTGTCTCAACTCCGAGGAAATCAGTGTCCTTGGAAAAAACCTCGATTCAGGGAAATCAGCGTCCTTGACGAGAGCATCTTGATTCGCATCGACACGCAGAGAAATTAGCGTCTTTGCAGGAATACCTCGATTCGTATCAACCCCAGGGAAATCAGTGTCCTTGGCAAAAACCTCGATTCAGGGAAATCAGCGTCCTTGACGAGAGCATCTCGATTCGCATCGACCCACAAGGAAATCAGTGTGTTTGCAGGAATATCTCGATTTGTCTCAACTCCGAGGAAATCAGTGTCCTTGGCAAATACTTCGATTCAGGGAAATCAGCGTCCTTGACGAGAGCATCTCGATTCGCGTTGACCTACAAGGAAATAAGTGTCTTTGCAGGAATACCTCGATTCGTCTCAACCCTCAGGGAAATCAGTGTCCTTGGTGAGAATCTCCCGATTCATTTCGATCCACAAGGAAATCAGTGTCTTTGCGAGAATCTCTCGATTCGTCTCGACTTGCGGGGAAATTAGTGTCCCTACGCATAAAGAAAATTCTCTTGTGGGATCCTTACGATTCTCAAGAGAAAAACACACTTAGGAATGCTCACGATCCCTAAGGAGAAAATACACCTACAAGATCCTCTCGACTCGTAGGGAGAAAAATATTTATGAAACCCTCACGGCTCATAAAGTTGAAAAGTCTTAGACGGCAGATCTGAACCTGTTTCCTAAGCCATCGCTTCTTATCTCGATTCAGGGAAATCAGTGTCCTTGGCGAGAACCTCTCGATTCGTTTCGACCCGCAAGGAAATCAGTGTCTTTGCGAGAATCTCTCGATTCGTCTCGACTTGCAGGGAAATTAGTGTCCCTACGCATAAAGAAAATTCTCTTGTGGGATCCTACGACTCTCAAGAGAAAGCACACTTAGGAATCCTCACGACTCTTAAGGAGAACATATACCTACAAGATCCTCTCGACTGGTAGGAAGAAAAGTCTTTATGAGACCCTCATAGCTCATAAAGTTAAAAAGTCTTAGGTGGCAGATCCTAACCTTGTCTCCTAAACCATCGCTACCCTATAAAGAGTTCAAGATGAACTGTTATCTACCATCTATGGGCCACACTTGCCAAAGCTTCATGCCACTGAAATGGAGAAGTTACTCATGAGCATATAAACTACTTCACGCCAGAGTAAGACCAAAAGAAATAGAAGAGTGCGGCTCGTGGGGCTGAGGGTTTGGAACTATATTCCTTAAGAGTCGAGATTAAGTCAATGATAAATGACGATGCTTGTGTCCGCTCGTTATCTTCTCAGATCAAGATTCTGAAAATTATATACCAACCCGAAACTGGTCATACGCCATGCATAACTCTGTACTACTTCACCCACATACATACTTACGTGGGCAAAGTAGTGGGGGGACATTTGTTCCCGCTGAAAATTTCTTCACAAAAGGACCCAAGGTATTAAATGGCAGCGATACACTTAAGAAAATGCGAACCAGTATTCTCCGGGCTATATTTTGACAAACTACCGAATGAGAAACAGCTAAATTCTGATGGTATCCAAAGAGTCTCGAAAAATCCTTCGATTTGATATATTATGGGCCTCATAATTCATCCGAGATCAAAAGTTATAAGGCATCACGTGCCCACACGTGACCGGGCATCACATCCCCACACGTGACCGAGCATCACGTACCCACACGTGACCATTTATAGGTAAAGCCTGTAGGCACTGAATAAAATAAATAATTTTATGGGGTCATGAGCCAACACGTGATGGACCTTTAAAAACCCACTGAAAGAGATTAAAAGATATAATACAACAGCAAGGAGTACCCCAATGGGGTATCACATGCCCACACGTGACCAGAGGTCACGTGCAGACACGTGATAGGTTCCTAAACTCTATGAATTAATAGAATTAAATTCTAATTAAATAATCAAACAGTGGGGCCACGTGCCAACACGTGATAGGCTTTTAAACCTTCTGAACTAATAGAATTAAATTCTAATTAAGGGAAATCGAAAACCCTAATATTACCTTAGATCTTTCCAAACAAAAAGATTGCATTCTGTGAAAGGGAGCACCGTTGGATTAAAAATCCAATGGTGATTAAAAATCACCAATTTATGGAAATATTTTATACAAGGAAAAATTTCCCTAAAAATTTGCCATGAACAACAAATAAAATATCTTTTGGATTAAAAATCCAATGGTGAATAAAATTCACTGAGTGATCTAAAAGATCATGTTGGTTATAAAAACAACCAAAATCTTTCAATGAAAGATTCATTAATCAAATCGATTCTTTTCTTTCTCCTATAAATAGGTGCCAAGAAAAGAAGAGAAGTGAAGGGGATCTACTTTTTTGGGGAGGGAGAAGAACAGAGAGAAAAAAGAGAGGAAAATTTAATTCTCAAGAGAGAGAAAAAGAGAGGAGAATTTAATTCTCAAGAGAAAAAAGAGAGGAGAATTTAATTCTCAAGAGAGAAAAGAAGATTTCTTCAAAAGAGAAAAGAAACTCTAGGTGAGAAAGGGGAAAGAGATCTAAGCTCCATAAAACAAAAGAGAATTTAATTCTCAAATTAAGAGTTTAACTCTTCTGAATAAGAACTTAGTTCTTCCTTTAGTTGAAGATCTGCAGAAGCAGATCTCCCCACAAGTTGAGAATTTAATTCTCATCGGGGAGATTCTGCCATGCAGATCCAAAACTTAGAGGAAGAATTGAGTTTAAGGAATTTAATTCCCCAAAATTCATAGGAATTTAATTCTTCTAAAAGAACAGAACTAGGGTTTAACCCTATATGAGAATTTAATTCTCCCAAATAAGAATTTAATTCTTCCACTTACATAGGAATTTAATTCCTCTAAAACAGAATTAGGGTTTAACCCTACAAAGAATCTAATTCTTAAAATAAGAGAATTAAAGCTCTTCATGCACGTAAAGAACTTAGTCACGTGGTAACACGTGACCCCCATCCTCAATGATCAGAAAAGAAAGAACAAGACTGAGTCACGTGCCCCCACGTGGCCCCTAAAACAGATCCCTCAAAATGAGAAAGAAAAACTTGGAGGCAATGCCCTACATGCTCCTACGCGACCCTCAAAATAAAGGGAACAAAACCAAAGGCAGAATCAATTTTGGGCGTCCTCACGTGACCCCTTAATAAACACTTTAATAATCAATACATGGATACCCATCACGTGCCAACACGTGATGGGCTGAAGACTAAAAGTGTTTAACACTTATTTGAATATTCTGAGAGTAAAATAAAGGAGGCCTGGCCCCATCTTCAGGCGCCTCACGTGACCCCACGCCACCACCCCATTTTTAGTGTTTAACACTATTTTGAGCATTTTGTCTCCAGTGTTTAACACTGTTTTAAAGCGCATCACATGGGAACACGTGATCGCCAAATATCTCCTAGTGTTTAACACTATTTTAAAACCAATCTATCCCAAATTGGCTAAGTCTTCCAGAGATAAGACTTCCCTTTGAATGAGCCTCAAATATATCCTTGCCTTCCAAGATTGATCATCTCATATGGTATATGAGTGCTCAGCACTCAATAAAAAATAAAGACATGGTCAGAGTCCAGACTCATGTTTAACATTGCTAAATAATGGGGGGTTGAACCCAGACAAATGTTCAACAGTCCCAACAAAAGTCCAACGCTTCAAACTTAATTGGACTTAGCCCAAGTTGGCCATAAGTCCTCAATTCAGATTTAACTGAGCCAATATGCTCATAATCGAATTAATTGATCTTAGTCCTAAATTGGACTACAGATTTCCCAATCAAAATCGGTTCAAGGGTACATCTCTTTACTCCTCTGATACATGTCGTAGTAATCCTTCAACGTCTTCAGAGAGGTGACAGGTCCTGACAACTATACATTTCATAGACTATGACGTCTTTAAACTGTACTGTGGGGTCCTTAAGCCCACGGACTATGATGTCCTTAACCTCGGACTGTGGGGTCCCTTTAAACCCACGGACTATGATGTCCTTAACCTCGGACTGTGGGGTCCCTTTAAACCCACGGACTATGATGTCCTTAACCTTGGACCACCATGTCCTTAAACTGGTAATCGACCGCAATGTCCCTAAACTAAATAATAGAGCTTAAATGCTCTCTTGTTGGATCTAAATGATCCCGTTAAGTTGATCTTAGTCTAAAATTAGACTAACGTATCTTTAACAAACGTTTAAGTTGATCTTAGTTTCAAATGAGACTAACGTATCCTTAAATCCAACCCCAAACCCAAATCTAAGAAGATACGGATTTGGACTAATCCACGCCCTATGGGCGACAACATAAATTAGTCTCCGTATACAATCCACGGGCAACCAAAAACAAAACAAACACCCACGACACGAAGTGACCATCTGGAGAAGAAGAAAGTGGTTACCGCGACGCGGCAACGTAATTAACTGCAGGGGCTTACGCCTGCAGGGAAGAGCGTCCCCACAATCAAAAATCCCTCAAATGAGGGGGAATCTGACGAAGTCTGCTATATCGGCCGTATCCGTCTAAACCTTCGATACACGGTGTCATAAATCAACTTGACATCTTCGAAGAGGTGGACGGATAGCACCAATTAGCATCTGCCCCCAAATTCAGGAAAGACGGACCTACGTGGTCGTGTCTCCGTGTTTCAGAGGAGAACAGAGCTCGACGCCCTTGATGAAACCCGGCTCATGGAGCAACAAAACCGGGAGGCTTACAAAGCAAAGATGGCGTGCTCATATGAGAGATTGACTAGGCCGAGAACATTCCGCCAAGGCGAACTCGTGCTAGTGGTCAAGAGACCTATGATCCCCAATCGTGCCAAACGGGGAAAATTTGAGCCGAACTATGAAGGCCCGTACATCATAGACAAAGTTTACCAGGGTGGAGCCTATCTACTCATGGACATGCATGGTGAAAGACCTTTCAGGCCAATAAATGGTCGCTTCCTGAAAAAATACTACGTCTGACGAGTCACGGCCTAAGTCAACGATAGATGACGACGCCTATGTCCGCCCGCTATCTTCCTAAGCCCAAACTCTATAAGTAGTAGCCGGCAAACGGACCGAAACGTCCTTAAACTAACGATGGACCACTATGTCCTAAAACTGGCTATTGACCGAGACGTTGATAAACTACTACGGACTGCAGCATCCCAAGGCTGACAAAAAAATATAAATAAAATAAAAAAAAGAAAGAAAATGGTATGTCCCTAAGCGAGATGACCACGGATGAAAACCCGAAAGGGCTCCGTGAGTAAAAACAGCAGGGCTACCGGCGAGTGTTGTGAAAAACAGAAAGGGCGCAATCTCGTTAAAGGAAAATTACACGGTCCTCTTGACCTTATGAGGAGAAAATACCTGCGTGAGATCCTTACGACTCACAAGGGAGCAACACACTTAGGGATCTCCACGAATCCTAAGGAGAAGTTACACTTACGAGATCCTCACGACTCGTAAAGAGAATTCCCCTTTGAGACCCTCACGGCTCACAGGGTTCAAAAACCTTAAGCTACAGGGATCTGAACATGTTCTTAAGCCATCACAATCTCCAATGCTGCCCTACAAGCATCTCGATATCGACTCTTGTATACAATCCATGGGCGCGAATAAACATTTCCCTAATAAATCCCCACCAGAGACTGGGGATATACTCATATGGCAAAAGATACTTGTAAGTCCTCTCGACTTATAAGGAGAAAGCACTCTTGTAAGATTCTTACGACTTATAAGAGACCATACATTTAAGACTCCTCACGATTCTTAAGGACAAAACGCACCTACGAGATCCTCACGACTCGTAGGGAGAAATACTTTTATGAGACCCTTACGGCTCATGAAGTCAAAAGCCTTAGTCGACAGGATCCTAACCCTGTTTACTAAGCCACCTTTGTCCGACATTGACAAAGGAAAATGATGATTCGCTCCTGGCAATATCCCAGTTGCAGCGATACTGATGCCTAAATCGGTATCAAATCCCAAACTCGCGGTGAAAAGTCAGCGATCCATAAATGCAAATGAAATAGCCGAAATGATGGGGCAACTTGCAACAAAATCAGCAAGTAAAAACGTATGCATACAAAATAGCCGAAATTGTAAGTGCACGGCGGCGCCCTGGCCGTCAATCCGGCACCGGAATGCGGAAGCGGTGATTTACTTTAACTTTTCAAACCGGCACCACCGCGCACTATAAACCCGGATCGTGCCATTAAACTAGTCCGAGCTAACTACAAGATGGGGAAGAGAGATATACCGAGCGATCCGTGTCCTCCGGTCTTCTCGCCGTCGTCCCGATCTCCTGCGGAATGTCCGGTCTCCACCTCCTCGCCGGAAGGGCACCACGTCGCCTGCTTCTTTTACGGGCTCCCACCTCTATACCGAGGCAACTCGGGCATGAAGTTGGCGAGTCGACGTGCCCAAGATTTGCTGTAGAATGTAGTGTAGAACTTGTGTCTCATTTGGGGTAGTGGATGTTGCCTTTGGTGGAGGATAGGAACTAAGACTTTTTTGGAGATGAAAGTTTGGGAATTTTGTAGCATGAAAAGAGCAAAATTCCCACACCCAAAAATTTGGGCAGCCCCTCCTTGAGCTAGGCCGGCCATGGTCATGGGAGAGGAGAGAATGAGAGAGGGAGTGAGTGAAAAGGTTAGCCACAAGAATAATGCAAGTGAGAGGAATGGTCATCATGCAAGAATTATCATCACTAGCAAAACCAACACACCAAACCCACCATCATGACCCTCCATCATCACTCACAAAAGTCAAGTCATCATGGAGTCAAAACAAGTCAATGGGTCAAGGGATGGTTCAACCATCATGATCCAACAATATGCAAAGACCCCCTTCCAAATTACTTATTTACACAAATGCAAATAAGCCCTCCTCCACCAATCTTCGGCCAATGAAGGATACAAAGAAATATGGCCGAAACGGAAAGCAAACTGGCAACTCCAGAAAACTGGTCCCGTAATAAATTACAGGAAAACCCCGATACTGTGTATACACACCCGCATCTGTATTCCGACCGGATACAAATGCAATGAGACAAAATCTACACTATACTATACTAGGATCCGGCTTAAACCAAAGCCGGCTAGTATTATCCGTCCGATCCTGATCCGTGCAATACCGCACGTATCTGATCGAACCCTACCATATATCCATACGGCCTCTAGTACTAACCGTCCGATCCTGATTCGTGGAATACCGCACGTATCTGATCGAACCCTGCCATATCTCCATACGGCCTCTACAGCGTTTCGCCCGAAACTTGAGTAACTGAATGTGGGGGACTCTAAAGACTCGTCAATACTATGGCTGTAGATTTAACCACTAGCACGTCAGAGGTATTAGCCATACGTGATGGGCTACCAGCTATTGACCAAAAGGGACGTCGATGAGCGAACTCATCCTGACACCCTACTGAGCCTGTCAGTGACAATATCCGTACAGTACGGTCCGTTCGTCTATGAGCATCGCATGGCGGGCCTAGGGGTTGGTAAAAGTCAGACCCGCAAAAGCGGTACAAGTCGTGTCGGAGTGTAGCCCAGAATACCCTGAGATACTGCTGGAATACCTACCAGTAAATCTCCTGCCTTGGCCAAGGAATTCGTGTAATGGCTCTCCTAGACACAGCGCGACCTCACCCCCAATACCGGGAGCGACGAACCTCTGAAGATCCGCTCACTGCCTCCATGTGGCTCGGGACTGTACCCAACTAAAACCTGTTTGCACGTCTCCTTTGAGTGTGGTAGGGTAGTAATCAAAGTACAGTGGGAACTCACACGAGACAAATGACGATCCCCAGGTCGATGAACTAACATGTACACATGTCACCAGGGAACTGCTATCTGACATCAGGTATAAGACCAACTAGCATGTTCCCGGCGAGTCCTGTCCGGTGTACTCATAACCCAATGAGCACCTGTATACATCTTAGGTGAACCAACTGACACCAGTGGCTTGTGAGACCGGCCACCGCCCCTCGTCGGGGTCTCGACTATATACACTAGTCTACTCTGGAGTATCGATGCCCTGTCTCGAAACTCCCACGACTAGGGACCTTTTAAGGATGTGCTTATAGACTACCAGCTCCCACGTATATGATCGCCCTCATACTGCTGGTGTTCAAGCAAGAATCGTAGGGGCTCTATTAACGTGCAATAGTGACCTGTAAGGTCACCTAAAGCAGTACACGATGATAGAGATAAACCAGATAGCATACTATCATCTCGAGTAAGACTGTCCTATCGGGATAGGTCCTCCCTCAATCATTGCAATCATGTGCCTGTGATCCAATAATTGACTCTGAGGGCACTATCTCCAATAATCTCCCACTTGCACTCAAGGCTAATTATTGCGATGTCGCATACTCACAGCCCGTGTGATACCGAACACCCAACTCCTCTACTAGTCAGTCTCACAAAGCTCGTTTGCGAAACTATTGCATTCGAGGAATAGCCTCAGTGAGTGGATCCGCTTTGATGTTTCTTTCTATGTCTCTCTATATCTCAAGTTCGCGGAGAAAGTCATCTCCCAAAATGAGCAATACCTGTCTTAGAATGTGTCTGGATGTCTGATGGGACCTAGCTCGTAAATAAACTCCAAATCCAAACTTCTTAAACTGTATCGTCAACTGAACTTAATCGGTATCCTGCGCCATGCCTCCCTCAGTATTGCCTTGGACCACCTGTCCAAAATACTGCCCCTCGTCAGAAGGAAAAACTATAACTCTGACAACCTCCTTGTCGTCCAGGTCACCTTGGAAGCCTGGAATGATAACTGTCTCCCGAATGAGGCTGTTGTTATCATATCCCTAGAACATGCACTTATGTTCTAAAACTGCTTCCGACTGCTTCTCCAGGATTGGATCAATGTCAACTTATTGCATCTAGTGCAAGAACAACATCTGGTATGGTACTTGACATCTCATGATTGACTCAATTGCCTGAGCAAGTGATCTGCCAATCATGCACATCCCTCTCCCTTTTAGTCTGTAAGACACCTTTACAGAATTTGACTCCATTACCTGCAGGTACACTACCGTGCCAGGAGTCGTCCATTCTTAATACTCTTAGAATGCTGTCTTAGTACCCTTAATTGGGAAACCATCCAAATCTAGATCTAAAACCATAGATCTAGTAACTAGTATGTCTGATATAATGTCCAAGTCCTATGTGGAGAAAACACTGTGTAACGACCAAAGTATAACCGATCGTAGTATAGGAATATCACTTCCTACTCTGTGTACGTCATCCAAATACCAGGACATCACACCCTACTACCTTCTTAACAGATCCATCCCCTATTCTGATGAAGTCAAACCTATGACTGTCACATCAGAAATAGATGATCTATCTCCGCTATATCTGCTTTAGTTTATAAATAGACTTAAGTCACCTGTCCACCAATGCTTCCGCTGCTCCAACTGACTACGACAACCCTCTGGCAGAGTCATATACACGTACACTTCTAAAGCTGGTTTAGAACGACGCTATACTCATCCTCCTGCCAGGTCTCACAGTCTGGAACAACAGCAATGGCAAGTCTGGGTAAACAAGAACTTCCCTGTCACCGTCCTTGAGGCTACCGGAGTACCTCTCGGGTGCCTGAAGTTACCCACCTTATCTGCAGAGTGGCCAATGGAATGCCAAACCAGATTGAATCTTTAGGTTCCTATCAAATCTTCAATAATCGGTTGTGGTTCTGGAATCACTTCCAGTTCTACCATACTCCCACTACTGTTTTCTGAAAAATCCATTTTTAATAAAACTGTGGCGAGTCTAGAACAATATCACTATTGATCTTCCAGATGGTAGAAAGTCAACCCTTGTCATAGCCTGGGTCAACCCACAAACAGCCATTACAGAAACGTGCCTTGAGTTATCCAGAGTCTGGTTTTAAGCACAAACCGGACAACTCCCCGTACCTTAACATCGTTAAGATATGAACTGTTCTATATCCAATACAGAAACAGAGGCACTGATTTAATTGAACCAGATTCAAATCATGCAGCTGTCTCCAGTGCATGTCAACTAAATGGAAAGAGGCCGATCAGTGTTACTCAACTTAGGAATGCTTCCAATTATGAGTAACCCGAAAGGGAAGCAAGTTCTCTTAATCACTACTATCAACTGAATACCATACTCAAGTATCTACATTTTCGATCATCTTGAAAAATCCTGATACTTGCAATACCTGGTTCTCTACTTTATTCAAATACCTATAACTTCTCAAAATTCGGACCCTGTGTTTCCACGAAACACCTGTCTAAAAACTAGAGAAGTCATAAGTAAACCGAATATAGTACGAGGACCAACCCCTCTGTCCTGATGGACCCTGGACAACATACAATACTCTGTATAAGTCCCTTGAGTCTGATAACTCAATCCCTGTGTGTCGTAGGTTGAAAACTGTACTTATGGTCATGAAGAATTACACCGCTGTTCAATGCTCCTTACCTAATCATCCACTGATATAGGTAAATTTCATAGACATAATATCAAAAAGGTATATCTCACTCTATAAAAATAGACGTACAGATATATCAATTTGAAATTGGTGCATAACAACGGATATTCAAAACCAAATATTTGCCGTCCGGCAAACAACCTAGGTGACTTCCTCAAATATCATCGATTACAACGAATCTCGATATAATGAGGATGATCACCTAATTCCCAATAACTTACTCCCACTCATCATCTGTAAAACCATACAGATGTGAGAATCATACCTGGTAAATACATACCCTGGAGTAAGTGTCTAATTGGGAAATCAGTTTTCCTTTAACAGTACACAGCGAAACTGAAACATTGAAGTGTTTCGATGGGGTATCCCGGTATTCCTAGTAATGTCTCTTCTATTATCCATATTCACAACTGTAACCGTGTAATTCTTTGCCATCTTTCCAAACCCCTTTCTATGTCTTTAGTCATTACCTTTTGTACACCCCTTTAGGCCAAATGGTTTTCTTCCTTCCCTACCGTTCGGCACCAGCCTATGGTTTGGAAGAAGACTATCCAATAAGCATAATGGGTGTATTGTCCTAATCCTAGGAACACTCGCAAAGCGAGAGAAGGCGAAGATAAAAGACAACCGAATAAACCTTATTCCTATTTCTCCTAAACCAGAATCCATCCCTGAACTGGAACAAGTTCCTTTCAAGTTCGTATATAACCATACGATGGAGTATCCAATAAACTGTGGATCTTCATAGTGATACGGAGTGTTCTGGAGAAATACAAAGGTGATTTTAGGATTGGCGAAGAAATACTTGGTTTGGTCATGAATAGCAGTCGCAGTTTACTTTGCCCTCTTACTAATCTCTTGCTTTGTCTTAACTTAATACGTTATTTTCTTCATTCCCCACCGTTCGGCACCAGCCTAAGGTTTGGAAGAGGACTATCCAATTTGCGTAATAGGTGTACTATCTCCTAAGCCAAGGAGTACTCGCAATCTGAGAGAAAAGGTAAAAGGAAAAGACAACTGAATAGTCCTATTCGTTTTCTCCAGAACCGGAAACCATCCTCGAATTCCTTCGAGTTCGTATCTAACCATACGATGGTTTTGTCCAATGGAAGTGGACGTTCGTAGTAATACGGGGTGTCCTGGAGAAAAGGGTAAAAGTAGGAGTGGCAATGAGGCTAGCAATTCTGACAATCCAAAAACCAGTGTTTAAGAAGGTTCGGTCAACTTGGTCATTGAGTCATAGTCTTAGGGTCGGGTCAATGGTCGCTGCCAAAGAGAGAGAGAAAAGAAACACTCAGTGTGCACTCTAACCTAGATCAGAATGGTTACCAATTTATCTAATCTGGAAACCTCCCACTGTAACCTCAAATTCTCCTCCAAACCTGAAAGAAGAATTAGTCGGGGTCACCCGAGGAGTAAACTAACTCATCAGTGGGAATCGGGATCCAACTATCATCGCATGATAACGTGACGGAATCCGCTCACGTCATCACACTCCAGAAGGTATGTGCATATCTGGCAAGTTTCAGTTTCTTTAGAAACTCCCGATGTGATTTTTGCACCATGCTCTTATGACCTTGACTTTGGCCAACAAATCATAAGTCACATGTCAAGTTCTACCCGTCATTCTCCAGGTTAATTTGAGCCCACCCGCACAAGCCCTTGACTTTGGCCAACAAGGCTATACGATTTCCCCAAACCAACGCATCTATCTATGCTGCATATGAATACCCAACAGCTACCAAACACTGTACCTTGACTTTGGCCAACAAACACAGCTTGAATACTATTGACCACCCATATGAAACGACGGAGGGCTACGAATAGTTTCTGGCGAAAACCTTTAACGTAAAGAACTTGATATCGTTGAAGGAACTGATAGCTTTTTAAAATATAGTGGCGAAAACCATTGCTAAAGAGGTCATTCCCGGTGAAGGGATCTCGGCTCTTTCCCCGTAGAATGAGGTGCAGGATATTCCAACTGAATACCACGGTGCAAAGCAAAAGTAATCCGCTATAGTGAAGTTAATGTCCTGACGCAAACTTCTGTCCAAGGGGTCACTCCCGGTGAAGGGATCTTGGCCCTTGCCTCGTCGACTGAGGAGCAGGATATTCCAACTGAATACCACGGTGCAAAACAAAAGTGAACGTCCTTGCAATAATAGCTTTTTGAAAAGTGTTCCAACAACATCAGATTAGGTTTGTTTTTAACTTGCATTGATCCGAATCAACGCAGTCCCATCAATTGATCACACCACAAAGAACGAAAATATATTGATGTACGTATATGCCATCCGCATTCGCCACTGGGTCCCGTCATTACCCGTTAGGTTAGCTAACTAACGACAGAGCGGGGACTGGACTAGCGCGGATGCAAAACATATGCAACATCTTCTAATATATATCAATATATAATTTTTGCTCAAAGCGTGATAAAATGCAACATCACAAAAATGTACAGCATCACAGAACAATACAGATATCTGGGATCCCCAGGTTTCACAGAGCCGCTACTGAAACCCGACGTTCCCCTGGTCGTGTGGATAGCCTGTGCAATGAAATCCTAGACCCCTACGGGCGCGGCAAGTTACCCGCCAAAACCTGAAGCGAGGCAGCCCCCTTCAGCAACGTGAATGGACCACCGGCACTTCACGGAATCCGGTAACTTGGGCACCCCTCCTGGGTCAACCTGTACCCCCTACGAGTGCGGCGAATAGCCCGCCAATTCTAGAGTGAAGCCCCCTCCATCTCAATGCCATGAGATGCGGGCCCGTTGCTCTCTAGAACCCGGCTATCCGTGCACCCCTCCGCGGGGTAATCCTAGTACAGAAAGTAAAATATACATACAACGGGTACATCGACCGCAACCTGGTCGTGCCCCAAAAGAATAATATACAATTAGGCAGTGACGGCAGTCCACATGCCGGACGCTCGCCCCGCAATAACAAATGTACATAATACAACAAAAACTATACTAGCATTGCATCCAGGCTATCCCCCATGACCAATCCGCAACATCACAGCACAACACAGAACATCATCGTGAAGGTCACGTTCGCAAATCTGTCTAACCGGGCTATAGCAGTTAGACAGGATTTACCGATCATGTGACATTCACGGTCGCAGATATAATGTAAATACTGTGAACTAATGTGTTTAAAATATCCGATCGATCAAATTTACCAAGTGGGCCCCAAAGCACTACTATAGCACTTAAAGAAATTCTGGGCCCAAAAAGAATATTCCAAAACCCCAATTTCCCTGTCCAAGAACCTCTGTAAAAAATTGGTCCAGTGAAGAGGCTAAGTGGCGGCGGAACCGCGGCCCAAGCATGGGTTTGGCCGCGGTTCCGCGGTGGTATGGTGAGATCACCCGACCAAAATTTCATAGAGTTCTTAGAATTCCCTTCACAGTATCCTGCAACTACCTGAAAAATTTTTGGAGCCAAAAAAAATTGGACAGAACTGATGCAATTTGAAAATGCAGTTTTGGAATTTTGTTCGATCGGAAACGTAAACACTTTAGACCAAGCTAGACTAGGTTAATGGAGAGGCTCTGATACCACTGTAAGTGCACGGCGGCGCCTCGGCCATCAATCCGACGCTGGAATACGGAACCGGTGATTTACTTTAACTTTTCAAACCGGCACCACCGCGCACTATAAACCCGGATCGTGCCATTAAACTAGTCCTAGCTAACTACAAGATGGGGAAGAGAGATATACCGAGCGATCCGTGTCCTCCGGTCTTCTCGCCGTCGTCCCGATCTCCTGCGGAATGTCCGGTCTCCACCTCCTCAACGGAAGGGCACCACGTCGCCTGCTTCTTTTACGGGCTCCCACCTCTATACCGAGGCAACTCGGGCACGAAGTTGGCGAGTCGACGTGCCCAAGATTTGCTATAGAATGTAGTGTAGAACTTGTGTCTCATTTGGGGTAGTGGATGTTGCCTTTGGTGGAGGAAAGGAACTAAGACTTTTTGGGAGATGAAAGTTTGGGAATTTTGTAGCATGAAAAGAGCAAAATTCCCACACCCAAAAATTTGGGCAGCCCCTCCTTGAGCTAGGCCGGCCATGGTCATGGGAGAGGAGAGAATGAGAGAGGGAGTGAGTGAAAAGGATAGCCACAAGAATAATGCAAGTGAGAGGAATGGTCATCATGCAAGAATCATCATCACTAGCAAAACCAACACACCAAACCCACCATCATGACCCTCCATCATCACTCACAAAAGTCAAGTCATCATGGAGTCAAAACAAGTCAATGGGTCAAGGGGTGGTGCAACCATCATGATCCAACAATATGCAAAGACCCTCTTCCAAATTGCTTATTTGCACAAATGCAAATAAGCCCTCCTCCATCAATCTTCGGCCAATGAAGGATACAAAGAAATATGGCCGAAACGGAAAGCAAACTGGCAACTCCAGAAAACTGGTCCCGTAATAAATTACAGGAAAACCCCGATACTGTGTATACACACCCGCATCTGTATTCCGACTGGATACAAATGCAATGAGACAAAATCTACACTGTACTATACTAAGATCCGGCTTAAACCAAAGCCGGCTAGTACTATCCGTCCGATCCTGATCCGTGCAATATCGCACGTATCTGATCGAACCCTGCCATATATCCATACGGCCTCTAGTACTAACCGTCCGATCCTGATCCGTGCAATACCGCACGTATCTGATCGAACCCTGTCATATCTCCATACGGCCTCTACAGCGTTTCGCCCGAAACTTGAGTAACTGAATGTGGGGGACTCTAAAGACTCGTCAATACTATGGCTGTGGATTTAACCACTAGCACGTCGGAGGTATTAGCCATACGTGACGGGCTACCAGCTATTGACCAAAAGGGACGTCGATGAGCGAACTCATCCTGACACCCTACTGAGCCTGTCAGTGACAATATCCGTACAGTCCGGTCCGTTCGTCTATGAGCATCGTATGGCGGGCCTAGGGGTTGGTAAAAGTCAGACCCGCAAAAGCGGTACAAGTCGTGTCGGAGTGTAGCCCAAAACACCCTGAGATACTACTGGAATACCTACTAGTATATCTTCTGCCTTGGCCAAGGACTTCGTGTAATGGCTCTCCTAGACACAGCGCGACCTCACCCCCAATACCGGGAGAGACGAACCCCTAAAGATCCGCTCACTGCCTCCATGTGGCTCGGGACTGTACCCAACTAAAACCTATTTGCACGTCTCCTTTGAGCGTGGTAGGGTAGTAATCAAAGTACAGTGGGAACTCACACGAGACAAATGACGATCCCCAGGCCGATGAACTAACATGTACACATGTCACCAGGGAACTGCTATCTGACATCAGGTATAAGACCAACTAGCATGTTCCCGGTGAGTCCTGTCCGGTGTACTCATAACCCAATGAGCATCTGTATACATCTTAGGTGAACCAACTGACACCGGTGGCTTGTGAGACCGGCCACCGTCCCTCGTCGGGGTCTCGACTATATACACTAGTCTACTCTGGAGTATCGATGCTCTGTCTCGAAACTCCCACGACTAGGGACCTTTTAAGGATGTGCTTATAGACTACCAGCTCCCACGTATATGATCGCCCTCATACTGCTGGTGTTCAAGCAAGAATCCTAGGGGCTCTATCAACGTGCAATAGTGACCTGTAAGGTCACCTAAAGCAGTACACGATGATAGAGATAAACTAGATAGCATACTATCATCTCGAGTAAGACTGTCCTACCGGGATAGGTCCTCCCTCAATCATTGCAATCACGTGCCTGTAATCCAATAATTAACTCTGAGGGCACTATCTCCAACAGAAATGGTTGGGAAACTCGCAATAAAAATCAGCGAGTAAATAAAATAAATAGCCGAAATGATTGGGCACCGCGAAAATAGCTGAAATGATTGGGCAATCGCGACTTTCGCAATATAAAAGCTGAAATGATAGAGCATCGCGGAAAGAAAAATATATAAAATGAAACTTTTTTCCTTACAGGTGAGATCACATCGATCCCTGTATACAATCCAGGGGAACAAACAAAGAGGGAACCATACCTTCCCACCAGGCTCCATCAGAAGGAGAGCCAAATCTCGACGGTTCATCTATAGCCTGGAGACCCACAACAGCGTTCCTCCTCATTCCAGCAGGATTTGGACGCGACAATCAACCTTGGAGCCATGGCAAAGTCCCTACTCCAAATATCGACGGTGCACAGACAACCGAGAGTCAACCCCCGACTCCGTGAAATGCGGATAAAGTCAACTCTTGACTCCGTGAAATACGGATAAAGTCAACCAATCCCGGTCTTGTGGAACACGGCTAATGTCAATCTCGACCCCGTAGGAAGAATCCAGAGCGGATCCTGGTCCTGTGGAATACGGCTAATGTCAATCATGACCCCGTGGGAAGCATCCAGAGCAAATCCCGGTCCCGTGGAACACGGCTAATGTCAATCCTGACCCTGTGGGAAGTGCCCATAGAAAATCCTGGTCCCGTGGAATACGGCTAATGTCAATCCTGACCCCGTGGGAAGCACCCAGAGCAAATCCTGGTCCCGTGGAATACGGCTAATGTCAATCCTGACCCCGTGGGAAGCGCCCAGAGCAAATCCTGGTCCCGTGGAACAAGGCTAATGTCAATCCTGACCCGTGGGAAGCGCTCAGAGCAAATCCTGGTCTCGTGGAACACGGCTAATATCAATCCTGACCCTGTGGGAAGCGTCCAGAGCGGATCCTGGTCCTGTGGAACACGGCTAATGTCAATCCTGACCTCGTGGGAAGCGTCCAGAGCGGATCCTGGTCCTGTAGAACATGGCTAATGTCAATCCTGACCCCGTGGGAAGCGCCCATAGTAAATCTTGGTCTCGTGGAACACGGCTAATGTCATTCCTGACCCCGCCAGAGCAAATCCTGGTCTCGTGGAACATGGCTAATGTCAATCCTGACCCCGTAGGAAGCGTCCAGAGCACATCCTGGTCTCGTGGAACACGACTAATGTCAATCCTGACCCCGTAGGAAGCGTCCGGAGCACATCCTGGTCTCGTGGAACACGGCTAATGTTAATCCTGACCCCATGGGAAGCGTCCAGAGTGGATCCTGGTCCTGTGGAACATGGTTAATGTCAATCCTGACCCAGTGGGAAACGCTAAGAGCACCTCCTGGTCCTGTAGAACACGGCTAAAGTCAATCCTGACCCCGTGGGAAACAGCCAGAGCAAATCCTGGTCCCGTAGAACATGGTTAAAGTCAATCTTAACCCCGTGGGAAATGCCCAGAGCACCTCCTGACTCCGTGAAATGCGGATAAAGTCAAACCCCTGGCCCCGTAGAACACGGTTAAGGTCATTCCTGACCCCGTGAGAAACAACCAGAGTAAAACCTCGACCTCCCCGCCGAAAGCAATGCTTTGACTCGGGAGCAGGTCAACTCATCAATCACTTACGGGTCCTCTCGACTTGTAAGGAGAAAATTCTCTTGTGAGATCCTTACGAATCTCAAGAGAAAACGCACTTAGGAATCCTCACGATTCCTAAGGAGAAAATACACCTACGGGATCCTCGCGACCTGTAGGGAGAAAATTCTTTATGAGACCCTCACGGCTCATAAAGTTGAAAAGTCTTAGGTGGCAGATCCTAACCCTGTCTCCCAAGCCATCATTGCTTCACAGAGAGGTCAAGGTAGATTTTCTACGGGCCACACTCTTCGACAAGAAAGGAAACAATCACTTATGAGTCATCTCGACTCATAAGCAAGAAAAACTCTCTTGTGAGATTCTTATAACTCTCAAGGGAAAATACACTTAGGAATCCTCACGATTCCTAAGGAGAAATTACACTTACGAGATCCTCACGACTCGTAAGGAGAAATACCTTTATGAGACCCTCACGGCTCATAAAGTTGGAAAGCCTTAGGAGGCAGATCTGAACCTGACTCCTAAGCCATCGCTGTCCTACAAGGAGATCAAAATAGATTATCCACAAAATGTATTTACTAAAAAGGACACATCACCATGAAGCAAAATATATCTTTTATTCATGAATCAAAATGAATACAAAGTACAATTTATGAAAGAATCAATAAAAAAAATACTCTAATTCAGGAGTATGTACAAAAGAAGAATAAAAGAAAAATATACAATTCTTCAAGACGGCGAACGATTTAATAGATTTTCCAGTTCATCCTTTTTCCACTGGGCCTCGGCTTCAAGATTCGTTATTGTTAAGAGACGGGCCTCCGCTTGAGACAGTTGGGCCTGGTACGAGGCAAGCCGACTTTCAAGCTCCTTTTCGGTAACTTTCTGAGCTTCGACCATTTCGCGAGTAAAAATGACGGCTTTATCAATGGCTACCACTTCCTTGATAGCTTCTTGAAGCACCCGCCAAAGTTCATATGCCCGAGTGATCTTGGCCGTAAGATTAGATTGAAGTTCTCCCAGCGCGTTTGAAGCCAGCTTCCTCTCTGAAAATTTTTGGCCGAGCCTCTTCTCGCATGACAGCATATTGGCGGCGCACCGGTCGATCAGCCCCCGCAAGCTCGCATTTGCAGCCACAACCTCTGAAGGAAGATGCGAGCGCTCAAGGCTATGTAAGCAAGCCTCCACCCGACGACAAAACGCAACCCAGACTTGCACCAATGTTTCGCTATGGTAAGCAGCAAGAAAGGGGAGAGAATTGTTGGCTTCGGCGGCAAATTCTTCGGCCGTGATCAAACTACCAGCACGAAGGTCTTCGATCAGAGCTGACAAAGAGTGAAGGCTTAGCTTTTCCATCCGTTCCGAAGCACGTAGAGCATAGGGGCCGGGCGGCATGACGATGTGAGATTCCAGCATGGTAAGAACTGGCAAAGCTGTTAAGATTCATAAAAAGAAATCAGCGAGACTTGCAAGCAAAGAGCAGGTAGGACAACGTCGAAACTTTACTTACCCACAGTCATGCAAGAAGGGTCTGAAGGATCCCTAGGCCCGTCAAGAATCTCAACTTCGTCATCGGCTTCCAGAACTGCAGAAGACATCAGTATCGTTATATGAAATAATAATAATGTCATGAGGAGAAGGCAAATAACACCAACCTTGCCCGGAAGAGAGGACGATGCATTGAGGGGATATCGCCTGCGGAGTGGCCATCTCCAGCAAATGCTGAAAGGATTTTCTGGGAGACAGATCAGCGATAGACGCCGCCGACCCGCGCAATTCTGAAAAGACAGAAAGGTTTAGATAATGGAGAGATTATTAAAATAAAATATAGATGGCTACCTTCGATGCTCCTCCCGCTCTGAACTGGAGGGATAGCAGCTTCGGCGGCCTCCTCCATGCCCCCAGGCACATCATCGGGGACATGGGCCGGTATAACAACTTCCAATTGAGGAGCAGTGGCCACCGTTGCAGGATCCAATGAAAGGACGATGGCCTCGGCTACCTGTCCCATAGTCTTCGGGCCGTCCCCAGAAAGATCCATTGAATCCGCGGCCAATGAAGATGCCTATTCCGGGAGAGCAAGCACCGGGGAAACGGAAATCACCAATGGGAGCTTCGTGGCAGGAAGAACAGCTGTATCGACCCCCTCCACACTTACTAGTGTCTCATCGGGGATATTTACAGAGTCCATAGTCAAGACGCGACTCGAACTCAGATCCTCTACCATTGCCGAAGTCCCTGCAAAGTTTTCACGAAGATAAGGATATATGTATGTACATAAGCAGTGCAAAATACTACAAAAAGATATATAAGTATACCAATGCGCAAATGAGCTTCTAGTATGGCTTTTTCAAGCTAGCATTCCTTCTTAAGAATTCGTGCTCGTCGGGGTGCGATGGTAGACTCGTGGCCACCTGTCCACAACGACAGCGCATCTTCGGCATCTGCCGAGATAGGCCGCTTAAGGGCTATCTCGCCTCCCTCTTCCAAAGGACCTATAAATATCCGCCTTATCGATGGAGGATCTTCGTAGAAGATGATGGAAGGATAAGGCCTCTTTAGGATCCTTACATTTTCAGTCTCATCCTGAGAGCGTCTTATAGCCTCAGCCAATTGTGCGGCTTCGTCGGCAGATGAACCTGGAAAAAGAAGATCACCATCCGTCTCTTGCACAGCTAGTGGTTCATCTTGAAAGATAGGCTCGGATTCCACTAAAAAGTCGAGCAGATTGGTGACCGTCTTCCTTCGCCTCTTTGACCCAGAACTAACACCAGAAGACGATCGCTTCTTTGCCCTCGGTGCTCTGCTGCGACGTTGACCCACTTCGCCTTCAGTATCCTCTCTCGGCGGTGCTACTGATGAGGATACTGCCATCGCTGATGCCGCAGCTGATGATACTGCTACTGGCGCCTTATCAGAAGCTCTTGCATGAGCTCTAGTGCACATTGGCATTCCAACTGTCGAAGTCAAGTCCACATCCGCCGCCTCAGGAATGAGTACGGTGCCAGTATCCCTCAAGGGAGGGCGAACCGTTGTCCACGGTTGCAGCGGGACTCCCATAGCCTGGAGCAGGGCGGGAGCTCTAAGCCTAAAAAGTATCCTCCTCTCCTCAGCAATGATTGGACTAACCCGGTGGCGATACCAACCCGTGAAATCCTCCACGCACCTCGGAATGTAATCGGCCTCGGGGATCATGAAATGAGAACCGGTGTTCAGCCTCATAAAATGATGGGTGGCGTCATGAACAGTTTCCAAAGAAGGGCTGGGCTCCACTGTGAATGCTTCAAAGGGAACACCCTGGCCATAACCCAATTGTCGGGCAAAGCGGTGTGTACTGTACCGCATGAAAAGAGCCGTATTGTTTCGACGGAACACCAGATAACCGGGTCTGATTGAATACAAGTGCATGGCTTCCTTGGGCTTCAAGGAGGGTGCTCCCTCTTTCGACAAGTCAAAAAGCTGTTGAGCGGGTCCCGAGGGAGAAAAGAGGATTCTATCATTAAATACCATTCCGCCTTCGTTGGCATACGGATTGAGTAGCACACAAAGAGCCCCTAATTGAGTCGGGTCAGGAGCAGAAGCATCCACCAACCTCATGAGCTGCGGAAAGGTATAGGCGTCATAAAAGTTGGGTCTCTAATGCACGGCAAATTCCCTTAGCACGTGCATCTCAATCCATGACGTAAAGTAATGAAGAGAGAAACTCACTACGTTCAGGCCTGGAGTTGAGGTATTAGCTGCAGTGCTTAGCCCATGGTACAGATGCGACAGCCCTGCAATGCCCACGGCTAGTCGCGTGCCTTCGACGATACGATGAGCAGGGTAAATGACCGAGGCTCTCATGAATCGATGGTGCGTTGGAACAAAAAACCATCTGAGCCAAACGCTGATAGAGCCGATGAAAAAAAGTTTCTTCATCCATGCCAGGAGCTGCAATCGACTCGAAAGGTACAGCTGGCAAAACTGGAATATAGAATTGGGGCAAATCCTCTTCTCTAGCCGGTAGCCTATTTAAACCAAGCCTGAAGGGGTCGTTGATATTCGCGAACTTCGGAGCCGCCTTTGATAGAACGTCTCCACGAAGGAAGCAGGCGATAAAGCTTTTAAAAGTGACGCCCTGTTCTTCTGACTCCGTGAACAGCTTCTCAAAAATCCCCAGCGTCTTGATTAGACTCGGGTACTTATGGCGGACGTCATTTTCAGCCGACAAGCCGTAAAGCATTACGGGCATAGTCTCGAAGGCATACTCGTCAGAGGGCAACAATTCTTCGTAAGGCGCTCCCCTAATCGGTAAACCCGAGATCTCGTGAAACTCTTCCAAAGAGATCGAAACTTTGACAAGAAAGTATTGGTGGGAAGATTCCACTGATTTAGGAAAGCTTTGACCCACCATTTATAGGGAGATTGATAATGGAAGATGGATGCATACACCGCATGATAAAGCCTGACCCTCTGCAGTCGCACACGATGAGCGGACAAGATGTAATGAGCCCAGAGAAGGTAGCCCGTGGGATGGCGAGGGGTAAGCCCTATCTTGTAAACTTGTCCCCAAGGCTGGGCTTCACCTTGGCAGATACGACGCCCCAGATGTTTATGGTTGGCACATGCTGATTTGGTATCCCAGTTGTCGACGGTTCGAGCTGGCCGGTAGGGGTCCAATTTGACACCTCTACAGCAAAAGCAGTCCGCGGACGGTCCATCGGCAAGAATAGGCGGATAGGCTCTGTTGGTACCTCGCAAAGAAAGCTTCGATGACCGCGGATGATATGACCGTACCAGGTCCCCCATAAAAGTAAATTGGTGCAATCAGGGTTGTGAGCTCTAATCATCGCCATCACCTCTTCATCAGACGGTAACTGAAGAAAGGCAGCCTCCGAGCGGGTGAAAGGAAAGTATGGAACATAAACCATTATGCCTGAAATAAAGGAAGGGGAAACTGTTAGTGAAGCCCACACGTGTATATATATATATATATATATATATATATATATATATATAAGAAGACAGTGGAAGAAAGCGACAAACAACTTATTTTTATGGAACCATTGGTTACAAAACAAATGGGCCCCACAAAATCAATATGGCGGCTCACTAATAATGAGGTTAGGCAATCATCATGAGAACAAAAGGAAAGATTCTCAATAAATTCAAATGACTCTACACATTCCCCCAAGGAGAAAACCCATTACAGGAACTCTGTGCAAATCAAGGAGGATCTCTGCAAGAACAACTCAGGATAAAAAAATCCCAAGAAGTCTTCTTTTAAGAATTAAGTTCTTTAGAGGAATTAAATTCCTTTTGAACAGAGGAATTAAATTCCCAGAAAATTTTTCAGAGCTAACCTCTTTGGAATGGAATTAAATTCCAGAGGGAGACAAGTATCATCATCAAAACCTTAAGATCCGGAAAATGGCCAACATTTGGGGTTTGCTACCTAAAGATCGAGCGTTCTTGGGACATCAGAAAGATGAGTTCTTTAAAGGGAAAAACCCTTGGTGTGGATTTAAAATCCAAAGAGTTTTGTTTTTTTTATAAAAGTTCTTCAAATCGTTCAAAACCATTACCTGAAGAAGAGATTCTTTCTTGGACAGAGTTAAACTCTGAAATTTTTGGAATAGAGAATTGAGCTCTGAGGAAGAGAATTAAATTCTCAAAGGAAAATGAACAAGGAAGAAGATGAAAGAGTGGAGGCACTTCTGAAGAGACTCCTGCATTTATAGGATGTGATGGAAAACAGTTCATCTACCTCCTTCCCTAGGCAGATCCAATGGCCACAAAAGTTACAGCGTTACACTCACGTGCAAACACGTGAGAACAATACTGTGGGGGAATTTGTTCCCTCATAAAATACAACAAAAAATCCCAATGGGGTATCACGTGCGCACACGTGATCGAGGGTCACGTGCCGACACGTGATGGTTTCCTGAAGGCTCTGAAATGATAAGAGTTGAATCTTAATCAAATGGGGTCACGTGCCCACACGTGATGGGCCTTTAAACCCACTGAAAAGAATTTAAGTCATAATAAGACAACAGGGAAAAACCCCAATGGGGCATCACGTGCCCACACATGACCAAAGGTCACGTGCTGACACGTGATAATTCATGAGTTCTTTAAAACAACAGAATTAAATTCTGGTTAAATGCTTAATCAGGGGGTCACGTGCCAACACGTGATGGGTTCCTAAAGATCTCTGAATTAATAGAACTAAATTCTAATTAAATGGTCAATCGGTGGGGTCACGTGCTAACACGTGATAGGCTCTTAAACCTTCTGAACTAATAGAATTAAATTCTAATTAAGGGAAATCAAAAACCCTAATATTTCCCTAGATCTTTCCAAACAAAAAAGATCATGCTCTGTAAAGTGGAGCACCGTTGGATTAAAAATCCAATGGCGATTAAAAATTACCAATTTATAAAATGATTCTATACAAGGAAAGATTTCCCTGAAATTTGCCAGGAATAACAGACAAAATATTTTTTGGCTTAAAAATCTAATAGTGAATAAAATTCGCTGAGTGATCTATAAGAACATGTTGGTTACAAAATCAATTAAAATCTTTCAATGAAAGATTGACTAAACAAATTGATTCTTTTCTTTTTCCTATAAATAAGAGCCAAGGGGGAAGAAAAAACATATAGAGAGAACAAAATGGAAGAGAGACAACAACATAGAGAGAATACAAAAGAAAAGAGAATTTAATTCTCCAGAGAGAAAAGAAGGTTTCTTGAGAAAAGAAAGAAATCATAGGTGAGAGATCATCCTATAAGCTCCCACAAAAGAGAAAAAAGAGAATTTAATTCTCAAACTAAGAGTTTAACTCTTCTGAATAAGAACTTAGTTCTTCCTTTGGTTGAAGATCTGCAGAAGCAGATCTCTCCATAAGTTGAGAATTTAATTCTCATCGGGGAGATCCTGCCATGCAGATCCAAAACATAGAGGGAAAATTGAGTTTAAAGAATTCAATTCTTCCAAATGCTTAGGAATTTAATTCCTCCAAAAGAGACATAGTTTAACCCTTAAAACAAGAACTTAGTTCTTCTTCATGGTTGAAGATCTGCAGAAGCAGATCTCCCCATAAGTTGAGAATTTAATTCTTATCGGGGAGATTCTACCATGCAGATCCAAAACTCAGAGGGAGAGTTGGGTTTAAAGAATTTAATTCTTCCATATACATAGGAATTTAATTCCTCCAACAGAGACAGGGTTTAACCCTTAAAACAAGAACTTAGTTCTTCTTCATGGTTGAAGATCTGCAGAAGCAGATCTTCCCATAAGTTGAGAATTTAATTCTCATCGGGGAGATTCTGCCATGCAGATCCAAAACTCAGAGGGAGAGTTGGGTTTAAAGAATTTAATTCTTCCATATACATAGGAATTTAATTCCACTAAACAAAATTAGGGTTTAACCGTACCAAAGAATTTAATTCTTAAACAAGGGACTTAAAACACTCCATGCACGTAAAAAGATCAAGTATCCAACGTGATCACGTGGTAACACATGACCCTCCTCCTCAATGAGTAAAAAAGAAAGAATGAGACATGGTTACGTGCCCCCACGTGACCCTTAAATAGACTCTTCAAGATGAGAAAGAAAAAACTTAGAGGAAATGCCTCACGTGCTCACACGTGACCCTCAAAATAAAAGGGAACAAATCCAAAAGCAGTACTAATTTATGGCGCCTCACGTGTCCCCACGTGACCCCTGACAAACACCTTTTTAAAAGGGCAAATGAGGGAAAACAGAGGAATTAATACCCAATATATGGGCACTATCACGTGTCCACACGTGATGATTACAAAGACTAAGTGTTTAACACTTATTTACAAATTTTGAGATTAAAATAAAGAAAGTCTGGCCCAATTCTCAGGCGCCTCACGTGATCCCACGTGACCACCTCATTTTGAGTGGTTAACACTATTTTGAGTGTTTTGTCCCTAGTGTTTAACACTATTTTAAGCACTTCATTCTTTTAGTGTTTAACACTGTTTTAAGCACATCACGTAGGAATACGTGATCACCAAATATGCTCTAGTGTTTAACACTATTTTCAAACCAGTCTTAGCCCAAATTGGCTAAGTCTTCCAAAGGCAAGACTCCCCTTTGACTGAGCCTCAAATACATTCTTGTCTTCTAAGATTGATCATCCCATATGGTATATGAGTGCTCAACACTCAGTAAAAGAAAAAATATGGTCAGAACCCAGACCCATGCTTAGCATTGCTAAATAATGGGGGGCTGAGCCCAGACAAATGTTCAACAGCCCAAACAAAGGTTCAACATTTTAAACCTAATTGGACTTAGCCCAAGTTGGCTATAAGTCCTCAATTCAGATTTAACTGAGCCCATGTGCTCATAATCTAATTAATTGATCTTAGCCCCAAATTGGACTACAGATTTCCTAATCAATTTTGGTTCAAGGGTACATCTCTTCACTCCTCTGATATTTGTCGTTATAATCCTTCAACGTCTTCAGAGAGGTGACAGGTCATGATAACCAATCATTCCACGGACTGTGGGGTACTTAAACTCATGGACTATGATGTCCTTAAATTTTACAGACTATGACGTTTTTAAACTACGGACTGTGGGGTCCTTAAGCCCATAGACTATGATGTCTTTAAACTGGACTACCATGTCCTTAAACTGGTAATCGACCGCAATGTCTCTAAACTAAACAATAGATCCCGAATGCTCTTTTGTTGGATCTAAACGATCTCGTTAAGTTGATCTTAGTCAAAAAATTAGGCTAATGTATCCTTAACAAACGTTTAAGTTGATCTTATTCTCAAATGAGACTAACGTATCCCTAAACCAAACCCCAAACCCAAATCTAAGAAGATACGGATTTGGACTAATCCATGCCCTACCGGCGACAACATAAATTAGTCTCCCTATACAATCCACGGGCAACCAAAAAACAAAACAAACAAATACGACATGAAGTGACCATCTAGAGAAGGAGAAAGTGGTTACGGCGATGTGGTAGCATAGTTAACTGCAGGGGCTTGCGCCTGCAAGGAAGAGCGTCCTCACAATCAAAAACCCCTCAACGAGGCGGAATTTGACGAAGTTTGCTACATCGGCCGCATCCGTCTAAACCTCCGATACACGGTGCCATAAATCAACTTGGCATCTTCGAAGAGATGGACGGATAACACCAGTTAGCATCTACCCCCAAATTCAGGCAAGACGGACCTACGCGGTCCCGTTTCTGTGTTTGGTGGAGAATAGAGCTGATCAAACAAATCGTTAATGCGAGGTAAAGGATATCTATTCCGCACCGTAACTCGGTTCAATTGACGATAATCAGTGCACAATCTCATACTGCCGTCCTTCTTCTTAACAAACAGGATAGGAGCTCCCCAAGACAACATACTCGGACGAATAAGTCCCTTGTCAAGCAAATCTTGTAACTGATCCTTAAGCTCTTTAAGCTCCACCGGGGCCATCCGGTAAGGCGGTATAGAAATAGGCCCTATGTCGGGGATCAAGTCGATGCAGAACTCAACATCGCGCTCTGGCGGCAATCCAGGCAACTCATCAGGAAATACATCGGGAAGCTCTCTCACAATCGGAACCTGATCCAACGGATCTGTTGTGGCTCCAGTATCATGAATATAAGCTAAGAATCCCCGATATCAATTCCTCAAGAGTTGACTAGCGCAAAGGGCAGAAATCAAACCATGAGGGGCGTCACTACGATCCCCCTACACAATAAGAACTGTCTCTTACGGAAAACAGAACCTGACTGCCTTCTCACGGCAGTCCACGGACGCATAGCAAGTAGCTAACCGGTCCATACCGAGAAGAACGTCAAAGTCCAACATATCGAGAAGGATCAAATCGACGGACGAATCTCTATCTCCAATATGAACGGTACACAACCAAAACACATGTCGGGCGACAAAAGACTCTCCAACGGGAGTAATCACAACGAGCGGCTGATCTAACAAAGAAGAATCTCGGCCCAGCCTCTGTACGAAGTGTGTGGATATATACGAGTGCGTAGATCCAGGGTCGAACAATATGCACGCATCGAAAGAACACACCGAAAGAGTACTTGTCACAACTGCATTCGATGCTTGCACATTTTGAGGAGTCAAAGAAAAAACTCGGGCCTTTCCTCTACCAGTATCCAGCTGTCGTCTGCCTCTGCCACCTCGTCCCTTCTGAACAAGACCGCCACTACCACAGCCTCTCTGAGCATTAGTCTGGCGTGAAGTAGCGACGGGCATAAGAGGCAATACTCTCTGAAGAGGTGAAGGTGGTAAGGTAACATGTGGAACTGCTGCCTCGTCCTGGCGTCCCTCAGTACAATCCCTGATGCGGTGATACAGACTCCCACACCGAAAATAGCCTGACGACGACTGCTGACCCTATAGGTAAGAGCTATATAACTGGCCTCATCTCAAGCCTCTTCTATCACCACGGCCTAGAAAGAATCTGCCGCGGCCTCTACCTGACTGCCTCTGAGCTGATACACCAGTACGAATCTGCTTCGGTCCCGGAACGACCGAAATCTCTGCAATACGCTCCTCTACTAGTAAGGCTACGTCCATCGCTGCTGCATATGTATCAAAGTGCTGGGAGCCAATAAAGAGGAACAACTTGGTATTAAGGCCTCGCATGAACCTCTTGACGCGCTTCTCTTCCGTATCCACCAAATAAGGAGCATATACGGATAGTTGGGTGAACTGGATATCATACTCGGCCATTGTCATACCAGGAGTCTGGCGCAAAGACTCAAAGCTGCGAGATCAAGCATCCCTGACGCTCTGCAGAAGAAAACGAGCAAGAAAAACCGTCGCGAACTCATCCCAGATCATAGGAGGAAGACCTGTGGCTCGACCTCTCTCCATAGACTCGCACCAAGTCTGGGCAAGACCCTCCAGATGAAAACTAGCAAACTCGACCGATCTCGCATCAGAACATCTCAAAGAACGACAAATCGTGGCCATCCGGTCGAAGAAAGACTGTGGATCCTCTGCTGCGTCAGTGCCAGTGAAAACCGGAGGCTTCAACCTCATAAACTCCGATAAAGATACGGAGATAGTCTCGGTAGAGGTAGGTATGACTGTCTGAGTAGTAGGTACAATCACGATCAGCGTAGTAGGTGGAATAACATCTGATCTCAACCAAAGATCCAACCATCTGATATAAATCCTGAATACCGGCCTCTAGTCTAGCAATCCGGCCTAGAGAGTGGATCAATATGCTCCTAAAGAATAGGCGTACCACCCTGGTCAGTCCTCGTCTTAAATGAGCCTGCCCTGACATCATCTCTAGCGGCAGCCTCTGGGCCCTCGCGGTCTTTGGCGGCATAGTGGTTGTAACAAGAAACAGGATTCGATAAGAACATAGAAATCGAATCATAAGGATACATGGAATCAAGGAAGGAATTACAAGTAAACATGTCCTAAGGTCACTTAGGCAGAGTACCATGTTGTAAGTATGCCGCGGAACATACACACGCTACGTCACTCTGTTTAAGCTACCTACTCTATTATACCAAGGATCTTCCTACACTCCGAAAGGTAAAATCTAACGCTCTGATACCAACTATGTCACGACCCAAATTAGGAACACGAACGACACTTAAATCACGCAATGTCTAAAGAAGTAACGTTTCAAGTAAGCCGAAATCCAGAAATCTAAACCATGAAAAGAAGTAGAGTGGTAAAACATTTGTTTCAAAACATCGCATCTCTTTTTAAAATCTCAAGTTATTAAAAAAAATCGACAGCATCTCCTTTGTAAAAACTGGTCCAAAACGGATACAAAACATAGTATATAAAAGGCATCCCCAATTGGAAGCAATCTCACGCCTAAAGGCGGAACACAACCAATATATATATATATATATATATATATATATATATATATATATATATATATATATATATATGACGCCATAGGAGAAGAAATAAGCAAATAAGAAGTGAAAACAACATCGCAATATAATACAAAAGTCAGCTTACACGAGCGCGACAACCGGAGTCACATATAATACAAATATCAAATCTCTCAGTCTCGTCTCTAAGTCAAATACATACAGATAGTAGATGGAGAGTAATAGATAGAAGATAAGATATACAAGTAGAAGCATATAGATACTCGCATAAAACCCACCTACAGAATATCTCACGCCCAAAAGTAGTGGTATCCACAGAAATAGAGCGCCCTGTCGCGACTACACTAAGGATCAACCCTGCAAAACATTGTGGCACAACGGGGGTGAGTTGCCAGCTCGTGAGTGGTAAATAACATCATACAGTGTAATCGCAAGCATGATGAAAAAGCGACAATTCATAAGCATGCGGTCATGATGGCATATGTATAACAATGTGAAATGCAGCATAATCATAATCAAGGTATAACATTAAGGTACAACAACTATATGAACATAGCATGTCATAAAAAGTCCTGAATGTAGGATAAAACAGCGGTACCGTCAATAAATCATCATCAAAACCGGTGTCAATCAACGACACTCAAATCCCAATATCTCAGGCGTCGTCACTCTTATCGACCCTCATATCCATCTCATCATATAACTCCGAACGGTATCCTCCAGACATCAGCCGAGTTTCCATACAGTCACCGGTAGATAGTGCTCCCCTGCCAGGCTCATCGTCTACTCCACGATCTTCTTGCTCCGGGATACCTCACTGGGCCCATCATGTACCCGCAGATGGTTCCTCCTCACTTTTTGAATCGGGTATACTCATAACTCAGAACTGAGAAAAACCCATGGTGTACACGAAATATCATATCAAGGAAAACCGCCTTTTTAAATAATTCAAGTTTCAAAATGTACTTTGCAGTTTCCCAAAATCCACGAAACATAAATTTCATGAAACATCATATGGGAATATGGCACTATAGAAATGTATGCATGACGCGTACTAGTACAATGAACAATGTTTAACTGTTAATTTCGAAGGTAGTACAATGTAATCATTCATGGCAAATTCTATAGTGTGCGTGACATGGTAATTACCAACGGTGTGTGTGGGCATATGAATCAGTGCTCGTGCGACATGAACCGTTAGTAATGATGCAGCGTCCTATTCATAATATATCAATGTACAACAGGTAATAAGATGCACAATATGATACTCATGTACAAATCATAATATATAAGCATATAGCACAAGATATTGTTACTTGAATCTAGCCATCGACGCTTAACGCTATACAGGCGAACCCCCCGTAGATGTTAAATCTACTCACCGGACGGTCTCGAGCTATGTGAATCCGACTACTTCTTTCCCCTTCCTAAATGCGTTCGAAGTCCCCACAAACGATCCTAACATCGCATAAAACCAAAACGTGTGAGGTTAATAAACTTTCCCACAAGATATGGACACAAACGCACAACTAACGAACTAACACCCACAAGCTATCATGTGTTAGCTTAGCGGGCTAAACGTGTGCAGCGACATCATAGACTACCCCTAAGGCTGCAATCACACGAAACACCTAAACGAGAGTCTGATAAATCCGTATCGCACTTTATTGAAACACTTAAATTATAGAAAATCAGTTCCAGATTTTCCTACACAAGAAATTAGAGAAAGTCGCGCATGCCATAAGCCTACATATAGCCCCAGAGAACCTACGACCAAGAATCACACACAGACACCCCAACCTGGCCGCGATTTGCGACCAGATAGGATAAAATTGCGGCCTCGAAATGAGAGGAAAGACTCAGGTTTTGGGGTAGGTCCTAGGCCTCTAGACCATCTCTCTGTAGTGGCAACTTCTCAAAAGGGTCTCGGGGTTGATAGTAGATTTAAAAAAGAGACCCAAAACTTAACAAAATACGATATTAAATACTAAACTAAAACATTAAGGTATATTAGTGAAACTAGATAACATAGAAATTTCCCTTAGAGCCTAATTAAGGGTTTTAAGATCATTACCTCACCAAAACTTGGATGAAACCCTAGCCATGCAAGCTTCAAGACTTCAAGAGAGGTTAAATATGCTTAAGAAAGGGTTTAGTGAAGTTTTGGTGTTGGTTTAGGCTCAAGTATGAGGTGGGAAAATTTCCAAGAGAAGGATTTGTGTAAAAGGAAGAAGATGATAAAGAAGAAGAGAATGAGAGAATGAGATGAGAGATGGCTCTTGAGAGCCATGCTCTCTCTCTCTCTCTCTCTCTTTATTTAATGCACCCCATCACTCCCATATCTCCTCCATGCCCCCATTCTTTATCTTTTCTTTTTCCAATTAAAAATAAAACCTTTGTACTCCCATTCTTTATCTTTTCTTTTTCCAATTAAAAATAAAACCTTTTTACTTTATATATATATATATATATATATATATATATAACATAATAAAATAATTAAGGTGCCATGGCTAGCAAAACAAGTTTAGCATATACTTAATTCTAGATTAGCATGCACATGTGTGTGCATAACTACAACGAGTACATAAATAATTAAATAAAATATGTGAAAATAATTATTAGTTAAATTTATTTAAAACCCACATCATATCGCTTAATTAACTCCAATCGCATTTTTAAGGTGTTACAACTCGATTATAACTAGCTACCCTTATAGTCGTATTCTTCGTCTTCTTTCCACTTGTTACGCTCCTAGGAACTCCGGGAACGGGCTTAGGGTTGGTCTACCTTGTTGAAGATGATCCACCTGAGAGAACCCTAATCTAGGCTCTAGCTTCATACTTAAAAGCTAAGTGATACAACTAGTGATTATGACTTACAAGGAATTGGTCACTAGAGATATAGTAGTGGTTAATCTCTAGGTTTTCTCTCTCTTTTCCTTTTCCTTTCTCAACTCTCTAAAACTCAAGAGAAGAGGAAGAAGAAGATGATGGTGATGGTGATGAAAATATTAGGCATGGCTTAAATGAATCATTATTTCTTCATATATTTTTCTCTTTTCTTCAAATGTGAGAATGTGTGGAGTTGTGACTCACCATGGTGAGTCACAAGCCCACACAAATCTCACATGATCAAGAAGAGATAAGAAGAGAAGAGAGAGCTGCCTCATATGCACACATATACATATGTATATGTATATATATAAATATATGCTATAAGTACACTAATAAAAGTATATGATACAAATACGAATACCGTATTCGTATCAAATACCCGTATATGTATAAATACTGTATTCTGTCAAAATACAAATACCGAAGAGGGAAATACTAAATATATATATATAGCTCACATTTTATCCAAATGTGATAATCTGGCTATCTTTCAAACCGGCTAGTATTAACAAAATATCCGATTAAAAGTACGTGTACAAAAACACGTATTTAATCGAATCTAAATACGTATCAAAATACGCACACTACATCATTTCACTTAAGCTGAGAAACTCTCTGTGTAGGACTCTATAGACTCGACAATACGCAGACAGTATATTTAACCACAAGCATGTCGGCGGCACTAGATGTACGTAACGGCTGCCCAGGTATTGATCGAAAGGAAGGTTGACAAGAAAACTTGTCAATATCCCCACCGAGCCTGAAAGTGACAATTTCCGTACAATCCGGTCTTTTTTCCTGAGAGTATCACATACTGGGTCTAGAGGGGTGGAAAACGTTAGACCCTTAATAACCCAATAAGTTGTGTCGATGTGGCTCAAAACCATCCCGAGAAACTACTGATCTCACAATCAGTAAATCTCAACTGTCTTAGCCAAGGTCCTATGGTGATGATCAATCGAACACTACGCGGCATCAACTTCCTATACCGAGAGAGACGAATCCCTTCTATCGTTCACCGCCTCCAACTGCTTCGGGAATGTACCCAACTAAAACCTGTTTGTACGACTCTTTAAAACCGTGGTACGGTAATAATCTAAGTACAGTGGGAACACACTCAAGACGAATAACGATATCAGGTCTAAAAACTAACCTGTACCTAACTACTATCTGATGATATGTATATTACCATATAGAAGTTCTAGGTGAGTTAGTCCAGTCTTACTCATAACCTAATGAACACATGTATACAATTTTTGGTGCCGAACACCAATGGCTGTGGGATAGGCCACCTTCCATCACAGGAATAAGAAACGTATACACTACTATTCTCCGGAGTATCGATACCCTATCTCGAAATTCCAACGACCAGGGTCAATTTAAGGATATGCTTATGGCTTACCTAGACCCCACGAATATGATCGCCATCATAACTATAGTAGTCAAGTAAAGATCCTACGGGTTTTACCAACATGTATTCGAGATATGTAATATAAAATAGAACATATACACATGTCGAGATAAAGAAAACCCAGATAGCATACTATTATATCGAGCAAGATTGTCCAGTACATATATATCACAAGCATCCACATGTAATATGCAATTCTGTACTATACAATAATGGCTTCTAGGGCTTATACATCTAACAATACTAATTGAAGTAATTAATTTATTTTATGAAATCAATCCAAGAATCAAGAGAATACCCAACAAGAATTGCAGTCCAAATCATAGCAAAAATTGCCCAATTTTGATCTCAAAATCCAAAACCGCTGAAACTGTTGGGATGGTTTGCTCTTTTATATAATATGAACCACTATTTTAAGTAGTGATTAAATATTTTAACATATCTTTTAAGTAGCGGTTAAATCTAAATCGTTTATTTTAACCGCTACTTAAAGTAGGGGTTAAAATAAACAATTCAGATTTGTTGGATAAATCCAACTATTGTATATTGTTTCGTTACCCCCCCCATATATATATATATATATATATATATATATATATATATATATATATATATATATATATATATATATAACTGCCAATTAATTTATTTGTAAAATTTTTCTTGGCATCCTCAGGTCGCGCCAATTTTCATCCTCAAATCGTAATTTTCTTTGAAAAACAAGAAAATGCTAACTCAATACTGTCGGGGGTGTTTGTTCCCGGTCATTTGAAAATGCAATTCCGGAATTTGAAAATTCATGTTAGTCCCAAGTTATTTAAAATTAGAATTTTCTTAATAGTGTTAGTCGAAACAAGTATTTTAAAATACGAGAATCTGGATTTTAGAATTCATTATTAAACTTACAGTACAAAAATGAAAAAAACCAATCAATTTTCAAATCACCACTTACCCTGATTTTTTAAAATACCACAAGATATATAATAGATCAAAATTTAGATAAACTGTCACACCGGGCATTGCAACCATCGGCCGCCACCACCATTAACCGGACATCGACCGACCCCACCGTCGCCGCCGTGAAGGGTTATTAGGCACTAGAACAAGGTTCTACAAGGCATCAACCATGCCAAAATCAAAATTTTCAAGTTCCGAACAACCCAAGCAAGATCTTAAACTAGAGATTAGGCAGAACAATGAGCAAGTAAACAACTTTACTTCTAAGAGTTTGGGATTACAACCTTTGTAGTCCGTTCCTTCGCTTCATAAGCTCCGTGTTGAGGTCCCTTCGCTGCGATCATCATGTACCCGGACTCTAGAGAGGCTCCATGAAGAGAAAGATGCAAGCTTACTTCCAATTTTCAACAACTAAGATGATCTACCTTGAAGAATCACAAACCCAAGCTCTTGCTTCACTAATCAAGTATTAGCAAAGCAAACACCCTAATCTAAGTGGCTAGAATAGATGAGGATGATGAAATGGGAATTTAGCTCTCTTTTGTTTTCAATTTCTCACTCATTATCCTCATATCACAAAAAGCTAGTGAAGGTTTTCTTCATGAAGAAAGAAGAAGAAGATGAATCAAATCAATTTGTGATGAATAATGAAATCCTTGTTGTGGTTACAAATCAATCATGGGTTAAGAATCAAGACTTAACCCTTGTAGAGAATTAACTAGGGTAAAGGGTTTGGGTTAGGTTAAAGAAATATCTACACAAAATATCAAAGTCAAAGTCAAAGCTTCATGAAAGCTTCATCCAAGCTTAACCCTAATCCATACCCTAACCATATTAGTTAACGTAAAGTAATATATATATATAACTGCCAATTAATTTATTTGTAAAATTTTTCTTGGCATCCTCAGGTCGCGCCAATTTTCATCCTCAAATCGTAATTTTCTTTGAAAAACAAGAAAATGCTAACTCAATACTGTCGGGGGTGTTTGTTCCCGGTCATTTGAAAATGCAATTCCGGAATTTGAAAATTCATGTTAGTCCCAAGTTATTTAAAATTAGAATTTTCTTAATAGTGTTAGTCGAAACAAGCATTTTAAAATACGAGAATCTGGATTTTAGAATTCATTATTAAACTTACAGTACAAAAATGAAAAAAACCAATCAATTTTCAAATCACCACTTACCCTGATTTTTTAAAATACCACAAGATATATAATAGATCAAAATTTAGATAAACTGTCACACCGGGCATTGCAACCATTAACCGGACATCGACCGACCCCACCGTCGCCGCCGTGAAGGGTTATTAGGCACTAGAACAAGGTTCTACAAGGCATCAACCATGCCAAAATCAAAATTTTCAAGTTCCGAACAACCCAAGCAAGATCTTAAACTAGAGATTAGGCAGAACAATGAGCAAGTAAACAACTTTACTTCTAAGAGTTTGGGATTACAACCTTTGTAGTCCGTTCCTTCGCTTCATAAGCTCCGTGTTGAGGTCCCTTCGCTGCGATCATCATGTACCCGGACTCTAGAGAGGCTCCATGAAGAGAAAGATGCAAGCTTACTTCCAATTTTCAACAACTAAGATGATCTACCTTGAAGAATCACAAACCCAAGCTCTTGCTTCACTAATCAAGTATTAGCAAAGCAAACACCCTAATCTAAGTGGCTAGAATAGATGAGGATGATGAAATGGGAATTTAGCTCTCTTTTGTTTTCAATTTCTCACTCATTATCCTCATATCACAAAAAGCTAGTGAAGGTTTTCTTCATGAAGAAAGAAGAAGAAGATGAATCAAATCAATTTGTGATGAATAATGAAATCCTTGTTGTGGTTACAAATCAATCATGGGTTAAGAATCAAGACTTAACCCTTGTAGAGAATTAACTAGGGTAAAGGGTTTGGGTTAGGTTAAAGAAATATCTACACAAAATATCAAAGTCAAAGTCAAAGCTTCATGAAAGCTTCATCCAAGCTTAACCCTAATCCATACCCTAACCATATTTAAGCTCCACAAAACATGTTGCATTTGTAACCCTAACTTGTTACAATATTATATATCACATATATAATGTATTTTGCAACAAAAGAAAATAATACAATTAACATATATCACATATATATCAATGTATTATCCCGTGAGAAAATGAATCAATAAAATGAGCTTATATTAGTTAACGTAAAGTAATATATCTCATATATAATTATACATTAAATTATCGAATCAACACTTGATCCGATAACCCGGCTATATTTATATATAACCTACTAATATAACATGTACCAATTCATCGAATCAACACTTGATCCGATGACCCGGCTATATCACATATACCCGGCCGATATCTCATATCGCGAGAATAGAATACGGTATCTCATATCGTATCATTCTCGGTCCCGCACATATCACATATGTGCTCCTACTCCATTTTGCCTGAGCCAGGAAACCTCTGTGTAGGACTCTAAAGAATCGTCAATACGCGGGTAGTAGGTGATGATCATATCAACCACCCACAAGCTGCAAGCGGTCAGCTAAACGTAACAGCTACCCAGGTATTGAGCAATAAAAAGATCAACAAGTAATCCTGTACATTCTCCTACAAATCCAATTAGTAACACTCCCGTACAGTCTGGTCTCTTCGTCTGATATGTCGCATATCTAGTCTAGGGGTGGTAAACGCCAGATCCCAGTAACCGATAAGCGTGTCGATATGAGGTCCATAATAGTTCGAGAAACTACTGACAACTCTTACTAGTAAATCTCAGCAACCCTGGCCAGGGATTTCCAGTTATAGCCAATCGAAAACAGCGAAACATCAACTCCCAATACCAGGAGAGACGAAACCCCTCCTATCGCTCATTGCCTCCATGTGATTCGGGACTGTACCCAAAAGCCACCGTTTTGCACGCCTTCTTGGACGTGGTAAGGTGGAAATCAAACCACAGTGGGAATCACACAAGACTCTATGACGATCTCGGTTCTACAGACTAACATGTACCAGTGTCACCAGAAAACTGCCATCTGACGTAAGGTATAATACCATCCGGGAGTTCTCGACGAGTCCGTCCAGTGTACCCAGTCTCCGCTGAGCACCCATATACTATCTTTGATGTCAAACACTAATGGATATGGGATCATCCATCGCCCATCTTCATGGGTCAAGAAACATACGCTAGTCTACTCTAGTATATCGATACCCTGTCTCGATACACCTACGACTATGAACATTTGAAGGATGTACTTAGCGACTACTCTGTCCCCACTAGTATGATCTGCATCATAGTCCTGGTAGTCAAGTACTCATCCTAAGGGCTTTATCAACATGTAACATAGAGACTATCAGAGTACATGTTAAGATAAAGAGCAACCAGATAGTGTACTATCATGTCGAGCAAGAAAGTCCTCCATATATATGTCCAAGTATCCACTACAATATACATTGCATGTACAGTAATGGCCTCTAGGGCATACATATCACTAATAATCTCCCACTTGCACTAGAGCCATCTATTGTAGTATCTCATACCCAACAATCAGCTGTGGTTGAAGTATCTCATACTCAACCATCCCATAAAAGTCTCAACTGGGAAATAGGCCTTTGTGAGTGGATCCGCACTGTTGTCCTCTGTATCTACTCTCCTATCCTCGATCTCCCTGGAGATTAACCATCTCCTTGATCAGGTGATACTGCCTAACAATATGTCTGGATCTTTGATGGGACGGGAGTTCCTAGGCATAAGCCACAACTCCATTGTCTCACAATGGTAGGAAAGAAGTTCATCTCATGAACTTATATATATCCAGACTGTCTCTTTGGTAGTATCATTGGTAACGATGTATCTTGCCTTTAATCGTCTAGTATGTCGCGATATCTAGCTTGGAACTCTTCCAACATACCGTCCCTCCACCGAGGGTAAAGACAATGCCTGTGACTGACATTCAGTCAAACTTATCACCCTGGAACCATTCCAGTGATTCTCCCCAGGATCGATTGATACCATCTGAATACACTTAGTGAGAATCCTAACATCCAATTAGATCTATCTCATAGATCCAAAACCCAGGATTTAGGAGGTATCACCTTGATCCTATATGGAGAATCCTTGTGATAAGAGGAGATTGACCGAGCGTAGCATAGGAAACTCCTTCCCTATCAAGAGTATGTTATCCACGTACTATACGAGGATCACCACCATACTCCCTACTACCTTTTTGTATATACTGGGTTCATCTACCATTTTGATGAAGTCAAACTTTTTGACTACCATATCAAAACAAATGTTCCAACTCCACGATGTCTGATTTATCCCATAAAACATCTTGCACACGTTTCCGCTGCTCCCAATGTCTATGAAGCCCTCTGGCTGTGTACTTATAGACGCTCACTTCTAAATCACTATTTAGAAAATCAGTCCTGACATTCAACCGCCAGATATCGTAGTCATGGTATGTAGCAGTGGCAAGTAGGATCTAGATGGACTTAAGCATAGCTTTGAAAGTCTCAACCTTTCCATGTACACCTAAGTAATCTCCTCAAGATATACTTGCTCCTGATGGGGATTTAACCCTTCAGATAAAGCAATCAAAGTCCATACTTTGTTGGTGTATATGGATTCCATCTCAGATCGCTAAGCATCCAACCATTCTTACAGAGTTCCCACTCCCGATGGCCTGCTCGAAACTAGTTGGGTCATCATCTCATGATGCAATCCTCGCTCCCACTGTCATAGAGAAATCGAAGTATCTCTCAGGTGGATGAGAAACCCTACCAGATCGGCGGAGAGGCTGAGATTCGTTGGGAGATATTGAATCCACCGGTTCTACCAAATCGTCAGCTGCAGTTTGTATAGCTGGAACTCCTTCCAGTTCTACCTCATGATCACTAATTTCTTTACAAGAAATTCCCTTTTACTCAAAAAAGTGGCATGCCGAGTAATAAAACTCCTTTTGTTCCTCGGTTCGGTAGAAGATATTCCCTTGCGAATGCTTGGGATATCCAACAAACTTCCACAGAACTGACCTTACCTCGAGCTTGTCCGGATCATGCTTTTAGACATAGGCCGGACAACCCCAAATCTTAACATCCTTAAGAGATGGGCTCTTCCCATACCATATCACATATGGAGTGGTAGGCACCTGATTTGATTGGAACCCTATTCAATAGGTATGCAGATTCACAAGTGCATAAGACCCAAAAGGAAATAGGAAACTCAATAGTACTCATCATAGAGCACACCATATCACATAGGGTGCGATTGCTCCACCCCGATGCACCGACGTGCTGTGGTGTATACGGAGGAGTAATGCTGAGAGAGAATCTCATTCTCCTTTAGAATAGTCAAGGAATTCCTTGCTCGAGTATTCTCCTCCCTGATCTCATCAAAGGACATAATACTTATACCCATTATGGTTCTCTACTTCTAACTTATATTTATTGAATTTCTTAAAAGGTTCAGACTTGTGTTTCAACAGGAACATATGTCCGAATCTTGAGAGACAATCAGTGAATGTAATGAAGTACAAAGAACCGGTCCTGGCATGTGTAGACAGGGGACCTTACATACATCATCATTTATCAATCCCAAGAGTTCACCAACTCCTTCTCTGTTTCCAATAAACAGAGTTGTGGTCATCTTATCTTTGTGACATGACTGGCAAGTTTCACAAGATGTAAATTCAAACAGATTTAAATATGCATCTCAATGTAACTTAGCTGGTCGGGTCGCATTGATATGACCTAGTCTACAATACCTCAAGAAGGATTTGTTCATTTCTGAACTCTTCCTATTGTGTGTGTTCTGTACGTTAAGAACTGTAGTTTGATTTAGAATGTCTATGCTTTTAAATAACGTGCTTGAACCGATCAACTTTTGATATAGGAAATGTTCAAAACATTATCCAACAATACAAAATTATATCCTTCTTTAATAAATAAAGAGACTGATATGATGTTATATATCAGGTTCGGTATCTAATAACATTCGTTCAGAATCAATGTATTTGGTAATACAGGGTGATAACTGCCAACATACTTGGCTGCAACACTTGCACCATTTTTAACTTTTAAGACTTATCCCCCTTTCTCAGTTCTCTACCTTTCAATAGCTCATGTAATCATATTACATATGTGGGATCCTGATCCGGTATCTCATACCCAGGACGTAAAGGATACTGAGAAACAGTTCTCTGTAAAGAACACACCCGAAGAATATGCATCAGTATGTACTTTCTTCGTTTTGGCGGCACGGGAATTCTGGTATCCCTAATTTCCTGCTCGGTCTTATAACAGTTATAAGTTGGAGTGAGACCAACGTTCCCTAGCGCAGTATAATAAGAGGGTTCGGTCAATACATCCGTATTATTATCTTGATTAAGGTGTGACATAGTCATAACCAGGAGAGAGAGAGAAGAAAACACTCAGCGTATGCTCTTGCAAGATTAGATTGGTTATCATTTTATCTAATCAGGATGGCTCCTACTGTTTTAGTCAAATCTTCCTTCAAACCCTAAAAGGTATGACTAGCCGGGATTAATTACACCCTACAAGTTTGCCAATCTTTCGGCCAAGCTAGTGCCGGTACTTTGAGGAAAGTTCCCCGTGCTTTCGCATGGACCTAATTAAAATAAACCTCATTTTCCCAGGGGCGTAACCCCGTTAACACCTTTCTAGACACCTACTTTGATAGACTAATTGTAATGTGTAATACTCTCCCAGGAGTAACTCTTACTCACAGTGGGTATCGGGATCCAACCATCTCATAGAAGGTATGCAATCTCATTGCAAATTTCAACACTTGAAATTCCCAATAATGTTTTACCCCTAGCAGCTATATGACCTTAACATAGTCAACAAATCATAAGTGCTAGTCAAGTTCAACCCGTCATTTCCTGATTGAATTAAACCCACCTGCATGACTCTTAACATAGTCAACAAAGTCGCACGACTACCTAATCCAATCGCATCATATGCTTATACAGATAAGCACTAATCAGCTACCGCACACTACACCTTAACATAGTCAACAAACGTAGCATGAATACTAACTAGTGCTTATCTGAAATGATGGAGGGCTACGACAGGTTTTTAAGAAAACCTTTTGCGTAATGAACCTGATATCGTCGTAGAATCGAGTGATTTAAATGGAGTGTTTTTGAGGCTTTTGCTAGTTTTGCTAAAGAGGTCACTCCCGGTAAAGGGATCTCGACTCTTTCCTCATCGAATGAGGTGCAGGATATTTCTCAAATACCGCTGTGCAAAGAAAAAACTATAGAAGCAATCAAAAGACAAATCGAGTGTGTAGCATCTGCTAGTTTCGCTAAAGAGGTCACTCCCGGTGAACGGATCTCGGCTCTTTCCTTATCGAATAAGGTGCTGGATATTCTACAAGAAATACTGCTATGCAAAGCAAGAACTAGAGCTACCAGTTTTTAAACAAGTTTCTACAACATCTTTTGGTTTCTTTTATTTCATTAATCACATTAATGAAGTCCCAATTTATTATGCTTCACAAGCATCACATTTGAAACGAAATCAGCAATATAACATATATCTCATATATATAATATAAACATTCGTATCAGGCAGTAATATGATCTCATCACAGAATATTGCAGCAGAAGAACATATATGAAATATTGGATATACTAGGTTGTCCGTGTTTTATTACGAACCTGTATAAAATACGGATTCCACGGTCGCGATGAATAGCCAAACTCACATCCTTAGACCCCCTCTCTGGAAATTTTTTAAAAACTTGGTTTTTTCCTTATTAAAAATACTCAGAAAATTAAGCAGGTGATTCTATAGATAACTGTGAAATACGAACTATTAATTCCCTCACGTCGCTTCAGAACCGCGGCAATACCATGCTTTGCGCGGCGGTTCCGCGGCCGTACTTGGGTATTAGGGATAGGTGTTTCTAAGTAACATCCATAGGTATTACTACATGCTTCAGGGAATTTTTAATATTACTCAAGTGTTGAGTTTTCTGGAGATCTTAAAAATTCGTTCATGCCAACCGCCACTACCTCCGACCGTTTGTTGTCGCCGTCCCCGTTCGTCACCGCCATCGCTGCCGCCCGCCGCCCTTCAACATCCCTGATCACCGCCATCATCGCCACCGCCCGCCCCTGATTGCTGCCTCCGACCGTTGACCGACCATTCTTGCCGGTTGCCGCCGTCCCTGATTGATCGCCGCCTCCGACCGCCGGCCTCCGTTGCTGCCGTCCCCGATCGCCATCACCTGTTAGTGTATATGCCCTATGGGCCATTATTGTATCATACTTGTATGTATATTACTCAATGGAAGCTTGGGATATTCACAGTTGTATATACAGTCTTGCTAAAAATGGTAGTATGCTACTTGGTTTGTGTCTACTTTAATATGTGCATATGTTTCTTGTAACGTATCACTCATACATATTAGTAGAGCCCATAGGATCTTTGCTTGATTACCAGCGTTGTGATGGCAGTCACACTAGTGGGGGCTGGGTAGTCTATAAGCAACATCCTATACTTGTCCCTAGTCATGGGATTATCGAGACTGGGCATCGATACACCAGAGTAGACTAGTGTGTACGCTTCTCATCCCAGTTGGGGAGATGGTCTGTCCCACAGCCATCAGTACGTCGTACTGGAGATAGTATACATATGCTCGTTAGGTTACGGGTACACCTGACAGGACTCGCAGGGGAACTGATTGGTTGGTATTATACCCGTCGTCAGTTAACAGTTCTCAGGTGACATGAGTACAGCATAGTCCGCAGACTTGACACTGCTACTTCGCCTCGAGTGTGTCCTACTGTTCTTAGATTACTACCCTACCACGGCTCAAAGGAGTCGTGCAAACAGGTAGCAGTTGGGTGCAGTCCCGAGCACTTGGAGGCAGTGGCGGTTAGACAGGATTCGTCTCTTCCGGTATTGGGAGTTGATATCGCGTTGTGTCAGAGAGCCATTACGCAAAGTCCCTGGCCAGGGCAAGCGAGATTTGCTGGTAGGTTCCAGTAGTTTCTCAGGGTGTAATGGGCTACGCTCCGACATGACTTATACCGCTATTAGGGGACTGACGCTTGGCGCCCCCTAGGCTTGATATGCGATAGTCTTAGACGAACAGACCTGACTGTACGGAGATTGTCACATCAGGCTCAGTAGGAGTTCGGATGGGTTTCCTCATCGGCCATCTTATCGACATCTACCTGGGGACCGTTACGTACAGCTAGTGTCGCTTGCGGTCTGTGGTTAAACCCACTGCCAGCATAGTGCCGAGTCCTTAGAGTCCCACATAGAGGGTTTCCCTGCTCCAGGCAAAACGATATAGAGGTCGTATGGTTTTACGACAAGGGTTCGGACGCATAAATGTGTTTACGCACGTACGGCGTTCGGACAGTTTTCACTAGCCGACTTTGGTTTAAGCCAGATTCTAGTATCAGGTTATTGGATTTATACAGTCTAAAGTTTTTCCGTGTTTTCATGGATTGGAGGGACGTTCTCGTAATTTTCCGGGAAGCTTCTAGATACATGGTGACTTGGGGGTTAAGGTGTCATAAGCATTTATTGCTTAATGACTCATTTGTGTGATTCATCCATGGAGTTAATGCTTCATTTATTGAGCTAATGACTCATGAGATGAATCACACAAGGTGAATGCATCAACCATGATGATTAATCATGTATATTATTTATTTGATAAATTGTGATGGTTGATATATTCAAATGAGTTCATTTTTCAATATGATTCTTATCATCACCTTCTCTCTCCTCAAGCTCTCTCATTCTTGAAACCCTAACCCTAACCTCTCATGTGTTGAGATCAAGGGTTCGCTAGACTAATACATCCATAACCTCACTCTATATCCCCTAGGTAGCTTAGATTAGCACTTTGAGCAACCTAGTTATCTCAAGTTAGAGATCAAGCTTGGCGTAGGAGCTCTCGGGTAGATCGTCTTTGACTCGAGGAGGCCGTTGAGGTGCCGATGTTCCAAGGAGCCTACAAGGAGTGGAGGACAGCGATGAAGACCCGAAGGACAAGTAATGTGAGGTATAACTTCGAATCCGAGTAGTTAAACCTCTTATAGTTTGCTAGTAAAGGTTTAGATACGATTCATGCGCTCAAGTCCGTGTTACGAAGTTTTGATAATCGTTTTTCATATATTCCGCCTCCCCGCAAGTTCGTGGGGTGCGTGACATGGACTTACAGTGGTATCAGAGCTAACTAAACCATTACTAGCTTGTTAGCAACTAATTAGAAGTTCGATTGACGGAAAACACGAAAACGAAACCCCGGAACCCTAACAGTTTCTGTTAATCTTAAACATGTCTAAAAAATTATATGTGTTCCCCTCCGAAAGGCGGCCTAGACTTTGCGTCTTGCCTGAGATTCGGGGGCAGATGCTATATGGTTTTATCCGTCTATCTCTCCGGAGATGCCGAGTTAATTTATGGCACCGTGTATCGGAGGTTTAGACAGATGCGGCCGATGTAGCAGACTTCGTCAGATTCCCCCTCGGGGTGAGGGGTTTTTGATTGTGGGGATGCTCTTCCCTGCAGGCGCAAGCCCCTGCAGGTAATTACGCTACCGCATTGCGGTAACAACTTTCTCCTTCTCCAGAATTTCACTTCGTGTCGTATGTGTTTGTTTTGTTTGAGGTTACCCGTGGATTGCATACGGAGACTGAGTAATGCCGTCGCCCGTAGGACGTGGATTAGTCCAAATCCGTGTTTACTTAGATTTGGGTTTGGTGTTTTAGTTTAAGGATACATTAGTCGCGTTGCAGCTAAGATTAGCTTAAACGGTCGTCAAGGATACGTTAGTCCTGTTTTGGACTAAGATCGACTTGACATAGTGATCTATTTAATATATGGCCGTCGGGACTCGTCACCTCTCTGACGTCGTTGAGGGATTACAACGACAGGCGTCAGAGGAGTTCAGAGATGTACCCTTGAACCAAAGTTGATTTGGAGTTTTATCGTTTATTTAAATATCTAAGGATACGTTAACCGTATTTGGGGCTAAGATCAACTTAGACGGGATCGTTTAGATCCGGCAAAAGAGCATTTGGGCTCTATCGTGCCAATTTCAGGACGTGGTGGTCCATCGCCAGTTTAGGGACGTGGTGGTCCAATATTAGTTTAGGGACATCTCGGTCCGATATTAGTTTAGGGACGTTTCGGTCCAATGTTAGTTTAAGGACGTCTCGGTCCCATATTAGTTTAAGGACGTTTCAGTCCAATATTAGTTTAAGGACATTTCGGTCCAATATTAGTTTAAGGACGTTTCGGTCCAATGTTCATGTGTGGTTGTTGGGACCCGTCACCTCTCTGACGACGTTGAATGATTACAACGACGTGTGTCAGAGGAGTTCGGAGATGTACCCTCGAACCAGTAGTAAATTGATTTAAGAGAGCAATCTTGCTCAGTCAATTTAATTTGAGGACTTACGGCCATGATTGGGCTAAGTCCAGTTGAAAAATATTCAACGCCTTTTATTTGTTTTTGGTCTGTTAGACCTGTGCTAGGGCTTGGCCCATTTTTAAATAATGCATTGCATTATTTATTCTTTGTTTGGGCTATGTTCATGATTGATGCAGAGCATCAACTTAACCAGGCCTCTGCAAGGCATCTACTTTGTTTGGGCTCTGCCCCTTTTAAAATGCATAGCATTTATATTATTTTGTTTGGGCTCTGCCCATTTACAAATGATGCAGAGCATCAATTTAATTAGACCTGCTTGGTCTTTTGACTTGGGCCTGGCCCTTTGAGAAATGCATTGCATTTATCAGGCGGTTTGCGCCAATTACAGAGTGCAAGCGCTTATGGTTAGGACACGTGTCATACTCTAGTAAGAGCAAGCGCAACAGCGCAGTGCGCTGCGCTCGTGCGCTGTGCTGTTGCGCTACTGACACGTGGCGCGCTCTGGTGAGCGCAAGTGCAATAGCGCAGTGCGCTGCACAAGTGCGCTGCGCTGTTGCGCTGCTGACACGTGGCGCGCTCTGGTGAGTTGCGCTAATTCCAGAGAGCAAAGCTCTATTTCAAGAGCGCGTAGCGCAAGTAGCAGACACGTGGCGCTCTCTTACGAGCGCAACAGCGCAGTTTGGAAGTGCAGAGCACTAAGAATCTTTTAGATTCAAGGATCAGAAGTGCAAAGCACTATTTAATTTCTTGATCTTCATTTAGATCAAAGAAAAATAAATTTTTCTTTTTTGTTTCAAGAACCAGAGGTTCATAAAAAAGTGCAAAGCACTATTATTACTTATTTATATATATATATTTTTTTTTATTTAAGATTATTGATCTTGTTCTTAGATCAATAATCTGCCCATAAGAGAACTTTCTCTTTTCCCTCAAGGTTTTTACCTTCTGTCGTTCTTGAGGAGTTTTTCTAGAGCTTTCTTCTTTCTCTCTTTTTTTTAGAAGGATCTTGATGCCTTTGAATTGAGGTCTAGGGTCCTTTTTATAGTGCCCATAAATTAGTTAGATTTGTTAAAGAGATCTTTCTCTGAGTGATTTGGGGAATTTTCCTCACCGTTGGATTCTTGATCCAAGGGCTTCTGCTTTGCAGAAGAAAATCTTCTTGTTTTAACAAGAACAGAAAAGATTTCTTAAAATCTTAATTCAGTTTGGCGCAGATGCCCCAGCGCGTGACACGTGTCGCGCAGCGCACAGCGCAGCGCAACTGCGCTAGCGCACTAGCGCATCTGCGCCGACACGTGTCGCGCAGCGCACAGCACAGCGCAACTGCGCTAGCGAACTAGCGCATCTGCGCTGACACGTGTCGCGCAGCGCTCAGCGAAGCGCATCTGCGCAAGCGCATCTGCGCTGACACGCGTCGCGCAGCACAGTACATGCGCAACTGAAGCGTTGCTTCCTTTAAACAGAGCTTTGCTCTGATTGGGCGCGCCTTCTTGGACGCTGCGCTGACGTATTAGCGCCTGACACGTGGCGCGTTGCGCCCGAGACTTGAAGCGTTGCTTTAAAATTTGAATTTTGAATTCAAACAGAGCTTTGCTCTGATTGGGCGAAACAAATGCCCCCCCACCGTTGCGCTCACGTGGCGCACACGTGAGTGCAGCGGTGGCAACCCCCTGACCGTTGGATCAAGGGGTGAGCTCAAGAGGCGCAAGCGCCTTATAAATAGGGCCTCTGGCCCTTAGAAAACTCTTCACCATTTTCTAGATTTCGATTTTCAGAGCTCTGCTCTTGCTTAAGAATTTCTGAGCTTTGCTCTTGCTTTCAGAACTCTAGAGCTTTGCTCTCATTTCCCAAAGTTAGAAAACTTTAAGTAATAATTAATTTAAAATTAAGTTAAATTAATTTAAATCAATTTTAACCAACAGAGCTTTGCTCTCATAGATCTTTTGATCTAAAGAAATTCCCTTTGGGGTTTCATCAACAGAGCTTTGCTTTCACGAATCCATAGATCTACAGAGATCTTGTTCATGGGTTCTAACCCATGAACAGAGCTTTGCTCTTGAATCAAATGTAGATCTTTTAGATCTGAAAAATGAAGAATTTCTTATAAGCTTTCATGGATTTTTCAGGATTCCAGAAATTTTAATTTTAAATTTCTTTCCAAAAACTTTCTTTTTGATGGAATATTATAGAGCTAAGCTCTTTTTTAAGGAATTTTATTCTTTTGAGACCAGAATTTGACAAGTGTCATTCTGTGACAGAGCTTTGCTCTGAAAGAGGAGATTTTCTCCTTGTCTCTAGGGATTCTTTATTAATGGGAATGTTTTCCTGGGGAACAACTGACAATCTCATCCAATGATGAGATTGTCCTATTGACTGACGTACTGTCATCCAGATTTTGTGGGTCCCCTTTGGTCCCTTACTCACTGCACTGCTGTGTGATGGAATTAATTGATTTTAATTTTAATTTAATTAATGCATTTTCTTCTTTAAACGCCAAACGTTGGAATTACAACACTAACGGCTAAATTGTTCTTTTTGCAGCGATTATGTCTCTAGACACTTCATTCCCGTTCGTCCGCTCAGAGGAGGGATTTCCCGAGGCGACTTTGGACCGTGAGGTCCTGGCCATGATTAAGGAATACGACCCGGAGTACAAGAGTCTTCACCTTTGGGAGTCGTGGTACAATCAGATCATCATGGGCCGACGGAGCTTCACATGCGCAGTGCCGTCAGAACCCATAACGGCGATTCATTACGCCAGCCCACCCCCGGTGCAGTATGCCGTGGAGATGACGGATTGGACATCGAAGGGTTTTCTTCATCCGGCCATAGATGCCATCCCGGTCCAGCGTCCTATGGTTTTGGATATCCTAGGACGCCGTATCTGTCAGGACGAGGCGAGACCTTGGGGGCAATCATATAACATTGATCTAATCCCCCACCACCCGGTTGGCTATCTACCGTGGGCCCGGTATATCCTGTCGACGAAGAAATCGCAGTTGATAAGATTAGGATTGTATACCGCAGTCTACGTCTCCCTCTTCCAGTATCCCACGCTTCCCACCTGGAGGTTCAAGGCTTTCCTGGAGCAGTGAAACATTCCTACCCATACTTTTCTTGCCATGGATCGGGAAGTGTCCATCTCTCTGGAAGAGTTTACGGAGGTGTCTGGTCTACCAGCTATGGGGGAATATTATGAAGAGTTGCTCCTGCCGGATGAGTACATCTTTGGTGCCAAGCCGGTGATAAGGGGGCTCATGCCGGAGAACGCTGTTCAACATCAATTTCCAAGTCTGATCAAAGTGTTGAACATCTACGAGGCCCTTTTCATTGAGCGTGGGAGCCGTGGAGTTAATTTTGAGGATTTTATTGCTCGGTTCCTTCATCCAAACGTCCTCTCGGCGGAAGCTGCCAAGTTTGCCAACCTTGAGGACCCTTTTGGCTTAGGTTTGGATAACCTGCCAGCGAAAGACATAGACCAAAAGAACTTTTTTCTTCCTAACTCCCCAACCATGTCTTTTGCAGAAGTCGCAGCCCCCGAGATGGATGAGGAGGCCTTCTTTTTAGGATTTCTTGGGCTTTGGCTGAGTTGGTTTGCACTTCCAATGCACTCTCACCGCATGCGGCCCTCTGTTTTTTACCCGGCCCACCGAATGACTATCGGGGTAAAGGTGGCCGTTGGGATCACCGGCTTGGCGCACTTATATCACGGCCTTAGCCGAGCAGCGGATGCTAATGAGCCTGGGGTGTTGCACGTGGTTTTCCCGATGCACTACTTTATGTCATGGCTCGAGCTACATACAGCGGGTGTCTTCGGCATGCATAAAAGGCCCTCGTTCTACGAAAGGTGCAGTTTTCCTCGCATTCTACAGTTGATCGGCGCATCAATTGTAAATCCATCGCCGCGAGATGCCTGGAGTTTACTCCTTCGCTCCCACACCGTTGGAACCGGTGTGTCTTTCATTGACAAGGTGTTGACTATTGGAAAAACGTCCACCACTGCAGTGCGGCCATTGCAAGACACTTTCAAGGATGGAGCTTCAGTTTTAACGGCCCGGGAGACCCTTCAACTATATTCTATCAGACCGGGCTTTTTGGTGTTTAGGCAGGACGGGGGAGCGATCTTCATGAGATATAACCCGCATCGTTTCGCCCAACAGCTGAGCTATAATCAAGGGGTACCGCTGGAGGCCTTTTTATCTGAACCTGCCGTGACTGAAGAAGGGATGGAGAGAGCGCTGCATCACTTCATGCGTCTAAACACGGGCTCTCACTTCTTTATCAGTGAGCCGGCTTGCGCCCCCCGACTTCTTAGGGTATACACCGAATGGTATAGTCATTCGACGGGAGCGGTCATAAAGGAAGAAAGGCGGTTGCTGATCGACCGTAAGGTTGCACCTCCAGGTAGCGATCGCAACGCTCCTCTGTTGCCTAGGACTCCAGTAGTTGCTCCTCTAAAAGATGCCGGGGGCAGACCATCACGTGCGCAAAGTCCTCCACGTGAATTGCCGCTCCCTGATATCGCGGATGCACCTCCCGCACCCTGTGCTCCGGTGGAAACAGTGGTTGTACCCTCGCCGGAGTCTGGCGTGGGTGCGGACATCGGGACCCGTCGTCCCAAAGCGGCTGCCAAGCAAAAGTCGATTCCCCGTGAGCCTAGGGTCGGAGGGCAAAAGAAAAAGAAGTCGCTCTTCGCTGCGGACGTCGTGTTCGGCCAGGAACCCCATGCTCCTTATGCTGAAGGTCTGCTCGAATATGGGACTAACGCAAGGTTGGTGATGCCGCCGCCGGACGATACAGACTTGGAGGCTGCTCTCAGAGCTTCGGCATGGTTGGCGAAGCGTGACGCGTGGCTGGCTAAGCTTGCGCAATCAGGTAACTACTAGTCGCTTTTTCTTTATTGCAACATATCTTCTTCATTATTTTTGACTAACGCTTTTCTTTCTTTTCTTCCAACAGGCATCACTGATGAAGAAGCCATTGCTGCTTCTCTGAAGACTTTTCAGGAGGAGGAACGTCTCAGAGCATCTATGGGCCTTAGTAAGTTTCGACTCATCAAGTTTTTCATTTTTCTTGTGTTATGGCCGATCTAACCTTTCCCTTTTAATTACAGGAACCTTAATGCCGTTCCCTCCAAGTGACGCAGATGTTTTACCAGCTGCCGACGTTCCTGCTTCTTCTGGGCCACCGCAGGAGGTTCATCTTGAAGAGCCGATGAGAGATGCCTTAAAGGATCTGGAGGCATCCCTGAATGAGGATGATGATGCCTTGAAGGAGGCATCACAGAGGTCCCTCATGACCGCTCGGGAGGAGAGAAAGCGGTTGAGGCGTGAGGCGAAGGTGCACAGGGCTGCCTTGGCTATGGGAGCGGGCCCCAGCACCGCCCCTCGAGCTGATACTCCTTCCGAAGAGGCCCCTATCGCCCTATCCACTGCCCGCAGAGAGGTGGCGCGAGCAGTTCGGAGCGCAAACGGTAAATCCGCTTCAGGTAATATTTCTCTCAGAGTTTTTGTTATAAGGGTTTTCATATCATTGGTCCTTATATCTCTTATCTTTGCAGGGCCGAGTCCGATCGAGGGAGAGGCGGAAGCCGTCGATCCTAGGGGAACGGAGGAGGCGGTGCCTGCCGAACTCGAGCCGATAGTGGGCAATATCGTTGAGGCCATGGAGCCTGAAGTGGAGGTCGAGGGGCCTACCGCCGAGAAGGTCATTGATGCCGAACCTGAAGCGGTGGCAGATGATATGATCATTATAACTGAGTCCAAGGTGGTGGCGGCTGAGGCGCTCGAGGTCGACGGTCTCCTGGCGACGGTGGACGATACAACCGCAGCTACTGAACCTGAGAGATTGGTGGGTGAGGTGACCATGATTCCCGAGGATGAGCCAACCGCTTCTTCTTTGGAATCTGGCAACACTCCAATCATAGCCCTTTCCGGCTATGACCTTCCGCCGTCTCCAGGTTTTGCAAGCACGACAACGGTCCCCATCGAGTCGGGTGACGAGGCCACGGGCGGTGGTATCATGTCGGTAGAGGAGGGAGTTGCCTCCGTTTCAGTCGGGAGCTCCTCAGGTAAACCCCAAGTGACTGCTTTTCTTAACTTTACAATCTTTCTGACAAGTTCACTTTTTCGTAATGCAGGTGCAGCTAGTGCTGATGCCCCACTGCTTGAAGGAGCGCCTTCAACGACTGCCTTGGCGGTGGTCACCTCTCAACCCTCTCTTATTCCTTCGAAGATATTGGAAGGTATGGGTTTGCAACTTATTGATCCTATCTTTCAGATATATAGTTTATGTACTGAAGTCACACTGTTGTATCTTTCAAGAGTGCTTTTTGATCATCTCTACCAAGTGTTGCTCCCACACTTCTCCTTCCCATCTGAATTCGCCTCTCCCTCTGGTGGCGCTGGTGAGTACCGTTCCCGATCGGTAGCTTTGTCTTTTCAGTGGTGTTCTGACTGTAGCGCTGCAAATCGAAGGGGAGGCAGAAAGATCGGCTGCGCCACCAGCCCTTCCGGCCTTGCCACCTGTCTCCACCGGTATAGTAAACCATCTTATCAATGACTTCCTTCATGTCTATTGAATCATCATCTAATCGCATTTCGTCTTCTTCCAGCTGTCGTTCCAGTCTCGGTACCTTTCGAGTCTCGCATTACAATACCGGGCGGCCCTTCCCAGCGACGCCTGTCCTCAAAAGGTGCCGCGAATAGTTTGCGCATGTTGAGCGACTACATCGAGGAGCTCGACATCGAAGCTCCTGTATCTGCTGAGGATTTCGCCACGACGGTTAACCCGATGTTGGCGATATTTGCTACCTTCTATGACGAGGGTACTGTCGCCTCTTGGGTTAACTATTGTCCGGAGATCGAGGCTCGCCTTCATCAGCTAGAGTCAATGCGCCTGTCCCCCGAGACTTTGGCCTCGAGCACTCAACGGGGAGCATGGCTCGAGCAAAGCTCTTCTCATTTCCGTCATCTGGAACAAGAAGTGGCTTTGAGGCTGAAGGAGTGCCAAGAATCTTCAAGCAACACTGCTCGCCTGCGTGCTGAAGTTGAGACGAACGCCGCTGAGGTAAAGGCCGTCTTCGAGGGTCTTCTGGAGCGCATCTCAAATGGGCTGAGACTGAAGCGGGCACTCGATGTTGCCGAGCGTGACATTGCAGGCCGTGAGGCTGCTCATCAGGCCGTCAGGGATCAGCTTGCATCTGTCGCACAGCAACGGGCCTAAGTGGGGGCGGAGTTGGCAGTGGTGGCCAATCAGGAAAAGGCATGGAAGGAAGTGTGCGAGCAATTGCTAGATCTGTGCCAGACGCTTCCTTCTCAGTAACTTTCCTTGTATCGTTGGTACTTGTAACATATATGTATATTTTGTATTCTTTAGTATGATGTATTCTGTACTCAATCGATATTTATGAATAAAAGAAGAACATTTTTGTAATGTCCTGTGCTTTTTCCCCGCCTTTTCTTTCTTTTCAGCGTGATATCTTTGATGAACTTAATTGGCAGATAGCTTAACTTCTCCGAGAGATAGTGATGACTTAGGCCGTAGGTTCAAGTCTACCGCCTAAGACTTTTCAACTCTATGAGCCGTGAGGGTCCCATAGAGGCTTTTCTCCCTACGGGTCGAGAGGATCCCATAGGTGGATTTTCTCCCTAGGAATCGTGAGGATTCCTAAGTGTGGTTTTCTCTTATAAGTCGTAAGGATCCTATAAGAGAATTTTTCGCTCTTACGAGTCGAGAGGATTCGTAAGCGGTTGTTTTCCTCCTCGTCGAAACTCGAATTTGGAGAGTGAGACCCGTGGATAGTATGCAAGAGACCATTTTGGATTGACTTGCAGGGCCCCATTGTTCAGGAAGCAAGTTTTTTAATCCTTGCTGCCCGAGACTTCATCTTGCAGATTGAGACGCAAATTCGATTTATTATAGAAATCCTTTTTCTGAATGATTTGGGGGAATTTCCCCTCACCGTCGGATCTTTGATCCAAGGGCTTCTGTTTTACAGAAGAAAATCTTTTTATTTTAAAAAGAGTAGAAACGATTTCTCCAGAACTTTTAATTTTGTTTAGCGCAAATGCTTCAGGGTATGACACGTGTCGCACAGCGCACAGTGCAGCGCAACTGTGTTAGCGCCTCTGCGCTGACGCGTGTCGTGTAGCGCACGACGTAGTGCAGCTGAAGCGTTGCTTCCTTTAATTTTGTTTGAAAAGGAGCTTCGCTCTGATTGGGTGCGCTGCTTTGGGCGTTGCGCTGATGCGTCTGCATCCGACACGTGGCCCGTTGCGCAGCGCAAACAATCTGAAGCGTTGCTTCATTAAATTAATTTTCAAGACAGAGCTTTGCTCTGACTGGGGGAAGACGAAGCGTTGCTTCGTCTCCTGCCTCGGGATTTGAACAGAAGTTCGCTCCGATTAGGGTGAACCGCCGTGACGACTTTTGGAAGTCGAAGAGGCATTTGATGCCTATAAATAGGACATTTGATCCCCCACAGATACTTATCATCTTTCAGATTTTTATTTTCAAAGACTTCAGAGCTTCGTTCTTGTCTTCAAGAACTCTGGTGCCTTGTTCCCTTTTTTTTTAAAAGTTTTTAGAAAAAACTTCTTTAGGTAGAATCGATTAACCAGCAGAGCTTTCGTCTAGGGGATTTCATCCTTGAACATAGTCTTGCTCTCTAGGAATTTAGTCCTTTATGTATGTTATTGCTTTTCTATTGCTGATCTTCCTGTAATATTTCCTCCAAGTATAATGGAGGCGGTGCATCTATACAGTTTGCACGAGTTCATTACTTACGACGATATCCGCGCTCAGGGTCGTCAACAAAACCAGGAGTTTACGGACGCTGAATGTGCAGAAGTCATGGGTCATCTGAACGCAAGCGGTGGTTGGCTGTTGCCTCGTTGTTCGGCCCTTTTGAAAGTCGTGTTGGGAGCCATATGGAGAGCACTTCCGGATCTTCATGAGGCCTTACCGCTCAACGCACTGGATGATGCCGAAGACAAGGTGCATTCAGTGTACCTGACAGGGTTGATCTCAAAGGAACGGCGGAACAGCCTCATTGACATCCTACACCAAGTCTTCCAGCAGACGACGATAGTTGCCGCTTATCGAAGGCCAGGGGGGCTTTCCGATGATATTGACACAGAGGAGCGCGAAAGACTGCGCATAAGAATAATTAGAAAGGCCAGAAGAACTCTGGATGGCCTTACTTTCGATTTCCTCAATCCGTGCCCCGGGTCCGAGGTTATACCGTTGTAATAACTTGAATAATGTTTCTTATTTATTGTTCTTATGATTGTAAGAAGGAATTTTCTAGCAGTATGAATGGAAACTCTCCCCTGTTTTTATTTCAGCTTGTCTTATTCCTTGTCCTGAGTCTTCTGCCTGTGCATAAATGAATGCGACACGAACGCCCGATCAAATGTAGATCAGATATTCTTTTTGTCATCTTCTTTTTATTGTCAGCAGGCTATATTAATAACCATGATTGATGGATATCTAAAACGAGTATTCTGACTTCCTTAAGAAATAGCGATGGCTTAGGCTGCAGGTTCAGGTCTACTGCCTATGACTTTTCGACTCTATGAGCCGTGAGGGTCCCATAGAGGCTTTTCTCCCTACGGGTCGAGAGGATCCCATAGGTGGATTTTCTCCCTAGGAATCGTGAGGATTCCTAAGTGTGGTTTTCTCTTATAAGTCGTAAGGATCCTATAAGAGAATTTTTCCCTCTTACGAGTCGAGAGCATTCGTAAGCGGTTGTTTCCCTCCTTGTCGAAATTCGACTTCGGAGAGTGAGGCCCATGAATAGTATGCAAGAGACCATTTTGGATTGACTTGCAGGGCCGCATTGCTCAGGAAGCAAGTTTTTTAATCCTTGTTGCCCGGGACTTTATCTTGCAAGGTTGAACGAACCGGGAATTCTCTCACGGAGACAGTGGTGGCTCTGTGAGTTGACGCGGGTTGGGAGGCTCTCGTCACGGAGTATTTGTATCCGCGAGTCGAGGAGTTTGCTAGGGATTATTTGTTTCCCAAGCGCCAAGGATTATTTGTTTCCTTGGGGTTTGAAACGAGTCGAGGATTCCTACGGAGGCACTGGTGGCTCTGTGGGTCGACGCGGATCAGAAGGCTCTCGTCAAGGAGTGTTTGTATCCGTGAGTCGAGGAGTTTGCTAGGGATTATTTGTTTCCCAAGCGCCAAGGATTATTTGTTTCCTTGGGGTTTGAAACGAGTCGAGGATTCCTACGGAGGCACTGGTGGCTCTGTAGGTCGACGCGGATCAGAAGGCTCTCGTCAAGGAGTGTTTGTATCTGTGAGTCGAGGAATTTTGCTAGGGATTATTTGTTTCCCAAGCGCTAAGGATTATTTGTTTCCTTGGGGTTTGAATCGAGTCGAGGATTCCTACGGAGGCACTGGTGGCTCTGCGGGTCGACGCGGATCAGATGGCTCTCATCAAGGAGTGTTTGTATCCGTGAGTCGAGGAGTTTGCTAGGGATTATTTGTTTCCCAAGCGCCAAGGATTATTTGTTTCCTTGGGGTTTGAAACGAGTCGAGGGTTCCTACGGAGGCACTGGTGGCTCTGCGGGTCGACGCGGATCAGAAAGGCTCTCGTCAAGGAGTGTTTGTATCCGTGAGTCAAGGAATTTTGCTAGGGATTATTTGTTTCCCAAGCGCCAAGGATTATTTGTTTCCTTGGGGTTTGAAACGAGTCGAGGATTCCTAGGAGGCACTGGTGGCTCTGCGGGTCGACGCGGATCAGAAAGGCTCTCGTCAAGGAGTGTTTGTATCCGTGAGTCGAGGAGTTTGCTAGGGATTATTTGTTTCCCAAGCGCCAAGGATTATTTGTTTCCTTGGGGTTTGAAACGAGTCGAGGGTTCCTACGGAGGCACTGGTGGCTCTGCGGGTCGACGCGGATCAGAAAGGCTCTCGTCAAGGAGTGTTTGTATCCGTGAGTCGAGGAATTTTGCTAGGGATTATTTGTTTCCCAAGCGCCAAGGATTATTTGTTTCCTTGGGGTTTGAAACGAGTTGAGGGTTCCTACGGAGGCACTGGTGGCTCTGTGGGTCGACGCGGATCAGAAAGGCTCTCGTCAAGGAGTGTTTGTATCCGTGAGTCGAGGAATTTTGCTAGGGATTATTTGTTTCCCAAGCGCCAAGGATTATTTGTTTCCTTGGGGTTTGAAACGAGTCGAGGATTCCTACGGAGGCACTGGTGGCTCTGCGGGTCGACGCGGATCAGAAAGGCTCTCGTCAAGGAGTGTTTGTATCCGTGAGTCGAGGAATTTTGCTGAAGTCACTGGCTTCTTCGGTTGAAATGAACCGTTGAGGTTTGGGGTTCGTCGCCTGACGGAATCCGCTGGGAAAGTATGGTTCATTCTTTGTTTACGCCCTTGGATTGTATACAGGGATCGATGTGATCTTAACTGTAGGGGCAAAGTTTTATCATTTCTTCTTTTTATTCTATTTTATTTCCGCGATGCTCTATCATTTCAGCTTTTATATCGCGAAGGTCGCGATTGCCCAATCATTTCGGCTATTTTTCGCGGTGCCCAATCATTTCGGCTATTTGTTTTATTTTTACCCGTTGCTTTTTATTATGGGTTGCCCAATCATTTCGGCTATTTTGCATGCATACATTTTACTTGCTGCTTTTTATTGCAAGTTGCCCCATCATTTCGGCTATTTTTCATGCATGTGCGGCCTACTGGCTTTTTGCCGTAAACCTGAAATTAGACACCGATTTCGGCATCAGCACCGCTACAACTGGGATATTGCTAGGAGCGAATCATCATTTTCCTCTTTCGTTGTCGAACAAAGGAGGCTTAGCGACCAGGGTTAGGGTTCTGTCGACTAAGGCTTTTGACTTCATGAGCCGTAAGGGTCTCATAAAGGTATTTCTCCCTACAAGTCGTGAAGATCTTGTAGGTGTATTTTCTCCTTAGGAATCGTGAGGGTTCCTAAGTGTTTTGTTCCTCTGTAAGTCATAAGGATCCTACAGGAGGGCTTTCTCCTTATAAGTCGAGAGGATTTACAAGGGTTGTTTACCATGCAAACATATCCCTAGTCTCGGATGGGACTTAGTTAGGGAAATGTTTATTCGCGCCCGTGGATTGTATACAAGGGTCAGTATTGAACCACTTGTAGGGCAGTATTGGAAGTTTGTGGGGGTTTGCTTAAGCACAGGTTTAGGTCTCTGTAACTTAAGACTTTCGAGTCTTATGGGCCGTGAGGGTCCCAAAAGAGAGTTCTCCTTACGAGTCGTGAGGATCTCGCAAGTGTATTTTCTTCTTAGGAATCGTGGGGATCCCTAAGTGTGTTGCTCCTTTGTGAGTCGTAAGGATCTCACGCAGGTGGTTTCTCCTTACAAGGTCGAGAGGACCCTATAAGTGTTCTTTAACGAGGTTGCGCCCTTTCAGGTTTTCACGAACACTCGCCGGTAGCCCTGCTGTTTTTACTCACGGAGCCTTTTCGGGTTTTCATCCGTGCCCTTTTTGCTTATGGACATACCGTTTTTTTTATTCTTTTTATTTTCTTTTTCTCTCCCTTTTTTTTACGAGGTCGCGCCCTTTCGGGTTTTCACGAACACTCGCCGGTAGCCCTGCTGTTTTTACTCACGGAGCCCTTTCGGGTTTTCATCCGTGCCCTTTTTGCTTATGGACATACCGTTTTTATTTTATTTTATTTTTATATGTTTTTTATATTCCGTCAGCCTAAAAGATGCTGTGGTAGTAGTTTAAAGACGTTTCGGTCTGTTATTAGTTTTAGGACATTTCGGTCCGTTGTTGAGAAGGTTGGCTATTTTTATAAAGCTTGAGCTTAGGAAGATAGCGAGCGGACATAGTCGTCGTCATCTATCATTGACCTAGGCTGTGGCTTATTAAGCGTAGTATCTCTTTAAGAAGCGACCGTTTATCGGTCTGAAAGGCCTTTCACCGTGCATGTCCATGAGTAGATAGGCTCCACCTTGGTAGACTTTATCTATGATGTACGGGCCTTCATAGTTTGGCTCAAATTTTCCCCGCTTGGCGCGATTGGGGATCATAGGCCTTTTGACCACTAGCACGAGTTCGCCTTGACGGAATGTCCTCGGTCGGGTCAATCTTTCGTATGAGCGCGTCATCTTTGCTTTATAAGCTTCTAGATTTTGCTGTGCTATGAGCCGGATTTCATCAAGGGCGTCAAGCTCCTCAAGCCGAAGGTGAGCATTTTCTTCGTCTGTCAGCTCGTAGTGGACTGCCACTCGTAGAGAGGGTAATTCTATCTCGAGAGGGAGCACTGCTTCCGTCCCAAATACCAACGCGTATGGCGTTGTGTTTGTGGCCGTCTTAAATGTAGTTCGATACGCCCAAAGAGCATCTTGCAGTCTTTCGTGCCAATCCTTCTTGTTTCGGGATATCGTTTTCTTTATGATCTTTGTTAAGGTCTTGTTGAAGGCCTCAGCCAGACCGTTAGCTCGCGGATTATAAACTGAGGAATATCTCCAGTCTATATTATGCTGTTGCGCAAAGCGACTGATCTTGTGGCTTCTGTAGGCTGGCCCGTTATCGGAGATGATCCGTCGCGGAGTTCCAAACCGATATATGACGTGCGTTTTGAAGAAGTGGAGGATATTTTCCGTCTTCACTTCCCTTAACGGTATCGCTTCTGCCCACTTAGAGAAGTAGTCAGTCGTCGCTAGTATGAAACGATGTCCCTTAGACGATGCTGGTTCGATGGGGCCGACTATATCAGTTCCCCACATTTCGAATGGCCAGCTAGCCACTGTCGGGTGTAGCGGATTTGGATGTTGGTGGATGAAGTCCCCATGAATTTGGCATGAGTGGCATTGCTTCGCATATTCGATGCAGTCCTGAATCATCGTGGGCCAGTAGTAGCCCATCCGTTTTATCTTCAACTTCATCTTAGGGCCTGCTTGATGAGAACCACAGAGTCCGTCGTGAACTTCCTGGACGACCCTTTTCGCTTCGTTAGGTCCTAAGCATCTCAGCCACAAAGAATCAAATGACCTCTTGTACAGGGTATCGTTGACAAAGGCGAAAGACAGGGCTCATTTCGCGAGCTGATGTCTTGTGGACGCTTCTTCAGGCATTTGGTGGGTCTTAAAGTAGTCTATGAAGACTTCCCTCCAGTCCTCGGCCTTCTCATGGTCTTTTATTTGTAGGGTCGTCTGCTCAGTCGCTCCCTTTTCTTTATGTAATTCCGGAGGTATTTCTGCCGGGGCAAGCACTCGACGGCTTTATACCACGATTCTAACGTCATCGAGGTTCTCGTCAGCCAATTCTTTAGCAAGTTTGGCCAGTGCGTCCGCTTTGCTGTTTTCCACGCGCGGTATGCTTTCCAAAGTATAGGAGGGAATTTGGGTTAGCAGTTGTTGCACCTTTTCACCGTATTTTATCAATTCCGGTTTGCATGTTTGGTAATCGCCGTTCACTTGACTGACGACTAGCTGGGAGTCCCCATATATGAGGAGGCTTTCAATTCCTATGTCAATGGCGATCTCCAGGCCTGCTATCAAAGCTTCATATTCAGCTTCATTATTCGTTCTCGGCTCTGTCAAGGAGAAGGCGAAGCGCATTATTCCTCCTTGTGGGGTCACGAAGATAAGGCCTACTCCCGATTTGATCATTGACGTATTTTGTTTGTGCTTTTTCATGGAAGACGCTCCATCGAAATAAAGCTCCCAACGGGTATCACCACTATCGATTGCGTCAAACGCGTGCTTGTCTGGCAAATCGCAATTCAGGGGAGAATCGGCAGGTATCGGGTGCTCAGCAAGGAAGTCGGCTATGGCCTGACCCTTCACCGCCTTGAGGGGTCGATACGTTATCGAGAACTCCATTAAGAGCAGAGCCCAATTAGCGAGTCGTCCCGTCAATATGGCCTTTGACATTAGATATTTAAGAGGGTCCACCTTTGAAATGAGATGGACTTCATGCGCTAATGCGTAATGTCTAAGCTTCGTTATTGCGAAGATCAACGCCAGGCAGTGTTTTTCAATGGGGGAGTAATTGCTTTCTGCCCCCAGCAGAACCCGACTTAAGTAGTAGAGTGCTCTTTCTTTCCCCTGGTCATTCTCTTGTGCCCATAATGCGCCTAAAGAACCTTCAAGGGCGGCCGTGAATGAGAGGCTTTCCCTTAACTGGAGCAGCCAACACTGGAGGGTTTTTCAGATACTGCTTGATCTCGTCTAGTGCGCCTTGGCATTTGTGATCCCAAACGAATGGGGTTCCCTTCTTCATCAGGTGACTGTAAGGACGACACTTTCCTGAAAGATTAGCAATAAACCGCCGAATGTATGCAAGCTTTCCTTGGAGAGATCGCAACTGTTTAAGAGTTCTTGGCGGAGGCATTTCCATGATCGCTTTAATCCTAGACGGATCTATTTCAATACCTCGGTGTCGAACGATGAATCCTAGGAATTTGCCCGAGGAAACCCCGAACACACATTTTAAAGGATTCATCTTCAAATTGTATTGCCGAAGGCGTTGAAATACGGTCTTCAAATGCTCGAGATGTTCTTCGTATGACTTGCTTTTAACCACGAGATCGTCGATATAGCATTCGACGATTTCGTGTATAAGGTCGTCGAAGATCTTTGTCATGGCCCTCTGATAAGTAGCACCGGCGTTCTTTAAGCCGAAGGGCATCACTTTATAACAGAATATACCAAGAGGAGTCTTGAAGGCGGTGTGTTTCTGGTCTTCAGGATGCATCTTTATCTGGTTATACCCCGATGAGCCGTCCATGAAGGAGAAAACCTCATGAGTGGATGTATTGTCTATCATCAGTTCAGTGACTGGCACTGGGAAATCATCCTTCGGGCAAGCTTTATTAAGATCCCGGAAGTCTACGCATATGCGCACTGTCCCATTTTTCTTCATCACTGGGACGATGTTGGCGATCCATTCAGGGTACTGAACTTCCTGGATGAAGCCAGAGTCGATTAACTTTTTGACTTCGGTATTTATGCTCATCTCAAGCTCGGGTCGCATTCTTCTCGGTGCCTGTTTGACTGGTTTGATGTTTGGGGATATTGCTAGTCTATGTACAGCGACTTCTGGATCTAGTCCTGGCATCTCGGAATAATTCCATGCGAAGCAATCTTTATGCTGCACAAGGACGTCCTTTAACGCAGCCACCCTTTCTTCAGACAGCAGCTCGCTGACGAATGTTGGTCGCGGATCATTTACCGTCCCCAACTCGATTTTCTTGAGGTTATCTGCAGTGGTATGTATTCCATCCTCCAGTTCTTTCGGAGCTGGGGGAAATTCTGAGATTACCTCATCGCTGCTGTTTTCGAAGCACCAAGGGAGCTCACTTATGTCCTTGGGCTCCTCTTTTAATATTGTGATCATATGACAGGTGCGAATTCGCTTCCAGTCCCAATGTGGAACTGTTTTTTCTTTCGTGGCCTTGGGTTCGTGTTTTTGTAGTGGCACTACCCTCCAGTTGTCGGACAGAGTGAATTTACCAAGCTGGTACTGATCTTCGACCCAATTCTTGAAGGTGAAGCAATCTTCAAGGGAATGACCTATCACTTGATGGTAAGAGCAATAGTGTGGGTGCGAGGCTTCGCCCGCTTGTTCGGGATGCTTAGACTCCGGCAATGTGAGCATTTGATGTTTTAGGGCAAGATCGAGTATCTTCTTCGTCTTTTCCCGAGGAAACGAGTATGCTCGACCCATTTTCTTCATGAGGGATAGGTCAATAACGCTCGATTCTCGTTTGCGTGGATTCTTAGCCCCGCTTTGTTGCTGTTGAGCGCCTCTTCGGCCTTTCGGCTTGTTTCTGCCTCCGCGTCGAGCCCTTTTCGTATCAGGTTGACATGGGGCAGCATCTTCGTCTTTTACTGCCTGTTGAAGGAGGCGTTGTGTTTTGGCTTTCTGATAGATCGCCATTTCACGATTGTGATCATCTCGGGCTTTTTGACCCGCTTCCCTTATAAGTTTGCCCATCTGGTCTTCAAATGATGGACTGAGCGGTTTTGCATCAGGAACTCTTTCTGTTTCAGGATTAGCGTTTTTCTCTTGAGCATCTGCTTCTTTATCAGAATTGTGCACGACGTAACAGTCGCGGAGCAGCTCTCGTTTCCTGGAGCGAATGTATCCGAGCCCGATCGTCTCCAGTTTCCCATTAGGTAGCTTGTGCTGAGTTCCGGGGACGTTCCAAACCCTGTCATAGAATTTGGCCTTTCTAACGGTTTGTTCGAAAGGTATTCCCTGGCATTTCAGCTGTCTCCTCAAGCCTTCCGTATAATATCGAGGTAGACGGATGGGCTGAAGTCTGTCCAGCGTTGGATCCGCACCGTGCCAAAGTTCTTTTTCCACCTTGTTTTCTTCGGAACGGTAGAATAGGATTGCCCTATCGCCTTTTCGCCCGAGAGGGATATAAAATGTCCGCAATTCTTCCACACTATCGTTAGCGAGCGCATCTAGTTCTTTATAATGTTCGAGCGGCACCATGGCTATCTATAGACTTCGCTCTTCATCAGCAGAAGCTCGTATTGAAAGCCGAGCAGGGAATACAGCATGGACTTCGTCCTCTGAATCACTACCAAAGATCAGTGAAGGGGCGGATGGTCCCGGCTCGGTTTATTGGGGCGGACCCGAATAAATTATATCCTCTTCTTCCTCGGTATCATTGCCGAAGACAGGGATGGTTGCGTTAGTTTTGTTCTCCGGCTTGTGACACCTCTCCGTGTCTTCGAAACTCGGCAAGAAGTATTTGGCATCTTCATACTTGCGAACTTCATTCACGGAAAACGGATTCAATTCTCCGGCCACAGTGTACTCGAGGCCATCCCTACAATACTTCATGCACTGATGCTGTGTAGAAGGGATGATATTGTACTCGTGTAGCCATGGTCGGCCGAGCAGAGCATTGTAGCACGTCTTGGAGTCTATAACATGGAATTTGATGTCTGTGACGAGCAACCCGAAGCGTAGCGTCAATATCACAGATCCCAGAGTTTTTGATGATTGGGAGTCGAATCCGGAGATGGTGATTTTGTCTCGGGCGAGGTGTTGGACACTCATGCAAATTTCCTTTAACACTCGCACATTGAGCAAATTAACAGACGATCCATTATCGACCAAGATTTTACCTATCTTTATGTCATGGCAGTATCCTGAGACATAAAGGGGACGATTGTGGTCGCATGTCCCGAGGAGAAGGTCTTCATCACCAAAAGCAACGTCGGCTGTGTGCACTTCTTCTAATTCGTCCTTCATCTTTTCTTCGGCTAGGAAGGCTTGGAACTGGTCCGGGTCTTGTAGCGCCTTAATCAAAGAATCGCTCGCCTCTTTTGATAGTAATAAGGCATCAAGGATGCTGAGTTGAGAAGGTAGTTTTCTCAGATGCGCCAGAACGTTGTAATCCACCTTATTTCTCTTCGGCGGGTTTTCGGCGTTTAACTCCGCCGCGACTCGGTCATCTAAGGCGATAACTTCGGATATTTTCTCTTTCCCTTTGTCTTTCTTGTTTAGAGGTCCGAGATTCTTCTCAGGTAGCGTCCGATTCCGCAGCCGGATATTTTCGCAGACCATTGGCTCTTCTTCTTTTCCCGAAGTTGATTCTTTAAAGAGAGGGGCAATTTCTAGCTCCTCATCAGAATCGCTCCCGAATGTAGGCACTTGTGACCCGCCAGTGTTAACCATGTGACAATTGCCGGCAGTTCTTTCAAGCTCTTCGGTCGTATTTCTTTGCTCCCGACGAATTTTACATTTTTCCCGTTTGAAGCGTTGTCGATTAGCGACGTATCTTTGCCACCATCTATTGAAAGCTTTGCACTACACCAGTAATTTTTCCTTCAGAGGATGGTAGCTTCATGCCCATTGATATGGCCTTAGCAAACCTCTTCTTTATCTTGAATTGGCTTTTGTCGGTGGTGGAGGCATTTTGCTCCAGCGGGATCATCTCAGCTCTTTCCTCAAGTCGTTGGCGCTTGGCCCTTTCGAATATAGCCGTCTCGCGTTCTCGATCAGCTTTACATTTCAATCGAGCTTCACTAAGAAACGCGTCAATCGTTTCGATTGATAACTCCGGAACTCTTGACTCAGTATTTGCCCCCAGCGTTTTAGTGCCAGAAGTCCCTTCATCGTTCGTGATCGAATGGGAGATCATATGACAGCTCGCCACATATTCGTCGGATTCATCCGATGAACTTTCTCCCTCATCTTCTTTTTGAAAGACGTGATCAAGGAAATCTTGGAGCGTAATGGGAGTCCGCGCCTTTTGGTTGTATTCATCCAGCGCGTCGATTTGCTTTTGTAAGTCCGTGCGCTTATCGCAAGGCCCCATGGGCTTCTTTGATTTCTTCCTCTTCTTCTTCGAAGATTTTGACGGCTGGCTATGAACGCTTGAACTACCACCATCGGTATTCGAAGTCGGACGTGGCTTCAACATCCCCTCAATAACCTGCGGTTCCAAGGGGTTCTTCCACTTGACTGCTGGACATGTCTGAAGATCGTTTTGTTGGAGATAGTGCCCTCAGAGTCAATTATTGGATCACAGGCATGTGATTGCAATGATTGAGGGAGGACCTATCCCGGTAGGACAATCTTACTCGAGATGATAGTATGCTATCTGGTTTATCTTTATCATCGTGTACTGCTTTAGGTGACCTGGCATGTCGCTATTACACGTTGATAGAGCCCCTAGGATTCTTGCTTGACTGCCGGCAGTATGATGGCGATCATATACGTGGGAGCTGGTAGTCTATAAGCACATCCTTAAAAGGTCCCTAGTCGTAGGAGTTTCGAGACAGGGCATCGATTCTCCAGAGTAGACTAGTGTATACAGTCGAGACCCCGACGAGGGGCGGTGGCCGGTCTCACAAGCCACTGGTGTCAGTTGGTTCACCTAAGATGTATACAGGTGCTCATTGGGTTATGAGTACACCGGACAGGACTCGTCGGGAACATGCTAGTTGGTCTTATACCTGACGTCAGATAGCGGTTCCCTGGTGACATGTGTACAGGTTAGTTCATCGACCTGAGGATCGTCATTTGTCTCGTGTGAGTTCCCACTGTGCTTTGATTACTACCCTACCACGGCTCAAAGGAGTCGTGCAAACAGGTTTTAGTTGGGTACAGTCCCGAGCCACATGGAGGCAGTGAGCGGATCTTCAGGGGTTCGTCTCTCCCGGTATTGGGGGTGAGGTCGCGCTGTGTCTAGGAGAGCCATTACGCAAAGCCCTCGGCCGAGGCAGGAGATTTACTGGTAGGTATTCCAGTAGTATCTCAGGGCGTTCTGGGCTACGCTCCGACACGACTTGTACCGCTTTTGGGGGTCTGACTTTTACCAACCCCCTAGGCCCGCCATGCGATACTCATAGACGAACGGACCGGACTGTACGGATATTGTCACTGACAGGCTCAGTTGGGTGTCGGGGTGAGCTTCCTCATCGACGTCCCTTTTGGTCAATAGCTGGTGGCCCGTCACGTATTGGCTTATACCTCTGACGTGCTAGTGGTTAAATCCACAGCCATAGTATTGACGAGTCTTTAGAGTCCACCACACTTACAGTTACTCAAGCTTTCGGGCGAAACGCTGTAGAGGCCGTATGGAGATATGGCAGGGTCCGATCAGATACGTGCGGTATTGCACGGATCAGGATCGGACAGTTTTGTACTAATTGCCGTATAGTTATATGGCAGGGTTCGATCAGATACGTGCGGTATTGCACGGATCAGGATCGAACGGATTTTACTAGCCGGCTTTGGTTTAAGCCGGTCCTAGTTTAGTACAGTGTAGATTTTGTCTCATTGCATTTGTCTCACTTACAGTTACTCAAGCTTTCGGGCGAAACGCTGTAGAGGCCGTATGGAGATATGGCAGGGTCCGATCAGATACGTGCGGTATTGCACGGATCAGGATCGGACAGTTTTGTACTAATTGCCGTATAGTTATATGGCAGGGTTCGATCAGATACGTGCGGTATTGCACGGATCAGGATCGAACGGATTTTACTAGCCGGCTTTGGTTTAAGCCGGTCCTAGTTTAGTACAGTGTAGATTTTGTCTCATTGCATTTGTATCCGGTCGGAATACAGATGCGGGTGTGTATGCACAGTATAGGGGTTTTCCTGTAATTTATTACGGGACCAGTTTTCTGGAGTTGCCAGTTTGTATTCCGTTCCGGCCGGTTTTTCTTTGTTCTTTCCCGGCCGGACTTTTCTGATGGAGGGGGTAATTTGCAGTTTTGCAAATTACATTTGTGGAGGTTTTATTTGTAAGATGGTTTATTATGATAACCTTTTTAGATACCATTCATTTCATGCTTTATTGTGATATGAAGTGGATTAGAGTTGATGTGAGTTTTGTGATGATTATGTTTGGATATAGTCACCACTTGCTTTTACTACCATGACCTTCCTTCTATGGTTGTGTTTTAGTATTCCCTCCTCCACCATTCTTCTTCTCACTTGATGAAATGGATGATAAGTTTTTCATGAGAGGAAAAAGAAAGAGAGAGGAAGAAGGAGAGAGTTCTTCATCTTGAGAGTTTCATCCATGATCTCTTTTTCTTGCTAGAAAAATGCAAGCACCATTTTTCTATTCTTGATTCCTCCATCACCATGGCAACAAACCCCAAAGAGACATACCCTCTACACTATACATTCTACAGCATATCTTGAGCATGTTGAGTTGCCGGCTTCATGCGCGAGTTGCCTCGGTATTGAGGCGGGAGCCCGTAAAAGAAGAAGGCGATGTGGTGCCCTTTCCGGCGAGGAGGCGACGATGTGGAGGCAACACTTTCCGCGGGAGATCGGGACGATGGAGATGAAGACCGGAGGACTCGGATCAGTCGGTATACTTCTCTTCCCCTCTCTAGTTAGCTAGCTTAGGTTAATGGTAAACGATCCGGGTTTTCTTTGTCCGCGGTAGCGCAGGTTTCCGAGTAAGGAAAATTTTTTATTCCGCATTTTGGCCTCGAGCAAGAGGCCGGGGCGCTGCCGTGGCGCAACATGGTATCAGAGCCACGCCATTAACCTTACCTAGCTTCGTTTGATGTGTTTGCGTTTCCGATCGACCGAAATTTCCAAAAACCGTATTTTTCTAGCACATCAGTTTCTGTCGAAATTTTTTGGAGTCTAAAAATTTTTCAGGTGGTCTCAGAATGATGTGCAGGGAGTTCTAAGAATACTGCAAAAATTTGGTGACATGACTCCTCCGTATGACCGCGGAAGGGCGGCCAAAACCCCCTTTTGGCCGCGCTTCCGCCGCAGGAATGTGGGGTCGTCTGATAAATTTTTTGCAGTGGGCTTGTGAACTTAAATTAGGGGTTTTGGAATGTTAAAATTGGGCCCAGGTTTTCTGTGTGTGCTACAGTTTTGATTGGGGGCCCACTTGTTAATTTTTTGGTCAATCGGAAAATTTTAAACACATTTTTCACAGTATTTACATTATATCTGGGACCGTGAATGTCACTCGATCGGTAAATCCGGTCTAACTGCTATAGCCCGGTTAGACGGATTTGCGAACGTGACTTTCACGTTGATGTTCTATGTTTATGCTGTGATGTTGCGGATCGGTCGTGGGGGATAGCCTGGATGCAATGCTAGTACAGTTTTGTTGTATTATGTACATTTGATATTGCGGGGCGAGCGTCCGACATGTGGACTGCCGTCACTGCCTGTTTGTATTATTCTTTTGGGGCACGACCTGGTTGCGGTCGATGTACCCGGTGTATGTATATTTTACTTTTTGTACTAGGATTACCCCGCGGTGGAGTGCACGGATAGCCGGGTTCTAGGGGGCAACGAGCCCGCATCTCATGGCATTGAGACGGAGGGGGCTTCACTCTGGGATTGGCGGGCTATTCGCCGCACTCGTAGGGGGTACAGGTTGACCCAGGAGGGGTGCCCAAGTTACCGGATTCCATGAAGTGCTGGGTGGTCCATTCACGGTGAAGGAGGGGGCTGCCTCGCTTCAGGTTTTGGCGGGTAACTTGCCGCGCCCGTAGGGGTCTAGGATTTCATTGCACAGGCTATCCACACGACCAGGGGAACGTCGGGTTTCAGCAGCGGCTCTGTGAAACCCGGGGTTTCCAGATATCTGTATTGTTCTGTGATGCTGTACATTTCTGTGATGTTGCATTTTATCACGCCTTGAGCGAAATATAATATATTGGTATATATATATTAGTAGATGTTGTATATGTTTTACATCCGCGCTAGTCCAGTCCCCCCTCTGCCGTTAGTTAGCTAACCTAACGGGTGATGATGGGACCCAGTGGCGAATGCGGATGGCATATACGTACGTCAGTATATTTTCGTTCTTTGTGGTGTGATTAATTGATGGGACTGCGTTGATTCGGATCAATGCAAGATAAACAAACCTATTCTGATGTTGTTGGAACATTTTTCAAAAAAGCTGTTATTGCAAGGACGTCCACTTTTGTTTTGCATTGTGGTATTCATTTGGAATATCCTGCTCCTCAGTCGACGAGGCAAGGGCCGAGATCCCTTCATCGGGAGTGACCCCTTGGACATAAGTTTGCGTCAGGGCATTAACTTCACTATAGCCGATTACTTTTGCTTTGCATCGTGATATTCAGTTGGAATATCCTGCACCTCATTCTACGGGAAAAGAGCCGAGATCCCTTCACCGGGAGTGACCTCTTTAGTAAAGGTTTTCGTCACTATATTTTATAAAAAGGCTATGCAGTTCCTTCAACGATATCAAGTTCATTACGTTAAAGGTTTTTCGCCAAAAACCATTCGTAGCCCTCCGTCATTTCCTACAGGTATTATTTGGTATTCGTGCTGCGTTTGTTGACCTAGTCAAGACGTAGTGTTCGGTAGCTAGGTGGTACTTGTTTGTTGCATAAGTGGGATTGGTTAGGACAGTCGTGCGGCCTTGTTGACCTAGTCAAGGGCACGTACAGGTGGGTTTAATGCAATCCAGAATAATGACGGGTTGAACTTGACTGGCGGTTTATGGTTTGTTGACCTAGTCAAGGTCATAAACCGCTTGGGGTAAAAATCACATCGGGAGTTTCAAAAGAACTGAAACTTGCCAGGCATGCGCATACCTTCTGGAGTGTGGTGACTTGAGTGGATTCCGTCAAGTTATCATGCGATGATAGTTGGATCCCGATTCCCACTGATGAGTTAGTTTACTCCTCGGGTGACCCCGACTAATTCTTCTTTCAGGTTTGGAGGAGAATTTGAGGTACAGTGGGAGGTTTCCAGATTAGACAAATTGGTAACCATTCTGATCTAGGTTAGAGTGCACGCTGAGTGTTTCTTTTCTCTCTCTCTTTGGCAGCGACCATTGACCCAACCCTGGACTATGACTCAGTGACCAAGTTGACCGAACCTTCTTAACACAGGCTTTTGGATTGTCTGAGTTGCAGACCTCATTGCCACTCCTACTTTTACCCTTTTCTCCAGGACACCCCGCATTACTGCGAACGTCCACTTCCATTGGACAAAACCATCGTATGGTTAGATACGAACTCGAAGGACTTCGAGGATGGTTTCTGGTTCTGGAGAAAACGGATAGGACTATTCAGTTGTCTTTTCTTTTCACCTTCTCTCATTGCGAGTACTCCTTGGTTTAGGAGTAGTACACCTATTACGCAAATTGGATAGTCTTCTTCCAAACCTTAGGCTGGTGCCGAACGGTGGGGAATGAAGAAAACCAATTAGCATAACGATGGTGTGCAGAAGGTATTAAGTTAAGACAAAGTAAGGGATTAGTAAGAGGGCAAAGTAAATTGCGACTGCTATTCACGACCGAACCAAATGTTTCTTCGCCAATCCTAAATCACCTTTGTATTTCTCCAGGAAACTCCGTATCACTACGAAGATCCACAGTTTATTGGATACTCCATCGTATGGTTATATACGAACTCGAAAGGAACTTGTTCCAGTTCGGGGATGGATCCTGGTTCAGGAGAAATAGGAATAAAGTACATTCAGGTGTCTTCCATCTTCACCTTCTCTCGCATTGCGAGTGCTCCTAGGATTAGGACAGTACACCTTTTTATGCTTAATGGATAGTCTTCTTCCAAACCATAGGCTGGTGCCGAACGGTAGGGAAGGAAGAAAACCATTTGGCCTAAAGGGGTGTGCAGACGGTAATGACTAAAGACATATAAAGGGATTTGGACAGATGGCAAAGAGATATACGGTTACAGTTGTGAATCTGGATAATGGAAGAGGCATTACTAGGAATACCAGGATACCCCAACGAGACATTTCGATGTTTCAGTTTCACTGTGTACTGTTAATGGAAAACTGATTTCCCGATTTGACACTTACTCCAGGGTATGTATTTACCAGGTATGATTCTCACATCTGTATGGTTTTACAGATGATGAGTGGGAGTAAGTTATTGGGAATTAGGTGATCATCCTCATTGTTTGAGGAAGTCACCTGGGTTGTTTGCCGGACGGCAATTATTTGGTTTTGAATATCCGCGGTTATGCACCAATTTCAAATTGATATATCTGTACGTCTATTTTTATAGAGTGAGATATACCTTTTGAAGTTATGTCGATGACATTTACCTATATCAGTGGATGGTTAGGTAAGGAGCATTAAACAGCGGTGTAATTCTTCTTAACCATAAGTACAGTTTTCAACCTACGACACACAGTGAAAGAGTTGTTAGACTCAGCGGACTTGTACAGAGTATTGTATGTTGTCCAGTGTCCATTAGGACAGAGGGGTTGGTCCTCATACTATATTCTGTTTACTTTTAACTTCTCTAGTTCTTAGACATGTGTTTCGTAGGAACACAGGGTCTAAGTTTTTGAGGAGTTATAGGTATTTGAATAAGAGTAGAGAACCAGGTATAGCAAGTATCGCGACTCTTCAAAGTGATCGAAGATGTAGATACTTGTGTATGGTATTCAGTTGATAGTAATGATTAAGAGAACTTGCTTCTCTTTCAGGATACTCATAATTGGAAGCATTCCTAAGTTGAGTAACGCTGATCGGCCTCCTTCCATTTAGTTGACATGCACTGGAGATAGCTGCATGATTTGAATCTGGTTCAATTGAATCAGTGCCTCTGGTTCTATATTGGATATAAAACAGTTCATATCTTAACGATGTTAAGGTACGGGGAGATGTCCGGCTTATGCTTAAAACCAGACACTGGACAACTCAAGGCACGTTTCTGTAATGGCTGTTTGTGGGTTGACCCAGGCTATGACGAGGGTTGACTTTCTACCATCTGGATGAACAATAGCAATATTGTTCTAGACTCGCCATAGTTTTTATTAAAAATGGATTTTTTCAGAAAAAGTAGTGGGAGTATGGTAGAACTGGAAGTGATTCCAGAACCGCAAACGATTACTGAAGATTTGATAAGGAACCTAAAGATTCAATCTGGTTTGACATTCCATTGGCCACTCCGCAGATACGGTGGGTAACTTCAGGCACCCGAGAGGTACTCAGGTAGCCTCAAGGACGGTGACAGGGAAGTTCTTGTTTACCCACACTTGCCATTGTTGTTGTTCCAGGCTGCGAGACCCGGCAGGAGGATGAGTATAGCGTCGTTCTAAACTAGCTTTGGAAGTGCACGTCTATATGACTCTGCCAGAGGGTTGTCGTAGTCAGTGGGAGCAGCGGAAGCATTGGTGGACATCAGGCTTATGTCTATTTACAGACTAAAGCAGATACAGCGGAGATAGATCATCTATTTCTGATGTGACAGTCATAGGTTTGACTTCATCAGAATAGGGGATGGATCTGTTGAGAAGGTAGTAGGGTGTGATGTCATGGTATTTGGATGACATACACAGAATAGGAAAAGATACTCCTATACTACGATCGGTTGTACTTTGGTCGTCACACAGTGGTTTCTCCATATAGGACTTGGGTATTATATCAGACATTCTGGCTACTAGATCTATGGCTTTAGATCTAGATTTGGGTGGTTTCCCAATCTGGGTACCTTGACGGCATTCTATGAGTATTTAGAATGGAGGACTCCTGGCACGGTAGTACACCTGCAGGTAATGGAGTCACCCTCTCTAAAGGTGTCTTATAGACTAAAGAGGAGAGGGATACTCATGATTGGCAGATCACTTGCTTAGGCAATTGAGTCAATCATGAGATGTCAAGTACCACACCAGATGTTGTTCTTGCAGTAGATGCAATAAGTTGATATTAATCCAATCCTGGAGAAACAATCGGAAGCAGTTTTAGGACATATGTGCATGTTCTAGGGATATGATAACGACAGCCTCATTAGGGAGACAGTCATCATTCCAGGCTTCCAAGGTGACATGGACGACAAGGAGGTTGTCAGAGTTATAGTTTTCCTTCTGACGAGGGGCAGTATTTTGGACAGGTGGTCCAAGGCAATACTGAGGGTGGCCTGGCGTAGGATACTGATTAAGTTCAGTTGACGATACGGTCTAAGAAGTTTGGATTTGGAGTTCATTTATGAGCTAGGTCCCATCAGACATCCAGACGTTCTAAGACAGGTATTGCTCATTTCGGGAGATGGCTTTCTCCGCGAACTTGAGATATAGAGAGACATAGAAAGAAACGTCACAGCGGATCCACTCACTGAGGCTATTCCTCGAACGCAATAGTTTCGCAAACGAGCTTTGTGAGACTGACTAGTAGAGGAGTTAGGTGTTCGGTATCACACGGGCTGTGAGTATGCGGCATCGCAATAATTAGCCTTGAGTGCAAGTGGGAGATTGTTGGAGATAGTGCCCTCAGAGTCAATTATTGGATCACATGCATGTGATTGCAATGATTGAGGGAGGACCTATCCCGGTAGGACAATCTTACTCGAGATGATAGTATGCTATCTGGTTTATCTTTATCATCGTGTACTGCTTTAGGTGACCTGGCATGTCGCTATTACACGTTGATAGAGCCCCTAGGATTCTTGCTTGACTGCCGGCAGTATGATGGCGATCATATACGTGGGAGCTGGTAGTCTATAAGCACATCCTTAAAAGGTCCCTAGTCGTAGGAGTTTCGAGACAGGGCATCGATTCTCCAGAGTAGACTAGTGTATACAGTCGAGACCCCGACGAGGGGCGGTGGCCGGTCTCACAAGCCACTGGTGTCAGTTGGTTCACCTAAGATGTATACAGGTGCTCATTGGGTTATGAGTACACCGGACAGGACTCGCCGGGAACATGCTAGTTGGTCTTATACCTGACGTCAGATAGCGGTTCCCTGGTGACATGTGTACAGGTTAGTTCATCGACCTGAGGATCGTCATTTGTCTCGTGTGAGTTCCCACTGTGCTTTGATTACTACCCTACCACGGCTCAAAGGAGTCGTGCAAACAGGTTTTAGTTGGGTACAGTCCCGAGCCACATGGAGGCAGTGAGCGGATCTTCAGGGGTTCGTCTCTCCCGGTATTGGGGGTGAGGTCGCGCTGTGTCTAGGAGAGCCATTACGTAAAGCCCTCGGCCGAGGCAGGAGATTTACTGGTAGGTATTCCAGTAGTATCTCAGGGCGTTCTGGGCTACGCTCCGACACGACTTGTACCGCTTTTGGGGGTCTGACTTTTACCAACCCCCTAGGCCCGCCATGCGATACTCATAGACGAACGGACCGGACTGTACGGATATTGTCACTGACAGGCTCAGTTGGGTGTCGGGGTGAGCTTCCTCATCGACGTCCCTTTTGGTCAATAGCTGGTGGCCCGTCACGTATTGGCTTATACCTCTGACGTGCTAGTGGTTAAATCCACAGCCATAGTATTGACGAGTCTTTAGAGTCCACCACACTTACAGTTACTCAAGCTTTCGGGCGAAACGCTGTAGAGGCCGTATGGAGATATGGCAGGGTCCGATCAGATACGTGCGGTATTGCACGGATCAGGATCGGACAGTTTTGTACTAATTGCCGTATAGTTATATGGCAGGGTTCGATCAGATACGTGCGGTATTGCACGGATCAGGATCGAACGGATTTTACTAGCCGGCTTTGGTTTAAGCCGGTCCTAGTTTAGTACAGTGTAGATTTTGTCTCATTGCATTTGTATCCGGTCGGAATACAGATGCGGGTGTGTATGCACAGTATAGGGGTTTTCCTGTAATTTATTACGGGACCAGTTTTCTGGAGTTGCCAGTTTGTATTCCGTTCCGGCCGGTTTTTCTTTGTTCTTTCCCGGCCGGACTTTTCTGATGGAGGGGGTAATTTGCAGTTTTGCAAATTACATTTGTGGAGGTTTTATTTGTAAGATGGTTTATTATGATAACCTTTTTAGATACCATTCATTTCATGCTTTATTGTGATATGAAGTGGATTAGAGTTGATGTGAGTTTTGTGATGATTATGTTTGGATATAGTCACCACTTGCTTTTACTACCATGACCTTCCTTCTATGGTTGTGTTTTAGTATTCCCTCCTCCACCATTCTTCTTCTCACTTGATGAAATGGATGATAAGTTTTTCATGAGAGGAAAAAGAAAGAGAGAGGAAGAAGGATAGAGTTCTTCATCTTGAGAGTTTCATCCATGATCTCTTTTTCTTGCTAGAAAAATGCAAGCACCATTTTTCTATTCTTGATTCCTCCATCACCATGGCAACAAACCCCAAAGAGACATACCCTCTACACTACACATTCTACAGCATATCTTGAGCATGTCGAGTTGCCGGCTTCATGCGCGAGTTGCCTCGGTATTGAGGCGGGAGCCCGTAAAAGAAGAAGGCGATGTGGTGCCCTTTTCGGCGAGGAGGCGACGATGTGGAGGCAACACTTTCCGCGGGAGATCGGGACGATGGAGATGAAGACCGGAGGACTCGGATCAGTCGGTATACTTCTCTTCCCCTCTCTAGTTAGGTAGCTTAGGTTAATGGTAAACGATCCGGGTTTTCTTTGTCCGCGGTAGCGCAGGTTTCCGAGTAAGGAAAATTTTTTATTCCGCATTTTGGCCTCGAGCAAGAGGCCGGGGCGCTGCCGTGGCGCAACACGTTTAGCATCCTCTTTGTCTTGGCTGATAATACAACCTCCCAAGGAGCTTCCTCAATGACGGAACATGTTGTCCCCGGCGTATTCGTCCCCTTAGAGGTGTGGGGCTGCGGGGGATTCACCTTCCATTTGTCAGATAGCGCAAATTTGCCCTGACGGTATTGGTTCTCAAGCCAATTTTTGAAAATGTAGCAATCCTCGATGGGATGGCCTAGCACTCGATGATAAGGACAGTAGTTGGGCTCGTTGACGTCGTTCGGTTGCAATGGACGTTTTGGATCTGGCAGATTTATGAGTCTGTTGCGCAACGCCAGCTCGAATAGCCTTCTCGTTTTATCGTGGGGGAAGGAGTAAGGACGTCCCATCCTGTCCTCAAGGGGTACGTATGGGCGCGTATTGTTTGGACGAGCAACCGGCTTCGAGTCGCTCGGTTGTTGTTGAGCATTAGCGACAATGATCGGTTTTCCCTTTCCTTTGTCGTTTCGGGAGTCCGGCTTTGGGAGAGGGGGTTTATGGCCCATCTGGTCCATCTGCGCTAGTTTGTCGATCAAAGCCTGGAAGGTGGTCGGCATGAAGAACATCATGAACTGTGAGATGGTTGCTTGTGGATCAAGGGTTCCAACAAACATTCCCACCGCCGGAGCTTCTTCTATGCGTTGTTCGCACTTCGACCATAGATTACGCCACCGTATAGCGTACTGAACCCATGTCTCGCCGGGTTTTACCCTCGCATTAATCAGTGCCGTCATCGGGGTACGCTCACTGGCACTAGCAAAACGTTGGGTAAAGAGCAGTTCCATCTCCGCAAAGGTTTTAATAGAGTCGTTGGGGAGCTCAGAATACCATTCGAACGCCGTATCTGATAAGCTTCCAACAAACTGGCGAAGCAACAACTTGTCATCGCCGCCGGTGTTGCCACAGAGCGCTCTGAACTGGGCGACATGCTGATGAGGATTGCTCGTCCCCTTGTAGACATGGAATTTAGGGATTGTATAGCCTGTCGGGTACTTAATTTGATCATACCAACCCGGATATGGCCGCCCTGTCTTTACGACCTGACCGGCTGCTTCAGTCGCCTTATGCACCCGTATTTGCTGGGTGATGTATTCATCTAAATCAGCTTTTGATATGGTATCCTCTTTAGCTGCGGATAAAGCCGGTGGCGGATTTGATGCCTCTCCCCTATCGTCTTCAAGAATGATCGGGAGATCTCCAGCAGGTGGATCTTGTTGAATCATCATACCCACCATATCCTGGAACAGGAGGGCCATTTTCTTTATATTGGCTGCCTGCTCCGCAGCTTCTTTATCTTTCTTTTCTAATACGCGCCGAAGGAATTCGGCGTCCGTTTCTTGTTCTTTACGCTCTTCTGAAGAGGTTCCAGGGCTTTCGTTTGGCCCTGTAAGTGCAGCCATAGCGCTCATCATCTCCTGGAGCTTCTGTTGCTGCTCCTGAGCCTTGGTCACTGACCGTGTAAGTGGTCTATGACCCGTGGACATACGGCTGTCTTCTTTTCCCGATGTCATGTAAACCGTATGAACTGTTATGTCCCCTGACTTGGGGCGTTTAGTTTCAACATTTTTAACTTTTGTTGCTGACACGGGAGCCTTCTCCGGCCTCCTTCTTTTATGGGCCGTTAGGGTTGGAGGAGCCGTTGAAGTGGGCACCCTAGCAACTGTTGTCCCCTGCTGTTTAATGAGGCAGTCCTTGTCCTTTTCCACTTTCGCCTTTTTCTGGCGACGAAATTGGTCTGGGTCAATCACAGAGTCTTGAACCCTCCGCCAAACTTTATAAATCCTTGAAGACAGCCGTTGAGGGGGCTGTTCTTGTTTTGTTTTAGGAGCTCTCTCCACAGGTGGAGGAGATCTTTTCAATGTAGCGGTTGAAGAATTCTTACGTACCCTCCTCAGCAGTTCGAAGCTGTTCCCAGTTGGAACAGCAGCGTTGACCTCCGCCATTGGAGCAGGCGGAGTTAGCCCTGAGGGGGAGTTGCCCCCTACCTTCCTCACTCGTTGCCAATGGCGACGTCGAGCACGACGAGCCGTTGGGACTGGCTCGGAGATTGAGATAGCTTCCTTTTGCCCCCCGTCTGAATGAGGCGCCGTCGGTGTTAACCTTTTAAAAACTGAGGTCGTTCCTTGCGGGATAACATCCAATCTGTCAAAGACAGATCTTCGAGCAGGGACAGGAGCAGGAATCGTCAGTCTTGAAAAAACTGATTCTTTGACAGGGGAAGCCGCCTTGACGACTTCTGGAGCAGCAGTCATTGCCTTCCTTGGGATAGCCAGTTTAGAATTCTTATCTCGCCTGGCGAAAACCGAAGCCGTTAGTTTGGCAGCAGGCGACCCGTTGACAGGGGTCGTGGTAGCAGTGAGTCGGTCGAAGACCGACTTCTTGTTCATCTCTGGTGCAGGTATCGGCATAGAGAAGCTTGTCGGTGGGATCATGGTCCCGAAGAATAAGCCAGTGGTGGCTTGGGTCACCTGGTCTACTGGCAGAGTGAGGAAGGAAGCCGCTTGGGGCCCATATGCTACACCTCCGGGAGAGGTGGAGCGTCCATTGCAGTGGCACTTCGAGCAGTTGGTGCAGTTAGAGGCCATTGAATCTTGAGTTCTGTGCCAGACAAAAGACCAAATCTTAGTAACTTGAAATTCGAAGGCAACCATTTAACAAACCGCGATTGGTTCGCGAGGATGACACACGAAGTGTGGAGTGGAAAGAGGAAGAGGTCCTACCGGGCGTGCCAGAATCTGTTCCCCTCCGAAAGGCGGCCTAGACTTTGCGTCTTGCCTGAGATTCGGGGGCAGATGCTATATGGTTTTATCCGTCTATCTCTCCGGAGATGCCGAGTTGATTTATGGCACCGTGTATCGGAGGTTTAGACGGATGCGGCCGATGTAGCAGACTTCGTCAGATTCCCCCTCGGGGTGAGGGGTTTTTGATTGTGGGGACGCTCTTCCCTGCAGGCGCAAGCCCCTGCAGTTAATTACGCTACCGCATTGCGGTAACAACTTTCTCCTTCTCCAGAATTTCACTTCGTGTCGTGTGTGTTTGTTTTGTTTGTGGTTGCCCGTGGATTGTATACGGAGACTGAGTAATGCCGTCGCCCGTAGGACGTGGATTAGTCCAAATCCGTATTTACTTAGATTTGGGTTTGGTGTTTTAGTTTAAGGATACATTAGTCGCGTTGCGGCTAAGATTAGCTTAAACGTTCTTCAACGATACGTTAGTCCTGTTTTGGACTAAGATCGACTTGACGTAGTGATCTATTTAATATATGGCCGTCGGGACTCGTCACCTCTCTGACGTCGTTGAGGGATTACAACGACAGGCGTCAGAGGAGTTCAGAGATGTACCCTTGAACCAAAGTTGATTTGGAGTTTTATCGTTTATTTAAATATCTAAGGATACGTTAACCGTATTTGGGGCTAAGATCAACTTAGACGGGATCGTTTAGATCCGGCAAAAGAGCATTTGGGCTCTATCGTGCCAGTTTCAGGACGTGGTGGTCCATCGCCAGTTTAGGGACGTGGTGGTCCAATATTAGTTTAGGGACGTCTCGGTCCGATATTAGTTTAAGGACGTCTCGGTCCAATGTTAGTTTAAGGACGTCTCGGTCCAATATTAGTTTAAGGACGTCTCGATCCAATGTTCATGTGTGGTTGTTGGGACCCGTCACCTCTCTGACGATGTTGAATGATTACAACGACGTGTGTCAGAGGAGTTCGGAGATGTACCCTCGAACCAGTAGTAAATTGATTTAAGAGAGCAATCTTGCTCAGTCAATTTAATTTGAGGACTTACGGCCATGATTGGGCTAAGTCCAGTTGAAAAATATTCAACGCCTTTTATTTGTTTTTGGTCTGTTAGACCTGTGCTAGGGCTTGGCCCATTTTTAAATAATGCATTGCATTATTTATTCTTTGTTTGGGCTCTGTTCATGATTGATGCAGAGCATCAACTTAACTAGGCCTCTGCAAGGAATCTACTTTGTTTGGGCTCTGCCCCTTTTAAAATGCATAGCATTTATATTATTTTGTTTGCGCTCTGCCCATTTATAAATGATGCAGAGCATCAATTTAATTAGGCTTGCTTGGTCTTTTGACTTGGGCCTGGCCCTTTGAGAAATGCATTGCATTTATCAGGCGGTTTGCGCCAATTACAGAGCGCAAGCGCTTATGGTTAGGACACGTGTCATGCTCTAGTAAGCGCAACAGCGCAGTGCGCTGTGCTGTTGCGCTGCTGACACGTGGCGCGCTCTGGTGAGCGCAAGTGCAATAGCGCAGTGCGCTGCGCTGTTGCGCTGCTGACACGTGGCGCGCTCTGGTGAGTTGCGCTAATTCCAGAGAGCAAAGCTCTATTTCAAGAGCGCGTAGCGCAAGTAGCTGACACGTGGCGCTCTCTTAAGAGCGGAACAGCGCAGTTTGGAAGTGCAGAGCACTAAGAATCTTTTAGATTCAAGGATCAGAAGTGCAAAGCACTATTTAATTTCTTGATCTTCATTTAGATCAAAGAAAAATAAATTTTTCTTTTTTGTTTCAAGAACCAGAGGTTCATAAAAAAGTGCAAAACACTATTATTACTTATTTATATATATATATTTTTTTATTTAAGATTATTGATCTTGTTCTTAGATCAATAATCTGCCCATAAGAGAACTTTCTCTTTTCCCTCAAGGTTTTTACCTTCTGTCGTTCTTGAGGAGTTTTTCCAGAGCTTTCTTCTTTCTCTCTTTTTTTTTAGAAGGATCTTGATGCCTTTGAATTGAGGTCTAGGGTCCTTTTTATAGTGCCCATAAATTAGTTAGATTTGTTAAAGAGATCTTTCTCTGAGTGATTTGGGGAATTTTCCCCACCGTTGGATCCTTGATCCAAGGGCTTCTGCTTTGCAGAAAAAAATCTTCTTGTTTTAACAAGAACAGAAAAGATTTCTTAAAATCTTAATTCAGTTTGGCGCAGATGCCCCAGCGCGTGACACGTGTCGCGCAGCGCACAGCGCAGCGCATCTGCGCTGACACGTGTCGCGCAGCGCATCTGCGCTGACACGTGTCGCGCAGCGCACAGCGCATCGCAACTGCGCTAGCGCATCTGCGCTGACACGCGTCGCGCAACGCACAGCGCATCGCAACTGCGCTAGCGCATCTGCGCTGACACGCGTCGCGCAACGCAGTGCATGCGCAACTGAAGCGTTCCTTCCTTTAAACAGAGCTTTTCTCTGATTGGGCGCGCCTTCTTGGGTGTTGCGCTGACGTATTAGCGCCTGACACGTGGCGCGTTGCGCCCAAGACTTGAAGCGTTGCTTCAAAATTTGAATTTTGAATTCAAACAGAGCTTTGCTCTGATTGGGCGAAACAATATGATATGCCTTAAAATTCACAGCAGGGAAATATAAGAATACTGGGAAAATACGAGCCCCTAACTCGGCAAGACGGCCGCGGATCCGCGGCAAGAAGGTGCTTTTGGCCGCGGATCCACCTTCGAGTTGACTCGGATTTGCTCAGTAATTCATACTTTTTGGTGTTTTGGTTTCCTGTATGTTCTGTTTCTACCCAGATTACTTCAGTGCAGGTTTGCTTTTGGGGTAGACACGGATAAAGGTTGTCGATCGATGTTCTAAGTTATTTGCTAATTGGGTTTTTATCTGTAATGTTTAATGTGTTCGTAAACCTCCCCTAACTGCTAGTATGTCGGTTGGCAGAGGGTTGCACATTTCTGTAATGTTTATTGTTTGTGTATATGGACTTGATTGGAGTGTTGTGATGATTAGCCGGGGTTTGAGATGGGTTTAATATTCATTCATTCGATGTAAATGTAATATGATGTAATATTCTTTTGCGGGGCACATCCAGGTTGCGATTGTAGCCACCGTTGTATTATTTCTTTTTATTGTTTTTGCTACTAGGATAGACCCAAGGCGGGGTACACAAACTACCGGGTGCGTTGAAGTGTTTAGTGGCCTACTCACGTTGTTGAGGGAGACCGCTTCACTTCGGGTACTTGGCGGGTAGTTTGTCGTACCCGTAAGGGTCTAGGGTTGGGGTAATAGCTATTCATCACAACTGTGTAATCAGTCTTGTATTGCAGGCTCAAATCAAATGCGGATTGCTAGTATATCCAATAAAGTTCATCTGTGATCTGGAATACTTATTATTGCGTCTGACTAATGTACAATATCTATATATGATAGCTATTAGACGTCACTTATGTTTTACACCTGCGCTAGCCCAGCCCCCGCTCTGTCGTTAGTTAAGTAACCTAACGGGTGATGACGGGACCCCGTGGCAAATGCGGATGGCATAAGAGGACGTGGTATTTTCGTTATTTTCAGAAATGATAGGATAAAAGATGGGACGCATTATTATAATGCAAAGAAAATAAACCAAAGTTTAATCGTTGGAACAAATTTAAAAGAAACCACTCGGTTATTTTAAAAGAGCAGAATTTTTTAATTGCGGAGTTTTAACCACTCCTTTTAAAAAGTATCAGGTTCCTTCGATTATATCAAGTTCATTACGTTCACGGTTTTGCCAAAACCATTCGTAGCCCTCCATCATTTCATTTGGGTATTCAGTAGTATTCAAGCTATGCATTTGACCAACGCCAGGGCATAGTGTTTGGTAGCTGCTGGATATTTCATTTGTTGCATAGATAGATGTGTTGGTTTGGGACAGTCGTATTATCATTTGTCCAACGTCAGGGATATGTACGGATGGGTTCAAATTAACAAGGGCAATGATGGGTAGAACTTGACATGTGACTTATGACATTTTGACCAACGCCAAGGTCATAAGAGCATGGGGCAAAAATTTATATCGGGAATTTCTAAAGAAACTGAAATTTGCAGAGAGATGCATACCATTTTGGAGTTTGATGAATGTTGGTAGGATCCCTTCAACATTATCATACGATGATATTTTGGATCCCGATCCTACTGTGAGTATATACTACTTATCAGGAGATTCGTCACTTAACGATCAATGGTATAAACCAAGTAGGTGCTTAGAAAGGTGTCAGCGGGGCTACGCCCCCAGAGAAAAAAGGTTATTTAATTAAGGAACTTCGCGAAAGCGTTGGAAAACCTCCCTCGAAGTATCGACACTGACCTGGCTGAACGGTTAAGCAAGAATTGTACGATGAGAATAGTCTTGGCTAATTCTTCTTTTATGGTTTGAGGAGGGATTCGAGAAACAGTAGGAGCCATTCTGTTTAGATAAATTAAAAACCACTCTAAACTTGCAAGAGCATCATGCTAAAATGTTTTCTTCTCTCTCTCTTAATTGCAGCGACCTTGTGACTACGACTAGGTTACATCTAGATAACAAATTGACTGAATCTGACTTATATAAATGGCAAAGGTCTGTCCAGATGTCCATTGCCTATGACAAGCTGGACCACCCTATTACCACTCAAGATCCCGCCATCCCAGGTCCAGTTTCCACCGTCACGGATATGGATATCCGCCAGACAAGGGAAAAGGATAAAAGCGAAAGCCAAATACCTCGTGTTAGCTTCAGTTGATGGTGTATACCAGAAGCAGCATGAGAAGATGGACTCAGTTTCCATCTTTCTCTATAACAAAGATTTATATGGAGAGCAATCTCATATCGCAAGATATGAGACCTCGAACGAATTAATTCAAGCGAGGTTGACTTTCGGGTCATCTGTAGGGGACAACGTCCTTACAATGACTAGCTATATTGATGAGCTCCAGGACCTAGAGACCACGTTGGGAAACGAGTCAGATACTGACTTAATTCTACGGTCTCTGCCTTCTACCCTGAAGGAAACCAGAGAAGAAGAAAGAAAGAGAAGGGCAAAAGTTTCGGGACTGAATGTAGTGAAAGAGGAACGTTCCTATTGTTATGGGACTGGGCATTGGAAGAAAGATTGCAGGGCTTTAGAAGACAGTAGCCAGGATACAAAGCATGTTGTGGCTTCAGCCTCAAGTGTGTTAGTAATTGAGAACTGTTTGTCAATTAACTCTACTTCCTGGGTACTTGATACCGGAGCAGGATCTCATATCTGTAATTCAATACATGCTTTGAGAAACCGTAGAGTTATAAAGGTAGGTGATTGGTCTCTCAGAGTTGCAAACGGAATGAGCGTGGACGCTGAATCCGTGGGAGAATATCGCCTAGGTTTGACAAGTGGGCATATATTGATTCTACGTAACTATTTATATGTACCTAGTATGACTTGTAATATCATATCAGTGTCCTCACTTTCGAGAGAAGGATATGATTTTACATTCGCAAGTGATGTAGTTAACATCCACCTAAATCAAGTTTTGATTGGGTCCGGTACATTAGATAACGGTATATACGTATTATGTCAAGCTCAGGTTTTCAATATCCAGAACACACTTAAAAGAAAGTCTCCAGAAATAAATCAGGCTTTCTTATGGCATTGTAGACTAGGTCACATCAATAAGAGAAGGTTGACAAAGTTACATAGAGAAGGATATTTGAATCCGTTCGAATATCAATCTTATACTACTTATGAATCTTGTCTCATAGTAAAGATGACAAAGACTCCGTTCACTGGACACGGAGTAAGAGAAAGCGAGCTCTTGGGACTCGTACACAGTGACGTGTGCGGTCCAATGTCTACACATGCGCGAGGTGGTTATTCCTACTTTATTACTTTTACGGATGATTTCTCTAGGTATGGATATGTCTTCTTAATGAAGCATAAACCCGAGGCCTTTGAGAAATTCCAAGAATACAAGAATGAAGTGGAAAAACAAACAGGCAAGAGTATAAAGACACTGAGATCTGATCGAGGTGGTGAATACTTAAGTGCCGAGTTCCTGGGTTACTTAAAGGAGAATGGAATTCTCTTTCAGCTTACTCCTCCATACACGCCACAACATAACGGTGTATCGGAAAGGAGGAATCGAACCCTATTGGATATGGTTCGTTCCATGATGAGTAACGCTGAGTTACCGCGATCATTCTGGGGATATGCGCTAGAATCAGCGGCATATCTTCTGAACAGGGTTCCTACCAAGATAGTGCCTACCACCCTATATCAGATGTGGAGTGGGAAAAAACCCTATCTTCAGTATCTAAAGATTTGGGGATGTCCGGTTTTTGTTAAAAAGCAGTATGCGGACAAGCTCGAGGGACGATCAGTACAGTGTAAGTTTGTGGGATATCCAAAGAACTCCAAGGGGTATCTATTCTATTACGCAGAGGAACAAAAGGTTTTTGTTTCTCGTAATGCCCATTTTTTAGAACAACAAGTTTTAGAAAAGGATACAAGTGGGAGCGAAATAGAACTGGAAGAAATTCCAGAACCACAAACTACAACTGAAAGTCTGGTAGAACCAATAGTTCAAGAAGAACATGACATTCCCGAACTACTCCGTAGGAGTAGTAAGCAATCTCATCCGCCCGAGAGATACTACAGTTTTCTCATAGACGGGAATAGAGAGAATTGCACTATTGACTATGATGAGCCTACTAGCTTCCAGCAAGCCATTCAGAGCGGTGACTCGGTAAAATGGCTGGATGCAATGCGGACCGAAATGGAGTCCATGTACACTAACAAAGTATGGACTTTGGACATTGCTCCAGACGGGATAAAACCCGTAGGATGCAAATGGATCTTCAGAAAGAAGATTGGTGTAGATAGACAGGTTGAAACCTATAAGGCTAGACTTGTTGCAAAGGGTTTCCGTCAAAGACCTGGTTTGGACTATGACAAAACCTTTTCTCCAGTGGCTATACTCAAATCCATTCGGGTCCTTCTTGCTATTGCTGCCTTCCACGATTATGAGATCTGGCAGATGGACGTAAAGACGGGCTTTCTAAATGGAAATTTGGAAGAGAGCGTATATATGGATCAGCCAGAGGGATTCATTCAGAGTGGGAGCAGCGGTAAAGTATGCAAGCTGCTTAAGTCCATTTATGGACTAAAGCAGGCATCGCGGAGTTGGAACATCTGTTTTGATGATGCTGTCAAAGAATTTGACTTTATCAAAAATCCAGATGAACCTTGCATATACAGTAAGATTGTAGGGAGAGCTGTAGTATTCCTCGTCTTGTACGTGGATGACATTCTCCTAATAGAAAATGATATTCCTATGTTACAGTCAGTCAAAAGATTCTTGTCGCAGAAATTCTCCATGAAAGACCTGGGTGATGCCACCTACATTCTGGGGATCCGAATCTATCGTGATAGATCAAAAAGAATGTTGTGACTTTCGCAGTCCAGGTACATAGATACCATAGTGAAGAGATTCAGGATGGAAGATTCTAAGCGCGGTAACCTACCGGCTTGTCACGGAATCACCCTCTCTAAAGAGATGTCTCCCAAGACTGATTTGGAAAGGGATCGCATGTCGATTATACCCTACGCTTCAGCGGTAGGCTCTATAATGTATGCGATGTTATGTACCAGACCAGATGTAGCATACGCATTGAGCGTTGTAAGCCGGTATCAGGCAAACCCAGGGGAGAATCACTGGATAGCAGTAAAGAACATTCTCAAGTACCTAAGAAGGACTAAAGATATGTTCTTGGTGTATGGCGGAAAAGACCTCCAGATTGAGGTCTTTGCCGACTCCGGCTTCCAGAGTGACAAAGATGACTCCAAGTCCATGTCAGGTTATGTCTTTACCCTCAATGGAGGGGCGGTCTGTTGGAAGAGTTCCAAACAGGAAACCGTTGCTGACTCAACGATGGAAGCGGAGTACATAGCTGCTTGCGATGCCGCAAAAGAAGCTGTCTGGATGAAGAAGTTCCTCACAGAACTTCAGGTGGTTCCTACCAGTGTTGATCCAATACCTCTGTATTGTGACAACAACGGCGCTATAGCTTTAGCAAAGGAACCCAGGTCCCATCAGAAATCCAGACACATTTTAAGGCGGTATCACCTGATCAGGGAGATTGTAGATCGCCGGGAGATCGAGATAAAGAGAGTAGAGACGGAGAATAACATTGCTGATCCATTCACAAAGTCCATTTCTCAAACGCAGTTCGAGAGGCTATTCGAGATGATAGGTCTACGATATGCCAGCTCATGGCCCTAGTGCAAGTGGGAGATTGTTAGTGTATATACTCTAGGGGCCATTATTGTATCATACTTGTATGTATATTACTTAATGAAAGGTTGGGATATTCACAGTTGTATATACAGTCTTGCTAAAAATGGTAGTATGCTACTTGGTTTGTGTCTACTTTAATATGTGCATATGTTTCTTGTAACGTATCACTCATACATATTAGTAGAGCCTATAGGATCTTTGCTTGATTACCAGCGTTGTGATGGCAGTCACACTAGTGGGGGCTGGGTAGTCTATAAGCAACATCCTATACTTGTCCCTAGTCATGGGATTATCGAGACTGGGCATCGATACTCCAGAGTAGACTAGTGTGTACGCTTCTCATCCCAGTTGGGGAGATGGTCTGTCCCACAACCATCAGTACGTCGTACTGGAGATAGTATACAAGTGCTCGTTAGGTTACGGGTACACCGGACAGGACTCGCAGGGGAACTGATTGGTTGGTATTATACCCGTCGTCAGTTAACAGTTCTCAGGTGATATGAGTACAGCATAGTCCGCAGACTTGACACTGCTACTTCGCCTCGAGTGTGTCTTACTGTTCTTAGATTGCTACCCTACAACGGTTCAAAGGAGTCGTGCAAACAGGTAGCAGTTGGGTGCAGTCCTGAGCACTTGGAAGCAGTGGCGGTTAGACAGGATTCATCTCTCCCGGTATTGGGAGTTGATATCGCGCTGTGTCAGAGAGTCATTATGCAAAGTCCCTGGCCAGGGCAAGCGAGATTTACTGGTAGGTTCCAGTAGTTTCTCAAGGTGTAATGGCTACGCTCCGACACGACTTATACCGCTATTAGGGGACTGACGCTTGCCGCCCCCTAGGCTTGATATGTGATAGTCTTAGACGAACAGACCAGACTGTACGGAGATTGTCACATCAGGCTCAGTAGGAGTTCGGATGGGTTTCCTCATCGGCCTTCTTATCGACATCTACCTGGGGACCGTTACGTACAGCTAGTGCCGCTTGCGGTCTGTGGTTAAACCCACTGCCAGCGTAGTGTCTAGTCTTTAGAGTCCTACATAGAGGGTTTCCCTGCTCCAGGAGAAACGATATAGAGGTCGTATGGTTTTACGACAAGGGTTCGGACGCATACGTGTGTTTACGCACGTACGGCGTTCAGGCGGTTTTTACTAGCCGACTTTGGTTTAAACCAGATTCTAGTATCAGGTTATTGGATTTATACAGTCTAAAGTTTTTCCGTATTTTCACGGATTGGAGGGGCGTTCTCGTAATTTTCCGGAAAGCTTCTAGATACATGGTGACTTGGGGGTTAAGGTGGCATAAACATTTATTGCTTAATGACTCATTTGTGTGATTCATCTATGGAGTTGATGCTTCATTTATTGAGCTAATGACTCATGAGATGAATCACACAAGGTGAATGCATCAACCATGATGATTAATCATGTATATTATTTATTTGATAAATTGTGATGGTTGATATATTCAAATGAGTTCATTTTTCAATATGATTCTTATCATCACCTTCTCTCTCCTCAAGCTCTCTCATTCTTGAAACCCTAATCCTAACCTCTCATGTGTTGAGATCAAGGGTTAGCTAGACTAATACATCCATAACCTCACTCTATATCCCCTAGGTAGCTTAGATTAGCACTTTGAGCAACCTAGTTATCTCAAGTTAGAGATCAAGCTTGGCGTAGGAGCTCTCGGGTGGATCGTCTTTGACTCGAGGAAGCCGTTGAGGTGCCGATGTTCCAAAGAGCCTACAAGGAGTAGAAGACAGTGATGAAGACCCGAAGGACAAATAACGTGAGGTATAACTTCGAATCCGAGTAGTTAAACCTCTCGTAGTTTGCTAGTAAAGGTTTAGATACGATTCATGCACTCAAGTCCGTGTTAGGAAGTTTTGATAATCGTTTTTCATATATTCCGCCCCCCGCAAATTCGTGGGGTGCGTGACGTGGACTTACATAACCATCGCCGCCTCCGACCGTCGGCCGACAATCCTTGCTTCCGGCTGCCGGTCGCCGTCGCCACCGCTTGCTGCCGTCCCCGATCGCCGCCATTATCGCCGCCTTTGACCGCCGGCCGACCATCCTTGTCGTCGGTCACTGCCGCCGTCCCTGATCGCCACCCATCCTCATTGCCGCCGCCGCCGCCCGCCGTAGTCCCCGATCGCTGCCCCCATCGCAGCCTCCGACCATCCTCGTCGCCGCCCGCTACCGCCCCTAATCACCGCCACCATCCCGCCTCCGACCGTTGGTCGACCATCCTCATCGCCGGTCTCCGTCGCCCGCCGTCTTTCCCAATCGCCGCCTCCAACTGCCGGCCGACCATCCTCGTCGTCGCCATCGATCATCCTCCACAATCGATCGGCGTTCGTCGAATCTCTGTCAATTGAGTACCTGCTAACGTTCACTATTAAATGTATTATCCTAAATTATATATGGATTTTGAAATCAATTGACTAGCATTTTGAATAGAATTTTTTTTTATCAAAATGACAGTCATTTCATTTATAAATTCTGAATTCTAAAATTATTTGGGAACCTTAAGTTGAGCAAGAATGGTAAGTTGAGCAAGAATGGTAGAGATTTATTTTTATACATGATTTTAAAGTGAATATTTGCGCGGGGGATCAATTTTTGTAGTTTATTCAAGAGAAAATTTTGATGAACTTTACATCGAGCAATAATGATTGCAGTCTTGTTCAAATAGGACTATTTTATGGGTGAAATGTTCCAAGTGGTGGCCACATGCTTTTCCCATGTATAAAGTTGCTATTGCAATCTTCTTCAAATTAGATTTTTTTTTTTTTTAGTTTTCACATAATTCAATTTTTTTTTTGCCTTTAGAGAATTCTGATACGAATAAAATGGCTTGAATAATTTTTCCATTCCTAATTCCAAGATAAATGGATAAAAAAAAATCTCCTAGCTTTTGTCCCAAAGGCAGAAAACACCCATAATGTTTTTTGGTATTTCTTGTCTTTAGGATAAAAATTAGAAGTTTTTTTTTCCATAGACATGGCCTTCTTAAGTTATTTTTTTTATAGACATGGCCTTCTTAAGTTATAGTTATAATAGTAGAGATATAAAGATACAAAGGCTTATAACCTCGCTATTATAGCCCAACTTAAGAGAGCTATATGTCATCTTCTTAATTTTCCAAGAAAATTCAAGATAAAGAAGAAAAACTTTTTAATGTATTTAAACTACAAGATATTCATATCCCTTGCCTCCACCCAAAAAAAAAGAAAAAACCTAAATTTGTCTTTTGTTTTTATTTTTTAGGCATAAATCTTTATAGACTATACATATACACATGCATCGCACATGCAGAAAATCTAGTTTATGTAAAAGCGATTAGATGGAATATAGATAAAATTTTTAAATATATTTCGCTGCTTCTTAAAGGTCATGTGGCCCTATAGCCATTCGATTTTTGTAAATTTTGAAATGTGTATTCCCAAGGTTCTTTTTATACTAGTAGAGCTGTGAATAGTATGATCGATTAATCTCGAAAAGCTTTTCATATTTTAAGATTGACAATTGGGTAAATGCTAGGGCTGATACGATTATTGAGTATGGAAAATCAAATGGTACAGTTCAAAGGTTTTATTAAAGTAGGTTTATGACAATATTATTGAGATTTGTGTACATTCAAATGCTAAATTTCATAAAACTAGCATTAACTTTTTCACTTTTTTCTTCACTTAAATCATCTAAAGTACTAATTGATAATTAACATTATACTATTATATTGTCGAAAACTTCCATCCGAACTATTACCGTTCAAGACGTAGCCTTGTAAACATCAAACAAGAAATTTTGAGCATTTTCTTCTTTTAAAGAATCCTCCTCGTGTGTTAACCAGCATTACCAATTTACAAATCCTTTTCAAGTGCGTAAAATTGCTTAGCCAAAAGGCAAAAGGAAAAGGAAAAAAGTAAGTAAAAAATCTCCCCAGTATATATTTTACAAAATTCAAGATAATTTAAAAAAAAACATATCCATCATAATTTAGTAATTTTTTTGGAAAAATTGTCAAAAAAACACTGAAAAAATTTTCGGTTGTCAAAAACCCCTTACTGCAATAACTATATAGTTTCCTACAATATCAAGATATTGCAGCTAGGTTTGTTTTTTTTGCCGTCTTTGCATCTAAAATGCTTGTTGGATTTTTTTTTTTAATTTAACTCTTTTTTAAATAAATATTTACATAAAGGGGAAAACTTTCTATCATCTATGATGGGTTTCGATTTTCTGAATATATCGCTTGCATTTAACATTCAAATTTAGGGGTTTGATCAGATTGCGCAACTAGCATACAAGGTGCCAAATCTGGCATCACCTGACATCACAACAGTCAATCTTGGTTGTTTTCTTGTTGGATTTGGGGGAGCATTCAATTTCATGGAGACCTGGTGAGCTTCTCTCTTCTAATGCTCGTCTTCTTCATTTGTTGCTCTTATGAAGTACAGATCTTGCGCCGGCAATATTCTCATATGGCATCTATTTGTACCCTTTTGTTCATCATTTCATCACTTCGCAGTCCTCAAATTTTTTTTCAAACATTGATTAAGATGGTAAACCGACCTAGGACGGTCCCAACTCCGGATGAGTGGACGAGAAAGGGTGAGAGTTGTGGTAGGCTTGTGACAGCCAATATAAAATTTTGTTACATTCTATGACATGAAGCATAATAAAAATATCGTTGGGATGTCCCTTACTCAGCGACGCGCTACATCGGATCCCGGATGTAGTATTAAGTATGCAAGGGTATCTAGGTCGTCGTCCAGAAATGACACGCTATATAAGACCCCGGGTGTAGTGACAAATAAGCAAGAGTTTCATTATAAGATCCATTTAACTTCTTGGAACATATGTTCTCTTACGGGTAAACTAACAGAATTAGTGGAAGTGATGATTAGGAGGAGAGTTGATATCATGTGTTTGCAAAAAACTAAATGGGTAGGTGAATAAGATAGAGTTATAGAGCCTTGGGGTTATAAACTTTGGTATACGGATAGAGATAAAAATCGTAATGGGGTAAGCATAATCATAAATAGACAGTTGCTTGAGAATTTAGTTGAGATTAGGAGAAAATATGATAGAATGTTACTGGTTAAGCTTATTCTAGGCAGTGAGATCCTTAATATTATTAGTGCTTATGCACCACAGATAGGTCTTGATGACGCTAGTAAGCGTCTATTCTGGAAGGATTTAGACGAGGTGGTGCAAAAGATACCTAGTGAAGAGAAGTTATTTATTGGTGGTGATCACAATGGATATGTAGGTACTAGTCGTAGTGGGTTTGATATTATCCATGAAGGTTTTGATTTTGGACAAAAGAATGAAGCTGGTTGCTCGATTCTAGATTTTATCTTGCCTTTTGACTTGATCTTTGCAAACCCTTGGTTTAGAAAAAGTGAGCCTCGTCTTATTACCTTTAGGAGCGGATCAAGTGTAATTCAAATAGACTTTTTTCTAATGAAAATGATAGATATAGGTGGTTGTATCGACTGTAAGTTAGTGTCAGATGAGAGTGTAATCACTCAACATAGACTTTTAGTTCTAGATTTTCGATTTGAAAGAGAACCTAGAAAAATTAGACGTAAGATAAAACCTAGAATTAAGTGGTGGCGACTGAAGAAAGGTAACCAAAAGCTTTTTATAGATTGTGTAGTCTAAGAGACGGATTGGCAGTCTGAAAATGATTCAGACAGAACATAGAACAAGATAGTTAGTTGTATCAAGATGGTAGTTAGAGATCTACTTGGTGAGTGGAGAGGTTGTATTCCACCATCTAAGGACACATCATGGTGGAACGAAGAAATAAAGTTGTTAATAAAATCAAAAGGGATTCTTATAAAGATTTGGAAAAAACAAATATGCGAAGAGATTTGATAAGTATAAAATGGCTAAAAAGAAAGTTAAGAAAGCTGTTCGGGAAGCTAAAACCAAGGTCAAGGTCTATAAGGAGGTGTACGAAAAGTTGGACACTAAGAATGCTGAAAATAATATATACTGGATTGCTCGGATGCTAGAAAGGAAGATCAGAGACTTATGTACGGTGAAATGTGACAAAGATGAAGATCAAATGGTTTTAGTTCGAGATGAGAATATTAAGAAAAAGTGAAGAGATTATTTTAACAAATTATTCAATGAGAGTTTTACTATGAATTTGGATGGACTTGTCATTCAATCTCAAGATATAAACCATGATTTCATGCGTAAAATAAGAATACATGAGCTTAAAAAGGTCTTGAAGAGAATGAAATTAAGAAAAGCGGCTGACAGATCTTTTAATAAGATTTGGCAGACCAAAAAGATACTAAATGAATGGAGGAAAAGTACCTTTGTGCCTATTTACAAGAATAAGGGTGACATTCAAAATTACTCAAACTACTGTGAAATAAAACTTATGCGTCACGCCATGAAGGTTCGGGAGAGAGTGATTGAACACAGGCTAAAAGAGGATGTTAAGATAACAGAGAACCACTTTGGGTTTATACTTGAATGATCGACGACAGAGGCTATTCATCTGCTTTGTCAACTTGTCGAGCGTTTTCAAGAGAGAAGAAGAGATTTGATATTTATTGATTTAGAGAAAGCCCACGACAAGATACCTAGAGAGATATTATGGGGGACAATGTTGAAGAAGGGGGTCTCTGTCAAGTATATTGACATAATCAAGGACATGTACGACGGAGTAGTGGCAAATGTTAGAACTTGCTGCGGCCTAACGAATGATTTTCGATCACAATTGGTTTACATCAAGAATCTGCATTAAATCCATTCCTATTTACCATCATAATGGATGAGCTCGCTAGAACTATCCAAGATGAGGTCTCTTGGTGTATGATATTCGCTGATAATATTGTTCTAGTAAATGAGAAGAAAGTAAGGGTTAATGCCAAACTGGAGTTATGGAGGCAAATGTTGGAATCTCGGGGGTTCAGATTGAGCAAGTCCAAGACAGCATATATGCATTGCAAATTGAGCAAAGAGAGAAGTCGAGACCATATTGGTATAATACTGGAAGGGCAAGAGATATCACCGAGCGATCAGTTTAGATATTTAGGTTCCATCATCCAAAAGAATATGGAGATCGAAAGCGCTATTAATTAAAGGATCCAAGCCGGTTGGTTGAAATGGATGAGTGAAACAGGAATTTTGTGCGATCGTAACTTTCTGTTAAAGTTGAAAGGGAAGTTTTATCGGAGCTCTATTCGGCCTGCCTTATTATATGGTACAGAATGTTGGGCTCCTAAGAAATATCATACACAGAAGATGCACGTATCGGAGATGTGCATACTTCGTTGGATGTGTGGTAACACTAGAAAAGATAAGGTGCGAAATGATGATATTCATGCAAAAGTTGGTGTAGCACCTGTGAAGGAGAAGATGCGTGAAAACCAGCTAAGATGGTTTGGTCATATACGATGCAAACCTGTGTAAGCACCGGTTCGACGAATGGATACTCTCAATATAGGTAATGTCAAAAGGGCGAAAGGAAGACCAAAGAAAACATGGATGCAGGTGATACGAAAAGATATGGTTGTCAGAAGTCTCAATAAAAGTATATTGTTCGATAGGAGTGAGTGAAGGCGGAGAATTCATGTGATGGACCCGGCGTGATTCTCTTGTTGGTTCATGTAGCCTACCCCATATGCTCAGGATAAAAGACTCAGTTGTTGTTGTTGTTGTATTGATTAAGATGGTAGCAACTACTTCTACTTTTTTCTTTGATGATTTCAAATGTTTGTATATCTTTTTGCTCAAATGTGTTTGTGAATTTTGTTATGTTTTGTAGGAGATGGAGAAGAAAGGAGAGATTATAGAAGGGAAGGTGGATTGGAAGGGGAGGCATGCAAGAAAGGAAGTTCATGAGGGGTTTTCCTCATCATTGTTGAAATTGGGTAATCATTTATTCCATTATTTTATGTGATTCGAGTCGAACATAATTTCCATTAGCAAAACAATCATCCTTATTCCTTCTTCTTGAGTTTTCATATAAATCTAGGCAAATTCAAAGGAACGCCGTAATTCCATATAGCGAAATATCATCTATTCTCCTTCTTCTAAATTTTTCTACCATTTCTAAGAGAATTTAGCCAATCAGTTGATTAGGAGTGTTTAAATTGCCTCTTGTTTATAGTTTTACTCGACAGGAACTCGCACTACGTTTAGAGCGGGTTGACATCGGGTTGATAGTTGCCTATATAACTTTACCAAAACATCTGTTGAGCCTTTGGTTCCATTGAAGACTTATTTTCTACATAAAAGGCTTTGATGATGATGATTATCATTATTATTATTACTATTATTTAAAGAGTAAATTTTATAAAGCACCATGGACATTTCGAGGTTTTTTATCTAAGACCATTGAACTTTAAAAATACCATAAACCCCTCTTAAACTAGCAGTGTTGTATGAAATTTTTTAATTTGGTTAACTCGTTTAAGACATTAGTGGATTGAATAACCCAAAATGACCTTGTACATGGATTGAATAGCCTAAAAAATGAAGTGAATTTGACAAATTTTGATGAAAAATCAAAATACCCTGAAGAAAGTACCCTTCAAGGACGGTTTATGTTATTTTTAAAGTTTAATGGCGCTCTCTAAAAAATCCTAAAAAGTTTGATGGTGCTTTATAAAATTTACCCTTATTTCAATTCATACGTTTACGTTAGGATTTTATGAGTTTTATGGGTCTGTAGTTGCCCAGCCCTGTGAGGGTGAAACAGGTGGGGGTTAGGGGGTGGGTTTAAGTTGTTAGTGTAATATGCCCTAGAGGACATTATTGTATAGTACTAGTTTGTATATTATATTTTGGAAGCTTAGGATATATACACGGGTTTATAATAGTCTTGCTCAATATGGTAGTATGCTACTTGATTTGTATCTATCTTAATATGTGTATATGTTTCTTTAGACGTATCGCTAATACATATTGATAGAGCCCTTAGAATCTTTGCCTGACTACCAGTGTTGTGATGGCAGTCACACTTGTGGGGGTTGGGTAGTCTACAAGCATATCCTTATACAGGTCCCTAGTCGTAAGATTATCGAGACAGGGCATCGATACTCCAGAGTAGACTAGTGTGTACGCTTCTCATCCTTGCAGGGGAGATGGTATGTCCCATAGCCATTAGTACGTCGTACTAGAGATAGTATGCAAGTGCTCAGTAGGTTATGAGTACACTGGACAGGACTCGTCGAGAACTGTTGGTTGGTATTATACCTATCGTCAGTTAGCAATTCCCAGGTGATATGAGTACAACTTAGTCCGTTGACTTGACACTGCTGCTTCGCCTCAAGTGTGTTCCCACTGTTCTTAGATTATTACCCTACCACGGCTCTATTGAGTCGTGCAAACAGGTAGTAGTTGGGTGCAGTCTCGAAGCACTTGGAGGCGGTGGCGGTTAGATAGGATTCGTCTCTCCCGGTATTAGGGGTTGATATCGCGCTGTGTTTGGAGAGTCATTACACAAAGTCCCTGGCCAGGGCAAGTGAGATTTACTGGTAGGTGTTCCAGTAGTTTCTCAGGGTGTTCTGGGCTACACTCCGACACGACTTATACCGCTATTAGGGGTCTGACGTTTACCGCCCCCTAGGCCCGATATGCAATACTCTTAGACGAACAGACCGGACTGTACGGAAATTGTCACATTCAGGCTCGATAGGAGTTCGGATGGGTTTTCCTTATCAGCCTTCTTATCGACATCTACCTGGGGACCGTTACATACAGGTAGTACCGCTTGCGGCCTATGGTTAAACCCACTGCCAGCGTAGTGTCGAGTCTTTAGAGTCCCACACAGAGGGTTTTCCGCTTTTGGGCGAAACGATGTAGAGGTTGTATGGTTTTATGACAGGGTTCGTTCACATACGCGTAGTTGTGCGTGTTTGGTGTTCGGGCGGTTGATACTAGTGGGTTTTGGTTTAAGCCAGATCCTAGTATTAGATTTTGGATTGGTTTAGTCTCATTGTATTCGTGTTTCTCGGAACGCGGATGCGGGTATGTATGTACTGATGATAGGGGCAGAGAAGGAGACACCTCATTAGGGTTTTGACCATTGACTTGATTAAAACCATAATGAGATGGAGGAAATTGTTTACTAATTTTTATTAGAGATAATTGTGTCATGGCTAATTGGTTTGACCATTGTTGATTTAGACATTTTTGTTGAACACAAGATATTTTGTTTAGCATTAATTGTGACTTGATAATGGTCAAATCAAGGGAGCCATCACAATTATCCTAATAAAACTTACTTTTCTCTTTCCTCAAAAGAGAGCTCTCTTCATTATTTTCTCATACTCTCTCTCTCAAGGTTCTCTCCTTCTTCCTCTCTCAAACCCTAGTGTCTCATGAGTTGAGAATCAAGGGTCATTTAGACTTAGCTACCAAAATCCTTTTCTACTCACTCTAGAATACTTAGTTTAGCACACAAAGTGCCCTAGTTACTTCATTATAGAGGTAAGAACTCAAGGTAGAGGTCTTCGGGTGGATCATCTTTGACGTGGAGACGCCGGTGAGGAGGAACCATCCACCACCACTCCAAGGAGCTCACAACAAGGAGAAACACAATCAGGAGAAGAAGGACTTGAAGCTTGAGGTATAATCATCTAACATAGTAGTTAGAACTCCTAATTAGTTTGTTAGTTAATGTTTAGCAAAGATCCTCATGGGTAGTCTATGTTACCTTGTAAAGAAAAATTCGATTTTTACCTATTCCGCCTCCCCGTTAACTACCGGAATGAGTAACATAGACTTACAGTGGTATCAGAGCCTCGCTAAACCATAACTAATATGTTAGAAAAGCCTTTAGAACTTCGATCACGGAAAAATCCCGAAAACACGACCAAAACTTGCACTTTCTATCGAATTTTAAATCAGGTCTAAAAATATTTTCAGAGACCTGAAAAATACGTGCAGGCTTTTTCTACAACACTGAAGAAATTTGGGCGACTAACTCGGTCAGACCACCGCGGTTCCGCGGCCGAACCAAGTCGACTTCGAGTTGGTCCAAATTTTTTCCGGTGGTCTCTGTTGTTGTTTTGTGTTTTCTAGGATATTTTGTTTCTGCTTAGGAATTTTAGGTACAGTGTTGTACTTGGAATAGATTCAAATATGGTTATTGATCGAGATTCTATGGACTTTAGCTAATCGGATTATATCTGTGATGTGTTATATATGTTGAACGTCTGCTATTCGCTATACGTCGATTAGCGAGGGTTGCACGTATCTGTGATCTGTGATATTGGTTTGTGTATATGAATTTGTTGGATCGTCATGGATGAATAGCCGAGGTTGTGAGATGAGTGTTTATTATCTTTCATTTGATCTAAATTGTAAATTGATATAATATTATTTTGTGGTCGCACATCCGGGTTGAGATTGTAGCCACCATTGTATATTATTTCTTTTACTATTTTCTGCTCTTAGGATAGACCCAAGGTGGGGTGCACAAACTACCGGGTACTTTGAAGTGCCAAGCGGCCTACCCACTTTGTTGAGAGAGGTTGCTTCACTTCGGGTATTTAGCGGGTAGTTTGCCGCACCCGTAGGGGTCTAGGGTAGGGTTTGGCTATTCATCACGACCGTGTAATCCATCTTTCGTTACAGGTTCGAACGAAGCGTGGATTCCTAGTATATCCAATGTGTTCATCTGTGATCTGGAATGACTATCATTGCATCTGACTAATGTATATATCTATAAATGATATCTAGTAGACATTGCTTATGTTTTACATCCGCGCTAGTCCAGCCCCCGCTCTGTCGTTAATTAAGTAACCTAACGGGTGATGATAGGGCCCCGTGGCAAATGCGGATGGCATAAGCGTACGTTATATTTTCGTTGTTTTCTGCAATGGTAGGATTAATTAATGGGACTGCATTATATTAATGCTAAGCAAACAAACCAAAGTTGAATCGTAGGAACAATTTCAAAACCACTCGGTTTTTTCCAAAACAGCAAAACTTTTAAATGCGGAGCTTAAACCACTCCTTTTAAAAGCTATCGGATTCCTTTGATTATATCAAGTTCACTACGTTCACGGTTTCGCCAAAACCATTCGTAGCCCTCCATCATTTCAGTTAAATGTTCAGTAGTATTCAAGCTATGTATTTTGACATTCGCCATGGCATGGTGATTGGTAGATGCTGAATATTTATCTGTAGCATAAATAGATGCGTTGGTTTGGGACAGTCGTACTGCTATTTTGGCCTTTATCAAGGGTATGTACGGGTGGGTTCAAATTAATCTGGATAATGACGGGTAGAACTTGACATGTGACTTATGATATGTTGGCCTTCGTCAAGGTCATAAAAGCATGGGGCAAAAATCCACATCAGGAGTTTCTAAAGAAACTGAAATTTGCTGGTGTTGCATACCATTTGGAGTATGATAATTTTGGTAGGATTCCTTCAACTTTATCACACGATGATATTTGGATCCCGATCCTACTGTGAGTATATGCTACTGCTCGAGAGATTTTTTCACTTAACAATCAATGCTATAAACCAATAAGTGTCTAGAAAGGTGTTGGCGGAGCTACGCCCGGAAAAAAGATTATTTAATTAAGGAACTTCACGAAAACATCGTAAAACCTCCCTCGAAGTACCGACACCAGCTTGGCTGAACGGTTAAGCAAGTATTGTACGGTGAGATTAATCCTGACTAATTCTTCTTTTATGGTTTGAGGAAGGATTTGAGAAACAATGGGAGCCATCATGTTTAGATAAACTAAAAACCACTCTAAACTTGCAAGAGTATCATGCTAAAGTGTTTTTTCTCTCTCTCCTAATTGCAGCGACCAAACATGACGGGTCTTAAGTTACTATTAGATAAAAATATATTGACATGGCCAAAGTATAAAGATTGGTTCAGGAATGTCAAGATGGCAATCACTTATGACAAGTTGGGGTATCTCCTTACTACTAAGACCCCGCCGTCGCAGGTCCAGAATCCAGCATAGCGGATAGGGAAATCCGTAAGACCTGGGAGATTGACCACGCGAAGGCCAAGTGCTTCGTGCTTGCCTCTATGGACAATGAAAATTAGAGGAGGCACGAGAATATGGATCTTGAATCCATATTCCTCCATACCAAAGAATTATATGGAGAGAAATCTCGTATCGCAAGATACGAGACCTCGAAGAAGTTATTTCAAGCGAGATTAGCCGTCGGATCATTTGTAGGGGAACACGTCCTTAAGATGATTAGCTACATTGAAGAGCTCGCGGACCTCGGAACTACGTTAGAGAATGAGCTATATACAGATTTGATTCTCCAGTCCCTTCCTTCCATCTACGCCCAGTTTATCTTGAATTTTAATATTCAAGGTAAAGAATTTGAACTTCCGGAACTCCTCAACATGTTGAGGAGTGCAGAGGACACCCTGCAGAAAGTCAGGAAAAAGTGGTTGTTGCCCTTTTGAGTTTCCGAAAATCGCATCGGGCAGATAGCGGGGATCGAACCCGCATCTTCTCCTTGGCAAAGAGAAATTTTAAACACCCGCTCTGTTTTTTGGTGGAGCTTCCTCTTCTAAGTCCAAGTCGAAAACCAAAAGAAAGAAGAAGAAGACCCCTACCAAACTGAGAGGCGGTGTTAGTAAGGTGGAAGCCAAGGGAAATACAAAAATGGCAGGACAAACAGTGGGAAAAGAAGAATGCTTCTATTTTCATAAGAAGGGATATTGGAAGAAAGATTGCAGGGCTTGGAAGGCCAAGAACCAGGACCCGAGGCAAGTTGTGGCTCCGGCTTCAGGTGTGTTCGTAATTGAAAACTGTCTGTCAATCAACTCTACTTCCTGGGTATTGGATACCGGATCAGGATCTCATATATGCAATTCTTTGTAGGTATTGAGAAGACGTAGAGTTCTGAAGACCGTTGATATGACCCTCAGGGTTGCTAACGGAGCGAGCGTGGATACTGTGTCCGTAGGAGAATATCACCTTGGATTGACAAATGGACATATTTTGGTTTTGTGCAACTGTTTTTGTGTACCTAGTTTGACTTGTAATATCATTTCAATATCTTTATTATCTAAAGAAAGTTATAATTTTATATTTGTAAACGATGTCGTAAACATCCATCTTAATCATGGTCTGATTGGGTCAGGTACTCTAACCAACGGTATATATATATTAAACCAATTACAAGTTTTCAATGTCCAGAACACACATAAAAGAAAGACTCCAGAAATAAATCAAGCTTTCTTATAGCATTGTAGACTAGGTCACATCAATGAGATAAGGTTAACCAAGTTACATAAAGAAGGATATTTGGATCCATTCGAATATCAATCTTATGCAACTTGTCAATCATGTCTCAAAGGAAAGATGACAAAGACTCTGTTCACCGGACACAAAATAAGAGCGAGTGAGCTTTTGGGACTCATACACAACGACGTGTGTGGTCCAATGTCTACACATGCAAGAAGTGGTTTTTCCTATTTCATTATTTTTACGGATGATTTCTCCCGGTATGGACATGTTTTCTTGATGAAACATAAATCTGAGGCCTTTGAGAAATTCCGAGAATATAAGAATGAAGTGGAAAAACAAATCGGTAAAAGTATCAAGACACTGAGATCTGATCGAGGTGGTGAATACTTGAGTGTCAAGTTCCTGGATTACCTAAAAGAGAATGGAATTCTCTCTCAGCTTACTCTTCCATACACACCACAGCACAACGGTGTATCGGAGAGACGGAACCGAACCCTATTGGATTTGGTACGTTCCATGATGAGTAACGCTGAGTTACTGCGATCATTCTGGGGCTATGCGCTAGAATCAGCTGCATATCTTTTGAACAAGGTTCCTACCAAGACTATGCCTACCACACTATATCAGATGTGGAGTGGGAAGAAACCCTATCTTCAGTATCTGAAAATATGGGGATGTCCAGCTTTTGTTAAAAAGCAGCATGCGGACAAACTCGAGGCATGCTCAGTACTGTGTAAGTTTGTGGGATACCGAAAGAACTCCAGGGAGTATCTTTTCTATTACGCAGAGGAACGAAAGGTTTTTGTTTCTCGTCATGCCCACTTTCTGGAATATCGGTTTTTAGAAAAAGAAACAAGTATGAGCGCAATAGAACTGGAAGAAATTCCAGAACCACAAACTATTACTGAAAGCTTGGTGGAACTAGAAGTTTCAAAAGAACAGGACATTCCCGCACCACTCCGCAGGAGTAGTAGGCTGTCTCATCCGCCTGAGAGATACTAGGGTTTTCTCATAGATGGGGATAGAGATGATTGCATCATTGATAATGATGAGCCGACTAACTTCCAGCAAGCCATTCAGAGCACTGACTCGGTAAAATGGCTGGATGCAATGTGGATCGAGATGGAGTCCATGTATACCAACAAAGTATGGACTTTGGACATTGCTCTAGAAGGGGTAAAACCCATAGGCTGCAAATGGATCATCAGAAAGAAGATTGGTGTAGATGAACAGCTTAAAACCTATAAGGCTAGACTTGTTGCAAAAGGATTTCATCAAAGACCTAGTTTGGACTATGACGAAACTTTTTCTCCAGTGGCTATGCTCAAATCCATTCGGATCCTTCTTGCCATTGCTGCCTTCCACGATTATGAGATTTGGCAGATGGACGTAAAACCGCTTTTCTAAATGGAAATTTAGAAGAGTGTGTCTATATGGACCAGCCAGAGGGTTTCATTCAGAGTGGGAGCAGCGGAAAGGTGTGCAAGTTGCTTAAGTGTGCGTCCGGTGCGCACTGAAATCGAAACCAAATAGAGATGCCACGAATTCACACAAAAACAAAACTGAGTGCAACAGGTGTGCACCAGAAACATCTGTCAAGTGCAACGGGCGTGCACGACTCTAATATCATGTGCATCTAATCTGCACAAAACCACGATTTAGTGCATCTGGTGTGCACAAAATCGCATCAAGTGCGCCAAGGGTGCGCAAGAATCTCAATCAGGTGCACATAGTGCACGAAATCATACACCGAGTATCAAAATCGACATCACAATACGAAAATGCATGGAAACTAGGTCGAAGCATATATCAAAATCATGTGTAACCCACATGCACAAAATCAAATCAAAATCACAAAATGTATTAAAACCAAATCAAGTGCACTGGGTATGTACTAAACAACATCAATACAACCGATATATGAAACATGCATAGAATATAATGAAAGTACACAAGAAATACCGATCGTAGAACAAAATCCTCAAATACCAGAATCCAACCAACGGAAATATGAAATTCAAATCACCAAGTCGCAATCGTAAACACTATCGTCAATATGCGCCTCTTTCCTCTGATGTCGACTGCTTCGAACTCGTCTTTTCATAGGTGTGCTGACTGTGCTACCAACGGCAACACTCATGTCTAGAGTCTCCCACATAGTCGATCCCTTCACCTGATATCCGGACTACATTAAACTTTTCGATCGATCCATCAAAATTCCATAATTCCCTGAGAGCTCAACACTCAAGTACAGTTTAAAAATATCCAGTACATACCCCAGCATCGATGGTCCAGCCGTAGAAGGGCAAACCCAAGCCTCACTAATGGCACCGCGGAACTGCCGTAAACCCTAAGGTTCAAGGGCGTTCTCATGGTCATTATGTCGAGTTAGGGTTTCATTCTTCTAGAGGGTCCATCGAAATACTTGCATGTTCTTCCGAATACCTTAAACTTGGGGAAATGGTTTTCTGATAATCGTTCGAACCCTTTAACTTCGTCTGGACGGCATGTGAATACCCTTCGTCCGCACGCTAAATAATGCTTCAATCCTCGAGAATAACCAATACCCTAATGGTTATCGCATTCGAGCCGCAGCTCCCTCTGCCCGTGCGCCCGTGGTAACAGAAACCACCCTCCGATATCGACGAAGATAGATCAAAGGAACGAATGAAATGCGGTGCAATCAAATGTACATCCTAAGGCTACTTAAGAAGAGTAGCGTATCGTAAGTATGCCGCGGATCATACCCACGGTACATCACTCAACCTAAGTCGCCTACTCCGTCAACCAAGGGTCACCCTAGACATATACAAGGTTAAACCTAACGCTCTGATACCAACTTTGTCACGACCCGAAAGTACGGAACGTGACCGGCACTTAGATTACGAAACGTCTAGAGGCTCAACGTAACCTAAGTAAGCAGAAGCCCAGAAATCTAAACCATAAAAAGAAGAAGTAAAAGAAAACATGAAGAAAACAAGTTTAAAAGCATCGGCAAAATTTCCCAAAAATTTCGGCAGAGTCTCCTCTGTAAAAACTGGCCCCAAAGGGGTACAACAAGTATAATATACATAAACAATAAAAAGCATCCCCAAACGGGAGCTAGCTTAACGCCAACAGGCGGAAACAGCCACAACAAGCACAATAATATACAACGCCAAAGGGCGAGACTCAAAACTCAAAAGAAAACAAATCAATCAAATCAGAATAATACACACGACTCTAAGGTTGAAATAAATAAATGGTCCAGTAATCTATCAAATAATACAAGTTTGGTTGATGGAGATTTCTAGATACAAATGAAATAATAAAAATACAACGGCGGTCCAGATACAAATGAACCAACCTACCGTGCAAATCACCCGGAAAGAAATGATGTGCCAGCAATCAGCCAAGGAACCCTGTACATCAACCTGTAATAAAATTTGGCACAACGGGGCTGAGTTGCCAACTCGTGAGTAGAAAACATCAACGAAAAGAAATCGAAAGCACGACACTATCCTAGGTCATACTAATATACTAATCTACTACTAGTCATCAAGTAAGACAGGATAATAAGCTACGTGTAAATGCAGATACTCCGTGCTCGTGTCAGTATCTCGAGTAATAATATGTCATGTGAATGAATATGCATGCAATATGACTGTAAAACAATCAATCCTGAAATCTAGATGTATCTGTATAAAGAAGATCTTTAGCTTTTATCATGGTAAAGAGTGTATAGAAATCTGAAACATCAACGATGAAATCCATAGAAATCCGTGTCAAGCATCGACACAAAACACGTAAATCTCAAATCTCAATGTCTCATAGTCTCAATATCTCGGGCTCCGTCAGTCCGGATCGGCCCATATCATCAAATCTCACGACAACGGTCGGTATCCTCCGGATATCCGCCTCGCCAGACATCACCGGTAGGTAGTCCTCCCCTGCCAGGCTCATCGTCTACAACTCGATCTTCTTGCCCCGGGGTACCATACCGGGCCCACCATGTACCCGAGACGGTTCATCCACTCCTCGAATCGGGTCTCGAAATCCAACAGAAAACATGAAATCTCACGGTGGACGACATACATCACGAGAAAACCGCATCTTATATTTTAAAAAGGGAGGAGGAGAGAGAGAGAAGATTTTTATATTTTCTTGCGGTTTTCCCCAAAATCCAGAAATCTCATAGAAATCCAAAATCCCAAAATCATGAGTAAGTATATGATAAGTGTCGGCATATACCCCATAATACTGCATGATAACATAAGAATGTGAATGCATGAAATGTCTAAATAATAAATGCCATGTCTATACTAACACCAGAGAGTAATCACAATATTATATCGATCTAGCCGTTTGCTGATTCTATCAATAAAAGATAATATGATCTAAAGTGTACGTGACATAGCAATTACCGATGATGATGCGTGTGAGCCGGCAAATAAGTGTGCGTGGAATATGCGCATCATCGGTAATAGTGCTGGTGTCCTAACAGGCAAGGTTTATACTGATTATAGAAACATATGTATGAACATGCAACATTATGATTACAGCATGAATGTAAAGACAGATGTGCAATAACCACTCATTTGATATACAAGTATAACTACCACTATATGTCTCTAGCCTAACTAGTGTCCATCTAACCTCCTAAAGAACTAAACCTAAGAACTAGTCGATAAGAAATAAGAGTACACCTAAAGTCTGAGTCCATATCTCTAATAGTCGGCGATCCAGCCTCAATAGCGTCACGTACGTAGTACGATTTCCTCGAAACAAGAGTGCGGATCAATCATCACGTCTATGCCTCGTACGGTAAAATCCATCATACGGCATCCCAATATCGGGGTACGGGTCAAGTATCACCTACGTGTCTCATTATTCGTATAATATCATCATCAACACATGTCATGATCAAGGTGCTATACTGTAATCGCATACATCAATCATATATTATTGTCAGCATAAATATACATCGTTAATTTATCCTCGGTAATGTCATGTCACATATATCATATTTTGATCAAGTCACATATGTCAAGTCGTGATTAAGTCACACCTATAAGGTATCGAAATCAAGTTACACCTTTATGATATCACAATCAAGTTACACATATATCATATCAGAATTCAATCACATGCTACGGTCCGGGTGCTATTTTAGAGTTCCAAATACTTCAATATCATCACCACCCTTTATTATTGTTCATGTATACAAATCCATTATCTCAATTTCTAATGATCCGCTAATATCATAACACGACTGTATAGCCAAGAATCACGGCATCAGCCCAGTTATATTGTTTCATTCCCGTGTATCATATCACATTATTGTATCCCATATACGTGTTGTGTGTGTGTGTATATATATATATACACACACACACACACACACCACGTCGAGTTTCAGTGTGCGCGCGCGTGTGTATCTACCTGAAACCTACGAATCTCTTCCAAGGTATTCATCCTCTAGTATGGTCCTCCTAAATCAGTCTAGTCCAGCTTAGGGGCATTACTAGGGTCCTAGTTATTAAGAATCTAGGGTCACATCTGGCTTCCTAATGTCAATACGTACCGTTCCTATTCTACGTGCGGGGATGCTAAACGCCATCCACCCGACTTTCCCCCGTAGATAAACATCTACTCACCTGGTCCTTGTCTGCCGAAGACGATGGCGTCACCCTCTCCCTTATCGTACAAAGTCCATGCGAAGGTACCCCAAAATTAGGCAGCTATTAGTAAAAAGAACAATGGAGCATCTTCAGTAGGGATCAAGTGCTTCAAGAAGGGCACGACCCTCGTGACAATTCCCTGGATAGAGGCAATAATAAGGGGCTATAAAAATTCTTTTCATCTTCAATTTCTCAATAAGAAAGCATAGTTGGCCAATTATTTTTCCTCTTCTTGTAGACCATAGCTCAGTTGCTTCAGAATCTTCTGACATTCAACAAAGGCACTTTCTCAGGTGCATTATCCTTCATTGGAGCTTTAGGCAGTTTGTTAGGAGCATCATTGTTAATAGGGGCCTTAGTTGGAAGTTTCTCCTCCTCAAAATCGAAGGTTCGTCTAGGTGGTGGTGAAGGCATTTGAAATACATAAGTGTATAGAATGATTGCACCAACCCATTGACCAAATGAGATATATGCATTTCCATCGTGGCTACATTTGCTAGAATCACCAACTGGGTTTGGAATTGTCTCAGCCTAGAGCTGTAATTAAGACAAGTATATTTTCGATGTTACCAATTCCAATATGTACAATGGTGAACTTTAAGTATGGGTATGGAGGGTGCACAATTGAAGCCACAAGAAGCCTGATATTGTACCCATGACATCATTGACAGGAATAAACTACCATTCAAGCAATTTTTGCTTAGTGATTACTCATCCAAGTTGTGAGAATATCAGACAAGAAAGGAGAAGAGAAAAGACGAACCCATTCAGAAGCTTCCTCCCACGATCGCGAGGAGAGCATCGACCACCGATCGTGAGACATCGGTAGCGACGGCGGATCCTAATGCTTCGAGGCAGCCGGTGTCGTCATTGACGGCAGAGTCGATGAGGCCGGGGAGCTCAGGTGAAAAATCAGGCATCGGGGTTGGGATCTAGGTTTCCGAGGTGAGCATCAATGGTGAGACGAAGGGATCGGAGCTTAGAGAGGAGAGGGAGTAACTGCGAGTAGGATCGAGCGAGAGCGAGAATGGAGCTGGATTCGCATCGGAGGAGGGCCGATTCGGGTTCGGGTTCGGATCATGGAGGGAGACGGAGGAGAAGACGTCGGCGGCGGCGAGGTTAACGCGTCTCGGATCTCGATCCCAGGCCTCTTGAGGATGAGATGGGGAATTTGATGGAATTTTCCTAGTTTAGTAATTGGGCAAACTAGGAAAAGAAATTTAGAATGTTAAGGTGATGGGGCTTGCCTATGCTGCTGGGAAAGTGAGAGGCAACTAGGGAAAATGGTGATTGGCTGACCTTGTTGACTTGAGAAGGGGAAAATGGTGACAAACTACAACCATACCACCATAACACACACACACATTGGTTTAAAATACACACACACACACACACACATACATGCTACAACCATACCATTTTGTGACAAACTCCTCAAGCCCAAATTTTTTATTTATTTATTTTTTTAGGCCAATCACTGAAGATATTTTTTATTATTTTACACAAACTCATTATTTTATTATTTTAAATTCTCAAAAATAATATTTTATTTTTCTGAAGTATTACAATCTTCCCCCCTTAAGAAAATTCGGTCCCCGAATTTAAAATTAAACCCCCCAAATACTTAAAACATTTAGCCAAAATACTCAAATCGTCGGGGCTCCGAAATCATCAATACATAACTAAAATCAACTCCGTCAAGCATAACGCAATCATCGGAGTTATGGCGAAAATACGAGTGTCAAATCCAATATGAAAACCAACCTGATATAATTAAAACTATAACTTATATATAGTGCGCATCATAGTAAAATCGTCCAAATATCTGGATAAAGAAGCATGCAAGAACCCCTTTTGAAAATCGCCATGTGATGCACGTGTCACAGCATAAGTAGCGGACGTTTATTAAAAAAAATAACTATATATATATATATATATATATCTTTTATTTAACATCGACGTCCCGCCTGGTTACTAAATCAAATAGTAATGATTATAAAAACATACTGCTCAAGCTGAAATCAATCCCAATCACATCATAAAAATATCATGTGCGTCCGGTGCGCACTGAAATCGAAACCAAATAGAGATGCCACGAATTCACACAAAAACAAAACTGAGTGCAACAGGTGTGCACCAGAAACATCTGTCAAGTGCAACGGGCGTGCACGACTCTAATATCATGTGCATCTAATCTGCACAAAACCACGATTTAGTGCATCTGGTATGCACAAAATCGCATCAAGTGCGCCAAGGGTGCGCAAGAATCTCAATCAGGTGCACATAGTGCACGAAATCATACACCGAGTATCAAAATCGACATCACAGTACGAAAATGCATGGAAACTAGGTCGAAGCATATGTCAAAATCATGTGTAACCCACATGCACAAAATCAAATCAAAATCACAAAATGTATTAAAACCAAATCAAGTGCACTGGGTATGTACTAAACAACATCAATACAACCGATATATGAAACATGCATAGAATATAATGAAAGTACACAAGAAATACCGATCGTAGAACAAAATCCTCAAATACCAAAATCCAACCAACGGAAATATGAAATTCAAATCACCAAGTCGCAATCGTAAACACTATCGTCAATATGCGCCTCTTTCCTCTGATGTCGACTGCTTCGAACTCGTCTTTTCATAGGTGTGCTGACTGTGCTACCAACGGCAACACTCATGTCTAGAGTCTCCCACATAGTCGATCCCTTCACCTGATATCCGGACTACATTAAACTTTTCGATCGATCCATCAAAATCCCATAATTCCCTGAGAGCTCAACACTCAAGTACAGTTTAAAAATATCCAGTACATACCCCAGCATCGATGGTCCAGCCGTAGAAGGGCAAACCCAAGCCTCACTAATGGCACCGCGGAACCGCCGTAAACCCTAAGGTTCAAGGGCGTTCTCATGGTCATTATGTCGAGTTAGGGTTTCATTCTTCTAGAGGGTCCATCGAAATACCTGCATGTTCTTCCGAATACCTTAAACTTGGGGAAATGGTTTTCTGATAATCGTTCGAACCCTTTAACTTCGTCAGGATGGCATGTGAATACCCTTCGTCCGCACGCTAAATAATGCTTCAATCCTCGAGAATAACCAATACCCTAATGGTTATCGCATTCGAGCCGCAGCTCCCTCTGCCCGTGTGCCCGTGGTAACAGAAACCACCCTCCGATATCGACGAAGATAGATCAAAGGAACGAATGAAATGCGGTGCAATCAAATGTACATCCTAAGGCTACTTAAGAAGAGTAGCGTATCGTAAGTATGCCGCGGATCATACCCACGGTACGTCACTCAACCTAAGTCGCCTACTCCGTCAACCAAGGGTCACCCTAGACATATACAAGGTTAAACCTAACGCTCTGATACCAACTTTGTCACGACCCGAAAGTACGGAACGTGACCGGCACTTAGATTACGAAACGTCTAGAGGCGCAACGTAACCTAAGTAAGCCGAAGCCCAGAAATCTAAACAATAAAAAGAAGAAGTAAAAGAAAACATGAAGAAAACAAGTTTAAAAGCATCGGAAAAATTTCCCAAATTTCGGCATAGTCTCCTCTGTAAAAACTGGCCCCAAAGGGGTACAACAAGTATAATATACATAAACAATAAAAAGCATCCCCAAACGGGAGCTAGCTTAACGCCAACAGGCGGAAACAGCCACAACAAGCACAATAATATACAACGCCAAAGGGCGAGACTCAAAACTCAAAAGAAAACAAATCCATCAAATCAGAATAATACACGCGACTCTAAGGTCGAAATAAATAAATGGTCCAGTAATCTATAAAATAATACAAGTTTGGTTGATGGAGATTTCTAGATACAAATGAAATAATAAAAATACAACGGCGGTCCAGATACAAATGAACCAACCTACCGTGCAAATCACCCGGAAAGAAATGATGTGCCAGCAATCAGCCAAGGAACCTTGTACATCAACCTGTAATAAAATTTGGCACAACGGGGCTGAGTTGCCAACTCGTGAGTAGAAGACATCAACGAAAAGAAATCGAATGCACGACGCTATCCTAGGTCATACTAATATACTAATCTACTACTAGTCATCAAGTAAGACAGGATAATAAGCTACGTGTAAATGCAGATAATCCGTGCTCGTGTCAGTATCTCAAGTAATAATATGTCATGTGAATGAATATGCATGCAATATGACTGTAAAACAATCAATCCTGAAATCTAGATGTATCTGTATAAAGAAGATCTTTAGCTTTTATCATGGTAAAGAGCGTATAGAAATCTGAAACATCAACGATGAAATCCATAGAAATCCGTGTCAAGCATCGACACAAAACACGTAAATCTCAAATCTCAATGTCTCATAGTCTCAATATCTCGGGCTCCGTCAGTCCGGATCGGCCCATATCATCAAATCTCACGACAACGGTCGGTATCCTCCGGATATCCACCGCGCCAGACATCACCGGTAGGTAGTCCTCCCCTGCCTGGCTCATCGTCTACAACTCGATCTTCTTGTCCCAGGGTACCATATCGGGCCCACCATGTACCCGAGACGGTTCATCCAATCCTCGAATCGGGTCTCGAAATCCAACAGAAAACATGAAATCTTATGGTGGACGACATACATCACGAGAAAACCGCATCTTATATTTTAAAAAGGGAGGAGGAGAGAGAGAGAAGATTTTTATATTTTCTTGCGGTTTTCCCCAAAATCCAGAAATCTCATAGAAATCCAAAATCCCAAAATCATGAGTAAGTATATGATAAGTGTCGGCATATGCCCCATAATACTGCATGATAACATAAGAATGTGAATGCATGAAATGTCTAAATAATAAATGCCATGTCTATACTAACACCAGAGAGTAATCACAATATTATATCGATCTAGACGTTTGCTGATTCTATCAATAAAAGATAATATGATCTAAAGTGTACGTGACATAGCAATTACCGATGATGATGCGTGTGAGCCGGCAAATAAGTGTGCGTGGAATATGCGCATCATCGGTAATAGTGCTGGTGTCCTAACATGCAAGGTTTATACTGATTATAGAAACATATGTATGAACATGCAACATTATGATTACAGCATGAATGTAAAGACAGATGTGCAATAACCACTCATTTGATATACAAGTATAACTACCACTATATGTCTCTAGCCTAACTAGTGTCCATCTAACCTCCTAAAGAACTAAACCTAAGAACTAGTCGATAAGAAATAAGAGTACACCTAAAGTCTGAGTCCATATCTCTAATAGTCGGCGATCCAGCCTCAATAGCGTCACGTACGTAGTACGATTTTCTCGAAACAAGAGTGCGGATCAATCATCACGTCTATGCCTCGTACGGTAAAATCCATCGTACGGCATCCCAATATCGGGGTACGGGTCAAGTATCACCTACGTGTCTCATTATTCGTATAATATCTTCATCAACACATGTCATGATCAAGGTGCTATACTGTAACCGCATACATCAATCATATATTATTGTCAGCATAAATATACATCGTTAATTTATCCTCGGTAATGTCATGTCACATATATCATATTTTGATCAAGTCACATATGTCAAGTCGTGATTAAGTCACACCTATAAGGTATCGAAATCAAGTTACACCTTTATGATATCACAATCAAGTTACACATATATCATATCAGAATTCAATCACATGCTACGGTCTGGGTGCTATTTTAGAGTTCCAAATACTTCAATATCATCACCACCCTTTATTATTGTTCATGTATACAAATCCATTATCTCAATTTCTAATGATCCGCTAATATCATAACACGACTGTATAGCCAAGAATCACGGCATCAGCCCAGTTATATTGTTTCATTCCCGTGTATCATATCACATTATTGTATCCCATATACGTGTTGTGTGTGTGTATATATACACACACACACACACACACACTCCACGTCGAGTTTCGGTGTGCGCGCGCGTGTGTATCTACCTGAAACCTACGAATCTCTTCCAAGGTATTCATCCTCTAGTATGGTCCTCCTAAATCAGTCTAGTCCAGCTTAGGGGTATTACTAGGGTCCTACTTATTAAGAATCTAGGGTCACATCTGGCTTCCTAATGTCAATACGTACCGTTCCTATTCTACGTGCGGGGATGCTAAACGCCATCCACCCGACTTTCCCCCGTAGATATACATCTACTCACCTGGTCCTTGTCTGCCGAAGACGATGGCGTCACCCTCTCCCTTATCGTACAAAGTCCATGCGAAGGTACCCCAAAATTAGGCAGCTATTAGTAAAAAGAACAATGGAGCATCTTCAGTAGGGATCAAGTGCTTCAAGAAGGGCACGACCCCCGTGAAAATTCCCTGGATAGAGGCAATAATAAGGGGCTGCAAAAATTCGTTTCATCTTCAATTTCTCAATAAGAAAGCATAGTTGGCCAATTATTTTTCCTCTTCTTGTAGGCCATAGCTCAGTTGCTTCAGAATCTTCTGACATTCAACAAAGGCACTTTCTCAGGTGCATTATCCTTCATTGGAGCTTTAGGCAGTTTGTTAGGAGCATCATTGTTAATAGGGGCCTTAGTTGGAAGTTTCTCCTCCTCAAAATCGAAGGTTCGTCTAGGTGGTGGTGAAGGCATTTGAAATACATAAGTGTATAGAATGATTGCACCAACCCATTGACCAAATGAGATATATGCATTTCCATCGTGGCTACATTTGCTAGAATCACCAACTGGGTTTGGAATTGTCTCAGCCTAGAGCTGTAATTAGGACAAGTATATTTTCGATGTTACCAATTCCAATATGTACAATGGTGAACTTTAAGTATGGGTATGGAGGGTGCACAATTGAAGCCACAAGAAGCCTGATATTGTACCCATGACATCATTGACATGAATAAACTACCATTCAAGCAATTTTTGCTTAGTGATTACTCATCCAAGTTGTGAGAATATCAGACAAGAAAGGAGAAGAGAAAAGACGAACCCATTCAGAAGCTTCCTCCCACGATCGCGAGGAGAGCATCGACCACCGATCGTGAGACATCGGTAGCGACGGCGGATCCTAATGCTTCGAGGCAGCCGGTGTCGTCATTGACGGCAGAGTCGATGAGGCCGGGGAGCTCAGGTGAAAAATCAGGCATCGGGGTTGGGATCTAGGTTTCCAAGGTGAGCATCAATGGTGAGACGAAGGGATCGGAGCTTAGAGAGGAGAGGGAGTAACTGCGAGTAGGATCGAGCGCGAGCGAGAATGGAGCTGGATTCGCATCGGAGGAGGGCCGATTCGGGTTCGGGTTCGGATCATGGAGGGAGACGGAGGAGAAGACGTCGGCGGCGGCGAGGTTAACGCGTCTCGGATCTCGATCCCAGGCCTCTTGAGGATGAGATGGGGAATTTGATGGAATTTTCCTAGTTTAGTAATTGGGCAAACTAGGAAAAGAAATTTAGAATGTTAAGGTGATGGGGCTTGCCTATGCTGCTGGGAAAGTGAGAGGCAACTAGGGAAAATGGTGATTGGCTGACCTTGTTGACTTAAGAAGGGGAAAATGGTGACAAACTACAACCATACCACCATAACACACACACGTTGGTTTAAAATACACACACACACACATACATGCTACAACCATACCATTTTGTGACAAACTCCTCAAGCCCAAATTTTTTATTTATTTATTTTTTTAGGCCAATCACTGAAGATATTTTTTATTATTTTACACAAACTCATTATTTTATTATTTTAAATTCTCAAAAATAATATTTTATTTTTCTGAAGTATTACATTAGGTTACGAGTACACTGGACAGGACTCGTCGGGAACTGACTAGTTGGTTTTTTACCTATCGTCAGTTATCAGTTCCCAGGTGACATGAGTACAGCTTAGTCCACTGACTTGACACTAGCACTTCGCCTCGAGTGTGTTCCCACTGTACTTTGATCACTACCCTACCACGGCTCAAAAAAGTCGTGCAAACAGGTAGTAGTTGGGTGCAGTCCCGAAGCACTTGGAGGCAGTGACGGTTAGACAGGATTCGTCTCTCCCAGTGTTGGGGGTTGACATCGCGCTGTGTCTAGGAGAGCCATTACACGAGTAGTCCCTGGCCAGGGCAAGCGAGATATACTGGTAGGCTTCCAGTGTTATCTCAGGGTGTTTTGGGCTTCACTCATGTTCCCCTCCGAATGGCGGCCGAGACATAGAATGCCTTGCCTGATATTCGGGGCAGATGCTAATTGGTGCTATCCGTCCACTTCTCCGAAGATTCCAAGTCGATCTATGGCACCGTGTATCGAAGGTTTAGACGGATGCGGCCGATGTAGCAGACTTCGTCAGATTCCCCCTCGTTTGAGGGGTTTTTGATTGTGGGGACGCTCTTCCCTGCAGGCGCAAGCCCCTGCAGTTAATTACGCTACCGCATCGCGGTAAAAACTTTCTCCTTCTCCCGATGGTCACTTCGTGTCGTGGGTGTTTATTTTGTTTTTATTGCCCGTGGATTGTTCACGGAGACTGAGTTATGTCGTCGCCCGTAGGGCGTGGACTAGTCCAAATCCGTGTTTATCTTAGATTTGGGTTTGGGGGTTGGGTTTGAGGATACGTCACCCATACTTGAGGCTAAGATCAACTCAAACGTTTGTTAAGGATACGTTAGTCTAACGTTGAGACTAAGATCAACTTAACGGGATCGTTTAGATCCGACAAAAGAGTTTAGGGACATAGTGGTCCATCGTATGTGTGGCCGTCGGGACCCGTCACCTCTCTGACGACGTTGAAGGATTACAACGACGGATGTCAGAGGAGTTCATAGATGTACCCTCGAGCCAGAGTTAATTGGGGGATTCATAGTCCAGTCTGTTTGAAGGTTTAAGGATACGTTAGCCATCTTTAAGGCTAAGATCAACTTAAACGGGACCGTTTAGATCCGACAAAAGAGCACATGGGGCTCTATTGTTCTAGTTTAAGGACATTGCGGTCCATGGGTAGTTTAAGAACATTGCGGTCCATGGGTAGTTTAAGGACATTGCGGTCCATGGGTAGTTTAAGGACATTGCGGTCCATTGTTAGTTTTAAGACATCTCGGTCAAGGTTAAGGACGTCATAGTCCATGGGTTTAAGGACTCCACAGTCCGGTATGTGCTCTGGATGCTTCACACGGGTTCACTGCCGTGCTAGGCGAGGACCAGGCTCCGCTCTGGACGTTTTCCACGGGGTCAAAGAGTGACGTTATCCGCGTTCCACGTAACCAGGAATTTTGCACTAGATGCTTCACACGGGTTCACTGCCGTGCTCGGCGAGGACTAGGCTCCGCTCTGGGCGTTTTCCGCGGGGTCAGAAAGTGACGTTATCCGCGTTCCACATAACCAGGAATTTTGCATTAGACATGGGTTTAAGGACCCCACAGTCCATATCATGGGTGGTCGTCGGGACCCGTCACCTCTTTGAAGACATTAAGGGATTACAATGCCAAGTATCAAAGGAGTGAAGAGATGTACCCTAGAACCGGAATGGCTTAAATAGTCCTTGGCCCAATTTGGGGTCAAGACCGATTAATTATGTTATGAGCCCATTAGCCCAGTTAATTACGAATTGAAGACTCATGGCCTAGCTCGAGCTAAGTCCTATCATGTCTGGAATATTGGCTCCTTGTTGGTCCATTGAAGGAGAGGCTTTGCCTCTATACATTTAGCCAATTGGGCCAAAGCCTAGTGTTAAACACTACAGAGCAATCAGTGTTGAACACTGGGAATGAGGTTGACAAGTTAGTGTTTAACACTAAAAGATAATTGGTGTTAAACACCAGCAACAAGGCTTTCAAATGATCATAAACACTAAAACAGATCAGTGTTGAACACTGGCAATGGAGATCTCAGATTGGTGTTAAATATTAAGGTAATCAGTGTTGAACACTGCGAATAAAATTCTTTGATTAGTGTTGAACACTAAGGCCCGACAGTGTTTCAATACTGTATTCGAGAGTTCCAATTTAGTGTTAAACACTAAGGCAAGAGGGGTCACGTGGCAACACATGAGAGCGCCCTCCCTTCATTTATTTTGCTGAGATTATCGCATCTTTCTGAGCATCACGTGCCCTCACGTGACGAGCATTTAAATGCTTGTATGCTAAAGCTTCTGCCGAGGGTCACGTGGGTCACGTGGGGTGCTGCCTCAAAGGGGCTTTCTGTAGATCTCTTGGGGGGTCACGTGGTGGCACGTGACCCTGCCTCTATGTATGTTGTTTAGAGGATCTGTTAATCTTTTTCCAGGAATTAAATTCCTCGTAGGGTTGAACCCTGACAATAATTTCAGAGGAATTAAATTCCTACTTCCTTTTGAAGATTTATATTCTGAATAGAGTTGGACTCTGAATTTTCTGTAGGAATTAAATTCCTCATATATGTGAAGAACTGAATAGGGTTAAACCCTAATAAAAGCTTTTAAGGAATTAAACTCTCATTTTAAAGAATTATGATTAAGGGGATTAAATTCCCGCTGTTTCAACAGAACTATGTTCTTAATTAGGGTTCAACCCTGTTTCTTTTTGTTCTGAAGGAATTAAATTTCCATAACACAGGGTCAAGCACTACTTTTATCTTAAAGGAATTAAATTCCTATAGTTCTGTGAGAATTAAATTCTCATGTTTCCATTCCCTCTCTATGTTTTGGATCTGCATGGCAGGATCTCGACCCATTGAGAATTAAATTCTCAACCTAAAGGGGAGATGTGCACTTTGCAGATCCTCTATCAAAGAGAGAAGAAATATGTTCTTCTGTTTTATATAATCAGAGTTAAACTCTGTTGAGAATTCAATTCTCCCTCCTTCAAAAAGCCTTCCCTTTCTTACCTAGGGTTTTCCTTTGCAGAAGCTCCAAATTCCTCAAAGTATCAAGGCTCTCTCCTTTTTCCTCCCTCTGCGTATATGTCTCTTTTTTTGTATCTCTTGGCTCCCATTTATAGGAGAAGCAACCGAGTCAATTAGTTTTGGTAAATCTTTCATTGAGAGATTTGATTTGCATCCATCATTCGTTTTGGACCTTTGGATTATTAGGTGAATTTTATTCACCATTGGATTTCAAATTCAGGGATTCTCCTTCGTTATTTCGGTTAGATTTAAAGGGGAAATCTTTCCAAACCCGAGATTTTCCCATAGATCGATGTGTTAGTGTTTATGCCCTAGAAGGCCATTACTGTATCATACTAGCTTGTATATTACTTAATGGAAGCTTGGGATATTCACATGTATATAACAGTCTTGCTAAACATGGTAGTATGCTACTTGGTTTTTCTATCTTAATATGTGAGTGTACGTATTGATAGAGCTCTTAGGATCTTGCTTGTCTACCAGCGTTGTGATGGCAGTCACACTAGTGGGGGCTGGGTAGTCTACAAGCACATCCTTATTCAGGTCCCTGGTCGTTGGATTATCGAGACAGAGCATCGATACTCCGGAGTAGACTGGTGTGTACGCTTCTCATCCCAGTTGGGGAGATGGTCTGTCCCACAGCCGTCAGTACGTCGTACTGGAGATAGTATACAGGTGCTCGTTAGGTTACGGGTACACCGGACAGGACTCACAGGGAACTGTTGGTTGGTTTGATACCAGTCGTCAGTGAACAGTTCCCAGGTGACATGAGTACAGCATAGTCCGCAGACTTGACACTGCTACTTCGCCTCGAGTGTGTCCCACTGTTCTTAGATTGCTACCCTACCACGGCTCAAAGGAGTCGTGCAAATAGGTAGCAGTTGGGTGCAGTCCCGAGCACTTGGAGGCAGTGGCGGTTAGACAGGATTCGTCCCTCCCGGTATTGGGAGTAGATATCGTGCTGTGTCAGAGAGCCATTACGCAAAGTCCCTGGCCAGGGCAAGCGAGATTTGCTGGTAGGTTCCAGTAGTTTCTCAGGGTGTAATGGGCTTCCCTCTGACACGACTTATACCGCTATTAGGGGACTGACGCTTGCCGCCCCCCTAGGCCCGATATGCGATAGTCTTGGACGAACGGACCGGACTGTATGGAGATTGTCACATCAGACTCAGTAGGAGTTCGGATGGGTTTTCTCATTGGCCTTCTTATCGACAACTACCTGGGGACCGTTACGTACAGCTAGTGCTGCTTGCGGTTTGTGGTTAAACCCACTGCCAGCGTAGTAGTCGAGTCTCTAGAGTCCCACACAAAGAGTTTCCTACTCCAGGCGAAACGATATAGAGGTCGCATGGTTTTGCGACAAAGGGTTCGGACGCATACGTGCGTTTACGCACGTACGACTTTCGGACAGTTTTTACCAGTCGGCTTTGGTTTAAGCCAGTTACTGGTATCCGGTTATTGGATTTTTACAGTCTAAAGTTTTTCCGTATTTTTGCGGATTGGAGGGGCGTTCTCGTAATTGTACGAGAAGCTTCTAGAAGATGTGACTAAGGAGGTTACTTTGGATAAGAAAGTGAGTCATGAGAGTGATTCATCATTATCATTATTGCACCATAAATGATAATGACGCATGCTTAATGAATCACCATTAGATATTTGTGAAGCATGCTTATTCATCACTCATTTTCTTTTGTTGATAAATAAGAATGCTTCATAATATATTATGATACACTCTCTCTCATCTCATGATCTTATCTCACATTCTCTCTCCTCAAGCTCTCATCTTCAAGATACTAATCCTTAATCCTCATGTGTTGAGATCAAAGGTTTAGTTAGACTTAAACATCCATTACCTTCACTCTATATCATCCTTTCTTCTTTGATTAGCAATCAAAGTAGATTAGTTACCTCAAGTTAGAGGTTTAGCTTGGTGTTTTGCTCTCGGGTGGATCGTCTACTACCTAGAGAAGGTCGAGGAGAACAAAGGAGGACACAAAGACGAAGGACCGGTTTCATTAGGTATAATCCCTAAACACAAGTGAAAAGAAACTCTTTGTGTACGGTTATTTATAGTTTAGCTTCGATTCAAGCGGTTAGTCGATGTTCGTTCTTTAAACTTGATCGTTTTTGAAAATTCCGCCTCCCCACAAGTACTGGGGTGTACTACATCGACTTACAGTGGTATCAGAGCCTCGCTAAACACTAAATAACTTAATCGCAAATTTGTACGAATTTCGAACGGAAAAACGAAGCCGGAAAACCCTAAAAAATGCAAGTTTCTGTCGAATTTAAAACGATGTCAGAAAATTTTTCAGGTGAGCTCAGAGTGCTTGACATGACACCAGTAGAACACCCAAGAAAAACAGTCGTCTGAATCGACCAAATCGCCGCGGAACCGCGGCCTCAGCCTACTGAGTCGCCGCGCTTCCGCCGCCGAGTTGGCGAGTCAGGGGCCTATTTTTCTTCTGTTGCTTCTCTGTGAAATTTGGGGTTTTCTGGAATATTTAATATTTGCTCAGGTTACTGTTTAACAGAGCAGATTTTGGAGCAATATTGATGTTGTTTAATCGATCGAAATTGTACAGTATTTGCATATTGGATTATATCTGTGATTGTTTAATGTGTTCGTAAACCTCCCCCAACTGCTAGTATGTCGGTTGGCAGGGGGTTGCACATTTCTGAAATGGTTATATCTGTTTGTGCATATAAACTGTATTGGACTGTTGTGGTGTATAGCCGGGGTTTGCAATGGGTTATTGTTTAATTCATTTGTTGTAAATGTAATTTGTTGTAATATTATTTTTCGGGGCACTTCCAGGTTGCGGTCGTAGCCACCGTTGTATTATTTCATTTTACTGTTTTTGCTCCTAGGACTGACCCAAGGTGGGGTGTACAGACTGCCGGGTGGGTAGTTTGCCGTACCCGTAGGGGTCGAGGGTGGGGTAACGGCTATTCATCACAACTGTGTAATCTGTCTTTTCTTGCAGGCTCAAAAGAAATACAGATTGCTTGCAAATCCAATATTGTTTATCTGTGTTCTGGAATGAATATCATTGCGTCAGACGAATGTAAAATATCTATATATATTGTAGCTATTTAGACGTCACTTATGTTTTACACCCGCGCTAGCCCAGCCCCCGCTCTGTCGTTAGTTAAGTAACCTAACGGGTGATGACGGGACCCCGTGGCGAATGCGGATGGCATAAGAGGACGTTATATTTTCGTTGTTTTCTGCAATGATAGGTTAATGATGGGACGCATTATCTATAATGCAAAGAAAATAAACCAAGTTTAAATCGTTGGAACAATTTAAAAGAAACCACTCGGTTATTTTTAAAACAGATATTTTAAAATGCGGAGATTTAACCACTCCTTTTAAAAGCTATCAGGTTCCTTCGGTTATATCAAGTTCACTACGTTCACGGTTTCGCCAAAACCAGTCGTAACCCTCCGTCATTTCTTATGGATGGTCAGTAGTATTCAAGCTATGCTTGTTGGCTTTCGTCAAGGCATAGTGTTTGGTAGCTGCTGGGGTATTCATTTGTTGCATAGATAGATGAGTTGGTTTGGGACAGTCGTATAACCTTGTTGGCTTTCGTCAAGGGTATATACGGATGGGTTCAAATTAACAAGATAATGATGGGCAAAACTTGACATGTGTTTTATGATTTGTTGGCTTTCGTCAAGGTCATAAGAACATGGGGCAAAAATATATATCGGGAATTTCTAAAGAAACTGAAATTTGCAAAGAGATGCATACCATTTTGAGTTTGATGAATGTTGGTAGCATTCCTACAACATTATCAGACGATGATATTTGGATCCCGATCCTACTGTGAGTATATGCTACTTATCAGGATATTCGTCACTTAACGATCAATGCTATAAACCTAGTAGGTGTCCAGAAAGGTGTCAGCGGGGTTACGCCCCCAGAGAAAAGAGGTTATTTAATTAAGGAACTTCGCGAAAGCGTTGGAAAACCTCCCTCGAAGTATCGACACTGGCCTGGCTGAACGGTTAAGCAAGTATTGTACGGTGAGAATAGTCCTGGCTAATTCTTCTTTTATGGTTTGAGGAAGGATTCGAGAAACAGTGGGAGCCATCCAGTTTAGATAAATTAAAAACCAATCTAAACTTGCAAGAGCATCATGCTAAAGTGTTTTCTTCTCTCTCTCTCATTGCAGCGACCTTGTGACCATGACTAGGTTATATCTAGATAACAAGATGACTGAATCTAACTTATTTGACTGGCAAAGGTCTGTCCAGATGACCATTGCCTATGACAAGCTGGACCACCCTATTACTACTCAAGATCCCACCGTCCCAGGTCCAGTTTCCACCGTCGCGGATATGGATATCCGTCAGACAAAGGATAAGAATAAAGCGAAAGCCAAGTACCTCGTGTTGGCTTCAGTTGATGGTAGATACCAGAAGCAGCACGAGAAGATGGACTCTGGTTCCATCTTTCTCCATAACAAAGATTTATATGGAGAGCAATCTCATATCGCAAGATATGAGGCCTCGAACGAATTGATTCAAGCGAGGTCGGCTGACGGGTCATCTGTAACGGACGACGTCCTTACGATGACTAGCTATATTGATGAGCTCAAGGACCTGGAGACCACGTTGGGAAACAGGTCATATACTGACTTATTTCCACAGTCCCTACCCTCTACTTACACCCTGAAAGAAACCAGGGAGACACAAGCTCTGCTTAATAGGGGACCTTCTTCCTCTTCATCCAAGGCGAAAGCAAAGGGTGAAAAGAAGAAGACCTCTACAAAGCCGATATACGGTGTCAGCAAAGTAGGAGGAAAGGAAAGAGAAACAGTTTTGGGACTTGGTATAGGTAAGGAGGGATATTCCTATTGTTATGGGAATGAACATTGGCAGAAGGATTGCAGGGCTTTGGAAGCCAGTAGCCAGGATTCGAAGCATGTTGTGGCTTCAGCCTCAAGTGTGTTTGTAATTGAGAACTGTTTGTCAATTAACTCTACTTCCTGGGTACTAGATACCGGAGCAGGATCTCATATCTGTAATTCGTTACATGCTTTGAGAAACCGTAAAGTTATAAGGATAGGTGATTTGTCTCTCAGAGTTGCAAACGGAATGAGCGTGGATGCTGAATCCGTGGGAGAATATCGCCTGGGTTTGACAAGTGGGCAGATATTGATTCTACGTAACTGTCTGTATGTACCTAGTTTGACTTGTAATATCATATCAGTGTCCTCACTTTCAAGAGAGGGATATGACTTTACATTCGTAAGCGATGTAGTTCACATCCACCTAAATCAAGTTCTGATTGGGTCCGGTACATTAGATGACGGTATATACGTATTGAATCAAGCCCAGGTTTTCAATGTCCAGAACACACTTAAAAGAAAGTCTCCAGAAGTAAATCAGGCTTTCTTATGGCATTGTAGACTAGGTCACATCAATGAAACACGGTTAACAAAGTTACATAGAGAAGGATATTTGAATCCGTTTGAATATCAATCTTATGCCACTTGTGAATCTTGTCTCATGGGAAAGATGACAAAGACTCCGTTTTCTGGACACGGAGTAAGAGCGAGCGAGCTCTTAGGACTCGTACACAGTGACATGTGCGGTCCAATGTCTACACATGCGCGAGGTGGTTATTCCTACTTCATTACTTTTACGGATGATTTCTCTAGGTATGGACATATCTTCTTGATGAAGCATAAATCCGAGGCCTTTGAGAAATTCCAAGAATACAAGAATGAAGTGGAAAACCAAACAGGCAAAAGTATTAAGACGCTGAGATCTGATCGAGGTGGTGAATACTTAAGTGCCGAGTTCCTGGGTTACTTAAAAGAGAAAGGGATTCTCTCTCAGCTTACTCCTCCATACACACCACAACACAACGGTGTATCGGAAAGGAGGAATCGAACCCTATTAGATATGGTTCGTTCCATGATGAGTAAGGCTGAGTTACCGCGATCATTCTGGGGTTATGCGCTAGAATCAGCGGCATATCTTTTGAACAAGGTTCCCACCAAGACTGTGCCTACCACCCCATATCAGATGTGGAGTGGGAAGAAACCCCATCTTCAGTACCTGAAGACATGGGGATGTCCAGCTTTTGTAAAAAAGCAGCATCCGGACAAGCTCGAGGCACGCTCAGTAGAGTGTAAGTTTGTGGGATATCCAAAGAATTCCATGGGATATTGCTTCTACTACGCAAAGGAACAAAAGGTTTTTGTTTCTCGTCATGCCCGCTTCTTAGAAACTGAATTTTTAGAAAATCAGAAGAGTGGGAGCGCAGTAGAACTGGAAGAAATTCCAGAACCACAAGCTGTTACTGAAAGTTTGGTGGAACAAGAAGTTTCAGAAGAAAGGGACATACCAGCGCCTCTCCGCAGAAGTAGTAGGCAGTCTCATCCGCCCGAGAGATACTACGGTTTTCTCATAGACGGGGATAGAGAAGATTGCGTCATTGATAATGACGACCCTACTAGCTTCCAGCAAGCCATTCAGAGCGGTGACTCGGTAAAATGGCTGGATGCAATGCGGACCGAAATGGAGTCCATGTACACTAACAAAGTATGGACTTTGGACACTGCTCCAGATGGGGTGAAACCCGTAGGATGCAAGTGGATCTTCAGAAAGAAGATTGGTGTAGATGGACAGGTTGAAACCTATAAAGCTAGACTTGTTGCAAAGGGTTTCCGTCAAAGACCTGGTTTGGACTATGACGAAACCTTTTCTCCTGTAGCTATGCTAAAATCCATTCGGGTCCTTCTTGCTATTGCTGCCTTCCACGATTATGAAATCTGGCAGATGGACGTAAAGACGGCCTTTCTAAATGGAAATTTAGAAGAGAGCGTCTATATGGATCAGCCAGAGGGAATCATTCAGAGTGGGAGCAGCGGTAAAGTATGCAAGCTGCTTAAATCCATTTATGGACTAAAGCAGGCATCGCGGAGTTGAAACATCTGTTTTGATGATACTGTCAAAGAATTCGACTTTATCAAAAATCCAGATGAACCATGCATATACAGTAAGATTGTAGGGAGAGTTGTTGTATTCCTCGTCTTGTACGTGGATGACATTCTCCTAATAGGAAATGATATTCCTATGCTACAGTCAGTCAAAAAATTCTTGTCACAGAAATTCTCCATGAAGGACCTGGGTGATGCCACCTACATTCTGGGGATCCAGATCTATCGTGATAGATCAAAGAGGATGTTGGGACTTTCACAGTCCAGGTACATAGACACCATATTGAAAAGATTCAGTATGGAAGATTCTAAGCGCGGTAACCTACCGGCTTGTCACGGAATCACCCTCTCCAAAGAGATGTCTCCCAAGACTGATTTGGAAAGGGAACGCATGTCGATTATACCCTACGCTTCTGCGGTAGGCTCTATAATGTATGCGATGTTATGTACCAGACCAGATGTAGCATACGCATTGAGCGTTGTAAGCCGGTATCAGGCAAACCCAGGGGAGAATCACTGGATAGCAGTAAAGAACATTCTCAAGTACCTGAGGAGGACTAAGGAGATGTTCTTGGTTTACGGCAGAAAGGACCTCAAGATGGAGGCCTATGCTGATTCCGGCTTCCAGAGTGACAAGGATGACTCCAAGTCCATGTCGGGTTATGTCTTTACCCTCAATGGAGGGGCGGTCTGTTGGAAGAGTTCCAAACAGGATACCGTTGCTGACTCAACGATGGAAGCGGAGTACATAGCTGCTTGCGATGCCGCAAAAGAAGCTGTCTGGATGAAGAAGTTCCTCACAGAACTTCAGGTGGTTCCTACCAGTGTTGGTCCAATACCTCTGTATTGCGACAACAACGGAGCTATAGCTTTAGCGAAGGAACCAAGGTCCCATCAGAAGTCCAGACACATCTTAAGGCGGTATCACCTGATCAGGGAGATCGTAGATCGCCGGGAGATCGAGGTAAAGAGAGTAAATACGGAGGATAACATTGCTGATCCATTTACTAAGGCCCTTCCTCAGATTCAGTTCGAGAGGCTACTCGAGATCATTGGTCTGCGATATGCCAGTACATGGCCCTATTGCAAGTGGGAGATTGTTAGTGTTTATGCCCTAGAAGGCCATTACTGTATCATACTAGCTTGTATATTACTTAATGGAAGCTTGGGATATTCACATGTATATAACAGTCTTGCTAAACATGGTAGTATGCTACTTGGTTTTTCTATCTTAATATGTGAGTGTACGTATTGATAGAGCTCTTAGGATCTTGCTTGTCTACCAGCGTTGTGATGGCAGTCACACTAGTGGGGGCTGGGTAGTCTACAAGCACATCCTTATTCAGGTCCCTGGTCGTTGGATTATCGAGACAGAGCATCGATACTCCGGAGTAGACTGGTGTGTACGCTTCTCATCCCAGTTGGGGAGATGGTCTGTCCCACAGCCGTCAGTACGTCGTACTGGAGATAGTATACAGGTGCTCGTTAGGTTACGGGTACACCGGACAGGACTCACAGGGAACTGTTGGTTGGTTTGATACCAGTCGTCAGTGAACAGTTCCCAGGTGACATGAGTACAGCGTAGTCCGCAGACTTGACACTGCTACTTCGCCTCGAATGTGTCCCACTGTTCTTAGATTGCTACCCTACCACGGCTCAAAGGAGTCGTGCAAACAGGTAGCAGTTGGGTGCAGTCCCGAGCACTTGGAGGCAGTGGCGGTTAGACAGGATTCGTCCCTCCCGGTATTGGGAGTAGATATCGTGCTGTGTCAGAGAGCCATTACGCAAAGTCCCTGGCCAGGGCAAGCGAGATTTGCTGGTAGGTTCCAGTAGTTTCTCAGGGTGTAATGGGCTTCCCTCTGACACGACTTATACCGCTATTAGGGGACTGACGCTTGCCGCCCCCCTAGGCCCGATATGCGATAGTCTTGGACGAACGGACCGGACTGTATGGAGATTGTCACATCAGACTCAGTAGGAGTTCGGATGGGTTTTCTCATTGGCCTTCTTATCGACAACTACCTGGGGACCGTTACGTACAGCTAGTGCCGCTTGCGGTCTGTGGTTAAACCCACTGCCAGCGTAGTAGTCGAGTCTCTAGAGTCCCACACAGAGAGTTTCCTACTCCCGGCGAAACGATATAGAGGTCGCATGGTTTTGCGACAAAGGGTTCGGACGCATACGTGCGTTTACGCACGTACGACTTTCGGACAGTTTTTACCAGTCGGCTTTGGTTTAAGCCAGTTACTGGTATCCGGTTATTGGATTTTTACAGTCTAAAGTTTTTCCGTATTTTTGCGGATTGGAGGGGCGTTCTCGTAATTGTACGAGAAGCTTCTAGAAGATGTGACTAAGGAGGTTACTTTGGATAAGAAAGTGAGTCATGAGAGTGATTCATCATTATCATTATTGCACCATAAATGATAATGACACATGCTTAATGAATCACCATTAGATATTTGTGAAGCATGCTTATTCATCACTCATTTTCTTTTGTTGATAAATAAGAATGCTTCATAATATATTATGATACACTCTCTCTCATCTCATGATCTTATCTCACATTCTCTCTCCTCAAGCTCTCATCTTCAAGATACTAATCCTTAATCCTCATGTGTTGAGATCAAAGGTTTAGTTAGACTTAAACATCCATTACCTTCACTCTATATCATCCTTTCTTCTTTGATTAGCAATCAAAGTAGATTAGTTACCTCAAGTTAGAGGTTTAGCTTGGTGTTTTGCTCTCGGGTGGATCGTCTACTACCTAGAGAAGGTTGAGGAGAACAAAGGAGGACACAAAGACGAAGGACCGGTTTCATTAGGTATAATCCCTAAACACAAGTGAAAAGAAACTCTTTGTGTACGGTTATTTATAGTTTAGCTTCGATTCAAGCGGTTAGTCGATGTTCGTTCTTTAAACTTGATCGTTTTTGAAAATTCCGCCTCCCCACAAGTACTGGGGTGTACTACATCGACTTACACGATGATACTTAATCACCTCTAAATCTTTAATCCGATCGGTTCTAGATAATCACTTTCCTTTGGAAAGATTTGAATCTCCTTCAGAATTTGATTCTGTTAACAAAACGGGCTTTGAAAGCTGGTCACGTGTGACCACGTGACCCCCTTGGAACGAGCCTTCCTCTTTCTTTTTGTTCTCTGTCTTCTGGTTGCTGTTCAGTCATCACGTGTCAACACGTGACCATTGGTCACGTGTGAACACGTGACCCCTGTCGGGAGCTTCTTTCCTTGATTCAACTGGAGAACGAGTCTGCTGCTTTGAGCGTCACGTGCCAACACGTGACCTCTTCTGAAGCCTTTTTCTTGACTTGATCAGGGAACCAATGTGCCTTTTCCGCTGCTTTTATATGTCACGTGTCAACACGTGACTGCTGGTCACGTGTAAGCACGTGGCCCCTCCTTTTGAAGCTTTTCCCATAAGCTTTTCTGATTTTAAATCAGGAAACAAATGCCCCCACAGCGTTGTTCTCACGTGTCTGCACGTGAGTGCAACGCTGTCACCCTTGTGACCGTTGGATTCCTTTAGGGATTTGGGGAGATGAAACGTTTCCATTGCCTTCTATAAATACCACTGTCTCTTCATAGGAGCCTTCGCTTTGCTCATCTTCATCTTTTTCTTCTGAGGACTTCTTCCTTGAGAATTTAATTCTCGCTTTCAGAGCTTAGTTCTCTGTCTTGAAACAATCTTCAGAGTTTAACTCTGTTCGAAAAGAATCCTTTTACTCAGGTAATGTTCTTGGACAACGATGGACCTTCACATTTCTCCGGATTTTAAATCCAAAACAAGGGTTTTTACCCTTTTTCCTTCATATTTTCCAGAAGAATATGAAACCGCTTAACCTTCAAACTGTAGATCTCTTAGGGTTTAGATGATCTTTGGGGAGATGATGATGGCGTTTCAACCCCATGGAATTTAATTCCATCAAAAATGTTTCTGAGAATTTAATTCCCTTTTTCTTAATAAGGAATTTAATTCCAATGAAGGACTTGATTTCTTCACACGGAGGCTTCCTGGGGTCTCTTGGCCCTAGGTCATTCTTCCTGCCATTAATGCAATGGGGGCTTTGTAATGATGTCTTTTTATGGGAATTTAATTCCTTTGATTTTGTTGGATTCATTGTAGAGCCCGAGACAAATCCTGCATGGTCATCATTCTTTATTAAATGAGGATATTCCCTTTGTTTTATTGTAATGATTTGGCCTCATTATTAATGAGCCGTCATCTGGATTCTGTGGGGCCCATGTGTTTTGTAGCCCATGGTCCCAGAAAACTCTGCTGTTGCTTTCTTTAACTAGTCTTCATGTTCATGCATGAATATATATCGCTGACTTTCCTTTTAACGGTCTTCCTTTACTGGATTTCAGGTGCGATGGCTTCTGTTCCACGCTTTCCCTTTTCTCGCTCGGAGGCGGCTTTTCCTCAGTCACCATCTGATGAGGAAGCGATGGCGATGATTCGGGCCCATGACCCGAACTGTACCAACCTTCTTCAATGGGGATCTTGGTATAGTCAGATTATTCAAGGTCGCAGGAGTTTTCTTTGCGCGGTGCCAACGGAGCCCACTTTCCCCTTTTTACCGATGGATCCTCCAAGGACGGCTTTTGCTGTGGAAATGCCCAACTGGACTCCAACGGGGAGGCTGGAGCCTTCGACGACCGGTATTCCGAACCATCCGATCCCAGCCATAGACATCTTGGGACGGCGTATCTGCCAGGGTGAGGCCCACCTGTGGGGGCAAATTTATAAGATAGGGCTCACTCCTAGGCATCCTACGGGCTACCTTCTCTGGGCTCGTTACATCCTTTCTGCCCATCGGGCGAGGTTGCAGAAAGTCGGGCTCTACCAGGCCATATACGCGTCACTATTCCATTACAAGTCCCCGCATGCCTGGTGGGTCAAGGCGTTTTTGAACCAGTGGAATCTTCCCACTAATACTTTCATTCTGGGAGATCGCGAGGTTTCGATTTCTTTGGCCGAATTCTATGATATCTCGGGGTTGCCAATAAGGGGTAATCTGTATGAGGAGTTGTTGCCTCCTGACGAGTACGTTTTTGAACCCGAGCTCGCCCCAGTTGACGGCCTATCTGCTAAGAATGCTGTTCGCCACAAGCGCCCCAGTTTAATTAGGGCCCTAGGCATCTTCGACCGATTATTCACCGAGTCCGAGGAGCAGGGCGTCACTTTCAAGAGCTTCATTGCTCGTTTTCTTCGTGAGGACGCTCTATCGAAGACAGCCCCGAAGTTTGCCAACATTGGGGACCCCTTTGGGTTCGGTCCGAAGAGGTTGCCGACCAACGAATCAGATTTACCTCAGTATTACATCCCTATTATATCGCCGATACCTTTTGAATCCATTGCTGTCCCAGGCATGGACGAGGAGACGTTCTTTGTGGGGTTTGTTAGTGTCTGGCTTAGTTGGTTCGTTATCCCCATGCATCGCCGCTTCATGAGAGCCTCGGTCATCTACCCGGCTCATCGTATTGCTGAGGGGATGCGGTTGGCTGTCGGCATCCCGGCCTTGGCGCACCTCTCACCGCAGCTAATACCTCTACGCCTGGCGTGGACGTAGTGAACTTTTCGCTTCATTATTTCACGTCGTGGACCGAAATGCATGTGCTGGGGTCTTTTGCTATGCATCAGAGGCCCGCTTTTTACGACGCCTATCCCTTCCCGCGACTTATGCGACTGGTGGGTGCTTCTGCTGCCGACCCAACTCAATTTGGGGCTATTCGGATGCTGATTTCTCCTCATGCCACTGCTGGCGGGTTGGTTTTTAATGATCGGGTTTTGTCTACTCCTTCGGGTCCCGTTCAACAACTCTGGGACCAGTCGAAAGACAACGCGCCTTCTCTGAAGCCCCGGGAGGCCACGCATTTGTACACAATTAGACCGGGCTACTTGGTATTTCGCCAGGACAGTGTAGCTCTTTTTATGCGGTACAATCCGCATCGATTTGCCCGGCAGCTTGGATACGACCAGGGTGTTCCTTTTGAGGCTTTTATAGTCGCCCCGATCCCTTCGCTCGATGCTGTTCGCGATGCCGCTCATCATTTCATGAGGCTGAACACCGGCTCTCATTTCATGGTCCCTGAAGCCGAGTACATCCCCCGATGCGTGGGTGCATTTACGGGCTGGTATCTTCATCGGATCACCCCAATTATTGCTGAAGAAAGAAGGGTTCTTCTTGGTCACGACGCCCCTCCTCAGGTCTCGAGAGCTAAGCTGCGACCGGGGGTTCCAGTCCGCTTCCCTTTGAGGGAGATTGGCGCCCCCCTCATTCCGGAGGAGTCAGGGGTAGACCTTACTCCAACAGCTGGTATGCCCTTCGGTTCCCGATCGCGGGGTAGACGGGCTCCAGTAGTAGCACCTTTGCCGGTGGCGGCACCGCCCCCCATGGCGTCGACAATGGCGATGTCGTCCTCGGTCGTGGCACTGAGTGAAAGTAACAGGGATGAGGGCGCTGAAGGCGATGTGGGCCAGCGCCACCCTAAGGCTTTGCGAGGGAGGAAGCGGTCATCCTCAGCGACCGGCTCCGGGTCCAAACGGCGGAGGAAAGCGGCTACCACCCCGCTTGATTCTGTGGTGGAGTCTGAGCCTATCCTTGAAGACGAACCATTGGCCTTGCAAGAGTCAAATGCTGGACTTCTCTTCCCGAGTTCGGCTGATGAGGAGGCTGCACAGTTGGCTGAGGCCATACGGCGTTCAAAAGACGCGTCCCATAACGCCATGGTTCCGAAGAAGTCTTATCCCGCTGTAATTTTTTACGAAGACCCTTCGTGGATTCGGCGACGGTTTATCGGCCCTTTGGAGGAATGGGGGGAAAGGGCTTTGAAGCAGGCCGCTTCAGAAGATGCCGCTGATGCGCTTTCTTTATGGACCGGCGGTCATGAATCTACCCTTAAACCCCGGCGAGCTCACCTCCTTGAGAAGGAGAAGCGGCTTGAAGAAGCCATATTGAGGGCTTCTTTGCGTATAGGTACGTTGTGCTTCTTTTGTAGTCTTTTCGCTTATTTATGCTCGTGGGTATATACCATTATTCTTATTTGAATCGTGCAGAATCTTCGACGCTGGGGGAGCTCCCTACTGGCCCATTAAAGCTAAAGCCCGCCGAAATTCTCAATGAAGCCTTGCTGGATGTGGAGGGGGCTGATGAGGCTGCTCCTCTCATGATAGAACCTTCAGCGGCGATTCTTGATCAGGGAGTGCTTGCCCCTTTGGGGGAGGCTCCCTTGGAGGCCGCCACCCCAATGACTCTTACTGAGGGCGGCCCAAAGGCTGGAAGCGAGGTAGTCGGGACTATTCTCCCTTTGTTGGAGCCTGAGGTCACGGCGGAGACCGTTGAAGCTGCTATCCCCCCGGCTCAGAATGGGAGGAGTGTTGAAGGTATCCCTCTGCGTTTTAATTTAGTAACCCCTTCATAGTCTGAACTCTTTTATCTTTCCCAGAATTGCGCGGCTTAGCGGCCACGATCGCGGATCTGTCGCCTCGCCAGTCATTTCAGCGTTTATTGGAGATGGCAGCTCCGCAGGCGATCTCCCCTCAGCGTATTGTCCTTTCCTCTGGGCAAGGTTAGTGTCATTCGCCATTTTTTTACCATAGCATTGTTACTATTTTGCGAAATGACATTGATGTCTCTTATAGTTTTAGAAACCGACGATGAGGTTGAGGTCGTTGAAGGGCCAGGGGAACCTTCAGCTCCTACTTGCATGACTGTCGGTGAGTGACATTTTATTATAGTCCCGTTCATTCTGTGTTTAAAAGTTTTACTAACATTCGCCGAATTTGAACAGCCCTGCCAGTCTCCATGGCTTTGGAATCGCGCATTGTGATGCCGCCCGGCCCCTACGCCTTGCGGGCTTCAGAACGCTTGGCCCAATTGAGCCTTGTCTCCCTATCTTCTTTCATCGAGGAGCTCCGTGCTGGTAGTGTGACCACAGCCGAAACGTTTGCCGCTGAAGCTAACGGCTCCCTCCCTTTTCTCGCCACCTATCATAGCGAGGAGGTGGTGCGGGTCTGGGTGGAGTTCTGTAGGAAGGTGGAGGCTTGTTTGTACGCCCTGGAATATTCTCGCCTTTCCTCGGAAGCCGTGGCTGCAAAAGCGGAGTTACGAGGTCTGATAGCACGATGTACGACCAACATGACGTCGTGCGAGAAGAGACTTGGCCGCAAGTTCTCGGAGAGGGAGCTAGCCTCCAAGGCGCTGGGTGAGCTTTAAGCCAATCTCACAGCCAAAGCCAACAAAGCGTATGAACTCTGGCGGGTGCTTCAGGAGTCTATCAAGGAGGTGGTGGCTCTTGATAAAGCCGCCACGTTTACTCGCGAGAGGGTTGAGGCTCATAAGGCCACTGAGAAAGAGCTTGAAGCTCGGCTTGCTTCGTATCAGGCTCAGCAGGCTCAGGCGGAGGCTCGTCTTCTGGAGATCTTGCATCATGAAGCCGTGGCCCAACAAAACCAGGATGAGTTGTCCAAGCTGCTGAATCGCCCACCGGCTTGAAACATTTGTATCTTTTTTCCTTTTTTTTTGTACATACTCATGGATAGGAGTATCTTTCTTTTTTTTTCTTTCATGACTTGTATTTTGTATCCATTTTGACTTATGAATAAAAGATACAATTTTTTTCTCAATGACATGTCCCCTTTTTTATTGAGTGTATTCTGCGGATATTCTACCTTGATCTCCTTGCAGGACAGCCATGGCTTAGGATTCAGGGTTAGGATCTGCTTCCTAAGGCTTTTGCATTTTATGAGCCACGAGGGTCTCGTAAAGAGTTTTTCTCCCTATAGGTCAAAAGGATCCCATAGGTGTAAGTTCTTCTTAAGAATCGTGGGGATTCTTAAGAGGGTCTTCTCTTGAGAGTCGTAAGGATCCCACAAGAGAGTTTTTCTCGCTTACAGGTCGTAAGGACGTGTAAGTGCTGGGTGCGGTTACCCTTGTCCGTGTTTTACGGAGTCAGGGGTTTCTCCAGGTATTGTAGTTTAAAGACGTCGCGGTCAAGGTTAAGGACCTCATAGTCCGTGGATTTAAGAACTCCACAGTCCGATGTTAGTTTTAAGACATCACGGTCAAGGTTAAGGACCTCATAGTCCGTGGGTTTAGGGACTCCACAGTCCGATGTTAGTTTTAAGACATCACGGTCAAGGTTAAGGACCTCATAGTCCGTGGATTTAGGGACTCCACAGTCCGATGTTAGTTTTAAGACATCACGGTCAAGGTTAAGGACCTCATAGTCCGTGGATTTAGGGACTCCACGGTCCGATGTTAGTTTTAAGACATCACGGTCAAGGTTAAGGACCTCATAGTCCGTGGATTTAGGGACTCCACAGTCCGATGTTAGTTTTAAGACATCACGGTCAAGGTTAAGGACCTCATAGTCCGTGGATTTAGGGACTCCACAGTCCGATGTTTGGTTGCAGGGACCCGTCACCTCTTTGAAGACGTTGAAAAATTACAACGCCCGGTATCAAAGGAGTGAAGAGATGTACCCTTAAACCAAGGCAAAATCTGTAGGGAATCGGGGTGGTTGATCGTTAGTTTTAAGACATCGCGGTCGAGGTTAAGGACATCATAGTCCGTGGATTTCAAGGACTCCACAGTCCGGTATTTGCTCTGGATGCTTCACACGGGTTCACTGCCGTGCTTGGCGAGGACCAGGCTCCGCTCTGGATGCTTCACACGGGTTCACTGCCGTGCTCTGCGAGGACCAGAATCCGCTCTGGACGTGTTCCACGGGGTCAAAGAGTGACGTTATCCGCGTTCTACGTAACCAGGAATTTTGCACTAGATGCTTCACACGGGTTCACTGCCGTGCTCGGCGAGGACTAGGCTCCGCTCTGGACGCTTCACACGGGTTCACTGCCGTGCTCTGCGAGGACCAGGATCCGCTCTGGACGTTTTCCACGGGGTCAAAGAGTGACGTTATCCGCGTTCCACGTAACCAGGAATTTTGCACTAGATGCTTCACACGGGTTCACTGCCGTGTTCGGCGAGGACTAGGCTCCGCTCTGGATGCTTCACACGGGTTCACTGCCGTGCTCTGCGAGGACCAGGATCCGCTCTGGACGTTTTCCACGGGGTCAAAGAGTGACGTTATCCGCGTTCCACGTAACCAGGAATTTTGCACTAGATGCTTCACACGGGTTCACTGCCGTGTTCGGCGAGGACTAGGCTCCGCTCTGGATGCTTCACACGGGTTCACTGTCGTGCTCTGCGAGGACCAGGATCCGCTCTGGACGTTTTCCACGGGGTCAAAGAGTGACGTTATCCGCGTTCCACGTAACCAGAAATTTTGCACTAGATGCTTCACACGGGTTCACTGCCATGCTCGGCGAGGACTAGACTCCGCTCTGGATGCTTCACACGGGTTCACTGCCGTGCTCTGCGAGGACCAGGATCCGCTCTGGACGTTTTCCACGGGGTCAAAGAGTGACATTATCCGCGTTCCACGTAACCAGGAATTTTGCACTAGATGCTTCACACGGGTTCACTGCCGTGCTCGGCGAGGACTAGGCTCCGCTCTAGATACTTCACACGGGTTCACTGCCGTGCTCTGCGAGGACCAGGATCCGCTCTGGACGTTTTCCATGGGGTCAAAGAGTGACATTATCCGCGTTCCACGTAACCAGGAATTTTAATGATTGTATCCGCATTTCGCGGGATTGGGGTTTGACTCTCTGTGGGAATACATCGTCGAGTCATGGAACTGGGAGTTGCCGCTGTTCCGTTTCGCTTGATGTTGTGTTTGCTGCCATGAGACGAACGACGAGATGATCTCTAGGCTATCTGTGAATCGTCGAGATTTGGCTTCTCCTTATGATGAAACCTGGGGAAGGGGTATGATCCCTTCTTTGTTTGCGCCCCTGGATTGTATACAGGGGTAGATGTACCATCACCTGTAGGGCGAGGATTTCACTTTTATTTTATTTCTTTTTCCGCGATGCTCTATCATTTCAGCTTTTATATCGTGAAGGTCGCGATTGCCCCATCATTTCGGCTATTTTTCGCGGTGCCCAATCATTTCGGCTATTTATTTATTTTCTGCTCGCTGCTTTTTATTGCGAGTTGCCCCATCATTTCGGCTATTTTTCATGCCTTCATTTTTACTTGATGCTTTTTATTGCAAGTTGCCCCATCATTTCGGCTATTTTGTAGGCATGTGTGGCTTGCTAGCTTTTTCGCTGCCAGCCTGGATTTTAGGCACCGATTTCGGCATCAGCACCGCTACAACTGGAATGTTGCCAGGAGCGAATCATCATTTGCCTTTGTCGATGATGAACAAAGGTGGCTCAGCAAACAGGGTTAAGGGTCCTGTCGACCAAGGCTTTTGACTTCATGAGCCGTAAAGGTCTCTCAAAGGTATTTCTCCCTACAAGTCGTGTGGATCTTGCAGGTGTGTTTTCTCCTTAGGGATCGTGTGGATTCCTAAGTGTGTGCTCCTCTGTAAGTCGTAAGGATCCTACAAGAGGGCTCTCTCCTTATGGGTCGAGAGGACCTACAAGGGTTGGGCTTTGCTGGGGAAGTGTTTATTCGCGCCCGTGGATTGTATACAAGGGTCAGTATGAGCCGCTTGTAGGGCAATATCGAAGATTGTGGAGGATTGCTTAAGCATAGGTTTAGGTCTCTGTAACTTAAGACTTTCAAATCTTATGAGCCGTAAGGGTCCCATAAGAGAGTTCTCCTTACTAGTCGTGAGGATCTCGTAAGTGTATTTTCTCCTTAGGAATCGTGAGGATCCCTAAGTGTGCTGCTCCTTTGTGAGTCGTAAGGATCTCACGCAGGTGGTTTCTCCTTACAAGGTCGAGAGGACCCTATAAGTGTCTTTTTAACGAGGTTGCGCCCTTTCGGGCTTTCACAAACACTCGCCGGTAGTCCCGCTGTTTTTACTCACGGAGCCCTTTCGGGTTTTCATCCGTGCCCATTTTGCTTATGGACATACCGTTTTTATTTTATATATTTCTTCTTCTTTTTTTATCTCGTCAGCCCAAGGATGCTGCGGTAGTAGTTCAGGGACATTTCGGTCCGTCGCTAGTTTAAGGACGTTACGGTCCGTTGATAGTTTAAGGACGTTTCGGTCCGTCGATAGTTTAAGGACGCTTCGGTCCGTCGTTAGTTTAAGGACGTTTCGGTCCGTTGATAGTTTAAGGACGTTTCGGTCCGTTGTTCTGGGAAGGCCAGCTGCTGCTTGTAAAGTCTGAGCCTAGGAAGATAGCGAGTGGACATAGTCGTCGTCATCTATCATTGACCCAGGCTATGGCTCATTAAGCATAGTATTTCTTTAAGAAGCGGCCGTTTATTGGCCTGAAAGGCCTTTCACCGTGCATGTCCACGAGTAGATAGGCTCCACCCTGGTAGACCTTGTCTATGATGTAAGGGCCTTCGTAGTTTGGCTCAAATTTCCCCCGCTTGGCACGATTGGGGATCATAGGTCTTTTGACCACTAGCACGAGTTCGCCTTAGCAGAATGTCCTCGGCCTGGTCAACCTTTCGTACGAGCGCGTCATCTTCGCTTTGTAAGCTTCTAGATGTTGTTGCGCTATGAGCTGGGTTTCGTCGAGGGCATCAAGCTCCTCAAGCCGAAGGTGAGCATTTTCTTCGTCCGTCAGCTCGTGGTGGACCGCCACTCGCAGAGAGGGTAACTCTATCTTGAGGGGGAGTACTGCTTCCGTCCCAAATACCAACGCGTACGGCGTTGTGTTCGTGGCCGTCTTGAATGTAGTTCGATAAGCCCAAAGGGCTTCTTGCAACCTCTCGTGCCAGTCTCTCTTATTCCGGGAAACAGTCTTTTTTATGATCTTTGTCAAGGTCTTATTGAAGGCCTCGGCCAGACCGTTAGCTCGTGGGTTGTAAACTGAAGAATATCTCCAGTCTATATTGTGCTGCTGCGCGAAGCGGCTAATCTTATGGCTTCTGTAGGCTGGCCCGTTGTCGGAGATAATCCGCCGTGGCGTTCCGAACCGATAGATGACGTGCGTTTTGAAGAAATGGAGGATATTCTCCGTCTTCACTTCCCTCAGCGGTACTGCTTCTGCCCATTTGGAGAAGTAATCAGTTGTCGCCAGGATAAAACGATGTCCCCGGGATGATGCTGGCTCGATGGGGCCGACTATGTCAGTCCCCCACATTTCGAATGGCCAACTAGCCACCGTTGGATGTAGTGGATTCGGATGTTGGTGGATAAAGTCTCCGTGGATCTGGCACGAGTGGCATTGCTTCGCATGCTCGAGGCAGTCCTGGATCATCATGGGCCAGTAGTAACCCATCCGTTTAATTTTTAACTTCATCTTTGGGCCTGCTTGGTGAGAACCGCAAAGTCCGTCGTGGACTTCCTGAATGACTCTTTCCGCTTCGTCAGGTCCTAAGCATCTCAGCCATAGAGAATCAAACGATCTTTTGTATAGAGTATCGTTGACGAAGGCGAAAAATAGAGCTCGCTTCATGAGCTGATGCCTTGAGGATGTATCTTTGGGCATTCGGTGGGACTTAAAGTAGTCTACGAAGACTTCCCTCCAGTCCTCAGCCTTCTCACGATCTTTTATTTGTAGGGTCGTCTGCTCAGTCGCTCCCTTTTCTTTAGATAATTCCGGAGGTATTTTTGCCGGGGCAAGCACTCAACGGCTTTGTACCACGATTCTTACATCATCGAGGTTTTCGTCCGCCAGTTCTTTAGCAAGTTTGGCTAACGCGTCTGCTTTGCTGTTTTCCGCGCGTGGTATGTTTTCCAAAGTATAGGAGGGAATTTGGGTCAATAGTTGTTGCACCTTTTCTCCGTACTTCACCAACTCCGGTTTGCACGTTTGGTAATCACCATTTACTTGACTAACAACCAGTTGAGAATCCCCGTATATAAGGAGGTCTTCAATTCCCAGGTCGATGGCGATTTCGAGGCCTGCTATCAGAGCTTCGTATTCAGCTTCATTGTTTGTCCTCGGCTCTGTTAAGGAGAAGGCGAAGCGCATTATCCCTCCTTGTGGAGTTGCAAAGATGAGGCCTATCCCCGATTTGATCATTGGGATACCTTGTTTCTGTTTCTTTACGGAGGACGCTCCATCGAAATAGAGTTCCCATCGGGTGCTACCACCGCCAATCGCATCAAATGCATGCTCGTCCGGCAAATCACAGTTCAGAGGAGAATCGGCCGGTATCGGGTGCTCAGCGAGGAAATCGGCAATGGCTTGGCTTTTTACTGCCTTGAGAGGTTGATACGTTATCGAGAACTCCATCAAGAGCAGGGCCCATTTAGCGAGTCGTCCCGTCAATATGGCTTTTGACATCAAGTATTTAAGGGGATCCACCTTTGAAATGAGACGGACTTCATGCGCCAACGCATAGTGCCTGAGCTTTGTTACCGCGAAGATTAAGGCCAAGCAATGTTTTTCAATGGGAGAGTAGTTGCTTTCTGCCCCCAGTAGAACTCGACTTAAGTAGTAGAGTACTCTCTCTTTTCCCTGATCGCTCTCTTGCGCCCATAATGCGCCCAAGGAACCTTCGAGGGCGGTCGTATAAAGAATGAGGGGCTTTCCCTTGACCGGCGCGGCTAACACCGGAGGGTTCTGCAGGTACTGCTTGATCTCGTCTAGTGCACTTTGGCATTTGTGATCCCAAATGAATGGAGTTCCCTTTTTCATCAGGTGGCTGTAAGGACGGCATTTGCCTGAAAGATTGGCGATAAATCGCCGGATGTATGCGAGCTTCCCTTGGAGAGACCGCAACTGTTTGAGGGTTCTTGGCGGAGGCATTTCCATGATTGCTTTAATCTTTGACGGATCTATTTCAATACCTCGGTGTCGAGCGATGAATCCCAGGAATTTGCCCGAGGTGACTCCAAACGCGCATTTGAGGGGATTCATTTTCAAATTATATTGCCGAAGGCGTTGAAATACAGTCTCCAGGTGGTTTAAATGCTCTTCGTATGACATGCTCTTTACTACGAGGTCATCGATATAGCACTCGACGATGTCATGTATGAGGTCGTCGAAGATCTTTGTCATGGCCCTTTGATAGGTAGCGCCAGCGTTCTTTAGACCAAAGGGCATAACCCTGTAGCAGAATATACTCAAAGGGGTTCGGAAAGCGGTGTGCTTCTGGTCTTCGGGATGCATCTTTATCTGATTGTATCCCGACGAACCGTCCATAAAGGAGAAAACCTCGTGAGTGGACGTGTTATCTATCATTAGCTCGGTTACCGGTACTGGGAAATCATCCTTTGGACAGGCTTTATTGAGATCCCTGAAATCCACGCATATGCGTACCGTCCCATTCTTCTTCATTACCGGGACGATATTGGCGATCCAATCGGGATATTGGACTTCCTGGATAAATCCAGAATCGATCAGCTTCTTGACTTCGGCGTTGATGCTCATCTCAAGCTCGAGTCGCATCCTTCTTGGTGCCTGCTTGACTGGCTTGATATCTGGGGATATTGCTAATTTATGCACAGCAACTTCCTGATCTAAACCTGGCATCTCGGAGTAGTTCCACGCGAAGCAGTCTTTATGCCGCAGAAGCACGTTCTTTAACGCGGCCACCCTTTCTTCAGAGAGTAGCTCGCTGACAAATGTCGGTCGCGGGTCATCCGCCGATCCCAACTCAATCTTCCTGAGGTTATCTGCCGTAGTATGTATACCGTCTTCCAGTTCTTTCGGAGATGGCGGAAATTCTGAGATCACCTCATCATCGCCGTTCTCAAAGCACTGGGGAAGGTCATCCATGTTCTCGCGCTCTTCTTTTAATATCGTAATCGCATAACAGGTGCGAATCTGCTCCCAGGACCGAGGCGGATCCGGTTCTGCTCTTGCGGCCTTGGGTTCATGCTTTTGTGGCGGCGTTACCCTCCAGCCGTTGGATAAAGCGAATTTGCCCCGTTGGTACTGGTCCTCGACCCAGTTCTTGAAGGTGAAGCAGTCTTCGGTAGGATGTCCTATGGCTCGTTGATAAGAGCAATAGCTCAAACGAGAAGCCTTGTTAGCTTGCTCAGGGTGTCTAGACTCCGGAAGCGCGATCATTTGATGTTTTAAAGCGAGCTTAAGTAACCTCTCCGTCTTGTCTCGGGGGAAGGAGTACGCTCGACTCATCTTCTCCATGAGGGACGAATCCGAGCCGTGCAGTACCCGTAACCCTCTAATCCTGCGTCGTTGTTGTCGGCTCCTCTTCCCACTTCTTAATTTATTTCCGTCTCCGCATTGGGCCTTTCGTACAACGGGTTGACAAAGATGAGCATCTTTGTCTTTTGGAGCCTGTTGAAATAGGCGTTGCGTCATGGCCTTCTCGTAGATGGCCATCTCGCGGTTGTGGTCTTCCCGAGCTTTCTGACCCATTTTCCTGATAGGCTTGTCCGTTCGTTCTTCAAACGACGGACTCGGTGCTTCAATCGTGGGGTCTGGTTTTGATGAGGGGTTGGCATCTCCTGACGAGGCGTCTTCTTCTTCATCAAAGGTGTATATGGCGTAGCTACTGTGGGCCTGTTCCCGTTTTCCCGCTCTCGCGTATCCAAGCCCGAGTGTTTCCATTTTCCCGTTGGGCAATTTGCGTTGAGTTCCGGGGACATCCCAAACCTTGTTGTAGAACCGAGCCTGCCGAACAGTCTGTTTTAAGGGTATTCCCTGGCGCTTCAATAGCTTCTTTAATCCATTTGTATAGTATCTAGGCAGACGGATGGGTTGGAGCCTGTCAGGTGTAGCATCCGCGCCATGCCAGATCTCTTTCTCTACTTTCGACTCTGAGGATCGGTAGAATAGGATCACTTTCTCACCCCTTTGCCTGGGAGGGACGTAAAATGTTTGCAGGTCCTGCACATTATGAGCTTGCAGCGTGTCGAGCTCCTTGTAGTGTTCTCGCGGTACCATGGTGATTTGCAAACTATGGTCATCGCCAGGGGGTGCTTGTATTGACAGCCGATTGGAGAACACAGCATTAACTTCATCCTCTGAATAACTTCCGAAGACCAGCATGGGGGCGGGCGTCCCCAGGTTGTTGCGTTGAGATGGCCCTGCATAAACTATCTCTTCCTCTTCTTCGGTATCGCTCCCGAAAACAGGGATGGTGGCGGCGGTTTTGTTCTCCGGGTCGCGACACTTTTCTGTATCCTTGAAATCTGGCAAAAAGTACTTCGCATCTTCGTATTTGCGGACTTCGTTCACGGAAAATGGGTTCAAGTCACCTGTTACAGTATACTCGAAACCATCTTTAAAGTACTTCATACACTGATGTTGTGTAGAAGGGATGATGTTGTACTCGTGTAGCCAAGGACGGCCGAGCAAGGCGTTGTAGCAAGTCTTGGCGTCGATGACATGGAATTTGATGTCCGTGACGAGAAGTCCAAAGCGTAATGTTAGTATCACAGATCCGAGAGTCCGTGACGATTGTGAATCGAAACCGGAGATAGTAATTTTGTCACGAGCGAGGTGTTGCACACTCATGCAGATTTCCTTCAACACCCGAACATTAAGGAGATTGACGGAGGATCCATTATCCACCAGGATCTTGCCTATCTTGATATCATGGCAGTATCCGGAGACATATAGGGGACGGTTGTGGTCGCACGTCCCGAGAAGGAGGTCTTCATCACCGAAAGTGATATCGGCCGTATGCACTTCCTCCAGTTCATCCTTCATCTTTTCAGTGGCGAGGAAGGCTTGGAATTGCTCAGGTTCTTGTAACGCCTTAATTAGTGAGTCTCGCGCTTCTTTTGATAATAGGAGGGCATCGAGAATGCTAAGCTGAGAAGGTAGCTTCCTTAGGTGCGCGAGGATGTTATAGTCCACCGTACCCTACCTGGGAGGGTCTTTGGTAGTTAGTTCTTTCATGACTTGGTCATCTAAAGTGATATCCTCAGTGACCTTTTCCTTTCCCTTATCTTTTCTATTCGCGGGCCCGAGATTCTTTTCTGGGAGTGTGCGATTGCGCAGCTGAATGTTTTCGCAGGCTTCCGATTTCTCCTCTTTCCCTAAAACGGATTCTCTAAAGAGAGGGCCCAGAGCCATTTCTTCATCAGAGTCGCTCCCAAAGGTGAGAACTTGTGACCCCTCGGCGTGAGCTATATAACAGTTGCCAGTAGTTCTGTTGTGCCCTTCGATAATGCTTCTTTGCTCCCGACGGATCTTGCGCTTCATGCGCTTGACATGTTGCCGACGAGCAACATATCCTTGCCACCATATCTTAAAGGCGTCGCACTCCTCCGTGGGGTGTGAGATTTTCCGATGATATGCGTAATAATCAGGGTGCCTCTCCGCCCCATCGTGCGTGTTTCCTTCCGAGGGTGGTAGCTTCATTCCTATTGACATGGCTTTGGCAAACCTTTTCCTTATCTTGAATATCTTCTTGTCTACTTCGGATGCCTTTTGCTCTGGCAGGGGTAGTTCAACTCTTTCGTTCAGTCGCCCGCCTTTGGTTCCTTCTGACGTTGCCATCTCACGCTCCTGATCCGCTTTACTCTTTAGACGAATCTCGTCTAGAAAGGCATTGATCATTTCATTTGTTAGCCACGCACGCTCTGGTTCGGGCTCCGTCTCCAGCTTCTTAGTGTCAGGAGTTTTCTCATCGTCGGTAAACAAGTGGGAGATTACGTTACAACTTGCCACATACTCTTCGGATTCATCCGATGAGCTCTCTTCATCATCTCCCTCTTGAAAGATGTGGTTGAGGAACTCTCGCAGTGTGACAGGAGTTCGCGCCTTTTGATTGTATTCTTCCAGCGCGTCAATTTGCTTCTGCAAGTTCGTGTGCTCGTCTCCGGGCTTCTTGGATTTCTTCTTCTTTTTCTTCGAAGATTTTGACGGTTGGGCGTGAGTATTTGGGCCATTATCGCGAGTCTTCGTAGTTGGCCGGGGCTTCAACATCCCTTCGATAACTTGAGGTTCAAGAGGGTCCTCCCATCTGATCGCGGGGCACGCATGAAGGTCTCTCAGCATTCTTTTGGTTTTAGTTGATAGCACGACCTCCCATGGAGCTTCTTCAATAAAAGAGCAGGTTGCCCCCGGTGTATCTGCTTTCTTAGGAGTATGCGGCTGTGGTGGGTTCACCTTCCACTTTTCGGATAGTACAAATTTCCCCTGGAGGTATTGATCTTCAATCCATCCTTTGAAAACGAAGCAATCCTCAATCGGATGGCTTACCGTTTGATGGTAAGGGCAATAGTTGGGGTTATTCACCTCAATGGGTTATGGCGGTCGCCTTGGATTTGGCAAGTTTATAAGTCTGTTGCGTACTGCCAGCTCAAATAACCGTTTCGTCTTGTCCCGTGGGAACGAGTAGGGACGTTTCATCTTCTCATTATAATACCGGCGTCTTTCTTCCAGTTGATCTGCCGGTTTCGGGGCGTTAGGTTGCTGTTGGGCATTCGCGACGAAGGTTGCCCTTCCTTTACCCTTGTCATTCCGAGGTTCCGACTTCGGGGGAGGTGGTCTATGACCCATCTGGTCCATCTGAGCCAACTTGTCGATTAAAGCCTGGAATGTGGTTGGCTTAAAGAACATCATAAACTGGGAGATAGTTGCGTGGGGGTCTAGGGTTCCCACGAACATGCCCACTGCGGGTGCTTCCTCAATGCGTTGCTCGCATCTCGACCACAAATTCCGCCAGCGTATAGCATACTGGACCCAGGTTTCGCCTGGTTTTACCCGGGCGTTAATCAATGCAGTTATTGGAGTGCGTTCGCTGGCACTTGCGAATCGCTGAGTGAACAACAGCTCCATTTCAGCGAACGTTTTGATAGAATCGTTCGGGAGTTCCGAATACCATTCGAACGTCGTTTCTGATAAGCTGCCCACGAACTGGCGGAGCAACAGTTTATCATCGCCGCCGGTGTTACCGCAGAGGGCCCGGAACTGGGCGACATGTTGATGGGGGTTGCCGGTCCCCTTATACACGTGGAATTTTAGTATCGTATAGCCTTGCGGGTATTTGATTTGGTCGTACCAGCTCGGATACGGCCGCCCCGTTTTTACGACTTGACCAGCTGCCTCAGTCGCATGGTGAACCCGGATTTGCTGGGCTATGTAGTCAACCAAGTCAGCCTTAGAGATTGCCTCCTCCTTGGCCGTTGATAGGGCTGGTGGTGGATTTGACGTCTCCCCTCGGTCGTCTTCAAGAACGATTGGGGGATCCTCGGCGGGTAAGTCCTGCTGGATCATCATGCCTATCATATCTTGGAAAAGAAGGCCCATACGTTGTATGTTGGCTGCTTGTTCAGCAGCCTCTTTGTCCTTTTTCTCCAGTAGCCGGCGAAGAAATTCAGCGTCGGTTTCTTCCTCCTGGCGTGCGTCCGAGGACGTTCCTGGGCTTTCTTTTGGCCCGGTAAGTGCGGCCATAGCATTCATCATTTCCTGAAGCTTTTGTTGCTGCTCCTGGGCTTTCGTCACGGATCGGGTAAGCGGTCGGTGGCCTGTAGAAGTGCGGCTTTCCTCCTTTCCGGAGGCCATGTAAACAGTGTGCACCACCATGCTCCCAGACTTAGGGCGTCTGGGCTCAGTGCTTTTAGCCGTCGTTGCACGCTGGGGGGTCTTCTCTGGCTTCCTCCTTTTATGAGCCATGGAGGTTGAGGGGGCCGTCGAGGTGGGCGTCCAGACATCCTTTCGGGATTTAGCCTGGTGACCAGCCTCCGGTTGGATTTTCAGCTTCTTGTGCTGGCGGGAGAAGTTTGGATCGATGATCGAGTCTCGGGCCTGCCGCCAAACCTTATAGATTCTGGAAGACAGCCGTTGAGGAGATCGGGGCTGTTCTGATTCTATTTCCACAACCTTTTTTAATGAGGGAGGAGACCTCTTTAGCACTGCAGTAGGGGAATTCCTTCGCACCTTATTTAGCATTTCGAAGCTGTTCCCAGTTGGAACGGCAGCATTAACTTCTGCCATCGGGGCTGATGGAGTCAACCCGGAGGGGGGGTTGCCCCCAGCCTTCCTTACTTGGCGCCAATGGCGACGTCGAGCGTGTCGAGCGGACGGCGTTGGGTCAGCGGTAAGAATGGTTCCGTCTTGCCCCCTGTGTGGGTGGGGGGTCGCTGTTGGTGTTAGCCTATCAAAGACCGATGTCCTTTGGGCAGTAGGAGCGGGAGCTGGAGCCGTCAATCTTGTAAAGACCGACTTTTTGGCCGGAGAAGCCGCCTTGGCGATTTCGGGGGCAAGAGCGGCCTCTTTCTTAGAAGCAGCCTTCTCTAAGATTGTAGGCCCCATGATGAGTTCGCAGGATTTCTGGCCCAATCTAGAGAAGACCGAGGCGTTGACATTGGGCGAATTGTTGAGAGGAGCCGCGGCAGGGGTAAGACGATCAAAGACCGACTTCTTGAGAGCTTCCTTTGTCAGCACCGGCGCTGCGAAGCTTGATGGTGGGAGTATAGTCCCAAAGAACAATCCGGTAGTGGCTTGAGTCACCTGGTCCACCGGCATTGTGAACAACGAAGCAGCTTGGGGTCCATAGGCTATACCTCCTGGCGAGGTAAAGCGTTGGTCGCAATTGCAGTCTGAGCAGTTGGAGGATTTCGCAGAAGTAGAAGCCATCGATCCTTTGCTTTTCTGCAAAAAGCAAGACGCCAATTCTTAGTATCTTGAAACCCAAGGGCAACCATTAGCGAACCGCGATTGGTTCGCGAATCACGACACACGAAGTGTGGAGTGGAAAGAGGAAGAGGTCCCACCGGGCGTGCCAGAATCTGTTCCCCTCCGAATGGCGGCCGAGACATGGGATGCCTTGCCTGATATTCGGGACAGATGCTAATTGGTGCTATCCGTCCACTTCTCCGAAGATGCCAAGTCGATCTATGGCACCGTGTATCGAAGGTTTAGACGGATGCGGCCGATGTAGCAGACTTCGTCAGATTCCCCCTCGTTTGAGGGGTTTTTGATTGTGGGGACGCTCTTCCCTGCAGGCGCAAGCCCCTGCAGTTAATTACGCTACCGCATCGCGGTAACAACTTTCTCCTTCTCCCGATGGTCACTTCGTGTCGTGGGTGTTTATTTTGTTTTTATTGCCCGTGGATTGTTTACGGAGACTGAGTTATGTCGTCGCCCGTAGGGCGTGGACTAGTCCAAATCCGTGTTTATCTTAGATTTGGGTTTGGGGGTTGGGTTTGAGGATACGTCAGCCATACTTGAGGCTAAGATCAACTCAAACGTTTGTTAAGGATACGTTAGTCTAACGTTGAGACTAAGATCAACTTAACGGGATCGTTTAGATCCGACAAAAGAGTTTAGGGACATAGTGGTCCATCGTATGTGTGGCCGTCGGGACCCGTCACCTCTCTGACAACGTTGAAGGATTACAACGACGGATGTCAGAGGAGTTCAGAGATGTACCCTCGAGCCAGAGTTAATTGGGGGATTCATAGTCCAGTCTGTTTGAAGGTTTAAGGATACGTTAGCCATCTTTAAGGCTAAGATCAACTTAAACGGGACCGTTTAGATCCGACAAAAGAGCACATGGGGCTCTATTGTTCTAGTTTAAGGACATTGCGTTCCATGGGTAGTTTAAGGACATTGCGGTCCATGGGTAGTTTAAGGACATTGCGATCCATGGGTAGTTTAAGGACATTGCGGTCCATTGTTAGTTTTAAGACATCTCGGTCAAGGTTAAGGACGTCATAGTCCATGGGTTTAAGGACTCCACAGTCCGGTATGTGCTCTGGATGCTTCATACGGGTTCACTGTCGTGCTAGGCGAGGACCAGGCTCCGCTCTGGACGTTTTCTACGGGATCAAAGAGTGACGTTATCCGCGTTCCACGTAACCAGGAATTTTGCACTAGATGCTTCACACGGGTTCACTGCCATGCTCGGCGAGGACTAGGCTCCGCTCTGGGCGTTTTCCGCGGGGTCAGAAAGTGACGTTATCCGCGTTCCACGTAACCAGGAATTTTGCATTAGACAGGGGTTTAAGGACCCCACAGTCCATATCATGGGTGGTCGTCGGGACCCGTCACCTCTTTGAAGACATTGAGGGATTACAATGCCAAGTATCAAAGGAGTGAAGAGATGTACCCTAGAACCGGAATGGCTTAAATAGTCCTTTGCCCAATTTGGGGTCAAGACCGATTAATTATGTTATGAGCCCATTAGCCCAGTTAATTACGAATTGAAGACTCATGGCCTAGCTCGAGCTAAGTCCTATCATGTCTGGAATATTGGCTCCTTGTTGGTCCATTGAAGGAGAGGCTTTGCCTCTATCCATTTAGCCAATTGGGCCAAAGCCTAGTGTTAAACACTACAGAGCAATCAGTGTTGAACACTGGGAATGAGGTTGACAAGTTAGTGTTTAACACTAAAAGATAATTGGTGTTAAACACCAGCAACAAGGCTTTCAAATGATCATAAACACTAAAACAGTTCAGTGTTGAACACTGGCAATGGAGATCTCAGATTGGTGTTAAATATTAAGGTAATCAGTGTTGAACACTGTGAATAAAATTCTTTGATTAGTATTGAACACTAAGGCCCGACAGTGTTTCAATACTGTATTCGAGAGTTCCAATTTAGTGTTAAACACTAAGGCAAGAGGGGTCACGTGGCAACACGTGAGAGCGCCCTCCCTTCATTTATTCTGCTGAGATTATCGCATCTTTCTGAGCATCACGTGCCCTCACGTGACGGGCATTTAAATGCTTGTATGCTAAAGCTTCTGCCGAGGGTCACGTGGGTCACGTGGGGTGCTGCCTCAAAGGGGCTTTCTGTAGATCTCTTGGGGGGTCACGTGGTGGCACGTGACCCTGCCTCTATGTATGTTGTTTAGAGGATCTGTTAATCTTTTTCCAGGAATTAAATTCCTCGTAGGGTTGAACCCTGACAATAATTTCAGAGGAATTAAATTCCTACTTCCTTTTGAAGATTTATATTCTGAATAGAGTTGGACTCTGAATTTTCTGTAGGAATTAAATTCCTCATATATGTGAAGAACTGAATAGGGTTAAACCCTAATAAAAGCTTTTAAGGAATTAAACTCCCATTTTAAAGAATTATGATTAAGGGGATTAAATTCCCGCTGTTTCAACAGAACTATGTTCTTAATTAGGGTTCAACCCTGTTTCTTTTTGTTCTGAAGGAATTAAATTCCCATAACACAGGGTCAAGCCCTACTTTTATCTTAAAGGAATTAAATTCCTATAGTTCTGTGAGAATTAAATTCTCATGTTTCCATTCCCTCTCTATGTTTTGGATCTGCATGGCAGGATCTCGACCCATTGAGAATTAAATTCTCAACCTAAAGGGGAGATGTGCACTTTGCAGATCCTCTATCAAAGAGAGAAGAAATATGTTCTTCTGTTTTATATAATCAGAGTTAAACTCTGTTGAGAATTCAATTCTCCCTCCTTCAAAAAGCCTTCCCTTTCTTACCTAGGGTTTTCCTTTGCAGAAGCTCCAAATTCCTCAAAGTATCAAGGCTCTCTCCTTTTTCCTCCCTCTGCGTATATGTCTCTTTTTTTGTATCTCTTGGCTCCCATTTATAGGAGAAGCAACCGAGTCAATTAGTTTTGGTAAATCTTTCATTGAGAGATTTGATTTGCATCCATCATTCGTTTTGGACCTTTGGATTATTAGGTGAATTTTATTCACCATTGGATTTCAAATCCAGGGATTCTCCTTCGTTATTTCGGTTAGATTTAAAGGGGAAATCTTTCCAAACCCGAGATTTTCCCATAGATAGATGATACTTAATCACCTCTAAATCTTTAATCCAATCGGCTCTAGATAATCACTTTCCTTTGGAAAGATTTGAATCTCCTTCAGAATTTGATTCTGTTAACAAAACGGGCTTTGAAAGCCGGTCACGTGTGACCACGTGACCCCCTTGGAACGAGCCTTCCTCTTTCTTTTTGTTCTCTGTCTTCTGGTTGCTGTTCAGTCATCACGTATCAACACGTGACCATTGGTCACGTGTGAACACGTGACCCCTGTCGGGAGCTTCTTTCTTTGGTTCAACTGGAGAACGAGTCTGCTGCTTTGAGCGTCACGTGCCAACACGTGACCTCTTCTGAAGCCTTTTCCTTGACTTGATCAGGGAACCAATGTGCCTTTTCCGCTGCTTTTATATGTCACGTGTCAACACGTGACTGCTGGTCACGTGTAAGCACGTGGCCCCTCCTTTTGAAGCTTTTCCCATAAGCTTTTCTGATTTTAAATCAGGAAACAACTCCGACACGACTTGTACCGCTATTAGGGGACTGACGTTTACCGCCCCCTAGGCCCGCCATGCGATGTATTAGACGAACAGACCGGACTGTACGGAGACTGTCATATTCAGACTCAGTAGGAGCTCAGATGGGGTTCACCTCGTCAGTCTTCTTATCGGCATCTACCTGGGGACCGTTACGCACAGCTAGTGCCGCTTGAGATCTGTGGTTAAACCCACTGCCAGCGTAGTGTCGAGTCTTTAGAGTCCCACACAGAGGGCTATTCGCCATTGGGCAAAACAGAGTAGAGGTCGCATGGTTTTGCGACAGGGTTCGTTCTCATCCGCGCACTTGTGCACGTTTGGAGTCCGGACGGATATTACTAGCGGGCTCTGGTTTGAGCCAGATACTAGTATATGTTTTGGGGTTAGTTTTATCTCATTGTATTCATGTTCCTCGGAACAAGAATGCGGGTGTGTATGCACAGTTGATTGAGGCGGAGGAAGAGAATTTTCATTAGAGTTTCGGAACGGGTGTGTATGCACAGTTGACAGTCGTCTTTTTCCAAACCCTAATGAATTTATGATATATCAATTAATAATATTAATTAAATGAAATTGTGTCATGGTTGGGTTTGTTGACTTGTTGACCAAGGTTGACTTGTTGACCATGGTTGAAACTTTGACTATCATCATTACATATCAAAGATGCTCTTTGATTCTAGCAAAAACCATTTAATGTGTGTAATGATAATTGTCATTCCAAACCATCCATCAACTATTTCATTTAGATTATTATTATTAATTTGATAATTCATTTCATATTAGGTTATGGTTGTAGAAAGTTTTTCATTCTATCATAACACTTCTCTCTCCTCTCTTCTTCTTCCTCCTCCCTAGTTCAAGGAGACTCACTCTCATGTGTTGAGAAACCCTCTCCTTGAGATAAAAACACCCTACACCACTCTCTACTCACTCTAGGGTTAGAGGTCTAGCAAGCCAAAGACCCTAGTTCTCTCAAAGTCCGAGAAAGGAGCCCGAAGGTTGAACCCTCAGGTGGATCCATCTTTGACGGAAGAAGGCGACGAGGAAAGCACCATCCAAGCTCTACAAAGCTTTCAAGAAGAAGGAGTTCAAGTTAGTTATAACTTCTTTTCCGAGTAGCTCTCTTTAGCTTGCTAGCTAGTTTAGTTTAGAAAAGATCCCGACTTTTGTTAGTCCATGTTGCCTAATGCGCTAAAAATTTGTTTTTTATACCGTTTCCGCCTCCCCGCAAGAACCGGGGTTGGCAACGTGGACTTACAGTGGTATCAGAGCCTAACTACACTTAAACTAGCTTAGTAGTAAAGTGTATGGAAGTTCGATCGGAAAAATCACAAAAACCTAAACATCAAAACCCTAATTTTCTGTTGAAATTTTTTGTGTTCTAAAAATAAAAAGTTTTACTCCAAAAATCGGCTCAGGGTTTTGTGAAGACACCCACCAAAAACGGTCGAGTGAGCCCATCAAAGCGCGGCGGTTCCGCGGCAAAACCATGCTCATTGCCGCGGAACCGCCGCCGTTTAGTCACTGTTCTCGACCGGGTTTGGTGCAGTGTTCTTCTGGTAGAGTTTTGGGATTTTTAAGATGGTTTATTTGTGCCCAGGTTTTCCAGAAAAGAAAGTTGTTTTTGGGGGCCTATAAATCCGTATTTTTGATCGAACTTCACTGTACTTTGACTAATCGGTTATATCTGTGATGTTTATATGTATTGAACGTCGGCTAATCGCTATATGTCGATTAGTGGGGGTTATACATATCTGTGATCTGTGTTTGATGATGGTATGTGTATATGAATGCCTTGGACTGTCGTGGGTGAATAGCCGGGATGGATGTGAGATGAGTGTTTCTTTTTCTTTCATTCATGTAATATGTAAATTGATGTAATATTATTCGTATGGCCGCACAACCGGGTCGGGGTTGTAGCCGTCATTGTATAATTTCTTTTTACTGTTTTTGCTCCTAGGATAGACCTATGGAGGGGGTGCACAAACTACCGGATATCTCGAAATGCCGAGTGTCCTACTCACGACGTTGAGGGAGGTTGCTCCACTTCGGGTACTTGGGGGTAGTTTGCCGCACCCGTAGGGGTCTTGGGTGGGGTATTGGCTATTCACTGCGACCGTGTAATCCGCTTTTCGTTGCAGGCTCGAACGAATTGCGGATTCCTAGTATATCCAATGTATTCATCTGTGATCTGTAATGTCTATCATTGCTAAATATTTATAACTATTTAGGCGTTGCTTATGTTTTACAGCCGCGCTAGCCCAGCCCCCGCTCTGTCGTTAGTTAAGTAACCTAATGGGTGATGACGGGGCCCCGTGGCGAATGCGAATGGCATAAGCGTACGTCATATTTTGGTTGTTTTCTGCAATGGTAGGATTAAATGATGGGACGCATTAAAAGAACTAATGCAAGAATATCACGCATTAAAAGAACTAATGCAAGATAATAAACCAAGCAAAAGTCGTTGGAACATCTTCGAAAAACCACTCGGTTCTTTTCAAAACCAACTTTTAAATGCGGAGCTTGAACCACTCCTTTTTTAAAAGCTATCTCGTTCCATCGATTATATCAAGTTCACTACGTTCACGGTTTAGCCAAAACCATTCGTAGCCCTCCATCATTTCAGTTAAATATTCGGTAGTATTCAAGCTATGTATTTTGACCTCACGCCAAGGCATAGTGATTGGTAGCTACCGGATATTTATCTGTTGCATAGATAGAATGCGTTGTTTTGGGACAGCCGTACTGCCATTTTGGCCTACGTTAAGAGTAGGTACGGGTGGGTTCAAATCAACCGGGATAATGATGGGAAGAACTTGACATGTGACTTGTGACATTTTGACCTCACGCCAAGGTCATAAGAGCATGGGGCAAAAATCCACATCGGGAGTTTCATAAGTACTGAAACTTGCTAGATTTGCATACCATTTGGAGTGTGATGAATCTGGTAGGATTCCTTCAGTTTCGTCACGCGATGATATTTGGATCCCGATCCTACTGTGAGTATATGCTACTCCTCGGGAAATTTCTTACTAAACAATCAATGCTATAAACCTAGTAGGTGTCTAGAAAGGTGTTAGCGGAGCTATGCCCCCAGGGAAAAGAGGTTCTTAAATTAAGGAACTTCGCGAAAGCGTTGGAAAACCTCCCTTGAAGTACCGACACTGGCCTGGCTGAACGGTTAAGCAAGTATTGTGCAGTGAGATTGATCCCGACTAATTCTTCCTTTATGATTTGAGGAGGGATTCGAGAGACAGTGGGAGCCATCCTGTTTAGACAAACTAAAAACCATTCTAAACTTGCAAGTGCATCGTGCTGAGTGTTTCTTCTCTCTCTCCTAATTGCAGCGACCAATCGACATGACTGGACTTAAGTTACTTCTAGATAAAAACATATTGACAGGGCCAAACTACAAAGATTGGCTCAGGAATATCAGAATAGCAATCACTTACGACAAGCTAGGGTATCTTCTTACCACCAAAGCTCCCCCCGTCCTAGGTCCCACCTCTAGCGTCGCGGATAAGGAAATCCGTAAGACTTGGGAGATTGATTGCGCGAAGGCCAAGTGCCTCGTGCTTGCCTCTATGGACAACGAACATCAGAGGAGGCACGAGAATATGGACCTGGAATCCATATTTCTCCATACAAAAGAACTGTATGGAAAGCAGTCTCGTATCGCAAGATACGAAGTGTCGAAGAAGTTATTTTCGGCAAGATTGGCCGTCGGATCATCGGTAGCGGAACACGTGCTTAAGATGATTGGCTACATTGAGGAGCTCGCAGAACTTGGGACCACGTTGGAGAGTGAGCTCTATACGGACTTAATTCTCCAGTCCCTTCCTTCCACTTACGCCCAGTTTATACTGAACTTCAACTTACAAGAAAAGGAAGTTGAACTTTCAGAACTCCTCAACATGCTGAGGAGCGCAGAGGGCACCCTACAGAAAGGTAGGGAAACATCCACTTTGTTTGTAGGAGGATCTTCTTCTTCTAGGTCCAAGGAGAAAGCCAAGGGAAAGAAGAGGAAAGCCCCCGCCAAACCAAGGGGCGGTGTTAGTAAAGTGGATACGAAGGGAAAGGCAAAGGCAACAAAGATAGCGGGGAAGCTTGTGGGTAAAGAAGAATGCTTCTATTGTCATAAGAGTGGACACTGGAAGAAAGATTGCAGGGCTTGGAAGGCCAGGACACAGGAACTTAAGCAGGTTGCGGCTTCAGTTTCAGGTGTGTATGTTATTGAAAAGTGTCTTTCAATAAACTCTACTTCCTGGGTATTGGATACCGGATCAGGATCTCATATCTGTAATTCTTTGCAGGCGTTGAGAAACCGTAGGGTTTTGAAGGCAGGTGACATGACCCTCAGAGTTGCAAACGGAGCTAGCATGGATGCTAAAGCCGTGGGGGACTATCACCTAGGAATGTCAGATGGGAATGTTTTGGTTTTGCGTAATTGTTTTTTTGTACCCAACGCAACTTGTAATATCATTTCTGTATCTTTGGTTTCTAAAGAAGGTTATGAATTTGCGTTTGTAAGCAATGTTGTAAACATTCACCTTAATCAAGTTCTGATTGGGTCAGGTACATTGAGCAATGGTATATACGTATTAAACCAACCATAGATTTTCAATGTCCAGAATACACACAAAAGAAAGTCTCCAGAAATCAATCAGGCTTTCTTATGGCATTGTAGACTGGGTCACATCAATGAGAGAAGGTTGACTAAGTTACATACAGAAGGATATTTGAATCCGTTCGAATATCAATCGTATGCCACTTGTCAATCCTGTCTCAAAGGAAAGATGACAAAGACTCCGTTCACTGGACACGGAGTAAGAGCGAGCGAGCTCTTGGGACTCGTACACAGCGACGTGTGCGGTCCAATGTCTACACATGCGCGAAGCGGTTTTTCTTACTTCATTACTTTTACGGATGATTTTTCAAGGTTCGGACATGTCTTCTTAATGAAACATAAATCCGAAGCTTTTGGAAAATTCCAGGAATATAAGAATGAAGTAGAAAAACAAACCGGTAAAAGTATCAAGATTCTAAGATCGGATCGAGGTGGTGAATACTTGAGTGCCGAGTTCCTGGACTATTTAAAAGGGAATGGAATTCTCTCTCAGCTTACTCCTCCGTACACTCCGCAACATAACGGTGTATCGGAGAGATGGAACCGCACCCTATTGGATATGGTGCGGTCCATGATGAGTAACGCTGAGTTACCGCGATCATTCTGGGGATATGCGCTAGAATCAGCCGCATACCTTTTGAACCGAGTTCCCACTAAGACTGTGCCTACCACACCATATGAGTTATGGAGTGGGAAGAAACCCTATCTTCAATATCTAAAGATCTGGGGATGTCCAGCTTTTGTCAAAAAGCACAATGCGGACAAACTCGAGACACGCTCAGTACTGTGCAAGTTTGTGGGATACCCAAAGAACACCAGGGGGTATCTTTTCTACCACGCAGAGGAACAAAAAGTCCTTGTTTCTCGTAATGCCCATTTTCTAGAACACCAGTTCTTAGAAAAGGAAATTAGTGGGAGCGCAGTAGAACTGGAAGAAATTCCAGAACCACAAACTATTACTGAAAGCTTAGTGGAACCAGAGGGTTCAAAAGAACAGGACATTCCTACGCCACTCCGCAGGAGTAGTAGGCAGTCTCATCCGCCCGAGAGATACTACAGCTTTCTCATAGACGGGGATAGAGAGGATTGCATCATAGATTATGATGAGCCTACTAGCTTCCAGCAGGCCGTTCAGAGCGTTGACTCGGTAAAATGGCTGGATGCAATGCGGACCGAAATGGAGTCCATGTATACCAACAAAGTATGGACGTTGGACATTGCTCCAGACGGGGTAAAACCCGTAGGATGCAAGTGGATCTTCAAAAGGAAGATTGGTGTAGATGGACAGGTTGAGACCTATAAAGCTAGACTTGTTGCAAAGGGTTTTCGTCAAAGACCTGGTTTGGATTATGATAAAACCTTTTCTCCAGTGGCTATGCTGAAATCTATTCGGATCCTTCTTGCCATTGCTGCCTTCCACGATTATGAGATTTGGCAGATGGACGTAAAGACCGCTTTTCTAAATGGAAATTTAGAGGGGTGTGTCTATATGGACCAGCCAGAGGGTTTCATTCAGAGTGGGAGCAGCGGAAAGGTGTGCAAGTTGCTTAAGTCCATCTATGGACTAAAGCAGGCATCGCGGAGTTGGAACATCTGCTTTGATGAGACGGTCAAAGAATTTGGCTTTATCAAAAATCCAGATGAACCATGCATCTATAGTAGATTTGTAGCGAGAACTGTAGTATTCCTCGTTTTATACGCGGATGACATTCTTTTAATAGGAAATGACATTCCTATGCTACAATCTGTCAAGGGGTTCTTGTCGCACAGGTTCTCCATGAAAGACCTATGTGATGCCTCATACATCTTGGGGATCCGGATCCATCGTGATAGATCCAAGAGGATATTAGGACTTTCACAGTCCAGGTACGTCGACACCATACTGAAAAGATTCAGTATGGAAGATTCCAAGCGCGGTAACCTACCGGCTTGTCACGAGATCACCCTCTCTAAAGAGATGTCTCCCAAGACTGATTTGGAGAGGGATCTCATGTCTATTATACCCTACGCTTCTGCGGTAGGCTCTATAATGTATGCGATGTTGTGTACCAGACCGGATGTAGCTTATGCACTGAGTGTGGTAAGCCGGTATCAGTCAAACCCTGGGGAGAAACACTGGATAGCGGTAAAGAACATTCTCAAGTACCTGAGAAGGACTAAGGAGATGTTCTTGGTGTATGGCGGAAAAGACCTCCAGATCGAGGCCTTTGCTGACTCCAGCTTCCAGAGTGACAAGGATGATTCCAAGTCCATGTCGGGTTTTGTCTTTACCCTCAATGGAGGGGCGGTGTGTTGGAAGCGTTCCAAACAGGAAACCGTTGCAGACTCGACTATGGAAGCGGAATACATCGCTGCATCTGATGCCGCAAAAGAAGCCGTCTGGATGAGGAAGTTCTTGAAAGAACTTCAGGTGGTTCCGTCCATTGTTGATCCAATACCTCTATATTGCGACAACAACGGGGCTATAGCTTTAGCGAAGGAACCAAGGTCCCATCAGAAATCCAGACACATCTTGAGACGGTATCACTTGATCAGGGAGATCGTGGATCGCCAGGAGATCGAGGTTCGGAGGGTTGCTTCAGAAGAAAACACTGCAGATCCATTCACCAAGGCCTTGCCCCAGACTCAGTTCGAGCGGCTGATCGAGATGATAGGTCTTCGATACGCCAGTACATGGCCTTAGTGCAAGTGGGAGGTTGTTAGTGTATATGCCCTAGAGGCCATTACTGTATCATACTGGTTTGTATATTACTTAATGGAAGCTTGGGATATTCACCTTATATATACAATCTTGCTCAAAATGGTAGTATGCTACTTGGTTTGTTTCTACTTCAATGTGTACATGTGTTTATTTTATGATATCACCTATACGCATTAGTGGAGCCTTTAGGATCTTTGCTTGATTACCAGCGTTGTGATAGCAGTCACATTAGTGGGGGCTGGGTAATCTATAAGCACATCCTTATGCAGGTCCCTAGTCGCAGGACTATCGAGATAGGGCATCGATACTCCGGAGTAGACTAGCGCATGCGCTTCTCATCCCAGTGTGGGAGACGGTCTGTCCCACAGCCGTCAGTACGTCGTACTTGAGATAGTATGCGGATGCTCGTTAGGTTACGAGTACACTGGACAGGACTCGTCGGGAACTGACTAGTTGGTTTTATACCTATCGTCAGTTATCAGTTCCCAGGTGACATGAGTACAGCTTAGTCCGCTGACTTGACACTGGCACTTCGCCTCGAGTGTGTTCCCACTGTGCTTTAATCACTACCCTACTACGGCTCAAAGGAGTCGTGCAAACAGGTAGTAGTTGGGTGCAGTCCCGAAGCACTTGGAGGCAGTGACGTTTAGACAGGATTCGTCTCTCCCAGTGTTGGGGGTTGACATCGCGCTGTGTCTAGGAGAGCCATTACATGAGTAGTCCCTGGCCAGGGCAAGCGAGATATACTGGTAGGCTTCCAGTGTTATCTCAGGGTGTTTTGGGCTTCACTCCGACACGACTTGTACCGCTATTAGGGGACTGACGTTTACCGCCCCCTAGGCCCGCCATACGATGTATCAGACGAACAGACCGGACTGTACGGAGACTGTCACATTCAGACTCAGTAGGAGCTCAGATGGGGTTCACCTCGTCAGTTTTCTTATCGGCATCTACCTGGGGACCGTTACGCACAGCTAGTGCCGCTTGCGGTCTGTGGTTAAACCCACTGCCATCGTAGTGTCGAGTCTTTAGAGTCCCACACAGAGGGCTATTCGCCATTGGGCAAAACAGAGTAGAGGTCGCATGGTTTTGTGACAGGGTTCGTTCTCATCCGCGCACTTGTGCACGTTTGGAGTCTGGACGGATATTACTAGCGGGCTTTGGTTTGAGCCAGATACTAGTATATGTTTTGGGGTTAGTTTTATCTCATTGTATTCATGTTCCTCGGAACAAGAATGCGGGTGTGTATGCACAGTTGATTGAGGCGGAGGAAGAGGATTTTCATTAGGGTTTCGGAACGGGTGTGTATGCACAGTTGACAGTCGTCTTTTTCCAAACCCTAATGAATTTATGATATATCAATTAATAATATTAATTAATTGAAATTGTGTCATGGTTGGGTTTGTTGACTTGTTGACCAAGGTTGACTTGTTGACCATGGTTGAAGCTTTGACTATCATCATTACATATCAAAGATGCTCTTTGATTCTAGCAAAAACCATTTAATGTGTGTAATGATAATTGTCATTCCAAACCATCCATCAACTATTTCATTTAGATTATTATTATTAATTTAATAATTCATTTCATATTAGGTTATGGTTGTAGAAAGTTTTTCATTCTATCATAACACTTCTCTCTCCTCTCTTCTTCTTCCTCCTCCTCTAGTTCAAGGAGACTCACTCTCATGTGTTGAGAAACCCTCTCCTTGAGATAAAAACACCATACACCACTCTCTACTCACTTTAGGGTTAGAGGTCTAGCAAGCCAAAGACCCTAGTTCTCTCAAAGTCCGAGAAAGGAGCCCGAAAGTTGAACCCTCAGGTGGATCCATCTTTGACGGAAGAAGGCGACGAGGAAAGCACCATCCAAGCTCTACAAAGCTTTCAAGAAGAAGGAGTTCAAGTTAGGTATAACTTCTTTTCCGAGTAGCTAACTCTCTTTAGCTTGCTAGCTAGTTTAGTTTAGAAAAGATCCCGACTTTTGTTAGTCCATGTTGCCTAATGCGCTAAAAATTTGTTTTTTATACCATTTCCGCCTTCCCGCAAGAACCGGGGTTGGCAACGTGGACTTACAACAGGTTCTCTATGAAAGACCTGGGTGATGCCTCTTACATTCTGGGGATCCAGATCCATCATGATAGATTTAAGAGGATGTTGGGACTTTCGCAGTCCAGGTACATCGACACCATACTGAAAAGATTCAGTATGGAAGATTCTAAGCACGGTAAGTTACCGGCTTGTCACAGAATCACCCTCTCCAAAAAGATGTCTCCCAAGACTGATTTGGAAAGGGATCGCATGTCTATTATACGGTAGGCTCTATAATGTATGCGATATTGTGTACCAGACCAGATGTAGCTTATGTACTGAGCGTAGTAAGCCGGTATCGGTCAAACCCTAGACAGAAGCACTGGATAGCAGTAAAGAACATTCTCAACCTGAGAAGGACTAAGGAAATGTTCTTGGTTTACGGCGGAAAAGACCTCCAGATCGAGGTCTTTGCTGACTCCAGCTTCCAGAGTGACAAATGACTCTAACTCCATGTCGGGTTATGTCTTTACCCTCAATGGAGGGGCGGTCTGTTGGAAGAATTCCAAACAGAAAACCGTTGCTGACTCGACGATGGAAGCGGAGTATATCGCAGCTTCTGATACCGCAAAAGAAGCAGTCTGGATGAGGAAGTTCTTAACAGAACTTCAGGTGGTTCCGTTCATGCTGGTCCAATACCTCTATATTGTGACAACAACGGGGCTATAGCTTTAGCGAATGAACCTAGGTCCCATCAGAAGTCCAGACACATCTTGAGGCGGTATCATCTGATCAGGGAGATCGTAGATCGTCGGGAAATCGAGGTTCGGAGGGTTGCTACAGAGGACAACACTGCAGATCCATTCACAAAGGCCATCCTTCATATTTAGTTCGAGAGGCTATTCGAGGTGATAGGTCTGCGATATGCAAGCACATGGCCTTAGTGCAAGTGGGAGATTGTTAGTGTAATATGCCATAGAGGCCATTATTGTATAGTACTAGTTTGTATATTACATTTTGGAAGATTGGGATATATACACGGGTTTATAACAGTCTTGCTCAATATAGTAGTATGCTACTTGGTTTGTATCTATCTTAATATGTGTATATATTTCTTTTAACGTATCGCTAATACATATTGATAGAGCTCTTAGGATCTTTGCTTGATTACCAGCGTTGTGATGGCAGCCACACTTGTGGGGGTTGGGTAGTCTACAAGCACATCCTTATACAGGTCCCTAGTCGTAGGATTATCGAGACAGGGTATTGATACTCCAGAGTAGACTAGTGTGTACGCTTCTCATCCCAGCAGGGGAGATGGTCTGTCCCATAACCATTAGTACGTCGTACTGGAGATAGTATGCAGATGCTCATTAGGTTATGAGTATACTGGACAGGACTCGTCGGGAACTGTTGGTTGGTATTATACCTATCGTCAGTTAGCAGTTCCCAGGTGATATGAGTATAGCTTAGTCTGTTGACTTGACACCGCTGCTTCGTCTCAAGTGTGTTCCCACTGTTCTTAGATTACTACCCTACCACGGCTCTATTGAGTCGTGTAAACAGGTAGTAGTTGGGTGCAGTCCCGAAGCACTTAGAGGCAGTGGCGGTTAGATAGGATTCATCTCTCCCAGTATTGGGGGTTGATATCGCGCTGTGGTTGGAGAGCTATTACACAAAGTCCCTGGCCAGGGCAAGTGAGATTTACAGGTAGGTGTTCCAGTAGTTTCTCAGGGTGTTCTGGGCTACACTCCGACATGACTTATACCGCTATTAAGGGTCTGACGTTTACCGCCCCCTAGGCCCGATATGCAATAATCTTAGACGAACAGACCGGACTGTACGGAGATTGTCACATTCAGGCTCGATAGGAGTTCGGATGGGTTTTCCTTATCAGCCTTCTTATCGACATCTACCTGGGGACCGTTACGTACAGCTAGCACCGCTTGCGACCTGTGGTTAAACCCACTGCCAGCGTAGTGTCTAGTTTTTAGAGTCCCACACAGAGGGTTTTCCGCTTTTGGGAGAAACGATGTAGAGGTCGTATGGTTTTACGACAGGGTTCATTCACACATGCGTACTTGTGCGTGTTTGGTGTTCGGTCGGTTGATACTAGTGGGATTTGGTTTAAGCCGGATCCTAGTATTAGATTTTGGATTGGTTTGGTCTCATTGTATTCGTATTTCTCAGAATGCGGATGCAGGTATGTATGTACGGATGGTAGGGGCAAAGAAGGAGACACCTCATTAGGGTTTTGACCATTGACTTGATTAAAACCATAATGAGATGGAGGAAATTGTTTACTAATTTTTATTAGAGATAATTGTGTCATGGCTAATTGGTTTGACCATTTGACCATGTAGACCATTGTTGACTTGGATATTTTTGTTGAGCACAAGATATTTTGCTTAGCATTAATTGTGACTTGATAATGGTCAAATCAAGAGAGCCATCACAATTATCCTAATAAAACTTACTTTTCTCTTTTCTCAATAGAGAGCTCTCTTCATTATTTTCTCATACTCTCTCTCTCTCTCTCAAGGTTCTCTCCTTCTTCCTCTCTCAAACTCTAGTGTCTCATGAGTTGAGAATCAAGGGTCATTGAGACTTAGCCATCAAAATCCTTCTCTACACACTCTAGGATACTTAGTTTAGCACATAAAGTACCCTAGTTACTTTATTATAGAGGTTGGAGCTCAAGGTAGAGACCTTCGGGTGGATTATCGTTGACATGGAGAAGCCGGTGAGGAGGAACCATCCACCACCACTCCAAGAAGCTCACAACAACGAGAAACACAACAAGGAGAAGAAGGACTTGAAACTTGAGGTATAATCATCTAACATAGTAGTTAGAACTCCTAGTTAGTTTGTTAGTTAATGTTTAGGAAAGATCCTCATGGGTAGTGTATGTTACCTTGTAAAGAAAAATTCAATTTTTACCTATTCCGCCTCCTCGTTAACTACCGGGATGAGTAATATAGACTTACATAAGTCCGGGCACACGGGTCCCACTTCGCCGGGGGCTGGTCATGCAACCACAACCGTGGGGCTGCGGTCGACCCCAGCCCGGCCCATTTATCACATAAAAGATATCTGTCAACCCTTACCACAACATTAGTGTTTTGTTACAATGTCATTAGCCATGGTAATGGACTTTAAATATAATCAAAGACAACAAAGTTTGAGATTTGCATGTACGTATATCCATCCATGGTGTGAATTGCCAGCCTGCAAGGACAAGATGGATAAATCCCCCACTTTCACCAATCAGGAAGAAAATTTCTCTCAGTAATAACGAACTTTATCAATGGCTAGCAGTTTGTCTAGGGTTTTTTTTTGTTCACATAATACTCAAGGGAGGTTTTGAAGATATGAATATAGATAAAGTTTGAGAAAAAACTAATAAACTTAGATGGTAATCTTTATCATACTTAAGACATAATGAATGGCATAGCGACATGTCTTTGATGTTCATCCAATCATGAGACTATTTTGATTTAGAAACCCTGATCTGTTATTTGGATTCATGTCAGGCACTACGTAGAATCTATGAGCATATGATGTTCATATCAGTTTATAATGTTTAGGTGATTGAACCATGTGTATATTAGAGAAAACAACAATATTTTCTTATGCGCGTGTATCATCATCATCATAGTCATTTTCCATCCAAATGAGGTCGGCTATGAAGCCAAGCACTAGTAAGTATCCGACAAAGTTTTACGACTTATTGTCTACCTGACATCAACTCTTTTCAAATAACTGCCAATTCATGTTTTAGCTTACTATGACAAGAGATGAGCTCGATATTCTTATGTGCATGTAAGTTGAGTCTAAATAATCTTATAGTTAGAAGGGAGGAAGGACTTAGTGAAAGTATATTGTTCAATAAGAGCAAGTGGATGCGGAGGATTCGTGTGCTCGACCCGGCATGATTCTCATGTTGGTTCATGTAGCCTATCCTATATGCTTGGGATAAAAGCTCAGTTGTTTGTAGAAGGGATGAATGATTTTATACAGTTTCAAGACTTGGATTAGATTTTAAATAACACATCATTCCTAAACCTTCCATTCCATGGGATGCAGAGTCCAATACGGTCTACTAGGAAATAGAATATAATTGCATGGAACCATTCTTTTTCCTTAAGGGAGTTATCTCTCATGTCCTTTTTTCCCCATATTTGTTAATTGTTACCAACTTTACCCGTGCATTTACTTTAATGAATGAGTAGGCTGCAAATTTCCACCTACATTTTGCTTTACCAATGAGAAATTCAAGATCAAGACCATTCATTTCATTTGTTGGCAGGAATATTTGGATTCGACGGTTTTGCAAACGTAGCACTGGCACACTCTGATATCATACTTCAACAGTGTTATGCGCTTCGACTTTGCCAGAGCAACAACTGTACTAACAAACTTACTTGGTACTAGTTATATCGTATCAGTAATCGCTTCATACTTGGCAGACACTGTTGTGCATGGGCAGATACAAAGTTGTTCTGGAATCTGCTGGCATAGAATTCTTGGTACACTATCTTTCACCATGCGGCTCTTATTATTTCACATGTTTACATTAATTTTTTTGTTATTTATTATCACATTAAACATAACTTAAACAATCTTGAAGGCTATCCACCTTTCTTAATTAATATTCGTTCACGACCATACAGTATGCTTACTCTTTGGAAGTTACTTCCATTTGCACCAGAACACCGAAGTTCTGATGAGGGTTGATAAATATATTTTTATATTCTAACATGCCTCCAAAAGTTAAGTGCCCTATTATAGGCTGAAACCCATGTTTTGCACAACAGTATTTTTTAAATTTGCTTTTAAAATGCACATCGGGATGGTTTTTGTCACGTCCCGCTTCTCAAAATACGGAATACAAGGGTTGATAAGACCGGCCATACTCCTACGGTCAAGAAAATATCTTGCCGTAGTCATATTTCGGCTTCTAGCATTACGTGGCAATCAGTAATCATAGCACACGTAATGAGAAATACAGTCACCAATTCTATCAAATAGATATAAAACTAACCAGATAGAGTCAAGAGAATGATAGCACTAACGCCGCTAATCTAGATATCTGCAATATTCTCGAAGTAAGAAAGGTCCTGATTCGAGCTAAGTCCACCTCTCACTCTGAGTATACATGCTCAGGTCGTCAGAGCAACACAAGAGCAATATATATAAATATGTAACATGTGCAATAATGATAAACATGAAGCAGTAACATAGAGTAATGACGTAAGTATGAAATAACCGATACAGGTCAAAAGTAAAGCATATATATCGAAACAGTAATCAATGCAATGTCCATGCCACCAAACCAATCAGTGTCTAAGTTTCAATATCCAAGTCACTAAACTTATCGTCAGTCCAAGTGTGAGCGTCAACCACCGCAGAAGTATCCCCAAGCCAAGAGTAAGCCCCAGGGGAAAGGGAGCACAGATCCGAATCACTATCAGTAAGAATCAGAAACACTATCGGTATAAATCCCGAAATCACTAAATATGCCGGCAGTAGGACTCCTGAGATTCCGTTGATCGAACTCACACTCAAACTACCCCATACCCCACGGTCTACATCAAACACTAACCATGAATTCAAATACTAGTCGCTCCATAACAAGTCTACGCGAGAACTGGAGACAGAGTCTCCATCAAGCATGTCTCGACTGATATCCAAGATAAATGGACAGCGCTCGATGTCTTACCTATGACACTAATATAAGTGCTTCCATACCCGTCCCATACCAGTTATAGTCACACTTATATATGTCCCATAGGTGTCGACAATGCAATAACTAATTGGTTACGCTGATTGTGTACAAGTACGTATCACTTCTATTATTCAATAACGCTTTTAGACTAACGTACTTGCCACAATCCAATCACTAACATTTATCACTTGGTAATATAACACGGTTACTAGGATATCGATGCAAATGAACACTATTTACATGGGTATAACAGTCATGCAACATGATAGGGATACAGTATATGCACTACTAAATACATATGAGCAGCCGGTGTCGGTTGAATTAGAAAAATCACATAAAATCACATGTGCATAATTTGGCAAAACGGTATAAAAAGCATATGAAATATACTTGTTTATCTAAGCATTAAAATTAGTTCCAAGTCAAACGGGTTTCAGGATTGTGAATTATAGTCATTCCATTTAAAGTGTTTACTGCTGGATATCCAATTTCTGAACTGGAAGTCCGTTTCTCAACACATTTTACATCATGTTGGGAGCATAATTAGGCGACACTAATGTTTAATTAATTGTAGGGATATGAGTTAAATTTACAGCGCACGAGATGGATCAACAGTAGTCATATTGTCTTAGGAGTTATGATCGGATTACCGATGAAGGGTGCAAGCTGAAATAATAGAAATCTGCCGTACATGTCATCCATTTAAATTATGATTTAAATACCAAATGATACTGGAATTTAGTGAAAATGGTACCATTGAAAAGATTAAAAAAATTCTACGCAGCGGTAATTGGCTCCGCACACTATCACAATTAAAAATTAAGATTTCAGGTGTATAAATGCATGTCAAGGGGTAAGTTCCTGAACTGGATTGCGGTCCAAGGTCAGGTAATTTCTTTGTTTTCGATGTTCAGAGGATACATCTAACAGTAAACCTACATGTCGTATTAAGGATTATACAGTACCCTCCGCAACGAGCCTAGACACGCTACGATTGGATTTTTCTGGGATTAATTATGAATTTAACGGTGTCAAATATTCGGTAAAACGCAAGTTTCGGTATTGAAGTTAGGGCGTCACTTTATGTGTGAAAACGATATCGATTTTCCACCAAATTTTTACATAGTGTTTGTTAATAAGATCAGGGTCTAAATATCATGATTTTCGCCATATTTAATTTAGTTATCGTTTATAATTCACATCAAACACTTAGGATAGCATCCGATAGACGATCAAAACACTATTTTTCTTTAACCAATTAAATTTAAATATTATCCATATAGCCTCTACTTAATACTGACACAGTAATAAGCCCTAATCAACCTCCAATCAGTAAAACGGAACTATGGTTCTCTATGCAATTTCAAACGTAGTTACGATCTAAATATAGTTATATATATATATATAGTTATTATAAAATTGCTTCTGCTCACGCTTAAAAATAGCATGATAAACAAGTGAGGGGTTTCACTTGCCTCGGTCGCTGACATGGAAGCGACAAACGTGCAGACTATTCGTCTCGACACATGAGACGGCTACGAATGTTGTGAAATCGGGCATGACGCGACGCGAGGCTCGAGCGTGATACAGACTGCGACGGACATGAGCGGTGTTGCGACGGCGACTACGTTAACGACCATGACGGCTCCAAAGACTGGGACCATGGTTTAGATTTTGATGTCGGCAGCCGCAATAGCTGGGATCGCGATAAATGCATGTGTTTGACGAAATATCGGGCCTCGATTTGGCTTGGAACTTAGGCTCAGCTGTGGTACGACGCGACACTACTAGGCACGGGGGCAGTGGCAAGGCAATGGTGGTCTAGGGGTATCCATCGACGATATTGGCGATTGGGTTTAAGGTTGGTGGTGATAGCGGCAAGGGATTGGGTTATGGGTTTAGAGAAGCTCAGTGGAGTTGGGTTGATAGGAAGAAGTGGGGAAGCTCGGTTAGTTTGTGGAGAGAATGCGAGGAAGGTGGCTCCGATGGTCTAGGGTGCAGAAGGGAGGTCGGCGGCGTGGTGAACGGAGACAAGGAGGTAGAGGTGGTTGCAGTGTGGAAGTAGGGAGGAGGTTTGGGTTGAAAGGGAATAGAGAAGCGGTGAGGGAGAGTGATGAGCTAAGTTGAAGGCTATAGGGGTGAGACGGCATCGGCAGCGAGGTTGGCGGCAGCGATGGACGATCACCGGCAAGGAAGGGGCTCGTGGTAGTGATGGGTTGCAGTGGGGGGTACTCGGTTGAGGTGTAAGGAGAAAAGGAGATGTTGGTGGCGATGGAGATCTGGGATGCCTACGGCGGTGGTGATGGTGTTGTGGTGGTTGGAGGAAGTGGGATTGTGGTTGAGTGGAAGAGCCCGGTGGATGGAAGCAATGAAGGTGAGGGCTCGAAGTTGTGAGGGGAGGAAGAATGGGAAGGTTCTTGGGGTTGTGGCGACGGTGGTGGCTGAGGAGTGGAGCTCAACGAGGTTAGAGGAAGAGGGTGGTCACGGAAGTTCAAGGCAGTAGGCCATGGTGTTGTGGGGTTAGGTAACGGGCTTGCTCGACGGAGGTAGTTGTGGAGGAAGCTCGGGTGCATGGAAGTGGGAGCTCATGGAGGCGTGGGGGAAAGGAGGTGGTGCTCTTGGAGATAGAGGGACTAAGGCAGAGATCTTGCAAAAGTCGTTAGGGGCTTCGTCGGTGAGAAGCGGTTCGTGTGGGAGGTGGTTGCGAGACGAGGGGAGACGATGGGATTCTAAAGGAGAGAGAAAAGAAAAGGAAGAGAGAGGAAGGGGAGCTCGACGTAGGGGACGTTGGGACGAGGACGAGGTCGCAGGGAGGAGCGGGTTGAGCGGAGGAAGTTGCGAGGGAGAAGGAAGAGGTTGCGAGGGTGTGGAGGAAGATGCGGGCGCGATGGAGTTCGAAGAAAAGAAGGAGAAGAAGAAAAGAAGAGGAGAAGGGTGGGTTCGGGTCGGGTAGGGTCTGTTCGGGTCTGGTAGGTGTGGGGTTCATGGGCCATGCTACGGAGAAAAGAAATTAAAAGAGAGAGAGAGAGAAGGAATGAGCCGGGTTGGGTTGTGTTGAGGTTTGGATTAGGGTAAAAGAATTAGGGTTTTAAGTTTAAAACTAAGAATAATCGGTTAGGGTAAAATAGAGAAAATAATTAGGAGATTAATAGAAAAAATATAGGAAATAAAATGAAAATTATTGGGAAAAGGAAAATGAATTTTTTTATAGAAGAATTTTGGGGAAAAAATTTATTCATAAATACGGAAAATATTTACAATGGAAATGGGTAATACATTATACCCCACTTATATAAAATTTTGTCCTCGAAATTAAAATAAACGTTAAGCTATAAAATGCACTGCGAAAAGTAACAAAATCAAATACAATTATAAAGTGATTTACGCAAAAGCAATTAGATAAAAATCAAATATTTATATATATATAAGAAATAAAGCAGTTAAAAAGAACAGTCATAAGTAAGCACAAAGTATGACCATTAATAGTAATGAACTATATATATAATACAAAGAAGAATAGAATGACAACAAATAATTATGGTGAAATATTGGCTGATAAGTCTTAAGCTCCGAAACTACTTTAGTAAAAATACAAATCATGCAGTTATAAAATAGTTTAAGAATATTCATACGGAAAAATACAAGAGAAAATAAAACAAAATAGTATATGCGATATAAGTTTGCACTATTGAAAATGTGAAGATTAGTAGAGCATTTAAAATAAGTAAAACAAAAATATATGCGATATAAATGAGAACACTGCTGCAAATAGATTTTGGGGAGATTTATGGTTATTTACGCATCATTTTGCATTATACTAAATAATAGCACAAAATTTTTAATTTTTTTTTATAATGAAAGTGAGAAAGTGAAAAATACATATGAAAGATAGGAGGGGATTCAAGAAAAGCAAGAAAACCAAATGTTTTATAACGAAGCTAGTAATATATAGTCATGAGCTGTTGTCCCAAGGGTTAGTAAGATGAAGAAAATCACTAATCCGAGAATATAAATAAGTCTGAAAAATAGTCCATATTCTTGAGTTCAAACATCGGAACGTTGATATCCTACTATACGTACTTGCACACATCTTGAAACTTGGGATAGTGGAGGATACCTTGAAATGTTCTTGTCTAAAAGCCTCGGTCTGAAAAAAAAATGGTGAAGAAAAATGAACACTGGTTTTGTAATTACTTAAGGCAGTATAAAAAAATATAGAGAGGGTGTCTTATCACCCAACTGGTTTGGGAGCCACTGTTAAGCCTTAGGTGTTGCAAAACTAGGATATTGCTAATCACGCCTTAATGAGTGAGCACATTTAGTAATCTGTCGGTTAGTACCTAAGAAGTATTAACGGTCGCATGAAGAATATGTGAGCAATTCCATCTGAAAATATTCACCGACTAAAAAGTACTAAGAAAGATGGACAAGAGTATGCTAGCATGAATTGAATTCTCTAAGTGTAGGGATATCTTTTACATACACGTAGGGGTATATGATTGATATTTGGAAGAAAGATAGGGAGGAAAACTAAAGGCGATGTTTTATTGAGTGGTGAAGTGATTTCTGACATTTTTTCATGACTATTAAGATAAGGCTCATGGCTACTAAACAGCTAGTGTAGTTTGAAACTCTTATTTTCAAGTTCTTTTTTTTTATATGTTCTTTATCTTTGTATGTAATTTTCATTTTCTTTCTTTTATTATGGGATTTTGTGGTTGTAACCCGCTGAAAACCCTCAGGAGACAACACTCCTCATACTAGGGACACCTACAGGTTTAAAGGCTTGTTGCACATGCTCAGTGCAATCGTGTTGCTTATGAAAGTGTGCAAGGTTTTTCTTTTTTCTTTTTCTTTTTGTTTGTTCTTCTTCTTCTTCTCTTTAATAACTAGTTTGCTCGGGACGATCAAAATTAAAATTGGGGGTGTTTGATTAGTCTAAAATATTGCACATTTGAATGAATATTTTCCCTATTATTGTTAAGTACTAAAAGGTGTTTATTGTAATTATAGAATAGATGAGAGTTTATTTGTAAAAAGTTTATTATCATATGTTTCTATATTATAATTAACATAATGAGAGAAAATATATTCATATAATATTTATATGAAATATTGTATTTAAAATATACTTATCATATCAAATATTTCTAATCAATATTCTTAACATATAATATCATATAAAATGGTTAGGAAAATATCTCAAAAATACAAAATACTACTAACACTTTGATTTGAGATATTGTGCAGATATTAGATCTAGTTTGGAATCCAAGAAATCCAGGATAAATCAAGATGTCAGAATCAAATATGCCAAAATATTAAAGCAAATCGTAAGATTTAGCAACGGCAGATATTCAGAGCATTATTTTTAGAATCTAGATATCAAGAGGATTTCTAAATATCAATACAAAATACCATAAAAAATCCCAAAATCCCATAACACTAAACCGCGGTGGAACCGCGGCCAAACAAGCCAATATGCAGCAGAACCGCGGCGGATCTAGGGCCGTAGGATATGAGATTTTGGTGGTTTGATAATATTTGCATATATTATTATGTGGAATATAGGGTTTCTAGTTTCTGTGATTATATAAGGGACCGAGAGCTTCACATTGAAGATCATCACCGAAGAGATCAAAAGGTCTAAAGCAATCCACGCATCCGAGTGATCATCAGCTAGTCATCTACTTCCAATAAGATAGAGATCTAAGAGCAACCAGGGTTCTTGTACTCTACTTTCAAAAGTTGTATGTAATAGTAGATTAATAAAGATAGAGTTTTTATCGTACTTTTTGCAATTAGTTTTCGCACTTACTTTTTGCACTTACTTTCGGCATCTTAATCATGTTTTTATTCTTCAACATTTCTTCTAAATCTCAAACCATGAACGAGTGATTCCTAACTTACTAGGGTTCGTAGGATAGGGTAGAATAATGGATGATAAAATCTTTTAACCTCTTTTATACATTTTAAAGTCTATAAACTTTAGCAAAATAAATGTTAATATTTTTATTGGGTGCTCTACCAATTTATTGCTAGTCACGACCGTGATTTGAGATTGGTTTAACACTTGTTTTGTTAAGGGCTGGACATGAATAGAGATCAATGCAAGGACAAGGGTTAGTTGCGGGGAAACCCTAGTTTCTTCCAAAAGAACCCTAATCTATATTCATCACTATCGATCTAGTTTTAAACTATTAAAAAATAAAAGGAGTCGTTTTTAATTATTCATCCATTACTACTAAGTCCTGTGAACCCTACAAGACTTTTCTTTATAAAATCTTATATCCGTAGCTACAAACAATCACCCTTCTTTAATCAACTCGTCCAAAGCAAGAAAAGAGTTCACGTTTCCCTACGGATGACCCATACCTATCGCGGCTAGCTACTAGCGACACCATCTTGATTGCAGTTATTTACAACACTTTTCAGCACAGATCAATCAACGGGCCCGCTTGAGTTCTTGCTCAGCCTATTGAAGACTGAGACGACGGGGTCTGACGGCTTGCTAATGGGAGCCGTCGTGGTTGCAAGCCGATCAAAGACCAGCCTTCTAGGAGCTTCTTCTTGCGGCGTTGACACACCGAAACTCACAGGTGGGAGTATGGTCTCAAAGAACAATCTTGTAGTGGCTTGGGTGACCTGCCCCACCGGCATTGAGAAAATAGAGGCCGCGTTGGGCCCATAGGTCACTCCTCCAGTTAGGGTGGAGCGGGAGTTGCAGTTGCATGCAGTGTATCGAGAAGCCATTTATTTTCTACACAGGAGAAAGACACCAAATTTTAGTACCTTGAATCCAAAGATAACCATAGCGAACTATGATTTTATTCGCGAAACACGACACACAGAGTGTGGAGTGGAAAGAGAAAAAGGTCCCACCAGGCGTGTCAGAATCTGTTTACCATAAAGTCCAGACCGAGACGTTAGGACGCCTAACCTGAATTTGGGGGCATATGTTATTTAGACATATCCACCCACCTCTCCGAAAATACCAAGTTGATTTATGGCACCATATATCGAAGATTTTGATAGACGCGACCGGCGTAGCAGACTTTATCAGATTCCCCCTCATTTGTGAGGGTTTTTTTTATTGTGGGGACGCTCTTCCCTGTATGCGCAAGCCCCTGTAGTTAATTACGTTATCGCGTTGCGATAACCACTTTCTCATTCTCTGGAAGTTCACTTCGTGTCATTATATTTGTTTTATTTTGGTTGCCCGTGAATTGTATACGGAGACTAATTTATGTCGTCGCCCGTAGGGCGTGGATCAGTCCAAATCCATATACTTTAGATTTGGGTTTGAGTTTTGAACTTAGGTTATATATTCCTTTAGTTCAAAAATATTTTGTTTTATTTAAGGACCGTTAATCTAGTTTGAGATTAAAATCAACTTAAATATATGAGCATTTGGGCTCAATTTGTTTTTAACTAAGGATATATTAGTCTTGTTTGAGACTAAGATCAACTTAGCAACATTTTAAGGATCATTTTTATTTAAGATCCAACTACAGAGCATTTGGGCTCAGCTGCAAGAAAAATTCAGAGACTTAGCCAATTTGGGCTTGGTCTGCTCAGTATTTCCTTTTTTTTTTAAAAGTGATAAGCACTTATTTGGGTTCTATTTGTTCAGCCCTTTTCCTTTTGTGCAGGAGTGCTAAGCACTTTAGCCATTTTGATTGAATATGTATAGTGCTAAGCACTTTTGTATGGCGTCCAGGTAAGGAGCACGGGCAGCGTTGTGTCATTTATTTTGTTGGACGCCCACGTGTGTTTCACGTGAGGCGCTAAGCGCTGCCCAATCAGTACTAAGCACTCAGCCATTTAGGCTGCATATAAAGTGCTAAGCACGTTTATTTAGCGCTCACATGTATTTCATGTGAGATGATGGCTTTCTGTTTTGAGCGCCCATGTATTTTTCACGTGAGGCACTGAGTCCTTTGTTTGGGACGCCCACGTGGTAAGCACGTGACGCACTAAATTCCTTTGTTATAGGAATCTTTTGGGCGCTCACGTGTCTTTCACGTGAGGTGTTGTGTTTCTTTTCTTTTTTAGAGATTGAATCTCTGTTAATGGCATTTTGACCATTGATGATCACCAATATCTTTCTTTTGAAGATCTGGGATCAGGTTTTTTTTAAGAACTAAGTTCTTTTGTTTTTTCTTTTATAAGAACCACTTTTCTTTTAGAGTTAAACCCTATTTTTAGAGAAATTAAATTCATAGAACATAAATTCTTTTTCTTTTCTTTCTTTTTAAGCTAGTTCTTTTCTCCTTGGCTTTGCAAACTCAAATCAGAGGAAGAACAAAGTTCTTTATGAAGGGTTGTCACGCCCCGCTTTCCAGAGTACGCTAAAGTGGGCACGTGACATAGCCAACCATGCTACCTGTGGGTAGGAAGTATCCATCCACAGTCACATTACGGCTGTAGAGATATCAAGAACAATATAAAACTATCTAAAACATGTCCATAATCCAAGATAACATGAGTCAAGAATAATAAAATGCGGAAGCGAAAGATCCAATACAAAATAACTGGAATATTTGTCCCATAATGCGGGCTCACATCAGGAAATAAATGCAGGAAAGAAAACTAACTACTACAGAACTCACAGCTCAGCCTGCTGGCTGAAGTACTCCTGCTCGGACTGCAACAGCGGTATGGAATCTGGGCCATGCAAAACCCAGACGTCAGCGCGTCATGTCATCAAGTAATATAATATGAACAGTGTAGCAGGAAATGCAATATAAACATGAATAAAACCATAGTAAAAATAATATAAGTCAGAGCAGTGCGGGGTAGTGTGCTGTGGGTAAACTAAACTGTTCTATCAGGTTTTCTGTTCTAAAGTCTTTGAAATCAAATTGATGAATCATCGATGTAACTCAATAGTATCCCATGCATGCCCGGGACCACGGTCTACAGACTCTCGGGCTGAAACCGAGACGTGCCGCTAGGCACTAACAGGAAAGGAGTACAGACCAACGATGTCAGTAGCATCGTCACGAGGCGGGCCTAGCCTCTAAAACTGATCAGAACAAGTAGCGAACTGTTGAGTTACAAGTCAGGTTTCACCTTTGATTTCCCCATACCCCCAAGCTATATGTGTATGTCAAGTCAGGTATCCCGAAATCAAGAACTAATGCCAACACAAGATCAGGTAAACAGGTTTGTCTGGATAGACAACAGGAACGGTCCATGAGGACTAATGTCAGGTTTGTTTGCATTAGACATAAGATCAGGTAACGGGTCAGGTCATGGTACATCAGGTCTAGTCAAGCAGTATACGGTACCATGTCGGGTAAAGCAATATGTATGTATCAAGTTAGGTCAAGATGTAAAGAATATCATGGTGTGCTCATACTAAGTTACATAATCAAGCCTGGTCATCAACAACATGATCTAAGCAATGAATTAAGCAATAGGCAGATGCACTCAATTTTCAATACAGTTATCAGTTGTGTCACAGAGATGATTTCAACATTACAAGAATGCAGTAAGACAATTATAGCATTTAATCAAGTTAACAAGTTTAAGACTTCATGGATGCAATGATATATATCTATAAGTTCCATGGATGAAATCACAGTTTAAGCAGGTTAAATGTACACGAGTGTCCAAATGGAAACAAACTATAGAGATAAATGCCATAAGCTATGTCAATATTAAAAATGTGATTAAACAGGTAAATGTGGTTATTAGGTTCAATTGCAAACTGTAGGTTCCAGGTTTGAAAGATAAAATGATATGTAACAATATTGTACATGAAAATGAGAAATGATCGTACTAAAGTTAAATTTACAGGTTTAGGGTGTCATCAATAAGTATGTAAATATTATTTAGCATGTAGCAAGGGGTACTTGCCTCGACGGGTCGCGAATCGGGAAAACGGAACGTTAACCGTCGGCGGGGAAAACTCGCGACGGGCGCACGGTTCACGGAATGAACCCAAACGACGAACAATGAAGCCACACGGGTCGGGGTACCACGCTGGAACGTCGGGTCACGTCGTCGGCATCGTCGGATTCCGGCCAAGGAATGAACAGTAAATGATCAAGACATGTAAATAAGAAGAGAAAGGAAAAACAGAGAAGAAAGGAAGGAGGATCTGAGAAGAGGTGCTCACGATGATCCGTAGGACGGGTGGTGACAGTCGACCTCGTCGATGGAGCTCCGGCGGTCGGCCAACAGTGACCGCGCCAAACCTGCAGATCACCAAAATGAGCACAGAAAAGAAGGAGGGAAGAAGAAGAAAGGAGAAGGGAGGAGGAGAGAAGAAGAAGCTTACTGAGGGGATGTGCGAGGCCGGGGAGGCGGATCGAGAATGCCGGCGGCGATCCCACGAGGCGCAGGTGGTGTGCAGGCCTCGCGCAGGCGCTCGGGAAAGAGGGGAGAGGAGGAAGGAGGTGCGGTCGATCGGTCGAGGGCGAGGAGGCGACGAGGCCGGTGATGGTGGTGTCGGCGTTGGGGCTGCGGCGGCGAGGGGCACGGCGGCTAGGGTTCTCGCGACGTTGGGTTTGGGTTCTGCGTTTAAAAAAAAGAAAGGAGAAGGAATTATATAGGGGGGAGAGAGAGAGATAGAGACGGGGAGAGAGAGAGAGTTAGAGAGAGGAGAGAGATAGAGAGAGAGAAAAGAGATCGAGATGAGAGAGAGAGATACGGGGAGAGAGAATTTTGGACTTTAGTGGAGAGAAGAGAGGGAGAGAGAAGGAGAAAGGGAGAGAGATAGAGTCGGGGAGAGAGAAAGAGATACGGGGAGTGGGGCCCAGGGGAGTTATGAAGGTTTTTATTGGTTGAGATAGAAATTTGAAAGATTTAGAAATATATAAAAAATATATTATATGGTTAGAATAAAATTATTCGTCGGTTTAAAAATATTAGAAATTTGGGATTTTGGCGCAAAGTAAAACATTTTCAAAATGCGCCCGGGTTGAGTCCAAAAATTTGAAATTGAACTAAGAAAATTTTAGGCGGGATCCAAAATTTAAAATGAAGTGTTTTATGATCAAAAAGCATACCCCCAAGACGGACAAATGTACGTGCGTGTAGCCGTCCAAACTCGTCCGTTTCACCGAACGGGACGAGAACACGATGCCCGGTCGCTACAACAAGGTTAGGGGTGTCAAGCAGGCCATGATGAATATTTTTTATTTTATTTTAGATGCCTTAAATTGTTATATGCAAAAATGAATTGACAGGGTAAAATTGCAATAAGTAACAATCAAGCAAGATAAATGAAATAAATACCACACATCAACATATGATAACTGGAATTAGTAGAACTGGACTCGGTTGTTACAGTTAAACCCAACTACAAAATGAATTTCGTCCTCGAAATTCCAAGAACACAAGATAGGCGACAAACCACTATAAGAAAAGGTGAGGAAACTTCTGCCGGACTTCATCTTCCCGTTCCCAAGTGGACTCTCCATGCGAGCGATTTTCCCAAGAAACAAGCACAAGAGGGATCACCTTGTTCTTAAGAACCTTTTCCCTTCGATCCACGATTTCAATCGGTCGCTCCTCAAAAGTCAAGTCTTCTCGTACTGTTAGCTCTGAATGATCCAATACATGTGTTTCATCACGAACATACCTTCGTAGTTGAGATACGTGAAACACGTCGTGCACATTTGCCAAGGACTGCGGTAACGCCAAACGATACGCTACCTCACCAACACGTTCCAAGATCTTAAAGGGTCCAATGAATCGAGGACTAAGTTTTCCTCGACTCCCAAAACGAATCACCCCTCTAGTCGGTGATATCTTCAAGAATACCAAATCACCCACGGCGAACTCTAGAGGTCTTCTCGACGTATCTGCCCAACTCTTCTGTCTGTCTTGTGCTGCCTTCATATGATTTCTGATAGTGTTAACTTTCTCAACTGTCTGCACAACCAAATCCGGTCCCAACAATCTTCGTTCACAGACATCGTCCCAACAAACAGGTGAACGGCATTTACGACCATACAAAGCTTCAAATGGAGCCATCTGGATAGTTGCCTGAAAACTGTTGTTGTAATAAAACTCCACCAAATGCAGATGATCCTCCCAAGAACCCTTGAAGTCCAACATGCATGCTCTCAACATATCCTCAAGAGTTTGGATTGTTCTCTCCGACTGACCATCAGTTTGAGGATGATAAGCTGTGCTAAACTTCAATCGAGTCCCCAAACTTTCCTGTAGACTCCGCCAAAAGTGTGATAAAAACCGAGTGTCTTGATAGGACACGATGTTCACCGGTACTCCATGCAATCTTACAATCTCCTGCATGTACCGCTCCGCTAAAGTCTCTGTTGATTGACCAACCCGGAAAGGAATAAAGTGAGATGCCTTGGTCAATCGATCAACAATCACCCATACTGCATTGTTGCCTTTTGGACTCCGCGGTAAAGCCGTCACGAAATCCATGGTTATATGTTCCCACTTCCACTGAGGAATCAGAAGTGGTTGCAATAAACCAGCAACCCTTTGATGTTCAGCCTTAACTTGCTGACACACCAAGCACTTTTCCACAAAGCGAGCAATCTCCCGCTTCATGCCTTCCCACCAGAAATGCTGTCGAATATCTCGGTACATCTTTGTGCCTCCTGGATGTACAGAATAAGCTGAACTGTGTGCATCTTTCATAAGTTCTTCACGAGTATCCCCCTTTGGTACACACAAACGGCTACCATACCTCAACAAACCATCTTCATGGATCAATAAATCTGTTCGTAGTCCTGCTTCAACCTGCTCTCGAAACTTTTGCAGTCTAGGATCCTGCGATTGTGCTGCTTTAATATTCTCGATCAACGATGACTGTACATGCAGCTACATCAACTGTCCCGTAGAATGCGGTAGCACAACCTCCAAGTCAAATCTTCGAAAATCTTCAACGAGCTCCTTCTGCGTAGTTAACACCTGAATTGCTGGTAACCGACCAAGTGCATCCGGCACGACATTAACCTTCCCCGGATGGTACTTAAGGTCCAGATCGTAGTCAGCCATCAGCTCCAACCATCTACGTTGCCTCATATTAAGCTCCTTCTGAGTGAACACATACTTCAAGCTCTTATGATCAGTAAAAACTTCGACTCTTTCGGCCAAAAGGTAGTGTCTCCAAATCTTCAACGCGAAAATCACAGCCGCAAGCTCCAAGTCGTGCGTTGGGTAATTCTTCTCATGGGTCTTTAACTGTCTCGATGCGTACGCTACAACCTTCCTATGCTGCATCAAAACACATCCCAGTCCTTTCCCAGATGCGTCGCTGTAAATCACTAATCCCCCGGAATTGTCTGGCACGGTCAGAATAGGGACGGTTATCAACTTCTGCTTCAACGTCTCAAAAGCTAACGCACATTTATCCGTCCATACAAAAGGTACCTCCTTGCGCGTAAGCTTGGTCAACGGCTCCGCCAGACGAGCAAAGTTCTCCACAAATCTTCTGTAGTATTCGGCCAATCCAAGGAAACTTCTTATCTCAGCAACATTCTTTGGAATTGGCCAATCATGAACTGCTGCAATCTTTTCGGGATCGACGGCAATTCCATCGCCCGACATAACATGCCCCAAAAACATTACTTCCTCCAACCAAAACTCGCACTTACTCATCTTCGTAAATAACTTCTCTTGTCTCAACGTTTGCAGTGCGATCTTCAAATGCTCTTCAAAACTCTTCGAGTAAACCAGAATATCGTCAATGAACACCACAATAAACTGATCCAAGAACGCTGAAAAGATTCGGTTCATCAAGTCCATGAATACTGCCGGCGCATTCGTTACTCCGAAGAGCATCACTAAGTATTCGTAATGTCCATACCGTGTTCGAAATGCTGTCTTGCAAATATCTTCTGCTTTCACTCGAACCTGATGATATCCGGATCGCAAATCCAGCTTCGAGAATACCCTCGCGCCACTAAGTTGCTCAAAAAGTTCTCCAATGCGAGGGATAGGGTACTTGTTCTTAATAGTCACCCGGTTTAATTCTCGATAGTCGATGCACATCCTTCTTGTGCCATCCTTCTTCTTTACTAGAAGAACTGGAGCTCCCCAAGGCGAGTTACTGCTTCGAATCCAACCCTTCTCAAGCAATTCAGCAACCTGTTTCTTGACTTCTTCCAACTCTACTGGTGCCATAGGATAATACGCTTTGGATACTGGCGCTGCACCAGGAATAAGATCAATTGCAAACTCCACGTCTCGCTTCGGCGGTAATCCCGATATATCTTCAAACACGTCCATAAAATCGCGAACAACAGCCAGCTCTTCACTTTTATCCACTTCCATTGCTGCGAGAATATCATTTGTCGGCCTAGCCCTAAACTCGACTGGCCCGACAGAACTGCTTCCTCCAGTGAAGGTAAACTCGGGATGTCCGGGAATCTTGAAAATTACTTTCTTTGCCCTACAATCAATGTGAGCGTGGAAAGTGCCAAGAAAATCCATTCCCAAGACGACTTGATAGCTGTTCGTATCAATCACCAAGAAATCTGCAAAATGCCCCCGTCCGTACACAACAACTGTACAATCTTTACATTCCCTACTAGCTATGATTTTCCCATTCCCAGTGTGTATGTCCCAGAAACTAGTCAGGGTCGTGCAGGCAATCGAGTGTGTAGTTATAAACTTGGATGACATAAAACAATAGGATGCACCAGAATCGAATAACGCTAATGCGGAAAAACCATGAACGAGTAGAATACCTGAAACAACTTCTCCTGACACCTTAGCTTCTTCAGCTGTCAATATAAAAGGTCGAGCCTGATTAGGTCCTTGAGTCAGCTGTTTCTGTCCCTGGAACGGTCTCTGCGGAGGCTTCTGAAAATCATCCCTTGTACGAAGCTTCGATGGACATGAGTTAATAGTGTGATCTGCCGCTCCACAAACTAAACAGAGTCCTTGCATCCTGCGACACTCCCTTTGCAAATGTCCAGGTAAGTGGCAATAGCTACAGACCACGCGCTTCTTCTGATCAATGACAGTAGGCTTCTTCATCGGTGTTATGCCTCGACGGTCCACTGGAATACCTCTGCGACCATGAGCTCGGTTGGGTACAAATGCCGGCTTCCTTACCGCAACTGTTGTCTGCTGCAAACTCCCTTTCATCCCAGATAAACTCTGCTGCTCTCGGGCTGCCGCAAGTACTTGTGAGAAAGTGGTCAAACCCAGGGAGACAATCTGCCTCTGGATGTCCACATCCAAGCTGCGCATGAACCTCCGTGCCCTGTCTGCATCGTTGGCAACTAAAGGTCCAGCGAACCTACTGAGCCTTGTCCATTCTGCTGCATGCACATCCACTGGTGATCCATTCTGCTTTAGCCCGATGAATTTCTCTTCCATTTCCTCCCTGCAGTCCGCGGGAAGAACTTCTCCAGGAAACTCTTAGAAAAATCCGCCCACTTGATCGGCTTGGGCAAGCAGGTCTCCTCCATAAGCCACCATTCTCGGGCGTAGTCCACTAACTGAATGCGTACCATATTAACTCTTTTCTCATCTGGAATCTGTGCCGCAATAAGCAAGTTCTCTGTATCAACTAGCCACTGCTCTGCTGGCAACGGCTCCTCCAAACCAGTAAATGTAGACGGACCCAAATGCCTGAAGTCTGCCACGGTCCCTACTCGGTCGACTGGTTAAGCTTCAATCTTTTCTACGGACTGCTGAACGGTCCGCAAACCTTCCTGAAACGATTCCGCTTGCTGCTGGATCAGCTCGGTCTGTCTCTCTTGATTCTCCAGCATTCCTCTTATCACTCTAAGCATGGCGGCTTCGTCCACACGCGTTTGGTACGTCTTCAAATTCTTACCTACCATATTCCTGAAATCAAAACACCCAACATTAGCATGATGATAGATTCAAAATATAGATCAAGACTAGAACTCCAAGTTACTTAAATAGAGTACCGCATTGTAACTATGCCGCGGTATCATAGCCACAATTACATAACTCCACCCAAGTCTCCTAAGTCCTAGAGATAACAAGGAATCAGGTTTCGAGTCGATATGCAAAGGAAGTTTGCACATCGTAAAAGATATAATCAGGAAGAATGTGATTCAAGAATGGTAAAACGGCAAGGTGGCAAGACATGTTTCCTAAACACGGGTATTCTGATTCGTGTATTGGGTACAATACCCAACTACAAAAGAATCAACCCGACTAACATATGGCTCTGATACCAAAAGAACCATGTCACGCCCCGCTTCCTAGAGTACGCTAAAGTGGGCACATGACATAGCCAACCATGCTACCTGTGGGTAGGAAGTATCCATCTACAGTCACGTTACGGCTGTAGAGATATCAAGAACAATATAAAACTATCTAAAACATGTCCATAATCCAAGATAACATGAGTCAAGAATAATAAAATGCGGAAGCGAAAGATCCAATACAAAATAACTGGAATGTATGTCCCATAATGCGGGCTCACATCAGGAAATAAATGCAGGAAAGAAAACTAACTACTACAGAACTCACAGCTCAGCCTGCTGGCAGAAGTACTCCTGCTCGGACTGCAACGGCGGTACGGAATCTGGGCCATGCAAAACCCAGACGTCAGCGCGTCATGTCGTCAAGTAATATAATATGAACAGTGTAGCAGGCAATGCAATATAAACATGAATAAAACCAGAGTAACAATAATATAAGTCAGAGCAGTGCGGGGTAGTGTGTTGTGGGTAAACTAAACTGTTCTATCAGGTTTTCTGTTCTAAAGTCTTTGAAATCAAATTGATGAATCATCGATGTAACTCAATAGTATCCCTGCATGCCCGGGACCACAGTCTACAGACTCTCGGGCTGAAACCGAGACGTGCTGCTAGGCACTAACAGGAAAGGAGTATAGACCAACGATGTCAGCAGCATCGTCATGAGGCGGGCCTAGCCTCTAAAACTGATCAGAACAAGTAGCGAACTGTTGAGTTACAAGTCAGGTTTCACCTTTGATTTCCCCATACCCCCAAGCTATATGTGTATGTCAAGTCAGGTATCCCGAAATTAAGAACTAATGCCAACACAGGATCAGGTAAACAGGTTTGTCTGGATAGACAACAGGAATGGTCCATGAGGACTACATGTCAGGTTTGTTGGCACTAGACACAAGATCAGGTAACGGGTTAAGTAATGGTACATCTGGTCTAGTCAAGCAGTATACGGTACCATGTCGGGTAAAGCAATGTGTATGTATCAAGTCAGTTCAAGATGTAAACAATATCATGGTGTGCTCATACTAAGTTACATAATCAAGCATGGTTATCAACAATATGATCTAAGCAATGAATTAAGCAATAGGCAGATGCACTCAATTTTCAATACAGTTATCAGTTGTGTCACAGAGATGATTTCAACATTACAAGAATGCAGTAAGACAATTATAGCCATTTAATCAAGTTAACAAGTTTAAGACTTCATGGATGCAATGATATATATCTATAAGTTCCATGGATGAAATCACAGTTTAAGCAGGTTAAATGTACACGAGTGTCCAAATGGAACAAAACTATAGAGATATATGCCATAAGCTATGTCAATATTAAAAATGTGATTAAACAGGTAAATGTGGTTATTAGGTTCAATTGCAAACTGTAGGTTCCAGGTTTGAAAGATAAAATGATATGTAACAATATTGTGCATGAAAATGAGAAATGATCGTACTAAAGTTAAATTTACAGGTTTAGGGTGTCATCAATAAGTATGTAAATATTATTTAGCATGTAGCAAGGGGTACTTGCCTCGACGAGTCGCGAATCGGGAAAACAGAACGTTAACCGTCGGCGGGGAAAACTCGGGACGGGCGCACGGTTCACGGAATGAACCCAAACGACGAACAATGAAGCCACACGGGTCGGGTACCACGCTGGAACGTCGGGTCACATCGTCGGCATCGTCGGATTCCGGCCAAGGAATGAACAGTAAATGATGAAGACATGTAAATAAGAAGAGAAAGGAAAAACAGAGAAGAAAGGAAGGAGGATCTGAGAAGGGGTGCTCACGATGATCCGTGGGACGGGTGGTGACAGTCGACCTCGTCGATGGAACTCCGGCGGTCGGCCAACAGTGACCGCGCCAAACCTGCAGATCACCAAAATGAGCACAGAAAAGAAGGAAGGAAGAAGAAGAAAGGGGAATGGAGGAGGAGAGAAGAAGAAGCTTACTGAGGGGATGTGCGAGGCCGGGGAGGCGGATCGAGAACGCCAGCGGCGATCCCACGAGGCGCAGGCGGTGTGCAGGCCTCGCGCAGGCGCTCGGGAAAAGGGGAGAGAAGGAAGGAGGTGCGGTGGATCGGTCGAGGGCGAGGAGGCGACGAGGCCGGTGATGGTGGTGTCGGCGTTGGGGCTGCGGCGGCAAGGGACACGGCGACTAGGGTTCTCATGACGTTGGGTTTGGGTTCTGCGTTTAAAAAAAGAAAGGAGAAGGAATTATATAGGGGGGAGAGAGAGAGATAGAGACGGGGAGAGAGAGAGAGAGTTAGAGAGAGGAGAGAGATAGAGAGAGAGAAAAGAGATCGAGATGAGAGAGAGAGATACGGGGAGAGAGAATTTTGGACTTTAGTGGAGAGAAGAGAGGGAGAGAGAAGGAGAAAGGGAGAGAGATAGAGTCGGGGAGAGAGAAAGAGATACGGGGAGTGGGGCCCAGGGGAGTTATGAAGGTTTTTATTGGTTGAGATAGAAATTTGAAAGATTTAGAAATATATAAAAAATATATTATATGGTTAGAATAAAATTATTCGTCGGTTTAAAAATATTAGAAATTTGGGATTTTGGCGCAAAGTAAAACATTTTCAAAATGCGCCCGGGTTGAGTCCAAAAATTTGAAATTGAACTAAGAAAATTTTAGGCGGGATCCAAAATTTAAAATGAAGTGTTTTATGATCAAAAAACATACCCCCAAGACGGACAAATGTACGTGCGTGTAGCCGTCCAAACTCGTCCGTTTCACCGAACGGGACGAGAACACGATACCCGGTCGCTACAACAAGGTTAGGGGTGTCAAGCAGGCCATGATGAATATTTTTTATTTTATTTTAGATGCCTTAAATTGTTATATGCAAAAATGAATTGACAGGGTAAAATTGCAATAAGTAACAATCAAGCAAGATAAATGAAATAAATACCACACATCAACATATGATAACTGGAATTAGTAGAACTGGACTCGGTTGTTACAGTTAAACCCTTATTTCTATTTTTATTAGGCAAAGGATATATTCTGATCTCATTTTCTTTACCTAAGATTTGAAAGGAGGGAGCTCTTCTTCTTCTTTTGAGAATTAAATTCTCTATTTTTTTTTTTTGGAGAAACTTATAGGGTTAATCCTCTATATGAGACTTGAAGTCTCAGGTTCTTTATATAGTAGAGGCAAATTTGTTAATTAGTTTTAGAAAATCTCTCATTTGAGAGATACAAATTGATTTAATTAGTCTCGAAATTTGTTTGGGGGATTTTATCTACCGTTGGAATTTTGATCCAGTGATTTTTGTTTCACAGAATACGTTTTCTTGTTTTTAACAAAATTGGGGAAATATTCTCATATACAGAATTTTATTCTGTCAAGCGGTTTTAATCACCATTGGATTTTTAATCCAAGAGTGCTCGGTTTAATAGAGACGTGGAGAAGCAGGTGAGGAGGAACCATCGACCACCACTCCAAGAAGCTCACAACAACGAGAAACACAACAAGGAGAAGAAGGACTTGAAACTTGAGGTATAATCATCTAACATAGTAGTTAGAACTTCTAGTTAGTTTGTTAGTTAATGTTTAGGAAAGATCCTCATGGGTAGTGCATGTTACCTTGTAAAGAAAAATTCGATTTTTACCTATTCCGCCTCCTCGTTAACTACCGGGATGAGTAATATAGACTTACATAAGTCCGGGTACACGGTTCCCACTTCGCCGGGGGCTGGTCATGCAACAACAACCGTGGGGCTGTGGTCGACCCCAGCCCGGCCCATTTATCACATAAAAGATATCTGTCAACCCTTACCACAACATTAGTGTTTTGTTACAATGTCATTGGCCATGGTAATGGACTTTAAATATAATCAAAGACAACTAAGTTTGAGATTTGCATGTACGTATATCCATCCATGGTGCGAATTGCCAGCCTGCAAGGACAAGATGGATAAATCCCCCACTTTCACCAATCAGGGAGAAAATTTCTCTCAGTAATAACGAACTTTATCAATGGCTAGCAGTTTGTCTAGGGTTTTTTTTTGTTCACATAATACTCGAGGGAGGTTTTGAAGATGTGAATATAGATAAAGTTTGAGAAAAAACTAATAAACTTAGATGGTAATCTTTATCACACTTAAGACATAATGAATGGCGTAGCGACATGTCTTTGATGTTCATCCAATCATGAGACTATTTTGATTTAGAAACCCTGATCTGTTATTTGGATTCATGTCAGGCACTACGTAGAATCTATGAGCATATGATGTTCATATCAGTTTATAATGTTTAGGTGATTGAACCATGTGTATATTAGAGAAAACAACAATATTTTCTTATGTGCGTGTATCATCATCATCATAGTCATTTTCCTTCCAAATGAGGTCGGCTATGAAGCCAAGCACTAGTAAGTATCCGACAAAGTTTTACGACTGATTGTCTACCTGACATCAACTCTTTTCAAATAAGTGCCAATTCATGTTTTAGCTTACTATGACAAGAGATGAGCTCGATATTCTTATGTGCATGTAAGTTGAGTCTAAATAATCTGATAGTCAGAAGGGAGGAAGGACTTAGTGAAAGTATATTGTTCAATAGGAGCAAGTGGATGCGGAGGATTCGTGTGCTCGACCCGGCATGATTCTCATGTTGGTTCATGTAGCCTATCCTATATGCTTGGGATAAAAGCTCAGTTGTTTGTAGAAAGGATGAATGATTTTATACAGTTTCAAGACTTGGATTAGATTTTAAATAACACATCATTGCTAAACCTTCCATTCCATGGGATGCAGAGACCAATACGGTCTACTAAGAAATAGAATATAATTGCATGGAACCATTCTTTTTCCTTAAGGGAGTTATCTCTCATGTCCTTTTTCCCCCGTATTTGTTAATTGTTACCAACTTTACCCGTGCATTTACTTTAATGAATGAGTAGGCTGCAAATTTCCACCTACATTTTGCTTTACCAATGAGGAATTCAAGATCAAGACCATTCATTTCATTTGTTGGCAGGAATATTTGGATTCGACGGTTTTGCAAACGTAGCACTGGCACACTCTGATATCATACTTCAACAGTGTTATGCGCTTCGACTTTGCCAGAGCAACAACTGTACTAACAAACTTACTTGGTACTAGTTATATCGTATCAGTAATCGCTTCATACTTGGCAGACACTGTTGTGCATGGGCAGATACAAAGTTGTTCTGGAATCTGCTGGCATAGAATTCTTGGTACACTATCTTTCACCATGCGGCTCTTATTATTTCACATGTTTACATTAATTTTTTTGTTATTTATTATCACATTAAACATAACTTAAACAATCTTGAAGGCTATCCACATTTCTTAATTAATATTAGCTCACGACCATACAGTATGCTTACTCTTTAGAAGTTACTTCCATTTGCACCAGAACACCGAAGTTCTGATGAGGGTTGATAAATATATTTTTATATTCTAACATGCCTCCAAAAGTTAAGTGCCCTATTATAGGCTGGAACCCATGTTTTGCACAACATTATTTTTTAAATTTTCTTTTAAAATGCACATCGGGATGGTTTTTGTCACGTCCCGCTTCTCAAAATACGGAATACAAGGGTTGATAAGACCGGCCATACTCCTACGGTCAAGAAAATATCCTGCCGTAGTCACATTTCGGCTTCTAGCATTACGTGGCAATCAGTAATCATAGCACACGTAATGAGAAATACAGTCACCAATTCTATCAAACAGATATAAAACTAACCAGATAGAGTCAAGAGAATGATAGCACTAACGTCGCTGATCTAGATATCTGCAATATTCTCGAAGTAAAAAAGGTCCTAATTCGAGCTAAGTCCACCTCTCACTCTGAGTATACATGCTCAGGTCATCAAAGCGACACAACAGCAATATATATAAATATGTAATATGTGCAATAATGATAAACATGAAGCAGTAACATAGAATAATGACGTAAGTATGAAATAACCGATACAGGTCAACTGTAAAGCATATGTATCGAATCAGTAATCAATGCAATATCCATGCCACTAAACCAATCAGTGTCTAAGTTTCAATATCCAAGTCACTAAACTTATCGTCAGTCCAAGTGTGAGCGTCAACCACCGCAGAAGTATCCCCAAGCCAAGGGTAAGCCCCAGGGGAAAGGGAGTACAGATCCGAATCACTATTAGTAAGAATTAGAAACACTATCGGTATAAATCGCGAAATCACTAAATATGCCGGCAGTAGGACTCCTGAGATTCCGTTGATCGAACTCACACTCAAACTACCCCATACCCCGCGGTCTACATCAAACACCAACCATGAATTCAAATACTAGTCGCTCCATAACAAGTCTACGTGAGAACTGGAGACAGAGTCTCCATCAAGCATGTCTCGACTGATATCCAAGATAAATGGACAGTGCTCGATGTCTTACCTATGACACTAATATAAGTGCTTCCATACCCGTCCCATACCAGTTATAGTCACACTTATATATGTCACATAGGTGTCGACAATGCAATAACTAATTGGCTACGCTGATTGTGTACAAGTACGTATCACTTCTATTATTCAATAACGCTTTTAGACTAACGTACTTGCCACAATCCAATCACTAACATTTATCACTTGGTAATATAACACGGTTACTAGGATATCGATGCAAATGAACACTATTTACATGGGTATAACAGTCATGCAACATGATAGGGATACAGTATATGCACCACTAAATACATATGAGCAGCCGGTGTCGGTTGAATTAGAAAAATCACATAAAATCACACGTGCATAATTTGGCGAAACGGTATAAAAAGCATATGAAATATACTTGTTTATCTAAGCATTAAAATTAGTTCCAAGTCAAACGGGTTTCAGGATTTAAAGTTATAGTCATTCCATTTAAAGTGTTTACTGCTGGATATCCAATTTCTGAACTGGAAGTCCGTTTCGCAACACATTTTACTTCATGTTGGGAGCATAATTAGGCGACACTAATGTTTAACTAATTGTAGGGATATGAGTTAACTTTATAGCACAGGAGATGGATCAACAGTAGTCATATTGTCTTAGGAGTTATGATCGTATTACCGATGAAGGGTGCAAGCTGAAATAATAGAAATCTGACGTACATGTCATCCGTTTAAATTATGATTTAAATATCAAATGATACTGGAATTTAGTGAAAATGGTATCAGTGAAAAGATAAAAAAAATTCTACGCAGCGGTAATTGGCTCCGCACACTATCACAATTAAAAATTAAGATTTCAGGTGTATAAATGCATGTCAAGGGGTAAGTTCCTGAACTGGATTGCGGTCCAAGGTCAGGTAAGTTCTTTGTTTTCGATGTACAGAGGATTCATCTAACAGTAAACCTACATGTCGTATTAAGGATTATGTAGTACCCTTCGCAACGAGCCTAGGCACGCTACGATTGGATTTTTCTGGGATTAATTATGAATTTAACGGTGTCAAGTATTCTGTTAAACGCAAGTTTCGGTATTGAAGTTAGGGCGTCACTTTATGTGTGAAAACGATATCGATTTTCCACCAAATTTCTACATAGTGTTTTTTAATAATATCAGGGTCTAAATATCATGATTTTTGCCATATTTAATTTAGTTATCGTTTATAATTCACATCAAACACTTAGGATAGCATCCGACAGACGATCAAAACACTATTTTTCTTTAACCGATTAAATTTAAATATTATCCATATAGCCTCTGCTTAATACTGACACAGTAATAAGCCCTAATCAAGCTCCAATCAGTAAAACAGAACTATGGTTCTCTATGCAATTTCAAACGTAGTTACGATCTAAATATAGTTATATATATATAGTTATTATAAAATTGCTTTTGCTCACGCTTAAAAATAGCATGATAAACAAGTGAGGGATTTCACTTGCCTCGGTCGCTGACATGGAAGCGACAAACGTGCAGACTATTCGTCTCAACACATGAGACGGCTACGAACATTGTGAAATCGGGCATGATGCGACGCGAGGCTCGAGCGTGATACAGACTGCGACGGACATGAGCAGTGTTGCGACGGCGACTACGTTAACGACCATGACGGCTACAGAGACTGAGACCATGGTTTAGATTTTGATGTCAGCAGCCGCAATAGCTGGGATCGCGATAAATTGTCACGACCCGTAGGGTACGGAACGTGACTGGCACTTAAGTTTACGAAACGTCTCAAGACGTCCGTAAAATAAGTAAGCCAAAGCGTAGAAACCAAAACCAAATAAGCAAAAGAGTGAAGGAAAATCAATCAATTGAAAGCGAGTTTATCAAATAAGTCATATCAAACCTTTTTTAAAAACAATATCAATTTTTCCGAAAATTTCGGCAGAGTCTCCTATGTAAATACTGGCCCCCAAAATGGGTACAACAAGAATATATATAAATGCAACAAATAAGGCATCCCCAAGCGGGAGCTAGCTCTTCGCCACAAGGCGGTCACAAATCCCACGCAATATAAAACAACAACATGCAAAATGATCATAAAGAAGCATAAGAAAAACCGCATGTCGACTCAAGTGAGCTCGACCCCAAAATACAGCATAAAAAGTTCACAAATCTCGCAGTCTCATCTCTAGGTCAATATACAACAATACTGGTAGATACAGTAGACGGAGTACTCTAAATACAAAGAATATACAAGGTGGTACAAAAAAAATAATAATACAACCCACCTACGAGCAAAAGCCTCAAGTCCTGGCAAAAGAGGCAAAGAAGCGGTGCGCCCGCCGCTACTGTGCTGACGGAACGGACCTGCAAGAGACTGTGGCACAACGGGGGTGAGTTGCCAACTCGTGAGTAATAAATAACATCTATAGAGGCTATCGCAAGTATACACACAAGCATCCTAGCATCTATAATACAGGTATGGCAGGATATAATAGCAGGTATGTATGCAATATGAATATACTAGCAGGTATGTATGCAATATGAATATACTAGCAGGTATGTATGCAATATGAATATACTCATGATCTGCATGTGTAAATATAAGAAATCGTCTTTTTCCTTTAGGCATCTCTTTTGAAATATCAGCATAATACCAATAGAATCAACAAGAATCCGTGTCCAGCAACGACACCTCAAAACTGTCTCAAATCTCATATATCCATATCGTAGTATCTCTGGCCTCAGTCGTCCGGATGACCCATCTCAAATAGCAATATCTCATCATCTCGCGGCCACGGTCGGTATCCTCTAGATATCCGCCGTGCCAAAACAGTCACCGGTACGTAATCCATCCCCTGCCAGGCTCAACGTCAACAACACGATCCTCTTGCCCCGGGGTACCTTACCGGGCCCACCATGTACCCGTGACGGTTCCTCCACTCCTCGACACGGATCTCGAAAACCACAGCAAACTCATGGTGGACGACACTTTACATCACTAGAAAACCGCAACTTTTTATATTTTAAAAGATCATAAGTTGTAAATTTTGCGGCTTTCCCCGAAATCCAGAAATATCATAAATCTCAATAAATCATCATAAGTGCATATGTCAATGATAATGAATGCATATGGTATCAATAACCAAGTTGCAATGTATGATTAATAAACTAGGCATGAACAATTGATGTAATGGTATACATGCACATGAATAGCAATTCTACAATGTTATTTTAAGGATTTATTGCAATAGTACAGGTTTAAGTATCAAATATGGTGACAACATTCTAGATTATAAGTTATCCAGTGTCGTGGCATGGCAATTACCAGGGCGTGTGTGTTCGCATGAATAGTGCTCGTGTTGCATATAAAAACCCTGGCAATGGTGCAGGTGTCCTATAGAATGGGTTCGCATAAGTCTGACAATATAAAGCATGGATGTAGCAAGATGTTACGCAAGCATTTACTCCTAATTACTAATATCGCTAGAAATCTTTAAACTACTTAAACTATCGGGCGACTTGCGCCATCCGAACGATAGTCCCCCGTAGATGTTACATCTACTCACCGGAATACCCAGCTAGCTACGTCCAATCACCGCTTTCCCTTTTCGTGCCGCGTTCGACGTCTCCGCGACCGAACCTGGAATTTACATCAATAAAAAACATAAGGTTACATATCATGAAAAGACGCAAATCCCGAACGAGAATATCTACGTTCACAAGCTAGGCACAACGTGCACAACGTGCACAATGTGCGCGGAACACACACGAAAGCCGCAAAAACTAACTAGAATCGCCGATTTGGTCGCCCGGCAAAGCTAAAACCCGAACACTCAAAAATCCGCACTCACACATCCTAAATGTCATAGGATATGCTAAAAATATAATCAAGTTATCACAATTAATTCATCACATAAATTTATATAAAAACTAGTAAGCATAAACATTCCAAAAATCGGCGCAACATCGCCGTTTTGCGACAAAAAGGACTACAATCTAGCATAACATCCAACCGCAAAACTAGTTAACCACAATCACTTTGATTAAAACACATTACAAAGCTTCAAATCCTATGTTTCCATAAACAACATTTTCTTGATTTTTTTAAACTTAACAAAATCCAACCCAAATCATACATGATACACTAAATTAACTCTAATTTAAAGTCCAAAAGGCAAGTTAACCACTTAGATTAGGCTAACAAAATAACTAGATAACAAAATAGATTTAATTAACCTACTAATGATTTCTAAAACCCTAGTTTAATTTCAAACCATGAACTAGAAAAAAAACTAGATTAGAATTTAGCTATAATTTTAACACTAACACAACTTTCAAGTTCTAATTAGCACACTTTAACTACAAATTAGCCAAGGATTGAAATTATACCTCAAACTAGAGATCTAGCAAGAACAAAATACCTCCAAAGATGGCTTCATAGCACCATGACCCAAGCAAGAAAGGCTAAGGAGAAAGGGATGAAGGATGGGGGTTAATTTGTGAGGTTTAAATTGGAATTTTGGAGCAATTTTGATGAAATTTTGAAAGAAATGAAACGAAAAAATGTGAAGGGGGAGGGCTGCTGCATTTCGGCCAGAGGAGGGAGGGAAATTGGTGTGGGTGGTGATGGAAAAGTCAAGGTCAAACCATACCAATCAACCAAAGACCCATACCCACTTTAATAAATCAAACCCCTTTAAAAACAGCTCATTTCAACACATGAATAAAAGTCAAAAGAGGCAAGGAAATTTCCTTGTGCTACTAATGGTAGGGCCGGCCTAGGGGTGAGGAAAGAGTGAGAGGGGTTTTACAAAAAAATTCTATGCAAAAAGACCCCCTACAAGTCCAAAATTGCAAGTTTTAGCTTAAACTCAATAAATTTCATTTTCCATAATAAAAATTAGTTAAAACTTGAAATAAAATACTAAAAAATTATATTACAACTAGATTTTAATTAAGATGATTTTAAAGATTAAAATTAGCCCATTTAAATTTGTATTTATCGCTAATTTAATGTATTTTTTTACCGGCTTAAAATAATATTAAAAAATTGAAAAATAGGGGAAAAATTTTAAATGACCACAAATTAATAAGTAACTCATTAGCTACTAAAAACTAGCAATTACCTATCCAAATTAGGTATAATTAGTCCTAAACTGCAAAATAACAAAAAAGACGGTTTACGGAAAAATACCGAATTTTCACCGATTTTCAGGAAAACACCAAAACGACCTTTCAAGGCGTTACATAAATGTATGTGTTTGATGAAATGTCGGGCCTCGATTTGTCTTGGAACTTGGGCTCAGCTGTGGTACGACGCGACACTACTAGGCACGGGGGCAGTGGCGAGGCAATGGTGGTCCAGGGGTATCCATCGACGAGACTGGCGATTGGGTTTAAGGTTGGTGGTGATAGCGGCAAGGGCTCGGGTTATGGGTTTAGAGAAGCTCGGTGGAGTTGGGTTGATAGGAAGAAGAGGGGAAGCTCGGTTAGTTTGTGGAGAGAATGCGAGGAAGGTGGCTCCGATGGTCTGGGGTGCAGAAGGGAGGTCAGCAGCATGGTGAACGGAGACAAGGAGGTAGAGGTGGCTGCAGTGTGGAAGTAGGGAGGATGTTTGGGTTGAAAGGGAGTAGAGAAGCGGTGAGGGAGAGTGATGAGCTAAGTTGAAGGCTATAGGGGTGAGACGGCATCGGCAGCGAGGTTGGCGGCAGCGATGGACGATCACTGGCAAGGAAGGGGTTCATGGTGGTGATGGCTTGCAGTGGGGGGTACTCAGTTGAGGTGTAAGGAGAAGAGGAGATGTTGGTGGCGATGGAGATCTGGGATGCCTACGGCGGTGGTGATGGTGTTGTGGTGATCGGAGGAAGAGGGATTGCGGTTGAGTGGAAGAGCCCGGTGGATGGAAGCAATGAAGGTGAGGGCTCGAAGTTGTGAGGGGAGGAAGAATGGGAAGGTTCTTGGGGTTGTGGCGACGGTGGTGGCTGAGGAGTGGAGCTCAACGAGGTTAGCGGAAGAGGGTGGTCACGGAAGTTCAAGGCAGTAGGCTATAGTGTTGTGGGGTTAGGTTGCGGGCTTGCTCGACGGAGGTAGTTGTGGAGGAAGCTCGGGTGCATGGAAGTGGGAGCTCATGGAGGCGTGGGGGAAAGGAGGTGGTGCTCTTAGAGATAGAGGGGCTAAGGCAGAGATCTTGCAAAAGTCGTTAGGGGCTTCGTCGGTGAGAAGCGGTTCGTGTGGGAGGTGGTTGCGAGACAAGGGGAGACGATGGGATTCTAAAGGAGAGAGAAAAGAAGAGGAAGAGAGAGGAAGGGGAGCTCGACATAGGGGGGCGTTGGGACGAGGACGAGGTCGCGAGGAAGAGCGGGTTGAGTGGAGGAAGTTGCGAGGGAGAAGGAGGAGGTTGCGAGGGTGTGGAGGAAGACGCGGGTGCGATGGAGTTCGAAGAAAAGAAGGAGAAGAAGAAAAGAAGAGGAAAAGGGTGGGTTCGGGTCGGGTAGGGTCTGTTCGGGTCTCGTAGGTGTGGGGTTCATGGGCCATGCTATGGAGAAAAGAAATTAAAAGAGAGAGAGAGAGAAGGAATGAGCCGGGTTGGGTTGAGTTGAGGTTTGGATTAGGGTAAAAGAATTAGGGTTTTAAGTTTAAAACTAAGAATAATCGGTTAGGGTAAAATAGAGAAAATAATTAGGAGATTAATAGAAAAAATATAGGAAATAAAATGAAAATTATTGGGAAAAGGAAAATGAATTTTTTTATAGAAGAATTTTGGGGAAAACATTTATTCATAAATACGGAAAATATTTACAATGGAAATGGGTATTACATTATACCCCACTTATATAAAATTTTGTTCTTGAAATTAAAATAAACGTTAAGCTATAAAATGCACTGCGAAAAGTAACAAAATCAAATACTATTATAAAGTGATTTACGCAAAAGCAATTAGATAAAAATCAAATATTTATATATATATAAGAAATAGAGCAGTTAAAAAGAACAGTCATAAGTAAGCACAAAGTATGACCATTAATAGTAATGAACTATATATATAATACAAAGAAGAATAGAATGACAACAAATAATTATGGTGAAAGATTGGCTGATAAGTCTTAAGCTCCGAAACTACTTTAGTAAAATCACAAATCATGCAGTTATAAAATAGTTTAAGAATATTCATACGGAAAAATACAAGAGAAAATAAAACAAAATAGTATATGCGATATAAGTTTGCACTATTGAAAATGTGAAGATTAGTAGAGCATTTAAAATAAGTAAAACAAAAATATATGCGATATAAGTGAGAACACTGCTGCAAATAGATTTTGGGGAGATTTGCGGTTATTTACGCATCATTTTGCATTATACTAAATAATAGCACAAAATTTTAAAATTTTTTTTGATAATGAAAGTGAGAAAGTGAAAAATACATATGAAAGATAGGAGGGGATTCAAGAAAAGCAAGAAAACCAGATGTTTTATAACGAAGCTAGTAATATATAGTCATGAGCTGTTGTCCCAAAGGTTAGTAAGATGAAAGAAATCACTAATCCGAGAATATAAATAAGTCTGAAAAATAGTCCATATTCTTGAGTTCAAACATCTGAACGTTGATATCCTACTATGCGTACTTGCACACATCTTGAAACTTGGGAGAATAGAGGATACCTTGAAATGTTCTTGTCTAAAAGCCTTGGTCTGAAAAAAAATGGTGAAGAAAAATGAACACTGGTTTTGTAATTACTTAAGGCAGTATAAAAAAATATAGAGAGGGTGCCTTATCACCCAACTGGTTTGGGAGCCACTGTTAAGCCTTAGGTGTTGCAAAACTAGGATATTGCTAATCATGCCTTAATGAGTGAGCACATTTAGTAATCTGTCGGTTAGTACCTAAGAAGTATTAACGGTCGCATGAAGAATATGTGAGCAATTCCATCTGAAAATATTCACCGACTAAAAAATACTAAGAAAGATGGACAAGAGTGTGATAGCATGAATTGAATTCTCTAAGTGTAGGGATATCTTTTACATACACGTAGGGGTATATGATTGATATTTGGAAGAAAGATAGGGAGGAAAACTAAAGGCGGTGTTTTATTGAGTGGTGAAGTGATTTCTGATATTTTTTCATGACTATTAAGATAAGGCTCATGGCTACTAAACAGCTAGTGTAGTTTGAAACTCTTATTTTCAAGTACTTTTTTTATATGTTCTTTATCTTTGTATGTAATTTTCATTTTCTTTCTTTTATTATGGGATTTTGTGGGTGTAATCCGCTGAAAACCCTCGGGAGACAACACTCCTCATACTAGGGACACCTACAGGTTTAAAGGCTTGTTGCACATGCTCAGTGCAATCGTGTTGCTTATGAAAGTGTGCAAGGTTTTTCTTTTTCTTTTTTTCTTTTTGTTTGTTCTTCTTCTTCTTCTCTTTAATAACTAGTTTTCTCGGGACGATCAAAATTAAAATTGGGGGTGTTTGATTAGTCTAAAATATTGCACATTTGAATGAATATTTTCCCTATTATTGTTAAGTACTAAAAGGTGTTTATTGTAATTATAGAATAGATGAGAGTTTATTTGTAAAAAGTTTATTATCATATGTTTCTATATTATAATTAACATAATGAGAGAAAATACATGCATATAATATTTATATGAAATATTGTAATTAAAATATACTTATCATATCAAATATTTCTAATCAATATTCTTAACATATAATATCATATAAAATGGTTAAGATAATATCTCAAAAATACCAAATACTACTAACACTTTGATTTGAGATATTGTGCAGATATTAGATCTAGTCTGGAATCCAAGAAATCCAGGATAAATCAAGATGTCAGAATCAAATAAGCCAAAATATTAAAGCAAATCGTAAGATTTAGCAACGGCAGATATTCAGAGCATTATTTTTAGAATCTAGATATCAAGAGGATTTCTAAATATCAATACAAAATAACATAAAAATCCCAAAATCCCATAACACTAAACCGCGGTGGAACCGCGGCAAAACAAGCCAATATGCGGCGGAACCGCGGCGGATCTAGGGCCGTAGGATATGAGATTTTGGTGGTTTGATAATATTTGCATATATTATTATGTGGAATATAGGGTTTCTAGTTTCTGTGATTATATAAGGGACCGAGAGCTTCACATTGAAGATCATCACCGAAGAGATCAAGAGGTCTAAAGCAATCCACGCATCCGAGTGATCATCAGCTAGTCATCTACTTCCAATAAGATAGAGATCTAAGAGCAACCAGGGTTCTTGTACTCTACTTTAAAAAGTTGTATGTAATAGTTGATTAATAAAGATAGTGTTTTTATCGTACTTTTTGCAATTAGTTTTCGCACTTACTTTTTGCACTTACTTTCGGCATCTTAATCATGTTTTTATTCTTCAACATTTTTTCTAAATCTCAAATCATGAACGAGTGATTCCTAACTTACTAGGGTTCGTAGGATAGGGTAGAATAATGGATGATAAAATCTTTTAACCTCTTTTATACATTTTAAAGTCTATAAACTTTAGCAAAATAAATGTTAACATTTTTATTGGGCGCGCTACCAATTTATTGCTAGTCACGACCGTGATTTGAGATTGGTTTAACACTTGTTTTGTTAAGGGCTGGACATGAATAGAGATCAATGCAAGGACAAGGGTTAGTTGTGGGGAAACCCTAGTTTCTTCCAAAATAACCCTAATCTATATTCATCACTATCGATCTAGTTTTAAACTATTAAAAAATAAAATGAGTCATTTTTAATTATTCATCCATTACTACTAAGTCCTATGAACCCTACAAGACTTTTCTTTATAAAATCTTATATCCGTAACGACAAACAATCACCCTTCCTTAATCAACTCGTCCAAAGCAAGAAAAGAGTTCACGTTTCCCTACGGATGACCCATACCTATCGCGGCTAGCTGCTAGCGATACCGTCCTTATTGCAGTTATTTACAACACTTTTCAGCACAGATCAATCAACGGGCCCGCTTGAGTTCTTGCTCAGCCTGTTGAAGACTGAGACTCCGGGGTCTGACGGCTTGCTAATGGGAGCCGTCGTGGTTGCAAGCCGATCAAAGACCAGCCTTCTAGGAGCTTCTTCTTGCGGCGTTGACACACCGAAACTCACAGGTGGGAGTATGGTCTCAAAGAACAATCTTGAAGTGGCTTGGGTGACCTGCCCCACCGGCTTTGAGAAAATAGAGGCCGCGTTGGGCCCATAGGTCACTCCTCCAGTTAGGGTAGAGCGGGAGTTGCTGTTGCATGCAGTGCATCGAGAAGCCATTTATTTTCTACACAGGAGAAAGACACCAAATTTTAGTACCTCGAATCCAAGGATAACCATAGCGAACTGTGATTTTGTTCGCGAAACACGACACACAGAGTATGGAGTGGAAAGAGAAAAAGGTCCCACCAGGTGTGTCAGAATCTGTTTACCACAAAGTCCGGACCGAGACGTTAGGACGCCTAACCTGAATTTGGGGGCATATGTTATTTAGACATATCCACCCACCTCTCCGAAAATACCAAGTTGATTTATGGCACCATATATCGAAGATTTTGATAGACGCAACCGTCATTGCAGACTTTATCAGATTCCCCCTCATTTATGAGGGTTTTTTTGATTGTGGGGACGCTCTTCCCTGTATGCGCAAGCCCCTGCAGTTAATTGCGTTATCACATTGCGATAACCACTTTCTCATTCTCTGGAAGTTCACTTCGTGTCGTATTATATTTGTTTTATTTTGGTTGCCCATGAATTGTATACGGAGACTAATTTATGTCGTCTCCCGTAGGGTGTGGATCAGTCCAAATCCATATACTTTAGATTTGGGTTTGAGTTTTGAACTTAGGTTATATATTCCTTTAGTTCAAAAATATTTTGTTTTATTTAAGGACCGTTAATCTAGTTTGAGATTAAAATCAACTTAAATATATGAGCATTTGGGCTCAATTTGTTTTTAACTAAGGATATATTAGTCTTGTTTGAGACTAAGATCAACTTAGCAACATTTTAAGGATCATTTTTATTTAAGATCCAACAACAGAGCATTTGGGCTCAGCTGCAAGAAAACTTCAGAGACTTAGCCAATTTGGGCTTGGTCTGCTCAGTCTTTCTTTTTTTTTTTGTTCAAAAGTGATAAGCACTTATTTGGGTTCTATTTGTTCAGCCCTTTTCCTTTTGTGCAGGAGTGGTAAGCACTTTAGCCATTTTGATTGAATATGTATAGTGTTAAGGACTTTTGTATGGCGTCCAGGTAAGGAGCACGGGCAGCGTTGTCTCATTTATTTTGTTGGGCGCCCACGTGTGTTTCACGTGAGGCGCTAAGCGCTGCCCAATCAGTACTAAGCACTCAGCCGTTTAGGCTGCATATAAAGTGCTTAGCACTTTTATTTAGCGCTCACATGTATTTCATGTGGGACGCTGGCTTTCTGTTTTGAGCGCCCATGTATTTTTCACGTGAGGCACTGAGTCCTTTGTTGGGGACGCCCACATGGTAAGCACGTGACGCACTAAATTCCTTTGTTTTAGGAATCTTTTGGGCGCTCACATGTTTTTCACGTGAGGTGTTGAGTTTCTTTTCTTTTTTAGAGATTGAATCTCTGTTAATGGCATTTTGACCATTGATGATCACCAATATCTTTCTTTTGAAGATCTGGGATCAGGTTTTTTTAAGAACTAAGTTCTTTTGTTTTTTCTTTTATAAGAACCACGTTTCTTTTAGAGTTAAACCCTATTTTTAGAGAAATTAAATTCATAGAACATAAATTCTTTTTCTTTTCTTTCTTTTTAAGCTAGTTCTTTTCCCCTAGGCTTTGCAAATCTCAAATCAGAGGAAGAACTAAGTTCTTTATGAAGGGTTAAACCCTTATTTCTATTTTTATTAGGCAAAGGAGATATTCTGATCTCTTTTTCTTTACCTAAGATTTGAAAGGAGGGAGCTCTTCTTCTTCTTTTGAGAATTAAATTCTCTATTTTTTTTTTGGAGAAACTTATGGGGTCAATCCTCTATATAAGACTTGAAGTCTCAGGTTCTTTATATAGTAGAGGCAAATTTGTTAATTAGTTTTAGAAAATCTCTGATTTGAGAGATACAAATTTATTTAATTAGTCTCGAAATTTGTTTGGGGGATTTTATCTACCGTTGGATTTTTGATCCAGTGATTTTTGTTTCACAGAATACGTTTTCTTGTTTTTAACAAAATTGGGGAAATATTCTCATATACAGAATTTTATTCTGTCAAGCGGTTTTAATCACCATTGGATTTTTAATCCAAGAGTGCTCGGTTTAACAGAGCACAAATTTTTTATTTGGAAAGATTGGGGAAATATATTCTCAAAATAGAATTTAATTCTATCATTGGATTTTTTATCCAACCGAGTAATCTTTCTCACTTAGAAATATTAAGAATATATTTTCTCCTAATAGAATTTAATTCTATCATTTGATGATTATTATCACCATTAGATTTTTAATCCAACGGCTCTGTTTAACAGAGAATATCCCAAATTTTAGGGAAATATCCCCCATATAGAATTTAATTCTACATGCTTTTAATTTGGGCGCTGATGCTCACGTGTTGTGCACGTGGACACCACTTAAGAATTTAATTCTTATGCATGATAAGCGCTCCTGTGCTTTGCACATTAGCGTCCACGTGAACTTCACGTACGGCGCCACCATAGGATTTAATCTGAAGAGATTGGCGCTGGTACCGGTGCTCTCGTGTGGAGCACGTGAGACGCCGCCTCATTGGAATTTAACAGAGCTTAGCTCTTTTTATTATGTTTAATTATTAGAGGAATATAGCCTAAACATATACCCACCCTCTTAACAAAATAAAATACCTCTTTTTAAAATAAATACCATCATTTTATATTAAATCTAAATTCTTGTTTTTAAGAAATAAAATACTTATCATAACACTTAAATACCATAATCTTATAATAAAATCTCATTTCATATTAAAACAATTTAAATATCATTTTTATGATATCACACATTTTCTTCATTTTTCCTAAAATAATTACATTTTTGCGGATATCAATCCGATACCAAAATTTATATGTGATATCATTTTTGTAAACTCATTATATTTATATTTTTATTATAAATTACTATTTTTAATTTTCCAAAATGTTACAATATCCCCTTCTTAAAGAAATGAGGTTCCCGAATTTAAATTTAACTCCAATCTTAAAACATTTTTCTCAATCAAATTAAATCAAATCAAATCGTCAGGGTCCAAATTCTAAAAACATATAGTCCGCTCCAATTAACAGAACTCCGATATCCCACACGAGCTATGACGTATACTGACGCGACTCGTGCGTATGAGAACTCGAAAATATAAAACTCCCATAACTGTAACTCTAGCAGATGCTATGAGAATTACACCAGTTATGATGCAAAATACCAAATGCAAAATCAACTGTGTACTTCGAGTACACAATCATTCCATAGCCGTAGTGCAATATCTATAGCACACGACCAGCGAAAATATATAATCAAAGCTATAATATACCTCATTAAGTGCAATGCACGAAAATGAAATCAACCCTAACGGGTTTGCAGGAAAACCAAATCACATGCCACGGGTGTGCATGAAAACAAAAACAGTGCCAAATGTAATAGGTGTGCACGACAACAAAATCCACTGCATCGAATGTGCATAGAACCAATATCAAGTGCATCTAGAGTGCACGAAATCAACATCAGGTGTCGAGGTGCACAAAATCAATCAGGTGCATCGGGATGCACAAAATCAACATCAAGTGTATCAGGGTGCACCAAATCATCAAGACGTGCAACTAGTGTGCAAAAAATCAACATCAAGTACATCTAGAGTGTATAAAAATCTCAATCAAGTGCAACTGAAGTGCACGAAAATACCAATCTAGTGCATCTTGTGTGCACAAAACGCCAATCAAATGCAGCTATTGTGCATGGAAATCTCAAACAAGTGCACCTTGTGTGCACAAATCATATGTGTGATCCTCAAATCCTCAAAACACATAAGTCAAGATAACCGACGTCGAGTTATCATTTCTTCAACGTCAAAACGCGATATTCGGATCATCAAAAACGCAAATAAAAAACAAATGATATTGAAGTACGCCTTCTTCAATATCGAAAGATGTCTATGCACCCGGAACTCGCAGAGCTAGGATTCCCACTTGCCTTCTACCCACGGTCTAGCGTTCTCTTTCTTCGAATTCTTTTTCTCTATGTGGATCACTAAAACCACGGCCTCTCTATACAATCATCTGGTGATGAGTAGTGACGCAACCAGTCCTACGCTGACACCCCTCAGGACACTCCCTTGCCAATTAGCCTGGTCTCTCGCAATGTAGCACGTCGACCACAGCAATCTCTAACTTCTGAGTATTCGTCATACAACTGACCCTGGGTCCAATCTCAATCACTATAGAACCCTGAAAAGAACCCGTCATGGCTCCTGTTGACCTCATCTATCTGTTGGAGATAGTGCCCTCAGAGTCAATTATTGGATCACAGGCGCGTGATTGCAATGATTGAGGGAGGACCTATCCCGGTAGGACAGTCTTACTCGAGATGATAGTATGCTATCTGGTTTACTTTTATCGTCGTGTACTACTTTAGGTGACCTGACAGGTCGCTATTGCACGTTGATAGAGCCCCTAGGATTCTTGCTTGACTGCCAGCAGTATGAGGGCGATCATATACGTGGAAGCTGGTGGTCTATAAGCACATCCTTAAAAGGTCCCTATTCGTAGGAGTTTCGAGACAGGGTATCGATTCTCCAGAGTAGACTAGTGTATACAGTCGAGACCCCGACGAGGGGCGGTGGCCGGTCTCACAAGCCACTGGTGTCTGTTGGTTCACCTAAGATGTATACAGGTGCTCATTGGGTTATGAGTACACCGGACGGGACTCACCGGGAACATGCTAGTTGGTCTTATACCTGACGTCAGATAGCAGTTCCCTGGTGACATGTGTACAGGTTAGTTCATCGACCTGAGGATCGTCATTTGTCTCGTGTGAGTTCCCACTGTACTTTGATTACTACCCTACCACGCTCAAAGGAGACGTGCAAACAGGTTTTAGTTGGGTACAGTCCCGAGCCACATAGAGGCAGTGAGCGTATCTTCAGGGGTTCGTCTCTCCCGGTATTGGGGGTGAGGTCGCGCTGTGTCTAGGAGAGCCATTACACGAAGTCCTTAGCCAAGGCACGAGATTTACTGGTAGGTATTCCAGTAGTATCTCAGGGTGTTCTGGGCTACACTCCGACACGACTTGTACCACTTTGGGGGTCTGACTTTTACCAACCCCCTAGGCCCGCCATGCGATGCTCATAGACGAACGGACCGGACTGTACGGATATTGTCACTGACAGGCTCAGTAGGGTGTCAGGATGAGTTTGCTCATCGACGTCCCTTTTGGTCAATAGCTGGTGGCCCGTCACGTATTGGCTTATACCTCTGACGTGCTAATGGTTAAATCCACAGCCATAGTATTGACGAGTCTTTAGAGTCCACCACACTTTCAGTTACTCAAGCTTTCGGGCGAAACGCTGTAGAGGCCGTACGGAGATATGGCAGGGTCCGATCAGATACGTGCGGTATTGCACGGATCAGGATCGGACGGTTAGTACTAGAGGCCGTATGGATATATGGAAGGTTCGATCAGATACGTGCGGTATTGCACGGATCAGGATCGGACGGATATTACTAGCCGGCTTTGGTTTAAGCCGGATCCTAGTATAGTACTATGTAGATTTTGTCTCATTACATTTGTATCCGGACGGAATACAGATGCGGGTGTGTATGCACAGTATCGGGGTTTTCCTGTAATTTATTACGGGATCAGTTTTCTGAGGTTGCCAGTTTGCATTCAGTTCCGGCCGGTCTTCCTTTGTTCTTTCCCGGCCGGACTTTCCAATGGAAGGGGTTATTTGCAAGTTTGCAAATAACTTATTGAGGAGGGGTTTTATGCATTTGTGGGGCTTCATGATGGTTCATAATCATGAGATGCTTGCTTAGTCTTTTCCTTTGCTTTTTGTGATGAGAAAGGATTAGATGTTGATATGATATTGTTATCATGGTGTTTGGTTGTAGTCACCCCTTCACCTTTTACTACCCTCACCTCCCTTCTTGTTTTTCTTTTGATCATCACATTTCCAACATGGGGGGCCGGCCACATATTGAGGGAGAGAGAGAGAGTTTCATTTTTGAGCTTGTGGCAGTTTTCTTCATCTCAATTTCCTTGCATGAAAAATGAAAGCACCATTTTTCTTAACCTCATTCCTCCATCTACAAAGGCAATAAAAACCCCAAATGAGACACAACCCTACACATTCTACAGCAAATCTTGGGCATGTCGACTTGCCAGATTCATGCCCGAGTTGCCTCGGTATAGAGGCGGGAGCCCGTAAAAGATGCAGACGATGTGGTGCCCTTCCGGCAAGGAGACGACGGCCAGACATTCCATAGGAGATTGGGACGACGACGAGAAGACCGGAGGACTCGGATCACTCGGTATATCTCTAACCCGTCTTGTAGTTAGCTAGGACTAGTTAATGGTTCGATCCGGGGGAAAAGTGCGCGGTGGTGCCGGTTTGCTAGTTTGCAAAATTTAAGTTTTTCGCTTCCGCATTCCGGCGTCGGATTGACGGCCGGGGTGCCGCCGTGCACTTACAGTGGTATCAGAGCCTCGCCATTAACTTAGTCTAGCTTTGCCTAATGTGTTTTACGTTTCCCATCGAACAAAATCCCGAAACCGCGTTTTCAAGTACTATCAGTTTCTGTCGAAATTTTTTGGAGTCCAAAAATTTTTCAGGTTGTCTCAGAATGATGTGCAGGGAGTTCTAAGAACACTGGAAAAATTTGATGACCCGATCCCTCCGTACGACCGCGGAACCGCGGCCATAACCCCTCTTTGGCCGCGGTTCCGCCGCAGGAATGTGGGTTCATGTCATCATTTCTTTGCAGTGGGCTTGTGGGCTGAAAATAGGGGTTTTGGTATACTTTGTTTGGGCCCAGATTTTCTGTAATTGCTACAGTAATGTTTGGGGGCCCACTTGGTAAATTTTGTTCGATCGAATATTTTAAACACATTATTTCACAGTATTTACATTATATCTGCGACCGTGAATGTCACTTGATCGGTAAATCCAGTCTAACTGCTATAGCCTGGTTAGACGGATTTGCGAACGTGATTTTCACGTTGATGTTCTGTGATTTTGCTGTGATGTTGCGGATCGGTCGTGGAGGATAGCCTGGATGCAATGCTAGTACAGTTTCTGTTGTATTATGTACATTTGATTTTACGGGACGAGCGTCCGACATGTGGGCTGCCGTCACTGCCTGTTTGTATTATTATTTAGGGGCACGACCAGGTTGCGGTCGATGTACCCGTTGTATGTATATTTTACTTTCTGTACTAGGATTACCCCGCGGAGGGGTGCACGGATGGCCGGGTTCTAGAGGGCAACAAGCCCGCATCTCATGGCATTGAGACGGAGTGGGCTTCACTCTAGGATTGGCGGGCTATTCGCCGCACTCGTAGGGGGTACAGGTTGACCCAGGAGGGGTGCCCAAGTTACCGGATTCCGTAAAGTGCTGGGTAGTCCATTCACGGAGCTGAAGGGGGCTGCCTCGCTTCAGGTTTTGGAGGGTAACTTGCCGCGCCCGTAGGGGTCTAGGATTTCATTGCACGGGCTATCCACACGACCAGGGGAACGTCGGGTTTCAGTAGTGGCTCTGTGAAACCCGAGGATCCCAGATATCTGTATTGTTCTATGATGCTGTACATTTTCTGTGATGTTGCATTTTTATCACGCCTTGAGCAAATATAATATATTGGTATATATATTAGTAGATGTTGTATATGTTTTGCATCCGCGCTAGTCCAGTCCCCGCTCTGTCGTTAGTTAGATAACCTAACGGGTAATGACGGGACCCAGTGGCGAATGTGGATGGCATATACGTACATCAGTATATTTTCGTTCTTTGTGGTGTGATCAATTGATGGGACTGCGTTGATTCGGATCAATGCAAGTTAAAACAAACCTAATCTGATGTTGTTGGAACACTTTTCAAAAAGCTGTTATTGCAAGGACGTTCACTTTTGTTTTGCATCGTGGTATTCAGTTGGAATATCCTGCTCCTCAGTCGACGAGGCAAGGGCCGAGATCCCTTCACCGGGAGTGACCCCTTGGACAGAAGTTTGCGTCAGGGCATTAACTTCACTATAGCCGATTACTTTTGCTTTGCACCGTGGTATTCAGTTGGAATATCCTGCACCTCATTCTACGGGGAAAGAGCCGAGATCCCTTCACCGGGAGTGACCTCTTTAGCAAAGATTTTCGTCACTATATTTTCAAAAAGCTATCCGTTCCTTCAACGATATCAAGTTCTTTACGTTAAAGGTTTTCGCCAGAAACCATTCGTAGCCCTCCGTCGTTTCAGACGGGTAGCACGTAGTATTCATGCTATGTTTGTTGGCCTTCGTCAAGGCATAGTGTATGGTAGCTGCTTGTTGCCTTTCTGCAGCATAGATAGATACGTTGGTTTGGGACAGTCGTATAGCCTTGTTGACCTTCGTCAAGGGCTTGTACGGGTGGGTTCAAATTAACCTGGAGAATGACGGATAGAACTTGACATGTGACTTATGATTTGTTGGCCTTCGTCAAGGTCATAAGAGCATGGGGCAAAAATCACATCGGGGGTTTCAAAAGAACTGAAACTTGTCAGATATGCGCATACCTTCTGGAGTGTGATAGCGTGAGCGGATTCCGTCACGTTATCATGCGATGATAGTTGGATCCCGATTCCCACTGATGAGTTGGTTTACTCCTCGGGTGACCCCGACTAATTCTTCTTTAAGATTTGGAGGAGAATTTGAGGTACAGTGGGAGGTTTCCTGATTAGATAAATTGGTAACCATTCTGATCTAGGTTAGAGTGCACGCTGAGTGTTTCTTTTCTCTCTCTCTGGCAGCGACCATTGACCCGATCCTAAGACTATGACTCAGTGACCAAGTTGACCGAACCTTCTTAACACTGGTTTTTGGATTGTCAGAGTTGCAAACCTCATTGCCACTCCTACTTTTACCCTTTTCTCCAGAACACCCCGTATTACTACGAACGTCCACTTCCATTGGACAAAACCATCGTATGGTTATATACGAACTCAAAAGAATTCGAGGATGGTTTCCGGTTCTGGAGAAAACGAATAGGATTATTCAGTTGTCCTTTCCTTTTACCTTCTCTCAGGTTGCGAGTACTCCTTGGTTTAGGGGTAGTACACCCATTATGCTTATTGGATAATCTTCTTCCAAACCTTAGGCTGGTGCCGAACGGTGGGGAATGAAGAAAACCAATTAGCATAACGATGGTGTGCAGAAAGTATTAAGATTAAGACAAAGCAAGGGATTAGTAAGAGGGCAAAGTAAATTGCGACTGATATTCACGACCAAACCAAGTATTTCTTCGCCAATCCTAAATCACCTTTGTATTTCTCCAGGACACTCCGTATCACTACGAAGATCCACAGTTTATTGGATACTCTATCGTATGGTTATATACGAACTCGAAAGGAACTTGTTCCAGTTCGGGGATGGATTTTGGTCCAGGAGAAATAGGAATAAGGTTTATTCGGTTGTCTTTTATCTTCACCTTCTCTCGCATTGCGAGTGCTCCTAGGATTAGGACAGTACACCCATTATGCTTATTGGATAGTCTTCTTCCAAACCATAGGCTGGTGCCGAACGGTAGGGAAGGAAGAAAACCAATTGGCCTAAAGGGGTGTGCAGAAGGTAATGACTAAAGACATATAAAGGGATTTGGAAAGGTGGCAAAGAATTATACGGTTACAGTCGTGAATCTGGAAGAGGCATTACTAGGAATACCGGGATACCCCATCGAAACATTTCAATGTTTCAGCTTCGCTGTGTACTGTTAAAGGAAAACTGATTTCCCAGTTAGACACTTGCTCCAGGGTATGTATTTACCAGGGATGATTCTCACATCTGTATGGTTTTACAGATGATGAGTGGGAGTAGGTTATTGGGAATTAGGTGACCATCCTCATTATATCGGGATTCGTTGTAATCGATGATATTTGAGGAAATCACCTGGGCTGTTTGCCGGTCGGCAAATATTTGGTTTTGAATATCCGCTGTTATGCACCAATTTCAAATTGATATATCTGTACGTCTATTTTCATAGAGTGAGATATAACCTTTTGAAATTATGTCTATGACATTTATCTATATCAGTGGATGGTTAGGTAAGGAGCATTAAACAGCGGTGTAATTCTTCTTAACCATAAGTACAGTTTTCAACCTACGACACACAGTGAATGAGTTATCAGACTCAAGGGACTTATACAGAGTGTTGTATGTTGTCCAGGGTCCATCAGGACAGAGGGGTTGGTCCTCGTACTATATTCGGTTTACTTATGACTTCTCTAGTTTTTAGACAGGTGTTTCGCGGAAACACAGGGTCCGAATTTTGAGAAGTTATAGGTATTTGAATAGAGTAGAGAACTAGGTGTAGCAAGTATCGGGATTCTTCAAAGTGATCGAAGATGTAGATACTTGTGTATGGTATTCAGTTGATAGTAATGATAAAGAGATCTTGCTTCTCTTTCAGGTTACTCATGATTGGAAGCATTCCTAAGTTGAGTAACGCTGATCGGCCTCTTTCTATTTAGTTGACATGCACTGGAGACAGCTGCATGATTTGAATCTGGTTCAATTAAATCAGTGCCTCTGGTTCTATATTGGATATAGAACAGTTCATATCTTAACGATGTTAAGGTACGGGGAGTTGTCCGGCCTATGCTTAAAACCAGACTCTGGATAACTCAAGGCATGTTTCTGTAATGGCTGTTTGTGGGTTGACCCAGGCTATGACGAGGGTTGACATTCTACCATAAGAAAGATCAATAGTGATATTGATCTTGACTCGCCACAGTTTTAATAAAAATGGATTTTTTCAGAAAAACAGTAGTGGGAGTATGGTAGAACTGGAAGTGATTCCAGAACCGCAAACGATTACTGAAGATTTGACAAGAACCAAAAGATTCAATCTGGTTTGACATTCCATTGGCCACTCCGCCGATACGGTGGGTAACCTCAGGCACCCGAGAGGTACTCCGGTAGCCTCAAGGACGGTGACAGGGAGGTTCTTGTTTACCCACACTTACCATTGCTGTTGTTCCAGACTGCGAGACCCGGCGGGAGGATGAGTATAGCGTCGTTCTAAACTGGCTTTAGAAGTGTACGTGTATATGACTTTGCCAGAGGGTTGTCTTAGTCAGTGGGAGCAGTGGGAGCAGCGGAAGCATTGGTGGACAGGTGGCTTATGTCTATTTATAGACTAAAGCAGATATAGCGGAGATAGATCATCTATTTCTGATGTGATAGTCATAGGTTTGACTTCATCAGAATAGGGGATGGATCTGTTAAGAAGGTAGTAGGGTGTCATGCCATGGTATTTGATGACATACACAAAGTAGGAAAGGATATTCCTATACTACGATCGGTTATACTTTGGTCGTCACATAGTGGTTTCTCCACATGGGACTTGGACATTATATCAGACATACTGGTTACTAGATCTATGGTTTTAGATCTAGATTTGAGTGGTTTCTCAATCAGGGTACTTTGACAGCATTCTAAGAGTATTTAGAATGGACGACTCCTGGCATGGTAGTGTACCTACAGGTGATGGAGTCACCCTCTCTAAAGCTGTCTTACAGACTAAAGGGGAGAGGGATGTGCATGATTGGCAGATCACTTGCTTAGGCAATTGAGTCAATCATGAGATGTCAAGTACCACACCAGATGTTGTTCTTGCACTAGGTGCAATAAGTTGATATTGATCCAATCCTGGAGAAACAGTCGGAAGCAGTTTTAGAACATAAGTGGATGTTCTAGGGATATGATAACGACAGCTTCATTCGGAAGACAGTTATCATTCCAGGCTTCCAAGGTGACCTGGACGACCGGGAGGTTGTCAGAGTTATAGTTTTCCCTCTGACGATGGGCAGTGTTTTGGACAGGTGATCTGGGCAGACACTGAGGGAGACATGGCGCAGGATACTGATTAAGTTCAGTTGACGATACAGTCTAAGAAGTCTGGATTTAGAGTTCATTAATGAGCTAGGTCCCATCAGACATCCAGACATTCTAAGACAGGTATTGCTCTTTTCGGGAGATGGCTTTCTCCGCGAACTTGAGATAAAGAGAGGCATAGAAAGAAACATCAAGGCGGATCCACTCACTGAGGCTATTCCTCAAACGCAATAGTTTCGCAAACGAGTTTTGTGAGACTGGCTAGTAGAGGAGTTGGGTGTTCGGTATCACATGGGCTATGAGTATGCGACATCGCAATAATTAGCCTTGAGTGCAAGTGGGAGATTGTTGGAGATAGTGCCCTCAGAGTCAATTATTGGATCACAGGCGCGTGATTGCAATGATTGAGGGAGGACCTATCCCGGTAGGACAGTCTTACTCGAGATGATAGTATGCTATCTGGTTTACCTTTATCGTCGTATACTGCTTTGGGTGACCTGACAGGTCGCTATTGCACGTTGATAGAGCCCCTAGGATTCTTGCTTGACTGCCAGCAGTATGAGGGCGATCATATACGTGGGAGCTGGTGGTCTATAAGCACATCCTTAAAAGGTCCCTAGTCGTAGAAGTTTCGAGACAGGGCATCGATTCTCCAGAGTAGACTAGTGTATACAGTCGAGACCCCGACGAGGGGCGGTGGCCGGTCTCACAAGCCACTGGTGTCTGTTGGTTCACCTAAGATGTATACAGGTGCTCATTGGGTTATGAGTACACCGGACGGGACTCGCCGGGAACATGCTAGTTGGTCTTATACCTGATGTCAGATAGCAGTTCCCTGGTGACATGTGTACAAGTTAGTTCATCGACCTGAGGATCGTCATTTGTCTCGTGTGAGTTCCCACTGTACTTTGATTACTACCCTACCACGCTCAAAGGAGACGTGCAAACAGGTTTTAGTTGGGTACAGTCCCGAGCCACATAGAGGCAGTGAGCGTATCTTCAGGGGTTCGTCTCTCCCGGTATTGGGGGTGAGGTCGCGCTGTGTCTAGGAGAGCCATTACACGAAGTCCTTAGCCAAGGCAAGAGATTTACTGGTAGGTATTCCAGTAGTATCTCAGGGTGTTCTGGGCTACACTCCGACACGACTTGTACCACTTTGGGGGTCTGACTTTTACCAACCCCCTAGGCCCGCCATGCGATGCTCATAGACGAACGGACCGGACTGTACGGATATTGTCACTGACAGGCTCAGTAGGGTGTCAGGATGAGTTCGCTCATCGACGTCCCTTTTGGTCAATAACTGGTGTCCCGTCACGTATTGGCTTATACCTCTGACGTGCTAGTGGTTAAATCCACAGCCATTGTATTGACGAGTCTTTAGAGTCCACCACACTTTCAGTTACTCAAGCTTTCGGGCGAAACGCTGTAGAGGCCGTATGGAGATATGGCAGGGTCCGATCAGATTCATGCGGTATTGCATGGATCAGGATCGGACGGTTAGTACTAGAGGCCGTATGGATATATGGCAGGGTTCGATCAGATACGTGTGGTATTGCACGGATCAGGATCATACGGATATTACTAGCCGGCTTTGATTTAAGCCGGATCCTAGTATAGTACTGTGTAGATTTTGTCTCATTACATTTGTATCCGGACGGAATACAGATGCGGGTGTGTATGCACAGTATCGTGGTTTTCCTGTAATTTATTACGGGATCAGTTTTCTGAGGTTGCCAGTTTGCATTCCGTTCCGGCCGGTCTTCCTTTGTTCTTTCCCGGCCGGACTTTCCGATGGAAGGGGTTATTTGCAAGTTTGCAAATAACTTATTGAGGAGGGGTTTTATGCATTTGTGGGGCTTCATGATGGTTCATAATCATGAGATGCTTGCTTAGTCTTTTCCTTTGCTTTTTGTGATGAGAAAGGATTAGATGTTGATATGATATTGTTATCATGATGTTTGGTTGTAGTCACCCCTTCACCTTTTACTACCCTCACCTCCCTTCTTGTTTTTCTTTTGATCATCACATTTCCAACATGGGGGGCCGGCCACATATTGAGGGAGAGAGAGAGAGTTTCATTTTTGAGCTTGTGGCAATTTTCTTCATCTCAATTTCCTTGCATGAAAAATGAAAGCACCATTTTTCTTAACCTCATTCCTCCATCTACAAAGGCAACAAAAACCCCAAATGAGACACAACCCTACACATTCTACAGCAAATCTTGGGCATGTCGACTTGCCAGCTTCATGCCCGAGTTGCCTCGGTATAGAGGCGGGAGCCCGTAAAAGATGCAGACGATGTGGTGCCCTTCCGGCAAGGAGGCGACGACCGGACATTCCGCAGGAGATTGGGACGACGACGAGAAGACCGGAGGACTCGGATCACTCGGTATATCTCTAACCCGTCTTGTAGTTAGCTAGGACTAGTTAATGGTTCGATCCGGGTGAAAAGTGCGCGGTGGTGCCGGTTTGCTAGTTTGCAAAATTTAAGTTTTTCGCTTCCGCATTCCGGCGTCGGATTGACGGCCGGGGTGCCGCCGTGCACTTACACTATCCAATTTGCCCAGAACTAGCACTCCTTAATGAATCCATTTATGTTCCGGAACTACAACAATCTCCTCAAGACTTTCCTCTGAAAGTGTGGTCGTACACAATGCCTCCGCATACATATCGAATCTCCAGTATCGACGGAGAAGAACAACTGTGCATTGAGACTTCACACAAATCTCTTAATCCATTACTCTTCAGTATCGATCAAATAAGGAGTATATCGCGATAGCTACGTGAATTGCAAGTCATACTCGGCTACGATCAAGCCCGGAGTCTTACATAAAGACTCAAAAATACGAATTCGGCATCTCTAACACTCTGTGGAAGAATCTGGCTAAGCCTACCTTTGAGAACTCGTCCCAATTCGTCGGAGGAAGGCTCGCTACACGGTCTCTCTCGAGCGACTCATATCAGGTCTGAGCAAGACCTATCAAAAAGAAGCTAGTCAACTTCACCGATCTCGCATCGGAGCGCCACAACGAATTAAATATCCTAGCTATCATATCTATGAATGACTAAAAATCCTCTGGCACATCTATACTCGTAAACATCGGTGACTTTAGCTTCATGAACTCTGAAAGCGACATCTCGATAATCTCAGTAACGGTTAGTACTACTGTCTGATCAGTAGGCAACACAATGATCTCCGGAGTAGGGTAAACAACACCATTCCTCCAAGTCCGGCTGGTCTCCAGCGATGACCCAACCCTCTGGTGCAGATCTCAAAGAAAACTCGCTTCAAAACTAGAAACCGATCATATAAGGATAAACAACAAGTTCTTATGTCACAGGAATATCACCCTAGTCGATCCTCATTCCAAAAAAGTCTGCCCTGACCATGTCTCTAACGCAGCCCTCTCGGCTTGCGTAGAAAGGTGACCGGAACAACCAACATGTATCGATGAGGATAGATCAACTAAACGAATAGAAGAAAAGATCTCAAGATATATATCCTAAGGTAACTTAGGCGGAGTATCGTATCGTAAATATGCCGCGGAACATATGTACGGTACGTCACTCTACTTAGTACCTACTCCATCAACCAAGTTCAAGCTACATAACAAAAGTTTGGGTATAAGACCCCCAAAGTCAAGTCTAAGTTCCGTAAGGTTAACCCTAGGTAACGAAAGTGTATGCCTAGACTCCAGATAGACAAACCTAGACTCGAACAAAGGTTAAACCAAACGTTTTGATACCAACTTTTTCATGACCCAAAAGTGGCACGTGACCGGCACTTAAATCATGTGACGTCTAAAAATATCAACGCGATCCAAATAAGCCAAAAACCCGGAATGTAAACCTTTTAACGAAAATATTGGAGGTGAAGTTTAAAATCGGTCATTATATGGAATCAGTTTAAAATAGTCATTAAAGTCTAAATAAGTTTGTTTGAAAAGAATTTATAACATTTTAAAAATCGGGCAGCACCTCCTTTATAAATTTTGAATAAAATCTGATATAAGTATAATATATAAAGCATCCTAACGGGAGCTAGCTTCTACGCCCAAACGGCGGAACAATCACGCAGATAATATATGATGCCCAATGGCGAAGAAAAGAAAAGCAAAACAAAACCAACAAGTATAAAAAGTCGACTCCAACGAGTGCGACGCTCACAAACACATAACTCTAAGTCTCACTTCTAAGTCCACAATTATACAAGTGCTGGGTCGATAGAGTTTTAACTAGATATAAATGAATACACACACACACACACACAAGTGTGGGTTCTAAGTCGATGCCGCACACCCCACGTATTCGCGGGGAGCCGGAATTTGCAAAAAATAATTTTTACGAGCTTCGCAACACAGACTAGAACCAAGGATCGTCCATAAACCCTAGCTAGCAAACTATATGAGATTTAACTACTCGGATATGAAGTTATACCTCACTATTCAAGTCCTTCGGGTCTTCTCCATTGTCCTCCTCGTCATCGTAGGCTCCAAGGATCGATCAGGATCGCAGCAACCTCCATGGCCTCCTCGAGTCAAAGACGATCCACCCGAGAGTCTATAGTCCAAGCTCCACCTCAAAACCGAGATAACTAGGGCAACAAGATTGCTAAACTTGATGGCTTAGGTGATGTAGAGTATGAATATGGATTTATTTGTCTCTTGAATCCTAGAATTCTCAACACATGAGAGCTTTTAGGGTTTTGATGTGAAGAAGAAGAAGAGAGCTAGCTTGAGGAAAGAGAAAAGATTTTTGATAATGATAATGATAAATGAAAATGAGATGGCTAACTTGACATGACCACAATCATGGCATGAAAAATATCTCATTAAAATATCTAGGTCACAAAATATCTCACAAAAATATCTAAGTCAAATAGTCAAACCAAGTCAAGTGGTCAAACAAAGTCAAGCAGTCAAAACAAGTAGCCATGCCTCAATTATCATTTACAAAAATAACAAATACTTTCCTCCACCTCATAATTGTTTTAATCAAGTAAATGGTCAAAACCCTAATGATGTGTTTCCTTCCATGCCCCTCTCATCCGTATATACATACCCACATCCGTGTTCCGAGAAACACGAATATAAAGAGACGAAACTGATCCATCAAAATAAGACTAGGATCCGGGTTAAACCAAAGCCCACTAGTATTATCCACCCGAATATCATACGCGCACAAGTGTACGTACGTGATCGTAGCCCTACCGTAAAACCATACGGCCTCTACACCTTTTGCCCGGTGCAGGGAAACTCTCTATGTGGAACTCTAAAGACTCAACACTACGCTGGAAGTGGGTTTAACCACAGGCCGCAAGCGGTACTAGCTGCATGTAACGGTCCCCAGATAGATGTTGATAAGAAAGCCGATAAGGAAAACCCATCCAAACTCCTACTGAGCCTGAATGTGAAAATCTCTATACAGTCTGGTATGTTCGTCTAAGAGTATCGCATATCGGGCCTATGGGGGAGGTAATCGTCAGACCCCTAATAGCGCAATAAGTCGTGTCGGAGAGTAGCCCAATACACCCTGAGAAACTACTGGAATACCTACCAGTAAATCTCTCTTGCCTTGGCCAAGGACTTTGTGTAATGGCCTTCCGAACATAGCGCGATATCAACCCCCAATACCGGGAGAGACGAATCCTATCTAACCACCACTGCCTCCAAGTGCTTCAGGACTGCACCCAACTACTACCTGTTTGCATGACTCCTTTGAGCCGTGGTAGGGTAGTAATCAAAGTACAGTGGGAACACACTTGAGGCGAAGCAGCAGTGTCAAGTCGACAGACTAAGTTGTACTCATGTCACCTGGGAACTGCTACCCGACGACAGGTACAATACCCACCAACAGTTCCTGACAAGTCATGTCCAGTGTATTCATAACCTAATGAGCACATGCATACTATCTCCAGTACGACGTACTGATGGCTGTGGGACATACCATCTCCCCTGCTGGGATGAGAAGCGTATACACTAGTCTACTGTGGAGTATCGATATCCCATCTCGATAATCCTACGACTAGGGACCTGTATAGGATGTGCTTATAGATTACCCAGCCCCCACTAGTGTGACTGCCATCACAACGCTGGTAATCAAGCAAAATCCTAAGGGCTCTACCAATATGTATAAGCGATATACTAAAAGAAACACATGCACGTATTGAGGTAGAAACAAACCAGGTAGCATACTACCATTTTGAGCAAGACTGTTACTATATCCGTGTATATCCCAAGCTCCCATTAAATAATATACAATCCAGTATGATACAATAATGGCCTCTAGGACATATATCACTAACAATCTCCCACTTGCACTAAGGCCATATATTGGCATATCGTAGACAGAAGATCTCGAATAGCCTCTCGAACACTGTCTGAGGAATGGCCTTTGTGAGTGGATCTGCAATGTTGTTCTCCATATCTACTCTCCGCACCTCGATCTCCTGGGGATCAACGATCTCCCTGATCAGGTGGTACCGCCTCAAGATATGTCTGGATCTCTGATGGGACCTGGGTTCCTTCCCTAAAGCTATAGCGCCGTTGTTGTTACAATATTAAAGTATTGGACCAACAATGGAAGGAACCACCTGAAGTTCCGTTAAGAACTTCCATATCCAGACTGCCTCTTTTGCGGCGTCTCATGCAACGAACTACTCTGTTTCCATCGTCGAGTTTGCAACGGTGTCTTTCTTGGAGCTCTTCCAACAGACCGCCCCTCCATTGAGGGTAAAGCCATAACCTGATATGGACTTGGAGTCATTCTTATCACTCTGGAAGCTGGAGTTAGCAAAAGACCTCGATCTGGAGGTCCTTTTCCGCCATACACCAAGAACGTCTCCTTAGTCCTTCTCAGGTACTTGAGAATGTTCTTTACTGCTTCCCAGTGCTTCTCCTCAGGGTTTGACTGATACCGACTTACCACGCTCAGTGCGTAAGCTACATTTGGTCTGGTATACAACATCGCATACATTATAGAGCCTACCGCAGAAGCGTAGGGTATAATCAACATGTGAACCCTTTCCAAATCAGTCTTGGAAGACATCTCTTTGGAGAGAGTGATTCCGTGACAAGCCGGTAGACTACCGCGCTTAGAATCGTCCATACTAAATATTTTCAGTATGGTGTTGTTGTATCTTGACTGTAAAAGTCCCACCATCCTCTTTGATCTATCACGATAGATCTGGATCCCCAGAATGTAGTTGGTATCACCCAGATTTTTCATGGAGAACCTCTGTGATAAGAATCTTTTGACTGATTGTAGCATAGGAATGTCATTTCCTATCAAAAGAATGTCATTCACGTACTCAACAAGGAATTCCACAATTCTTGCTACAATCTTACTATAAATGCATGTTTCATCTGGATTTTTTGATAAAGTGGAATTCTTTGACTGTCTCAATAAAAACAGATGTTCCAACTCCGCGATGCCTGCTTTAGTCCATAAATGGACTTAAGCAACTTGCACACTGTCCCGCTGCTCTCACTCTGATTGAAACCCTCTGGCCGGTCCATATAGACGAACTCTTCCAAATAACCATTTAGAAAAACCGTCTTTGCGTCCATCTGCCAGATCTCACAATCTTGGAAGGCAACAATGGCAAGAAGGATCCGAATGGATTTGAGCATAGACACTGGAGAAAAGGTTTCATCATGGTCCAAATCAGGTCTGTGATGAAAACCTTTTGCAACAAGTCTAGCCTTATAGGTTTCAACCTATCTATCTACACCAATTTTCTTTCTGAAGATCCATTTGCAGCTTATGGGTTTTACCCCTTCTGGAGCAATGTTCAAAGTGCATACTTTGTTGGTGTACATGGACTCCATTTCGGTTCGTATTGCATCCAACCATTTTACTGAGTCGCCGCTCTGAATGGCTTACTGGAAGCTAGTTGGCTCATCATTGTTAATGATGCAATCCTCTCGATCCCCGTCTATGAGAAAACCGTAGTATCTCTCGAGCAGATGAAACTGCCTACTAATCCTGCAGATTGGCGTAGGGATGTCCGGTTCTTTTGAAACCTCTGGTTCTACCATACTTTCAATAATAGTTTGTGGTTCTGGAATTTCTTCCAGTTCTATTGCGCTCCCACTATTTCCTTTTTAAAAAATGATTTTCCAAAAAAATGGGTATGACAAGGAATAAAAACCTTTTTTCCTCTGCATAATAGAAAAGATACCTCCTGGAGTTCTTTGGGTATCCCACAAACTTACACAGTATTGAGCGTGCCTCGAGCTTGTCCGCATACTGCTTTTCAACAAAAGCCGGACATCCCTATATCTTCAGATACTGAAGATAGGGTTTCTTCCCACTCCACATCTGATATGGTGTGGTAGGCACAGTCTTGCTAGAACCTTATTCAAAAGATATGTTTCTTATTCTAGTGCATAACTTTAGAATGATCGCGGCAACTCAGCGTAACTCATCATGGAATGAACAATATCCAATAAGGTTCTGTTTTGCCTTTCCTATACACCGTTGTGTTGTGGTGTGTATAGAGAAGTAAGCTGAGAGAGAATTTCATTCTTTTTTAGGTAATCCAGGAACTCGGCACTTAAGTATTCACCACCTCGATCAGATCTCAGTGTCTTGATACTTTTGCCTGTTTATTTTTCCACTTCATTCTTATATTCCCGGAATTTTCCAAAGGGTTCGGATTTATGCTTTCACAAGAAGACATGTCCTAACCTAGAGAAATTATCCGTAAAAGTAATGAAATAAGAATAACCACTTCGTACATATGTAGATATTGGACTACACATGTCGCTGTATATGAGTCCCAAGAGCTCTCTTGCTCTTACTCCGTGTCCAGTGAACGGAGTCTTTGTCATCTTTCCTATGAGACAAGATTGATAAGTTGTATAAGACTGATATTCGAACAGATCCAAGTATCCCTCTCTATGTAATTTCGTCAACCGTGTTTCATTGATGTGACACAGTCTACAATGCCTTAAGAGAGCCTTATTTAATTTTGGAGAATTTCTTTTAAGTGTGTTCTAGACGTTTGAAAACCTGAGCTTGATTCAATATATACTGTCCTCTAGTGTACCTGACCCAATCAAACTTTGATTTAGGTGGATGTGAACCGCATCGCTTACAAACTAGACTTGATACACACAAACAGTTACGTAGAATCAATATCTGCCTACTTGTCAATTCTAGATCATATACCCTACGGATACAGCGTCCACGCTCGTTCCGTTAATAACCCTGAGAGACATATAACATGCCTGATAACTCTACGGTTTCTCAAAACCTGTAATGAATTACAGATATGAGATCCTGATCTGGTATCTAGTACCCAGGAAGTGGAGTTAATTGACAGATCGTTTTCAATCACAAACACACCTGAAGTCGAAACCACAACATGTTTCGGATCCTGGATTCTTGCTTTCCAAGCCCTGCATCCCTTTTTCCAATACCCTTTCCCGTAACAATAGGAACATCCCTCCTTCCCTACTGTTAACCCTGAAACTTTTGCCCTTCCCTTTCTATCTACCTTACTGACACCGCCTATCAGTTTTGTAGAGGTCTTCTTCTTCCTACCCTTGGCATCCGCCTTAGATCCAGAAGAGGAAGATTCCCCAATAAGCAGAGCAGGTGTTTCCGTGGTTTCCTTCAGGGTGCCCTTAACTGGAAGTATAACTTTCTTCCCCTAGGCGTAAGTAGGAGGTAGGGACTGTATAATCAAGTCAGCATATGACTCGTTCTCCAACACGGTCTCCAGGTCCGTGAGCTTTTTAATATAGCTAATCATTGTAGGGACGTGGTCTCCTATAGATGACCCGACAGCCAACCTCGCTTGAAGCAATTCTTTCGAGGTCTTATACCTTGCGATACGAGATTGCTTTCCATATAAATCTTTGTTATGGAGGAAGATGGAAACTAAGTCCATCTTCTCGTGCTGCCTCTGGTATTCACCATATACTGAGGGTAACAAGAGCCACTTAGCATTCGCACTGTCCTTTTCCCTTGTCTTACGGATATTAACATCCGCGACGGTGGAAACTGGACCTGGGACGGCGGGGGCTATGAGTAGTAATGAGGTGGTCCAGCTTGTCATAGGTAATGGACATCTGGACAAACCTTTACCAGTCAATATAGTATAACTCAGTCATTTTATTATCTATCTGTAACCTAATCTGGTTACCATGTTGCTGCATTTAGGAGAGAGAGAAGAAAACACTCAGCATGATGCTTTTGCAAATTTAGATTGGTTTTTAATTTATCTAAACAGGATGGCTCCCACTGTTTCTCGAATCCTTCCTCAAACCATAAAAGAAGAATTAGTCAGGATTAATCGTAACGTACAATACTTGCTTAACCGTTCGTCCAAGCTAGTGTCGGTACTTCGAGTGAGGTTTTACGACGTTTTCGCGAAGTTCCTTAATTAAATAACCTCTTTTCCCTGGAGGTGTAGCCCTGCTAACACTGTTCTAGACACCTACTTGGTTTATAGCATTGATCGTTAAGTAAAAAATCTCCCGAGGAGTAGCGGATACTCACAGTAGGATCGGGATCCAAATATCATTGTGTGATAATCCTTAAGGAATCCTACCAACATTATCACACTCCAAATGGTATACAGCACTAACAAGTTTCAGTTTCCTTAGAAACTCCCGATGTGGATTTTTGTCACATGCTCTTATGACCTTGACTAAGGCCAACAAATCATAAGTCACGTGTCAAGTTCTACCCGTCAATGTCCAGGTTAATTTGAACCCACCTGTACATACCTTTTACTAAGGCCAACAAAGTAGTACGACTGTCCTAAACCAACGCATCTATCTATGCAACATATGAATACCCAACAACTACCAATCACTATGCCTTGACTAAGGCCAACAACATAGTTTGAATACTATTGAATATTCATATGAAATGACGGAGGGTTACGAATGGTTTTGGTGAAACCGTGAACGTAGTGAACTTGATATAATCGAAGGAACCTGATAGCTTTTAAAAGGAGTGGTTTAAGCTCCGCATTTAAAAGTCTCATGTTTTAAAATAACCGAGTGGTTTTTAAAATTTGTTCCAACGATTCAGCTTTGGTTTGTTGCTTTGCATTAATATAATGCAGTCCCATCAATTAACCTACCATTGCAGAAAACAAAGAAAATACAACATATGCTTATGCCATCCGCATTCGCCACGGGGCCCCGTCATCACCCGTTAAGTTACTTAACTAAAAACAGAGTGGGGGCTGGACTAGCGCTGATGCAAAACATAAGCAACGTCTAATATATAATACATATATAATAATATCCATTCGTCGGACGCAATGATAGGCATTCCAGATCACAGATGAACATATTGGATATACTAGGAATTCCGCGTTTCGTTTGAGCCCGTAACGAAATACAGATTCCACGGTCGTGATGAATAGCCAAACCTTACCATAGACCCCTACGGGTGTGGCAAACTACCCGCCAAATACCCGAAGTGAAGCAACCCCCCTCAACAAAATGAGTAAGCCACTCGGCACTTCAAAGTACCCGGTAGTTTGTGCACCCCACCCTAAGAGCAAAAACAGTAAAAGAAATAATACAACGGTGGCTACAATCTCAACCCGGATGTGCCCCGCAAAATTAATATTATATCACTTTACAAATTTACATCGAATGAAAGAATGAAAACCCTCATCTCACATCCCGGCTATTCATCCACGATGATCCAACAAGTTCATATACACAAACCATCATAACAACATCACAAATATGTGCAATCCCGACTAATCGACGTATAGCAATTAGTCGGCGTTTCCAAACACATATATGCATCACAAAGTTTGTAAAGTAACTACGACATTAGAATTCCGCACGCAATTAACAAACTTAACCAATTTTTCAAGACTTGAAAATCCAGCGAGGTAAAGTTCCAAAACTGATAGTTTTGAGCCAATTCGGAAGTCCGAATCAAAACGAAACGGGCCCGAACCTTCGCAGGAAGTTAAAGCACGAAATTAACTTCGAGTCGGAGGGCCTATAGAGGGTACCCCACCCCCGAGGCCACCACGAGATGGCCAGAGGGTGAGGCAGACCCGAAACTGCCCAAGGTGGGGCAGTTCCGGGTCCCCACCGCCAAGACCACCTTGTGGTGGTCTTGGGAGTGGGCCCAGCCGTTCGCCACCCCGGAGGGTCCTCGGGGTGCGCACGCTCCACCACACGGCTTCTCGGTTCAAACCGTGAACCCGCGGGATGTGCAAACAACTCAAAACTTCACTTTTGAAAACTGTTTTTTCGGCAGTTTTTGCGCTACAAAAACCAGCGGAATTCTAATATCGCTACAAGCTATCTAAGGTTTATGAGAGGCTATGATACCACTGTAAGTCGATTTCTCTCACCCCACGTGTTCGCGGGGAGGCGGAATTTGCAAAAAATGTTTTTTACGAGCTTCACAACACCGACTAGAACCAAGGATCGTCCATAAACCCTAGCTAGCAAACTACTTGAGATTTAACTACTCGGATATAAAATTATACCTCACAATTCAAGTCCTTCAGGTCTTCTCCGCTATCCTACTCGTCATCGTAGTCTCCAAGGATCGATCTAGACCGTAGCAACCTCCACGGCCTCTTCGAGTCAAAGACGATCCACCTGAGAGTCTATAGTCCGTGCTCCACCTCAAAACCGAGATAACTATAGCAACAAGATTGGTAAACTTGATGGTCTAGGTGATGTAGAGTATGAAGATGGATTTATTTGTCTCTTGAAACCTTAGGATTCTCAACACATGAGAGCTTTTATGGTTTTGATGTGAGGAAGAAGAAGAGAGCTATCTTGAGGAAAGAGAAAAGATTTTTGATAATGATAAATGAAATTCAGATGGCTAACTTGACATGACCATAAGCATGGCATGAAAAATATCTCATCAAAATATCTAGGTCACAAAATATCTCACAAAAATATCTAAGTCAAATAGTCAAACCATGTCAAGTGGTCAAGCCAAGTTAAATGGTCAAACAAAGTCAAGTAGTCAAAACAAGTAGCCATGCCTAAATTATCATTTACAAAAATAACAAATATTTTCCTCCACCTCATAATTGTTTTAATCAAGTAAATGGTCAAAACCCTAATGAGATGTCTCCTTCTATGCCCCTCTCATCCATATATACATACCCGCAGTTTCGAGAAACATGAATACAAAGAGACAAAACTGATCCATCAATATAATAATAGGATCCGGGTTAAACCAAATCCCATTAGTATTATCCGCCCGAACATCATACGCGCACAAGAGCACGTACGTGATCGAAGCCCTGCCGTAAAACCATACAGTCTCTACACCTTTTACCCGGTGCAGGGAAACTCTCCATATAGGACTTTAAAGACTCGACACTACGCTGGTAGTGGGTTTAACCACAGGCCGCAAGCGGTACTAGCTGCACGTAACGGTCGCAGTGGGTTTAACAATAGGCCGCAAGCGGTACTAGCTGCACGTAACGGTCCCCAGGTAGATGTCGATAAGAAGGCCGATGAGGAAAACCCATCCGAACTCCTACTGAGATTAAATGTGACAATTTCTGTACAGTCCAGTCTGTTCGTCTAAGAGTATCGCATATCAGGCCTATGGGGGCGATAATCGTCAGGCCCCTAATAGCGCAATAAGTCGTGTCGGAGAGTAGCCCAATACACCCTGAGAAACTACTGGAATACCTACCAGTAAATCTCGCTTGCCTTGACCAAGGACTTTGTGTAATAGCCTTCCGAACACAGTGCGATATCAACCCCCAATACCAGGAGAGATGAATCCTATCTAACCGCCACTGCCTCCAAGTGCTTCAGGACTGCACCCAACTACTACCTGTTTGCACGACTCTTTTGAGCTGTGGTAGGGTAGTAATCAAAGTACAGTGGGAACACACTTGAGGCGAAGCAGCAGTGTCAAGTCGGCGGACTAAGCTGTACTCATGTCACCTGGGAACTGCTACCCGACGACAGGTATAATACCCACCAACAGTTCTTGACGAGTCCTTTCCAGTGTACTCATAACCTAATGAGCACCTGCATACTATCTCCAGTATGACGTACTGATGGCTGTGGGACATACCATCTCCCCTGCTGGGATGAGAAGCGTATACACTAGTCTACTGTGGAGTATCGATGCCCCGTCTCGATAATCCTACGACTAGGGACCTATATAGGATGTGCTTATAGATTACTCAGCCCCCACTAGTGTGACTGTCATCACAACACTGGTAATCAAGGAAAGATCCTAAGGGCTCTATCAATATGTATAAATGATATTCTAAAAGAAACACATGCACGTATTGAGGTAGAAACAAACCAGGTAGCATACTACCATATTGAGAAAGACTGTTACTATATCCTACTATATCCCAAGCTCCCATTAAGTAATATACAATCCAGTATGATACAATAATGGCCTCTAGGGTACGATATAACAGTAACCCACCCACCAAAGCAATCACCGAAGAAAAGAGTGTGCCGTAAGCCGCTAATGATCCGAGCGGTATATCCTGTAAGAAACTGGGGCACAGTGGGGTGAGTTGCCAACTCAATGAATAAAAGTATATCGTAAGATAGAAATCGAAATGCATAACGATATACCTAGGTCATAAAGTAAGTACTATCATATCCTGTACTAATATATAAATAATGCATAAGTACAATAAATGCATCACTATCGATTGTGTAAACCCGAAAATATATCATCTTATATGTATATAACATGCATCCAGGTAAAAGCCTAAAATGTAGCCGAAATATGTATGTAAAACTCCTTTTTAAAATAGCCGAGGGATACGTATGTCATGGCATAAAAAGAAGACATAATAGTATGAAGTATTTTATTTAAGATATATGCCTCGCTGTTTAGTAAAGAGTTTTAAAAGGTTTACAGTTTAAAAGATCCTTGTGTCATCCTAGACACGTCAAGATAATAAGACTATAGCTCGTTTAGAAACCCTTTTATATATATCAATAGGTAAAAATAGTATTCAGGTACTATCTCCCGGATCAGTCTTGATCAGCTACTGTAACGCTTAAACTATAACGGTGTATCTCGAATGATCGCAAAACATCAATATATGAGTGTCCAACATCGACACCCTAAATCATCAAATCTCTCGTGTCCATCACCTACATGCAAATCTAGATATCGTCGACACCGTCTCGTCAGATCGGTCGCCTCTCGATATCCCTAGCCCCGGTCAGTTTCCCCTAGATATCCGCCGTGCTCATATCTATCTCTGGTATCGAGTGTCCTCGCTAGGCTCCCTGCCTTAACTGCGAATTTTCTGTCCCTCGGTCTCGACCGGGCCCAACATGTATCCGACTAAGAGCATCAGGTACTACGTTCACTTTTTCTGGATGATATTGCAAATTGATGTCGAAGTCCGCCATAAGTTCTAACCATCTTCTCTGCCGCATATTCAACTCCTTCTGAGTAAACACGTACTTCAGACTTTTATGATCTGTGTAGATGTTCACTCGTTCACCAAGTAAGTAGTGGCGCCAAATTTTGAGAGCAAAAATAACGGCTGCCAACTCTAGATCATGCGTCGGATAATTGCGCTCATGAGTCTTCAGTTGTCTTGAAGCATAAGCCACAACCTTACCGTGCTGATGTAGAACACATCCTAGTCCCTTACCGGATGCATCACAATGTACTTCGAATCCTCCGGTTTGATCCGGTATGACGAGAATAGGTGCAGATGTCAGTCTTGACTTGAGTTCTACAAAAGCTTGCTCGCATGCTTCTGACCACACAAATTCTTCATCTTTTCTTGTGAGCTTGGTCAGGGGTGTTGCTATCTTCGAAAAGCCTTCAATGAATCTTCTGTAATATCCAGCTAAGCCCAAGAAACTCCGAATATCCTTCACTGATTTTGGTGTAGGCCATTCGCTGACTGCTGAAACCTTTGCCGGATCTACAGAAATCCCTTCTCCTGATACGATGTGTCCAAGAAAACCAACTTGTTTTAGCTAAAACTCGGACTTGCTGTACTTGGCATAAAGCTTATGTTGTCGAAGTGTTTCCAGGACAATTCGTAAGTGCTCCGCATGCTCTTTCCGATTCTTAGAATATACCAGGATGTCGTCGATGAAGATGACAACGAACCTGTCTAAATACTCCCGGAAAACTTGGTTCATAAGGTTCATGAAGATTGCTGGTGCATTGGTTACTCCAAATGGCATTACTAGAAATTCATAATGTCCATAACGAGTTCTGAAAGCTGTTTTGTGAATATCAGCCTCCTCGACCTTCACTTGATGATATCCTGAACGAAGATCTAGTTTAGAGAAGACACAAGATCCACTTAGCTGATCGAATAAATCGTCAATGCGCGGGGGTGGATACTTGTTCTTTATAGTAACTTCGTTCAAGGCCCTATAGTCGATGCACATTCTGTATGAACCTTCTTTCTTCTTCACCAACAGTACAGGTGCTCCCCAACTTGAAGTGCTGGGACGAATCCATCCTTTCTCCAGTAATTCGTCCAACTGTGTTCGAACTTCTTTCAAACCTTCTGGACTTAGTCTATACGGTGCTTTGATCACTGGTTGTGCTCCTGGTACTAAGTCAATACTGAATTCAAGAGCTCGATCGGGAGGCAAACCTGATATATCGTCAGGGAATATGTCGTCGAACTCTCGAACTACCTCCGGTCTTGATTCTTCCTCTGCATGAGCTGCTGCAACTACTGCTTCCTTTGGCTTCGCTTTGTAAGTACTTGGCTCCAATGTACGATCTCCACTCTTGAAATAGAAGACCGGATGATCTGGAATCTCAAATACTACCCTCCTTTGACGACAGTCGATGGTAGCATAAAAGGTTCCAAGCCAGTCCATTCCTAGAACCACATCGAAGTTTGGTATGTCCAGTACTTTGAAGTCGGCGTAAAACTCTCGACTGCAGACGATGACTGGACACATGCTGTATCCCATAGTTGCCTTTAGAACACCATTTCCAGAACTAACGTTCCAGCTGGATACAAGCGGTGAGACTGGAATCGCATGGGTTCGGACAAACCGTTGCGACATAAAGCAGTGGGATGCCCAAGTATCAAACAGTGCAAGTACAGGTAGTGAAGCTACTAGGATTGTACCTAAGGTATATGGGATAGGTTCAGGTATAGGGAAAGTGTGTAGGTAACCAAACTAAAAGATAAGTTTGAGAAGGAAATTTACCAGTAATGACTTGGCCAGTGGCCTCAGCTTCTTCCACAGACATCATGAAAGCCTGGCGTTTCGGCACATTCCTCCTGGCCTGAGGAGCATTCCTCTGAACGTTCCTTTGAGCTTGATGGAACTGTCGAGGAGGTGGTGCAGCTTGTGGTCCCCTAGGTGGTGCAGGCAGTGCAAGTCTGGGAGCAGGTGCCGGAAGAGCTGGTCGCTGCTGATAAGTATTTGCTGGCCTGGGTGCAGCAACTGAGTTCTGCCTTTGGGGACAAGATCCAATATCATGAGTGGCTGAACCGCAGATTAAGCAGAGGCGGTTGGCTCGACGGCAGTCCTTCATCATATGTCCAGTTCTCTTGCAGTAAGTGCAAAAGGCTGGGCTAGGACGATGAGTTGGTACTCCGGGTCGCCTCGGCACGAAAGATGGTCTGGACGTAGCTCCACCTACCATCTGGTTGGCAGGGCGTTTGACTCCTGCAGACTGAGGTCATCCCCTCTCTTTTATGACTGCCTCATAACTGCGGGCAGCTTCTAGGGCTTCCTCATGAGTCAAAAACTTTCCTGTGGCTAGAGCAGCCTTGATCTCTGTGTCCAAACCTTGCTGAAAACGACGGGCTCTGATCTCGTACGTCGGTATCAGGTGTGCCGCGAATCTGTTTAGAAATTGTGTTAGCTGTGTAATATGTGATATTTCAAAAGTTGAACTATTGTGACATATCTTACCGGCTCAACATAGTGAACTCAGCATCGTATTCATCTACCGATTTCTCCCACATTGATCCTTGCTGTAGATGAATAAACTGCTGCTCCATAGCGAACCTGGCAGTCACTGGGAAATATTTCGCGTCAAACTTCTCGCGAAATGTCTTCCATTCAATCGGCTGCGCTAGACGGGTTTCTTCCGCCTTCCACCAATTTCGAGCATTATCCGTGAGCTGTAGCTTCGCTACACGAACCCAAGCGTTATCTGGCACTTGAGCTGCTGCCAGATCATCTTCGATGCTTTGTGCCCATTCTTCTGCTTCGAGAGGGCTTCCTTTATCAGAGAACTGTTTTGGGTGCAAAGCCCGGAATTGTTTTACTCCCGGTGCATCGTTATCAGGACGGCTCAGAAGTTGTTGCTGTCCCTCGAGAAGACTACGGATCGCATCAAATAACATCGTCTGCTCAGTGGGTGGTGCCGGAACAACAGGTGTGAGCGGTAGTGCTGGAGGGGTGTTGTTGACGTTGGTGCTGGTGTTGTTCGGGGAATCTATAATCCTGAAGAAAAATTTGGATTAGGACAGAATCAAATACATGAAATGATAAGATTCAAGGAATAGAGATTTGCAAGTTTCAAAGAACATGAATTGTAAAGAATGTTTTAGTTGCTGGTTCTTGTGTTATATTGCTTAGATTGTTCACGCAGACCAGAACTGCATGACAGGGATTCATACAGCTCTGACCTGCATGGGCCACCAACAAAACCTGTCACGCCCCGCTTCCCAGTGTACGGCGAAGTGGACGTGACGAGGCCCGCTACGTATATACTCAGAAGTATATACGCTGAGCGTAACTAAGCAATATAAAGTAAATCACAAGAGACGAATAATATAGAAATAACAGCAACTTTTATTAATAACATTCTTTTTACAATGCAGGAAAAGAAAATACAACTGGAATGAAAAAGCAATGCCTAAACAGTGGCATAACAGGAAATGAAATAAACTGGAAAGAACAAGGTACAATTATCTAGAGCTCTGGGTCTGCCTGGAACTGCTCCAAATCTTCACCGGTGGGCTTAATCTCAGCTTGGTCCAACGCACCTGACGACATTCAAAGAAGAAAGAGATAGAATGTCGTCAGCGAACAGGTCGCTCGGTAAGTCCCAAAGATAAGAAGAATGAGAATGATAGAGTAACAGTATTTTCTAAAGTATTATAATGTTGAATATTATGGAACATTGTGTAACGTTGTTGTTTGTAGCTTGGTACAGAAGGATGCCAGTGTATACGAGGGGGATCTCTATATGCTAGAGATCAGGGCAAATGGAAAGTACAAGGAACCGTTATGCCACGGTACAACAGCAACAGGATTCAGGTTAGGTGTCTTAATCTGACCATCTCGTGCCACCTTTAACATCTTCCGTACCAATCTACCCCTTAAACCCCGTAATGTTTTAACAGTATTGTAGTATTGGAATATGTAAGTTGGTTGACTGACCAAAACCATGATATCAGTAGACATGTTGCAACTGTATAATTAGGTAAATGGAATATCAGGATAATGGATGAATATCCATGGTTTGATTCAGTCAAAAAGGAATATATTGTTAACTGGGTTCATGGATTCATGTATTCAAATTGTATTGGAATATAAAAGCATATAGATTGACTTGAATCATATTCGAGTCAAGAATAGTCAGACTCTAACCCGAGTCAGACTAAAAGAAAAGAATTCGAAGTTCAATATTAGCTAGGGGCCTTATTGTAATTTGTGAAACTTGAGGGGGTTTTATGTAAAAATACTTTTGTATAGTTTTCAAAATACACCTCAAGTATTTAATATTCGTCTTTAATTGTTATAATGAATGTGAATTTTATTTGTGTTATTCTAGTGAATATATCCTAATAAAAGTATTATTTGTTTTATCTGAAGTTCATGGTATTTTAGTGTAACTTTTAATCTTGTAGTTTTTAGAAAAATGTAGAAACTTTATATTAGGATAAAATAGGTGTTAAAATGATAATTATATATATATTAACACATGAATAATTTTTAAATGAGTATTTTATCTTTAAAAATCTCATTTTCCTTAAATATCGTATTTTAAACCTTTCGAGACCGAATGCTCCTTGCGGAGGTCTGAATCTCGCACTACTAGCCTGCGGGTGCACGATGAACCGTACTTTCCCTAACAGGTTCCCCAAAAGTGGGTTGTAGCGGCGCTTTGCTTAGGTTTATAAATACTTTTCATTTGGGAAAACGGTTTTATTAATATAGGGTATTTATTTGCAAAAAGTATAGTTTTCCGTATTTTTAGTTATTAGGGTTTCCTAAACCAACTAGCCTATTTCTAAGGTCTAAACGATGAGTCATTAGAAGTCTCAAATCGCCTCTTCACCGTCAATTGCGGCCAGGTAAGTACAAGTGAGGAGGGAGGGATCCGCTCACGAATCGTGAAACAGGCCTTTTAAAGTTACCCAAGCTCACTTGCCTAGCCTAGACACCACAAGACAGTTTAGATAAACGATCGATGTCTATGACCAATCGTGTTTTCATTTTATTAAAATATTTTATCTAGAAAAGTTTACAACTTAAAGCTTTAAATAAAAGTTATAAAGATTATGGTATTTTAGTGAAAAAGTCCTATAATTCCGTATTCTGTATTTTGACATTTATCAATTAGGGTTAAATTGAGTGTGTGTAGGGGTAGGTCATTACCCCGTGACTTATATTAAGTTTTGGTGAAGTTTAAAGGTAAAACATGCTATGTTAAACTTAAAGGTATTATAGCGCAAGAATACGGTATTCGGAAACGTTATCATTTTATGTGTGAAATTTCATTCAAAGTGGGTTCTACAAGTTTAGTGATCAAGATAAACCTATTTAGGAGTGAGGGAATTAATTAAACTAAGAAAAATGAACTTCATGGTATTTTTATGAAAAGAATACGGTTTTGCAAAAAAGTTATCATTTCATGTGAAAAAGTTTAATTAAATTGGTTTATGGGTGATTAATATTCAACAAACATATGGGTAGATAATATGTATTAGGTGACAAGTGGAAATTTAGAGAAAAACCGAATCGGAAATCGGTTTATCCGATTTCCGTCGGGTTCCAAAAAGTCGTATTTTTATCTTAAAGAAAAGAGAGATAGAAGGAGGTGGGACTTACGATTTGGACAAGCTAAGAAAGCTAGAGGTCGTGGTGGTTGTCGATTCGTTGAAAACGTCGCGAAGGTCCTGATCCGGTCGCCGGAATCCGTCGTCGATTTCGGCAGCGCTTCGCTTCTCGCTCTTCGTACTGAGTTCTCAAGAATTTGAGAGAGTGGACTTAGAGTTGTGAGGGGAAAATGTAGAGGATAGGGGTCTTTATATAGGGCTAGGCTAGGGTTAGGGTTTGGATTAAAAATATTTAAAAATATATATAAAAAACATTAAAAATTCATTAAAAATCATTAAACCTAGGAGCAAAAGGGATTTATTGGCCAAATCAAAACCGATCCAGGTATAATAAGTGTGCAAGAGGGTTGACCAAGTCAAGAGCCAACTTTTCTCAGTTGGTGACTCGGCCGTCCGGCCACGTCCGGCCGGCAGCTCCGGACCGAGTCGGCCGAGTCGCCGGTCGGCGGCGCCGAGTCGGGCCGAGTCAAGGGTCCAATGGCCGAGGGTTTTCCTGAGGAACAACTTGGTATTTTTACTTTTTGTTGTCCAGTACATATTTTGGGAGTTATGGCCATTTTACCGTTGACTTCCAAAAAAAATAAAACAAAATAAATACAAAAATAATGTGGGGCATGGGATTTGAACTCCGGTGGCTTGGTTTAGCAGTGCAAGGTATTACCAATGAGCTACAAGCTTCTTCTTGTAATTATTGTAAGGAATTAGATACTTAAATTGTTTCCAGCAACATTAATACTCCAAGTATACACTATATTTAAAGCAAATTTTTGGTATACAAAATTGGAGTTGTTACAGGGAACGAGGCGGTGGCTAGGGTTCGAGGCTCGTTGGGTTCTCAGGTTGCGTTTTGAAAAAATAAGGGAAGGGAAATTTATAAAAGAGAGAAAGAATGAGGTTAGAGAGAGAGAGAGAGAGATTTAAGGGAGAGAGAGAAAGAGATACGGTGAGGGAGAGAGAGAAAGAGATGTGAGAGATAGAGAGAGAGATTGAAGAGGTGGGGCCCACGGGAGATAAAGGATCTCGTGATTGGCTGAGGGAATGATTTGGAGGTTTAAAAAAATATTTAAAAGATTTAATTATCACAGTGAAAATATATAAGTTGCAGAATATATTAAGGTTTAAATATTATTAAAATTTGGGATTTTGGCGCCAAACAAAACATTTCCAAATCGCGCCCGGGTCGGGTCCAAAAATTTGAAATTGAAATAATAGGATTTTAAGCGGGTTCCAAATTTTAAAATTAAGTGTTTTATGATTAAAAAGTATACCCCCAAAACGGACACCTGTACGCGCGCGTAGCCGTCCAAACTCGCCCGTTTCACCGAACGGGACGAGAACACGATGCACGGACGCTACCACAAAGGCTAGGGGTGTCGAGTAGGCCAAGATGGATATTTTTAATTTTATTTTAGATGTCAAAAATTGTAATATGCAGAAATGACTTTGCCGGGTAAAATTTTGCAGTAAGCAACAACAAGCAAGCTATAAGGAATGAGTACCACATTATGCTCAAACCGTAACCGAAAATAGTAGTATTGGGCTCGAGTGTTACATTATACCCAACTACAAAAGAATTTCGTCCTCGAAATTCCAAGAATACAAAGAAACTACAAGAAAAGGTGAGGAAACTTCTGTCGGATTTCATCTTCTCGTTCCCAAGTGGACTCTCCATGCGATCGATTACCCCAAGAAACAACCACAAGGGGGATAACCTTATTCTTGAGAACCTTTTCCTTTCGATCCACAATTTCAACCGGTCGCTCCTCAAAAGTCAAGTCTTCCCTTACTGTTAACTCCGAATGATCCAAAACGTGTGTTTCATCTCAAACATACAGTTGAGATACGTGAAACACATCGTGCACATTTGCCAAGGTCTGCGGTAACGCCAAACGGTACGCTACCTCACCAACACGCTCCAAGATCTCAAAGGGTCCAACGAATCGAGGACTAAGCTTTCCTCGACTCCCAAAACGAATCACCCCTCTAGTCGGTGATATCCTCAAGAACACCAAATCACCCACGGCGAACTCTAGAGGTCTTCTTGACGTGTCAGCCCAACTCTTCTGTCTGTCTTGAGCTGCCTTCATATGATTCCTGATAGTGCTAACCTTTTCAACTGTCTGCACCACCAAATCTGGTCCCAACAATCTTCGTTCACCGACATCATCCCAACAAACAGGTGAACGACATTTATGACCATACAAAGCTTCAAATGGAGCCATCTGGATAGTTTCCTGAAAACTGTTGTTGTAAGAAAACTCCACTAAATGTAGATGATCCTCCCACGAACCTTTGAAGTCCAACATGCATGCTCTCAACATATCTTCAAGAGTTTGGATCGTTCTCTCCGACTGACCATCAGTTTGAGGATGATAAGATGTGCTAAACTTCAATCGAGTCCCCAAACTTTCCTGTAAACTCCGCCAAAAGTGTGATAAGAACCGAGTGTCACGATCGGACACGATGCTCACCGGTACCCCATGCAATCTTACGATCCCCTGCATGCACCGCTCTGCCAAAGTCTCCGTTGATTGACCAACCCGGAAAGGAATAAAGTGAGCTGCCTTGGTCAACCGATTAACAATCACCCGTACTGCATTGTTGCCTTTTGGACTTTGCGGTAAAGCCGTCACGAAATCCATAATTATATGTTTCCACTTCCACTGAGGAATCGGAAGTGGTTGCAATAAACCAGCAACCCTTTGATGTTCAGCCTTAACTTGCTGACACGCCAAGCACTTAGCCACAAAGCGAGCAATCTCCCGTTTCATGCCTTCCCACCAGAAATGCTGTCGAATATCTCGGTACATCTTGGTGCCTCCTGGATGTACAGAATAAGCTGAACTGTGTGCCTCCTTCATAAGCTCTTCACGAACATCATCCTCTGGCACACACAAACGGCTACCATACCTCAACGAACCATCTTCGTGGATCAATAATTCGGTTCGTAATCCGGCCTCAACCTGCTCTCGAAACTTTTGCAGTCTAGGATCCTGCGATTGTGCTGCTTTAATATTCTCGATTAACGACGAATGTACTTGCAGCTGCATCAACTGTCCCGCAGAACGCGGTAGCACAACCTCCAAATCAAATCTTCGAAAATCTGCAACGATCTCCTTCTGCGTAGTTAACACCTGAATTGCTGGTAACCAACTAAGCTCATCCGGCACAACATTAACCTTCCCCGGATGGTACTTAAGATCAAGATCGTAGTCAGCCATCAGCTCCAACCATCTACGCTGCCTCATATTAAGCTCCTTCTGCGTGAACACGTACTTCAAGCTCTTATGATCAGTAAAAACTTTGACCCTTTCGCCCAAAAGGTAGTGTCTCCAAATCTTCAAAGAGAAAATCACAGCCGCAAGCTCCAAGTCATGAGTCGGATAATTCTTCTCATGGGTCTTCAATTGTCTCGATGTGTATGCTACCACCTTCCCATGCTGCATCAAAACACATCCCAATCCTTTCCCAGATGCATCGCTGTGAATCACCAATCCTCCGGAATTGTCTGGCACGGTCAGAATAGGGGCGGTTATCAACTTCTGCTTCAACGTCTCAAAAGCTAACGCACATTTATCCGTCCATACAAAAGGTACCTCCTTGCGCGTAAGCTTGGTCAACGGTTCTTCCAGACGAGCAAAGTTCTCCACAAATCTCCTGTAGTATCCGGCTAATCCAAGGAAACTTCTTACCTCAGCAACATTCTTTGGAATCGGCCAATCTCGAACTGCTGCAATCTTTTCTGGATCGACGGCAATGCCATTGCCAGACACAACATGCCCCAAAAACTTCACTTCCTCCAGCCAAAATTCGCACTTACTCATCTTCACATAAAGCTTTTCATGTCTCAACGTCTGCAGTGCGATCTTCAAATGCTCAGCATGCTCCTCAAAACTCTTCGAGTAAACCAGAATATCATCAATGAATACCACAATAAACTGGTCCAAGAATGGTGAAAAGATTCGGTTCATCAAGTCCATGAATACTGCCGGCGCATTCGTTACTCCGAAGGGCATCACTAAGTACTTGTAATGTCCGTACCGAGTTCGAAACGCCATCTTGCAAATATCTTCTGTTTTCACTCGGACCTGATGATATGCGGATCGCAAATTCAGTTTCGAGAATACCCTCGCGCCACTAAGCTGCTCAAAAAGTTCTCCAATGCGAGGGATCGAGTACTTGTTCTTAATAGTCACCCGGTTTAATTCTCGATAGTCGATGCACATCCTTCTCGTGCCATCCTTCTTCTTTACTAAAAGAACTGGAGCTCCCCAAGGCGAGTTACTGCTTCGAATCCAACCCTTCTCAAGCAATTCAGCAACCTGTTTCTTAACTTCTTCCAACTCTACTGGTGCCATTGGATAATACGCTTTAGATACTGGCGCTGCACCAGGAATAAGATCAATTGCGAACTCCACGTCTCGCTTCGGCGGTAAACCCGATATAGCTTCAAATACGTCCATAAAATCGCGAACAACCGCCGGCTCTTCACCACTATCAACCTCCATTGCTGCAAGAATATTGTTTGTCGGCCTAGCCCTAAACTCGACTGGCCCGACAGAACTGCTTCCTCCAGTGAAGGTAAACTCGGGATGTCCGGGAATCTGGAAAATTACTTTCTTTGCCCTACAGTCAATGTGAGCGTGGAAAGTGCCAAGAAAATCCATTCCCAAGACGACTTCATAGCTGCCCATATCAATCACCAAGAAATCTGCAAAGAGTTCCCGTCCGCACACAACAACTGTACAATCTTTACACTCCCTACTTGATATGATTTTCCCATTCCAAGTGTGTATGTCCCAGAAACTAGACAGGGTCGTGCAGGTAATCGAGTGTGTAGTTATAAATTTGGATGACATAAAACAGTGGGATGCACCAGAATCAAATAATGCCACTGCGGGAAAACCATGAACGAGTAGAATACCTGAAACCACTTCTCCTGATGCCTTAGCTTGCTCAGCTGTCAAGGTAAAAGCTCGAGCCTGATTAGGTCCTTGAGTCAGCTGTTTCTATCCTAGGAATGGTCTCTGCGGAGGCTTCTGAATATCATCTCTCGTACGAAGCTTCGACGGACAGGCACCAACTGCATGATCAGCCGCTCCACAAACCAAACAAAGTCCCAGCCTTCTTCGACAATCCTTCTGCACGTGCCCAGGTAAACGGCAATAGTCACAAATCACGCTCCTTCTTCGATTAACGATCACAGGCTTCTTCATGGGTGCTACACCACGACGGTCCACTGGAATACCTCTGCAACCATGAGCTCGTTAGGTACAAATGCGGGCTTCCTAGCCGCAACTGCTGTCTGCTGCAAGCTCCCTTTCATCCCAGATAAACTTTGTTGTTCCCGAGCTGCCGTAAGAACCTGTGAGAAAGTGGTCAAACCCAGGGAGACAATCTGCCTCTGGATGTCCACATCCAAGCTGCGCATGAACCTTCGTGCCCTGTCTGCATCGTTGGCGACTAAAGGTCCAGCGAATCTGCTGAGTCTCGTCCACTCTGCTGCATGCACGTCCACGGGTGCTCCATTCTGCCTTAGCCCAATAAACTTCTCTTCCATTTCCTCCCGTGCAGTCCGCGGGAAGAACTTCTCCAGGAAACTCTTAGAAAAATCCGCCCACTTGATCGGCTTGGGCAAGTGGGTCTCCTCCACAAGCCACCATTCTCGGGCGTAGTCCACTAACTGAATGCGTACCACATCAACTCTTTTGTCATCTGGAATCTGTGCCGCAATCAGCAAATTCTCCGTGTCAACTAGCCACTGCTCGGCTGGCAACGGCTCCTCCAAACCAGTGAATATAAACGGACCCAAACGTCTGAAATCTGCCACAGTCCCTACTCGGTCAACTGGTTTAGCTCCAACGTTGTTTACAGACTGCTGAACGATCTGCAAACCTTCCTGAAATGAGTCTGCTTGCTGCTGGATCAGCTCGGTCTGTCTCTTTTGATTTTCCAGCATTCCTCTTATCACTCCAAGCATGGCGGCTTCGTCTACACGCCTATGGTACGTCTTGAAATTCTTATCTGCCATATTCCTGAAATCACAAACACCCAACATTAGCATGATGATAGATTCAATATATAGATCAAGACTAGAACTCCAAGATACTTAAATAGAGTACTGCATTGTAACTATGCCGCGGTATCATAGCCACAATTACTTAACTCCACCTAAGTCGCCTAACTCCTAGAGATAATAAGAAATCAGGTTTTTCGAGTCGATATGCAAAGGAAGTTTGCATCTCGTAAAAGATATAATCAGGAAGAATGTGATTCAAGAATGGTAAACGGCAAGGTGGCAGGACATGTTTCCTAAACACGGGTATTCTGATTCGTGTATTGGGTACAATACCCAACTACAAAAGAATCAACCCAACTAACCTATGTCTCTGATACCTAAAGAACCATGTCACGCCCCACTTCCCAGAGTACGCTAGATTGGGCACGTGACATAGCCAACCATGCTACCTGTGGGTAGGAAGTATCTATCCACAGTCACATTACGGCTGTAGAGATATCAAGAACAAGATAAAACTATCTAAAAACATGTCCATAATCCAGAATACAGGAGTCAATAATAAATAAATGCAGAAGCAAATGATCCAATACCATTAACTGAAAAGTATGTCCCATAATGCGGGCTCACATCAGGAAATAAATGCAGGAAATAAAACTAACTACTACTGCACTCACAGCTCAGCCTACTGGCTGAAGTACTCCTGCTCGGACTGCGACAGCGGTACAGAATCTGGGCCATGCAAAACCCAGACGTCAGCGCGTCAAGTCAACAATTAATATAATATGAACAATGTAACAGGCAATGCAAAATAAACATGAATAAAACGATAATGTGAAACAAGCAGTGTAGGGTAGTGTGCAGTGGGTAACTAAACTGTTCTATCAGGTTTTCTATTCTAAAGTCTTTGAAATCAATTGATGAATCGTTGTTGTAACTCAATAGTATCCCGTGCATGCCCGGGACCACGGTCAAGATCCTCGGGGCTGAATCCGAGACGTGCCGCTAGGCAGTAACAGGTAGCAGGATGGGCGAGTGATGTCAGCATCATCACTCCGAGGCTGGCCTAGCCCGTAAGACTGATCAGAATAGGTATCGAACTGTTGAGTTACAAGTCGGTTTCACCTTTGATTTCCCCATACCCCCAAGTTATGTATGTCGAGTCAGGTATTCAATAATCAAGAACTAATGCCAACACAGGATCGGGTAAAAGCAGGTTTGTCTGGATAGACAACAGGAACGGTCCATAAGGACTACATGTCAGGTTTGTTGGTATTAGACACAAGATCAGGTAACGGGTCGGGTCATGGTACATCAGGTCAGGTCAACAGTATACGGTACCATGTCAGGTATACAATATATACATGTGTAGCAATGTCAGGTCAAGATGTAAACAATATCATGGGTGTGCTCACAATCATATATATAATCAAACATGGGTATTAACAACATGAGATAAGCAATGAATTACATAATAAGCAGTTTCATTCAAATTACAAGAGTGCAGTAAAACGATATAGCCGTTTAGTCATGTTAACAGGTTTAAGCACCCTTAGCAGTGCAATAATTTATGTAACGGTTCAATACAGTTATTTCAGGTTGAATGCATGCGAGTGTCCGAATGTAACAGAACTACAGGGATAAATGCTACCAGCTGTTTTAACAGTAAAATGTGATTGAATAGGCAGATATGATTATTAGGTTCAATTTGCAAACTGTAGGTTCCATGTTTAACAGTAAAATGATATAATGCAATATTGTAACCGAAAATAGGAAACGATTATACCAAGTTAAACTTTACAGGTTTAGGATGTCAATACATATATATAAATATTGTATAGCATGTAGTAAGGGGTACTTGCCTCAACGGGTCGCGAACCGGGAAAAACGGAACGTAACGTCGGCGGGGAAACTCGCGACGGGCGCACGGTTCACGGATTGAATCCAAACAACGAACAATGGAACTACGCGGATCAGGGTACCTCGCTGGATCGTCGGGACACGTCACCGGCACGGCCGGATTCCGGCGAACAGCGAACTACAAAATCAAGAATTCAATGAACAACCAAAAGGAGACTCAAGAAGAGGGAAGAGAAGAAGGATAGAGACGAGGGGGCTCACGAGGATCTGTGGAGGGATGGTGACTGCCAACCACGTCGACGGAGCTCCGGTGCTATGCCTGCGATGAACTACGGCCATCAAGAATCGGACTTGAACAGAAAAGAGAGAAGGAGGGAAGAAGGAGAGGAGGACTTACAGAGGCGATCACAGGGGGTCTGGTGATCGTCAGCGACGACCAGGGGCGGCGCAGGTGGTCGCGGGTGGTGAGCAGAGGCTGCGGGTGGCTGCAGCGGGGGTGCACAGGTGGCTGCGAGGGTGCAGACGCACGGGAAGGAGGACGAGGGTCGCGGTTGAGACGAAGAGGCGCGGGCGAGGGTGACGGTGGTGCCGGCGATGGGGAACGAGGCGGTGGCTAGGGTTCGAGACGCGTTGGGTTCTCAGGTTGCGTTTTGAAAAAATAAGGGAGGGGAAATTTATAAGAGAGAGAGAGAATGAGGTTAGAGAGAGAGAGAGAGATTTAAGGGAGAGAGAGAAAGAGAGCCGGTGAGGGAGAGAGAGAAAGAGATGTAAAAGATAGAAAGAGAGATTGAAGAGGTGGGGCCCACGAGAGATAAAGGATCTCGTGATTGGCTGAGGGAATGATTTGGAGGTTAAAAAAATATTTAAAAGATTTAATTATCACAGTGAAAATATATAAGTTGCAGAATATATTAAGGTTTAAATATTATTAAAATTTGGGATTTTGGCGCCAAACAAAACATTTCCAAATCGCGTCCGGGTCGGGTCCAAAAATTTGAAATTGAAATAATAGGATTTTAAGCGGGTTCCAAATTTTAAAATTAAGTGTTTAATGATTGAAAAGTATACCCCCAAAACGAACACTTGTACGCGCGCGTAGCCGTCCAAACTCACCCGTTTCACCGAACGGGACGAGAACACGATGCACGGACGCTACCACAAGGCTAGGGGTGTCGAGTAGGCCAAGATGGATATTTTTAATTTTATTTTAGATGTCAAAAATTGTAATATGCATGTTTCCTGATTTAAAATCAGGAAAGCTTCTGGGAAAAGCTTCAGAGGAGAGTCACGTGCTTACACGTGACTAGCGGTCACGTGTTGGCACGTGACACCTTAAAAGCATCATCAAGTCGAGTTCAGTCTCCTGACTACGCTGAAGAAAATGGGCTTCAGAAAGAGTCACGTGCTCCCACGTGACCAGGGTCACGTGGCGACACGTGACATTTAAATACAAGCGTCGAAGACACACAAGTTCTCTGATCAAGTCAAGAAAAAGGCTTCAGAAGAGGTCACGTGCTTCCACGTGACCAGGGTCACGTGTTGGCACGTGACGTTCAAGACAGTAGACTCGTTCTCCAGACGAACCAAGGAAAGAGAGTTCAAACAAGGGTCACGTGCTCACACGTGACCAAGAGTCACGTGGTGGCACGTGACGCTTAAGCAACAATCAGAAGAAAGGAAAAGGCTCATTCCAAAGGGGGTCACGTGCTCACACGTGACCATGGATCACGTGGTCACACGTGACCGGCTTTCAAAGCCCTTTTTGTCAACAGAATTAAATTCTGAGAGAAATGCAAATCTTTCCAAAGGAACGCAACTATATGCATCCAATCAAATTAAAGATTCAGAGATGATTAAATATCATCTATTTATGGAAAATCTCGGGTTTGGAAAGATTTCCCCCTTAAATCTAACCAAAATAAAAAGGGAGAATCTCTGGATTTGAAATCCAACGGTGAATAAAATTCACCTAATAATCCAAAGGTCCAGAACGAATGAAGGATGCAAATCAAATCTCTCAATGAAGATTCGTCACAAAACTAACTGATTCAGTTGCTTCTCCTATAAATAGGAGCCAAGAGACAAAAAAAAGGGACACACGCGCAGAAAAAGAAAAAAGAAGAAAAGCTTTGATACTTGGAAAAGACTTGGATCTTCTGCAAAAACCCTAGGTAAGAAAGGGAAGGCCTTTTGAAAGAGGGGGAATTTAATTCCCAACAGAGTTTAACTCTGATACATAAAACAGAAGAGCACATTTCTTCCCTCTCTGATAGAGGATCTGCAAAGTGCACATCTCCCCTTTAGGTTGAGAATTTAATTCTCAATGGGTTGAGATCCTGCCATGCAGATCCAAAACATAGAGAGGGAACGCAAGCATGAGAATTTAATTCTCGCAGAACTATAGGAATTCAATTCCTTTAAAAATAAAATTAGGGCTCGACCCTGTATCATGGGAATTTAATTCCTTCAAAACAAAAGAAACAGGGTTGAACCCTAATTAAGAATGTGGTTCTGTGGAAATAGCAGGAATCTAATTCCCTTAATTATAATTCTTTAAAATGGGAAGTATAATTCCTTGAAAGCTTTTATTAAGGGTTGAACCCTCTTCAGTTCTCCACATAAACGAGGAATTTAATTCCTACAGAAAATTCAGAGTTCAACTCTACAAGTCTTCAAAAGGAAATAGGAATTTAATTCCTCTGAAATTTAAAGTTCGAGGAATTTAATTCCTGAAAAAAAAAGAGTAACAGATCCTCTAAAAAACATAGAGGTAGGGTCACGTGCCACCACGTGACCCCCCAAAACCCCTACAGAAAGCCCCTTTGAGGCAGCACCCCACGTGACCCACGTGACCTTGGCAGAAACTCTAATACACAGGCATTTGAATGCCCCTCACGTGATGGCACGTGATGCTTTGAAGGAGATGATAATTTCAGCAGAACAAAAGAAGGGAGGGCGCTCTCACGTGCTGCCACGTGACCCTTCTCGCCTTAGTGTTTAACACTAAATTTAAAACTCTCAAGCCCAGTGTTAAAACACTGTCGGGCCTTAGCATTCAATGCTGATTAAAAAGCCTTATTGGCAGGGTTCAACACTAATCTGTTTTAGTGTTTAACACTAATTCGAAAAAGCCTTATTGCTGGTGTTTAGCACCAATTATCTCTTAGTGCTGAACACTAACCCATCAACCTTATTCCCAGTGTTCAACACTGATTGCTCTGAAGTGTTTAACACTAGGCCTTGGCCCAATTGGCTAAAGGGATAGAGGCAAGCATTCTCCCTCAATGGACCAACAAAGAGTCAATATTCCAGACCTGACTGGACTTAGCCCAAGCTGGCCATAAGTCCTCAATTTGTGATTAACTGGGCCGATAGGCTCATAACATAATTGATCAGTCTTGACCCAAATTGGGCCAAGGACTATTTAATCCACCCCAGTTCTAGGGTACATCTCTTCACTCCTTTGATACTTGGCATTGTAATCCCTCAATGTCTTCAAAGAGGTGACGGGTCCCGAAGACCATTCATGATATGGACTGTGGGGTCCTTAAACCCACGCATAATCAACAAAATTCCTGGTCACGTGGAACGTGGATAACGTCACTCTTTGACCCCGCGGAAAACGTCCAGAGCGGATCCTGGTCCTCGCAGAGCACGGCAGTGAACCCGTGTGAAGCATCCAGAGCGGAGCCTGGTCCTCGCCTAGCACGGCAGTGAACCCGTGTGAAGCATCCAGAGCACATACCGGACTGTGGAGTCCTTAAACCCATGGACTATGACGTCCTTAACCTTGACCGAGATGTCTTAAAACTACCAACGGACCGCAATGTCCTTAAACTACCCACGGACCGCAATGTCCTCAAACTACCCACGAACCGCAATGTCCTTAAACTACCCACGGACCGCAATGTCCTTAAAACTACCCATGGACCGCGATGTCCTTAAACTAGAACAATAGAGCCCCTATATGCTCTTTTGTCGGATCTAAACGGTCCTGTTTAAGTTGATCTTAGCCTCAAAGATGGCTAACGCGTCCTTAAACCTTCAAGCAGACTGGACTATGAATCCCCCTAATTAACTCTGGCTCGAGGGTACATCTCTGAACTCCTCTGACATCCGTCGTTGTAATCCTTCAACGTCGTCAGAGAGGTGACGGGTCCCGACGGCCACATATACGATGGACCGCCACGTCCCTAAACTGGAACATTAGAGTCCAAACACTCTTTTGTAGGATCTAAATGATCCCGTTAAGTTGATCTTAGTCACAAAGTTAGACTAACGTATCCTTAACAAACGTTTGAGTTGATCTTAGCCTCAAGTATGGCTGACGTATCCTCAAACCAAACCCCCAAACCCAAATTTAAGATAATGCGGATTTGGACTAGTCCATGCCCTACGGGCGACGACATAACTCAGTCTCCGTAAACGATCCACGGGCAATGAAACATAAAACAAGAACACACGACACGAAGTGACCATCTGGAGAAGGAGAAAGTTGTTACTGCAAAGCGGTAGCGTAATTAACTGCAGGGGCTTGCGCCTGCAGGGAAGAGCGTCCCCACAATCAAAAACCCCTCAAACGAGGGGGAATCTGACGAAGTCTGCTACATCGGACGCATCCGTCTAGACCTTCGATACATGGTGCCATGGATCAAATTGGCATCTTCGGAGAGGTGGACGGATAGCACCAATTAGCATCTGCCCCGAATTTCAGGCGAGACGGCCCGACGTCCCGCGTGTCCGTTCGGAGGGGAACAGATTCTGGCACGCCCGGTGGGACCTTTTCCTCTTTCCACTCCACACTTCGTGTGTCGTGATTCGCGAACCAATCGCGGTTCGCTAATGGTTGCCCTTGGGTTTCAAGATACTAAGAATTGGCGTCTTGCCTATTGCAGAGAACAAAGGATCGATGGCTGCTACTTCCGCGAAATCCTCCAACTGCTCAAACTGCAATTGCGACCAACGCTCTACCTCGCCAGGAGGTATAGCCTATGGACCCCAAGCTGCTTCGTTGTTCACAATGCCGGCAGACCAGGTGACTCAGGCCACTACCGGATTGTTCTTTGGGACTATGCTCCCCTCATCAAGCTTCGTGGCGCCAGTGCTGACAAAGGAAACTCTCAGTAAGTCGGTCTTTGATCGTCTTACCCCTGCCGCGGTTCCTCTTAACGAGTCGCCCAACGTTAACGCCTCGGTCTTCTCTAGATTGGGCCAGAAATCTTGCGAACTCATCATGAGGCCTACAATCCCAGAGAAGATTGCTTCTAAGAAGGAGGCCGCTCCTGCCTCCGAAATCGCCAAGGCGGTTTCCCCAGTCAAGAAATCGATCTTCACGAGATTAACAGCTTCGACTCCCGCTCCCGCTGTACAAAGGACATCGGTCTTTGACAGGCTAACACCAACAACGACCCCCCACCCACACAGGGGGCAAGATGAAACCATTCTTATATCTGACTCTACGCCGTCTGCTCGACGCGCTCGACGTCGTCATTGGCGCCGAATAAGGAAGGCTGGGGGCAACTCCCCCTCTGGATTGACTCCACCAGCCCCGGCGGTAGAAGTTAATGCTGCTGTTCCAACTGGAAACAGCTTTGAAATGCTAAATAAGGTGCGAAGGAATTCCCCTACCGCAGTGCTGAAGAGGTCTCCTCCCCCATCAGAAAAGGTTGTGGAAATAGAATCAGAACAGCCCCGATCTCCTCAACGGCTGTCTTCCAAAATCTATAAGGTTTGGCGGCAAGCCCGAGACTCGATCATCGATCCAAACTTCTCCCGCCAGCACAAGAAGCCGAAAATCCAACCGAAAGCTGGTCACCAGGCGAAAACCCAAAAGGCTGTTTGGATGCCCGCCTCGACGGCCCCCTCAACCTCCATGGCTCATAAAAGGAGGGAGCCCGAGAAGATCCCTCGACGTGCAACGACGGCTAAAAGCAACAAGCCCGGACACCCTAAGTCTGGGGGCATGATGGTCCACACCGTATACATGGCCTCTGGAAAGGAGGAGAGCCGCACTTCTACAGGCCACCGACCGCTAACCCGATCCGTAACGAAATCCCAGGAGCAGCAGCAAAAGCTCCAAGAAATGATGAATGCTATGGCCGCGCTCACCGGGCCAAAGGAAAACCCAGAAGCGTCCTCAGACGCACGCCGGGAGGAAGAAACCGACGCTGAATTCCTTCGCCGGACACTGGAGAAAAGGGACAAAGAGGCTGCTGAACAAGCGGCCAACATACAACGGATGGGCCTTCTCTTTCAAGATGTGATAGGAATGATGATCCAGCAAGACTTACCCGCCGAAGATCCTCCGATTATTCTGGAGGACGACCGAGGAGAGACGTCAAATCCACCACCAGCCCTCTCAACGGCCAAGGAAGAGACGATCTCTAAGGCTGACTTGGCTGACTATATAGCCCAGCAAATCCGGGTCCATCATGCAACTGAGGCAGCTGGTCAAGTCGTGAAAACGGGGCGGCCGTATCCAAGCTGGTACGATCAAATCAAATACCCGCAAGGCTATACAATACCGAAATTCCATGTGTATAAGGGGACCGGCAATCCTCATCAACACGTCGCCCAGTTCCGGGCCCTCTGCGGTAACACCGGCGGTGACGATAAACTGTTACTCCGTCAGTTCGTTGGCAGCTTATCAGAAACAGCATTCGAATGGTATTCAGAACTTCCGAACGATTCCATCAAAACGTTCGCTGAAATGGAGTTGTTGTTCACTCAGCGGTTCGCAAGTGCCAGCGAGCGCACTCCAATTACTGCTTTGATTAACGCCAGGGTAAAGCCAGGCGAAACCTGGGTCCAGTACGCTATACGCTGGCGGAATTTGTGGTCGAGATGCGAGCAACGCATTGAGGAAGCACCGCAGTGGGTATGTTCGTGGGAACCTTAGACCCCCACGCAACTATCTCCCAGTTTATGATGTTCTTTAAGCCAACCACATTCCAGGCTTTGATCGACAAGTTGGCTCAGATGGACCAGATGGGTCATAGACCACCTGCCCCGAAGCCAGAAACTCGGAATGACAAGGGTAAAGGAAGGGCAACTTTTCTCGCGAACGCCCAACAGCAGCCTGACGCCCCGAAATCGGCAGATCAATTGGAAGAAAGACGCCGATATTATAATGAAAAGATGAAGCGTCCCTACTCGTTCCCACGAGACAAGACGAGACGGTTATTTGAGCTGGCAATACGCAACAGACTTATTAACCTCCCGAACCCAAGGCGACCGCCACAACCCACCGAGGTGAATAACCCCAACTATTGCCCTTACCATCAGACGGTAAGCCATCCGATTGAAGATTACTTCGTCTTCAAAGGATGGATCAAAGATCAATACCTCCAGGGGAAGTTTGTACTGTCCGAAAAGTGGAAGGTGAACCCGCCACAACCACATACTCCTAAAAAGGCAGACACACCGGGGGCAACCTGCTCCTTTATCGAAGAAGTTCCATGGGAGGTCGTGCTATCAACGAAGACCAAAAGGATGCTGAGAGACCTTCATGCGTGCCCTGCAATCGAATGGAAGGACCCTCTTGAACCTCGAATTATCGAAGGAGCAGTGAAGCCCCGCACAACTACGAAGACTGCTGATAAGGGCCCAAATACTCATACCCGGCCGTCAAAAGCTTCGAAGAAAAAGAAGAAGAAATCCAAGAAGCCCGCGAAGCTTGGAGACGAGCGCACGAACTTGCAGAAGCAAATCGACGCACTGGAAGAATACAATCAAAAGGCACGAACTCCTGTCACACTGCGAGAGTTCCTCAACCACACCTTTCAAGACGAAGATGATGAAGAGAGCTCATCGGATGAATCCGAAGAGTACGTGGCAAGTTGTAACGTAATCTCCCACTCGCTTACCGATGGCAAGAAAGCTCCTGACACCAAGAAGCCAGAGGCGGAGCCCGAACCAGAGCGTGCGAGGCTGACAACTGATATGATCAATACCTTCCTAGACGAAATTCGTCTAAAAAGTAAAGCAGATCAGGAGCGTGAGATGGCAGCATCAGGAGGAACCAAATGCGGGCGACCGAACGAAGGAGTTGAACTACCCCTGCCAGAGCGAAAGGCATCCGAGATGGACAAGAAGATATTCAAGACGAGGAAAAGGTTCGCCAAAGCCATGTCAATGGGAATGAGGCTACCCCCCTCGGAAGGAAACACGCACAATGGGGCGGAGAAACACCCCGATTACTGCGCATATCATCGGGAAGTCTCACACCCCACAGAGGAGTGCGACGCCTTTAAGATATGGTGGCAAGGATATGTTGCTCGCCGGCAACATTTCAAACGCATGAAACGCAAGAGCCGTCGGGAGCAAAGAAGCGCTGTTGACGGACCCAACAGAATTACTGGCAACTGCTATATGGCTCATACCGAGGGATCGCAAGTCCTCACCTTTGGGAGCGACTCTGATGAAGAAGTGACTCTGGGTCCTCTCTTTGACGAATCCGCGCTAGGGAAAGATGAGGAATCAGAAGCCTGCGGAAACACTCAGCTGCGCAATCGCACACTCCCGGAAAAGAATCTCGGGCCTACGAACAGAAAAGATAAGGGAAAGGAAAAGGTCACTGAAGATATCACTTTGGATGACCAAGTCGCGAAGGAACTGGCGACTAAAGACCTTCCTAGGAGGAGTAAAGTGGACTATAACATCCTCGCGCATCTAAGGAAGCTACCTTCTCAGCTTAGCATTCTCGACGCCCTCCTATTATCAAAAGAAGCACGGGACTCACTAATTAAGGCACTACAAGAACCTGAGCAATTCCAAGCCTTTCTCGCCACCGAAAAGATGAAGGACGAACTGGAAGAAGTGCATACGGCCGACGTCACTTTCGGTGATGAAGACCTCCTTCTCGGGACGTGCGACCATAACCGTCCCCTGTATGTCTCCGGATACTGCCATGATATCAAGATAGGCAAGATCTTGGTGGATAATGGATCCTCTGTCAATCTCCTTAATGTTCGGGTGTTGAAGGAAATCTGCATGAGTGTGCAACATCTCGCTCGTGACAAAATCACTATCTCCGGTTTCGATTCACAATCGTCACGGACTCTCGGGTCCGTGATATTAACGTTACGCTTCGGGCTTCTCGTCACAGACATCAAATTCCATGTCATTGACGCCAAGACCTGTTACAACGCCTTGCTCGGCCGTCCTTGGTTACACGAGTACAACATCGTCCCTTCTACACAACATCAGTGTATGAAGTACTTTAAAGATAGTTTCGAGTATACTGTAACGGGTGAGCTGAACCCATTTTCCGTGAACGAAGTCCGCAAATACGAGGATGCGAAATACTTCTTGCCAGACTTTGAAGATACAGAAAGGTGTCACGACTCGGAGAACAAGGCCGCCGCCACCATCCCTGTTTTCGGAAGTGATACCGAAGAAGAAGAAGAGATAGTTTACACGGGGCCATCTCAACGCAACAACCGGAGGACGCCCACCCCCATACTGGTCTTCGGAAGTGATTCGGAAGATGAGGTCAACGCCGTATTCTCCAATCGGCTTTCAATGCAAGCACCTCCGGGCGATGACCATAACCTGCAAATCACCATGGTACCGCCAGAACACTACAAGGACCTCGACACGCTTCAAGCTCACAGTGTGCAAGAGCTGCAAACGTTTTGCGTCCCCCCAGGCGAAAGGGTGAGAAGATGATCCTATTCTATCGATCCTCAGAGTCGAAAGTAGAGAAAGAGATCTGGCACGGCGTAGATGCTACATGCGACAGACTCCAGCCCATCCGTCTGCCCAGATACTATACAAATGGATTAAAGAAGCTATTGAAGCGCCAAGGGGTACCCTTAAAACAAACTGTTCAACAGGCTCGGTTCTACAACAGGATTTGGGATGTCCCTGGAATCCAACGCAAATTGCCTAATGGGAAAATGGAGACACTCGGGCTTGGATACGCGAGAACCGGAAAACGAGAACGGGCTCATAACAGCTACGCTATATATACCTTTGATGAAGAGGAGGACGCCCTGTCAGGAGATGCCAACCCCTTATCAAAACCAGACCACGCGATTGAGGCGCCAAGTCCGTCATTTCTAGAACGAATGGACAAGCCTAGCAAGAAAGTGGGTCAGAAAGGTCGGGAAGACCCCAACCACGAAATGGCCATCTACGAGAAGGCCAGGGCGCAACGTCTATTTCAACAGGCCGCGAAAGGCAAGAATGCTCATCCTTGCCAACCCATCATGCGAAAAGCCCGATGTGGAGACGGAAATAAGTCGAGAAGCGGGAAAAAGAGCCGACAACAACGACGCAGGATTAGAGGGTTACGCAATCGGGTATTGCACAGCTCGGATTCGTCCTTCATAGAAAAGATGAGTCGAGCGTACCCCTTCCCCCGAGACAAGACGGAAAGATTACTCAAGCTCGCCCTAAAACATCAGATGATCGCGCTTCCGGAGTGTAGACACCCTAAGCAAGCTAATAAGGCCTCTCGCTCGGGCTATTGCTCTTATCACCGAGCCGCAGGACATCCTACCGAAGACTGCTTCACCTTCAAGAACTGGGTCGAGGACCAGTACCGACGGGGCAGATTCGCTTTATCCAACAGCTGGAGGGTAACGCCGCCACGAAAGCACGAGCCCAAGGCCACAAGAGCAGAGCCGGATCCGCCTCGGCCCCGGGGGTGGATTCGCACCTGTTATACGATTACGATAGACAACCCTCCCCGGTGCTTCGAAAACAGCGATGATGAGGTTATCTCGGAATTCCCGCCCGCTCCGAAAGAACTGGAAGACGGTATACATACTACCGCAGATAACCTCAGAAAGATTGAGTTGGGATCGGCAGAGGACCCGCGACCAACATTTGTCAGCGAGCTACTCTCTGAAGAAAGGGTGGCCGCGTTAAAGAACGTGCTTCTACGGCATAAAGACTGCTTCGCGTGGAACTACTCTGAGATGCCAGGATTAGATCCGGAGGTTGCCGTGCATAAATTAGCAATATCCCCGGATATCAAGCCAGTCAAGCAAGCGCCAAGGAGGATGCGACTCGAGTTGGAGATGAGCATCAACGCCGAAGTCAAAAAACTAATCGATTCTGGATTTATCCAAGAAGTCCAATATCCCGATTGGATCGCCAATATCGTCCCGGTGATGAAGAAGAATGGGACGGTGCGTATATGCGTGGATTTCAGGGATCTCAACAAGGCCTGTCCAAAGGATGATTTCCCAGTACCGGTAACCGAGCTAATGATAGATAACACATCCACTCACGAGATCTTCTCCTTTATGGACGGTTCCTCAGGATACAATCAGATAAAAATGCATCCCGAAGACCAGAAGCACACCGCTTTCCGGACCCCTTTGGGTGTATTTTGCTACAGGGTTATGCCCTTCGGTCTAAAGAACGCCGGCGCTACCTATCAAAGGGCCATGACAAAGATCTTCGACGACCTCATACATGACATCGTCGAGTGCTATATCGACGACCTCGTAGTAAAGAGTATGTCATACGAAGATCACTTAAAGCATCTAGAGACTGTATTTCAACGCCTTCGGCAATATAATTTGAAGATGAATCCCCTCAAATGCGCGTTTGGAGTCTCCTCGGGAAAATTCCTGGGATTCGTCATCCGACACCGAGGTATTGAGATAGATCCGTCAAAGATTAAAGCGATCATGGAAATGCCCCCGCCAAGAACCCTCAAACAGTTGCGGTCTCTCCAAGGGAAGCTCGCATACATCCGGCGAATTATCGCAAATCTTTCAGGCAAATGCCGCCCCTACAGTCACCTGATGAAGAAGGGAACCCCATTCGTCTGGGATCAAAAATGCCAAGGTGCACTAGACGAGATCAAGCAGTACCTGCAGAACCCGCCGGTATTAGCTGCGCCGGTCAAGGGAAAACCCCTCATTCTTTATACAACCGCCCTCGAAGGTTCCTTGGGCGCACTATGGGCGCAAGAGAACGATCAGGGGAAAGAGAGAGCACTCTACTACTTAAGTCGAGTTCTACTGGGGGCAGAAAGCAATTACTCTCCCATTGAAAAACATTGCTTGGCGTTAATCTTCGCGATAACAAAGCTCAGGCACTATGCGTTGGCACACGAAGTCTGCCTCATCTCGAAAGTGGATCCTCTTAAATACTTGATGTCAAAAGCCATATTGACGGGACGACTCGCTAAATGGGCCCTGCTCTTGATGGAGTTCTCGATAACATATCAACCTCTCAAGGCAGTGAAAGGCCAGGCCATTGCCGATTTCCTCGCTGAGCACCCGATACCGACCGATTCTCCTTTGAATTGTGACTTGCCGGACGAGCATGCATTTGATGCGATTAGCGGTGGAAGCGCCCGATAGGAACTTTATTTCGATGGAGCGTCCTCTATAAAGAAACAAAAGCAAGGTATCCCAATGATCAAGTCAGGGATAGGCCTCATCTTTGCGACTCCACAAGGAGGGATAATGCGCTTCGCCTTCTCCTTAACAGAGCCGAGGACAAACAATGAAGCTGAATACGAAGCCCTGATAGCAGGTCTCGAGCTTGCCATTGACATGGGAATTGAAGACCTCATTATATATGGGGATTCTCAGCTGGTCGTTAGCCAAGTTAATGGTGACTACCAAACGTGCAAACCGGAGTTGGTGAGATACGGCGAAAAAGTGCAACAACTGTTGGCCCAAATTCCCTCCTACACTTTGGAGAACATACCGCGCGCAGAAAACAGCAAAGCAGACGCGTTGGCCAAACTCGCTAAAGAACTGGCTGACGAGAACCTCGATGACGTCAGAATCGTGGTACAAAGCCGTCGAGTGCTCGCCCCGGCAGATATATCTCCGGAATCATGCAAAGAAAAGGGAGCGACTGAGCAGATGACCCTGCAAATAAAGGACCATGAGAAGGCCGAAGACTGGAGGGAAGTCTTCATAGACTACTTTAAGTCCCGCCGAATGCCCGAAGAAGCGTCTTCAAGACATCAGCTCATGAAACGAGCTCTATCTTTCGCTTTCGTCAACAATACCCTATACAAGAGATCGCTCGATTCTCTATGGCTGAGATGCTTAGGACCTGACGAAGCAGAAAAAGTCGTTCAGGAAGTTCATGACGGACTTTGCGGTTCTCACCAAGCAGGCCCAAAGATGAAGTTAAAGATTAAACGAATGGGCTACTACTGGCCCACAATGATCCAGGACTGCCTCGAGTATGCGAAGCAATGCCACTCGTGCCAGATTCATGGAGACTTTATCCACCAACATCCAAATCCGCTACACCCAACGGTGGCCAGCTGGCCATTCGAGATGTGGGGGACTGACATAGTCGGCCCCATTGAACCAGGCGACAACTGATTACTTCTCCAAATGGGCAGAAGCAGTACCACTGAGGGAAGTGAAGACGGAGAATATCCTCCATTTCTTCAAAACGCACGTCATCTATCGGTTTGGAACCCCACGGCGGATTATCTCCGATAACGGGCCAGCCTACAGGAGCCATAAGATTAGCCGCTTCGCGCAGCAGCACAATATAGACTGGAGGTATTCTTCAGTTTACAACCCACGAGCCAACGGTCTGGCTGAGGCCTTCAATAAGACCTTGACGAAGATCATAAAAAAGACCGTCTCCCGGAATAAGAGAGACTGGCACGAGAGGCTGCAAGAAGCCCTTTGGGCTTATCGAACTACATTCAAGACGGCCACAAATACAACGCCATACGCGTTGGTATTTGGGACGGAAGCAGTACTCCCACTCGAGATAGAGTTACCCTCTCTACGAGTGGCAGTCCACCACGAACTGACCGACGAAGAAAATGCTCACCTTCGACTTGAGGAGCTTGATGCCCTCGACGAAACCCGACTTATAGCGCAACAACATCTAGAAGCCTACAAAGCAAAGATGACGCGCTCGTACGAAAGATTGACCAGGCCAAGGGCATTCCGCCAAGGCGAACTCGTGCTGGTAGTCAAAAGACCTATGATCCCCAATCGTGCCAAGCGGGGAAAATTCGAGCCAAACTATGAAGGCCCGTACATCATAGACCAGGTTTACCAGAGTGGAGCCTATCTACTCGTGGACATGCACGGTGAAAGGCCTTTCAGGCCAATAAATGGCCGCTTCTTGAAGAAATACTATGCTTAGTGAGCCACAGCCTGGGTCAACAGTAGATGACGACGACTATGTCCGCTCGCTATCTTCCTAGGCTCAGACTCTACAAGCAGTAGCTGGCCTTCCCATAACAATAGACCGAAACGTCTTTAAACTAACGACGGACCGAAACGTCCTTAAACTATCAACGGACCGAAACGTCCTTAAACTATCATCAGACCGAAACGTCTTTAAACTAACGACGGACCGAAACGTCCTTAAACTATCAACGGACCGAAACGTCCTTAAACAAACTAACGACGGACCGAAACGTCTTTAAACTAACGACGGACCGAAACGTCTTTAAACTATCAACAGACCGAAACGTCTTTAAACTAACGGGGGACCGAAATGTCCTCAAACTAACGACGGACCGAAACGTCCTTAAACTATCAACAGACCGAAACGTCCTTAAACTAACGGGGGACCGAAATGTCCTCAAACTAACGACGGACCGAAACGTCCTTAAACTAACAACGGACCGAAACGTCCTTAAACTAACGACGGACCGAAACGTCCCTAAACTACTGCCGCAGCATCCTTAGGCTGGCAAGATAATAAAAAAATAAAAAAAAACGGTATGTCCATAAAGCAAAATGGGCACGGATGAAAACCCGAAAGGGCTCCGTGAGTAAAAACAGCAGGACTGCCGGCGAGTGTTTGTGAAAACCCGAAAAGGCGCAACCTCGTTTAAAGACACTTATAGGGTCCTCTCGACCTTGCAAGGAGAAATCACCTGCGTGAGATCCTTACGACTCACAAAGGAGCAACACACTTAGGGATCCTCACGATTCCTAAGGAGAAAATACACTTACGAGATCCTCACGACTCGTAAGGAGAATTTTCTTATGAGACCCTCACGGCTCATAAGACTTGAAAGTCTTGAGTTACAGAAACCTAAACCTGTTCTTAAGCAAATCCTCAGCAACCTCCGACATTGCCCTACAAGCGGCTCGGACTGACCCTTGTATACAATCCACGGGCGCGAATAGACATTTCCCTAACAAAGTCCCACCCGTGACTAGGGATATATCTACATGGTGAACAACCCTTGCAAGTCCTCTCGACTTATAAGGGGAAAATCCTCTTTGTAAGATCCTTACGACTTACAAGAGAACATGCACTTAAGAATCCCCACGATTCTTAAGAAGAAAACACACCTGCAAGATCCTCACGACTTGTAGGGAGAAACACCTTTGTGAGACCCTTACGGCTCATGAAGTCAAAAGCCTTGGTCGACAGGACCCTTAACCCTGTTTGCTAAGCCACCTTTGTTCAAACGTCGACAGAGGCAAATGATGATCCGCTCCTGGCAACATTCCAGTTGTAGCGGTACTGATGCCGAAACCCGTATCCAAGAAATCCGAGCTTGCCGCAAAAAAGCTAGCAAGCCACACATGCATGACAAAATGGCCGAAATGATGGGACAACTTGCAATAAAAAGAAGCAAGCAAAATCTCGGCGGTTCACAGATAACTTAGTGATCGCCACCGTGGCATTCGTCTCGATACAGCAGACGCGATACCGGCAAATGAAGCGAAGGCCAAATTCCTAGCTTCATTGTCTCGACGACACAACATCAAGCGAAACGGAACAGCGGCAACCCCAAGTTCCATGGCTCGGCGACGCATATCGCCAAGAGTCAACCCCCATCCCGTGAAATGCGGATACGATCAGCAAACTTCCTGGTTACGTGGAAAGCGGATAATGTCACCCTTTGACCCCGTGGAAAACGTCCAGAGCGGATCCTGATCCTCGCAGAACACGGCATTAAACCCGTGTGAAGCATCCAGAGCGGAGCCTAGTCCTCGCCTAACACAGCAGTGAACCCGTGTGAAGCATCTAGTGCAAACTTCCTGGTTACGTGGAAAGCGGATAATGTCACTCTTCGACCCCGTGGAAAACGTCCAGAGCGGATCCTGGTCCTCGCAGAGCATGGCAGTAAACCCATGTGAAGCATCCAGAGCGGAGCCTAGTCCTCGCCTAACGCGGCAGTGAACCCGTGTGAAGCATCTAGTGCAAACTTCCTGGTTACGTGGAAAGCGGATAATGTCACTCTTTGACCCCGTGGAAAACGTCCAGAACGGATCCTGGTCCTCGCAAAGCATGGCAGTGAACCCATGTGAAGCATCCAGAGCGGAGCCTAGTCCTCGCCTAACACGGCAGTGAACCCGTGTGAAGCATCTAGTGCAAACTTCCTGGTTACGTGGAAAGCGGATAATGTCACTCTTTGACCCCGTGGAAAACGTCCAGAGCGGATCCTGGTCCTCGCAGAGCATGGCAATGAACCCATGTGAAGCATCCAGAGCGGAGCCTAGTCCTCGCCTAACGCGGCAGTGAACCCGTGTGAAGCATCTAGTGCAAACTTCCTGGTTACGTGGAAAGCGGATAATGTCACTCTTTGACCCCGTGGAAAACGTCCAGAGCGGATCCTGGTCCTCGCAGAGCATGGCAATGAACCCATGTGAAGCATCCAGAGCGGAGCCTAGTCCTCGCCTAACACGGCAGTGAACCCGTGTGAAGCATCTAGTGCAAAATTCCTGGTTACGTGGAACGTGGATAACGTCACACTTTGACCCCACGGAAAACGCCCAGAGCGGAGCCTGGTCCTCGCCTAGCACGGCAGTGAACCCGTGTGAAGCATCCAGAGCAAACACCGGACTGTGGAGTCCTTAAAATCCACGGACTATGACGTCCTTAACCTCGACCGCGATGTCTTAAAACTAACGACCAACCACCCCTATTCCTCACAGATTTTCGCCTCGGTTTAAGGGTACATCTCTTCACTCCTTTGATGCCCGGCGTTGTAATTCCTCAACGTCTTCAAAGAGGTGACGGGTCCCTGTAACCAAACATCGGACTGTGGAGTCCCTAAATCCACGGACTATGAGGTCCTTAACCTTGACCGTGATGTCTTAAAACTAACATCGGACTGTGGAGTCCTTAAATCCACGGACTATGAGGTCCTTAACCTTGACCGCGACGTCTTTAAACTACAATATCTGGAGAAACCCCTGACTCCGTAGAACACGGACAAAGGTAACCGCATCCGGCACTCACAAGTCCTCACGGCTGGGAGAGAAAACTCTTTATGAGACCCTCGTGGCTCGTAAAATGCAGAAGTCTTAGGAAGCATATCTTAAACCTGAATCCTGAGCCATCCCTGTCCTGCAAGGAAATCAAGATAGAATATCCGCAGAATGCATTCAACAAAAAGGGGACACGTCATTGAGAAGAAAAATTGTACCTTTTATTCATAAACCAAAAAGGATACAAGGTACAATTCAAGAAACAAAAATGAAGATACTCTTATTCATGAGCATGTACAAAAAAGGGAGAAAAGATACAGTCCTCAAGCCGGTGGCCGGTGTAGTAATTTCAGCAGCTCGTCGTTTTGTTGCTGAGCCACGGCTTCATGACGCAAGATCTCCAGAAGGCGAGCCTCCGCCTGAGCTTGTTGGGCCTGATATGAAGCGAGCCGAGCTTCAAGCTCTTTCTCAGTGGCCTTGTGAGCCTCAACCCTCTCGCGAGTAAACATGGCAGCTTTATCAAGAGCTACCACCTCCTTGATGGATTCCTGAAGCACTCGCCAAAGGTCATACGCTTGTTGGCTTTAACTGTGAGGCTAACCTGAAGCTCGCCCAACGCTTTGGAGGCTAGCTCTCTCTCAAAAATTTTTACGACCGAACCCTTTTTCTCACACAACAATATGTTCGCTACGTGGCCACGAAAGCCCGCACTCGCAACCACAGCCTCGAACACGAGACATTTACAAGACCGTATAAATGAGCCCCCGGTCGACAGAGATGATCGATCTGAAACGTGTTCACATCACCCGGTATGAAAAGCAATGAGAAAATTTCCAGTGTTTATCCTATCAAGCGTGTGTTCACGATTATATAAGCATCCGAAGAAGAAATAAAGTTTGAAGCATTAATTTGCATGCGACATAATGACAATGTTGATAATTAGAAGAAGCTTGCATAAGAAGAACACAATGTTTATTCAGGCAAGCGAAAACATGCATACGAGTACCAAGCCTACATAGGGATTCAGCATAAAGCATACAAAAGAAGAGGACTAATTTAAAAACACTACGCTAACGGAAAAGATCACCAAACACCGGATCAATGGCACAAGGGTTCACAAAGCAAAGAACAAAATTCTCCATCTCTCTCTCTGCTTTCTCCAGCACGTCAAAGCGACGGTTCTCACGAGGAGTCGCCCCCCATCGATTGGTGCCGTGTTCGTCTGCAAAAGCGAACATAATAGCTCGCCGGGCCCTAATCTGGCCCAGCAGGTGAATCGAGTAATCCTTCAAAGCCTGAGTAATCAGGCACGCTTCATGGAAGCCCTCAAGCTTTTCTTCTGCCGCGTCGAGCATCGCCAGGGTCATCTCCGCCGGGTGAGGAGGAATGTCGGCAACCACGGCCGTGAGAGTCATCCGGAGCCAGAGAGAACCCATCGGGAGGGGAGACCCTCTACGGATCGAGAGCTCGTGCAGGGCCGAGTCACATTCGTTGTCAGAAAGGAGAGGGTGCACTAACCGAGCAGCAAAGCGGGGGATCATCTCCTCAAGAGGAACTTCCCACGGTTGTCGACGAGCATGAGGGCGATTGCAAGCCATGGCACTCGTTTCTCTCTTAAAAATATATATATATATATATATATATATATGTATGTATATATATATATATATATGTGTGTATATATATATATATATATATATGTATATATGATATGAATCCCTCTGAGAAAGGAGAAGAAGGTTATAGCCTCATATATAATGAAGCGCATTAAGTGCTATGCGCGGAAAACCTTGCATGGTGAATCTGTTTTCAGGGCCTAAAAATGGAAAGGTACCGAAAGTCAAGGAGATGGAACGATTCCCAAGCCCCTTTTCCAGCACCTAATATTGTGCACTGAAAATATGGCATGAGGAAAATCTTGTGAACCGTCGCATCAAGAGATCTCACGCGTAGAACACGTGAGGCCCAAACCTGCATTGTATTTAAAAGGAAGAATATGGCGTATTACCATGCATATTAAAGGCACCAACAGCAACAATGGTGAAATGATAAAATTCCAGAAAAAGGGCATGCAAGCATAGAAAAAAAAAACACATAATAAAACTTGTCACTCATACTTCAAGAGGTTCATACAAAATCTAAAAGACACTTTTACAATGGTATGGTTTCAGACGCGGGGCATGGGTTGAGAAACTCAAAATTGACTTTATTCAAGATCTTCCAAGCATTTCGAACCTCCCGGGTATGCTTTCTCTCACGGTCACAAGCATCGGGGTCCCCTCGGATGTCCTCTACCCTCCGGTAGGCACCCAATATGGCTGACTGCTGAAAGATCCGATGAAGGAGATCGATGAGATCATCCCGCCTTCTCTTTGAGATCAAACCCATAAGATATACCGAATGCACCTTGTCCTCAGCAGTGTCCAAGTCCCCGAGTGGTATGCCGGCGCAAAAGAGAGGAAGGGCCTCCCGGATCGCCAGCACGATCAGCCTCAGAAGAGAAGAGCGACGGGGAAGTAGCCGATGATTGTACTCGTCGAAGCGGCCCATGATCTCGGCACACTGAGCATTAGTGAACTCCTGGTTCTGACTGCGGCCCAGCGCACGAATATTCCCGTACGAGATGATCTCGTCAAGACGATACAGATGGGCATCCATGATACCTGAAATAAAAGTCACGAGAATTATTACAAGATCCCCCTCGCATTAATTACAGAAGAACAGCCTCGGGCCAAGAGACCCCAAGGAGCCTCTGGGTGAAGAAACTGAGTTCTTCATAAGAATTAAATTCCTTATCAGGAAAAAGGGAATTAAATTCCCAGGAATAATTTTGATGGACTTAAAGTCCAGGGAGTTGAAACGCTGTCATCATCTCCCCGAAGATCGCCTAAACTCTAAGAGATCTACAGTTCGAAGGTTCCCTGTTCTTAAGAAAAAACTTGAAGAAAAATGGGTTCTTTGCGAAACCCTTAATACAGATTTGAAATCCAAAAAGTGCTTTTAAAGACGAAGGCGCTTTGGCCGTTCAACACCATTACCTGAGAAAAAAGGTTCTTTGCGAACAGAGTTAAACTCTGGGAAACGTTCGAGACAGAGAACTGAGCTCTGAAAGCGAGAATTAAATTCTCAAGGAAGAAATTCTCAGAGGAAGAAGAAGGAGCAAAGTGAAGGCTCCTGTGAAGAGACGGCGGTATTTATAGAAAGCAGTGGAAACGTTTCATCTCCCCAGATCCATAAATGAATCCAACGGTCGCAAAGAGATGACAGCGTTGCACTCACGTGCTGACACGTGAGACCAACGCTGTGGGGGTATTTGTTTCCTGATTTAAAATCAGGAAAGCTTCTGGGAAAAGCTTCAGAGGAGAGTCACGTGCTTACACGTGACTAGCGGTCACGTGTTGGCACGTGACACCTTAAAAGCATCATCAAGTCGAGTTCAGTCTCCTGACTACGCTGAAGAAAACGGGCTTCAGAAAGAGTCACGTGCTCCCACGTGACCAGGGTCACGTGGCGACACGTGACATTTAAATACAAGCGTCGAAGACACACAAGTTCTCTGATCAAGTCAAGAAAAAGGCTTCAGAAGAGGTCACGTGCTTCCACGTGACCAGGGTCACGTGTTGGCACGTGACGTTCAAGACAGTAGACTCGTTCTCCAGACGAACCAAGGAAAGAGAGTTCAAACAAGGGTCACGTGCTCACACGTGACCAAGAGTCACGTGGTGGCACGTGACGCTTAAGCAACAATCAGAAGAAAGGAAAAGGCTCATTCCAAAGGGGGTCACGTGCTCACACGTGACCATGGATCACGTGGTCACACGTGACCGGCTTTCAAAGCCCTTTTTGTCAACAGAATTAAATTCTGAGAGAAATGCAAATCTTTCCAAAGGAACGCAACTATATGCATCCAATCAAATTAAAGATTCAGAGATGATTAAATATCATCTATTTATGGAAAATCTCGGGTTTGGAAAGATTTCCCCCTTAAATCTAACCAAAATAAAAAGGGAGAATCTCTGGATTTGAAATCCAACGGTGAATAAAATTCACCTAATAATCCAAAGGTCCAGAACGAATGAAGGATGCAAATCAAATCTCTCAATGAAGATTCGTCACAAAACTAACTGATTCAGTTGCTTCTCCTATAAATAGGAGCCAAGAGACAAAAAAAAGGGACACACGCGCAGAAAAAGAAAAAAGAAGAAAAGCTTTGATACTTGGAAAAGACTTGGATCTTCTGCAAAAACCCTAGGTAAGAAAGGGAAGGCCTTTTGAAAGAGGGGGAATTTAATTCCCAACAGAGTTTAACTCTGATACATAAAACAGAAGAGCACATTTCTTCCCTCTCTGATAGAGGATCTGCAAAGTGCACATCTCCCCTTTAGGTTGAGAATTTAATTCTCAATGGGTTGAGATCCTGCCATGCAGATCCAAAACATAGAGAGGGAACGCAAGCATGAGAATTTAATTCTCGCAGAACTATAGGAATTCAATTCCTTTAAAAATAAAATTAGGGCTCGACCCTGTATCATGGGAATTTAATTCCTTCAAAACAAAAGAAACAGGGTTGAACCCTAATTAAGAATGTGGTTCTGTGGAAATAGCAGGAATCTAATTCCCTTAATTATAATTCTTTAAAATGGGAAGTATAATTTCTTGAAAGCTTTTATTAAGGGTTGAACCCTCTTCAGTTCTCCACATAAACGAGGAATTTAATTCCTACAGAAAATTCAGAGTTCAACTCTACAAGTCTTCAAAAGGAAATAGGAATTTAATTCCTCTGAAATTTAAAGTTCGAGGAATTTAATTCCTGAAAAAAAAAGAGTAACAGATCCTCTAAAAAACATAGAGGTAGGGTCACGTGCTACCACGTGACCCCCCAAAACCCCTACAGAAAGCCCCTTTGAGGCAGCACCCCACGTGACCCACGTGACCTTGGCAGAAACTCTAATACACAGGCATTTGAATGCCCCTCACGTGATGGCACGTGATGCTTTGAAGGAGATGATAATTTCAGCAGAACAAAAGAAGGGAGGGCGCTCTCACGTGCTGCCACGTGACCCTTCTCGCCTTAGTGTTTAACACTAAATTTAAAACTCTCAAGCCCAGTGTTAAAACACTGTCGGGCCTTAGCATTCAATGCTGATTAAAAAGCCTTATTGGCAGGGTTCAACACTGATCTGTTTTAGTGTTTAACACTAATTCGAAAAAGCCTTATTGCTGGTGTTTAGCACCAATTATCTCTTAGTGCTGAACACTAACCCATCAACCTTATTCCCAGTGTTCAACACTGATTGCTCTGAAGTGTTTAACACTAGGCCTTGGCCCAATTGTCTAAAGGGATAGAGGCAAGCATTCTCCCTCAATAGACCAACAAAGAGTCAATATTCCAGACCTGACTGGACTTAGCCCAAGCTGGCCATAAGTCCTCAATTTGTGATTAACTGGGCCGATAGGCTCATAACATAATTGATCAGTCTTGACCCAAATTGGGCCAAGGACTATTTAATCCACCCCGGTTCTAGGGTACATCTCTTCACTCCTTTGATACTTGGCATTGTAATCCCTCAATGTCTTCAAAGAGGTGACGGGTCCCGAAGACCATTCATGATATGGACTGTGGGGTCCTTAAACCCACGCATAATCAACAAAATTCCTGGTCACGTGGAACGTGGATAACGTCACTCTTTGACCCCGCGGAAAACGTCCAGAGCGGATCCTGGTCCTCGCAGAGCACGGCAGTGAACCCGTGTGAAGCATCCAGAGCGGAGCCTAGTCCTCGCCTAGCACGGCAGTGAACCCGTGTGAAGCATCCAGAGCACATACCGGACTGTGGAGTCCTTAAACCCATGGACTATGACGTCCTTAACCTTGACCGAGATGTCTTAAAACTACCAACGGACCGCAATGTCCTTAAACTACCCACGGACCGCAATGTCCTCAAACTACCCACGGACCGCAATGTCCTTAAACTACCCACGGACCGCAATGTCCTTAAAACTACCCATGGACCGCGATGTCCTTAAACTAGAACAATAGAGCCCCTATATGCTCTTTTGTCGGATCTAAACGGTCCTGTTTAAGTTGATCTTAGCCTCAAAGATGGCTAACGCGTCCTTAAACCTTCAAGCAGACTGGACTATGAATCCCCCTAATTAACTCTGGCTCGAGGGTACATCTCTGAACTCCTCTGACATCCGTCGTTGTAATCCTTCAACGTCGTCAGAGAGGTGACGGGTCCCGACGGCCACATATACGATGGACCGCCACGTCCCTAAACTGGAACATTAGAGTCCAAACACTCTTTTGTAGGATCTAAATGATCCCGTTAAGTTGATCTTAGTCACAAAGTTAGACTAACGTATCCTTAACAAACGTTTGAGTTGATCTTAGCCTCAAGTATGGCTGACGTATCCTCAAACCAAACCTCCAAACCCAAATTTAAGATAATGCGGATTTGGACTAGTCCATGCCCTACGGGCGACGACATAACTCAGTCTCCGTAAACGATCCACGGGCAATGAAACATAAAACAAGAACACACGACACGAAGTGACCATCTGGAGAAGGAGAAAGTTGTTACTGCAAAGCGGTAGCGTAATTAACTGCAGGGGCTTGCGCCTGCAGGGAAGAGCGTCCCCACAATCAAAAACCCCTCAAACGAGGGGGAATCTGACGAAGTCTGCTACATCGGACGCATCCGTCTAGACCTTCGATACATGGTGCCATGGATCAAATTGGCATCTTCGGAGAGGTGGACGGATAGCACCAATTAGCATCTGCCCCGAATTTCAGGCGAGACGGCCCGACGTCCCGCGTGTCCGTTCGGAGGGGAACAATGCAGAAATGACTTTGCCGGGTAAAATTTTGCAGTAAGCAACAACAAGCAAGCTATAAAGAATGAGTACCACATTATGCTCAAACCGTAACCGAAAATAGTAGTATTGGGCTCGGGTGTTACACATGATACTCTTAAAAGAGTTTCTCTTAAAACTCACAATCTAATATTCAATAAGTATGGAATAATCAATTTAAGCTCTTTGATATTTTGGGTGTATGAGAGAAAGAATAATTAAAATCAAGTTTTTGCTCTCACAAGAGATGAGAAAAAGACTATGGAATCTCTTAGAATATTTTTGCAAGTGTTAGCTTCTCAAAAACCAAAGCAATTCTCAATAAATACCACTCAAGAAAAACTAGCCGTTACAAGTCAAATCAGTCAAAAAGAGCTATTATCAGACGTCGGAAGTTCAACCAGACAGACGTTTGAGGAAGGACCAGTACCGGCTAGAAAATAGCTTCAGATATTTGTTTTTAAAAGCTTCAAACGTTTACCGATAGTTTTTACAAGAAGTCACAAAAGCACAGAAGGCAAACAGATGTCTGAAGAAGGAGACACTAATGTCTGGAAAAGAATTATTTCAAATAATTTTAAGGTTCAGACGTTTGTCTAAAAATGCTTCAGACGTTTGCCGTGGTTTTTTAAACATGGCCAATGAAAGTACAGAGAATAAACAGATGTTTGAAGAATGAGCGGCACACGTTTGAAGAAGAAAAGGTTTTCAAAGTTTTAAACCTTCAGAAGTTTGTGCTAAATAGATCTAGAAGTTTGTTCTCACAAAAGTTTAAATATTATGAAAACACAGAACAAACCAGACGTTTGAAGAAGATTTGACAGACGTTTGTTCTGTTGCATCTTTTAGCCAATGAAAATTCAGAGAATAAACAGACATATGAAGAAGCAACTACATACGTTTTTTCTGTAAAAACTCTAAGTCCAATGAAAATCTAGAGAACATACAAACGTATGAAGAAGTATCGACAGACGTTTGTTCTGTCAAAAGTTTTAAACATTGAAAGCCCAGAAAGCATCCAGACGTTTGTTTTGGTAAGCTTTAGATGTTTGTTCTGAAGTAAGAAAACTGCTATTTGAAACTTCTGCATATTTTTGAAAATAGGACTAATGTCTGAAGCACAATAGTGTACACGTCTGAAGAAGGATTTTTCAGACAAATTTGAACTTGGTTTTTGAAAAAGATTTTAAACAAAAAACCAAAGCAAGTTTTTCACAAATCATACGAAGAGTGTGCAAGAGCTTAATGTGATATTTTCCATAGTCGTGAGTACCCACATTGATTTCCTATATCGATATCGTTCTTTTTCCAATTCTTGAATCTTCCGATATCTCGACACGAGCTCTTGATTTCTTCGATTCTTGATTTTCTTGAATTTTTTTGAACTTGGACTTTAGCTCCTTAGTTTCATGAAGCTTGAATGTGATCATTGAGAAGCTTTAGTCCATTAACCTCCAACCTCCAATAGATTTTTCGTTTAAACTCGATTTTCCTGCATCCTCCGTCTAAAGCTTGTCGTGATTTATTCATGTAAGTCCAATCTCACACGAACAAGCTCATATACAGTGTTATATAAAATATGCAAAATAAAGAATAAACACATGTATAAAGATATCTATTAATATTCATAACATCATCAAAACTAAACAATTGGATTATGAAAATCCATAAGTCATCAAATTCTGTTATGGGATGTTGTGCATGACATTATTATTTTACTTTGCTATGACGTTATTATTTCTTGTTGAAAAACTTATTTATTTATTTGATATCTTTCAGTTTAGCTTATGTGTTCGATTTCTTTAGTTATATGGCATTGCTTATAATGCGTTTATATTGTGCTTGTAATGACACAGATGTCTTCGGACGATCATGTCATTGATGATGACAGCGAGGACAACTCAATAAATGATGATGATTTTGATATATTCGCAGCTATAGCGGTTGGTCTTACAACGGAATACCTATTAAAAAGGGTAGTTAACACACATGTTAGAACATCTGAGCAAACTGGATATCTATTCATTCGTGAAATATTACAAGGACATGATACTTGATGTCGGGAGCAATTTAGAATAGAGAAGCATGTTTTTTATTTATTTTGTGAGATTTTAAAGTTGTATGGTTTGAAGAAAACAAGAACCATATATGTAGAAAAAATGGTTGGGATATTTTTAATGACCCTTGGACATGGCCTATGATATAGAATGAATCAAGAATGTTGGCAACACTCCGGTGAGACAATTAGTAAATATTTCCATAAAGTGTTAGAATCTGTATGCAAGATGTCAGTAGATTGGATTAAGCCAGTTGATGCCGAATTCTAAGATACCCAATTTCATACGGGATGATGCAAGTTATTGGCCCTACTTTAAAGATTGTGTTGGTGCTATTGATAGTATCCTAGTTGATTGCATCATAACTGGAAAAAATAAGGCGTCATGCATTGGAAAAAAGGCACATCCTTGCCATATGTGATTTTAACATATGCTTCACATTTACATGTGTTGGATGGGAGGGCACTGCTCATGATGCACAGATATTTTTGACAGATCTAAGAAAAAGAGAGCTAAATTTTCCTCACCCTCCAACAGGTAATATGAATAGTAATATTGATTTGTAATCGACATATTTTCTTTCAAATCTCATTTGTTTTATGTTTTATTTATATATATATAAGAAAATATTATCTTGTTGATTCTGGTTATCCCAATTCTCATGGATATATCAAACCTTACAAGACCGAGTGATACCATATTCCAGATTTTCAAACGTAATAGACACTTTGCTAACAACAAATAGCGATTTAACTATTACAATTCAAGTTTGAAAGGGATTATTGAAAGGCCATTTGGTGTATGGAAGAATAGATTCAAGATTATTCGTTGCTTGCCTTTTTATAGTTTTCAAACACATGTTAAGATTGTAGCGGCGTCAATAGCTATCCATACCTAAGAACTAGTCAATAACTCTCTAAACTCAAAAATTCTTTTGTTTTATAGCCCTTATAGTACATTACCTGATGTGTGATGCCAATACTATTTTTTCGGAGAAAGTACCACATTTATCTTTTAAAATACTAAATTTATCTTATAAAATACCACATTTATATCGGATCCGCTATATTTATATTAAAATACTATATTTAAAATTGATGCATCTATTTATAAAATAAAATCTAAAGTTTAGTAAACCCCCGATTCGTTCGGTTATATCCCAGAAAACCCCAAAAAGTTTGTCAGATGTAGAAAACCTCCAAAGATAACGGCGACACGTGATGACCGTTAATACCACATCACCGCCATATGAGCTAACTACCACATTAGCAGGAAAAAAACAAAATTTCCCAAACTACCCCCATCTTCCTTCTCCACCCTACCTTTCTCCACCCTACCCTGACTAATTTAACAAAAACCCTAACCCTAGCCGGTCGCCTTCGCCGCCGGTCCTCCCCACTGCCAAACCACCTCGCCCACCTCCTTCGACCTCAACACCACCATCGAACCCGCCTCTTCGGCCTCAACACCACCACCATCGAACCCATCTCCTTCAACCTCAAAACCACCACCAAACCCAGCTCCTTCGACCTCACCACCACCAAACCCACCTCGCCCACCTCCATCGACCTCAACACCGCCATCAAATCCACCTTCTTCGGCCTCAACACCACCACCATCAAACCCATCTCCTTCAACCTCAAGACCACCATCAAACCCATCTTGCCCACCTCCACCGACCACCCTCCTCGCCGCCGTCTCCTCCTACCCACATCTCATCCTCAGACCACCCCTTGCTTCCCAAGTCTGAGCAAATTTTTTTGATGTAAGTTAATTAATTAATTTAATAATAAACTTAATATTATTAATTAATAATTTAATTAACTATGTTTATTTAAAAGGGCAAAGTAGTCATTTTAATGCCTATTTAAGACCCTTAGCTAGCCCTTGTTATCTTTGGGTGTTCTCTGCATCAATCAAATTTTTTGGGTTTTTTTTTCTGGGATATGGCCAAACGAATTGGCGGTTCAGTGAACTTTAGCCTAAAATAAATGCAGTATTTTATAAGATAAATATATTGCTCTAAAAGATAAAAGTGGTAGCTTATTTCTAAGGGCAATATAGCGCAGCAGATGTACAACAAGGATCAAGACAAACAAAGTGTCTTGGAGTTTTTGACAAGTATTTTTGTTATGGGACTAAACCTGCGCTTTTGAGCCAAATGGACCTAGATTCATTTTTCTAAGGGGAAAAGGATAAAAAGGAAAAAGATAAAAAAATAAACTTTAATTTTCAAGGATTTAATTTTCTGATCATCCCTTCCAGTTAGGATTCACATCTAGGGTTCTGAGGGAGATTCTCTTATTCCCAGTTACAAGATGCCAAATTTAGCATCATTTGACATCACAGCAGTCAATCTTGGATGTTTTCTTGTTGGATTTGAGGGAGCGTTCAACTTCATGGAGACTTGGTGAGCTTCTCTCTTCTAGTGCTCGTCTTCTTCATTTGTTGCTCTTATAAAGTACAGATCTTGCGCCGGCAATATTCTCATATGGCATCTATTTATACCCATTCTTCATCCCTTCATCACTTCACATTCCTCAATTTTCAAACATTGATTAACATGGTAGCAACAACTTCTACCTTTTTCTTTGATGAATTTGAAATGAGATATTTTTGCTCAAATGTGTTTGTGAATTTTGTTTTGTTTTGTTTTGTAGGAGGAGGAAAAGAAAGGAGAAATTGTGGAAGGGAAGGTGGATTGGAAGGGGAGGCCAGCAAGGAAGGGAGTTCATGGGGGGTTTTCCTCATCATTGTTGATATTGGGTAATTTCTTACCCCTTTTTTTAAAATGTGATTTGAGTCAAACATAATTTCATGTAGCAAGCATAACTATCGTCATTTTTCCTTTTAGACTTTTCACTAGGTGAATTCAGAAGAACCCCGGTAATTCCATATAGCCAAAATATCATCTATTTCTCTTCTTCTAGACTTTTCTACCATGTCTAAGAGAAGTTAATCAGCCGGTTGCATAGGATTGTTTCAATCGCGTCTTGTTGTCTGTAGTTTACTCGACAGGAATTCGGCACCACGAGAAGGTTGATGTGAGGTTGATAGTTGGTCATAAAACTTTGCCAGAACATTTGTGGAGCCTTTGCTTCCATAGCTGACCCCATTTTTTTTTAAGAACAGGCTATTATTATTATTATTATTATTATTATTATTATTATTATTATTACACTAATAAGTTTATGTTGGGCTTTAATGAGATTTATGGGGCTGCGGTCGTCCATCCCCATGAGGGTGAGATAGGGGGTTGGGGCCCATGGTATAAGTCAGGGCTGGCCCCACACTGCCGGGGTAGGTTCACCTGACCACAACCATTGTGCTACGGTCAACCCCGGCCCCATTTATTTCATACAAAAGATATCTGCCAACCTTACCACAACTTCAAAGTTTTTGGTACAATGTCATTGGCACACTGTCATGGACTTCAAATATAATCAAAGACAACCAAGTTGAGATTTGCATGTATGCATTTCCATCCATAGTGCGAATTTCCAGGCTGCCAGGACAAGTTGGATAAATCCCACATTATAACCAGTCGGGGAGTAAATTTCTCTCTGTAATAACGAATTATCAATGGCTAGCAGTTTTTCTAGTTTTCTTGTTCACATAATAATCAAGGGAGGTGTTGAATACGTGGATATAGACAAAGTTTGAAAAGAATCTAATAAACTTAAATGATGCTGTTTATTACACTATAGGCAGTGTGTCTTTGATGTTCATCCGATCATGAGACTATTTTGGGTTAGAACCCCGACTTTGGTACTTGGATCTTCATGTCAGGCAATACGTAGAATCTATGAGCATATGATCTTCATATCAGTTTATGATATTTAGGTCATTGAACAATGCAGAAATTGGAGGAAACAACAGTATTTTCTTATGAGTGTATATCAACAAAAATATCATCATCATCATAGCCTCTTTCCATCCAAATGGAGGTTTAGTAAAGATCCGACAAAGTTGTACAAAAGGATGTCTACCTAACGTCAACCCTCTCCAAATAACTGCCAAATTCCTTGTTCAGTGACAAAAGAGGGGCCTGTCATAGTCGTAGATGACCAGTTCGCATGCTACAAATTCTTAGACACTACGAAAAATCTAAAAAAAGGAAAAGATGATAGATTTGCTATATGGAATTATGTTCAACTCCAAAGCACAAATATAATCACGAGCGAAATGGAACATATTCTATATTCTTATATGCGTGCATGTAAAGCCTAAATAATCTTAGAAGGAAGGAAAGATTGTATACAGTTTCAAGACTTGGATTAAAGTTTAAAATAACTGACCATCCCAAAACTTTCCATTTCATGAAATGCAGAGTACTCTATGTCTCCTAGTGAAATAGAATTTGATTGCATTGAACCAAACATTTTTCTTAGGGGATAATTTCTTCGGTCCCTTTCCCCCCATATTTGTTAAATTTTACCAACTTTATCCATGCATTTACTTTACTGAAATACGCTGCAAATTTCCGCCTACCTTTTGCTTTATCGTCATGGAATTAAGATCAAGACCATTCATTTCATTGTTGTCAGGATTATTTGGATTCGACGCTTTTGCAAACGTAGCACTAGCACTCATTCTGACCTCATACTTCAATGGTGTTATGCACCTTGACATGGCCAGTGCAACAACTGTAGTCACAAATTTACTTGGTACCAGTTATATTGTATCGGTGATCATTTCGTACTTGGCGGACACTGTTGTGGGCAGATACAAAGTTGTTCTAGTATCTTCTGGCATAGAATTCTTGGTATACTTATTTCTCCATGCTGCACTTGTTATTTATCACATCATTACATTAATATTTTGTTATTTGTTATCACATTGAACATAACTTAAACAATTTTGAAGACCATCTGCCTTTGTAAATTAAGATTCATTCATGACCATATGCAATATGCTTACACTTTTGAAGTTCCTTGCCATCTTCACCACAACTCTGAAGTTATGGCGAGGGTTGAATGTATTTTTATATTCGAACATGCGTCCACAAGTTGAGCACCCAATAATCGGCATAAACCGTTGTTTTTGCACAATGTTTTTTTAATATATAAATTCGCTTTTAAAATGCACAACCGGTGGGTTTTAAACCTGGGGTTGCTCTTAGTTCATCTTTTGGTGAGGGCTGCAGGAAATACTATTGTATCCTAACCATTTTTTTACTTCTCGTTTAATCCCAATCCTAGGTGGCCGATTCCGATCCCAAAAATGACTGTCCGATTACTGATATTGAGATCAATACCAAATTTTAAACCTTGGTTACTATGTTTACTAAATGATTAGTAAGTTTCAATATTAAGTTTATTGACGGATTAGTGGGCTTATTAATGGTTTATAGTTTTAAAAACGGGTTACTGCTTATCTGGCATAATTATTAGTTTAGTACCGAAAAATATCAAAAAGTGTATTTATGTTTAAAATGTATTTAAAAAATAGACATCAATATCACTTCAAAGTTTGTCAAATTATTTATAGCTGATAATTTTTACTTATGATATATCACAATCTGATTTTTTTAAAGTCAAACGACAAAAACATCCTATATTTCATCTGAACGGTTGATTGCCGAGATTCCCGATTTCTGATCCAAAATACGACCTTCCACTATCAGTATAGATACCGAGATATTAAACCCCTCTCCTAACACACTTGCTAATTATCATGAATTGTAACTTCTTCCTTTTGTACGTTTCATTAGGGACTTGTCTTGGTAACTATTCAAGCTCACTACCCAAGTCTTAAGCCCCCAGAATGCAACGTATTTGATCCCACTGCTCTCTGCAAGAAAGTCGGCGGAGGGAATTCAGCACTTCTATACTTCTCCTTATATTTGATCGCAATTGGTATGGCTGGAGTAAAGGCAGGGGTACCATCGCATGGAGCTGACCAATTTGACGAGAATGATCCAAAAGAAATGCTGAGCATGTCCAGTTTTTTCAACTGGTTTTTACTAGCCGTTGTTGTTGGAGGATCATTTAGTGTGACCTTTGTGGTATGGGTTCAAAATAAAGCAGGATGGGATTGGGGGTTTGGGGTCTCGGCGATTGGTATGTTCTTGGGGATGGCCATCTTTGTTTCTGGGATTCCTAGATATCGTATACATGTAATCAGACGAATCAGTCCCGTTACCGAAATCATTCAGGTACTAGTGAATAAATGGGAATTCCTTCTCCTGCTAAGACCTTTGATATAATTGTTGCACTTTCTTTATTTAACTTTGACCTGAGGAAGATTTTTGCCTCTCTATACTTATATGTTGCACGTGTGATGCACTTAGACATATATGCGCTCATGCGTGTGTAATCATGGATTTCATATTTAATTTATGTTCGGCTAACTTATTAATCTGTATACAAAGCTTGTGGTGTTGATCACTTCCTTCGTCTCAGGTTTTTGTTGCAGCCATCAGAAACAGAAAGTTTCAGCTTCCTGATAACCCGAAGGAATTGTACGAGATTCCCCAGGATAAAGAGTCAGCTGTGGATGATGAATTCATACCACATAGAGATATGTGCAGGTTCGATCTACCAACAAAAATTTTCCGTTTAATAAACTTTACATTCCTATCTCATAAAACAAACTTATTAATACTAAAATATCACATGGTACAAAATTCTTTGATGCAAAATATCATATTTGTAAAAATGGTTTCCTATAATTTCCTTTTTTAGAATAAAAAAATATATCCCTCAACCCTCATGATAACTTAGGAGTTTTGGTGCAGTGGCTGGGGCTTTAATATGGTGTCATAGCAACCCGGGTTCATTTAAAGGGGATTAACAACGAGTCTTTATCCCAGAATTTTGGGGATATTTGAAGCAGCATAAGTAAAAATAAAATAAAATAATACCACTATGCAAAAGCCCATGTTTCGACCCGGAAAAGGGCATTCAACGGGGTGATTTAGAATATAAAATTATCTCACTCAGCTCTCATCATAGCTTCAGAGTTTTGATACAAGGACTTTGATATCTTTCATTATCTATTTGCTAATTTTTCCTAATCGTTATCCATAGATTTCTAGACAAAGCAGCAATCCAAACAGAACCATCAACTCCTCATGAAAACCCAAGCCCCTGGAAGCTATGCAGGGTGACACAAGTGGAAACAGCAAAAACCATTCTCGGGATGATACCTTTCTTCTCTAGTGCCATCATCATGAATACTTGCCTAGCCCAAATCCAAACCTTTAGCATCCAACAAGGAGTCACAATGGACACCCACGTCACCAATTCCTTCAAAATCCCACCTGCGTCCATATTAATCATCCCTTTAGGCTTTCTAGTCATTATCATCCCAGTTTACGACCGGCTCATCGTTCCTTTACTACGAAGATTCACGGGTCATCACACAGGCATCACACACCTCCAACGAGTTGGTCTTGGCTTGGTACTCTCATGCATATCGATGTCAACAGCTGCTATAGTCGAAGTCAAAAGAAAAAATGCTGCAAAACAAAATGATATGCTCGATGCGATCCCAGTGTTGCAACCTTTGCCTATAAGCGCGTTCTGGCTTTGTTTTCAGTTCTTTATTTTTGGTATCGCCGACTTGTTCACTTATGTTGGGTTGATCGAGTTTTTTTACTCGGAAGCACCAAAGGCTTTGAAATCGGTCGCTACCTCGTTTTTGTGGTTATCTTTTGGGCTTGGGTATTTTCTGAGTTCGATATTGGTGAATTTGGTGAACACGGCTACGAGAAGCAATACAAAGAGTGGAGGTTGGCTTGCTGGGAACAATCTTAATAGGAATAATTTGAATCTCTTCTATTGGTTGCTTGCTGCTCTAAGCTTTATCAACTTTCTAAACTACTTGTTCTGGGCTAGGAGGTACAAATACAAGACTCAAATCCCTGTTTCTCCGTAATTACTGCCTGGGTTATCGTTGTTGAGTCGTTTTACCTTGTTTTTTTTTATAAAAAAATTCTCTGTAAACTGTAAACATCAAGCTTGCAGGGTCATGCTTTGTCTTAGTCCTTACCAAAATCTATGCTTTGTAATGTGAGATTGTTAAGTGAAATTAAGCTTGACCGCAAATTCATGTATCTACAGAGAAATGAATGATTTTTGCCATGCCTTTGTCAAATTTATTTCAATTGAACCAGGAAAAAATTCGATTTTGTTCTCATTGGGTCATATTTAGTCCAAGTACTGCTTACCAAAAGCTATTCATTGTAATGTGAAAGATTATTAAGTAAATTAAGGTCAATTGTTAATTGATGTATTTTCCGAGAAGTGCTTCTTTTTTCCTCCTTGCCTCTGTTAAACTAATATTTGTTGTCATCGGGTCTTATTGGTCTGGTTCTTGCTTACCCAGAATCTGTTCTTTGTAATTGAAAGCCTATTATTAGGCTTTATTGCAAAATATCTACACAGAACTAATTCGTTTCTTGAACCTGGTCTTTTGTCAAAAGTTATCCGTTAACTGAGAACCTTGCGCTTGTTCACATTCGGTCATACTTGGTTTAAGTCCTGCCTACAAAGAAGCGATGCTTTGTTAGCGAAAGATTATTAAGTGAAATTAAGCTTGAGTGCAGATCAATATGTATACAGTGAATGATTTATTTCTACCTTGCCTTTTGCCAATTTTTCTCTGTTAAGAGTAAAAACCTCAAGCTTATTCTCATTGGGTCATACTTGGTCTCTGCCCTGCTTATGAAGAATCTATGCTTTCAAATGTGAATGATTAGCAAGTAAATTAAGCTTGATTGCGGATTAATGTACGGTTGAATGGATATTTTCCCCCCTCGCCTTTGGTGAAGTTTCTCTGTTAAATTGGAAACCTCAAGCTTGTTCTCATGGGTCATACTTTGGTCTTAGTCTTTCTTGCCAAGAATTTATGTTTTGTAATGTTAAGATTACCAAGTGAAAATAATCTTGCTTGCAAATTGTAGTATCTACGTAGCCATAACCTTTGCCTTTACTAAATTTTCTATTTGAAACTGGAAACCTATATCTTGTTCTCATTGGGTCACATCCTTGGTTGAAGTCTTTCCTTACCAAGAATCTTATGCCTTGTAATGTGAAAGATGATCAAGTAAAATTAATCTAGCTGAAAAATTAATGTATATACAGAGGACTTTTTTTTTGTTTCGGGGCCTGGCATTTGCTGAATTTTCTGTGTCATAATGGGTCTAAGACTTTCTATTCAAGAATTTATGCTATGTATTGTGAAAGGTTATTAAGTGATAATAAGCTTGATTTGCAAATCAATGTATATTGTATATAGAGATAAATGGTTGTATTTAGAGACTGGGTTCCTCCAACTTGTTTTGTTTGCCCTACCTGCCTACTTGAAGCTGGGAGTGAAATTTTCAGTTCATGGCATGCACTCTAATCTTTCCATTTACCTCTCTCTGAGATCTCTCCGACATATTATTTACCGTCTTATGTTATTTGTTTCATGAAGCAATCAAAGATAGTCGAAGGAAAGGTTGACTGGAAGGACGACCGGCTGCAAAAGATAAACATGGAGGATCATATAGTGCATTTTTCATACTCGGTATAATTTCTTTTTTCTGCTTAAAAAATGTTTCATGCTATTGTAGATTGGTGAACCGACAGGCCCTTTGTTATTATTTCCCCTTTTTTCAGCGATATTTGGATTCGATAGGTTTGCGATGCTAGCGCCGGCATTATAAAAGAGGTACAAAAATCTTTTCTTTTTATAAGGGCTAAAAAACCAATTAACTTATTTTGGCTTTTTGACCACATATTGTAGGGTGGATCTCGATAGATATGAAAGATCTTCCTCCAAGATGTACATACGGCTTTCATCGAATACGGATTTCCATGGAATTCTATATGTATCTATGAGATCGAGTATGGAATTCTGTTTACGTACTTTAAATTGAGTTAGGTCTGGTCACATATTTTTTTACCAAATAAGGCACTTTGATATTGCCATTGCTTGACCATGCTCACCAATTTATTGGGAACAAGTTTTATTCTGGCCTTACCTATTGCTTGCTTAGCCGACAGTTGTATTAGCAGATAAAAAGTCGCACTGATATCTTGCATGCATAGAATTTCTGGTGCTGATCATATCTTTGCTTTTCAAAGAAGTGTTTTCTAATTGAAGGCGAAATTGTAGTAACCTATCGTTAACTAAATCTGTTATTTAACTAACTACCTGAAACTTTTTAAAAAAAAAATTATAGCAAGCTCGTTCAAAGTAGTACATTTAAGGGTATTTTAGTGATATAACTCCCTTAAAACAAAAGTGTATAGGAGTTTACTGTAATAATAACTTTAAGATAGATTAGTTAACAAAAGAACAATAGTTAAGGGTAATTTAACCTTTATTGAAATACGGCGAACAATAACATTTTTATTATATCTCATGGAGTCAGGTTGCTAGGCTTACAAGCTAACAATCCGAGACTGAAGCCACCCGTATGCATCATATTTGATCCTAGTTCGCATTGCGAAAAGGTTGGAGGCGGCAATTTGGCGCTTCTCTATATTGGATTATACTGTGTAGCTTTTGGCATGGCTGGTGTAAAAGCAAGCGCACCACCACATGGAGCGGATCAGTTTGATGTAAACGATCCTGAGGAAGCACCGAAAATGTCAAAGTTTTTTCCAACTGGGTTTTGCTTAGTTCTTGCATTGGTGGAGTTTTTAGTATGACATTTTTGGTTTGAATTCAAACCAACATCGGATGGGACGCGATTGGAATTTTCTTGGGCACTCGCATCTTTTTTTGTTATTTTTTGCCGAAAGGGCACTCTCATCTTTGCTGCTGGAATTCCGAGGTATTGCATTTCGGTCTCCGGCAGAACTAATTCAACTACTGAGATTATTCAAGTATTTTTCTTTGCAAATTGTTTTGTGTTTGTTTCAGTTTAATAAAATAAGAGCACCATATTGGAAAGCATCTGAATCATATAGTTGCAACTATGTTCAAAATGGGTATAATTCCGGATACACGTTCCACCCAAAAAGAGCGGAAGGAACACAACATAAGCCGTTTTATATTAAAAAGAATTTATGGTTTCTTTGCGATTTCCCCCCTACATGGCAGTATTGTAATTAACCAGTCGCTTGATAAATTGCAGGTATACATGGCTTCCTTCCGAAACAGAAACCTTAAACTTCCTGAAAACCCCGACGAGATCAACCATGATAAAGTCAGCAACAGAATTTCTACCCCACAGAAAAGTATTCAGGTTGGAGCTATAAATTAATCAGCAGGCATTCTGTTTAATTTTTGATGATGCTCAGAAGTGGTGTTTCCTGAGATCACGACACGTGGCGACTGACGTGTCCCATGGCTCACGAGAAGGGAGCGACAACGGTACACTAAAAGCATGCCCCGGGCCTTCGACCCGAGGATATTTCCAACCTTCAGTGGTCATCCAGACCACTCCTATACCCGTCTTACAAACAACCGTTGGTTCGCCTTCGAGCCTCCTGCACGATGGGCCTCCTCGGTCCTCCCAGCTCGTCTCCGAGCTATCACAGAATCAAGATGCCTCGGCCTTCCGCTCGTTCCCGAGTCTCCCGCCGAGCTTATCTTCCTCGGTCTCACCTACCGACCTACAACACCGATCACAGGCGCCTCCGCGAATCTTACCAGGCGCGAGATATCCGTCGCCCATGATCCCGCGTTCCACGCCATCACGATCCCCCATTAACGAGCATATCTCGTCATTAATGGGGAATTCCACCTATCATGCGGGCGTAACGCCAGGGGTGTAACGACCGGCATTAATCTCGCGCCCGCCTATCCATTGCTGTCACTATATAAACCCTTCTTCTAGACGACTCAGGTAAGCCAATTTTACCCCAATAGGTCGTTACTCTACCAAAATACTCCGTCTAACTTGATCGTCGGAGGGTCCTCGGTGGCACAACCACCCCGGGACTTCATTGTAGGTAGCTCGGCCTCAACCACATAAAACCCATTGAGATCCACACGCTTCAGGAGGCAACCCCCAACTCAATCTCAGCCATCCATCAGCGTTCGTTGCAGATCAACGGAAGATAATATCTGAAAGAGATCCAGAGATCCATCGGCTGGCACCATCTGTGGGAAACGCTAGTTTCACTCAACGAAAGTTCATCTTCCGATCTCGATTTCATGGCGAGCGGTCACCGCGACAATCCAAGCACCAGCCATCGTCCTCCCCGCAGCGGGGACAGGGGAATCCCCTCCTCCCCCGAACTCCATTCACGCCCTATCCTCTCGGATAGATCGGCTCACGTCCGTCGTGGATGCACTCGTCCGTGTCCAAACGGCCGGGCAAGCTTCCCAGGTCGCCGCTCTCCCACCTCGGGACCGGGGTCCCTACAGAGGGAGAGAAGACTCTGCCTTCGTCGGCACGATCGGACACCACCTCGCTGTCTCCGGCAGCCGCAGATCCCCGGACCAACGTATTCAATGACCCGCTGGGCACCGCACATCTCAACACCGAGACCTTTCGACAGAGCGCCTCACCCCGAGGCCTATCGTGCCCCTGCCCCTCACGAGGAGGTGTCGGTTAGCTCGCCTGCGTCCAGGCATGACCGGCACCCCCTCCCTCGACGGGGTCGTGCGGATGGGACTTGCCACGGCAGCTCGAAGACGACCTCGCCAGGGGACCTAAGGAACCTCATCGAACGGAACCGGGACCGTGGCCGGGCGCAGGTCTCCGGCAGCAGAGGCCAAAAATCAGAATGTGCCGAATCATCGGGATACTACGGCCGACTCGACGCCCTCGAAAAGAAGATCGAAAGCATGCATCGGGAAAATCTTCCTTCAAGCGATGGGGCTAAATATGCTGTCGACTCGCTCACGAAGCCCTTCACCAAAGAGCTACTCGTCGTCCATGTCTCCTCCCGGAACAAGCCCCCGAAAGTCTCTCTCTTCGACGGGAAGTCCGACCCGAAGGACCATTTGGACGCGTTTGTTCCCCTCCGAATGGCGGCCGCGACGTGTGGGCGTCTTGCCTGAGATTTGGGGCAGATGCTGTTTGGTTTTATTCGTCCACCTCTCCGAAGATGCCAAGTTGATTTATGACATCGTATATCGAAGGTTTAGACGGATGCGATCGATATAGCAGACTTCGTCAGATTCCCCCTCGTTTGAGGGGTTTTTGATTGTGGGGACGCTCTTCCCTGCAGGCGCAAGCCCCTGCAGTTAATTACGCTACCGCATCGCGGTAACAACTTTCTCCTTCTCCAGAATTTCACTTCGTGTCGTGGGTGTTTATTTTGTTTGTGGCTGCCCGTGGATTGTATACAGAGACTAATTTATGTCGTTGCCCGTAGGACATGGATTAGTCCAAATCCGTGTTTACTTAGATTTGGGTTTGGGGTTTTGGTTTAAGGATACGTTAGCCATTTTTGAGGCTAAGATCAACTTAAACGTTTGTTAAAGACACGTTAGTCTGATTTGAGACTAAGATCAACTTAACGAGATCGTTTGGATCCAACAAAAGAGCATTTAGGAGTTCTATTGTTCCAGTTTAGGGACATAGTGGTCCATTGCCAGTTTAGGGACATGATGGTCCATTGCATGTATGGCCGTCGGGACCCGTCGCCTCTCTGACGACGTTGAAGGATTACAATGACAGGAGTCAGAGGAGTTCGGAGATGTACCCTCGAACCGGATGTAAATTGATTTAAGAGAGCAGCTGTGCTCAGTCAATTTAATTTGAGAACTTACGGTCATGATTGGGCTAAGTCCAGTTGAAAAATGTTCAACGCTTTTATTTGTCTTTGGCCTATTAGGCCTGTGCTAGGGCTTTGCCCCTTTTTAAATAATGCACTGCATTTTTCATTTTGTTTGGGCTCCGCCCATTTATAAATGAGGCAGAACATCAATTCTGTCTGGGCTCTTGTTTGGGCTCTGCCCTTTTATAAATGATGCAGAACATCAATTTTGTTTGGGCTCTGCCCTTTTATTGCATTGCAATTTATTTTGGCCTACTAGGCCTTTTTGATTTGGGCCTGGCCCTTCAGTAAACAATGCAGTGTATTTGTCAGGTGCTTTGCGCCAATCACTGAGCGCAAGCGCTTGTGGTGATGACACGTGTCACGCAAGCGCAGTACGCTGCGCCTGCGCTGCTGACACGTGGCGCGCTCTGGTGAGTTGCGCCAATTTCAGAGAGCAAAACTTTATCTTAAAAACGCATAGCGCAAGTGGTTCAGGTGCTGACACGTGTCGCTCTCTGGTGGCTTGCGCCAACCAAGGAGCGCAACAGTGCAGTTTTTGCAAGTGCAAGGCACTATTTCAATAACTTGAGAATCTTTAAGATTTCAGAACCAATGGTTCATAAAAAAGTGCAAGGCACTGTTTGATTTCTTGATCCAATTTAGATAAAAGAAAACAAGTTTTTTCTTATTTTTCTTGTTTTCAGAAAACCAGTGGTTCATAAAAAAGTGCAAGGCGCTTATTATTATTTGAAGATCATTGATCTTGTTCTTAGATCAATGATCTATTAGAAGAAATTCTTCTATTTTGTGAAGGTTTTTACCTTTTTCTTGAACTTTCTTCAGAGTTCTCTCTGTTTTGAGGTTCTTAATCTCTCACAATGTTCATGATGTTGATGATGTTCATCCCCTTTTGAGTTGGGGTCTAGGGATTTTTGTATAGTGCCCATAAATTTGTTAAGTTTGTTAAAGAGATCATTCTTTGAGTGATTTGAGGAATTTTCCCCACCGTTGGATTTTTGATCCAAAGGCTTCTGTTTTACAGAAGACAATCTTCTTGTTTTAACAAGAACAGAAGAATCTCACTAGAATTTAATTCTGTTTGGCGCAAACATCCCAGCGCGTGACGCGTGTCGTGCAGCGCATCGCGCAGCGCATCTGCGCTTGCACATCGCAGCGCAACTGCGTTTGCGCCGACACGTGTCGCGCAGCGCAGCGCTTGCGCACCTGCGCTGACACGTGTTGCGCAGCGCAGCGTTTGCGCAACTGAAGCGTTGCTTCCTTTAATTTTTATTTTAAATAGAGCCTTGCTCTGATTGGGCGCGCTGCCTTGGGTGCTGCGCTCTCTACGCTGGCGTGCTTGATTTTGACACGTCGCGCTCTGCGCGCAGCGCAGGGGATCTGAAGCGTTGCTTCATTTATTAAAGTTTAAATTTTCAAAGTAGAGCTTTGCTCTGATTGGGGGAAGATGAAGCGTTGCTTCATCTCCCGTCTTGGAATTTGAACAGAGCTTTGCTCTGATTGGGGTATACAAATGCCCTCCTACCGTTGCGCTTACGTGGCCCCCAAACGTGAGCGCAGCGGTGACAGAATTCCAACCGTCGCGGCAACTTTTGGAAGCTGAAAGGGCATTTGATGCCTATAAATAGGACCTTTGGTCCCTTAGATGATTTTCATCTTCAAAATTTTACTTCCAGAACTCAGAACCTTGCTCTTTATTTTCAAGAACTTCAAGAGTTAAACTCTTAAAACTTTTAGGTGAAAATTTTAATTTGAATTAAATTAAATTAAATTAATTTTCATTGACAGAGCCTTACTCTCAATAGATCCCTGATCTAAAGGAAACCCATTTAGGGTTTCACTTAGCAGAGCTTTGCTATATAGATCTAAAGGGATCTAAAGAGAACTAAAGGGGACCCTATTAGGGTTCCATTAATAGAGCTCTGCTCTTTGAAAGATTTTCCTTGGATTTTCTTAATTCATTAATGGAGCTTTGCTCCTTCCAAATCATACAGAGGAACTCTTAAGAGTTTTTCATTGATCTTGGAAGTTAAATATGGCATTTTATATTATTATTATTATTATATTATCTTTTCAGAGCAAAGCTCTCAATGTTCTTAGGGGATTTTCCTCAAATTCTCCTCATAACTGATTTTGGCAGGTGTCACTCCTGTCTGTAGAGCATTGCCCTCGAGGAGTCTTAACCCTTTTTTTCAATGATGTTTCTTTCAGGCATTATGGCGGTGCGTCTATATAGTCTGCATGAATTCATCACCTATGAGGATATCCGTGTACAGGGTCGTCAACAAAACCAAGAGTTTACGGATGCCCGGTGTGCGGAGGTCATGGGTCGTCTGAACGCACGTGTTGGCTGGCTGCTCCCCCGCCGCTCTGCTCTCTTGAAAGTCGTGCTGGGAGCAATTTGGAGGGCACTCCCGGGGTTCCACGAGGCCATGCCGCTCAATGCGTTGGATGATGCCGAAGATAAGGTGCATTCAGTGTACCTGTCGGGGCTGATCTCGAAGAAACGGCGGGATAGCCTCATCAACATCCTGCATCAAATTTTCCAGCAGACGACGATAGTCGTTGCTTATCGAAGGCTGGGGGGCCTCGCCGAGGATCTTGACACACAGGAGCGCGAGAGGTTGCGCACGAGAATAATCAGAAAGGCCAGAAGAACTCTGAATGGCCTTACTTTTGAATTCCTCAATCCTTGCCCTAGATATGAGGTTATTCCATTGTAATAATGTTTCTCGTTTATTGCTTTAATGATTGTAAGAACTTTTGGCAATATTAATGGAAATTTTTTATCCCAGCTTGTCTTTATTTTCGTTCTGAGTCTTTTGCTTATGCATGAATGAGTGTGTCCCGAACGCTTGATCAAACGCCAATCAGAAGTTCTTTCTGTCGCTTTCTTCTTTCTTTTATTATCCGTATGTTACCTTAGTGAACATGGTTGAACGATAACAGAGTAAGCACCTTGGTTTCTTTAAGAGATAGCGATGGCTTAGGCCGCAGGTTCAAATCTGCTGCCTAAGACTTTTCAACTCTATGAGCCGTGAGGGTCTCATAGAGACTTTTCTCCCTACGGATCGAGAGGATCTCGTAGGTGGGTTTTCTCCTTAGAAATCGTGAGGATTCCTAAGTGCGTTTTCTCTTATAAGTCGTAAGGATCCTATAAGAGAATTTTCCCTCTTACGAGTCGAGAGGACCCGTAAGTGGTTGTTTCCCTCCTTGTCGAGACTCGAGTTTGGAGAGTGAGACTCGTGGATAGTATGCAAGAAACCGTTTTGGGCCAACTTGCAGGGTCCCAGTGCTTAGGAAACAGGCTTCTTTTATGCCCACTGCCTAAGGCTTTATCTCACGAGTCAAGCCGCATCGAGAATTTCTCGCAAAGACATCAATTTCTTCACAAGTCGAGACGAATCGAGCATTTCTCGCAAGAACATCCTAACGTCGCAGTTAACATCTGCTCTTTACGACAGAAGTACGTTAGGGTCTGTGGTACTTAGGGTTTTGGCCGTCGTACCGTCGCATAAGCTGATATATTCCTCGATAGGCAATCGTGCTGTTCGAGTAGCCCTGCGACTGTCGTGTCTCTGATCCCTTCGGGGGCTGGACAAGATGTCTTCAAGCAATCTTCCTAGGCAGTTTGACCGTCGGAAGAGCAAGCGTTAGGAATTTGCCATGCCGTTTTTTACTTGAGGTTAGGCTCACTTTGGAGAGCCCCGATGAGTCATAACCACTCCGCGCTGGTGTGAGATGATCTCCGATAGTCTTTCAGGTTTTATGTGAGTTGCCGTCAAGACCCTGAAGCTAGGAATTTGGCCTTTGCTTCGTTTGCTGGCATCGCGTCTGCTGTATCGAGACGAATGTCGCGGTGGGAACCAGGGATTTTGCCGTGCCTCCGTTTGTCTGATTGTCGCGTTTGAACCTTGCTGGAGGAAGAACGCTGGGGTGACATCTCGTCCGTTGTATCGAGACGAATGTCGCGGTTGTCTCTAGGTTACTGGTGAACCGTCGAGGTTTGGAACTAGGGATTTTGTCGTGGCTCTGTTTGTTTGATTGTCGCGTCTGAACCCTGCTGGAGGGAGAACGCTGGGGTGACATCTCGTCCGCTGTATCGAGATGAATGTCGCGGTTGTCTCTAGGTTGCTGGTGAACCGTCGAGGTTTGGAACTAGGGGTTTTTCCGTAGCTCCGTTTGTTTGATGATATTGCGTTTGAACCCTGCTGGAGGGAGATCGCTGGAGTGACATTTCGTCTGCTGTATCGAGACGAACGTCGCGGTTGTCTCTAGGTTGCTGGTGAACCGTCGAGGTTTAGAACTAGAGATTTTGCCGTGGCTCCATTTGTTTGATGATGTTGCGTCTGCTGTGTCGAGACGAACGTCGAAATGGTGACCGTTCCGCACTGGTGTGAGACGATCTCCAGTTGTCTTTCAGGCTTTATATGACTCGCCGTTAAGACCTTGAAGCTAGGAATTTGGCCTTCGCCTCGTTTGCTTTGTCACGTCCGAATCCTGTTGGAGGAAGAACGCTGTCGTGACATCTCGTCTGCTGTGTCGAGACGAATGCCGAGGTGGAGCTGGGATTTTGCCGTTACTCCGCTTGTTTGACCATGGGGTCTTTCGTTGGCGTTGTATCTGCATCTTGATGGACTGCGAAGGAACGCTGTTGTTAACATCTCGTCTTCTGTATCGAGACGATTGTTGAGATGAAGCTGGGATTTTGCCGTCGCTTCGCTTTGTTTCGACCGTGAGGTCTTTTGTTGGCGTTGTATCTGCATCTTGATGGACTGCGAAGGAACGCCTTTTGTTGATTCTTAGGCCGTAGATATTGCCGTTAAGATTTGGCTCCGTTTTCTGATGGAGCATTGGGAGGGAAAGGGTGCTTCCTTCTTTGTTTGTGCCCCTGGATTGTTGTGCTATCGCCTGTAGGGCAAAAGTTTCATTCATTCATTCATTTTTTTTTAAATTTCCGCGATGCTCTATCATTTCAGCTTTATATCGCGAAGGTTGCGATTGCCCAGTCATTTCGGCTATTTTTCGCGGTGCCCAATCATTTCAGCTGTTTTTTTTATATATTCTTACCCGCTGCTTTTTATTGCGAGTTGCCCAATCATTTCGGCATTTAATTTATTTTCACTCGCTGTTTTTTATCGCGAGTTGCCCAATCATTTCGGCTATTTTGCATGCATACATCTTTACTTGCTATTTTTTATTGCAAGTTGCCTCTTCATTTCGGCTATTTTGTATGCATGTGTGGCTCGCAGATTTTTTGTCGCGAGTTTAGAACTTGGAATCTTGACGCCAATCCTAGCATCAACATCGCTACAACTGGAATACTGCCAGGAGCGAATCATCATTTGCCATGAAAGGCCTTGGAATTTAATACCGGTTTAGGCATCAGCATCATTACACTGGGATATTGCCAGGAGCGAATCATCATTTGTCTCTGTCGATGTCGAACAAAGGTGGCTTAGCGAACAGGGTTAAGGTCCTGTCGACTAAGGCTTTTGACTTCATGAGCCGTAAGGGTCCCACAAAGGTATTTCTCCCTACAAGTCGTGAGGATCTTGTAGGTGTATTTTCTCTTTAAGAATCGTGAGGATTCCTAAGTGTATGTTCCTCTGTAAGTCGTAAGGATCCTATAAGAGGGTTTTCTCCTTGTAACTCGAGAGGACTTATAAGGGTTGTTCATCATGCGTACATATCCCCAGTCACGGATGGGACTTGGTTAGGGAAATGTTTATTCGCGCCCGTGGATTGTATACAAGGGTCGGTATTGGACCACTTGTAGGGCAATATCGAAGATTGTAGGAGTTGCTTAAGAACAGGTTCAGGTCCCTGTAACTTAAGACTTTCAAATCTTATGAGCCGTGAGGGTCCCATAAGAGAGTTCTCCTTACGAGTCGTGAGCATCTCGCAAGTATAATTTCTCCTTAAGAATCGTGAGGATTCCTAAGTGTGTTGCTTTCCTATGAGTCGTAAGGTTCTCACGCAGGTGGTTTCTCCTTACAAGGTCGAGAAGACCTTGCAAGTGTCTTTTAACGAGGTTGCGCCCTTTCGGGTTTTCACAAACACTCGCTGGTAGTCTTGCTGTTTTTACTCACGGAGCCCTTTCGGGTTTTCATCCGTGCCCATTTTGCTTATGAACATACTCTTTCTTTTATTCTCTTTTTATTCTTTTTTTATTGAACGAGGTTGCGCCCTTTCGGGTTTTCACGAACACTCGCCGGTAGTCCTGCTGTTTTTACTCATGGAGCCCTTTCGGGTTTTCATCCGTGCCCATTTTGCTTATGGACATACCCTTTTTTTTACCACGTCAGCCCGAAGATGCCGCGGGTTGGGAGTAGTTTAACGACGTTTCGGTTATTTGTAAGTTTTAGGACATTGCGGTCTGTCGTTAGTTTAAGGACGTTTCGGTCCGCCGTCGCCGTGTTTGAGGCGAATCTTTAGTTTACTGACTTTTCGGTCTACGGGGCTTTCTCTATGACTGAGCATGATTCCCCCGGCGTTTCTATCTTTCTCGGAGCGTGCGGTTGTGGCGGGCTCACCTTCCAGTTTTCGGAGATGACGAACCTGCCCTGTTGGTATTGGTCTTCAACCCAGTTTTTGAAGACGTAACAGTTTTCGATCGAATGGCCCAATACTTGGTGATAAGGGCAATAATTAGAACTGTTGGCATCGCCTGGCCTCAAAAGACGTTTTGGACTCGGCAGATTGATGAGTCTGTTGCGCACTGCCAGCTCGAACAGTCTCCTTGTTTTATCTTGAGGAAACGAGTAAGGACGTTTCAACTTTTCATGGAGGGGTTGCCGCTTGTTGTTTCGGCAAACAACCGGTCTAGGGCCACTCGATTGTTGTTGAGTGTTGGCTACGAGGGCTGTTTTTCCCTTCCCTTTATCCTTTCTGCTCGATCCTTTGTTTGCGGGGCCGAGATTTTTTCCGAGTAGCGTGCGATTGCACGGCTGAACGTTCTCGCAACTCCTCAATTCTTTCATTTTTGAAATGGATTCCTTGAGGAGAGGGTTGAGGGCAGCTTCTTCGTCAGAGTCGCTTCCGAAGGTGATAATTTGCGATCCCTTGGAGTCGGCTATGTGACAGTCGGCGGCGGCTCTTTTGCGCTCCTCTATCGCATTTTTCTGATGTCTACTAGCTTCACGCCTTGTCCTGTTGAAGTGTTGCTTTTGAGCGACATACCCTTGCCACCAATACTTAAAGGAGTCGCAGTCTTCGGTAGGATGTATGATCCTCTGATGATACAAGCAGTAGTTAGGATGTATCTCTACTCCGTCGAGAGTGTTTCTTTCAGAGGGTGGTAGCTTCATTCCCATTGATATGGCCTTAGCAAACCTTTTCCTCGTCTTGAATTTGTTTTTATCGGCAGTGGATGTCTTTTGATTTGACGAGAGTGCCTCGACTCTTTCGTCTAATCGGCGGTGTTTGGTTCCTTCCAGTATGTCTATCTCATGCTCTTGATTGGCTTTAACTTTCAGACGGATCTCATTCAGGAAGGCATCGATCATCTCGTCTGACGGCCGCAGAATTTCTGGTTCAGGGTCCGCCCTCGGTTTCTCGGCGCAAGGAGCCTCTTCATCATCTATCAATGAGTGAGAGATCACATGACAACTCGCTACGTAGTCTTCGGATTCATTTGATGAGTCTTCTCCATTGCTTTCGTCCTCGACAAAAGAACAAGCTGCCCCCATCGTGTCCGTCTTCTTTGGAGTGTGCGGCTGTGGTGGATTTACCTTCCAGTTTTCAGACAGCGCAAACTTGCCTTGTAGGTACTGATCCTCGATCCATCGCTTAAAGACGAAACAATTCTCGATCGGGTGACTTATCGTTTGGTGGCAAGGGCAATAATTAGGATGATTGAGATCGCCTGGCTGCGACAGACGTTTTGGACTCGGTAGATTGATGAGTCTGTTGCGCACTGCCAGCTCGAACAGTCTTCTCGTTTTATTTTGAGGAAACGAGTAAGGACGTCCCAGTCTTTCTTCGAAGGATGGGCGTGGACGCACGTTGTTTTGGCGAACGACCGGCTTTGAGTCGCTCGGCTGTTGTTGAGCATTTGCGACGACGACCGCTTTCCCTTTTCCTTTCTCATTTCGAGAATCTAGTTTTAGAGGGGACGGCCTATGGCCCATCTGGTCCATTTGGGCTAACTTGTCGATTAGGGCCTGGAAGGTGGTCGGCCTGAAGAACATCATGAATTGCGAGATGGTCGCTTGCGGATCGAGAGTGCCCACGAACATGCCTACCGCAGGTGCCTCTTCTATGCGTTGTTCGCATTTCGACCATAGGTTCCGCCATCGTGTTGCGTATTGGACCCACGTTTCGCCTGGCCTTATCCTGGCATTTATTAGTACTGTTATCGGGGTGCGTTCACTAGCACTCACGAATCTTTGTGTAAATAGTAGCTCCATCTCCGCAAATGTTTTGACAGAGCGTTAGGTAGCTCCGAATACCATTCAAAGGCTGTTTCTGCTAAGCTGCCGACGAATTGGCGAAGCAACAATTTGTCATCGCTTCCAGTATTGCCGCATAAGGCCTTGAATTGAGCGACATGCTAATGCGGATTCCTTGTCCCTTTATATACGTGGAACTTAGGGATCGTATATCCCGGCGGGTAACTGATTTGGTCATACCAGCCCGGATAGGGTCGTCCAGTTCTAACAGTTTGCCCAGCCGCTTCACTCGCCTGATGAGCTCGTATTTGCTGAGCTATATAGTCATCCAGCGCGGCCTTAGAAATGGTCTCGTCTTTGGCTGCTGAAAGAGCCAGTGGAGGATTAAATGTCTCCCTTCTATCGTCTTCAACAATGATTGGAGGGTCATCAGCTAGAGGATCCGGCTGTAACATCATCCCTACCATATCTTGAAAGAAGAGCGCCATCTGTTTTATATTAGCTGCTTGCTCTTCGGCTTCTTTGTCCTTCTTTTCGAGGACTCTACGTAGGAAGTCAGCGTCAGTTTCTTGTTCGTGACGCTGTTCTGATGATGCCTCCGAGCTCTCTTTCGGCCCAGTAAGCGCAGCCATTGTAATCATCATTTCCTGAAGCTTCTGTTGCTGCTCCTGGGCTTTTGTCACGGATCGAGTGAGCGGTTGGTGACCCATCAAAGCACGGCTTTCCTCTTTTTCGGAAGCTATATAAACAGTGTCCACCACCATGCCCCAGACCTGGGGCGTTTATGTTCAGCGCTTTTACGCTGCGCCATGTTCACAGGGGCTCTTTGCGGCCTCCTTTTCTTCTGAGTGATTGACGTTGAGGGAGCCGTTGCAATAGGCACCCAAGTAGCTGTTGCTTTTTGTGGCTTGACGGAGTAATCCTTCTCCTGCCGCACCTTCATCTTTTTCTGTCGGCGGAGATAGTTTTCATCAATCACCGACTCTTGGACCTGTCGCCAGACTTTGTAAATTTTAGAGGACAGTCGTTGAGGGGGCTGCTCTAGCTTCTTCTCTGGAGTATTCTCCACAGGTGAAGGAGTTCGTTTCAACATCACAGTAGGAGAGTTTCTGCGCACCGTGTTCAGCGGTTCAAATCTGTTCTCGGTTAGAACAGCAGCCTCGATCTCCACTGTTGGAGCTGGTGGAGTAAATCCAGAGAGGGGGTTGCCCCCAGCCTTCCTTACTCGGTACCAGTGGCGACGTCGAGCGTGTCGTACGGATAGAGTTGGTTCAGCCGTAGGGGTAACCTCCTCATGTCTCCTGTGTAGGTCAAAATTTGCTGGTACCGGCCTTTTAAAGGACGACTTCCGTTGAATGGGGATGGCCAACCTGTCAAAAGCAGACTTCCAAGTAGGGGAAGCAACCTTGGTGATTTCGCCTAGAACGGGAGCAGGGATGGCTATCCGCTTCGGGATAACGCATTCTGGTATCGCAGGCTTGTAGACGTTCTGGCGCAGTCTGTTGAAAACTGGGGTAGTGGAATTGGGCGACCCGTTGAGAGGGGCCGCGGCAGTGGTAAGTCGATCAAAAACCGACTTCTTTGGGGCTTGTTGCAACGTCATTAAGGCATTGAAGCTCATCAGTGGGAGCATGGTCCCGAAGAATAGTCCAGTGGTGGCTTGAGTTACCTGCCCCATTGGTATCTTGAAAAGGGAGGCCGCTCGGGGCCCATAAGTCACTCCTCTAGCAGGGACGGAGCGAGAGTTGCAGTTGTAGGTAGTGAAGTTTGAAGCCATTGATCTTTTGTTTTATGCACGGAGCAAGACACCAAATCTTAGTACCTCGAATCCACAGGCAACCACAGCAAACCGCGATTCGCTCGCGAACACGACACACGAAATGTGGAGTGGAAAGAGGAAAAGGTCCCACCGGGCATGCCAGAATATGTTCCCCTCCGAATGGCGGCCGCGACGTGTGGGCGTCTTGCCTGAGATTCGGGGCAGATGCTATTTGGTTTTATCCGTCCACCTCTCCGAAGATGCCAAGTTGATTTATGACACCGTATATCGAAGGTTTAGACGGATGCGACCGATGTAGCAGACTTCGTCAGATTCCCCCTCGTTTGAGGGGTTTTTGATTGTGGGGACGCTCTTCCCTGCAGGCGCAAGCCCCTGCAGTTAATTACGCTACCGCATCGCGGTACAACTTTCTCTTTTTCCAGAATTTCACTTTGTGTCGTGAGTGTTTATTTTGTTTGTGGTTGCCCGTGGATTGTATACGGAGACTAATTTATGTCGTCGCCCGTAGGACGTGGATTAGTCCAAATCCGTGTTTACTTAGATTTGGGTTTGGGGTTTTGGTTTAAGGATACGTTAGCCATTTTTGAGGCTAAGATCAACTTAAACGTTTGTTAAGGAAACGTTAGTCTGATTTGAGACTAAGATCAACTTAACGGGATCGTTTGGATCCGACAAAAGGCATTTAGGGGCTCTATTGTTCCAGTTTAGGGACATAGTGGTCCATTGCAAGTTTAGGGACATGGTGGTCCATTGCATGTATGGCCGTCGGGACCCGTCGCCTCTCTGACGACGTTGAAGGATTACAACGACAGGAGTCAGAGGAGTTCGGCGATGTACCCTCGAACCGGATGTAAATTGATTTAAGAGAGCAGCTGTGCCCAGTCAATTTAATTTGAGGACTTACGGCCATGATTGGGCTTAGTCCAGTTGAAAAATGTTCAACGCTTTTATTTGTCTTTGGCCTATTAGGCCTATGCTAAGGCTTTGCCCCTTTTTAAATAATGCACTGCATTTTTCATTTTGTTTGGGCTCTGCCCATTTATAATTGAGGCAGAACATCAATTCTGTCTGGGCTCTTGTTTGGGCTCTGCCTTTTTATAAATGATGCAGAGCATCAATTTTGTTTGGGCTCTGCCCTTTTATAAATGATGCAGAGCATCAATTTTGTTTGGGCTCTGCCCTTTTATTGCATTGCAATTTATTTTGGCCTACTAGGCCTCTTTGATTTGGGCCTGGCCCTTCAGTAAACAATGCAGTGCATTTGTCAGGTGCTTTGCGCCAATCATTGAGCGCAAGCGCTTGTGGTAATGACACGTGTCACGCAAGCGCAGTGCACTGCGCTTGCGCTGCTGACACGTGGTGCGCTCTGGTGAATTGCGTCAATTTCAGAGGAGCAAAGCTCTATCTTAAAAGCGCATAGCGCAAGTGGTTCAGGTGCTGACACGTGGCGCTCTCTGGTGGTTTGCGCCAACCTAGGAGCGCAACAGTGCAGTTTTTGCAAGTGCAAGGCACTATTTCAATAACTTGAGAATTTTTAAGATTTCAGAACCATTGGTTCATAAAAAAGTGCAAGGCACTGTTAGATTTCTTGATCCAATTTAGATCAAAGAAAACAAGTTTTTTCTTGTTTTTCTTGTTTTCAGAGAACCAGTGGTTCATAAAAAAGTGCAAGGCACTTATTATTATTTGAAGATCATTGATCTTGTTCTTGGATCAATGATCTATTAGAAGAAATTCTTCTATTTTGTGAAGGTTTTTACCTTTTTCTTGAACTTTCTTCAGAGTTCTCTCTGTTTTGAGGTTCTTAATCTCTCACAATGTTCATGATGTTGATGATGTTCATCCCCTTTTGAGTTGGGGTCTAGGGGTCTTTATATAGTGCCCATAGATTTGTTAAGTTTGTTAAAGAGATTATTCTCTGAGTGATTTGGGGAATTTTCCCCACCGTTGGATTTTTGATCCAAAGGCTTCTGTTTTACAGAAGACAATCTTCTTGTTTTAACAAGAACAGAAGAATCTCACTAGAATTTAATTCTGTTTGGCGTAAACGTCCCAGCGCGTGATACGTGTCACGCAGCGCAGAGCGCTGCGCAATTGCGCTCTCACGTCTGCGTTGACACGTGTCGCGCAGCGCGTCTGCGCCCGCACGTCTGCGCTGACACGTGTCGCGCAACTGCGCTAACACGTGTCGCGCAGCGCAGTGCTTGTGCAACTGAAGCGTTGCTTCCTTTAATTTTTATTTTAAATAGAGCCTTGCTCTGATTGGGCGCGCTGCCTTGGGTGCTGCGCTCTCTGCGCTGGCGTGCTTGATTTTGACACGTGGCGCTCTGCGCGCAGTGCAGGGGATCTGAAGCGTTGCTTCATTTATTAAAGTTTAAATTTTCAAAGTAGAGCTTTGCTCTGATTGGGGTAAACAGCGTTCATAGCCGGGATGAGTTTCCAGGACTATTCCGATGCCGTTCAATGCCGCGCTTTTCCCGCCACTCTCATCCTCTCCGGATGAGACTAGTTCCGAGAACTCGCGCCACGCTCAATCTCTACCTTCGATGAGCTGGCCACCCAATTCTTCGGCCACTTCGTCGGGAACAAACGGTAAAAGCGGACCGCTGACCATCTCTTCACCATAAAGAGCAGGGACAAAGAATCCTTCAAAGGATACGTCACTCGCTTCTACAACGCCCTCCTTGAGGTCCTAGAACACCGGGACGAGACGGTCATTACGGCTCTTAGGTCGGGTCTTAGGCACAAGGAGTGGTTGCGCTCCTTTACATTAGCGCAACCTAAGACATGACCGAGGTAAAGGCTTGGACCGAACGTGAGATCCAGGTAGAGTCCGAGATGAACGCCAACTTGCCCCGGACAGAGCAAACCGATCAGAAGAAAAGGGCTAGGGAAGAGAAGAAAGCCATCGCCTAGAGGCCACCGAGCAGCTACCCTGCTCGATCCATCCTTAACAGGCCTCTCAATGCCCTCCCGCGCTAAGGATCAAAGCCCTGATCAAGAGGCCGCCAAGCAGCTACCATGCTCGGTCCATCCTTGGCTGGTAATCTCTTACCCCACGACGTCAAGGATCAAAGCCCTCATCAAGAGGCAACCGAGCAGCAATCTTGCTCGGTCCATCCTTAGCAGGCCACTCCATGCCCTCCCGCGCTAAGGATCAAAGCCATTAGTTCACTACCCACCAACGCCAAGGATCAAAGCCCTCACCAAGAGGCCACCGGGCAGCAACCCTGCTCGGTCCATCCATGGCTGGTAGTTCGCTACCCACCGACGCCAAGGATCAAAGCCCTCACCAAGAGACCACCGGGCAGCAACCCTGCTCGGTCCATCCATGGCTTGTAGTTCGCTACCCACCGACGCCAAGGATCAAAGCCCTCATCAAGATCCCACCGAGCAGCAACCCTGCTCGGTCCATCCTTAGCAGGCCGCTCCATACCTTCCCGTGCAAAGGATCAAAGCCCTCACCAAGAGGCCACCGGGCAGCAACCCTACTCGGTCCATCCATGGCTAGTAGTTCGCTACCCACCGACGCCAAGGATCAAAGCCCTCATTAAGCGGCCACCGGGCAGCAACCCTGCTCGGTCCATCCTTAGCAGGCCACTCCATGCCCTTCCATGCTAAGGATCAAAGCCCTCACCAAGAGGCCACCGGGCAACAACCCTGCTCGGTCTATCCATGGCTGGTAGTTCGCTACCCACCGACGCCACCCTCACCAAGAGGCCACCGGACAGCAACCCTGCTCGATCCATCCATTGCTGGTAGTTCACTACCCACCGACACCAAGGATCAAAGCCCTCACCAAGAGGCCACCGGGCAGCAACCCTGCTCGATCCATCCATGGCTGGTAGTTCACTACCCACCGACGCCAAGGATCAAAGCCCTCATCAAGAGGCCACCGAGCAGTAACCCTGCTCGATCCATCCATGGCTGGTAGTTCGCTACCCACCGACGCCAAGGATCAAAGCCTTCACCAAGAGGCCACCGGGAAGCAACCCTGCTCGGTCCATCCATGGCTGTTAGTTCACTACCCACCAACGCCAAGGATCAAAGCCCTCACCAAGAGGCCACCGGGCAGCAACCCTGCTCGGTCCATCCATGGCTGGTAGTTCACTACCCACCGACGCCAAGGATCAAAGCCCTCATCAAGAGGCCACCGAGCAGTAACCATGCTCGGTCCATCCTTAGCAGGCCACTCCATGCCCTCCCGCGCTAAGGATCAAAGCCCTTACCAAGAGGCCACCGGGCAGCAACCATGCTCGGTCCATCCTTGGCTGGTAATCTCTTACCCAACAACGCCAAGGATCAAAGCCCTCGCCAAGAGGCCACCGAGCAGCTACCCTGCTCGGTCCATCCTTAGCAGGCCTCTCAATACCCTTCCGCGCTAAGTATCAAAGCGCTTATCAAGAGGCCACCGAGTAGCTACCCTGCCCGGTCCATCCTTGGCTGATAATCTCTTACCCCACGACGCCAAGGATCAAAGCCCTCATCAAGAGGCCACCGAGCAGCTACCCTGCTTGGTCCATCCTTAGCAGGCCTCTCAATGCCCTCTCGCGCTAAGGATCAAAGCTCCCTTCAAAAGTCCACCGAGCAGCTACCCTGCTCGGTCCATCCTTGGCTGGTAATCTCTTACCCCATGACGCCAAGGATCAAAGCCCTCATCAAGAGGCCACCGAGCAGCTACTCTGCTCGATCCATCCTTAGCAGGCTCAATGCCCTCCCGCGCTAAGGATCAAAGCCCTCATCAAGAGGCCACCGAGCAGCTACCCTGCTCGGTCCATCCTTAGCAGGCCTCTCAATGCCCTCCCGCGCTAAGGATCAAAGCTCTCGTCAAAAGTCCACCGAGCAGCTACCCTGCTCGGTCCATCCTTGGCTGGTAATCTCTTACCCCACGACGCCAAGGATCAAAGCCCTCATTAAGAGGCCACTGAGCAGCTACCCTGCAATATCCATCCTTAGCAGGCTCAATGCCCTCCCGCGTTAAGGGCCAAGAGGCCACCGAGCAGCTACCCTGCTCGGTCCATCCTTGGCTGGTAATCTTTTACCCCACGACGCTAAGGATCAAAGCCCTCATCAAGAGGCACCGAGCAGCTACCCTGCTCGGTCCATCCTTAGCAGGTCTTTCAATGCCCTCCCACGCTAAGGATCAAAGCCCTCATCAAGAGGCCGCCGAGCAGCTACCCTGCTCGTTCCATCCTTGGCTGGTAATCTTTTACCCCACGACGTCAAGGATCAAAGCCCTCATTAAGAGACCACTGAGCTGCTTCCCTGCTCGGTCCATCCTTGGCTGGTGATCTCTTACCCAACGACGCCGAGGATCAAAGCCCTCATCAAGAGGCCACCGAGCATTTACCCTGCTCGGTTCATCCTGGCGGGCAGCTTCCTGCCCTACGACGCTGAGGATCGAAGCCCTCATCACGAGGCGACCGGGCATCCTCGTGCTCGGTTCATCCTGACGGGTAGCTTCCTGTCCCTCGACGCCAAGGATCGAAATCCTTCTTCAAGAGGCGACCGGGCATTCTCCTACTCGGTCCGTCCACTCCAGGAAGCTTCCTGCCCTACAAAGAGATGGATCAAGGCCCTCGTCACGAAACCGCCAGACATCTTCATGCTCGGTCTTAATGGTGGATCCCTGAGCCTCACATTGAACCAGCTAGCAAGCCTCTGCCCGGCGCATGCACCCGAAGAAGGTAAGCTCCCAACATGGCTCAAGTAAGCCAAAAATAGGAGAGTTCGAGTTCGGTCGATAGCCAGCCCTAACAGACGAAACGACGCCTCCATTCGTTCCTGAGCAATCGACATCATGATTCTCGGTGCCAAACCAAGCAGAAGATTCTCCGTATAGTCCACTCTCGACCCGACCTATAAATAGGTCGGAACGAGAGTGGGGGGCTAATGATGATGCTCAGAAGTGGTATTTCCTGATATCACGACACGTGGCGACTGACGTGTTCCATGGCTCACGGGAAAGGAGCGACAACGGTACATTAGAAGCATGCCCAGGCCTTCGACATGAGGATGTTCCGACCTTCAGTGGCCGTCCAGACTACTCCTATGCCCGCCTTACAAACAACTGTTGGCTCGCCTCCGAGCCTCCTGCACGATGGGCCTCCTTGGCCTTCCCAGCTCGCCTCCGAGCTATCACAGAACCAAGATGCATTGGCCTCCCGTTCGTTCCCGAGCCTCCCGTCGAGCTTATCTTCCTCGGTCTCACCGATCGATCTACAGCACCGATCACAGGCGCCTCCGCCACGGCTCCGCGAATCTCGCCAGGCGTGAGATATTCGCCGCCCATGATCCCGCGTTCCACGCTATCACGATCCCCCATTAACGAGCATATCTCGTCACTAATGGGGAATCCCGTCTATCACGCGGGCGTAACGCCAGGGGCGTAACGGCCGACGTGAATCCCACGCCCGCCTGCCCATTGCTGCCACTATATAAACCCCTCTCCCAAACGACTCAGGTAAGCCAATTTTACCCCAATAGGTCGTTACTCTGCCAAAATACCCCATCTAACTTGAACATCGGAAGGTCCTCGGTGGCACAACCACCACGGGACTTCTTTGCAGGTAGTTCGGCCTCAACCACATAAAACCCATTGAGATCCACACGCTCCACGAGGCAACCCTCCAACTCAATCTCAATCATCCATCAGCGCTCGTTGCAGATCAACGGAAGATAACATTTGAAAGAGATCCAGAGATCATCAATTTCTAATACAAAATAAACAATCATACAGACTTTTGGACCAAAGCAGCAATTCAACCAACAGCATTACACCAAATCAAAGCCCATGGAAACTATGTAATGTGATCCAGGTCGAGGCAGCAAAAATCAATCCTTGCAATGCTACCAATTTTCACGAGCACGATCATAAAAATGTCGTTCCCCTCCGTTTCCATTTGATTGGTTGAATGAGTTGTGTATATATTGTACACCGTGTTTGATAATTGCATCATTTAAATTGATAAATTGTCATCAGCTTTAATCTTTGGATTGTATATTTGTAATCCGTATGATTAAGGTACAAGTTTGAGCACAAACAATTTTAAATTTTGTGCTTGCATCCGCAAATCTCATTTTTCGACTGGAATACAACAGGCATTCAACAACTAAACTTAATAACATCTCCAAGGATTCACATTCTTATATATAAATAAAAGGATCTACGATCTCATACACATGATGCAGCAAACACAAACACAAAAAGAAACCCTCAACTTTTACTTGGTACACATACACAAACAAAAGCACATAAACATATATACATATACACTAAATAAACTACTATTCTAGCTCTTCAAGGAAAAGGAGCGTGAGCCTTCATCTCAGTCCCCACAACATCAACAGCAAACCCCTTCCCATGCTGCTTCCAATAATCCGCGTTCAGATTTATCCCCAGGTCCGGCTCCTCGATCTCTTGCATCGACTCCTTCAGCTCCTTGCTCGAAATCTTATCCCTATCATCTCGGCTCTACAGCAAGCTCGGACGAACCATCCCCAAATTGACCCCTTGCGTGGACATCATGAGCGAGCACCAAACGGGAGCCGATCTCCACAGTCGACTTGCCACGTGCACCAAAACTTTCCATATGTCTTGGCCAGGGTTTGGAGTTCGGGTTTTTGGATCGTTTCAGGGACTCTTGGGTTACCCATAGGCCGGCTTTGATCTCGTAGGTGCGGGAGTGCCATAGCTTTTGCTCTTCTTGTGGGAGACCCTCGAAGATACGATCGGATATGATGTACTAAACTTCTTATATATTTATATAGAGAGAGAGAGAATAATGGAGTAAAGATGTGGGTACATCAAATTTCATGTGATTCTACAATTTTTTCACCGTTGATTTAGTGGGTTCAAAATTAACGGTTTACCGACAAAAGAACTTTTTACATATCTAAATATATTTGAGAATAATGGAGGAAAGATGCCATAGGAGGGAATTTCCTCCTATGACGTCGAAAAAACACACTCTCTATCGTTTTTTCCGACGATCGGCACCCACCATCTTCATCGTTATGATCTAAGATGTGGGTACACCAAATTTCATGTGATTCTACAAGCTTTTCACCATTGATTTAGTGGGTTCAAAATTAACGGTTTACCGACAATAGAACTTTTTTCATTGCTAAATCAACTGTGAAATGGTTGTAGAATCACATGAAATTTGGTGTACCCACATCTTAGATGATAACGATGAAGATGGTGGATGCCGATCGTCGGAAAACACGATGGATGATGTGTTTTTTCGACGTCATAGGAGTAAATTCTCTCATTTGGCCTCTTTTCTCCATTATTCTCTGTCTCTCTCTGTGTGTGTATATATATATATAAAGAGAGGTTAATGGAGAAAAGGTGCCATAAGAGAGAATTTCCTCCTATGACGTCGGAAAAATGCACCTTTCATGATTTTTCGACGATTGGTATACACCACTTCCATCTTTATCATCTAAGATGTGGATACACCAAATTTCATGTGATTATACCATTTTTTTTTTACCGTTGATTTAGTTGGTGCAAAATTAATGGTTTGCTGAAAATAGAACTTTTTATATTGCTAATTCAATGGTGAAAATGTGGTGGAATCACATGAAATTTGGTGTATGCGCATCTTAGATGATAAGGATGATGGATGCCGATCGTCGGAAAAAATGGTGGAGGCTGTCTTTTTCCGATGCCATAGGAGTAAATCCCCTCCTATGGCCTCTTTTCTCCATTATTCTCATATAGATGTATATCAAGCCTTTAGTGATTTAGATTTTACGTTCACTATTTTATATTTTCCTTTGGATACAATAATCATACGAATGTTAACTTTTGTGCCTTAATGGACTATTATACCTCTCGAAATTTTAGGGGTTTCAAAAGGGTAAAATAAGAGAAACATGTCAAATATTGATGACGTTGCAGTCAAAAATAACATTTGCAGACGGAAGAAAAACTGATGGTATTTAGTTGCAATAGGGATGATGTTCATGGTACTTGTTTGTAATTAAATTAGTTCATGGTATCAACATTTGTGCAATTTAGCCACACATAAATATACCAAATTCTTATATTTTAATGCCTTCAAGCTATTTGCGAAAAATGTCTATTTAAGAACCGTGAATTCTGTCCTAACAAGATCAATAGGAAAAAGAAATCATTAAAATCATATTAAACTTGTGTTTATCCTGATGTATCTAATTTTTTTAATAAACTTTTGAACAGCCTAACCTATGCTTAGGGCACACCCACGCATTCAGGACCCACAAATTTGCAAACGATTAAATTATTGCCAAGATCGAACCTGCACTCCCCCTGCATTGTGCCATACCAGCTAAGTTATTGCTCATTGGTATATATATCTATGTTTTGGACGGTAAAAATCTCTTAGGGCAGCTTCAATATATATATATAGAGAGAGAGAAAGAGAGAGAGAATAATGGAGGAAAGGTACCTTAGAAGGGGATTTCCTCCTATGGCATCGAAAAAATACACCGTCCCTCATTTTTTCTGCCGATCGGCACCCACCATCTTCATCGTTATCATCTAAGATGTGGGTACACCAAATTTCATGTGATTCTACAACCTTTTCACCGTTGATTTAGCAATGTAAAAAGTTCTATTGTCGGTAAACCGTTAATTTTGAACCCACTAAATCAACGGTGAAAAGATTGTAGAATCACATGAAATTTGGTGTACTCACGTCTTAGATGATAAAGATGAAGATAGCGGGTGCCGATCGGCAGAAAAAATGACGGAGGGTGTATTTTTTCGACGCCATAGGAGGAAATTTCCTCCTATGGCATCTTTCCTCCATTATTCTTACACACACATATATATATGTGTGTGGTGTGTGTCTATATATATATATATATATATATATATATATATATATATATATATAATGCAAATACGAGGTACACCCTTCTCCTTTTTTCTTGAAAAATAGAAAAAAGAAGAAAAATCCTCATCTCTCAAACCCTCTACATCATCTCCCTCACCTCTTAAAGCCCTCCACACCATCTCTTTTTCCTCCCAAAAAACAATTAATTGTTTGTCTTGAACCCTCCATATCATCAATCTCCTTTTTTTAAAAAATTAAATAAAAAAAGCTCTTGAACCCTCCACATATCTCTCTCCCTCTCCCCCTTCTCAAAATTTTTTAAACTAACACGTGCAACGCACATGTATAAATCTAATATATATATATATAGAGAGAGAGTAATGGAAGAAAGAGGCCATAGGAGGGAATTTCCTCTTATAGCGTCGAAAAAATACAACCTCTACCATTTTTTCCGACGATCGGCACCCATCATCATCATCATTGTTATCATCTAAGATGAACATATCCCAAATTTCATGTGATTCCACCACTTTTTCACCGTTGAATTAGCAATGTAAAAAGTTCTATTGTCGGTAAACCATTAATTTTGCATCAACTAAATCAACGGTGAGAAAATGGTATAATCATATGAAATTTGGCGTATCCACATCTTAGATGATAAAGATGGAAGTGATTTATGCCGATCGTCGGAAAAAATCACGGAGCATGTATTTTTCCGATGCCATAGGAGGAAACTCCCTTCTATGGCACCTTTTCTCCATTAACCTCATATATATATATATATATATATATATAAAATAATGGAGGGAAGAGGCCATAGTAGAAAAAATGATGAAAGATGTATTTTTTCGACGCCATAGGAGAAAATTCCCCTCTTTCCTCCGTTAACCACATACTCTCTCTCTCTCTATATATATAAATGGCAAAACCGAAAAAAAGCCATACCGATGAGATGAGCGTGGGGCTGATCGGAATCATAGACGGCGCACTGGACGAAATCCTGATTGAGCCTAATGGCGTAGTGGTGCGTCTTGATCTGACGGCGCAGGTCGTGGCCGTAGAGCACGAACGTGGACGCGTGCTGCTTCATTCATCTGGCGGACCGGCTTCAGCGACTGCAGCATCTGTGCACCTTTGTCGACGACGTGGGACCCACCGTCGTCGCCTTCCCCGGCGGCGTGGGGCCACCCTCTCTGCCTCCTGCCACCGCCATCGGGGCCGGATCCTTGTCGCTTGACGCCATTTTTCTGATACGTTTCTCTTCAGCTTTTGGAGATCTTTTTTGTTGATGTAGCTGGGGATTTAATTGCAGGAGAATTGAGGGTTGATTGCTAAATAATACTCCATAAACATATATAAATTACTGTCTTTTTTGCTGCATTTATATAGCCCCTTGCACCGTTAACGAAAAAGATGAAATGATACTAATATCCTTGTATATAACATGAAAGTAAATTGGTAAAACAAAAAAGAGCCACCCTAAATTTTTAGGGCCTCTTCCTCACCAAAACCCTAAATCCTAAATCTACACGGGTTGATGTTCGAAAATGGTGGATCGAAAGTTTTGATGAGAAAATTTTGAAGATCAGAACTTTTCACTTCCTTAGATTCTAAATTTTACGACATGTAAGAACCTTAGACCCGAAATTCGCCATGATTTCTTCTTCGATCCGTTTGTAAATGATAGACCGGTGTTGTTGTGAACAGGATTTGAAGATCCAAGCTAGTTTTGGTTGTGATTCGAAAGAATTAGGGTTTGCTCATCTTTGAAAAAGGTAATCTTTTCCCCTTCTACTTTCACAATTCCATTTTTACTTTTATATGATAATTTATGTGGGTTGTGTTTTGATTTTTTATTATTGAAAAGGAAAGTAGCAGCAAGTTGTACCACATTCAAGAATTATAAACTAAGAGAATGAAGTTGCCAACCACCCTACTTTTACTTTCAAGTATAAAGCAGCAAACTTTCATCATTTTTATTTTTTTTGGGTTAAATTTCACAAAACCCATCAAAGCTATCATGTTTGCTCAACATCCTTTAGCCTTTTTTACTTTTCAAATAGGAAACAAATATATTTTGTGGTATGACTTCGGGTTTTTCAAATCAATATTTTTAATTTGCCATGTCATTTTTCTATATTAAGAGTACTGAAAAGCTCATCTTTGCCATCAGATAGCTGTGATTAGCTTTCATTTGTACAATTTCTTTTTTCGTTATCTTTAGAGTCAATCAAAACATGCATAGAGCCAAAAGAAGAATACATCATTATGCAGGGAACTTCTTAATAGTTGATATGTTTGAACATTTTGAGGGCACATCTTCCGATAATACGCCTGCAAGGTTCCCTCCATAAAAAATATAACAGTTTTTTATCATTTCATATTTTTGTTCTTTTTTTTTTGGATTATTTGTCTGGATTCTCTGTCTTAGTTTTTACCTCTTGTAATTGCTTTTTTTTAAAATCTTATTATAGGGACTATATCATGTTTGGTAAGAAATTAGAGATTGTGCTCCATCATGATGGGAGCTTCATAAGAGCACCAAAGTTAAGACACATTGGAGGTTAAACTACCAGAATTATGGTAGGTGGGGATAAGTTTACATGGAAATATATTGATGCCTATGTCAGAAACTTAGGTTAATGTTCCCTCTTAAATGATATGGCAGCACCTCACGTGTAAAGCACGTGAGCGCCAAGACCGTAAAATATGGCAGCGCCCGCGTGTAAATCATGTGAGCGCTAAGGCTATATGATTTTGTAGCGCCTTGCGTGCAAGCGCCACCAACAATATTTGAAGTGGATTGTTTCAGATAGAATTAAATTTTATATAAGAAAACATTTCCCTAATCTTTCTAAAACGAGAAAGATTTGCTTTGTTAAACATAGAACTATTGGATTAAAAATCCAACGGTGATTAAAAATCACCGCTCAAACCAAGAGATAGAATCAAATTCTATATGGAAAATATTTCCTATAATCTTGTTAAAAACAAGAGAAATATACTATGTTAAACAGAGGGCCCTTAGATCAAAAGATCCAACGGTGGATAAAAATCAACGATTGATTCTAAGATCAATCTGATCAATTCGATCAATTTGAGATATCTTAAATGAGATATTCTCTCAAACTAATTGATTTTTTCTCATACCCTATATAAAGAACCTAAAAGATTAAATCTTAGATACACAACAGAAGAATACCCCCATAAGCTTTGCAAAATCCGAGAATTTAATTCTGTAAGAAGATCATCTTCCTCATCTCAAACCCTAGGTAAATAATGAAGAAATACATCTCCTTTTACTTCTTTTATATATAAACATGGCTTAGCCCTTCATAAGAACTTTGTTCTCACTTTGAATCTAAGATCCATACGACAAGTCTTACAAAAAGAGAATTAAATTCTCATAGAGGGATCTTGATCTTGAACTTGAGAGAAGAACTTTGGTGTTTTTCTACCATCATGATAAAAAAGAAGAATCAAAAAGAAAAAGAAGAAAGAAAGACGGAGTTTTTATATCTAGGAACCTAGTTCCCTTAAAATATACTAAGAATTTAGATCTTACATGAACAAGATCTTCAAGTTTTCTTTAAGAACCTGCCTTTTCATGAAAAAGAATAGAGATTTTGATCATCTCTTTGAAATTTTAATTCTTTCTGAATCAGAGCTTAGCCTCTGTAAAAAGATATAGCAGCGCCGCACGTGATAAGCACGTGGACAAGCACCTGTATATTGGCAGCGTCGCACGTGATAAGCACGTGGGCGACCGCCCAGACCTTAAAAGCGTCGCACGTGAAGAACACGTGAGCGCCGCACGTGATAAGCACGTGGACGAGCGCCAAGGTTTCGATCAGAGGCGGCACGTGTTGAACACGTGAGCGGATTACACGTGATAAGCACGTGAGCACCGAGGCTTCAGTAGCGCATCACGTGATACTCATGTGATTGAGCATCTGAGCATGATCCGGGTGTTGTATAAACCCATTCTTTAGTCTAAAAATAGACCAAGTCTTAAAGACGGAACTTCTTTGATTATTAAAAATCAAACTGAGTCCATATGCTCAAAATATCTAACTTGATTCTAGTCTCATATACGACGACTATTGATCCTTAGCCAAAACTTTTAACTTGATTTTAATCTAAAACAAGATCAACGATTCTTAAATATACAAATATCCTCTTGAACCGATGGATCTCATTCATATGAGAAATACTATCTAGGTTCAAACTCAAATCTAATATGTACAGATTTGGACAAATCGTGCCCTGCGGGCAACGACATATATTAGTCTCTGTATTCAATTCAAAAGCAACCCAAAATAAACAAACTATAACACGACACACGAAGATTTCTAGAGTAGAGAAAGTTATCGCCTTGCGATAACATAATTAGCCGCAGAGGCTTGCACTTGCAGGAAAAGGCGTCACTATAATCAAAAACCCTTCATCATTGAGAGAGAATCTGAGAAGTTCAGTTACAACGGTCGAATCCATCCAAACCTCCGATATACGGTCATATAAACCAACTTGGTATTTTCGGAGAGGTGGATGGATATATTCCATATAGCATCTTCCCCCGTATTCAAGGCTAGACGCGCTCCCTGCGCCTCAGTCCGGTTTCCGGCGGTAAACAGTTACAAATCTGATTATAATTTTCATTTTAAAAAGCCATTTATGACTTTGAAGAGAGGTCTAGTCTTGGTTCTTCCTGAGTTGACTAATATTGATATGTTGAAAGAAAGTGATGGCAAAGAAATCAAACGAATTGTATTCTATATTGAACATATTAACGAGGAAAATATGGCAGATGATGATGAGAAAAATATGACTGATGATGTTCAAGTGGGCCAAACACAAGATGATGCACCATTTATTACTGAGGTTGATGCACAAATGGTCCCAAATGAAGCGGCCCCAAACTTAGAAGCTGCATGTGATAATGTTGTAGCAAATAGTGAGAAGAGAATACTGTTTGGGGACCCTGATGAAGATAATGACTCGGATGATGATTGGGATCCACAAGCTGAATGTGATAGGGTCAATGGTGGCAATGATGGCTCAAGTAATGATAATCCTTTGAATATTTATTTATTTAATTTTTTAAGAAAGCCTTTAACCAACTTTACAACTTATCTTTTTTTTTTTGTTTCATTTACAATGCAGAGAATGATTATGAAGATGAAAATTCAATGACTGATGATGAACATGAGAATGCAGATGATAATAATGATGCACCTGTTGCATTCAAAAGAAGAGATGAAGATGAAGTAGTGGATGGTGAAGATGAAGAACATGAACATGAAAACAGAGGAAGGCCAAAGAGCGTTGACATGCTATATGTTGTTGGTGGTGAAGATGATGTACCTACTAGAGAGGTGGAATAAGGATATGAGGCAAGTGATGAACTGAGAAGCTTGGCAACATCAGATGAAGATGAATAAGGTGGAAATAAGAAAAGAAATTATCGGTTTAGAGAAGATAAGGATATGGAGAGCCCTCATTTTGAGATAGGAATGGAATTTGCTAAACCATGTGAGTTTAGAAGGATGCGAAGAACTCATGCAGTGTTGAAGGGATATGATCTTATTTTTGAAAAGAACGAAGGGGACAGAATAGCAGTATGGTGCAAAGTTGACGGATGCTTTTGGAGGATATATGGAAGATATAATCAAGGTAAAACTAGGTGGCAGATTGTTTCAATGAATGACAAACATACTTGCAGTAGGGTTTTACAAATTCCTAAGCCACTTCAACTTGGTTAGCTCATACATACTTGATCATAATTAAAGATAATCCTAAGTGGAGTCTACCCTCGTTTAAGAAGACAATTTTCACAGAGTTAAAGATAGATCCTCATCCATTTCAAGTGTACAGAGCTTGGAGGAAAGCTATAAAAATAATTGAGGGGAGTTATAAGGAGCAGTATTGGCAATTATGGGACTATTCACATATGATACTAAAGAAATGCCCTGGAAGTTATGTGAGAGTGAAAACTAAGAGGCAATACAAGGGTGAAAGGAATGAGTTCTCTGGTTCCTTTGTGTCATATCAAGCTCAGATTCATGGATTTATTGATGGATGCAGACCGGTTATTGGTCTTGATGGTTGTTTTCTTAAAGGCCCTGTAGGAGGAGTATTGTTGAGTGCGGTTAGTAGGGACTCAAAGAATCAGATGTTTCCAGTAACTATGGCAGTTGTGGAGAATGAATGTGAGAGCGCTTGGTCTTAGTTTTTGACATGCTTCATTGAAGCTGTAAAAGAACATAAGTTTCCAAAGTTGGTCTTCATAAGTGATAGACAGAAGGTAATTTTTATTTTTCAATATCAATGTTAACCTTTGATCCATATCTTTTGAGAATATAATCAAATTTCATTTTTCAATATCAGTGTAATAGCTTTGCATATGTTTAGTTGACTTTAGATTTTTAATTTTATTATAAGTTTATATGTTTACTTTAAGATTCTAATATTAGATATGTTTATGTTTTTTTTATAGGGATTGATCGAGTCAATCAAAAAACTAGTTCCAAATGCCAGCTATTGTGTTAGACATTTATATGCAAATTTTCAAGAGGATTACAAAGGTTTGGAGTTGAAAGGAATAATGTGACAAGCTGCAACTGTATACACCAAGTTTGATTTTCTTAAGGTATTGAATCTTATCAATCTGCAAAACTACTATTGATAGTTTGCAGTTTGCATAGATATGTTAGTTTCCAATTCACATTCTTAAATATTGCAATATTAATTTTTTGCAGGCCATGAATCTTATCAAAGATGAAAATGAACATGCTTATAATTATCTTAATAAAGTTGATAAGAAATCTTGGACTAGATCACATTTTGATTGTGATGTCAAATGTGATCTTTTGTGCAATAATACATGTGAGTCCTTCAATAAGTTTATACTTGAGGCAAGGGAGAAACTAATAATAACCATGATGGAGATGATAAGAAAACAATTAATGAAGAGCCTTCAAAACAAAAATGTAATAGGAGGCAAGTGGGAGGGACTTGTTGGTCCAAAAATTGTAGCAAAAATTGAATATTTACAAGAGAAAAGAGGAAAATGCTGGGCCGAATATGCAGGTGGGTTTGACTGTAAGGTTGAGGATGGAAATGGTAGGGTGACATGCAACATAAATAAAAAGACATGTGATTGTAAGGCATGAGACTTAACTGGAATCCCATGTACTCATGGAATTGCAGCTTTACAAGATGCAAGAATGAATCCTTTAGAACGAGTCGATTCATCCTACAATAAAGATAATTATATGAAGTCATATGCTAGTCATATTTCATCCTTACCAGATTCTAGGTTTTGGGAAGAAACCGGATATGAAAAGGATTTGCATCCGCCATTCAAGAAGAGACCAGGCAGACAAAAGAAAAAAGAAGAAGAGCAGCTTATGAGTTGAAGAATCCATTGCAAATAAGAAGATTTGGGCAAGCCAATACGCGTTCAAATGTCATCAGTCGAGACAATGCTAGAAGCTGTAAAAATGATGCAGTCGAGAAAGAGAGAAGAGTTAGTGGTAGTGGTAAAGAAAGGCCTCCATTGAAGAAACGGGGTCAATGTGATATAGATGCAAGTCAAACAAGTGGAACAGATGGTGGAAGAGGATCCTCAAGCAAAAGAGGAAAGAGAGAGGGCAGGGGAAGTGAAACAGGTGGTGCAAGAGGTGGCGTTAGAGTACAAAATGTGGAATGGTTTGATGATGTGGTGACAGAGAACCAAGATAAAGTTGAGGCAATTATGAGAGAGCTTGATTCAGTACAAGGGGATCATGATGCAAGAAGAACAGTTGATGAAGTTTCGGATGTTCAAGCAATAAGGGGTGATAATGTTGGGCCATCTATGATACCTCCAGGTGCTTTTACAAGTAAGAAGAAGCAGAGCAAACTAGCAATTAGAAGGGATGCGAAAGTAATAGCTTCGAGATATATGCAAAGGGTGATGATGCTCGATATCGGTGATCTCCCAGATCATGACACGTGGCAGATGACGTGTCCCAAAGCTTGCAAGAAAGGACCCACAGTAGCCGACCAGGCCGCTCCTATGCCTGTCCTACAGACAACCTTTGGCTCGTCTCCAAGCCTCCTGCACAACCGGCCTCCTCGGCCCTCTCAGCTCGCCTCCGGGCTCTAGCAGAACCAAGATACCTCAGCTCTCCCACTCGTCTGCGAGCTCTCCCGCCGAGGTCATCTTCCTCGGTCTCATCGACCGACCAACGACACCACTCACAGGCGCAACCGCCATCCCGCGAATCTCGCCATGCGCGAGATATCTGCCAGCCACGTCCCACGTTCCACGCCATCACGATCCCCCATTAACGAGCCTGTCTCGCTATTAATGCGGGATCCCGCCCATCATGCGGGCGTGACGTCAGGAGCGTAACAGCCGGCGTGATTCCCGCGCCTGCCTGCCTGCTGCCAACGCTATATAAACCCCTCCTTCAGACAGTTCAAGTAAGCCATTTTTGTTAGATGTATATGCCCTAGAGGCCAGTATTGTATATGTATACATATGGACACTAGGGATATGTATGTACAGAACAATCTTGCTCAGTTTTATAGTATGTTATTTGACTTGTCTTTATCGGGATATGTGTATTTATTTGTATTGTTGTTATGTCTGGTTTGCACATATTGATAAAAACTAGATACGGTGGTATACTATGGTGGTTTCTCTTTATCTTAACATGGCATATGTCATACTCGTTATTACATATTGCGGTTACATGTTGATAAAGCCCCTAGGATCTTGCTTGACTACCTGCGTTGTGATGACGATCATACTTGTAGGAGCAGGGTAGTCCATAAGCACATCCTTAAATGGTCCCTAGTCACGTGAGTATCGAGACTGGACATTGATACTCCAGAGTAGACTGGTGTCACGACCCAAGTTTGGATGTGACAGGCACTTAGATTTGTATCATATCTAAAGATATGCACAAGTCCAAGTAAGCCAAAAACCAAGATCAAAATACCTTATTTCGGAATTATTTATGAAAATTTAGTTTTTAAGTAGAAATCTCGAGTTATGAAGTTAATTCATTAAGCAAGTAATAAAGGTTAAGTGTGGTTGTATTCCTAGTTGGAATCAACGATATCAAAATTTAACATGAATATACACATAATAAACATTACTGAATCTCATATAAAAAGAAGCTATGAAACTGGTCAACATATCTCAACTGCACATATATATACCATCTCTCCTTTCTAAGTCAAAATACAAGTCTGATGGAGTCTTTCTAGATACAAAAGTACAAAATGGAAGGTTACTACACATGTAACCTACCTAGCAAAAGAAGGAATACAACTGCAAAAGTGATCCTGTCTCGCAGCTACCCGTCCACTCTATCCCTGCAAGGAACTGTGGCACAACGGGGATGAGTTGCCAACTCAGTGAATACGACTAACATATAACGGCGAATAAAGTAAATATGACAATCATGCTACTGAATATGAATCAATATGATATATGAGTATATGTGAAATCCAACTATAAATCTCATTATACTTCTGAAATCACAACTCAAGTAAATCATTTCTCAGTGTCCATCAACGACACAAAATCTTCATTTCTTTTAGGCATCATTCCCCGAATGATCCTATACTCATAATACCGGCCGTTATCCTCTAGATACACGCCGTATTTCTATAACCAACTCCGGTATCGAGTAACCTCGCTAGGCTCCCCCGTCTCAATACGGCTATCCTGCCCCTCGGTCTCGACCGGGTCCACCCTGTATCCAACTGTATAGCTCCCCCACTCAGTATGGATAACGTAAATCCGCGACCGTATATCTCCCCCACTCGGTCCGGAATAAAACCAAAAACAGAAATCAACTCAGGGTGGACATGTCACATCAATCATGAAAACTGGATTTATGTAGTAGTATTCAAAAACTCAAAATCATAAATCCTCAATTCTGCATCTATCTCATATCCAACAAGGAAGTACGCATAAAGCAACAGAATGTAAATAAGGAATTCTACCAATATACTTGACATATGAAATACAATATAATCCATGTTAATAGGTATGATATTTAAGTGTATGTGACATGGCAATATCGACGAGGTGTGTGTAGCATATAAGATGTGCACGTGGCATGACTCGTCGATACTTGTGAAGTGTTCTAACAACTAAGCAACATACAAGTAATTTAATGAATGATATTATAATAATTAAACATGATGATATGAATATCGCATTAAGTAAAACCATGGGCGAAACACGCCATATTTACTAAATTCCCCGGTAGATGTTTAGTCTACTCACCGGAAAGTCGAATCTACTCCGGAATCGCTAATCCTTTCCCTTTCCTCGCGGCTTCCGTATTTCTTGTATCCGCGTCTAAATATACCAATATAACGTATATAAGCAAACTAGCTATTCCGATATAACGGAAATAGAAAACACGCTATCTCTCTTATATGTTACCTATTATCTGATTATATCAAGTTATAAAACACTTAATCTTGCTGAATTTTAACCCAATCCTGCACTGTTTCAGGAATTAAAACGCGACGTAGTTTCGTCGTGTCGTATTTAACGTTTTACGATTCCTTTTCCGATATATTATCCCAGATTTAAACTACAGTGAAACTAAGTTAATTCAACAGTGCCAAAATAGCCTAAATTGTACACTGAAGATACTCCAAAAGACAAAATCCCTAAAGCCCTCACCATGGCCGGCGACGCCGGCCAAACTCCTTCTGTCGCCGGCCCAAAACCGGCCCCCTGCCTCCGTCTTCCTGTGGTTAACTCTAGTTGTTACCTACATCATTTCTACTCTGTTGAATTTATTTAATTATGTTCCAGATTAAAGCAGATTCCCACAGACACTAAATTTGTTAAAATACGATATCATGTGATCTATCTAAACTAAAATTAACTAATCTACAGAACTTAATTACCTACTGAGTTTAAGAAGTTTACCCTCCTATTAGTTGTAGGAATAACCCTTCATGATTAGCCAACCCCTTCTAGCTTGATGATGAACTACACTCAAGAACAAGCTCCATTCTTCCTCTTCTTTCTCTTGTTCTTCTTGTTCTTTCTTTTCTCTTCTTTATTTTTCCTTCCCTTTTGATTTTCTTTTCAGTTTTAATTAGGTTTCAGAACTGAAATTTAGTTTTATATGTGAGAGGAGGAAGGGATAAGGGAAGGTGGTGGTGTCAAGGTTTGAAGGTGTAGGTTTCATGCAAGAAGGAGGTGTGAAGAAATTGGAAAACATGCAAGCATGAGGTGTTTAAGCATTATCTTCATAATTTTGTTTTAATCTCATTTAAATTCTGAGCTAATTTGACCTTTCCAACATTTTCACTTATATCTACAACAATTTCATATTTACATAAAAACTTAAACTTTACAATTTAACCCCTCACAACTTACTTATTATAAAACACCTATTTTGTTAAAATGAAGCTAAAATTTCCATTAAAACCCTTATAACTTATTTATATTACATTCTAAAATTCTAATTTAATTTGTATTACATAAAATTTATGAAGATTAACATATTTGATTTTAACCATTTTGTGATTTATCAGCTTATTCTTATTTTAATTAAATTTATTTATTTCTAGTTTTTTCCTAATTGTTACAACTGGTGTATACGTTTCTAACCCCGTCGGGGATGGTTGGTCCCGCAGCCATTGGTCTGATGCACCTAAGATCGTATACAGGTGCTCACTGGGTGTAAGTACACTAGACGGATTCGCCGAGAACTTCCATGTGGTACTATACCTATCGTCAGATGGAAGTTCTCAGGTGACATGTGTACATGTTAGTCTTTGGATCCGAGATCGGCATTTGTCTCGTGTGAGTTCCCACTGAGCTTTGATCACTACCCTACCACGGCTCTACTGAGTCGTGCAAACAGGTTTTGGTTGGGTTCAGTCCCGAGCCACATGGAGGCAGTGGGCGATTGTCGGGGATTCGTCTCTCCTGGTATAGGGAGTCGATATCGCACTGTGATTCGATTGGTCAGGATCATAAGACTTTGGCCAAGGCACTTGGGATTCACTGATAGGTTGATCAGTAGTTTCCCGGATTGGTCATGAGCCACATCGGCACGACTTATCAGGTTGTTAGGGTCTGACGTTCACCATCCCTTAGACACGGTATGCAATACTCTTTGACGAAGAGACCGGACTGTACGGATATTATCACGGATAGACTCAGTAGGAGATCCGGATGAGTTTGCTCGTTGGCCTTCCTTTTCGACAGGTACCTGGGCAGCCGTTACGTACAGCTAGTGCCGCTGACGTGCTTGTGGTTAAACCCACTGCCAGAGTACTGTCGAGTCTTTAGAATCCCACACAGAGAGTTTCCCTGATCCAGGCAAAACGATGTAGTAGCCGTATTGGATACGTGCAGGGATCGATCGATTGATGTACTTGGTACTCGGATTTTCGATCGGACAGTTTGTAATACTAGCCGGCTCGGATTTGAGCCGGATTATTAAATCAGGTATTGATTTAATAATTTACATATATGTATTTCGATATATATATTCTAGTATTACGTTCTTCGTGTTATTCTATCTCTGTTGGGCGTTCGGATTTTTATCTGATTGCCGGTATATTTGTACAGTAGTTGGAAATCCGTATTTATTAAAGTTTTCCTTCTAGAAGGTGGCCACCTCATTTTGTATTTTCCATTTATTTCATAAATGGAAATGAGGTGTAAAGTAAGAGTATGGGAGGAAAAGAGGTGACCATGCTTCAATAGTATTCAAATGAATTTATAATTCATTTTGGGTTTACTATTGAAGCATGGTTGCTAATTGTTTAATGAAAGAATAGATATACAAAACCATTGTGTATATTTTCTCTTTCATGGTTGATTCATTATTTTCCTTGAGCTCTCTTTTGCTCTCATCTCCTTCCTCCTCTTGCTTTGATCTACCTTCATCTTCTTCCTCTTCACTAACATTTTCATAAGTTGAGAAACAAGTGAAGAGGTTAGAAAAGAGATAGAAAATACTTAGACACTCTCACTACATCCTAGACTACTTGGTTTAGCAAACCAAGTTTTCTAGTTGCTCCTTTTGTTACATAGTTAGGAGCTAGAGCCATGGATCATACTCCCCGGGTGGATCATCAAGGACCAAGGAAGACCGGAGAACAAGCTCGATCCCGGAGAACCGACAGAGCAAGGAAAGAAGATCAAGCAAGTTCAAGGTGGCTAGTAGGAGCTAAGGATGAAGAACGAAGACCGAAGGACTTGGTTCGTTCGGTAAGAATTTCTCATCATAGTAGATAGCTCTCCTTCTTTTGCTAGTTAGTTTTATGGAAAGATCCGGTTAGGGTTTTAGTCTAGTGCCAAGTTTTTGTTCGCAAGAAAATTTTTGTTCCGCATTTGGCCACGAAAGATGGCCGGAGCACTAGGGTAACCCTTCATGGTTTCAGAGCCACCCATAAAACCTATACCAGCTTGTTTAAACGTGTTTAGAATAACGATCAACTGGATTTTTCAAAAACCGCATTTCCTCACATGGGTTTTCTGTCGATTTTAAAAGTGCTCTAAAAATCAATTTTTTGTTCTCAGAAAATCATGCAGGCTTTTTTAAGAACCCACAAGAAATTTGGTTTCCTGAACCCATAATTCCACCGCGGAACCGCCGCATAAAGCCACACTTGGCCGCGGTTCCGCGGCAGTATATGGGCCTCTGGGCCACAAATTTCTTCTGGGCCTCTAAAATGTTGGGATTGTGGTTTCTGGATAATTATTTTTTGGGCCCAGATTTGTTACAGTGTTGGTTTAATACTTGGGGCTCACTTGGAAAGTTTAGTCGATCGTAATTTTAAAACACGTAATTTTGTTATCAGTACATTCACTTTTATCTGCGACCGGGAATGCCACTCGATCGGTAAAACTCGTCTGATTGCTATATGTTCCTTTAGACGGGTTTTGCGAACATGACATTCGCGTTGATGTTGTGTGCTTGTGCTGTGATTGTGGTTGGATTGTCGTGGTGGATAGCATGTGGTGCAATGTTAAAATACAGTTTATAATTCAATTGTACATTTGTTATTGCGGGGCGAGCGTCCGACATATGGACTGCCGTCTTTGCCGTTTGTTTATTATTTTGGGACACGACCGGGCTGAGGTTGATGTCACCGGTTGTATATATTTTTTTAATATTCTGTACTAGGATTACCCCGCGGTGGAGTGCACGAATAGCCGGATTCTAGAAGGCAACAAGCTCGCATCTCATAGCATAAAGACTGAGGGGGTTTCATTCTCATGGCGCCGAAAAGGAGGGGGCTTCATTCTAGAATTGGCAGGGCTATTCGCCGCACTCGTAGGGGGTACAGGTTTACATTGCACAGGCTATCCATACGACAGGGAACGTCGGGTTTTATTTGCGGCTCAAATGAAACTCGGGGCTCCGAGATTATCCACCATTCTGTATTGTTATCTGTGATGTTGTTTATTATCATGCCTGGGACGAATGTTATATATACTTATATATATACTAGTAGATGTTGTATATGTTTTGCACCCGCGCTAGTCCAGCCCCCGCTCTGTCATTAGTTAAGTAACCTAACGGGTGATGACGGGGCCCCGTGGCGAATACGGATGGCATATACGTATATTTTATTTTCGTTCTTTTCTGGTGTGATAGGTTACAAATTGATGGGACCGCATTAATTTTAATTAATGCAAGATAATAAACCTAAAAGATGTTGGAACCAAGTTTTAAAAACTGACATTACAGACGTTCTCTTTTGCTTTGCATAGTGGTATTCAGTTTAGAATATCCTGCACCTCATTCGATGAGGTGAGGGCCGAGATCCCTTCACCGGGAGTGACCCCTTGAGTAAAAGTTTGCGTCAGGGTAATAACTTTAATATAGTCGAATATTTTTGCTTTGCATCGTGGTATTCAGTTTGGAATATCCTGCACCTCATTCGACGAGGAAAGAGCCGAGATCCCTTCACGGGGAGTGACCTCTTTAGCAAAGGTTTTCGCCACTATATATTTACTAAAACCACTCAGGTTCCTTCAACGATATCAAGTTCATTACGTTAATGGGTTTTTCGCCAAAAACCCAGCCGCAGCCCTCCGTCATTTCAGATAAGTACCATTTAGTATTCGTGCTGTGTTTGTTGGCATCCGTCAAGGCATAGTGTGCGGTAGCTGAATGATACTTGTTTGTTGCATGGATATGCATTAATTTAGGACAGTCATGCAGCCTTGTTGGTATCCGTCAAGGGTATGTATGGGTGGGTCTAAATTAATCAGGACAATGACGGGTAGAACTTGACTTGCGCTTTATGATTTGTTGGCATCCGTCAAGGTCAAAGCACGCTTGGGGCAAAAACCACATCGGGAGTTTCAAACATACGAGAAACTTGCAGATTTAGCATACCTTCTGGAGTATGGTGACTAGAGTGTATTCCATCTAGTGCACCACACAATGATAGTTGGATCCCGATCCCACTGATGAGTATGATTACTCTCGGGAGATCATTTCACTTAAACAATCAATGCTATAAACCAAGTAGGTGTCTAGAACGGTGTTAGCGGAGCTACGCCTCCAGGGAAAAGAGGTTATGTAATTAAGGAACTTCGCGAAAGCGTTGGAAAACCTCCCTCGAAGTACCAACACCAGCCTGGCTGAAAGGTTAAGCAAGTATTGTGATGTGCGATTAATCCTGACTAGTTCTTCTTTTAGGGTTTAAAGAAGAATTTGAGGAAATAGTAGGAGCCATTCTGGTTAGATAAATTAATAACCAATCTAATCTTGCAAGAGCGCACGCTGAGTGTTTTCCCTCTCTCTCCAGGTAGTAACCATTTCACGCCCTTATCAAGATAATAAAATTTATCGCTTGACCGATCCGAATTCTTATTCGGGGTTGGGGAACGTCGGTTCGGCTCTAACTTACGACAACTGTCGCAAGTATGAGCAAGGGAAAGAGGAAAGTTCGAATTCCTTGATAAACCCATCGAAGAAGAAACATACTGTTACATCTTCTTCAGGTGTTCTTGTTATTAAGAACTGTTTTTCGGTTAGTCCTACCTCCTGGGTACTCGATACCGGATCAGGATCTCATATCTGTAATTTATTACAGGGACTGAGAAAAAGTAGGATAGTTGGACCTGATGATATGTCCCTCAAAGTAGGGAAAGGAGCACAAGTTAATGCTGCGGCCGTCGGTGAATATCACCTAGTATTGCCAAACGGCAACACTATGATTTTGAACAATTGCTACTATGTGCCTTCCATGCTTTGCAACATCATATCAGTTTCTTTGCTTGATAAAGATGGATATAACTTTGTTCTTGATAGAAATATCATGAACATTTACCTTGATAAGGTACTGGTTACAGAAGGTACGCTGTGTAATGGTATCTATGTGTTAGGGTAAAAATTTACACCCCGGTTGACCGAGTCAAAGTCAAGGTCAACCTCCAAGCTAGGTGGGCCCAAGCCCAGGTCAAGCGGGTCCATGCCCAAGTCGAGCCCGCGGCCAGCCTCCCCATGCCAACAACAAAAATCATGTAACAAATAATTTTTATGTAATTTTTGTGCATGAATGTATGCAAAATGGGCATAAAGCCAAATTTTTGTAAGCCCATGGCTTATGTGCAAAATGAAAAGGCACATGAACCATGGGATAGGCAAAATGCCATTTTGCAAAGCCCAAGGGGCTATATGTAAATATGTAAGCCTATATAAGGCAACATGATGATGAATAAAAAAAAACTTTTCATTCTCTCAAAAACCTAGGGTTTGTGCCTCTTTCCCCTTTCTGAAGGTTTCAAACCTTCTTCTTTTTTTAATTAAATCAAGAGTTTTATTCGCCCTTTTCCAAAACTAAATAGTTTTTCACCACAAAACCCACCAAGGAGAGCTTGAATCTGTCATTAGATCTCAAAAAGAAGAGATTTTTAGATCTTACATCTCTTGATTTTCAAGATCCGGCCAAACCACAGGAGGAAGAAGAAGAACCCCTTAATCAGCTTTAACACATCCTAGGAGTTTAACTCCATATATATACATATATATATATATATACATATATATATATATAATAAATATTTCCTTTCTGAAGCACAGCTTCTGGTTTCTGGGGCTAAAATCCCTCTTTTCCTCGTCGGCATCCAAGCGCTCAAGCGCCGAGCGCCCACGTGCCGACACGCACGTGGCGCGCTTGCGCTCCGGCGCACTGCGCCCGAGCGCAAGGCGCCCGCGTGCCGACACGTGGCGCGCTTGCGCTCCGACGCACTGCGCCCGAGCGCAAGGCGCCCGCGTGCCGACACGTGGCGCGCTTGCGCTCGGGCGCTCTGCGCTCATGCGCAAAGCGCCCACGTGCCCACACGTGGCGCGCTTGCGCCTGAACGTACAGCACCTAAACGCACAGCGCTCAAGACGCTGGCCCCACGCATCCCTTGGATGCCTTTCCCCCTCTTTTTATGTACATACATATACATATTTGCACACACACGCGCTCCACGACACTGTCCTTGTTAGAAAAAAAATTTCTAACGGGGCGCTGCCCCGCACCCCGCAAGGGGGCTGCTAGCCCCCTTGACCCCCAGCCCGCTATCTGGGTAGCGGGACCCCCGTAAAAACTCTGCGTGGCTCCCGATATACCCAAAACCCCCTTTCAAAACACAACACACGCACACTGCACATTGAGTTCGCATGACCAGTTTAACCCGTTAATCGGAGGTTCCCTCGCCCCAAAGGCGAGGGGTAATTAACGACAGCTTAGTCCGCGGCTGCCGGAGATTCGGATCCCCACAATCATTAAACCCCGGCCTACCCTAGGCAGGGGGAATCTTTAGTACGCCTGACAAGCATGCGCGTATTCCCATCTCAATGGGGTAACGAAAAACACCCTACAGATTCTGGCACGCCCGGTGGGACCAATCTCTCCTCCCATATTTCGGGTTAAACGTTCATGCGAACTCAATCAATATACATATCTATATTTGTACTAAAATAATGCTTTTTCATGCAGGATTTTCAAGCAATCACCTTTCAACAATGTCTCCGAAGATGAACTCAGCTCCCATCTCATACACGATGAAGATGGACTTCAGAACGGTCCTTCCGGCTAGTCTCGGGCGACAATGGGAGGAGGAGCCGCTACCATTTGGCTCTATTATGTTCGTGTCAGCTAACGCCATCCCAGCTCCTCAAGCTCCGGTGACCGACAAACCGGCCTCGAAAGGCAAGAGGCCAAATGTGGTGGTCTCGAAGGCATCCCAACCCAAACGCAAATCGGTATCTGGACGGCTTTCCATGGCCCCAACTGGGGGCAAAGCCATCGGAACAAAAGAAGTTGCCAGACGTCGTAGGCAAGCCCAGGCGATACCTTCGACGGACACGCGGGCAGATGTCATCCCCATCACTCGGCCTATGGCGGCTTCCCGAAGAGCTGAAGCCTGCTAAGCGCTTAAGGCAGAGAAGCTGAGGCAGAAGCGGCTCAGATATAGAGCCAACAAAAGAGCTAGGGCTCTGGCCATGTTAAAATTTATGAATTTCCAAAGCCCGGACCGCTCCGCGAAACTAGTTGCCAGTGATGAAAGAATGGCTGAATGTGTTATCCACACTGTCTATATGGCCGGACATGAAGAAGCGAACCCTCCTCTTCTTCACAGCCATGGTGATGATATGGTTGACGCTACCCAGCATCGGCTCGATCTAAATGATGAAGAGCCCGCTTAGGCCGATAAGCCAGAGGAGCCTGTGGTTCCTACGGAATTAAGCTCAGGCAATAAAGATTACCCGGTTGTCATAGCCGGAACTACAGAACAAGCATTATTCCAATGGCTTCAATGGCAATTTCAGGACAGGGATGAGAAGATGGCCGAGGTCTATTCCAAAGTCGACGAGCTGGCAAACGTCGTGGCAGATCTCGCGACCCAAGTCGCCCGATTGCAATTACAGCAGAATCAAATTTTGGCTCATGAGTCAGGGATTGATACCCGGGGGCAGCCAACTGATATCCCTTTCAACCTAAAAGCGGAGCGCCTTCGCGAAAAACGGCCGCAATCAGCCTCCAGTCCCTCCGATACATACGCCGGGGGGGAATCGCCTCTGAAAGAGAAGCTGGAAAAGGTTTATTCCTTCAAGAGGGAAAAGGTCCACAAGATATTCAGGGACGCCTTGAACAACGGTCTGCAACTGCCTGTTCCAAAGAGGCCATAGGAAATGAACATGACCAGCAATCCCATATACTGCCCATATCATAGAGTGGTAGGTCATACCATCGAAGACTGCTATATTTTCAAAGATTGGGCTGAGGACCAATATAAGCTTGGAAAAACCTCACAATCCTCGGATGTATTGGCAAGCCACAGAGCTAGGTCATCAACACAGCTCCGCCAAGATCAAAGTTCAAGGAGCTGGGATAAGCAAAAAAGACCACCACGTCGTTAAACTGGGAACACCCGTTGACCACCACGTCGTTAAACTGGGAATGACAGACCATCAAGTCTTTAAACTGGGAATAATCGACCACCACGTCATTAAACTGGGAACGGTTGACCACCATGTCACTAAACTGGGAATAATCGACCTCTAAGTCGTTAAACTGGGAATGTAAAAAAAAATGTAAAAATGTAAATAAACAAAAAATGTGTAAATAAAAGAAAAATAAAGAAAAGCCGAAATGATGGGGTAACTCGCAATAAAAATCAGCGAGTGAAAATAAAAATGGAAATAAAGCCGAAATGATGGGGCAACCGCGAACAAATAGCCGAAATGATAGGGCAATCGCGATCTTCGCGATAAGAAAAGCTGAAATGATAGAGCAATCGCGGTAAAACAAAAAAAAAAAAAAACAACAGCGAATGATGAGTCGCTCCTGGTACCATATTCCAGTGCATCGATGCAGATGCCGGCAAAAATCCAATTTTTCAAAATTCCCTTGGCCCTACTGTTAGTTCCCAACTTGACTACCGTATACAATCCACGGGCTTAAATAATTCTCATCATACCCATATCCCACTGCAATCACCAGTCCAGCGGTTGGTCTCCGCCCTCGGAATTATGGTCCATTGGGAAGACCCACTTATGTGTCCTGGCACATGTGCTTCAGTGTTAGCAACGCTGATGCCGGCCCCTACCCCAAAATTCCAAGCTCGCCATCGATAGACCTCTAAGTCTCTAAACTGGAAACAGTTGACCACCAAGTCGTTAAACTGGAAACAGATGACCACCAAGTCGTTAAACTGGAAACAGAAAACCTCTAAGTCGCTAAATTGGAAACAGTAGACCTCTATGTCATTAAACTGGAAACAGACGACCGCTAAGTCGTTAAACTGGAAACAGACGACCACTACGTCGTTAAACTGGAAACAGATGACCTCTATGTCTTTAAACTGGAAACAGATGACCTCTAAGTCGTTAAACTGGAAACAGATGACCCCTAAGTCATTAAACTAGGGACGAAGGGAAATCCACTCATGTGTCCTCACGATGCATGAGGAGAACAAACCTTACGGGATCCTCATGACTCGTAAGAAAACACCTTCGTGGGATCCTTACGACTCACGAAGGAAAAACACACTTAGGAGTCCTCACGACTCCTAAGGAGAAAGTATACCTACGAGATCCTTCCGACTCGTAGGGAGAAAATGCTTTTATGGGACTCTCACGACCTATAAAATTGAAAAGCCTTAGGCGATAGGGATCTGAACCTGTCTCCTAAGCCATCGCTCCCCAATTCCCAAGTGGCGAATGATGAGTCGCTCCTGGTACCATATCCCAGTGCAGCGATGCAGACGCCAGCCAAATTCCAAATCCCAACGGCGAATGATGAGTCACTCCTGGTACCATATTCCAGTGCAGCGATGCAGACGCCGACAAAGGCCCGAATCTTTTTTCCGGCCCTACGGTCTGGATCATACATCCTGCAAAACCGTATACAATCCACGGGCGCAAAACGATCCCAACCTCTCCCAAGTCCTATTGGTGAGACCGCATTCAAAGTCCAAAAAAAAAATGAAAAAAAAATATAAATAAAATGGTATGTCCATAAGCAAAATGGGCACGGATGAAAACCCGAAAGGGGCTCCGTGAGTAAAAACAGCAGGACTGCCGGCGAGTTTGTGAAAACCCGAAAGGACGCAAAATCGTGAAAAAGAGATGAAATACACTCACAAAGTCCTCTCGACTTTGTGAGGAGAAAGTCCCCGAGTGAGATCCTTACGACTCACAAAAGATCAACACACTTGGGAGTCCCCACGACTCCTAAGGAGAAAATACACCTACGAGATCCTTTCGACTCGTAGGGAGAAAATGCTTTTATGGGACCCTTACGGCCCATAAAATTGAGAAGCCTTAGGCGATAGGGATCTAAACCTGTCTTCTAAGCCACCAATTCCCAAATCCCCTCGAGGCAAATGATGAGTTGCTCCTGGCATTATTCCAGTGCAGCAATGTAGATGCCAAACAAAAAAACCAATTCCCAAATCCTCTCGGGGCAAATGATAAGTTGCTCCTGGTATTATTCCAGTGCAGCAATGCAGATGCCAAACAAAAAAACCAATTCCCAAATCCCCTCGGGGCAAATGATGAGTTGCTTCTGGTATTATTCCAGTGCAGCAATGCAGATGCCAAACAAAAAAAACCAATTCCCAAATCCTCTCGGGGCAAATGATGAGTTGCTCCTGGCATTATTCCAGTGCAGCAATGCAGATGCCAAACAAAAACCCCAATTCCCAAATCCTCTCAAAGACGGATGATGATTTGCTCCTGGTACCATATTCCAGTGTAGCGATGCTGATGTCGACTCAAATCAAACAAATCAAACCAACCAATTCCAACATCGACCTCTGCGTCAACAAGCGACACTCCGCGCCGGGGAAAAGTCGATCAGCGATACTCCGTGCCGGGGAAAATTCAACCCGACACTCCGCGCCGGGGAAAAGTCGATTAGCGACACTCCGTGCTGGGGAAAAGTCAACCCGACACTCCGCGTCGGGGAAAAGTCGACCAGCGACACTCCGCGCCGGGGAAAAGTCGATCAGCGACACTCCGCGCCGGGGAAAAGTCAACCCGACACTCCGCGCCGGGGAAAAGTCAACCCGACACTCCGCGCCGGGGAAAAGTCGATCAGCGACACTCCGTGCCGGGGAAAAGTCAACCAGCGACACTCCGCGCCGGGGAAAAGTCGATCAGCGACACTCCGCGCCGAGGAAAAGTCAACCCGACACTCCGCGCCGGGGAAAAGTCGATCAGCGACACTCCGCGCCGGGGAAAAGTCAACCAGCGACACTCCGCGAAGGGGAAAAATCGATCAGCGACACTCTGTGCCGGGGGAAAGTCAACCCGACACTCCACGCCGGGGAAAAGTCGAACAGCGACACTCCGTGCCGGGGAAAAGTCAACCAGCGACACTCCGCGCCGGGGAAAAGGCGATCAGCGACACTCCGTGCCGGAGAAAAGTCAACCCGACACTCCGCGCCGGGGAAAAGTCGATCAGCGACACTCCGTGCCGAAAAGTCGACCAGCGACACTCCGCGCCGGGGAAAAGTCGACCAGCGACACTCCGCGCCGGGGAAAAGTCGACCAGCGACACTCCGCGCCGGGGAAAAGTCGACCAGCGACACTCCGCGCCGGGGAAAAGTCGACCAGCGACACTCCGTGCCGGGGAAAAGTCAACCCGCGACACTCCGCGCCGGGGAAAAGTCAACCCGACACTCCGCGCCGGGGAAAAGTCGATCAGCGACACTCCGTGCCGGGAAAAAGTCAACCCGACACTCCGCGCTGGGGAAAAGTCGATCAGCGACACTCCGTGCCGGGGAAAAGTCAACCCGACACTCCGCGCCGGGGAAAAGTCGATCAGCGACACTCCGTGCCGGGGAAAAGTCAAACAGCGACACTCCGTGCCGGGGAAACGTCAAGCAGACACTCCGTGCCGGGGACACGTCAGTAAGCGACACTCTGCATCGGGGAAACGTCCAACACAGACACTCCGCATCAGGGAAACGTCCAACACAGACACTCCGTAACGGGGATACGTCAACCGGCCGATACTCCGCCTCGGGGAAACGTCAAGTAGACACTCCGTGCCGGGGGCACATCGACAACAGACACTCCGTCTCGGGGATACGTCAACCAGCCGATACTCCGCCTCGGGGAAACGTCGACCAGCGACACTCCGTGCCGGGGACACGTCTACCAAATCGCTTCGGATTAGAGCGTTGACCGTCCATCTCATAAAAAGGGCAGTGCATCCCAAAAAGTGAGAACCAAAGCAAGTTGCCTCCACGTGAAAGAAGATCCATCAATTTCATGCACACGACCCACATATGCTGTGTGCATTTATTGATGGGGGCAATTTGTTGGGGTAAAAATTTACACCCCGGTTGACCGAGTCAAAGTCAAGGTCAACCCCCAAGCTAGGTGGGCCCAAGCCCAGGTCAAGCGGGTCCATGCCCAAGTCGAGCCCGCGGCCAGCCTCCCCATGCCAACAACAAAAATCATGTAACAAATAATTTTTATGTAATTTTTGTGCATGAATGTATGCAAAATGGGCATAAAGCCAAATTTTTGTAAGCCCATGGCTTATGTGCAAAATGAAAAGGCACATGAACCATGGGATAGGCAAAATGCCATTTTGCAAAGCCCAAGGGGCTATATGTAAATATGTAAGCCTATATAAGGCAACATGATGATGAATAAAAAAAAACTTTTCATTCTCTCAAAAACCTAGGGTTTGTGCCTCTTTCCCCTTTCTGAAGGTTTCAAACCTTCTTCTTTTTTTAATTAAATCAAGAGTTTTATTCCCCCTTTTCCAAAACTAAATAGTTTTTCACCACAAAACCCACCAAGGAGAGCTTGAATCTGTCATTAGATCTCAAAAAGAAGAGATTTTTAGATCTTACATCTCTTGATTTTCAAGATCCGGCCAAACCACAGGAGGAAGAAGAAGAACCCCTTAATCAGCTTTAACACATCCTAGGAGTTTAACTCCATATATATACATATATATATATATATACATATATATATATATATAATAAATATTTCCTTTCTGAAGCACAGCTTCTGGTTTCTGGGGCTAAAATCCCTCTTTTCCTCGTCGGCATCCAAGCGCTCAAGCGCCGAGCGCCCACGTGCCGACACGCACGTGGCGCGCTTGCGCTCCGGCGCACTGCGCCCGAGCGCAAGGCGCCCGCGTGCCGACACGTGGCGCGCTTGCGCTCCGGCGCACTGCGCCCGAGCGCAAGGCGCCCGCGTGCCGACACGTGGCGCGCTTGCGCTCGGGCGCTCTGCGCTCATGCGCAAAGCGCCCACGTGCCCACACGTGGCGCGCTTGCGCCTGAACGTACAGCACCTAAACGCACAGCGCTCAAGACGCTGGCCCCACGCATCCCTTGGATGCCTTTCCCCCTCTTTTTATGTACATACATATACATATTTGCACACACACGCGCTCCACGACACTGTCCTTGTTAGAAAAAAAATTTCTAACGGGGCGCTGCCCCGCACCCCGCAAGGGGGCTGCTAGCCCCCTTGACCCCCAGCCCGCTATCTGGGTAGCGGGACCCCCGTAAAAACTCTGCGTGGCTCCCGATATACCCAAAACCCCCTTTCAAAACACAACACACGCACACTGCACATTCAGTTCGCATGACCAGTTTAACCCGTTAATCGGAGGTTCCCTCGCCCCAAAGGCGAGGGGTAATTAACGACAGCTTAGTCCGCGGCTGCCGGAGATTCGGATCCCCACAATCATTAAACCCCGGCCTACCCTAGGCAGGGGGAATCTTTAGTACGCCTGACAAGCATGCGCGTATTCCCATCTCAATGGGGTAACGAAAAACACCCTACAGATTCTGGCACGCCCGGTGGGACCAATCTCTCCTCCCATATTTCGGGTTAAACGTTCATGCGAACTCAATCAATATACATATCTATATTTGTACTAAAATAATGCTTTTTCATGCAGGATTTTCAAGCAATCACCTTTCAACAATGTCTCCGAAGATGAACTCAGCTCCCATCTCATACACGATGAAGATGGACTTCAGAACGGTCCTTCCGGCTAGTCTCGGGCGACAATGGGAGGAGGAGCCGCTACCATTTGGCTCTATTATGTTCGTGTCAGCTAACGCCATCCCAGCTCCTCAAGCTCCGGTGACCGACAAACCGGCCTCGAAAGGCAAGAGGCCAAATGTGGTGGTCTCGAAGGCATCCCAACCCAAACGCAAATCGGTATCTGGACGGCTTTCCATGGCCCCAACTGGGGGCAAAGCCATCGGAACAAAAGAAGTTGCCAGACGTCGTAGGCAAGCCCAGGCGATACCTTCGACGGACACGCGGGCAGATGTCATCCCCATCACTCGGCCTATGGCGGCTTCCCGAAGAGCTGAAGCCTGCTAAGCGCTTAAGGCAGAGAAGCTGAGGCAGAAGCGGCTCAGATATAGAGCCAACAAAAGAGCTAGGGCTCTGGCCATGTTAAAATTTATGAATTTCCAAAGCCCGGACCGCTCCGCGAAACTAGTTGCCAGTGATGAAAGAATGGCTGAATGTGTTATCCACACTGTCTATATGGCCGGACATGAAGAAGCGAACCCTCCTCTTCTTCACAGCCATGGTGATGATATGGTTGACGCTACCCAGCATCGGCTCGATCTAAATGATGAAGAGCCCGCTTAGGCCGATAAGCCAGAGGAGCCTGTGGTTCCTACGGAATTAAGCTCAGGCAATAAAGATTACCCGGTTGTCATAGCCGGAACTACAGAACAAGCATTATTCCAATGGCTTCAATGGCAATTTCAGGACAGGGATGAGAAGATGGCCGAGGTCTATTCCAAAGTCGACGAGCTGGCAAACGTCGTGGCAGATCTCGCGACCCAAGTCGCCCGATTGCAATTACAGCAGAATCAAATTTTGGCTCATGAGTCAGGGATTGATACCCGGGGGCAGCCAACTGATATCCCTTTCAACCTAAAAGCGGAGCGCCTTCGCGAAAAACGGCCGCAATCAGCCTCCAGTCCCTCCGATACATACGCCGGGGGGGAATCGCCTCTGAAAGAGAAGCTGGAAAAGGTTTATTCCTTCAAGAGGGAAAAGGTCCACAAGATATTCAGGGACGCCTTGAACAACGGTCTGCAACTGCCTGTTCCAAAGAGGCCATAGGAAATGAACATGACCAGCAATCCCATATACTGCCCATATCATAGAGTGGTAGGTCATACCATCGAAGACTGCTATATTTTCAAAGATTGGGCTGAGGACCAATATAAGCTTGGAAAAACCTCACAATCCTCGGATGTATTGGCAAGCCACAGAGCTAGGTCATCAACACAGCTCCGCCAAGATCAAAGTTCAAGGAGCTGGGATAAGCAAAAAAGACCACCACGTCGTTAAACTGGGAACACCCGTTGACCACCACGTCGTTAAACTGGGAATGACAGACCATCAAGTCTTTAAACTGGGAATAATCGACCACCACGTCATTAAACTGGGAACGGTTGACCACCATGTCACTAAACTGGGAATAATCGACCTCTAAGTCGTTAAACTGGGAATGTAAAAAAAAATGTAAAAATGTAAATAAACAAAAAATGTGTAAATAAAAGAAAAATAAAGAAAAGCCGAAATGATGGGGTAACTCGCAATAAAAATCAGCGAGTGAAAATAAAAATGGAAATAAAGCCGAAATGATGGGGCAACCGCGAACAAATAGCCGAAATGATAGGGCAATCGCGATCTTCGCGATAAGAAAAGCTGAAATGATAGAGCAATCGCGGTAAAACAAAAAAAAAAAAAAAACAACAGCGAATGATGAGTCGCTCCTGGTACCATATTCCAGTGCATCGATGCAGATGCCGGCAAAAATCCAATTTTTCAAAATTCCCTTGGCCCTACTGTTAGTTCCCAACTTGACTACCGTATACAATCCACGGGCTTAAATAATTCTCATCATACCCATATCCCACTGCAATCACCAGTCCAGCGGTTGGTCTCCGCCCTCGGAATTATGGTCCATTGGGAAGACCCACTTATGTGTCCTGGCACATGTGCTTCAGTGTTAGCAACGCTGATGCCGGCCCCTACCCCAAAATTCCAAGCTCGCCATCGATAGACCTCTAAGTCTCTAAACTGGAAACAGTTGACCACCAAGTCGTTAAACTGGAAACAGATGACCACCAAGTCGTTAAACTGGAAACAGAAAACCTCTAAGTCGCTAAATTGGAAACAGTAGACCTCTATGTCATTAAACTGGAAACAGACGACCGCTAAGTCGTTAAACTGGAAACAGACGACCACTACGTCGTTAAACTGGAAACAGATGACCTCTATGTCTTTAAACTGGAAACAGATGACCTCTAAGTCGTTAAACTGGAAACAGATGACCCCTAAGTCATTAAACTAGGGACGAAGGGAAATCCACTCATGTGTCCTCACGATGCATGAGGAGAACAAACCTTACGGGATCCTCATGACTCGTAAGAAAACACCTTCGTGGGATCCTTACGACTCACGAAGGAAAAACACACTTAGGAGTCCTCACGACTCCTAAGGAGAAAGTATACCTACGAGATCCTTCCGACTCGTAGGGAGAAAATGCTTTTATGGGACTCTCACGACCTATAAAATTGAAAAGCCTTAGGCGATAGGGATCTGAACCTGTCTCCTAAGCCATCGCTCCCCAATTCCCAAGTGGCGAATGATGAGTCGCTCCTGGTACCATATCCCAGTGCAGCGATGCAGACGCCAGCCAAATTCCAAATCCCAACGGCGAATGATGAGTCACTCCTGGTACCATATTCCAGTGCAGCGATGCAGACGCCGACAAAGGCCCGAATCTTTTTTCCGGCCCTACGGTCTGGATCATACATCCTGCAAAACCGTATACAATCCACGGGCGCAAAACGATCCCAACCTCTCCCAAGTCCTATTGGTGAGACCGCATTCAAAGTCCAAAAAAAAAATGAAAAAAAAATATAAATAAAATGGTATGTCCATAAGCAAAATGGGCACGGATGAAAACCCGAAAGGGGCTCCGTGAGTAAAAACAGCAGGACTGCCGGCGAGTTTGTGAAAACCCGAAAGGACGCAAAATCGTGAAAAAGAGATGAAATACACTCACAAAGTCCTCTCGACTTTGTGAGGAGAAAGTCCCCGAGTGAGATCCTTACGACTCACAAAAGATCAACACACTTGGGAGTCCCCACGACTCCTAAGGAGAAAATACACCTACGAGATCCTTTCGACTCGTAGGGAGAAAATGCTTTTATGGGACCCTTACGGCCCATAAAATTGAGAAGCCTTAGGCGATAGGGATCTAAACCTGTCTTCTAAGCCACCAATTCCCAAATCCCCTCGAGGCAAATGATGAGTTGCTCCTGGCATTATTCCAGTGCAGCAATGTAGATGCCAAACAAAAAAACCAATTCCCAAATCCTCTCGGGGCAAATGATAAGTTGCTCCTGGTATTATTCCAGTGCAGCAATGCAGATGCCAAACAAAAAAACCAATTCCCAAATCCCCTCGGGGCAAATGATGAGTTGCTTCTGGTATTATTCCAGTGCAGCAATGCAGATGCCAAACAAAAAAAACCAATTCCCAAATCCTCTCGGGGCAAATGATGAGTTGCTCCTGGCATTATTCCAGTGCAGCAATGCAGATGCCAAACAAAAACCCCAATTCCCAAATCCTCTCAAAGACGGATGATGATTTGCTCCTGGTACCATATTCCAGTGTAGCGATGCTGATGTCGACTCAAATCAAACAAATCAAACCAACCAATTCCAACATCGACCTCTGCGTCAACAAGCGACACTCCGCGCCGGGGAAAAGTCGATCAGCGATACTCCGTGCCGGGGAAAATTCAACCCGACACTCCGCGCCGGGGAAAAGTCGATTAGCGACACTCCGTGCTGGGGAAAAGTCAACCCGACACTCCGCGTCGGGGAAAAGTCGACCAGCGACACTCCGCGCCGGGGAAAAGTCGATCAGCGACACTCCGCGCCGGGGAAAAGTCAACCCGACACTCCGCGCCGGGGAAAAGTCAACCCGACACTCCGCGCCGGGGAAAAGTCGATCAGCGACACTCCGTGCCGGGGAAAAGTCAACCAGCGACACTCCGCGCCGGGGAAAAGTCGATCAGCGACACTCCGCGCCGAGGAAAAGTCAACCCGACACTCCGCGCCGGGGAAAAGTCGATCAGCGACACTCCGCGCCGGGGAAAAGTCAACCAGCGACACTCCGCGAAGGGGAAAAATCGATCAGCGACACTCTGTGCCGGGGGAAAGTCAACCCGACACTCCACGCCGGGGAAAAGTCGAACAGCGACACTCCGTGCCGGGGAAAAGTCAACCAGCGACACTCCGCGCCGGGGAAAAGGCGATCAGCGACACTCCGTGCCGGAGAAAAGTCAACCCGACACTCCGCGCCGGGGAAAAGTCGATCAGCGACACTCCGTGCCGAAAAGTCGACCAGCGACACTCCGCGCCGGGGAAAAGTCGACCAGCGACACTCCGCGCCGGGGAAAAGTCGACCAGCGACACTCCGCGCCGGGGAAAAGTCGACCAGCGACACTCCGCGCCGGGGAAAAGTCGACCAGCGACACTCCGTGCCGGGGAAAAGTCAACCCGCGACACTCCGCGCCGGGGAAAAGTCAACCCGACACTCCGCGCCGGGGAAAAGTCGATCAGCGACACTCCGTGCCGGGAAAAAGTCAACCCGACACTCCGCGCTGGGGAAAAGTCGATCAGCGACACTCCGTGCCGGGGAAAAGTCAACCCGACACTCCGCGCCGGGGAAAAGTCGATCAGCGACACTCCGTGCCGGGGAAAAGTCAAACAGCGACACTCCGTGCCGGGGAAACGTCAAGCAGACACTCCGTGCCGGGGACACGTCAGTAAGCGACACTCTGCATCGGGGAAACGTCCAACACAGACACTCCGCATCAGGGAAACGTCCAACACAGACACTCCGTAACGGGGATACGTCAACCGGCCGATACTCCGCCTCGGGGAAACGTCAAGTAGACACTCCGTGCCGGGGGCACATCGACAACAGACACTCCGTCTCGGGGATACGTCAACCAGCCGATACTCCGCCTCGGGGAAACGTCGACCAGCGACACTCCGTGCCGGGGACACGTCTACCAAATCGCTTCGGATTAGAGCGTTGACCGTCCATCTCATAAAAAGGGCAGTGCATCCCAAAAAGTGAGAACCAAAGCAAGTTGCCTCCACGTGAAAGAAGATCCATCAATTTCATGCACACGACCCACATATGCTGTGTGCATTTATTGATGGGGGCAATTTGTTGGGGTAAAAATTTACACCCCGGTTGACCGAGTCAAAGTCAAGGTCAACCCCCAAGCTAGGTGGGCCCAAGCCCAGGTCAAGCGGGTCCATGCCCAAGTCGAGCCCGCGGCCAGCCTCCCCATGCCAACAACAAAAATCATGTAACAAATAATTTTTATGTAATTTTTGTGCATGAATGTATGCAAAATGGGCATAAAGCCAAATTTTTGTAAGCCCATGGCTTATGTGCAAAATGAAAAGGCACATGAACCATGGGATAGGCAAAATGCCATTTTGCAAAGCCCAAGGGGCTATATGTAAATATGTAAGCCTATATAAGGCAACATGATGATGAATAAAAAAAACAACTTTTCATTCTCTCAAAAACCTAGGGTTTGTGCCTCTTTCCCCTTTCTGAAGGTTTCAAACCTTCTTCTTTTTTTAATTAAATCAAGAGTTTTACTCTCCCTTTTCCAAAACTAAATAGTTTTTCACCACAAAACCCACAAGGGGAGCTTGGATCTGTCATTAGATCTCAAAAAGAAGAGATTTTTAGATCTCATATCTCTTGATCTTCAAGATCCGGCCAAACCACAGGAGGAAGAAGAACCACCTTAATTAGCTTCAACACATCCTAGGAGTTTAACTCCATATATATATATATATATATATATATATATATATATAATAAATATTTCCTTTCTGAAGCACAGCTTCTGGTTTCCGGGGCTAAAAGCCATCTTTTCCTCGCCGGCATCCAAGCGCCGAGCGCCCACGCGCCGACACGTGGCGCGCTTGCGCTCCGGCGCTCTGCGCCCGAGCGCAAGGCGCCCACGTGCCGACACGTGGCGCGTTTGCGCTCCGGCGCTCTGCGCCCGAGCTCAAGGCGCCCACGTGCCGACACGTGGCGCGCTCGAGCGCCCAGCGCTCATGCACAAAGCGCCCACGTGGCGCGCTTGCGCCTGAGCGTACAGCATCTAAGCGCACATCGCTCAAGGCGTTGGCCTCACGCATCCCTTGGATGCCTTTCCCCCCTCTTTTTATGTACATACATATACATATACATATGTATACATATTTGCACACACACGCGCTCCACGACACTGTCCTTGTTAGAAAAAAATTTCTAACGGGGCGCTGCTCCGCACCCCGCAAGGGGGCTGCTAGCCCCCTTGACCCCCAGCCCGCTATCCGGGTAGTGGGACCCCCGTAAAAACTCTGCGTGGCTCCCGATATACCCAAAACCCCCTTTCAAAACACAACACACGCACATTGCACATTGAGTTCGCATGACTAGTTTAACCCGTTAATCGGAAGTTCCCTCGCCCCAAAGGCGAGGGGTAATTAACGGCAGCTTAGTCCGCGGCTGCCGGAGATTCGGATCCCCACAATCATTAAACCCCGGCCTACCCTAGACAGGGGGAATCTGTAGTACGCCTGACAAGCGTGCGCGTATTCCCATCTCAATGGGGTGACGAAAAACACCTTACACTATGTTCTAAATCTGAACACGGTTCTCAATGTACAAAACACACGCAAGAGGAAGAGTTCAGATACGAACGAATCCTACTTGTGGCATTGTAGACTTGGTCATATCGGAGAGAAAAGACCGAGTAAGTTACATAAAGATGGATTCTTGAATACGTTCGAATTTTCATCTTATGATACTTGTCAGTCTTGTCTCAAAGGAAAGATGACCAAATCTCCCTTCACCGGACATGGAGAAAGAGCAGCAGAGCTCTTGGGAGTCATACACAGTGATGTGTGTGGTCCAATGTCTATACATGCAAGGGGTGGGTTCTCATACTTCATCACATTCACTGACGATCTCTCTAGATTCGGATATGTGTATCTTATGAAACACAAATCTGAAGCTTTTGAGAAATTCAAAGAATTCAGAAACGAAGTAGAGAACCAGACTGGCAAAAGTATTAAAATTCTCAGATCTGATAGAGGAGGAGAGCACTTAAGCACGGAATTCCTAGAATACTTAAAAGAGAATGGAATTCTCTCTCAGCTTACTCCTCTATATACACCACAGCACAACGGTATGTCGGAGCGGAGGAACCGTACCCTATTGGACATGGTTCGCTCCATGATGAGTAATGCCGAGTTGCCTCTTTCATTTTGGGGACTTGCGCTTGAAACAGCAGCCTATCTATTGAATAGGGTTCCGACCAAATCCGTGCCTACCACCCCATATGAACTGTGGGAGCGGAAGAGACCATACCTTAATTTTATTAAGATATGGGGTTGTCCAGCTTATGTAAAGAAGCAGAACCCGGACAAACTCGAGGCACGATCAGTTTTGTGTAAGTTTGTAGGATATCCTAAGCATTCGCAAGGATATCAGTTCCACCACACCGAGGAACAGAAGGTGTTTGTTGCTCGCCACGCTGTCTTCTTGGAAAGAGAATTTCTTGCAAAAGAAATTAATGGGAGCACGGTAGAACTGGAAGAAATTCCAGAAAGACAAACTGTAACTGAAGATTTGGTGGAACCTCAGGATTCAATAACCCCAGACGAACCTCAGCCACTCCGTAGATCTAGTAGGATTTCTCATCCGCCTGAGAGATACTACAGTTTTCTCATAGATGGGGATCGAGAGGATTGCATCTTGGAAGAAGATGATCCTACTAGTTTCAGACAGGCCATTATCAGTAGGGACTCTGATAAGTGGCTGGATGCTATGCAATCTGAAATGGAGTCCATGTACACCAATAAAGTGTGGACCCTGGAAGTTGCTCCATCCGGGGTAAAACCAGTTGGATGCAAATGGATCTACAAGAAGAAACTTGGTGTAGATGGGCGAGTGGAAACCTATAAGGCTAGACTCGTTGCAAAAGGTTTTCGTCAAAGACCAGGAGTGGACTATGACGAAACCTTTTCTCCAGTGGCTATGCTCAAATCCATTAGGATCCTGCTTGCCATTGCTGCCTTCCATGACTATGAGATCTGGCAGATGGACGTGAAAACGGCTTTTCTAAACGGAAGTTTAGAAGAGTGCGTTTACATGGATCAGCCAGAAGGTTTTATAGACAGTGGGAGCAGCGGGAAGGTGTGCAAGCTGCTCAAATCCATTTATGGATTGAAGCAAGCATCGCGGAGCAGGAACATCTGTTTTGATGAGACAGTCAAGGACTTTGACTTCATCAAGAACAAAGATGAGCCATGTATTTATAAGAAGATTGTAGGACGAACTGTCGTGTTCTTAGTCTTGTACATGGACGACATTCTTTTGATAGGAAATGACATTCCTATGCTACAATCGGTCAAGCCATTCTTATCACAAAGGTTCTTTATGAAAGACCTAGGTGATGCCTCGTACATTCTGGGGATCAAGATCTTCAGAGATAGATCCAAGAGACTACTGGGACTTTCACAGTCCAGGTACATAGAGACTATACTAAAGAGATTTAGTATGGAAGATTCCAAGCACGGTAACATACCCGCATTGCACGGAATCACCCTCTCCAAGGAGATGTCTCCCAAGACCGACGAGGAGAGGGTTCGCATGAGCACTATATCCTACACTTCGGCGGTAGGATCTATAATGTATGCGATACTATGTACAAGACCAGATGTAGCTTACGCGCTAAGCGTGGTGAGCCGGTATCAGTCAGACCTAGGTGAGAACCACTGGACAGCAGTAAAGAACATTCTCAAGTACCTGAGAAGGACTAAGGATATGTTCCTGATTTACGGTAATGGAGACCTTAGGGTCGAGTCCTTTACCGACTCAAGCTTCCAGAGTGACAAGGATGACAACAAGTCTGTCTCGGGTTTTGTGTTTACCCTCAACGGAGGGGCGGTATGTTGGAAGAGTTCCAAACAGGATACCGTCGCAGACTCGACGATGGAGGCTGAATACATTGCTGCTAGCGATGCTGCAAAAGAGGCGGTCTGGATAAAGAAGTTCATAGCTGAACTTCAGGTGGTTCCGTCCATTGTTGATCCAATACCAGTGTATTGTGATAACAATAGGGCTATAGCTTTAGCGAAGGAACCACGGTCCCATCAGAAATCCAGGCACATCTTAAGGCGGTATCACCTGATCAGGGAGATCGTAGATCGCCAGGAGATCGAGGTCCGGAGAGTGGATACGAAAGACAACACGGCGGATCCATTTACAAAGGCACTCCCTCAAGTACAGTTCGAGCGACTTTTTGGGATGTTGGGTCTGCGGTACGCCAGCAGCTGGCCTTAGAGCAGACGTTAGGTATTCGGTACGCCAATCACTGGCCTTTAGTGCAAGTGGGAGATTGTTGGATGTATATGCCCTAGAGGCCAGTATTGTATATGTATACATATGGACACTAGAGATATGTATGTACAGAACAATCTTGCTCAGTTTTATAGTATGTTATTTGACTTATCTTTATCGGGATATGTGTATTTATTTGTATTGTTGTTATATCTGGTTTGCACATATTGATAAAGACTAGATACGGTAGTATACTATGGTGGTTTGTCTTTATCTTAACATGGCATATGTCATACTCGTTATTACATATTGCGGTTACATGTTGATAAAGCCCCTAGGATCTTGCTTGACTACCTGCGTTGTGATGGCGATCATACTTGTGGGAGCAGGGTAGTCCATAAGCACATCCTTAAATGGTCCCTAGTCGTGTGAGTATAGAGACTGGGCATTGATACTCCAGAGTAGACTGGTGTATACGTTTCTAACCCCGTCGGGGGATAGTTGGTCCCGCAACCATTGGTCTGATGCACCTAAGATCGTATACAGGTGCTCACTGGGTGTGAGTACACTGGACGGACTCGCCGAGAACTTCCATGTGGTACTATACCTATCGTCAGATGGAAGTTCTCAGGTAACATGTGTACAGGTTAGTCTTTGGACCCGAGATCGGCATTTGTCTCGTGTGAGTTCCCACTGAGCTTTGATTACTACCCTACCACGGCTCTACTGAGTCGTGTAAACAGGTTTTGGTTGGGTTCAGTCCCGAGCCACATCGAGGCAGTGAGCGATTGTCGGGGATTCGTCTCTCCCGGTATAGGGAGTCGATATCGCACTGTGATTCGATTGGTCAGGACCATAAGACCTTTGCCAAGGCACTTGGGATTCACTGATAGGTTGATCAGTAGTTTCTCGGATTGGTCCTGAGCCACATCGGCACGACTTATCAGGTTGTTAGGGTCTGACGTTCACCATCCCCTAGACACGGTATATGACACTCTTTGACGAAGAGACCGGACTGTACGGATATTGTCACGGATAGGCTCAGTAGGAGATCCGGATGAGTTTGCTCGTCGGCCTTCCTTTTCGACAGGTACCTGGGCAGCCGTTACGTACAGCTAGTGCCGCTGACGTGCTTGTGGTTAAACCCACTGCCAGAGTACTGTCGAGTCTTTAGAGTCCCACACAGAGGGTTTCCCTGATCCAGGCAAAACGATGTGGTAGCCGTATTGGATACGTGCAGGGTTCGATCGATTGATGTACTTGGTACTCGGATTTTCGATCGGACGGTTTGTAATACTAGCCGGCTCGGATTTGAGCCGGATTATTAAATCGGGTATTGATTTAATAATTTACATATATGTATTTCGATATATATATTCTAGTATTACGTTCTTCGTGTTATTCTATCTCTTTTGGGCGTTCGGATTTTTATCTAATTGCCGGTATATTTGTACAGTAGTTGGAAATCCGTTTTTATTACAGTTTTCCTTCTAGAAGGTGGCCACCTCATTTTGTATTTTCCATTTATTTCATAAATGGAAATGAGGTGTAAAGTAAGAGTATGGGAGGAAAAGAGGTGACCATGCTTCAATAGTATTCAAATGAATTTATAATTCATTTTGGGTTTACTATTGAAGCATGGTTGCTAATTGTTTAATGAAAGAATTGATATACAAAACCATTGTGTATATTTTCTCTTTCATGGTTGATTCATTATTTTCCTTGAGCTCTCTTTTGCTCTCATCTCCTCCCTCCTCTTGTTTTGATCCACCTTTATCTTCTTCCTCTTCACTAACATTCTCATAAGTTGAGAAACAAGTGAAGAGGTTAGAAAAGAGATAGAAAATACTTAGACACCCTCACTACATCCTAGACTACTTGGTTTAGCAAACCAAGTTTTCTAGTTGCTCCTTTTGTTACATAGTTAGGAGCTAGAGCCATGGATCATACTCCTCGGGTGGATCATCAAGGACCAAGGAAGACCGGAGAACAAGCTCGATCCCGGAGAACCGACGGAGCAAGGAAAGAAGATCAAGCAAGTTCAAGGTGGCTAGTAGGAGCTAAGGATGAAGAACGAAGACCGAAGGACTTGGTTCGTTCGGTAAGAATTTCTCATCATAGTAGATAGCTCTCCTTCTTTTGCTAGTTAGTTTTATGGAAAGATCCGGTTAGGGTTTTAGTCTAGTGCCAAGTTTTTGTTCGTAAGAAAATTTTTGTTCTGCATTTGGCCACGAAAGATGGCCGGGGCACTAGGGTAACCCTTCAATTTTTACTCCACTAAACCGTTACTTTGCTCGGATTTCCTCTCTAACTTGACCGTCGGAGGGTCCTCGGTGGTACAACCACCCCGGGACTTCCTTGCAAGTAGCTCGGCCCAAACAACATCAAACCCATTGAGATCCACACGTTCCAGGAGCTATCCTCCAACTCCAATCTCAGCCGTCTATCGCCGCCATCATCATATCAACGGAAGGTAACATCTTGACGTGATCGGACGCACGTCAGCTGGCGCCGTCTGTAGGAACTCTTGATTCCACAAAAACAAAAAGTTCATCTTCCGATCCCAACCCAATGGCGAGCGGTCACCACGACGATCCAAGCACTAGCCGCCGCTTCCCCCACAACGGAGGCGCGGACGAATCTCCTCCTCCGAACGCCATCAACGCCCTAGCCGGCCGGATAGACCGACTCGCGTCCGTCGTGGAGGCGCTCATCCGCGTCCAAACGGCAGGGCAAGATACCCAGGTCGCCGCTCCCCCGCCTCGGGACCGGGACCCCTACAGAGGGAGAGAAGACTCCGCTCGCGTCGGTACTGCCGACCATTGCCTCGCTGTTTCCAACAGCCGCAGGCCCCCCGGGCCGACATATTCAATGGCCCGGTGGGCACCGCTTCGCTTGGCTCCGAGGTCTTACGCCAGAGAGCTTCGCCCTGAGTCTCGTCGCACCCCTGTCCCTCCCGAGGCGGTGGCGGTCAGCTCGCCTATTCGCAGGCATGACCGACGCCCCCTCCCTCAACGGGGTCGCGCACATGAGACTCGCCACGGCAGCTCAAAAACGACCTCGCTGGGAGGCATAAAGAGCCTCACCGAAAGGAACTGAGGCTCATCAAAAATCTTGGTCATGTCAGCGGGGGTCCGTCGAGCTCCTACGAGACTCAGCACCCCGCGCCAGCCGTGGAGGCCGGCAACCACCCGAGGAAGAAGGCCAGGGAGACCGAGCCGATCATTTTTTACGACGGAGACTTCCACGGCATATCCCTGCCCCACAGCGACCCTCTGGTGATTACAGCTCGGGTCCACCAATACGAGGTGCACAGGATACCGGTCGACTCGGATAGCTCAGCGTACGTTCTCTTCTACGACTGCTTTCTGCGCATGTGGCTCATCCCAGCAGACCTAAGGCCGACCTCCCACGTCCTTTCAGGATTCACCAAATTCACCAACTACTCCATCCCGGCGAAAGGGGTAATCGCTCTGCACTTTAACGTCGGGGAGGCCGGCCGCACGCGAACGGTGCCTATAGAATTCATCGTAGCAAGAATCCCATCGGCCTACAACATCCTCCTCGGCCGCTCAGCGCTGAACTCCCTCCGAGCCCAGATATCGACCTACCACCTGGCGATGAAGTTCCCTCTCGATCAGGGCGGGGTAGGTCGGGTCTATGGAGACCAGCGGATTGCAAAGGTATGCTTCACCGCGACATCTTCTTCTGAGCAGCCGACCGACGATGTCGAAGGCGAAGGCGACATCAGGGGTTCTCTGGACACTCGAGACGAGCAAAAAGAGGTCCGGGGAACCCCGGTAGAACAACTGACAGATGTCCCCCTGGTAGAAGGGGACGACGAAAAGATCGTCCAGATCGGATCGCTTCTGATAGGAACTCAGCGAGACGACCTGGTTCCAACGTGTTCGCCGGGCGCCTGCTGACATGCCTGGGATCGACCCCAAAATCATATCTCACAAGCTCGGGGTTGATCCTACGGCCTGACCCGTCGGGCAGAAAAAGCGAAGCTTCGCCCCGGTCAAACAGAAGGCTATCGAAGACGAAGTGGATCGGCTCCTCGCCGCCAACTTCATTCGGAATGTGCCCTATTCCGAGTGGCTGGCGAACGTAGTCCTGGTCAAGAAGTCAAGCGGGAAGTGGCGCATGTGCGTCGACTTCACCGACCTCAACAAGGCCTTCCCCAAGGACAACTATCCCCTACCTCGGATAGATCAGCTCGTCGACAGCTCGGCAGGCTACGAGCTATTGAGCTTCATGGATGCTTTCTTCGGCTACAATCAGATCCGTATGAATCCGGCAGACGAAGATCTTATTGCATTCACAACGGACCGGGGGGTACACTGCTACATGATGATTCCCTTCGGCCTCAAGAACGCCAGAGCTACGTACCAACGGTTGGTCAACCGCATGTTCAAGTCACAGATCGGCAGGAACATGGAAGTCTACGTCGACGATATGCTCGTCAAATCAGTCTCGTTGACCGACCACGCCAAGGACCTGGGCGAGGCTTTCGAGGTACTCCGCAAGTTCATGATGAAACTGAACCCCGCCTAGTGCGCATTCGGGGTCACCGGGGGAAAGTTTCTCGGTTTCATAGTCACCCACCATGGGATCGAGGCTAACCCAGAAAAAATCGACGCTGTCCTCAACATGACCGCGCCCAAGACCAACGTCAAGATCATGCGACTGACAGGGCGGGTAGCCGCTCTGAGCCGTTTCATGTCGAGGTCTAGGGAAAAGTGCCTCCCATTCTTCAAAGTTCTAAGGAAAATCCTGAGGTTCGAGTGGTCAGAAGAGTGCCAGACCGTCTTTGACCAATTAAAAAGGCACCTTGTGACGCCACCGCTGCTTATCTGACCAGGTAAAGGAGACGAGCTATCACTGTATCTGGCGGTATCCGACCAAGCAGCAGGCTCCGTGCTCGTTCGAGAGGTCGACGGAGTGCAAAAGCCGGTGTACTACATGAACTACATTTTCAAAGACGTAGAAACGAGGTACCCAGCCATAGAGAAGATTGTTTTGGCACTCATTGTGGCCTCAAAGAAGCTACGGCTCTACTTCCAGGCGCACACCATCTTCGTTCTTACCGAGCGCTCGCCTGGGGCTATCCCCGCGTCACCCGAATCCTCGGGCCGCTTAGAGAAGTGGAGGTGGGAGCTGTCCCAATTTGACATAAAATACCGCCCGAGGCAGGCCATCAAAGCACAGGCCCTGGTCGATTTTATCGTCGAATGCACCATCCCCAGTAAGGAACCGGAATCCACGCCGACCCTCGCAGCTCAGCACCCAATCATGGAGAGACCCGACTTAGTCCCTGAGTGGGTCATTTACGTCGACGGGTCTTCAACCGAGGAAGGCTATGGTGCCGGCCTCATCATTCGGGGCCCGAACGAGGCAGAAATGGAGTACTCTCTAAAGCTCAGATTCAAGGTCTCAAACAACGCGGCAGAATACGGGGCCCTCCTGGCTGGACTGCGCATGGCCTCCGGACTGGGGCTGAAAGCAATTCAGATCTGCAGTGACTCAGCCCTAGTCGTTGGCCAAGTGACTGGCCACTTTGAGGCTCGGGAACCTCTAATGGTGAAGTACCTGCCCGAGGTAAGAAAACTTCGAAAGAACTTCGATGAAGTCCAGGCAGAGCAAATACCCAGGCAGCTCAACGCCCAAGCCGACGCCCTGAGTAAGCTGGCTTCATCCTACCCAGCCAACAACAAGCGATCTATCCTCTTCGAGACCTTGCCATGGCCCAGTGTGGAAGACGGGGCGGCGATACTTCATGTGTACACGGCCCAGCAAGAGGGCCAAGATTGGAGGAAGCCCCTCATGGAATTCCTAAGGGAAGGTACGCTCCCAGAAGATCGGGGAGCAGCCCACCGTCTCCGAGCCAAAGCCCGTCACTTCGTCTGGAGCAACGGGAACCTTTACAAGAAGTCCTTCACTCAGCCCCTGCTCTGGTGTGTCGACCCCCACGAAGCCGACTACGTCCTCCGAGAGATCTACGAAGGGGTCGGCGGCGCACACCATGGGGTCCGCACCTTGATCCAGAAGGCATTGCTCCAGGGGTACTACTGGCCAACTATTCACCAAGATGCCCAGAAGCTCGTCAGGAGATGTAAGAGTTGCCAACTCCACGGAAATATACCCTGCCTTCGGGCTACCGAGCTGACCGCCCTCACCTCCCCGTGGCCATTCGCCCAGTAGGGATTGGACATGATAGGCCAGTTCCCTACCTGTGCGGGCGGGCACAAGTATGTCCTCGTCACAGTAGATTACTTCACGAAGTGGATTGAAGCCGTCCCCGTCAGGAAACCCAACGCCGCCACGACCATCAAGTTCCTGCAGAACAACCTGATACTCCAATTCGGCATCCCGAGGTGTATCATCACCGACCACGGGATGAACTTCGAAAACGAGAAAGTGAAGGATTTCTACAATGAATATCATATCCTCATGAAGTTTGCCACGGTCGCACATCCCCAATGCAACGGGCAGGCCGAAGTTGCTAACCGGGACGTCCTCCGAGGTCTCCAGACCCGCCTAGAAGGACGCCAAGGCAGTTGGGTCGAGGAATTGCCCCGGGTCTTATGGGCCCTGCGCACGTCAAAGAAGACCCCCACCGGGGAAACCCCTTTCAGCCTCTGCTACGGGACCGAGGCAATGGTCCCAGCGGAGATTGGGCTACCCAGTCACCGGGTCAAACACTTCGACGACAAAGCAAACACCACGGCACTACGGACCAACCTGGAAATCTTGTTGGAGAAACGAGACCGGGCTCAGATCAGGGCTGTCGCCTATCAGCAGCAAACTGCCCGATACTACAACGCGCGGGGTCAAGCATCGCTTCTTCAAGACCGGAGATCTGGTCCTACGGCGAAACGAGTTCGTCGATCAAAGCAGGCTGCATAAGTTTTCCACGAAATAGGACGGTCCTTTCCTCGTCTCCGAGGTACTTCCCGGCGGAGCCTACCGCTTACAGGATGCGGACGGGCGTAAGTTTCCACGGCCTTACAACGCTGAGAAGCTCAAGCTGTACCAGTGAAATGAATACCTACGAGTGTGTACCTCTCCTTTCACAAAGACAATGTAAATTTTTCTAAAAAGTCATTTCCATTCAAATAACAAGAAGGGAACGCTAGAACATTGCAAAAGAAGAGTCTTATTCATCCAAAAAGGTACTATGGGCTCCTCAGCCTTACAGAAAAAGATAAGGTTACAACAAAGGTGGAACGGGATCAAGGAAGCACTCCTGGTGATACTCGGAGTAGATTTCTGTTAGCCGGGCCCTCGCTGCTATAGCCCGCTCCCACCGACGCAGCGCGCGGACCCGGGACGCCAAAGATGTTAGTGTATATGCCCTAGAGGCCATTACTGTATCATACTAGTTTGTATATTACTTGATGGAAGCTTGGGATATTCACAGATGTATATACAATCTTGCTCGAAATGGTAGTATGCTACTTGGTTTGTCTCTGCTTTAATATGTGCATGTGTTTCTTTTAGCATATCGCTGTTATACATATTAGTAGAGCCCTTAGGATCTTTGCTTGATTACCAGCGTTGTGATGGCGCTCACACTCGTGGGAGCTGGGTGATCTATAAGCACATCCTTATACAGGTCCCTAGTCGTTGGACTATCGAGACAGGGCATCGATACTCCGGAGTAGACTAGCGTATGCGCTTCTCATCCCAGTGTGGGATACGATCTGTCCCACAGCCATCAGTACGTCGTACTTGAGATAGTATACGGGTGCTCGTTAGGTTACGAGTACACTGGACAGGACTCGTCGGGAACTGTTGGTTGGTATTATACCTATCGTCAGTTATCAGTTCCCAGGTGACATGAGTACAGCTTAGTCCGCTGACTTGACACTGTCACTTCGCCTCGAGTGTGTTCCCACTGCACTTTGATTACTACCCTACCACGGCTCAAAGGAGTCGTGCAAACAGGTAGTTTTTGGGTGCAGTCCCGAAGCACTTGGAGGCAGTGATGGTTAGACAGGATTCGTCTCTCCCGGTATTGAGGGTTGACATCGCGCTGTGTCCAGGAGAGCCATTACACGAGTAGTCTCTGGCCAGGGCAAGCGAGATATACTGGTAGGTTTCCAGTGTTATCTCAGGGTGTTCTGGGCTACACTCCGACATGACTTGTACCGCTATTAGGGGACTGACGTTCACCACCCCCCTAGGCCCGCCATGCGATGTATCAGACGAACAGACCGGACTGTACGGAGATTGTCACATACAGGCTCAGTAGGAGTTCAGATGGGGTTCACCTCGTCAGTCTTCTTATCGACATCTACCTGGGGACCGTTACGTACAGCTAGTGCCGCTTGCGGTCTGTGGTTAAACCCACTGCCAGCATAGTGTCGAGTCTTTAGAGTCCCACACAGAGAGTTATTCGCCTTTAGGCAAAATGAGTAGATGTCGCATGGTTTTGCGACAGGGTTCGGTCACATCCGCGCACTTGTGCACGTTTGCTGTCCGGACAGTTTATACTAGCGGGCTTTGGTTTAAGCCGGATCCTAGTATAAGATTTGGGATTGGTTTTTCTCATTGTATTCGTGTTCCTCGGATCACGAATGCGGGTGCGTATGCACAGTTGCTTGAGACAGAGGGAGAGGACTTTGATTAGGGTTAATTTCTATTGTCACTTTATTAACCCTGATGCTTATGTGTGTATTATGGTTAATTGATAATTAGTTTAATAATTGTGACCATTTGACCTTCTTGACTTGTTGACCATGGTTGACACTTTGACCATCATCATTCCATATAAAAGATGCTTTTTGATCCTTGCAATTAGCATTAAATATGAAATGATAATGGTCATGTCATGATTAACCATGACAATTATCTAGCTAATTATCTAATTAAAATAATACACATATATTAGTGAGAATGGTTTATTCTATTTTCATTCTATCATTTCATTTCTCTCTCTTGTTCTTCCTCTCCCTCAAGCTCTCCCCTCTCATGTGTTGAGAAACACTTGAGCTTGAGAAAAACCCTCTCTTGATCATCTCTACTCTCATCTAGGGTTCAAGGACTAGCACTTCTTGCACCTTAGTTACTTCTAGCTTGGAGTTGAAGCCAAAGGTTGAGGCTTTCGGGTGGATCTTTCTTCAACGAGAGAAGACGACCAAGGTGACCTCCTTCCACCACTCCAAGGAGCAAGGAGAGAAGGACATAAAGCCCAAGGTATAACCTTTCTAGCACTTAGCTAGTTTGTAGTTAGCTTTAGCAAGTTTTTGTTTAGCAAAGATCCTTTCAAGTCTAGTCCATGTTGCCTAAGCTCATAAAAATCCGATTTTTATTCCGTTTTCCGCCTCCCCGTAAGTACCGGGGTGGGCAACGTGGACTTACAAAAGAAGCACCCGACGCACCGCCCTCTAAGCCTTGGCCCACGATGTACCTCATCTTGAAACACTCCAGGATGAGAGCCAAGGATCGATCGTGCCTGGCCTTCGAGATGAGGCCGAATAGGAAGATCGAACGCACCTTGTCGAGCGCTTCTTCCAGAAGGTCCTCGGTGAAGGGGTTATCCAGACCTGGGGACCCCCTCCAGATCGCGTACATCAGCATCTGAAGCAGGGACGACCGCTGAGGGAGAAGCTGGCCAAAGTGATCCTCGAGGCGCTGAACCACTCCCCGGTACCCATCCTCGGTCAGAGATTGGTCATACAAAGCGACATCATCAAGGGAGATGATCTCTTCGATCAAATACACGTGCCCAGTCATCTCAAAAAAAGCGATGCCGAAGGAGCTGCCATCTCCCTCTCTATTTATAACCCCAAACAAATCTTCAAGGACCCGGATTCTCGCGCGTACCGGCGTGAATCTTGGGAATCGCGGTAGCTACTCCAATGTCACGTCGCCACGTGACAATACTGATGCAGCTTCCAGAAACTTTCCGCCTTCCCTCGTACGTCCCTGACACATGTCATCCGTGACTATTACCCTTTCCGATGTTCACACATCTGGGGGTCGGACAAATTCTTGCGCAACCGGGCGTCAACCCTGTTCTAAATGGAAATTTAGAGGAGTGCGTCTATATGGACCAGCCAGAAGGTTTCATTCAGAGTAGGAGCAGCGGAAAGGTGTGCAAGTTGCTTAAGTCCATTTACGGACTAAAGCAGGCATCGCGGAGTTGGAACATCTGTTTTGATGAGACGGTCAAGGAATTTGGCTTTATCAAAAATCCAGATGAACCATGCATCTATAGTAGATTTGTAGCGAGAACTGTAGTATTCCTTGTTTTATACGTGGATGACATTCTCTTAATAGGAAATGACATTCCTATGCTACAATCTGTCAAGGGGTTCTTGTCGCACAGGTTCTCCATGAAAGACTTGGGTGATGCCTCATACATCCTGGGGATCCGGATCCATCGTGATAGATCCAAGAGGATATTAGGACTTTCACAGTCCAGGTACATCGACACCATACTGAAAAGATTCAGTATGGAAGATTCCAAGCGCGGTAACCTACCGGCTTGTCACGGGATCACCCTCTCTAAAGAGATGTCTCCCAAGACTGATTTGGAGAGGGATCGCATGTCTATTATACCCTACGCTTCTGCGGTAGGCTCTATAATGTATGCGATGTTGTGTACCAGACCGGATGTAGCTTATGCACTGAGTGTAGTAAGCCGGTATCAGTCAAACCCTGGGGAGAAACACTGGATAGCGGTAAAGAACATTCTCAAGTACCTGAGAAAGACTAAGGAGATGTTCTTGGTGTATGGTGGAAAAGACCTCCAGATCGAGGCCTTTGCTGACTCCAGCTTCCAGAGTGACAAGGATGATTCCAAGTCCATGTCGGGTTTTGTCTTTACCCTCAATGGAGGGGCGGTGTGTTGGAAGAGTTCCAAACAGGAAACCGTTGCAGACTCGACGATGGAAGCGGAATACATCGCTGCATCTGATGCCGCAAAAGAAGCTGTCTGGATGAGGAAGTTCTTGAAAGAACTTCAGGTGGTTCCGTCCATTGTTGATCCAATACCTCTGTATTGCGACAACAACGGGGCTATAGCTTTAGCGAAGGAACCCAGGTCCCATCAGAGATCCAGACACATCTTAAGGCGGTATCACCTGATCAGGGAGATCGTGGATCGCCAGGAGATCGAGGTTCGGAGGGTTGCTTCAGAAGATAACACTGCATATCCATTCACCAAGGCCTTGCCCCAGACTCAGTTCGAGCGGCTGATCGAGATGATAGGTCTTCGATACGCCAGTACATGGCCTTAGTGCAAGTGGGAGATTGTTAGTGTATATGCCCTAGAGGCCATTACTGTATCATACTAGTATGTTTATTACTTAATGGAAGCTTGGGATATTCACCTTGCATATACAATCTTGCTCAAAATAGTAGTATGCTACTTGGTTTGTTTCTACTTTAATGTGTACATGTGTTTATTTTAGTATATCACCTATACACATTAGTGGAGCCCTTAGGATCTTTGCTTGATTACCAGCGTTGTGATGGCAGTCACACTAGTGGGGCTGGGTGATCTATAAGCACATCCTTATGCAGGTCCTTAGTCGCAGGACTATCGAGACAGGGCATCGATACTCCGGAGTAGACTGGCGCATGCGCTTCTCATCCCAGTGTGGGAGACGGTCTGTCCCACAGCCGTCAGTACGTCGTACTTGAGATAGTATGCGGGTGCTCGTTAGGTTACGAGTACACTGGACAGGACTCGTCGGGAACTGATTGGTTGGTACTATACCTATCGTCAGTTATCAGTTCCCAGGTGACATGAGTACAGCTTAGTCCGCTGACTTGACACTGTCACTTCGCCTCGAGTGTGTTCCCACTGTACTTTGATTACTACCCTACCACGGCTCAAAGGAGTCGTGCAAACATGTAGTAGTTGGGTGCAGTCCCGAAGCACTTGGAGGCAGTGACGGTTAGACAGGATTCGTCTCTCCCGGTATTGGGGGTGGACATCGCGCTGTGTCTAGGAGAGCCATTACACGAGTAGTCCCTGGCCAGGGCAAGCGAGATATACTGGTAGGCTTCCAGTGTTATCTCAGGGTGTTTTGGGCTTCACTCCGACACGACTTGTACCGCTATTAGGAGACTGACGTTTACCGCCCCCTAGGCCCGCCATGCGATGTATCAGACGAACAGACCGGACTGTACGGAGAATGTCACATTCAGGCTCAGTAGGAGTTCAGATGGGTTTCACCTCGTCAGTCTTCATGTCGGCATCTACCTGGGGGCCGTTACGCACAGCTAGTGCCGCTTGCGGTCTGTGGTTAAACCCACTGCCAGCGTAGTGTCGAGTCTTTAGAGTCCCACACAGAAGCTATTCGCCTTTAGGCAAAAGAGTAGAGGTCGCATGGTTTTGCGACAGGTCGCATGGTTTTGCGACAGGGTTCAGTCACATCCGTGCACTTGTGCACGTTTAGTGTCCGGACAGTTTACACTAGCGGGCTTTGGTTTAAGCCAGATCCTAGTGTACGTTTTGGGATTGGTTTTATCTCATTTGTATTCGTGTTCCTTGGAACGCGGATCCGGGTGTGTATGCACAGTTGACGGAGAGACAGAGGCAGAGGATTCTCATTAGGGTTGTTGACCGTTGACTGTTGACTATTGACTTTTTGCTCAACCCTAATGAGAATATGATATATGATTAACAATAATATTAATTAAGTATTGTAGTGACATGGTTGTTGAGGGGTTGACTTTGTTGACTGGTTGACTAGGTTGGACTAGTTGACCATCATCATGACAATGGCTATCATTCCATGGCAAAAACTTTTGCTTGCTTGTTTATTTATGCAAAATGAGTGCATGAAATGATATAGCCATTTTGACTTAAACCATTTACACAATACTTGATTACTATTTTTGTTATGATGGCTTTTGGATTATGAGAGGTGAGAATGAGATGAGTATGGTTCATTCTATCATTTTGCTTTCTCTCTCTTGAGCTCTCTCATTCTCAAGCTCTCCTTCTTCCTCTTGCTCTTTCTACCTCAAGGCAAACCATTCTCATGTGTTGAGACTCATTGCCTTATAGATAAAAAGACACCAAAACATTCCTCTACTCATTCTAATTCACAAGGCCTAGCAAGCCAAGTGATCTAGTTTCTTCAAAGTTCGAAGAAGAAGCTAAAGGTAGAAGCTTTCGGGTGGATCCATCTTCGGCGCAAGGAGACGACGAGGTGAGGCCGATCCGTACACCGGGAGGAATCGAAGACGAAGGAGTTCAAGAAAGGTATAGCTCCCTAACCGAGTTGGTAAACTCTTGTTAGGTTGTTAGTTAGTAGTTTGACAAAGATCCGTATTGGTAGTCCATGTTACCACCCTCTTGAAAAATCGTTTTTCACCAATTCCGCAACCCCGTAAGTACTGGGGAAGGGTAGCATGGACTTACAGTGGTATCAGAGCCAGGTTAAACTCTATCTAACATGTTAGCAAAGTAACTAGAAGATCGATCAAAGAAAAAGTCACGAAACGAACCCGATATGTCAAGTTTCTGCCGATTTTTATTCTGTTCAAAAATTGATAAATTTCATATTAAAAATCGGCTCAGGCTTTTTATATAATAACCACAAAATTTGGTCCCACGAACCATTCAAAGCGCCGCGAAAACACGGCGGGAGCACGCTCCCGCCGCGGTTCCGCGGCCGAGTTGACTCGGCCGAGGTCCAAATTTAGTGCAGTGTATTTCTGGGGTTGTTTTGGGATTTTTGGAATATGTATTTTCAGCCCAGATTTTCCAGAAAGAAAATTTTGTGTTTGGGGCCTAAAAATCCGTATTTTTGATCGAATTTCTAAAGACTTAAGCTGACGGGTATTTCTGTGTTGTGATATTTGTATTGAACGTCTGCTAATCGCTATATGTCGATTAGTGGGGGTTATACAAATCTGTGATCTGTAATGTTATTGGTTTGTGTATATGAATTCATTGGATTGTCGCGGGTGAATAGCCGGGGGTTGTGAGACGAGAGTTTTCTTTTCTTTCAATTCTTGTAAATTTGTAAATTGATGTAATAATTATTTATATGGCCGCACAACCGGGTCGGGGTTGTAGCCGTCATTGTATAATTCCTTTTTACTGTTTTTGCTCCTAGGATAGACCCATGGAGGGGGTGCACAAACTACGGGGTATCTCGAAGTGCCGAGTGTCCTACTCACGAGTTGAGAGAGGTTGCTTCGCTTCGGGTACTTGGCGGGTAGTTTGCCGCACCCGTAGGGGTCTTGGGTGGGGTATTGGCTATTCACCGCGACCGTGTAATCTGCTTTTCGTTACAGGCTCGTACGAATTGCGGATTCCTAGTATATCCAATGTGTTCATCTGTGATCTGAAATGGCTATCATTACAGTATATATCTATATATGATATTATTTAGGCGTTGCTTATGTTTTACAGCCGCGCTAGCCCAGCCCCCGCTCTGTCGTTAGTTAAGTAACCTAACGGGTAATGACGGGGTCCCGTGGCGAATGCGAATGGCATAAGCGTACGTCATATTTTGGTTGTTTTCTGCAATGGTAGGATTAAATGATGAGACACATTAAAAGAACTAATGCAAGAATAACACGCATTAAAAGAACTAATGCAAGAAAATAAACCAAGTAAAAGTCGTTGGAACACTTTCGAAAAACCACTCGGTTCTTTTCAAAACCAACTTTTAAATGCGGAGCTTGAGCCACTCCTTTTAAAAGCTATCTCGTTCCATCGACTATATCAAGTTCACTACGTTCACGGTTTTGCCAAAACCATCCGTAGCCCTCCATCATTTCAGTTAAATATTCGGTAGTATTCAAGCTATGTATTTTGACCTCACGCCAAGGCATAGTGATTGGTAGCTGCCGGATATTTATCTGTTGCATAGATAGAATGCGTTGGTTTGGGACAGCCGTACTGCCATTTTGGCCTACGTCAAGGGTAGGTACGGGTGGGTTCAAATCAACCTGGATAATGATGGGAAGAACTTGACATGTGACTTATGACATTTTGACCTCACGCCAAGGTCATAAGAGCATGGGGCAAAAATCCACATCGGGAGTTTCATAAGTACTGAAACTTGCTAGAGTTGCATACCATTTGGAGTGTGATGATTCTGGTAGGATTCCTTCAGTTTCGTCACGCAATGATATTTGGATCCCGATCCTACTGTGAGTATATGCTACTCCTCGGGAAATTTCTCACTTAACGATCAATGCTATAAACCAAGTAGGTGTCTAGAAAGGTGTTAGCGGGGCTACGCCCCCAGGGAAAAGAGGTTCTTAAATTAAGGAACTTCGCGAAAGCGTTGGAAAATCTCCCTCGAAGTACCGACACTGGCCTGGCTGAACGGTTAAGCAAGAATTGTACGGTGAGATTGATCCTGACTAATTCTTCCTTTTTGGTTTGAGGAGGGATTCGAGAAATAGTGGGAGCCATCATGTTTAGACAAATTAAAAACCATTCTAAACTTGCAAGAGTATCATGCTGAGTGTTTCTTCTCTCTCTCCTAATTGCAGCGACCAATCGACATGACTGGACTTAAGTTACTTCTAGATAAAAACATACTGACAGGGCTAAACTACAAAGATTGGCTCAGGAATGTCAAAATGGCAATCACTTACGACAAGCTGGGGTATCTTCTTACCACCAAAGCTCCCCCTGTCCCAGGTCCCACCTCCAGCGTCGCGGATAAGGAAATCCGTAAGACTTGGGAGATCGATTGCGCGAAGGCCAAGTGCCTCGTGCTTGCCTCTATGGACAACGAACATCAGAGGAGGCACGAGAATATGGACCTTGAATCCATATTTCTCCATACAAAAGAACTGTATGGAGAGAAGTCTCGTATCGCAAGATACGTAGTGTCGAAAAAGTTATTTTCGGCAAAGTTGGCCGTCGGATCATCGGTAGCGGAACACGTGCTTAAGATGATTGGCTACATAGAAGAGCTCGCGGACCTTGGGACCACGTTGGAGAATGAGCTCTATACGGACTTGATTCTCCAGTCCCTTCCTTCCACTTACGCCCAGTTTATACTGAACTTCAACTTACAAGAAAAAGAAGTTGAACTTTCAGAACTCCTCAACATGCTGAGGAGCGCAGAGGGCACCCTACAGAAAGGTAGGGAAACATCCACTTTGTTTGTAGGAGGATCTTCCTCTTCTAGGTCCAAGGCGAAAGCCAAGGGAAAGAAGAAGAAAGCCCCCGCCAAACCAAGGGGCGGTGTTAGTAAAGTGGATACGAAGGGAAAAGCAAAAGCAAAAGCAACAAAGAAAGCGGGGCAGCTTGTGGATAAAGAAGAATGCTTCTACTGTCATAAGAAGGGACACTGGAAGAATGATTGCAGGGCTTGGAAGGCCAGACCACAGGAACTGAAGCAGGTTGCGGCTTCAGCTTCAGGTGTGTATGTTATTGAAAACTGTCTTTCAATAAACTCTACTTCCTGGGTATTGGATACCGGATCAGGATCTCATATCTGTAATTCTTTGCAGGCACTGAGAAAGCGTAGGGTTTTGAAGGCAGGTGATATGACCCTCAGAGTTGCAAACGGAGCCGACATGGATGCTGAGTCCGTGGGGGACTATCACCTGGGCTTGTCAGATGGACATGTTTTGGTTTTGCGTAATTGCTATTTTGTACCCAATGCAACTTGTAATATCATTTCTGTATCTTTATTATCTAAAGAAGGTTATGAATTTGCATTTGTAAGTAATGTTGTGAACATTCACCTTAATCAAGTTCTGATTGGGTCAGGTACATTGAGCAATGGTATATACGTATTAAACCAACCACAGATTTTCAATGTCCAGAATACACACAAAAGAAAGTCTCCGGAAATAAATCAGACTTTCTTATGGCATTGTAGACTGGGTCACATCAATGAGAGAAGGTTGACAAAGTTACATACAGAGGGATATTTGAATCCGTTCGAATATCAATCGTATGCCACTTGTCAATCCTGTCTCAAAGGAAAGATGACAAAGACTCCGTTCACTGGACACGGAGTAAGGGCGAGCGAGCTCTTGGGACTCGTACACAGCGACGTGTGCGGTCCAATGTCTACACATGCGCGAAGCGGTTATTCTTACTTCATTACTTTTACGGATGACTTTTCAAGATACGGTTATGTCTTCTTAATGAAACATAAGTCCGAAGCCTTTGGAAAATTCCAGGAATATAAGAATGAAGTAGAAAAACAAACCGGCAAAAGCATCAAGATCCTAAGATCGGATCGAGGTGGTGAATACTTGAGTGCCGAGTTCCTGGACTATTTAAAAGAGAACGGAATTCTCTCTCAGCTTACTCCTCCATACACTCCGCAACATAACAGTGTATCGGAGAGACGGAACCGAACCCTATTAGATATGGTACGGTCCATGATGAGTAACGCTGAGTTACCGCGATCATTCTGGGGGTATGCGCTAGAATCAGCTGCATACCTTTTGAACCGAGTTCCGACTAAGACTGTGCCTACCACACCATATGAGATATGGAGTGGGAAGAAACCCTATCTTCAATATCTGAAGATCTGGGGATGTCCGGCTTTTGTCAAAAAGCAGCATGCGGAAAAACTCGAGGCACGCTCAGTACTGTGCAAGTTTGTGGGATACCCAAAGAACTCCAGGGGGTATCTCTTCTATTACGCAGAGGAACAAAAGATTATTGTTTCTCGTAATGCCCATTTTCTGGAACATCAGTTCTTAGAAAAGGAAACAAGTGGGAGCGAAATAGAACTGGAAGAAATTCCAGAACCACAGACTATTACTGAAAGCTTAGTAGAACCAGAAGGTTCAAAAGAACAGGACATTCCTACGCCGCTCCGCAGGAGTAGTAGGCAGTCTCATCCGCCCGAGAGATACTACGGTTTTCTCATAGACGGGGATAGAGAGGATTGCATCATAGATTATGATGAGCCTACTAGCTTCCAGCAGGCCGTTCAGAGCGTTGACTTGGTAAAATGGCTGGATGCAATGCGGACCGAAATGGAGTTCATGTACACCAACAAAGTATGAACGTTGGACATTGCTCCAGACGGGGTAAAACCCGTAGGATGCAAATGGATCTTCAAAAGGAAGATTGGTGTAGATGGACAGGTTGAGACCTATAAAGCTAGACTTGTTGCAAAGGGGTTTCGTCAAAGACCTGGTTTGGACTATGACGAAACCTTTTCTCCAGTGGCTATGCTGAAATCCATTCGGATCCTTCTTGCCATTGATGCCTTCCACGATTATGAGATTTGGCAGATGGACGTAAAGACCGCTTTTCTAAATGGAAATTTAGAGGAGTGCGTCTATATGGACCAGCCAGAAGGTTTCATTCAGAGTGGGAGCAGCGCAAAAGGTGTGCAAGTTGCTTAAGACCATTTACGGACTAAAGCGGGCATCGTGGAGTTAGAACATCTGTTTTGATGAGACGGTCAAGGAATTTGGCTTTATCAAAAATCCAGATGAACCATGCATCTATAGTAGATTTGTAGCGAGAACTGTAGTATTCCTCGTTTTATACGTGGATGACATTCTCTTAATAGGAAATGACATTCCTATGCTATAATCTGTCAAGGGGTTCTTGTCGCACAGGTTCTCCATGAAAGACCTGGGTGATGCCTCATACATCCTGGGGATCCGGATCCATCGTGATAGATCCAAGAGGATATTAGGACTTTCACAGTCCAGGTACATCGACACCATACTGAAAAGATTCAGTATGGAAGATTCCAAGCGCGGTAACCTACCGGCTTGTCACGGGATCACCCTCTCTAAAGAAATGTCTCCCAAGACTGATTTGGAGAGGGATCGCATGTCTATTATACCCTACGCTTCTGCGGTAGGCTCTATAATGTATGCGATGTTGTGTACCAGACCGGATGTAGCTTATGCACTGAGTGTAGTAAGCCGGTATCAGTCAAACCCTGGGGAGAAACACTGGATAGCGGTAAAGAACATTCTCAAGTACCTGAGAAGGACTAAGGAGATGTTCTTGGTGTATGGCGGAAAAGACCTCCAGATCGAGGCCTTTGCTGACTCCAGCTTCCAGAGTGACAAGGATGATTCCAAGTCCATGTCGGGTTTTGTCTTTACCCTCAATGGAGGGGTGGTGTGTTGGAAGAGTTCCAAACAGGAAACCGTTGCAGACTCGACGATGGAAGCGGAATATATCGCTGCATCTGATGCCGCAAAAGAAGCTGTCTGGATGAGGAAGTTCTTGAAAGAACTTCAGGTGGTTCCGTCCTTTGTTGATCCAATACCTCTGTATTGCGACAACAACGGGGCTATAGCTTTAGCGAAGGAACCCAGGTCCCATCAGAGATCCAGACACATCTTAAGGCGGTATCACCTGATCAGGGAGATCGTGGATCGCCAGGAGATCGAGGTTCGGAGGGTTGCTTCAGAAGATAACACTGCAGATCCATTCACCAAGGCCTTGCCCCAGACTCAGTTCGAGCGGCTGATCGAGATGATAGGTCTTCGATACGCCAGTACATGGCCTTAGTGCAAGTGGGAGATTGTTAGTGTATATGCCCTAGAGGCCATTACTGTATCATACTAGTATGTTTATTACTTAATGGAAGCTTGGGATATTCACCTTGTATATACAATCTTGCTCAAAATAGTAGTATGCTACTTGGTTTGTTTCTACTTCAATGTGTACATGTGTTTATTTTAGTATATCACCTATACACATTAGTGGAGCCCTTAGGATCTTTGCTTGATTACCAGCGTTGTGATGGCAGTCACACTAGTGGGGCTGGGTGATCTATAAGCACATCCTTATGTAGGTCCTTAGTCGCAGGACTATCGAGACAGGGCATCGATACTCCGGAGTAGACTGGCGCATGCGCTTCTCATCCCAGTGTGGGAGACGGTCTGTCCCACAGCCGTCAGTACGTCGTACTTGAGATAGTATGCGGGTGCTCGTTAGGTTACGAGTACACTGGACAGGACTCGTCGGGAACTGATTGGTTGGTACTATACCTATCGTCAGTTATCAGTTCCCAGGTGACATGAGTACAGCTTAGTCCGCTGACTTGACACTGTCACTTCGCCTCGAGTGTGTTCCCACTGTACTTTGATTACTATCCTACCACGGCTCAAAGGAGTCGTGCAAACAGGTAGTAGTTGGGTGCAGTCCCGAAGCACTTGGAGGCAGTGACGGTTAGACAGGATTCGTCTCTCCCGGTATTGGGGGTTAATATCGCGCTGTGTCTAGGAGAGCCATTACACGAGTAGTCCCTGGCCAGGGCAAGCGAGATATACTGGTAGGCTTCCAGTGTTATCTCAGGGTGTTTTGGGCTTCACTCCGACATGACTTGTACCGCTATTAGGGGACTGACGTTTACCGCCCCCTAGGCCCGCCATGCGATGTATCAGACGAACAGACCAGACTGTACGGAGAATGTCACATTCAGGCTCAGTAGGAGTTCAGATGGGTTTCACCTCGTCAGTCTTCTTGTCGGCATCTACCTGGGGGCCGTTACGCACAGCTAGTGCCGCTTGCGGTCTGTGGTTAAACCCACTGCCAGCGTAGTGTCGAGTCTTTAGAGTCCCACACAGAAAGCTATTCGCATTTAGGCAAAAGAGTAGAGGTCGCATGGTTTTGCGACAAGTCGCATGGTTTTGCGACAGGGTTCAGTCACATCCGTGCACTTGTGCACGTTTAGTGTCCGGACAGTTTACACTAGCGGGCTTTGGTTTAAGACAGATCCTAGTGTAAGTTTTGGGATTGGTTTTATCTCGTTTGTATTCGTGTTCCTTAGAACGCGGATGCGGGTGTGTATGCACAGATGACGGAGAGACAGAGGCAGAGGATTCTCATTAGGGTTGTTGACCGTTGACTGTTGACTATTGACTTTTTGCTCAACCCTAATGAGAATATGATATATGATTAACAATAATATTAATTAAGTATTGTAGTGACATGGTTGTTGAGGGGTTGATTTTGTTGACTTGTTGACTTTGTTGACCGGTTGACTAGGTTGGACTAGTTGACCATCATCATGACAATGGCTATCATTCCATGGTAAAGACTTTTGCTTGCTTGTTTATTTATGCAAAATGAGTGCATGAAATGATATAGCCATTTTGACTTAAACCATTTACACAATACTTGTTTACTATTTTTGTTATGATGGCTTTTGGATTATGAGAGGTGAGAATGAGATGAGTATGGTTCATTCTATCATTTTGCTTTCTCTCTCTTGAGCTCTCTCATTCTCAAGCTCTCCTTCTTCCTCTTGCTCTCTCTACCTCAAGGCAAACCATTCTCATGTGTTGAGACTCATTGCCTTAGAGATAAAAAGACACCAAAACATTCCTCTACTCATTCTAGTTCACAAAGCCTAGCAAGCCAAGTGATCTAGTTTCTTCAAAGTTCGAAGAAGAAGCTAAAGGTAGAAGCTTTCGGGTGGATCCATCTTCGGCGCAAGGAGACGACGAGGTGAGGCCGATCTGTACACCGGGAGGAGTCGAAGACGAAGGAGTTCAAGAAAGGTATAGCCCCCTAACCGAGTAGGTAAACTCTTGTTAGGTTGTTAGTTAGTAGTTTAACAAAGATCCGTATTGGTAGTCCATGTTACCACCCTCTTGAAAAATCGTTTTTCACCAATTCCGCAACCCCGTAAGTACTGGGGAAGGGTAGCATGGACTTACAGTAAGCCCTCACCAAGAAGCAACCGAGCGGCTTCCATGCTCGGCTATCCTTGGCTGGTAGTTCCCTGCCTTACAACGCCAGCGATCTAAGCCCTCACCAAGAGACAGCCGAGCGGCTACCCTGCTCGGCTATCCCTGGCTGGTAGTTCACTACCACACAATGCCAGGGGTCAAAGCCCTCACCAAGAGGCAGCCGAGCGGCTACCCTGCTCGGCTATCCCTGGCTGGTAGTTCACTTCCCCATAACGCCAGAGATCAAGCCCTCACCAAGAGGCAGCCGAGTGGCTACCCTGCTCGGCTATCCCTGGCTGGTAGTTCACTACCCCACAACGCCAAGGATCAAAGCCCTCACCAAGAGGCAGCCGAGCGGCTACCCTGCCCGGCTATCCCTGGCTGGTAGTTCCCTACCCCACAACTCTAGGGATCAAAGCCCTCGCCAAGAGGCACCGGGCAGCAACCCTGCTCGGCCATCCTTAAGGATCAAAGCCCTGGCCAAGAGGCACCGGGCAGCAACCTTTCTCGGCCCGTCCTTAGTAGGCCTCTTACGGCCCCTCTCGCACTAAGGATCAAAAGCCCTCGCAAGAGGCAACCGAGCCCGCCCTTGCTCGGTTATCCCTGGCTGGTAGCTCCCTACCCCGAAAACGCCAGGGATCAAAGTCCTCGCCAAGAGGCACCGGGCAACAACCCTGCTCGGCCCGTCCTTAAGGATCAAAATCCCTCGCAAGAGGCAACCGGGGCCGCCCTTGCTCGGTTATCCCTGGCTGGTAGCTCCCTACCCCACAACGCCAGGGATCTAAGCCCTCACCATGAGGCACCGGGCAGCTACCCTGCTCGGCCCGTCCTTAGCATACCTCACCGTGCCTCCGTGACTAAGGAACAAAGCCCTCACCAAGAGGCATCCGATCTATCTACGTCTGAGCGATCTCCACCTCGATTTCGGGGCCATGGAGATACCTTCTTCCCATCGTTCTTTACACACTTGGCAAATGAACAGATTCAACTCGACGTGTGATCGCTAGACGAAAACGGGCCTAACACGAAAGCAATATTGTGCAAATATAAGTGTTTACCGACAAAGGAAATCAAGCGCGCAAATACTACTGCAAAAAGTTTTTATTCACAAAGCCAAAAGTATTTATAAGGGTATTGTGGGCTCCCCATCCTTATCAAATTACCCGGAGGCTTACAAAAGAGAGAGGAGGAAAAGCCAAAAAGTTCGGGCCGCAAGCCACGCCTAGACCTGACCTCCCTCATCACCATCGGCCGGAGACATGACCACCAAAAGTGGGATCCGGGCACGGAGCTCACCGTCGGCAAACTCCGGAAACTGCTCCTTGACAGCATCAAGAGCTTTATTCCATGCAATAGCGGAGGCCTCGCCGAGATTGACGTAAAACTGGTCCGACCCCTAGTAATCAGTCACCGCCTTTCTAGCCCGAATCTCGGCAACCTCCGCCGCCTGAAGAGCCTCCTCGGCATCCCGCCTGCTGGCATCCCTCGCCCTCTTCATGGCTGCAAAGCGATCGGCCAGTTCCATCAACTTCGCCTCGATGACTCGGTGGGACTCACTTAAGCGGTGATAGGACTCCTGACACTTTGAGACGGCGAGCTTCACGACGGCCGATCGGGCTTCAAGGACGGCCATCCTCTCCCTCTCCAGACCCAGCTCAAGTCGCTGATCCTCAGCCTTCGAACAAGACTCTCCCGCCGGCCTCGTAGCATGGATAGCCCCCTCGGCCTCCATGCGAGTAACGAGGGCGCGGTGCTGAAGGACCTGACGAAAAACAGCAGAGAGACTTAGAGATACTCGAACTAAAGAAAGGGCGCTCGAAATAACACATGAGGGAGTACATACCTGCACTCCTTCCTGAGCTATAGCCGCCATTTGGACCCTCAGGGTCCCCCGCGGAATCTTGCCCCCGGCCGACTCTTCCATACCAGCAAGCAGGCTGGCAGCAACGGAAAGCCCAGACGGGACCACGAAATGGGCGTCCCTCTCCTGCACAGGAATCCCCTCAGGAATCTTCGTCGGTGGCGCGCGAGAGACCGTCCTCTTCCTCTTAAGAGGAACCCCATCGTCGTCCTCTCTTGCATCCCTCGTCCGGGGCTCAGGAACCCGTGGACGCCTTTGGCCGCCGCCGGGGCAATCACCGGGAGCTCGAGACGAGGCAGATGGCCCCGCCGCCGGCGGCACATTTGGTGTGGGGCTCGAGTCAGCCAGAGGCACGGCCGCACCGCCGGCCCCCTCCAGGACAGAGCACCGAGGGCACCAAGAGTCCTGGATCGATCCATTTGTCCTGCCAAAGGGAGAGGCAGGCTCGACTCAGAAGGAGAAGAAGCAGAAGAAAGAAAAGGAAGAAACCTAACCTGATTGAGAGAAGTCCTCGGGAGAGAAAACGCAGAGATCCGACCTAAAAAGGAGAGCGCCGAGCTAACGAGACTCGGGACGAGGAAAATTTGTAGAGGTATGGGCCTTGATGGGGACCCCACCTCTATTTATAGCTGCCGGCGTACTCATCCAACGGCGACAGTCATCTCCCACCGAAATGGCTCAGTGCATTCGAAGGCCACGATCGCTCCACTTATCGCACGCACATTGGCCGTATCCCATCAGACGCCAGAAGTCTGTGGCCCGTCGCGTCAGCCAACCAGCGCCCGACACGTGGGCTGTCACTTCAGTGAACGTACGCACGATCCGGCGCACCCTCTTTAATGCAAAGATCTCACCCTTGATTTGCCGGCGCCATCCAGAAAATACAGCTGATTGCCCGGGGACACCCCCCGACGATATCTACGAAAAGGAGCTCACCTCGGGTAACCCGGCAGACCACTCTCGACCCGACCCGTGAGCGGGTCGGGACGAGAGTATGGGGCTAATGATGATGCTCGATATCGGTGATCTCCCAGATCATGACACATGGCAGATGACGTGTCCCAAAGCTTGCAAGAAAGGACCTACAGTGCCCGACCAGGCCGCTCCTATGCCCGTCCTACAGACAACCTTTGGCTCGTCTCCGAGCCTCTTGCACAACCGGCCTCTTCGGCCCTCTCAGCTCGCCTCCGGGCTCTAGCAGAACCAAGATACCTCAGCTCTCCCGCCCGTCCGCGAGCTCTCCCGCCGAGGTCATCTTCCTCGGTCTCATCGACCGACCAACGGCACCACTCACATGCGCAACCGCCATCCCGCGAATCTCGCCATGCGCGAGATATCCGCCGGCCACGTCCCACGTTACACGCCATCACGATCCCCCATTAACGAGCTTGTCTAGCCATTAATGCGGGATCCCGCCCATCACGCGGGCATGATGTCGGGAGCGTAACGACCGGCGTGATTCTCGCGCCTGCCTGCTGCCACCGCTATATAAACCCTTCCTTCAGACGGTTCAAGTAAGCCATTTTTACTCCACTAAGCCGTTACTCTGCTCGGATTTCCTCTCTAACTTGACCATCGGAGGGTCCTCGGTGGTACAACCACCCCGGGACTTCCTTGTAGGTAGCTCGACCCAAACAACCTCAAACCCATTGAGATCCACACGTTCTAGGAGCCATCCTCCAACTCCAATCTCAGCCGTCTATCGCCGCCATCATCAGATCAACGGAAGGTAACATCTTGACGTGATCCGACGCACGTCAAGGGGTAAGAGCTTATATTTACATATTAATGATATTTGTTAAATTTTAGCTACTCATGTGATCTGAATTTAATGTCATTTCATTATAGGTTGCGAAAACACCACATCAACCAAAGGCAATAACACCATCCATCTCAACTACTGCACAGCAAATAATTTATTTAAAGTTTATTTTAGTTTAGTTCTATAATGCAATTTATGAATATCTAATCTGTGTTTAGCATTCACACCATATATTGCCATCTATATTTACATTACTATTTTTCTTAGAGTAATTTCATTGGATCATATTTTATGAATTCAAAAGTAGAGACATCAAAAACTATGACTTCAATGATTCCAACATCAACTTGTAAACAATAAGTACATTTTTTACTTTTAAATTTTGCATTACTGTTTACATAGAATGCTACTGATGTGAGTCATAATTCTAAATTTATATATTGTTTATTTTAGTTCAAAGTCAAACAAATGTTGCCTATAAATTCAGTGTGTACAACAGCTGCTGCACCTCAACCTCAGGTATCAGTTTTTAAATCTTTTATTTCATGTAAATATCAATCATCTTATTTTTATAAACCATACTCATATCTTATATCTAATAACTTATAGAATGCAAGAGATTCCAACTTTCAAAAGCCAAGACAACCACTGGATGCTCTTCAAAGTTATTTGGGCAATCAACAACCAGAGACTTTTCCTAACCTTACTGGACTTCTTATTGATGTAACTTTGATTTACTTAATGTCATTTATGTTTGAATCCATATTTTTAACTTTAGAACGGACTAATTATTAATCCTTGTTAAAATGCAGATTACTAGAAAGGGTAAGATTGCAAAATGAGAAGATTCCGAGAAGAATGTTGCAGTTAGATGTCAAAGAAAAATGGCTATTTTGTTCTCTGACTGAATTTTTTTTTTGTTTGACTTCAAATATTTATTTATGTTAATGATGAGATATTCTAGATTGTGGAGATACTTGTAAGATATTTTGAAGAAATTCTAATAGTTGTAAGATATGAAAGTTATGGTATTTGGTAACTTAAGATGTGTTTTGGTCTGAATGGTATGGGATAATCTTGAAACATTATTTTAGTGAATCCATGTATTTGAGAAAGATATATGTCGCAGCTGTGTGGGGGTATTAATGTATGTATGTTTCTGTGTTTGTAACAGGTCAAAGATACATACATCTAATTGATGTATTTTTCTTTGCTTGGTATATTTGATATATGTGATTGAGGCACTATATATGTTGTAGTGAGTTAATTGATATATGTTGATATTAGTTTTCTTATAAAAACTGAGAAAATAAGATAATTGTTATTTGATTGGTCTTGAAAAGCATGTGACATTATGCTAAATTATTATACAGGTACGTGTAACTGATATAGAGACGTTTTGACAGTTTGAAGATAATTGAGACATAACATGGAAAAAGATGACTAGTTGTATCAAGAGAGTATCTAGAGATCTACTTGGTGAGTCGAAAGGTGGTGCTTCACCATTTTAGGACACATCATGGTGGAACAAAGAAGTAAAGGCTGCAATTAAAATCAAGATGAATTCTAATAAAGATTTGAAGAAAAGCACGAAGAGATTTGAGAAGTATAAAATAGCTAAAATTGGAGTTAAGAAAACTGTTCGGGAAGCTGTATGAGAAGTTGGACACTAAGAAGGCTGAAAATGATATATACTGGATTGCTCGGATGCGGAAAAAGAAGACCAGAGACTTATGTTGTAACATTTTAGAAAAATAAAATATTATTTTTGAGAATTTTTATAATTAAATAATAAATATTATGAATATTTTAATAGTGCGGTATAGTTAAATACCGATAAATTGGGAAAATTTTGGAAAATTATAGAAATTACTGAAATGAGGGTGTTTTAAATAAAATAAGCAAATTATGAATTTTGGTGATTAATTATATTCCATTTTAATGCTAATCGCGATTAAATATCGCTAATAGTGTATTAAGCCGGATTTGTGCACATGACATGCACTATGTCAAATTACACTTGCTACATTTTCTTTCATGGTTTCTTTCTTTTTAGCATGCATGGTTTTAATTTTTTTAAAGAGAAGAGAAAAGAAAAGAAATGAAAAGAAAAGAAAAGAAAAAGGAAAAATGATAAAGAATGTGGCATGATGAGAGGTATGGGCAAGAGAGAGAGCGAGAGGGGTTTTCTTTGACTTAGTCATTTCTTCATCTTCATCATCTCATCTTCATCACTTCACCATGGCTGCTGCCCTCCACCACCTCAACCCCACACTTCATCATGAAAAATCCATCAAAACAACATCCTCACTTCATTAAAAACATGCACAAGCTCACTAGATGCACTTTGGACCAAGAAAGGATGAATTTTGGAGACTTGAGGCTACTCAAGAAAATTCTTGAGTTGCCAAATGAGATAATTTCTGCACCATTAGTATTGTATTTTGATTACTTTTGCACCTTGTTCACACGGCTAAATGAGGGGATCAGGCTCTGGAAAAAATTCTGTGGTTCTGTACTTTCAATTCCTCTCTGTTCTTATGTACCAATTATTGTTTTGCCCTCTGTAAATTTCCAGATCCTCAATTCTTCGCTGTTCCTGCAAGATTCAAAAGATACACCCTTCAACAGATCAAAGTTGATAATTTTTGTAATTTTTTTATATTTTCAGATTTTTATAATTTTTAAAATTTATATCAACCCGAAAATTCACAAAAAGAAAAATTACGCCATCCCCGGCAACGGCGCCATTTGATTAAGTCCAAAAATATAAGTTTACCGCAATCAGAAACGGCGTCGCTTCGCAGCTAGCCGGTGAGTACGGGTCGATCCACAGAGACGGGTAAATTTCTTTTATGTGTTTTAACGAGTTGATTCAAAATGTCGTTTTGGTTGGTTTATAAAAATCTATAAAAACTGGATCTAATTAATCTAATTAAGAGTCTTGCTAGGGTTAGGCTTAGGGGTAGTTTTGGAGATTAACGTTTTCCTCACCGCTTTCAATGCCTTCTTTTTTTAGATCTATTAGATGTTACGATAATTATCAATAAAGTGGATCCGAATCTTTTGGGAAGATGTTTCTTCCTCTAGATTCGTATCCTTCCTATGTTGATAATTACCCTAACCCCCATGGAAAACACGCGCAACCGGCCCTTTATACTACGGTTCACCGTTACCTCGAGGGGTAGGGTGCCGTAGGGAGCGGTTGTGCGCATATGCAAGGAGTTCTAATTCATTAGGTGAATGTGGCATTGAAAGGGGTGAGAGATCTCATCTCTCAACCCTTTCCTTAAGGCTAACCCTAACAAGCGAAGAGATTACTCGCTCATTAGGGAATGATAAAACATTTTAATTAAAGGAATGAAATTACTTACTAATTCGATGGCTCACTCTAAGCAAGAAGAACAGATCTGAATATAACTCCCAGAAATTCTGAATTTTTATTGATTGAAAAGAGGCATAGGGTTTTACAATTTTTGATTACAATTTATAAGCAAACAAGGAAACTAGGGTTACAGGCTCTCGCATATGCGCAATTACAGATTTGCCCACTGAAAATCCCAACACCCGCACCGACGCACCGACTCTGGAAATCTGCACCGACACGGGCTTGAACAGGCCGCAGAACCGCGACAAAGTTTGGCAGTAATGTCTAACATAAATTCCAGAATTCTTTTGGAGAGCATCGGTGTTTCTTTTCCATTTTGCAATTTCGGGTTAATCATAAAAATTAAAAAGAATCATAAAAATCTGAAAAATCATAAAAAAATATAAAAAAATATCATCTGTTATTTTTGGAAGGGTATTCTTGTTTGAATTTTGCAGGATTTGCACACAAATTCGGATCTGAAAATCTACAGAGATCAAAACAGCAAATATAAAATCCGAACAAATAGAAGATCACAACAACCGAGGAACAGAAGAAATTTGGAGGACCGAGTCAACAAGAAGAATCGCGGTGATCTGGTCAAAAAAAAAAATCCTCCGAAGATACCAAACCGCGGCGGAACCGCCGCGCGAGCCCCCTTCCGGCCGCAGAACCGCCGCGGCCTGGTCGATTCAGGGCTTGAAAAAAGGGCTGAAGCGCGAGATGATGATGATGAAAAAAAAAACAGTTCCGCCACTGCAAATTTCTGTGAGTTTTCTCTTTCCTCCTCTGCAAATCTTGATATATCTTCTGTAAATTTGCCTGCAGGATTTCTTTGCGCTCAAAAATCTTATTCCTCTCCAAAATAACAATCTTGTGCAGGATTTTTGGGCCCCGCTTGAAATGAAATTAGATTGCAAGTAACATTTTGCTGTTGCATATCTTTTTTATAAAATATTTTGCTGTTGCATATCTTTTCTCTAAAAATCTTTTTGCAACAAAATTTTTCCAATTAAAGATAGAGAATGAAAATAAAAAGAACAAATATTTTATAGAAACTTGCAAAAAAATTTAGCCGCAAATAAATCCTTGCACCACCAACCATCCTTCTTGTCACCTTTCTTCTTCTAACATGGGTACCCCACATAAAAAATCTCTTGCCGAACTTTGGTATCCCGAACTTAATTTTGCGTCATATGTCAATGTGTTCGGTCAATTTAAAGACGATCCTTCCATGCCTAAAAAATCTTTGAAAGATCACATAGAGGAGTCTAGGAGAAACAGTTTGACTTTTCAACCCACTTTGTGTCAACCAAGTCAACCTTCACCACTTCCATATGTTGATACCACTCTTTCGAGTCCTTCTGACACTCCTAGGCCGATGTCCATTGCTGAGCACATTGCTCAATCTCGCAGCCGATCTTTCACCCCTCTCCACACATCTAGTTCTAGGGATCCACAAGATTATTCACCTTTTTATCCATATGTTGACCCTACCCCTGTCCAATCACCCACTTCCTACCAGTCCTACCCGACTTTTCCACCGTCACTAGACAATGTTTCTACACAGCCATTAGGAAGTTTCACATATCCAAACAATTTCGAATTTTTTACCGAAACCCCCTTACCACCTAAGTCTAGTTTGGAAGAGGCGTTGGAGGCGTATATCGCAGCAACAAGCAAAATGGTTAGGAATGTGGAAGCGTCCATGGCCACCCTTATGCAACCTGCTGAATCGGTAGCTAGTTTCCCGCTAGCTCAAAAAATTTTAATGTATAAGGAGGCGGTTGGACAGAATGAGAATGAGAGAGAATTTTCAAATCAAACCTACCCGTACCTAATTGAAGCCCACAACTCCTGTTTTCCATCGATTGCCCTAAATAGTTCACCTGTTGAAAATAAAAATGAGTTGTGTGATTTTGTAGTGCTTGATTTGCCAAATTGTGAAGAACCCCTTTCGAGTGAAACCGCACCTAATCCTTTCGATCTTTACACCTCCACTCTAGAACCTAAATCGATAAATATCCATCCTTTTGATGAGGTGTCTAAAGAAATTGATTTTCACTTGATTGAGGATATAGACGCCGGGAATATTTCGGATGATGAACCTGTCGATTTAATTGAAATTTTATGTTCAAATCATCATCCCGAGTTATTAAATGTTTCTCCCGAATCTCATATGCGTCTTGATTTTGATGATAATGGCATGGATGAGTTGAATATTGTGGAGAATTATGAGGATAATATTGAGGAGAGTAGTGAGGATCATATTGAGGTTGAACCATTTTTCTTTGATATGTCGGATTTTCCAATTCATCCTCTTGAACCTTTACCTAAATCACCCTCTCTCTTTTCCATCGTTCCGACCACGCCTCATTTCACGCTTGACGACTGTGAGCTTGAAAACTTTTCCTTTGAATCTGACACAGTTCCCACAGCCGATGACACTTACGAGTGTTTCACTTTTTCGGACGATGTTGAAGTCTCACCGCCCAAGTTTGAGTCCTTTGCATTTTCAGATGAGTTAGTTAATCCTTCAGACTCGGTTACTTACAGTCGTTTCGAACCATTGATGAAATCTTTCCAGTTCGACACAGTTTACTACGGTGAGAATGATACTATCCCTAATTCACTTCCTTTCGTCCTTCCTATTGTTCCGACCGTGCAAGTGACCGTGACGCTTTCATCTCAAATACCAAGTTCGGCGTACTCGTGTCTTCTTGCGAATCTTGAAGGATTTGACCCCATTTCACGACGGGTTGATAGGTTAGCACAATCGCTTTTAACATATCGATCATCACATATTGTGCTAATTTATTCACTCGATTTATACCCTCAAGATCGTACTCCATTTCCTTCTTCTTTTCGCCACTCTTCTCCCCTACCGATACCGTATTCTCTTCTTTCCACACGGTCTCGCGTGTTTCTCATTTCTTTCTTCTACACCCCATTCTTCCACCAACTTGACCATTACCACGATAAGATTTTTGATTGGTTGGTGTTAACCTTTGGTTTGTGTAAGGCCAAGCTTAAGTTTGGGGGGAACCTTTGTATATATGTATATATATTTTTTTTCTTTTTCTATAAAAAATATAAAAAAATTTCAAAACAAAAAATATATAAAAAAAAGTTATAAATAAATAAACAGGGGAGTGCCGACATTTTAACCCTCTTGGTTTAGTATGACAGTGAGGACACTGTCAAGTTCAAGTTTGGGGGTATGCTCGGTACGTCTTCTTCCTTCGCATTCATTTGTACATATTTTTGCATTTGCATATTTATTTGAAAAACCATAAAAATTTCAAAAATTTCAAAAATTATAAAAATTATTGTATTCAATTTTGGCTAATTGACTTGAGTTTGACAAATAGGTTAACTGGCTAGGAACAACTAGATCTTAGACTTAGTGAATTAAAAACCCTAAAAATAACCTTCCTTAAAGTCTAACGGTAGAAAGTATATGTTTTTGTAGTTTATTTAGAAATAGGCAAATTTTGGGTTCACTTCTTGGGCTAAGTTGAAACAAAGGAAGAGTATTGATGTTCTTATTAGAGTATAAGTTTGAAAAATAGTTCCTAGTTTAAGTCTAGATTCTGAAAATGTATACCCTACAATTTGCACAATCACGCACCTTGAAACTTGGAATAGTAGAGGAGACCTTGAAGTGCTCTTATCTAAAGTCCTTAGTACAATGAAAATAAAAGAAAAAAAAAGTGAATAAAGCATAAAAAAATGGACACTGGTTTTTGTGATTACTTAAGGCTGTAAAAAAATAGAAAAATATTTAGCGAGGGTGCTTCATCACCTAGTGCCTTAGACCAACTGGTTTGGGAGTCACTGCTAAAGCCTTGGGTGTTGCAAGACTAGGAAGTACGCTTTAAAGTGCAAACGCATCTTGTAATCGGTTGTTGGTACCTCAAGAAGTATTAACAGTCGCATGAAGGATGTGTGAGCAAAATTCAATTAAATTCACCAATTAATAAGTGCTTTGGACAATGGACGAGAGTATGATTGCTTGATTTGAATTTCTAAGTGTAGGGGTGATCTATACACACACGAAGGGATATGTGATTGGAATTTAGATAAGAGAGAGGAATGAAAAATAGAACTTATATCTTTAATAGAGTTGATAGAAATTCCTAAGTCGAGATGGAATCCTAGAAGGAAAACTTAAGAGATGCTGAAAGCTAAGTAAGTCTATAGAACATATATAATCTTAAGTTAAATAATGAGGAAGTGTGAAGAATGTGGGTGGATAATTTACAAGTAAAAGATAATAGAATTCTTAGTTAGAAAACCTAATTGGAGAACAAAAGTTAATGGGCTAAATTGATAGGATTTTGTGGGTGTAATCCGCTGAAAACCCTCAGGAGACAACACTCCTCCTACTAGGGACACCTAGAGGTTTAACGGCTTGTTGCACGAGCTCAGTGCAATCGCGTTTCCCTGCGAAAGTGCGGCTAGGTTAGGATTTTAGTGAATAAAAATAAGTTTGCTCGAGGACTAGCAAAAGATAAGTTTGGGAGTATTTGTTCACACCATAATATTGCATTATTATATTCCCCATTCTTATTCTTTTTATAAATAAACAGGTGCTTTTGACGCATGTCTGCTACATGTCACATGTTACAGGTTCTTAGACAGAAAACAGTGAAAACGATGTAAAGACGATGAAAAAGTGGACTTTGACCAACAAATAGAAGACTCTTGATCAAGCCTACATCAAAGATAAAATTCACAAAGTACAAGGCAATGCAAGGTCCAAGATTACAAAGCGAACGGTTAAAAGTCCACCGCAATTATTCACTGGAGATCTGGAAGAAACATAGAAGCTATTTTAATAAAGAACCAAATAATAAGGAAGCCCAAAGATCCAAGGCCCAATACTTTCTTTAAAGAGACAGAGACATAAAATTTTACCAAAGCTTGAAGTCTACTTTGACTAGGTCTTCCTAAGGATATTTTGGTAAATGTAGACATGTGAATCAATTGTAACCTAGGGTTTCTATCTCCTATAAATAGAAGCCCAAATCATTTTATTCTTTTCATGCCTCCTTTTAATAATAAATTCCAGAATTCTTTTGGAGAGCATCGGTGTTTCTTTTCCATTCAGAAATTCAGATCTGACAAACCTGCATGGATGATTGGAGGGATGCATCTGTAAGTAGATTTAATTTCATGCCCTAGGAACTTGTTTAGGGTTTAGCTTTGGGGAAGGATTTTGAGAGATGAGATCTCTCATCCCTTTCTTACCCACCAAATATTTACAATAGGACTCCATGCATACATGCACATACCGCTCCCTACGGCACTCTATCCCTCGAGGTAGCGGTGATACCGTAGTATAAAGGCCCGGATGTGATGTTTTCCATGGAGGTTAGGGTAAGGATCTCTAAAGGAAGGACAAGAACCTAGAGGAAGGATCACCTTCCCAAACGGATCTAATCCACTTTATTGATAATTACCATAACTCCTCACAGATCTTCATTCGGGTATAGAAAGTGTTGAGGTTTACTTGCATTTCCAAACCATCCCTAAACCTAACCCTAGCAAGAATAGATCTAGATAATTGCCCTAGGTTAATTAGATTTTTTAGATTTAATAAACAACCGAACACCCTTCGGAATTAACTCGTTAGCGCGACTAGGAGATTCACAAAATCCCTGTGGACCGACCCGTACTCACCGGCTAGCTGCAAAGCGACGCCGTTCTTGATTGCGGTTACAAATATTTTTGATCTATCTTTTAGAAAGCGCAAGCACGCTAAATCATACCAATCACACCTATACAAATTTAGAAGTGTTTTGATACGGTTTTGTGAGCTTTGAAAATTCTTAGAAAGGGTTAGGGTTTTTCTTGAGTTGTGATTGTGTTATTGAACCTTATTGGTGACCTTAGACCCCCCATGATGTTAGAAACCCAGACCAAACATGAACTAAAACCTGAAACCCAAAAACAGAAACTTTTCATGTCGGTTTTGTGATGAAATTGAGGGTGCGGGGAATCTGGAGTAACCTGGGACTTTTACTGGAAAACCAAACAACCCCAGTGGACTAGAATTGAAACTAGGAGACCACCCTCTGCACACGAACCCAAACGGAGCCAGTTTAACCGAGCAGGCCAGATTTTAGGGGATAGGGGCCGGCCATATTGATGAATTTGGTGCCCAGGTTCCTTCTGTAGGTCATATACACCCTATACATCACCCCAGTACTGTTTGTGCACCTAGTTTTGACCTGAACTAAAATCTGGGAACACTTTTATGGGTTGCTGCCTTGTATTTTGTGATTTTTATGAATTTAAGTTTTGATATTTGTGTTTGGTATCGGTCACTTGACGTTTGTACGTCGATATCGGGTGTTTTTGGGCCCTTTTATGTGAGTAGACCATAGGTTTCGACCTATGCGAGATTCGTGTCTCATTTTGGTTTTGGATTGGACTTTAATGCGGCACGATATGTTATGATATGTAGGTACCCTCGCGAAGACTTCAAGACGACAAGAGAGCGCGTGGCGACATCGGCATCGACAAGCGAAGAATAAGGTGAGTAGATATATATCTACGGGGAAGTCGGGTGAATGGCGTATAGCATACCCGCAGTTCGTATTGTAGTGTGTGTGTGTGTGTGTATACATATAATTATGGTTATTATGAGACTAGATGATTATCTAGATAGACTTTAGGAGTTCGTGGATAAATTTTAGTGTAATTTGATGATAATGTCGATAGTTAGTTTTAGTCGCGAACCCTAAATTAATGATTTGCATACACGCACACGCACACACTTGCATACATTTTATTACTTGTGCGTATATAGGGATATGTATGTATTTAATACACATAGGTATGGGACTATATATATATATATATATATATATATATGATGAGGATAGTATATGGTATTTGGAGATGAGTTGATGAGATTGTGCATGATGCCATGAGATCGGTGATGTGGCATGGTTCGTATTTGAGATACGACATGATATTATAGCGGGTCCTTGGGCGATGTGTTTTCATACACACGTATACATATATATGTAGATGGTATCAGTATGTACTAGACTTTAGATCAGTACCCAGATCATGATATGATGATAAGGATACGAGTTGATTAATGAGATAAATGTGATTTTGACCCGTACCCAGATTGGGATGCCGTACGATGGATTGACCGTACGAGCTATATATTGATGATAGATCCGCACTCTTGACTCGAGGATGTCATGTTATATATTGTATCACATGTGATACTATTGAGGCGGGATCACCGACTATTATATGTTATATATATATATATATATATATATATATCGACTCAGATTTAGGCGGTTTCCTTACCTTTTCGATTAGCCTGTTAGTTTAGTCCTGTAGATTACTTGTAGATGTTAGACTAGACTCGAGTCATACCTATTTCAAAACTAACGAATCGTGAGTATTTTAAAGAGAGAATAAGGGATTCTACGGATATTTCAAAGGACTTACGTTTTCTTCAAAACACCGTAGTCCCTATTTACTAAACATTACGATTCGTGTTATTTCAAATGGCAAAACGGTACAAATCATATTTATATAAGTGCAGATTCCTTATTGTTGCGTTATTATTCATGTTCTGCATATTCATGCTGTTCGTATCACATTGCATGCTTATATTGTGTTTCGTAGTTATTATCAAAATCATGCTGTCAGGACACCAGCACCATTACCGATAATGTGTATGCTCCACGTACACCTGCTTGCCGGCTCACACACATCATCATCGGTAATTGCCATGTCATGCACACTTTAGAGAATATTGATTCATTGATATCGCTTGTTAGCTGATAGTTTCGACATGATACTAGTGAGCCTGCCATTATATGATAGCTTAGATATTGCATTTATTTACTGCGTTATATCATGCACATATATTCATATATTCATTGCCATGCAATATTTCGGGTCAGTCCGGATTGCCGGAGCCCAGTATTCATTATTTATTTACATCGTGATTTATGATTTCGGATTTCCATGAGATTTCTGGATTTAGAGAAACCGCAAAGATTTATAAACGGATTATTATTTTCAAAAGATAAAAGTGTGGTTTTCTCATGATATGATTTGAGATATGTCCACCATGAGTTTTCTCGGCTCTTGAGCGATATCATACACCCGATTCGAGAAGGAGGAGGAACCGTTTGTGGGTGCATGGTCGACCCGGTGCGGTATCCCGGGACAAGATGGTCGCAGATGATAGCGTTGAGCCTGAGACAGGAGAGCATTGCTGACTGGTGATTGTATTGTGACTCGACGGATATCCGGAGGATACCGATCGGAGTACAGGCTGGTTCGGATAGCCGGAGCCTAAGGTTTTGAGATTTGATGATATGGGCCAGTCCGGATAGCCGGAGCCCTAGATATTGAGATTCGAGCTTACAGGCCAGTCCGGATTGCCGGAGCCTGAGATATTGAGATATTGAGATTTATATTTTGTGTCGATGTTTGACACTAATTTCATGTTGATTTCATTGATGATATCTCGATTTATAATTATACAGAAATCTCACTATATTATGAAAACAGATTCCACATTTAGATGCATTCTGTTTTCATGCATTCATACCTCATATTATGATATGTTGCTATCTGAGGCACTGACACGAGAACTTGGTATTACACTTATGTATAGATGTTTTCCCTTACCACCTTATCATGCTTCAGACTTTATCATATTGAGAATATATATTATTGATCGTATTGACCTAGGATTGAGTCATACATACGATTTCTGCTCTGTGATGTTTTCTACTCACGAGTTGGCAACTCACCCCCGTTGTGCCACGGTTCTTGCAGGTTTCGCCGTATAGGTTTCATTGCGGCTTTCTGGCACACTGTTTCTTTTCGGGTGATTGCTTTGATAAGTGTGTTCACTCGCATCGTGACCACCATTGTACTTATTAATATCCAGTTGTATCTAGAAACTCCATCAACCAGACTTGTATATTTGTTCGACCTAGAAGACCAGTTGTATATTATTTTCGACCGTAGAGTCGCGCTTGTATTATTATGGTTTTCTTGATGAATTCGAGTTTCCTTTTGAGTTTTGCTCCTCGCCCTTGGCGTTGTATATTATATTGCTTGCGTGGTTGTGACCGTCAATTGATGAAGAGCTAGCTCCCGCTTGGGGATGTCTTTATTCATATTATGCATGTTGTATCTCTTTTGGGGCCAGTATTTACAAAGGAAACTCTGGCGAAATTTTCAGAAAAGACTTGAGATTTTAAAAGTGTATATTCGGCTTATGTTATTAAAACCACTTGCTTTAAGATAAGTTTTCTTCACTTCTTCTTTGCAATGGTTTAGATTTCTGGGATTTTGGCTTACTTGAATTAGATGGGGTCTTATAGACTTCATATGATTCAAGTGCCAGTCACGTGCTATTTCGGGTCGTGACATATGTGCAGTGAAGTGTGTCAAAGATGAAAATCAGAAGGTTTTAGTTCGAGATGAGTATATCAAGGAAAGATGGAGAGATTATTTTGTTAAATTGTTCAATGAGAGCTTTAATAAGAATTTGGATGGACATGTCATTCAATCTCAAGATATAAAACGTGATTTCATGCGTAAAATAAGAATACCGGAGGTTAAAGAGTCTTTGAAAAGAATGAGATCAAGAAAAGCGGTTGGTCCAGACGTGATTCCTATCGAGATTTGGAGATGCTTAGGAGAAATAGACGTTAAATGATTGACATATTTGTTTAATAAGATTTGGCAGACCAAAAAGATGCCAAATGAGCGGAGAAAAAGTACCCTTGTACCTATCTACAAGAACAAGGGTGATATTCAAAGTTTCTTAAACTACCGTGGAATAAAACTTATGTGTCACACCATAAAACTTTGGGAGAGAGTGATTAAACACAGATTAAGAAAGGATGTTAAGATAACAGAGAACCAGTTTGGGTTCATGCCTGGACAATCGACGACAGTGGCTATTCATTTGTTTCGTCAACTTGTCGAGCGTTTTCGATAGAGGAGAAGAGATTTGTATATGATATTTATTGATTTAGAGAAAGCGTACGACAAGGTACTTAGAGAGGTATTATGGAGGACAATTATGAAGAAGAGGATCCCCATCAAGTACATTGACATAATCAAGGATATGTACGATGGAGTAGTAGCAAATGTAAAAACTTGCAGCGGCCTAACGAGTGATTTTCCGATTACAATTGGCTTACATCAAGGATCTGCATTAAGTCCATTCCTGTTTTCCATTATGCTGGATGAATTTACTAGAACTATCTAAGATGAGTAACCTTGGTGTATGCTATTCGCTGATGATATTGTTCTAGTAAATGAGACGAAAGCAGAGATTAATACCAAATTGGAGTTATGCAGGCAAACGTTGGAATCTCGGGGGTTTAGATTGAGTAGGTCCAAAACAGCATATATGCATTGCAAATTTAGCAAACAGAGAAATCGAGACCATATTGGTATAACACTGGAAGGACAAGAGATATCACCGAGTGATCAGTTTAGATATCTAGATTCCATCATCCAAAAGAATGGGGAGATCGATAGCGATGTTAATTAAAGAATCCAAGCTGATTGGTTGAAATGGAGGAGTGCAACAGGGATTTTGTGTGATCGTAACTTTCCATTAAGGTTGAAAGGGAAGTTTTATCGGAGTGCTATTCGGCCTACCTTATTATATGGTACAGAATGCTAGGCTCCTAAGAAGCATCATACACAGAAGATGCACGTAACGAAAATGCGCATACTTTGTTGGATGTATGGTAACACTAGAAAAGGTAATGTGCAAAATGAGAATATTCGTGCAAAAGTTGGTGTAGCACCTGTGGAGGAGAAAATGTGGGAAAGCCGGCCAAGATAGTTTGGTCATATGCGATGCAGACCTATGAAAACACCGGTTCGACGAAAGGATACTATCGATATAGGCAATGTCAAAAGAGTGGAAGGGAGACCGAAGAAAACATGGATGGAAGTGATACAAAAAGATATGGTTGCCAAAGGCCTTAATGAAAGTATATTGTTCGATAGAAGTGAGTGAAGGTTGAAGATTCATGTGCTCGACTCAGCGTGATTCTCATGTTGGTTTATGTAGCCTAGCCCATATGCTTGAGATAAAAGGCTCAGTCGTTGTTGTATGTGTAACTGATACGAAAAATCTAATTCTGGAAAAGTGGTTAACTTTCTTTATGCGTGTTACGTGAAATTCTCATAGCTACATGATCTTCCTACAAGCATTGTGGTAGTTATGTGAATTTTTATAATCCTAATTTAATAACTATAAAATAAAACTATTGAATTGATAAAAATTTCTACAACATATTTCATAAATTAAGTGGATAAATCTTTTTTACAACAATGAAATAAAGCCATAAAAAAGATAAAGTTGCATCATTCATTCATTAAACTTGAACATTCACCAAAAAAATAAACTACATTATCTTCCACTAAACATCTATTACATTCTACCAAAAAGAAACCCAAAAAAATTTCTCAGAAAACTACAAATACAAAACTAAAACCCCCCTTAATCTTTCCTCAAAACACTGCACTAAAAACTGCAGTAAAAAAAAAACTAAAACCAGCAGTGAACACTCAAATATTGCAAAGTTTTTGCATCAAACCCCTTAATCTTCCCTGGAAAAACTTCACTCAAACCCGCAGCAAAAAACTACACTAAAACCTGCAATTAACACTCAAATATTGCAAGAAATTTCTTTGGTATTGTTTGAAAAATACGCTAAAATATTGCAGCAAACACATAACATTTTCCGAAACTTACCATTAAAACACATAACATTTCCAACACATAATACTAACCTAATTGATAAAAATTAGTATCATATAACATAGCAATAGAAAACAATAAAAAAGCCACAACAACCATTAATAGATCGTAGCTTCCTCAAATTTCTCTCCACCTTCTTCAAATCTTCCTCTATAAGCCTCATTTTCTTCTTGTTCTCCTTCAACCCTTCTTTCTTCGATGTTCATCTCCCTTCAAGTTTGAGCCTAGCTGCTGGTTCATTTTCCCTCAGTGACTTAATCTCAAAAAGTTGTCCCTCGAGTGTCTTTTTTTCTTGAAAATGCTTGTTGATTACAAATGTCACTTGATCGAAAAATTCATCTCTCCACTCAAAAGATAAACACTTGTTGTCGGGATCATAGATGTACTTAGGACATCCAAAGAACCTTCTTCCATAATTTTCTTGAGTCCATGAGGTTTTCATGGAGTATTTCAAGTTGAGTAGAGTGTGTTGCAAATACACCAGGTGTTATTGAATATTTATACCATAGATAATTGGAAAGCAACAAAATGAGGTCAATTTCCAATCTCATTTCCTTCTTGCCGTGTAGTAAGAACTTTACTGTGTCAAATATATCGGTTGCCTTAAGTTGGTGTAGCACCTGTGGAGGAGAAAATGCGGGAAAACCGGCTAAGATGGTTTGGTCATGTACAACGCAGTCCTATGAAAGCATCGGTTCGACGAATGGATACCATCAATATAGGCAATGTCAAAAGAACGAAAGGGAGACCGAAGAAAACATGGATGGAGGTGATACGAAAAGATATGGTTGCCAAAGGCCCCAATGAAAGTATATTGTTCGATAGTAATGAGTGGAGACGGAGGATTCATGTGCTGAACCCGGCGTGATTCTCATGTTGGTTCATGTAGCCTATCCCATATGCTTGGGATAAAAGGCCCAGCTGTTGTTGCTGCATGGTTGTGTTTGTATGCGTAAGTGATAATGCAACCTTTCAAACTTAATTGGATTGAAAAACAATATTCTTGTGGATACATTTGTATTTTTCCAAATTTGATTATGGTTCAGGACAGCTGCAATGCAAGAATTCCATGTCCAATTGTACTCATAAAGCCTTTGATTAATCTTTTATATGATCTGTGAGCTTATTTGGGATGGAATATATGGCCATTGTCAATCATTCTCTAGTCATTGCGGTTTACGGTTGTTGTTTGTGGAAAGTGAGCTTGTTTGGTTATGAATTGGTATTTGTGGGTAATGTGATGTATCTACCTCAGTGAGTTGTTATCCAGAGGCTTTTGTGATTAATTTGCTTCATGCATGTGTTGAGCTTGCGACATTTTTACCATGGTGTTAAATCTCGAGTCGATTCTCACGGAGGCCAAAACTGACCGTCCAAGTTCTGAGACCGCTATGATCTAGATACCAAGTAGTACCTGTCTACCGTTTTGTTAATGTGGTTTTGGTTTTAAGTTTATTAATAATTAATGGATTTGTTAGTCGGTTTATGGTTCATTAATGGTTTGATCGGTAGTACGGCTAGTTTGACCTTGACCGTTATTAATGCTACTTCATACAATTACTTGCAAGAGAAAATGTTGAATTGTCTATTGTTACTTTAATTATTCACTTTAAGAAATCCTAATTTGAAAAATTATTTCTTCCTAAACAATATAAAATTTATTCCCACTCAAGACGGCTGTTATGATCAAGATTGCCGATTCTGATACCAAAAGCAATCGTTCGATCCCGATATTGAGATTTTAAACCTTGATTTTTACACTATTCTTGTGCATCTTTTGCTGTTTTGAGCGACTCTAATGGAATATACATTTTGACTCGTATATGTTCTATCTGCTGCCCGTAAATGACCCCGTCCCCGGATGCCCCGGTCTGTCCGTTTGACACCTCTAAATATTCCCTTAAATTCGATTAAAACAAACCGAAATTCCTTAGTTGGAGCAACCTATAGAGTTAAAGGACTTTATTATAGTAAATATCAAGATTTGGGGAACTTATTATAGTATCAATCTGAGACTCGAGCCAGAAAATTACAGGCACATAGCAGTTGGCACCCCTCAGCATGAAGAAATTTAAACAAGGTTACAAAAGTAGCAAAATTTTTAAATGAGACTTGTCAAAAGCCATAACTCACCTTTTTCAAATTCTATGGATGACACTAACACCCAAAAATAAAAACAACAATTGGATTTAAAAAAAATAAAAATAAAGATAACAATTCAAGTTTGAAGTCTTATAGAAGGAGGCAATGCACATAAATTTCTCAGACCCAAAGACTTCCAAAATGGAGAACCAACACCACCAAATGGAACAGTAGAAGAAGCAGAGGAGTACTCAGTGTGACCCTCCTGCCACCGGAAGTCCGGTATCGAATCAAGAACCTGATGTCTGCCCTCAGATCCGAATTCGGGGGACCCAAGTTCGACCCCCACATCACCCTGGTGAGAGCCACCCACCTGACCAGATGAGAGATCCGCATCCGAAACCGTCTCTCCTTTCGCTGCACGTGTTGTCACCGTCTCTGAACGCCATCTTGTCAATGAGGCTACTCCCAAGGTACAAAACAAATAACCGATTCCGATATTTAATCCTTGGGAATTCTGAGGCCCTGTTTGGGATTAATGGAGTTAAGTTTAGATAACCTGATCGTTTCATAAAGTTATCTGAACTCAACTCCAAAATCCAAACTATGACATGTTTGGCATGGACCTTGGAGCCTAGAAAACTCTGATTATTTAAACTCTAAGAAATAACCGGAGTTTATAAAACTCCAACCCAATCTAAGTTCCCGATACTCTAATGCACGTTTTGAGATGGCTTTTGAAGTCCGGCATTTTTTAATGATAATAATCTGTTGCATTACTCGATAAATTAGCAAAACTTTGTCGCGAATCTGTAAATGATGCACCGGAAATGTGCATATCGTCTCAATCCCATTAAATTTTGTTTGTGCAGCTGATGGAGATCACTGCTCATTGTTGCAGACATTTTGGATATGAATATTCAAGTCGGCATGAGCAAATTTTCTCTCGAACTTATTATTTTTATATATTTTTTGAAATATTTGATATAAAGGACACCTATTTTTCATGATTTTAAAAATATTTCACCTTCAAATTTTGAAGTTACTCAATATTCTTCCAAGTTGACTTACCTAAGATTTTCGGGGAGAAATACTTTTAAAAAAATTAAGTTAGAGGGCAACTTTTTCAAGATTAAGAACCATTTTGAGGTTCAACCTAACATGAAAAAGCCATGATTTAGTGAATATGAAATTTGTGTTGAGATGAAATTTTGGTTGGTTTACAAGCGAATTTTATGGCATTTTTTGGTAGCTCCGCAGAAATATTAAATTATCAGCAACATATTAAAAAGGGTAATTTCGTTATAAATTAGGTAATTTTGTCTGTAATACTCATTAATCTAAACTAGTTACAGCTGTAGCTACTAACACAAGCACTGAGCATTTATTTTGCATTTTTTCTTGAATATTTAAATGTCTCTTTCAGTTATCAAAACGATTCTACCAAATCACCGCATTTACCGAATGTATAAACTTCGAAATTGCATTCAACTTTATATGAAATTAATTTTCCTATTCATTTAATCATCTAATTATCGAGCGTTTTCCCCTTATAAAGAGCAGAAAGAATGTCGAGTATGAGAAGTGATGTATATGCACATATGTTGCAGCTTATAGGCCACACTCGAACCTTTTCTATGGTAACTATGAAAGGGAATTTGGGGATGATTGTGACCCTATCTCATCATCTCTTTATATATAGGCAAATACTTATTACAAATATATCTTACATCACAACTATCTATTGCATCATTTATTCTAACACTCTCGCTCAAGTTGAAGCAAATGCATCCCACATGCCAACTTGTTACAAATAAAATGCATACATGATCTCACATGTAGTGAACAAATCAGCAAGTTGGTCCAATGAACTCACATGAATTGTATCAATGACTCCATCGTCGACCTTTTTACGAACAAAGTGACAATCAATTTCAATATATTTTGTTCGTTCATGGAAAACGGGTTGTTCACAATATAGATCGCAGCCTTGTTATCACAGTATAGCTCCATAGGTGCAGTAGAACCATATCCAAACTCTGTAAGCAAAAAACCAATCCACACCAACTCACTTGTAGTGTTTACTACGGTTCTATACTTTGACTCTGCACCGGATCTAGAGACTACACTTTGTTTTTTTCTTTTCAAAGAAACCAAATTTTCTCTAACAAACACACAGAAACTAGTGGTCGACCTCCAATCATCGGGAAACTTTGTCCAATCTGTATCTGTGAAACCTGTGGCCTTAGAATGCCCATAATCTTCATAGACAAAACCTTTCCAAGGGGCACCCTTTAGATACCTCAAGATATGGAGAACTGCATGAAGGTGAGTCTCGTGAGGATTAGACATAAAACGACTCACAACGTTAACGAGAAAGGTTATATCAGGACGAGTGACGGTCAGGTAGTTAATTTTGCCAACTAACCTCCTGTACCGTTCTGAATCTGGAACAGGCTCTCTCTGACTCCTAAAGGGTTTCACATTTGGATCCATAGGGGATTCGATAGGCCTACAAGCAGACATATCGGCCTCTGAAAGCATATCAAGCACATACTTATACGACGTCCGTACACATCAATATCATTATTTACATATCTAGTCGCATGCTAAATCATCTTGCTACATGCTAGGTATAGTATTATGCATCCATATGAGTAAAATGTTACCCGTTCATCACATTATACATCCTAAAGTTTTACTGTTTTCGGATACCCGTTTGCATCCATATCATTTAAAATATATATATATAACTGCATCTATAAATCACATTAATTCATATTATTATTGTAGTAACACCCCATGCTTAATAATGTGCATCCTATTTAGTCTCGTAACTGTAAATATAACCCTAATCGATATTTGTGTATCCATACCATTAATTCTGCATAACTAGTTGCACCCCATATTACATTAATGTTGGAGATAGTGCCCTTAGAGTCAATTATTGGATCACAGACACGTGATTGCAATGATTGAAGGAGGACCTATTCCGGTAGGACAGTCTTACTCAAGATAATAGCATGCTATCTGGTTTATCTTTATCATCGTGTACTGCTTTAGGTGATCTTACAGGTCGTTATTACACGTTGATAGAGCCCCTAGGATTCTTGCTTGACTGCCAGCAGTATGAGGGCGATCATATACGTGGGAGCTGGTAGTCTATAAGCACATCCTTAAAAGGTCCCTAGTCGTGGGAGTTTCGAGACAGGGCATCGATACTCCAGAGTAGACTAGTGTATACAGTCGAGACCCCGACGAGGGGCGGTGGCCGGTCTCACAAGCCACTAGTGTCAGTTGGTTCACCTAAGATGTATACAGGTGCTCATTGGGTTATGAGTACACCGGACAGGACTCGCCGGAAACATGCTAGTTGGTCTTATACCTGACGTCAGATAGCAGTTCCCTGGTGACATGTGTACAGGTTAGTTCATCGACCTGAGATCGTCATTTGTGTCGTGTGAGTTCCCACTGTACTTTGATTGCTACCCTACCACGCTCAAAGGAGACGTGCAAACAGGTTTTAGTTGGGTACAGTCCCGAGCCACATGGAGGCAGTGAGCGGATCTGCAGGGGTTCGTCTCTCCCGGTATTGGGGGTGAGGTCGCGCTGTGTCTAGGAGAGCCCTTACACGAAGTCCTTGGCCAAGACAGGAAATTTACTGGTAGGTATTCCAGTAGTATCTCAGGGTGTTCTGGGCTACACTCCGACACGACTTGTACCGCTTTTGGGGGTCTGACTTTTACCAACCCCCTAGGCCCGCCATGCGATGCTCATAGACGAACGGACCGGACTGTACGGGTATTGTCACTGACAGGCTCAGTGGGGTGTCAGGATGAGTTCGCTCATCGACGTCCCTTTCGGTCAATAGCTGGTGGCCCGTTACGTATGGCTAATACCTCTGACGTGCTAGTGGTTAAATCCACAGCCAAAGTATTGACGAGTCTTTAGAGTCCCCCATAGACAGTTGCTCAAGTTTCGGGCGAAACGCTGTAGAGGCCGTATGGAGATATGGCAGGGTTCGATCAGATAGGTGCAGTATTGCACGGATCATGATCGGACGGACAATACTAGCGGGATTTGGTTTAAGCCGGATCCTAGTATAGTAGAGTGTAGATTTTGTCTCGTTGCATTTGTATTCGGTTCGAATACAAATGCGGGTATGTATATACAGTAGCGGGGTTTTCCTGTAATTTATTACGGGATCAGTTTTTTGGAGTTGCTAGTTTGTTTTCCGGTTTCGGCTATTTTCCTTTGTCTCTTTCTTTGGCCGAAAAATGGTGGAGGAGGGCTTATTTGCAATTGTGCAAATTAGCATCTTGGAGGGTCTTTTTTGCATGTTGGATCATCATTGCTCGACTTTCTTTTGTTCATGATGGTTCATGATGGCTTGACTTTGATGATGGGATATGATTAGGTTTTTGAGTGAGGATCTTGTTGTGATGATGATGATTGTTCATGATTCATCATCATAGGCATTTTCTCTCTCTCTCTCTTGCATTATTCTTTTGGTCACTCTCTCCTCTCATTCTCTCTTGGAAGGATGGCCGGCCAAGCTAAGAGGGTGGCTGCCCACTTTTTTGTAGGGGATTTTTGGTTCTCTTGTGCTTGCAAAAATCCCCAACTTCATCTCCAAAAATGCTATCATCTCAATCCTCCACCAATGGCAACTTCCACAACCCCAAAGAGACATAGAGTTCTACAATTAACCTACAGTATTCTTGGGCACGTCGACTCGCCAACTTCGTGCCCGAGTTGCCTCGGTCCAGAGGTGGGAGCCCGTAAAAAAAGCCGGCGATGTGGTGCCCTTCCGGAGATTCCGCGGGGAGATCGGGACGACGACGAGAAGACCGAAGGACACGGATCGCTCGGTATATCTCTCTACCCGTTCTTTAGTTAGCTAGGATTAGATTAATGGCCCGATCCGGGATTTTTGTGCACGGTGGTGCCGGTTCAAAAGTTAAAGTAAAGTATCGTTTCCGCATTTTGGTCTCGTTCAGACGGCCGGGGCGCCGCCGTGCACTTACACTGGTATAAGAGTCACGCCATTAACCTAGTCTAGCTTGCTCTAGCGTGTTTAAATGTTCGATCGAACGGATTTTCCGAAAACCCGATATCAAAAGCACAGTTTCTGTCGATTTTAATTTTTGCTCAAAAAAAATTTCAGTACATTGCAGAAATACGTGCAGAGAATTCTAAGCAATCTGAGAAAATTTAGTCGCGTGACGTCACCTTTCCACCGCGGAACCGCGGCCAAACCCACGCATTGGTCGTGGTTCCGCCGCAAGGTTGACTGTTCATTGGACCAAATTTTCACAGTAAGCTTCTGAGTTGAAAATGGGGTTTTTGGAATATTCTTTTTGGGCCCAGATTTTCTTTGAGTGCTACAGTAGTGCTTGGGGCCCACTTCGGGTAAATTTGATCAATTGAATATTTTAACCATGTTAGTTCACGGTATTTACATTATATCTGCGACCGTGAATGTCACTTGATCGGTAAATCCTGTCTAACTGCTATAGCACGGTTAAACGGATTTGCCAACGTGACATTCACGTTGATGTTCTGTGTTGTGCTGTGATGTTGCGGATTGGTCGTGGGGATAGCCTGGATGCAATGGTAGTACAGTTTTGGTTGTATTATGTACATTTGATATTGCGGGGCGAGCGTCCGACATGTGGACTGCCGTCACTGTCTGTTTGTATATTATTCTTTTGGGGCACGACCGGGGTGAGGTCGATGTACCCGTTGTATGTATATTTTACTTTCTGTACTAGGATTACCCCGCGGAGGGATGCACGGATAGCCGGGTTCTAGAGGGCAACGGGCCCGCATCTCATGGCATTGAGACGGAAAGGGCTTTACTCTAGAATTGGTGGGCTATTCGCCGCACTCGTAGGGGGTACAGGTTGACCCAGGAGGGGTGCCCAAGTTACCGGATTCCGTGAAGTGCTGGGTGGTCCATTCACGTTGTTGAAGGGGGCTGCCCCGCTTCAGGTTTTGGCGGGTAACTTGCCGCGCCCGTAGGGGTCTAGGATTTCATTACACAGGCTATCCACAAGACCAGGGGAATGTCGGGTTTCAGTAGAGGCTCTGTGAAACCGAGGATCCCAGATATCTGTATTGTTTTGTGATGCTTATTACATTTCTGTGATGTTGCATTTTTTATCACGTCTTGAGCGAAATATTATATATTGATATATATACTAATAGATGTTGTATATGTTTTGCATCCGCGCTAGTCCAGTCCTCGCTCTGTCGTTAGTTAAGTAACCTAACGGGTGATGACGGGACCCAGTGGCGAATGCGAATGGTATATACGTACATCATTATTTTCGTTCTTTATTGGTGTGATCAATTGATGGGACTGCGTTGATTCGGATCAATGCAAGCTAAACAAACCTATTCTGATGTTGTTGGAACATTTTTCAAAAAGCTGTTATTGCAAGGACGTTCACTTTTGTTTTGCACAGTGGTATTCGGTTATGAATATCCAACACCTCAGTCGACGAGGCAAGGGACGAGATCCCTTCACCGGGAGTGACCCCTTGGACAGAAGTTTGCGTCAGGGCAATAACTTCACTATAGTCGTTTACTTTTGCTTTGCATCGTGGTATTCAGTTGGAATATCCTGCAGCTCATTCTACGGGGAAAGAGCCGAGATCCCTTCACCGGGAGTGACCTCTTTAGCAAAGGTTTTCGTCACTATATTTTTATAAAACTATCCGGTTCCTTCAACGATATCAAGTTCATTACGTTAAAGGTTTTTCGCCAGAAATCATTCGTAGCCCTCCGTCGTTTCAGACGGGTAGCACGTAGTATTCATGCTATGTTTGTAAGCCTTCGTCAAGGCATAGTATATGGTAGCTGCTTGTTGCCTTTCTGCAGCATAGATAGATGCGTTGGTTTGGGACAGTCGTATAGCCTTGTTGGCCAAAGTCAAGGGCTTGTACGGGTGGGTTCAAATCAACCTGGAGAATGACGGGTAGAACTTGACATGTCACTTATGATTTGTTGTCCTTCGTCAAGGTTATAAGAGCATGGGGCAAAAATCACATCGGGAGTTTCTAAAGAAACTGAAACTTGCCAGATATGCGCATACCTTCTGGAGTGTGATAACGTGAGCGAAGTCCGCCACGTTATCATGCGATGATAGTTGGATCCTGATTCCCACTGATGAGTTGGTTTACTCCTCGGGTGATCCCGACTAATTCTTCTTTCAGGTTTGGAGGAGAATTTGACGGTACAGTGGGAGGTTTCCAGATTAGATAAATTGGTAACCATTATGATCTAGGTTAGAGTGCACGCTGAGTGTTTCTTTTCTCTCTCTCTTTGGCAGCGACCATGACCCGACCCTAAGACTATGACTCAGTGACCAAAATTAACCGAACCTTCTTAAACACTGGCTTTTGGATTGTCAGAGTTGCATACCTCATTGCCACTCCTACTTTTACCCTTTTCTCCAGGACACTCCGTATTACTACGAACATCCACTTCCATTGGATAAAACCATCGTATGGTTATATACGAACTCGAAGGAATTTATTCGAGGATGGTTTCCGGTTCTGGAGAAAACGAATAGGACTATTCAGTTGTCTTTTCCTTTTTACCTTCTCTCAGGTTGCGAGTACTCCTTGGTTTAGGAGATAGTACACCTATTACGCAAATTGGATAGTCTTCTTCCAAACCTTAGGCTGGTGCCGAACGGTGGGGAATGAAGAAAACCAATTAGCATAACGATGGTGTACAGAAGGTATTAAGTAAAGACATATCAAGGGATTAGTAAGAGGGCATAGTAAATTGCGACTGCTATTCACGACCAAACCAAGTATTTCTTCACCGATCCTAAATCACCTTTGTATTTCTCCAGGACACTCCGTATCACTACAAAGATCCACGGTTTATTGGATACTCCATCGTATGGTTATATACGAACTCGAAAGGAACTTGTTCCAGTTCGGAGATGGATTCTGGTTCAGGAGAAATAGGAATAAGGTTTATTCAGTTGTCTTTTATCTTCACCTTCTCTCGCATTGCGAATGCTCCTAGGATTAGGACAGTACACCTATTATGTTTATTGGATAGTCTTCTTCCAAACCATAGGCTGGTGCCGAACGGTAGGGAAGGAAGAAAACCATTTGGCCTAAAGGGGTGTACAGAAGGTAATGACTAAAGACATATAAAGGGATTTGGAGAAATGGCATAGAATTATACGGTTACAGTTGTGAATCTGTATAATGGAAGAGGCATTACTAGGAATACCGTGATACCCCATCGAAACATTTCAATGTTTCATTTTCCATGTGTAGTGTTAAAAGAAAACTGATTTCCCAATTAGACACTTGCTCCAGGGTATGTATTTACCAGGCTTGATTCTCACATCTGTATGGTTTTACATATGATGAGTGGGAGTAAATTATTGGGAATTAGGTGATCATCCTCATTATATCGGGATTCGTTGTAATCAGTGATATTTGAGGAAGTCACCTGGGTTGTTTGCCGGACGGCAAATATTTGGTTTTGAATATCCGCTGTCATGCACCAATTTCAAATTGATATATCTGTACGTCTATTTTTATAGAGTGAGATATACTTTTTGAAATTATGTCGATACATTTACCTATATTAGTGGATGGTTAGGTAAGGAGCATTAAACAGCGGTGTAATTCTTCTTAACCATAAGTACAGTTTTCAACCTACGACACACATGGTTTGAGTTATTAGACTAAGGGGACTTATACAGAGTATTGTATGTTGTCCAGCGTCCATGAGGACAGAGGGGATGGTCCTCATACTATATTCGGTTTACTTATGACTTCTTTAGTTTTTAGACAGGTGTTTCGTGGAAACACAGGGTCCGAATTTTGAGAAGTTATAGGTATATGAATAAAGTAGAGAACCAGGTATTGCAAGTATCGGGATTCTTCAAAGTGATCGAAGATATAGATACTTGTGTATGGTATTCAGTTGATAGTAATGATTAAGAGAATTTGCTTCTCTTTCAGGTTACTCATAATTGGAAGTACTCCTAAGTTGAGTAATGCTGATCGGCCTTTTTCCATTTAGTTAACATGCACTGGAGATAGTTGTATGATTTGAATCTGGTTCAATTAAATTAATGCCTCTGTTTCTATATTGGATATAGAACAGTTCATATCTTGACATTGTTAAGGTACGGGGAGTTGTCCGGCTTATGCTTAAAACCAGACTCTGGATAACTCAAGGCACGTTTCTGTAATGGTTGTTTGTGGGTTGACCCAGGCTATGACGAGGGTTGACTTTCTACCATCTAGAAGATCAATAGTGATATTGTTCTTGACTCGCCACAGTTTTAACAAAAATGGATTTTTTCAGAAAACAGTAGTGGGAGTATAGTAGAACTGGAAGTGATTCCAGAACCGCAGACGATTACTGAAAGTTTGATAGGAACCTAAAGATTCAATCTGGCTTGACATTCCATTGGCCACTCCGCAGATACGGTGGGTAACCTCAGGCACCCGAGGCGTACTCTGGTAGCCTCAAGGACTGTGACAGGGAGGTTCTTGTTTACCCAGACTTTCCATTGCTGTTGTTCCAGACTGTGAGACCCGGCAGGAGGATGAGTATAGCGTCGTTCTAAACTAGCTTTAGAAGTGTACGTCTATATGACTCTGCCAGAGGGTTGTTGTAGTCAGTGGGAGCAGCGGAAGCATAGTGGACAGGAAGCTTATGTCTATTTATGGACTAAAGCAGAGATAGCGGGGATAGATCATCTATTTCTGATGTGACAGTCATAAGTTTGACTTCATCAGAATAGGGGATGGATCTGTTAAGAAGGTAGTGGGGTGTGATGTCCTGGTATTTGGATGACATACACAGAGTAGGAAATGATATTCCTATACTACGGTCGGTTATACTTTGGTCGTCACACAGTGGTTTCTCCACATGAGACTTGGATATTATATAAGACATCCTGGTTACTGGATCTATGGTTTTAGATCTAGATTTGGGTAGTATCTTAATCTGGGTACTTAGACAACATTCTAAGAGTATTTAGAATGGACGACTCCTGGCACGGTAGTATACCTGCAGGTAATGGAGTCACCCCTCTCTAAAGGTGTTTTACAGACTAAAGGGGAGAGGGATGTGCATGATCGGCAGATCACTTGCTTAGGCAATTGAGTTGATCATGAGATGTCAAGTACCACACCAGATGTTGTTTTTGCAGTAGATGCAATAAGTTGATATTGATCCAATCCTGGAGGAACATTCGGAAGCAGTTTTTGAATATAAGTGGATGTTCTAGGGATATGATAACGACAGCCTCATTCGGGAGACAGTTATCATTCCAGGCTTCCAAGGTGACCTGGATGACAGAGAGGTTGTCAGAGTTATAGTTTTCCCTCTAACGAGGGGCGGTGTTTTGGACAGGTGGTTCAGGCGGATACTGAGGAAGGCATGACGCAGGATACTGATTAAGTTCTGTTGACAATACAGTCTAAGAAGTTTGGATTTGGAGTTCATTTATGAGCTAGCTCCCATCAGACATCCAGACACATTCTAAGACAGGTATTGCTCATTTCGGGAGATGGCTTTCTCCACGAACTTGAGATATAGAGAGACATAGAATGAAACATCAGAGCGGATCCACTCACTGAGGCTATTCCTCGAACGCAATAGTTTCGCAAACGGGTTTTGTGAGACTGATTAGTAGAGGAGTTGGGTGTTCGGTATCACACGGGCTGTGAGTATGCGACATCGCAATAATTAGCCTTGAGTGCAAGTGAGAGATTGTTGGAGATAGTGCCCTCAGAGTCAATTATTGGATCACATGCACGTGATTAAAATGATTGAGGGAGGACCTATTCCGGTAGGACAGTCTTACTCAAGATGATAGTATGCTATCTGGTTTATCTTTATCATCGTATACTGCTTTAGGTGACCTTACAGGTCGTTATTACACGTTGATTGAGCCCCTAGGATTCTTGCTTGACTGCCAGCAGTATGAGGACGATCATATACGTGGGAGCTGGTAGTCTATAAGCACATCCTTAAAAGGTCTCTAGTCGTGAGAGTTTCGAGACAGGGCATCGATACTCCAGAGTAGACTAGTGTATACAGTCGAGACCCCGACGAGGGGCGGTGGCCGGTCTCACAAGCCACTGGTGTCAGTTGGTTCACCTAAGATGTATACAGGTGCTCATTGGGTTATGAGTACACCGAACAGGACTCGCCGGGAACATGCTAGTTGGTCTTATACCTGACGTCAGATAGCAGTTCCCTGGTGACATGTGTACAGGTTAGTCCATCGACCTGAGATCGTCATTTGTCTCGTGTGAGTTCCCACTGTACTTTGATTGCTACCCTACCACGCTCAAAGGAGACGTGCAAACAGGTTTTAGTTGGGTACAGTCCCGAGCCACATGGAGGCAGTGAGCGGATCTGCAGGGGTTCGTCTCTCCCGGTATTGGGGGTGAGGTCGCGCTGTGTCTAGGAGAGCCCTTACACGAAGTCCTTGGCCAAGGCAGGAGATTTACTGGTAGGTATTCCAGTAGTATCTCAGGGTGTTCTGGGCTACACTCCGACACGACTTGTACCGCTTTTGGGGGTCTGACTTTTACCAACCCCCTAGGCCCGCCATGCGATACTCATAGACGAACGGACCGTACTGTACGGGTATTGTCACTGACAGGCTCAGTAGGGTGTCAGGATGAGTTCGCTCATCGACGTCCCTTTCGGTCAATAGCTGGTGGCCCGTTACGTATGGCTAATACCTCTGACATGCTAGTAGTTAAATCCACAGCCAAACTATTGACGAGTCTTTAGAGTCCCCCACAGACAGTTGCTCAAGTTTCGGACGAAACGCCGTAGAGGCCGTATGGAGATATGGCAAGGTTCGATCAGATAGGTGCGGTATTGCACGGATCATGATCGGACGGACAATACTAGCGTGCTTTGGTTTAAGCCGGATCCTAGTATAGTACAGTGTAGATTTTGTCTCGTTGCATTTGTATTCGGTTCGAATACAAATGCAGGTATGTATATACAGTAGCGGGGTTTTCCTGTAATTTATTACGGGATCAGTTTTTTGGAGTTGCCAGTTTGTTTTCCGGTTTCGGCCATTTTCCTTTGTATCTTTCTTTGGCCGAAAAATGGTGGAGGAGGGCTTATTTGCAATTGTGCAAATTAGCATCTTGGAGGGTCTTTTTTGCATGTTGTTGGATCATCATTGCTTGACTTTCTTTTGTTCATGATGGTTCATGATGGCTTGACTTTGGTGATGGGATATGATTAGGTTTTTGAGTGAGGACTTGTTGTGATGATGATGATTGTTCATGATTCATCATCATAGGCCTTTTCTCTCTCTCTCTCTCTTGCATTATTCTTTTGGTCACTCTCTCCTCTCATTCTCTCTTGGAAGGATGGCCGGCCAAGCTAAGAGGGTGGCTGCCCATTTTTTTGTAGGGGATTTTTGGTTCTCTTGTGCTTGCAAAAATCCCCAACTTCATCTCCAAAAATGCTATCATCTCAATCCTCCACCAATGGCAACTTCCACAACCCCAAAGAGACATAGAGTTCTACAGTTAACCTACAACATCCTTGGGCACGTCGACTCGCCAACTTCGTGCCCGAGTTGCCTCGGTCCAGAGGTGGGAGCCCGTAAAAGAAGCCGGGGATGTGGTGCCCTTCCGGCGACGTGGTGGAGACCGGAGATTCCGCGGGGAGATCGGGACGACGACGAGAAGACCGAAGGACACAGATCGCTCGGTATATCTCTCTACCCGTTCTTTAGTTAGCTAGGATTAGATTAATGGCCCGATCCGGGATTTTTGTGCGCGGTGGTGCCGGTTCAAAAGTTAAAGTAAAGTATTGTTTCCGCATTTTGGCCTCGTTCAGACGGCCGGGGCGCCGCCGTGCACTTACAATTAACTCATATTATTAATACATTAGTATCTCATGCTTGATATTGTGCATCCTACTTAGTCATGATGTAACCCCTGATCGATATCTGTGCATCCATGCTTTTATTGTACATCCGTACTTTCACTCTGATTCAATGCTTGCTACAGTTTGATTATGAGCACCCGCTTGATACATGTGCACTACTTGACATGACCCGGTACATCACTACTTGACATGACTTGATACATGTACATTACATGACCTGATATATCACTACTTGACATGTTACCTGATCCTGTTTCTAATGCCGACAATCCTGACATGTTGTCCTGATGGACGTTATTGTTGTCTGCATAGACAAAACATGTACTGGCTTGATCCTGTGTTGGCATTAGATATCAATTGGCAATACCTGACTTGAACACATAACTTGGGGGTATGGGAAAATCAAGAATGTAACCGAACGTAACTCAAAGGGCTATCATATTGTTTGTCGTTTTTCCGGGCGTTGCGGAATAATCGCCGATGGGTTACAATGAGGATTATATTAATTGATTTCGAAGACTTAGAATAGATAACCCAGTAGCACAGTTTAGATTGATCACTGCACGTCACTTATACTGATATACTTCACTGTTATATATTCTTGTTGACTTGTTTCTGTTCATACTCGTGCCTGCATATCTCGTGTATCCTGTTCATTTATTATTGTTCGATATTATGACGCACTGACGTCTGGGTTTTGCATGGCCCAGATCCTCTACCATTATTGCAGGCTGATCAGGAGTATTTCCGCCGTCAGGCCGAGCAGTGAGGATCCTGTCAGTATCCAGTTAGTATCCAGTTTAGTTAAGTTTACTTTCCAGATATTATTGCTCATTGGATTTATCGCTTCCGCATATTATTTCTTGACTCGTTTATTCTGGCTCATGGACATGTCCTAGATAGTTTATTTTATTTCTGCTGTTCTTGATATCTTCTAGACAGCCGTAATGTGACTGTGCAGAGATGTTTCCTAGCCACAGGTAGCATGGTTGGCTCTGTCACGTGCCGATCTTAGCGCACTCTGGGAAGCGGGACGTGACAAGAACCGTCGGATCAAATATCCAATGGTGATTAAAAATCATTAAATATAGAATTAAATTCTATTGAGGGAAAATATCTCCCTAATCTTTCTAAATGCAAAAGATATTTTCTGTTAAATAGAAAACTGTCGATCAAATATCCAATGAGATGGAAAAATATTTCCCTATATCTTTCTAAACAAAGAAAGATTGTGCTCTGTTAAACAGAGAACTCTTGAATTAAAAATCCAATGGTGATTAAAAAATCATCATACGACAGAATTAATTTCTGTATATGGGAAGATATATTCCTAATCTTGTTAAAAATAAGAATATATATTATGTAAAAACAGAAATTCTCTGGATCAAACACCCAATAATGGATAAAATCCCCCAAATAATCTTTGAGATCGATTAAATCAATTGGTATATCTCAAATGGGATATTTCCTCAAACTAATTAACAATTTCTCTCTCCTATATAAAGAATCCGAGACTTCAAATCTCGGAAGGAGAGAATCGACCCCATAAGTTTTCCGTAAGAACTGAGAATTTAATTCTCCTGAAAAAAAAGAAGAAGACCTTCTCGCTCTCTCAAATCTTAGGTAACGAAAAGCAGAGATAAACATATTTCCTTTACCTATCGTAAAAGGAAAACAATGGTTTAACCCATCATAAAAAGAGCTTAGTTCTTTCTCTGAACTGAGATCTGAAAAGCAAATCTCCCCACAAGTTGAGAATTTAATTCTCATTAGGGAGGTTCTGTTCTTCAGACTCAAAATCAAGGAAAAAGAACTAGATCAAAAGAAAAGACACAATGTTCAGGAATTTAATTCCTCCGAAAACAGGATTTATCCCTACATAAAGAACTTAATTCTTACAAAAAAATAGAAGAACTTAGTACATCAATAAAGCCGATCCCAGATCTTCAAAACAGAGATCTTGGTAATCATTAATGGTCAAAATGCCATTAACAGAAATTAAAACTTCTTCAGAAAATATCAACAAAGATTAAATTTTTAAAAAGAAAAGAACTTGGCACCTCACGTGAAACACACGTGAGTGTCAGAGAAAAATTAGTGCTTAGCACTATTATAGTGCCTCACATGTTTCCCATGTGAGAGCCCAACAAAAGGAGCTCAGCGCCTCACGTGTTTCCCATGTGAGAGCCCAACAAAAGGAGCTCAGCGCCTCACGTATTTCCCACGTGAGCGTCCAAAAAACATTAATTCAGTGCCTCACGTGTTTCCCACATGAGCGTCCAGATGTGAAGACTCAGTGCCTCACATGCTTTCCACGTGAGCGCCATACAAAGTGCATAGCACTATATATACCTAGTCAAAATAACTAAGCATTGGCATTTATTTGGGCAGCGCCTCACGTGCTTCCCACGTGAGCGTCAAAGCCACAAATAAGTGCTTAGCACTTCTGAATAAAAGGAAAATTACTGAGCATACCAAGCCCAAATTGGCTAAGTCCCTCTGAAATTCTCTCGCAATTGAGCTCAAATACTCTGTTGTTGGATCTTAATAAAATTTAATGATCCTGAAAATATTGTTAAGTTGATCTTAGCCTCAAATAAGACTAATGTATCCTTAGTTAAAATAAATTGAGCCCAAATGCTCATATATTTAAGTTGATCTTAATCTAAAAACAGATTAACGGTCCTTAAATAAAACAAAATATTGTTTGAACTAAAGGAACATATAACCTAAAGTTCAATACCTAAATTCATAAATATACGGATTTGGACTGATCCGCATCCTACGGGTGACGCCATAAAATAGTCTCCGTATACAATCCACGGACAACCCCAAAATAAACAACATAACACGACATGAAGTGACCTACTGGAGCAGGAGAAAGTGGTTATCGCAATGCGATAACGTAATTAACTGTAAGGGTTTGTGCCTGCAGGGAAGAGCGTCTCCACAATCAAAACCCCTCACAAACGAGGGAAAATCTGATGACGTCTGCTACATTGGTCGCATCTATCCAAACTTCTGATATATAGTGCCATAAATCAACTTGGTATCTTCGAAGAGGTGGATGGATATGTCCAAATAGTATCTGCCCCCAAATTCAGGCAAGACGTTCAATCCCAGTTCGTTTTTGTTTTTTGCGGTAAATAGATTCTGGCACGCCCGGTGGGATCTTTTCCTCTTTCCACTTCACACTTCATGTGTTGTGATCGCGAACAAAATCACGGTTCGCTACGGTTGCCCTTGGGTTCAAGGTACTAAAACTTGGTGTCTTGCTCCTATGCAGAAAAATCAATGACTTTTCATTGCACAGCTTGCAACAACAATTCCTTCTCCACCTTAGCTGGAGGAGTGACATATAGGCCTAACGCGGCCTCCATTTTCTCAATGCTGGTGGGGCAGGTCACACAAGCCACTACCGGACTCTTCTTCGGGACCATGCTCTCGTCTGTGAGCTTCGGTGGCTTAACGCTGCAAGAAGAAGCTCCTAGAAGGTCGGTCTTTGATTGACTGGAAACCGTTACGGCTCCTATCAGCAAGCCATCCAAATCTGACTTCTCAGTCTTCAACATGCTGAATAAGTACTTGAACGGGCCCGCAAAGAAGCCCGTGATACCATTGGGAGCTACCCTAAAACGGCTAAATTTCCCTACTCCTGCCACTCGTGATGCCAATAAAAGTGCTTCCCCTCCAAGACGGTCGGTCTTTGAAAGATTGGCCAACTCCACTCTAACTCCAACAAGGATGTTGGTCTTCAACAGACTGATGCCAATCGAAACTCCTCAGCAACGCAGGGGGCATGAGGAAGACACCTCCAAAACTGAGGCAATTCCCACTCCACAACATGCTCGATGTCGCCACTGGCGCCGAATGAGAGAAGCTGGGGCAACTCTCCTTCTGGGCTCAACACACCTGCTCTTATGGTGGAGGTCAACGTTGTTGTTCCAACTAGGAACAGTTTTGACCCGCTCAGGAAGGTATGCACGAACTCTCCGACGGCTGTACTGAAGAAATCACCTCTGTCGGCAGAGGCCCTGTTCAGTCGAAAATATCGCGCATTTGATATAACATTTTCCTTACTTTTCTTAAATATTTAAAGATGTTTATTATAAATATAGAACATATTTGGGTTTATCTATAAAAAATACTATTTACCATATATTTATATATTATAATTAACATTATGAAGGAAAATGTATGCATATAATATTTATATAATATTTTTTATTATGCATATCATATCAAATATTTTAATCAAGATTCTTTAAAATATATAACATCATACAAATAATTAGAATAATATCCCTATAACAAATATTACTAATATTATTCATTGAGATATTGTGCAAGTTTTAGCTCAGGTCAGGAGATCGGGATATCAAGATGTCAGGAATCAAAAATCTGCCAATGAAGTTAAATAAAATGGAAGAATCAATACTAGCAGAGACTCAGAGAATATATGAAGATTCCAGACATCAAATAAATCTCCAAGTGTCACAAAAATACCCCCAAAAATTCTTTTTGTCTATATCATGTATTCGTGGCAAGTATTCTTGTATTTATGTCAATATCATGTATTCATGGCAAGTATTCTTGTATTCATGTCAAGTTATATTCATAGTTCGAGTCAAGTCAGTTTAAATAGCAACCATTGTGTTCTGGTATTCATGTTGGGTTCATGTCCAATTATAACCAGGGTTTGGTTAAGTCAAGTATACATGTTTGATATTGATGATTTGAATTCAAGTATTCATGTTCATATTCAAGTATTCATGTTTGATATTGGATTCAGATTTGAATTGGATTCAGACTGAGTCAGACTCTTGTAAACTGATTTGGATCTTGAATTAGGTTCGGGAGTTATCGATAACCGCTGCACATGGACGGCAGGATTTGTGTTTTTTTCCAAGACAATTACAATTGATAACTCTGTTATGTTGTTTACCTTAAATAGGCAAGCACCCACTTTCTCCGGCTCTCTGGGACTCAAGAGAATTAATCCCACTTAAACCTATATTTACTAAATTCCTTAAATATTATTTTTATATAACTCGAAGGGGTTTTATGAAAAATATTATAATATAGTTAAAAATAAATCTCGAGGGGTTATTTATATTATTAAGGGTTTTCATGAGCATGAATTTTAATGATTTGAGGTATTTTAGAGATAAAAAATTAACTTTGGAAGTTCATGATATTTTATTGAAAAGAGTTGTCTTTTGGTAACTTGATGGTATTTTATTGAAATTTGTTAATCTTTTCAATTTTGAAAAAATATAGTTTTATTATATTTTGAAAATAGTGATTTATAATTTTTATATAATTATTAAAAAATTAAATTTATTTATTTATTTAGAAATTCGTTTTTCTTAAAAACCGTATTTAAAACCTTTCGAGACCGAACGCTCCGTGAGGAGGTCTGCATCTCGCTCTACTAGCCCAAGAATGTGCGATAATCCGCACCATCCAATAGCGAATCCCCTAAGCGGTTTTAGATTTATGTGGTATATTAATGTAATATTATCCTTGAAACAAAAATTCATACAACAGAGATATCGTGCTATGGAACCAAGTGTGTACGTGAGGGGTGGGTCATTACCCCGTGAAGTTTTTCTAAGGTATTGTTTTAACAAAATACGAAAAGAGGTGTTTAATAAGTTCATGGTATTTTAATGAAAAAGTGCTACTATTGTTATTTTACCTGAGAATTTTTGATGAAATTTGATTCTAAATATTAGGGTTTAAGGTTACAGGCGATGTAATGAAGTTGGATTGATTAAAATGTAAAGGAAATGGGAGTTATGTGTTTTAGAAAAGAATATGCCGGTATAAATCCATTTTTACCGATAAAAATTTGAAAAAGAATTACAATAGAGAGGAAGGGATTTAGTAGGGACTTACCGTTTGATTATGCTAAGAAGAGGGGGAGGAAGAGTAGGAAAGCTTTGGGGTGTCGCGGGAACGCCAGAATTAATTTCGATATTCGCCGGAAATTGCTTACTTGCTAACTCCTATTTACTCCACTTGTACTCGGGAAATTTTTGAGTGTTTTGGCTAGAATTTTTCAGACTGATACTGAGCCAAACTATGGGGTGGTATTTATAGTGTAGAATTAGGGTTTTGGAATTAAAAATGTGAATTAAAAAACATTAAAATTTGATTTAATGGTGAAATGAAAGGTCTCTGTTTGATTATAGGGAAATCAAACAGTGTAGGAGAGTTAGGGGTAGGGGAAGAGTCAAGTGTGCAAAGCCCGGGAACATTTGGGCTTATCATAGCCGTCGGTGCTGGTTTTTCCCTTCATTTGGCCGTGCCACTTGATCAAATTAGATTTACACCATTTTGTGCCTGTTTGATTTTCATTTTTCTGTGTATTACACGTGTAAACTTTTGGGCTTCCAAAAAGTTAGAAAGAAAAATCAGAAAAAAATATTGTGTCTGATGGGAATCGAACACAGGGGCCACGTCACAGCTGTGCAAGGGCTTTACTAGTGAACTACAAGTTGTTTCTTGCTTTTATTTAGCAAAAGTAACTTATAACTCAAACTCGATCTGTTATACTCTCTTCTGTACATTAAAAAGAAAAAAATTTGTACAGTGATATCAGAGTCGTTACAGTTTGGGCTTGTATTCTAAGGTTTTAAGTGTGTAACACTCAAGTTTTTTAAAGTTTATAATTCCGCAAAGCCATAGTAGTCACGACAAGGAGCACCGTGTACTTACAAATTGCGCATACACATATCTTGAAATTTGAGATAGTAGAGCATACTTAGAAATACTCTTGCCTGGAATGCCTTAGTTTGAAGGACAATATATAAAAATCAACAAAATATAAATGACGCATAAAAAAACACTAGTTTTGTGATTACTAAGTGCAGCAAATAAATAAAAAACCATACAGAAAGGATGCTTTATCCCCTGATGTCTTACACCAACTGGTTTGGCTGTCACTAATGAGCCCGAGGTGTTGCGAGACTAGAAAAAAACTAATTACGCCTTAATAAATGAGAACATTCAGTAATCGGTTGTTCAGTGCCTCAAGAAGTATTAACAGTCGCATGAAAGGTGTGTAAGCAAATCCATCCAAACATTCATCGACTAAAAAGTACAAGGATACAAAAGTCAAAGGTACTGTAGTTTGAATTGAATTCTTAAGTGTAGGGATGATTTTACACACGTAGGGGTATATGATCGATATTTGGAGGAGATGTAGGGATGAAGAATAGGATAATATTTTATTGAGGGAAGATATAATTTCCGGATTTGATCAAGACAATTAAGATGAAGGTTCATAAAAACTGAAAAGCCAGTGTAAGTCGAAATTCTTATTTTTCGAAACTTTTCTTTATCTGTTCCTATCTTTGTATGTAGTTTTCACTTTCCTATTTTTGCTTCCTTTGTTTTCTTTTATTCTTTTTAGGATTTTATGGGTAGTATCCGCTGAAACCCCTCAGAAGACACAACTCCTCCTACTAAGGACATCTAGAGGCTTAAAAGCTTGTTGAATATGCTCAATGCAATTGCATGCCCGTGAAAGGTGCATAGGAGTGGGAGTAGTTTAGTTAGATGATGGTTTAATTTTTAGAGTTTAAAAACCTAAGATTTGCTCGAGAACTAGGAAAAGATAAGTGTGAGGGTATTTGATTGATGCAATTTATTGCATATTTATATAGCCTAACTTTTCTTTAATATTTCATATTTTATGTTGTTCCGGGTGTTTTGTGAATTATTAAAAAAAAGACGGAAAAGTGTGCAAAATACAGATCAAGTGCGTGGAATGGAGATGTAACTAAAGCTAATAAAAATCAGGGAATCAATTATCAAATTTGGAACAAATATGGAAGATCTCGTAATCAAATCACAAAAGATGGAAAAAGCAAAATTTGCATATGCCATAAAATTTTGACCAAAACCATCCAATCAGTGGATTTGGCTGAAATTGTCAGGAGTTGGTAGTTGAGATTTTTGTGGAAAATTTTTATTCTATGTATCTTTTAGAATGTACATTTTGATTTTCCAGAAATCCTATAAAAGCATCTGTATAGTTCATTAGGTTATCATCTCTCTCTTGTTATCAAATTAGGGTTTTAAAAGTGGAGAGATCAATAATAATTGTAAGTTACTTTTCTTATTATGAATAAAGTTTACCTTTTTTTTTAATATGAGTAACTAATTTCTTTTCTAGGGTTTGTATTGCCTTGCTTTTTGTGGTTGGATGCTTTTTTCTCTTCTTTTTGTGCTTGATTATGAATTTCTCTAGATCTAATTATTCTATTTAAAGTTTTTCATCTAAAAAATTAATCTTGTTAATGAAAGTTGACATCTTGAATAAAATTAGGAAACGGTGATAACACCAATAAACTGATTAGGGTAATGAAAGTTCGACAAATTAGAAACCTGATTAAGGATGGTAAGAGATGGTTTTAATCAAAAGAAATGCAACCTAGGTAGTTAAAGGTGATCTAGGTTAATCAATAATATGATAGTATAAATTGATAAACTATTAATATTAATCGAAAATTAAGCCTAGATTATTCTTAATTAACTAGAACCAAGGTTTTAATATTGTTTCTAAATGATCTTTTATAATTGATAGGCTATTTTTAATCACATTAATCTAATCTATGCTTCTATATAATTAATACATAATTAATTAAAACCAGACAAAAAAAAGTAGAATCCTTTAAACCAACCATAAAAGATAAAGCTATACAAAACCCTAGATTTTTCTTTTTTTTTAAAAATCCACTTTAATTTTATTTGCACTTTTAAATACTTTACACTTTAATTTTATTTGCACTTTAATTTTAGATTTTCAAAACAACTATTCTCGTACTTGTTTAGAATTAATTAAAATCACATCTCTATAGATCGACGATCGGCCTGTAAACGTATACTATAACAAACCGTACACTTGCGGTAATTAAAATTTATCATATCGGTAAGAGATAAGGGAGGCTCCTTAGTTACGTGTTTCATCAACATTCGCCTCATGATCATTTCGACAGCTTGCTTCAATCGAGGGTAATTTGTTCCATTTAATTGAATACCGTGATATGAGTAGGAACCATGTGAGGATTGTAAACTTTTCTTCTCCTTCAAGGAGGTAGCAGAAGCGTTACTCGGCTATCGAAAAAACAACAATCACTAACAACCCCCGCAAACACACAGGCTCCAAAACATAAAACTCCGTGAATCAACAACCACAAACCAAATCGTGATCCGTCTCAAAATACTCGAATCAACGATCTGCAACCCACCACCCTTCTTAAACACAAGATCGAAATCTACTCTATGGTATCAGATAGCTCTAACACTTCTACAACACAAATTTCACAACAAATCATAGTCATCACACAATATATCATAACATCCATAAATCTCCTGACCAATAATTGCAATATACCCTTACCTCAGGGTGCTGTGGCATCAGCCTAAAACATCAACTATCGAAGAATTCTCGGCTTCGAAACATCAACTATCAAGGTGGCTGGATCATATCTGAGGCGTCGGCTTCAAGATCTCGGCTTCAGATAAAAAAACGTGGGTTCTAAGGCTTCATCGAGGACAAGATTGATAGCGAATCTGAGCTCAGATCATGACGAGGGGGTTAACTGGATCTTGTGTCGCCTTGATCTAGGAGGACAAAACTGAAGGCGATGAAGACGAGGACGAGGTCAGATCTGCGGCGAGAATGAGGACGATAGAGACAAGGACGAGGTCAGCGGCGACAATGACAGCAAAGGCAATCGAAGATGATGACGATGGCAGTGATTGAGTATGTTATGCGGTGGTGAAGGCGCATGATGGGTGCGGCTACGGCTTAGCATATGAAAAGGAATTTGGGGATAACTGTGATCAAAGAACTGACCCTATGTTATCATCTCTTTATACATAGACAAATACTTATTATTAATATCCCCAACATCACAACCGTTCATTGCATCATTCATTCTAACAGTAACCTAACAAAGAAAGTAATCGAGAGAATTCAAAAACGGATTGAAGAATTATACGGAGAAATAATTGGTCTTGTCTTCCGGGCCTCATCCATCGGCCTGATTAAGATCGATACTTGATGATGCTCGATATCGGTGATCTCCCAGATCATGATACATGGCAGATGACGTGTCCCAGGGCTCACAAGAAAGGACCTACAGTGGCCGATCAGACCGCTCATGTGCCCGTCCTACAAGCAAACGCTGGCTCGCCTCCGAGCCCCTGCACAATTAGTCTCCTCAGCCTCACAGTTCGTCTTCGAGCTACCACAGAACCAAGATACCCTGGCTCTCCCGCCGAGATCATCTTCCTCGGTCTCATCGACCGACCATCAGCACCGCTCACAGGTGCAACCTCCATCCCGCGAATCTCGCCATGCGCGAGATATCCGCCGGCCACATCCCACGTTCCACGCCATCACGATCCTCCATTATCGAGCCTGTCTCAACATTAATGGGAGGTCCCTCTCATCACTCGGGCGTGACGTCGGGAGCGTAACTGCCGGCGTGATTCTCACGCCTGCCCTGCCTGCTGCCATCGCTACATAAACCCCTCTTCCAGACGGTTCAAGTAAGCCATTTTTACTCCACTAAGCCGTTACTCTGCTCGGATCTCTAGTCTAATTTGACCGTCGGAGGGTCATCGATGGTAAAACCAACCCGGGACTTCCTTGCAGGTAGCTCGGCAACCACAACCTCAAACCCATTGAGATCCACACGCTTTAGGAGCGACAGCCTCCAGATCCAATCTTAGCCACCCATCGCCACCATCAGCAGATCAACGGAAGGTAACATCTTGGCGCAATCCAGGTCGCGCCAGCTAGCGCCGTCTGTGGGAAATCCTTAATTCCACAAAAACAAAAGTTCATTTTCCGATCTTAATCCAATGACGAGCGATCATTACGAAGATCCAAACACCAGCCGCCGCCTCCCCCTCAACGGAGGCGCGGACGAACCTCCTCCGCCGAATGCCATTAGCGTCCTTGCCGGCCGAATAGACCGACTCGCGTCCTTCGTGGAGGCGCTCATCCGTGTCCCAACGGCAGGGCAAGATCCCCAGATCGCCTGTAACACTTCAGAAAAATAAAATATTATTTTTGGGAATTTTTATAATTAAATAATATTATATTGAATATTTTAATATTTCGGTATAATTAAATACCGATAAATTGGGAAATTTTTTGGAAAATTATGGAAAATTCTAAAAGAGGGTGTTTTATGGAATTATGTCATTTTTAATGTTTTTATGATTAATTATATACTAATTCGGCACTAATCGCGATGAAAAATCGCTAATCGCATTTTAAGCGTATTTGGGCAAAACATGCACCGTATCTTTTTCTACATTTGTTACACATTTTCCCATGGCTTCCTGCATGTTTCTATCATGGTTGATGATTTATTTGAGAGGGGAAAAGAAAAGAAAAGAAAAAGAAAAGATTTGAATAATAGAGGTATGGGTGAGAGAGAGAAAGGGGGGTTTACTTTGACCAAGCCATTCTCTCCTCCATCATTCTCCTTCATTTTTTTCCCCTTCCTTCTTCAGCCAAGGCAGCACCCTCTCCTCCTCCATCTTCAACCCTCTCAAATCACCTCAATAAACACCTCAAAACCCTACCCCCATTTCACAAATTTTGTGCACAAGCTCAAGGGAAGCACATTGGACCAAGAAAGCAAGGATTTTGGCCACTTGGGGCAACTCAAGAATTTTCTTGAGTTGCCAAATAAGATAATTTCTGAACCATAAGCTTAGTGTTTCCATTACTTATACCCCCATGTTAGATTTGAATCGATATCGAGTGATTTTGCGGACTTAGGAAAAACCTAGTTAGGGTTAATGGGAATTGAGAGTGGTGATGGGTAATTAAGCTCAGTAGAGACCACACAAACCCCCTAGTACTAGAATTAAGACTCAAACCAGAGACTAGAAACCTGGAATACGGATTTAGAAACCGATATCGGAAGAATTGTGAATTCTGTGGATGTAAAATGGAATCTGCTAACACCCGGAGCCTCTAAAATAATTTTGCAATTACTGGGAGTCGTGAAGGCACCTAGGAAGCTACCACTGAAACCCTAGCTCCATACCCCAACCCAAGGCCGCAGATTTATCCATTCTGGCCGCAATTTGCAGCCAGAGCAGGGAAATAGGGTCCCAGATTTGGTCCATAGCTCCTTTTGCACTAAAATAGACCCCTCATATATGCAGAATTGGCTAATTGTCACCTGGGGGAAATCTGGGAGCATTTTGGTGTGTTTTAGGCTATATTTTCCGTATTTTAAAATGCACTTTCTTGATATTTGGATTTGTATTTGATTATCGGATGTTTGTACATCGACAACAGGGGTTGTTTGGTTGTTTTGCACGTTTAGGCCATAGGTTCTAACCTATGAGTACACCGTGCGCCGTATCGGTTTTCCGGATTCGATTTTAATACGTATTGCGACTGTTGATTATTGTAGGTACCTTCGCATGGATTCCGAGGCGACGGAGCGTGGCGTAATCGATTTCAGCGAGCGAAGACCAGGTGAGTGGATCTATATCCACGGGAGAAGTCGGGTGGATGGCGTATAGCACCCCCGCAAAGTATTGATGGGAAAACTGATTATAGAATATGGTTAGGAAACCTAGATTAAGAAACTAGGGTTATAGTAAAGGATAGTTAGTGATACTATATTAGAAACTAAGGATAGTTAGAAATGAGATAATACGGCTATTATGTGATGACGGGATTCGAGGACGACGTTTGCGGATATTGCCGTTTAGGATACCGTAGGACTAGATAGTCGATGGAGATGCGTCATCCGAACCATACCTTTTTCTAAACCAGAGAGTCGTATGTATCTTTTAAAAATATACCTGGAGGGAGTTTACGGATTTTCAAATGATATCTTTTTCTTAAAAACACCGTAACCCCTATTTTCAAAACTACGATTCGCTTCTTAAAAATCTGATTGTATGGTTCGGGTGTGCATGTTAGATTAGATACCTATACTTACAGTAGAGATAGAATGTTTGGGTAAACTTGGCTTTATATGAGTTATAAATGCGATGAAAAGATTATAAGACGGATATGATGACCTGATGGTATGTTGGTATACGGATACGAGTCGATCGAGATGATTTATACCCTGTCGGTCCCCTGATGTGAGATTATTGCGGATGTGACCTGGGACATAGGTATATAGATATATATATATAGATAGATATATATAGAATGTTCTGAGTCATGGATGATAGGCCGTACGTGATTTCGGGCCGTACCCTTATTTGTCGTATAGGATCCCTATTAGCTTAATGCCGCCGTACGATAAATTTCCGTGCGTGATGAATTTGACTTGATGATTGATCCTTACCCTTGACTAGAGGTTGCCGTACGATGGATCATACCGTACGCGATGTGGTTAGGCTGGATGCCAATTGATAGATTCCCAGACTCGGTCATATTAGATACGTATACCCGTCAGCATTTGCATATGATTTCCTTTATGCTGCATTCATATTATTCCCATCGCATTGCTTATACTTGTGCTAGTACACTTGCACTATTATCGATGATACGTATGTTACACGTACACAGATTTGCCGGCTCACACACTTCATCATCGATAATTGCCATGTCACTACACAGTAGGATTGCTGCATCATGATATACTGTTATGCTTACATTTCCATCACATGTCGCATACATCATGCTTTATGATTTTACGCATTGAGATATGCTGTTTTCATGAGATTCCTGGATTTGAGAACCGTGGCTATTTCAAAGAAAGCATGTACTGATTTAAAAACCCGGTTTCTCTTGATATGATATTTCAGTGCGTCCACCATGCGTTTTCTCGGTTCTGAGACGTATGACTTGTGAACCCGAATCGAGGAGCTGGATGAGGCCGATTGCGGGTATATGGTGGACCCGGTATGGTACCCCGGGGCGAGAACGGATCGCTGTGCAGCAGACGGTAAGCCTGGCAGAGGGACCACTACATACCGGTGATTGGTTGGACCTGGCGGTTATCCGGAGGATATTGACCAGAGTCGATAGATGGATACGGGATGACCCGTACTGCCGGGGCCGAGGTCCGATTTCGCAGACGGAGCCCGTGGGCCGATCCGGACTGACGGAGCCCGATATATGAGGATTTATGTGCCGATGCTGGGCACGGTTTTTATGATGTTTTCGAGTGTCGATGATAGGCACTCAGGTTCCATGATTTTGATATGTCGGGAGGAACACCGCTGATATATATATATCTGCATACTTTCATGCACATCCTTTATGATATTTATGTGCATGCAGACATTGATTTTTGGGTGGACGAGATCCACATGCATACATATCTTGATTATGGTTAGACGAGATCCATATACATGCATTGGTTATTACTGTTGGATGTTATCCACATGCATATAGGTATTGACGACCTTGTTGGCACATATACAGACCCGGTCATCCTAGATATCATAGTTTTACCTTTATGATATAGTTGACCTAGGAGTCGTTGTTTATTCGATTTCTATCTGTTGATATTTTTCTACTCACGAGTTGGCAACTCACCCCCGTTGTGCCACGGTTCTTGTAGGTTAACCGCTTGGATCAGTAGCGGCTTCGCCGGCACACAGTTGCATTCAGGTGTTTTGCATTGGTAGGTGGGATATTTGTATCATTCCCACTCTTGTATCTATATTTCATATTGTATCTAGTTAACTCCATCAATCAAAAGTTGTAAATTGTATAAGTGATGAGACTTAGTGAGACTTGTAGTTGCGAGATTTGAGCGATGGGTTTTATATTCACTTTTGAGGTTATATCTTGCTCATTTCTTTATCTTTTTGTGGTGAGCTTCGCCGTTGGGCGTAGTATATTCATTTATGCTGTATTGCGTGATTGTGATCCGCCGTTTGGAAAAGAGCTAGCTCCCGCTTGGGGATGGCATTATTCTTACTATGTATTTATGGTTTTGGATCAAAATATACAAAGGAGGTGCTGTTGAAATTTTTAAAAGAAGAAACATGTTTTCAAACTAGTAAATTTCACTTGCATCATTCATGTTCCTTTCTATGCATTAAGAAAACTTGTTTTCATTATACCTTTATTTCAAAACCTCACCTCCTTTATTTTTCTAAAAAGGTTTAGATTTCTGGGTTTCAGCTAACTTGAATTCCGTTACGCCTTTTGACGTTACGTGATTCAAGTGCTGGTCACGAGCTAATATTTCGGGTCGTGACATTGCCGCTCCCCCGTCTCTGGACCGAGTACCCCACGGGGGGAGAGAAGACTCGGCAAGCGTCGGCACGGCCGACCGCCGCCTCACTGTTTCCGACAACCGCGGGTTCCCCGGGCCGACATACTCAACAACCCGGTGGGCACCGCTCTGTTTGGCTCCGGGGTTCTACGCTAGAGAGTTTCGCCCCGAGTCTCCTCGTACCCATGTCCCTCCCGAGGCGGTGGCGGTCAGCTCACCTATTTACAGGCATGACTGGCACCCCCCCTCTCGACGGGGTTGCGCACGCGAGACTCTCCACGACCGCTCAAAAACAACCTCACCGGGGGGCGTAAGGGACTTCACCAAAAGGAACCGAGGCTTATCAAAAATCATGGTCATGACGGCCGGGGGTACGTCGAGTACATACGAGACTCAGCACCCCGCGCCAGCCACGGAGGCCGACAGCCGTCCGAGGAAGAAGTCGAGGGAGACCGAGCTAGTCACTTTTGACGACGGGGACTTTCACGGCATATCCTTGCCCCAAAACGACCCCCTGGTGATCACGGCTTGGGTCCATCAGTACGAAGTGCACAGAATCCTGGTCCACTCGGGAAGCTCGGCAGACATTCTCTTCCACGATTGCTTCCTGCGCATGGGGCTCACAGCGGCAAACCTGAGGCCGACTTACCACATCCTCTTAGGAATTCACCAACCACTCTAACCCGGCGGAATAGGTAATCACTCTACAGTTCAATGTCGGAGAGAACGTCCATACACGGACATTGCCGGTGGAATTCATCATGGCGAGGATTCCATCGGCCTACAACATCTTCCTCGGCCGTCCCACGCTGAACTCCCTCCGGGCCCAGATATCGAACTACCACCTGGCGATGATGTTCCCTCTCGACCACGGTGGGATAGGTCAGGTCTATGGAGACCAGCGGATTGCAAAAGTTTGCTTCACCGCAACATCTTCATCGGATAGGACGGCTGACGATGTCGAAGGTGAATATGACATCAGGGGTTCTCTGGACACTCGAGACGAGCAAAAGGAGGTCCGAGGGACTCCAGTGGAGCCTCTGACAGAGGTCCCCCTCGTGGAAGGGGACGATGAAAAACTCGTTCAGATCGGGTCTCTTCTGACAGGAACTCAGCGAGACGACCTGGTTCATTTCCTCATAAACAACTCCGACGTGTTTGCCCGGGCACCTTCTGACATGCCTGGGATCGACCCCAAAGTTATATCTCACAAGCTCGGGATAGATCCTACGGCCCGGCCCGTCAGACAAAAAAAGCAAAGCTTCGCCCCGGTCAAACAGAAGGCTATCGAGGACGAGGTGGATCGACTCCTCACCGCTAACTTCATTCGGAATGTGCCCTATTCGGAATGGCTAGCGAACGTAGTCCTAGTCAAGAAGTCGAGCGGGAAGTGGCGCATGTGCGTCGATGTTCCCCCAATCAGAGCAAGGCTCTGTTTGAATTTTGAAAATTCAAATTTTGAAGCAACGCTTCGGTTCCCGTGCGCTGCGCGCAACGCGCCACGTGTCAGAAGTTGACACGGCAGCACATCGCCCAAGGCAGTACGTTCAATCAGAGCAATGCTCTTTAAAAACATAAGCAACACTCAACTGCGCAAGCGCACGGCTGCGCGACACGTGTCTGCGCAGTTGCGCAAGCGCTGCTGCGCAAGCGCACGGCTGCGCGACACGTGTCTGCGCAGTTGCGCAAGCGCTGCTGCGCAAGCGCTTCACTGCGCGACACGTGTCTGCGCAGTTGCGCAATCGCTGTTGCGCAAGCGCTTCACTGCGCGACACGTGTCACTCACTGGGAGAGTTGCGCAAAACAGAATAAATCTTGTTAAAACAAGAAGATTTTCTTGTATAAGGCAGGGGCCTTTGGATCAAAGATCCAACGGTGGGAAAAATTCCCCAAATCACTCAGGAAAAGATTTATGTAACAAATTTAACTAATTTATGAGCACGATAAAAAGGACCCTAGACCCCATTTCAAAGATAGAGACATCTGGTTTTAAAAAAAAAGAAGAAAGAAGAGAACTCTTGAGAACTCCTTGAGAACACAAAAAAGAAGGTAAAAACCTTTAAAAGAAGAGAGAATTCTCTTAGGAATAGATCATTGATCTAAGAAAAAGATCAGTGATCTTCAACAAATAAATAAAAATAATAAAAATAGTGCCTTGCACTTGCTATGAACCTTTGGTTCTCTGAAACAAGGAAAAACTTGTTTTTCTTTGATCCAAATCAGGGGATAAAAAGTGCCTTGCACTTCTGTTCTTGAATCTAAAAGATTCTTGGTGCTTTGCATAAATGCAATGCATTACTTGAAGGGCCAGGACCAAATCAAAAAGACCTAGCAGGCCAAAATAAATTGCAAAGCAATAAAAAGGGCAGAGCCCAAATGAAATTGATGCTTTGCAAAGGGGCAGAGCCCAAAACAAATTGATGCTCTGCATCTTTTTCTTGGGCAAAGCCTAAATAAAAATAAAAAGAGATGCAATGCAAAAGCGAATAAATGTTAGACATTTTCAATTGGACTTAGCCTAATCATGGCCATAAGTCCTTAAATTAAATTGACTGAGCAAAATGGCTCTCCTAAATCAATCCACATTCGGTTCAAGGATACATCTCCGAACTCCTTTGATATCCATCGTTGTAATTCCTCAACGACGTCAAAGAGGTGACGGGTCCCAACGACCACACACCCATATAGACTGCGGGGTCCTTAAACTCGTGGACCGAAACGTCCCTAAACTAATATCGGACCGAGACGTCCCTAAACTAATGTTGGACCGAAACGTCCCTAAACTAATATTGGACCGAAACGTCCCTAAACTAATGTTGGACCGAAACGTCCCTAAACTAATCTTGGACCACCACGTCCCTAAACTGGAATACGGACCACCACGTCCCCAAAACTGGAATGCGGACCACCATGTCCCTAAACTGGCGATGGACCACCACGTCCCTAAACTGGAATACGGACCACCACTTCCCCAAAAATAGAATGCGGACCACCACGTCCCTAAACTGGCGATGGACCACCACGTCCCTAAACTGGAAAACGGACCACTACGTCCCTAAACTGAAACAATAGAGCCTCCAAACGCTCTTTTGCCGGATCTAAACGGTCCCGTTTAAGTTGATCTTAGCCCCAAACACGGCTAACGTATCCTTAAACATTCAAATGGATTATAAAACTCCCAATCAACTCTGGTACGAGGGTACATCTCCGAGCTCCTCTGATACATGTCGTTGTAATCCTTCAACGACGTCAGAGAGGTGACGAGTCCCGATGGCCATACATTAAATTAATCACTACGTTAAGTTGATCTTAGTCTAAAACAGGACTAACGTATCCTTAACGAACGTTTAAGTTGATCTTAGCCGCAACGCGACTAATGCATCCTTAAACTAAAATCACTAAACCCAAATCTCAGTAAATACGGATTTGGACTAATCCACGTCCTACGGGCGACGGCATTACTCAGTCTCCGTATACAATCCACGGGCAACCACAAATAAAACAAACACACATGACACGAAGTGAAATTCTGAAGAAGGAGAAAGTTGTTACCGCGATGCGGTAGCGTAATTAACTGTAGGGGCTTGCGCCTGCAGGGAAGAGCGTCCCCACAATTAAAAAAAACCCCTCACCCTGAAGGGGAATCTGACGAAGCCTGCTACATCGGCCGCATCCGTCTAAACCTCCGATACACGGTGCCATAAATCAACTCGGCATCTTCGGAGAGGTAGACGGATAAAACCAAATAGCATCTGCCCCGAACCTCAGGCACGGACGCAAAGTCTAGGCCGCCTTTCGGAGGGGAACAAATTCTGGCACGCCCGGTGGGACCTTTTCCTCTTTCCACTCCACACTTCGTGTTTCGTCTTCGCGAACCAATCGCGGTTTGTTAAAAGGTTGCCTTCGGATTTCAAGTTGCTAAGATTTGGTCTTTTGTCTGGCGCAGAACTCAAGACTCAATGGGCTTCAACTGCACCAACTGCTCGAAACGCCACTGCAATGGACGCTCCACCTCACCAGGAGGTGTAGCATTTGGACCCCAAGCGGCTTCCTTCCTCGCTCTGCCGGTAGACCAGGTGACCCAGGCCACCACTGGCCTATTCTTCGGGACCATGATCCCACCTACAAGCTGCTCTATGCCAATACTTGCACCGGAGGTGAACAAGAAGTCGGTCTTCGACCGGCTCACTGCCACGACAGCCCCTGTCAACGGGTCGCCCATTGCCGAACCAACAGCCTCTGTTTTCACTAGGCTAAATCAGAACTCTAAAATGGCTATCCCAAAGAGGGCAACGGCCGCTGTTCCGGAAGTCGTTAAGGCGGCTTCTCCCGCCAAAGAGTCAGTCTTTTCAAGACTGACGATTCCTGCTCCTACCCCTGCTCGAGGATCCGTCTTCGACAGGTTGAATATCATCCCTCAAAGGACAACCTCAGTCTTTGAGAGGTTAACACCAGCGGCACCCTATGCAGACAGGGGGCAAAAAGAAGCTATCTCTATCTCTGAGCCAGTCCCAACGGCTCGTCATGCTCGACGTCGCCATTGGCGACGAGTGAGGAAGGCAGGGGGCAACTCCCCCTCAGGGCTAACTCCACCTGCTCCAGTGGTGGAGGTCAACGCTGCTGTTCCAACTGGGAACAGCTTTGAACTGCTGAGGAAGGTGAGAAAGAACTCTCCAATTGCTACATTGAAAAGATCTCCACCTATGGAGAAAGCTCTGGAGACAAAGCAGGAACAGCCCCCTCAACGGCTGTCGTCAAAAATTTATAAAGTTTGGCGGAGGGTTCAAGACTCCGTGATTGACCCAGACCACTTTCATCGCCAGAAAAAGGCAAAGGTGGAAAAGGACAAAAACCGCCCCATTAAACAGCAGGGGGCAACAATTGCTAGGATGCCCACTACAACGGCTCCTTCAACCTCAATGGTCCACAAAAGAAAAAGGCCAGAGAAAGCTCCCGTGACACTGGCAAAGTTTAAAAGCGGTGAACCCAAACGCCCCAAGTCAGGGGGCATAACAGTTCATACGGTTTATATGGCTTCTGGAAAGGAAGAAAGCCGCACTTCTACGGGTCACCGACCGCTCACCCGATCAGTGACCAAGGCTCAGGAGCAGCAACAGAAGCTCCAGGAAATGATGAACGCTATGGCCGCACTTACAGGGCCGAAAGAAACCCCGAAAACATCCTCAGAAGAACGTCAAGAACAAGAAACGGACGCCGAATTCCTTCGGCGCGTACTAGAGAAGAAAGACAAAGAAGCTGCGGAGCAGGCATCCAACATAAAGAAAATGGCCCTCCTGTTCCAGGATATGGTGGGTATGATGATTCAACAAGATCCACCTGCTGAAGATCCCCCGATCATTCTTGAAGACGATAGGGGAGAGACATCAAATCCTCAGCCCGTTCTATCAACGGCTAAAGAGGATACAATCTCTAAAACTAATTTGGACGAATACATAGCCCAGCAAATAAGGGTTCATCATGCGGCCGAGGCAGCCGGCCATGTCGTAAAAACGGGGCGGCCATATCCGGGCTGGTATGACCAAATCAAGTACCCGCCGGGTTACACAATCCCCAAGTTCCATGTCTACAAGGGGACCGGCAATCCCCATCAGCATGTTGCCCAGTTCAGGGCGCTTTGCGGTAACACCGGCGGTGATGACAAGCTTTTGCTCCGCCAGTTCGTTGGAAGTCTATCAGATACGGCGTTCGAGTGGTACTCTGAACTCCCTAATGATTCTATTAAAACCTTCGCGGAAATGGAGCTGCTGTTTACCCAACGTTTTGCAAGTGCCAGTGAACGTACCCCGATGACGGCACTGATTAACTCTAGGGTAAAACCCGGCGAGACATGGGTTCAGTACGCTATACGGTGGCGTAATCTATGGTCAAAGTGTGAACAGCGCATAGAAGAAGCCCCTGCGGTGGGAATGTTTGTTGGAACCCTTGATCCACAAGCAACCATCTCACAGTTTATGATGTTCTTCAAGCCGACTTCCTTCCAGGCTTTGATTGACAAACTAGCACAGATGGACCAGATGGGCCATAAACCCCCTCTCCCAAAGCCAGACTCCCGAAATGACAAAGGAAAGGGAAAAGCGATCGTTGTCGCTAATGCTCAACAACAACCGAGCGACTCGAAGCCGGTTGCTCGTCCAAACAATACGCGCCCGTACGTACCCCTTGAGGATAGGATGGGACGTTCTTATTCCTTCCCCCGCGATAAAACGAGGAGGCTATTCGAGCTGGCGTTGCGCGACAGACTCATAAATCTGCCAGATCCAAAACACCCGTTGCAACCAAGTGACGTCAACGAGCCTAATTACTGCCCTTATCATCGAGTGCTAGGACATCCGATCGAAGACTGTTACGTTTTCAAAAATTGGCTTGAAAACCAGTACCGACAGGGCAAGTTCACGTTATCTGACAAATGGAAGGTGAATCCTCCGCAGCCCCACACCGCTAAGGGGACAAATACGCCGGGGGAAACATGCTCCGTCATTGAAGAAGCTCCTTGGGAGGTTGTATTATCAGCCAAAACGAGGAGAATGCTAAATGATCTTCGGACGTGTCCAGCGATCAAGTGGAAGAACCCATTAGAACCACAGGTCGTTGAGGGGATGTTGAAGCCACGTCCAACTTCAAAGGCCAATGATGGGGGTTCAAGGGGTTCAAGCACTAGCGGCCAGTCGTCAAAGTCTTCGAAAAAGAAGAAGAAGTCCAAGAAGCCCGTAGAGCCTAGCGATAAGCGCACGGACTTGCAAAAGCAAATTGACGCGCTGGAAGAATATAACCAAAAGGCGCGGACTCCCATCACGCTCCAAGAGTTCCTCAATCACGTCTTTCAAGAGGAAGATGAAGGAGAAAGTTCATCAGATGAATCCGAGGAAAATGTGGCGAGCTGTCATATGATCTCCCATTCGATCACGAACGATGAAGAGGCTTCTGGCACTAAAACGCTGGGGGCAGATACCGAATCAAGAATTCCGGAGCTATCAGTCGAAATGATTGAAGCGTTCCTTGACGAAGCTCGACTAAAAAGTAAAGCTGATCGAGAACGCGAAATGGCTATATTTGAAAGGGCCAAACGCCGACGACTTGATGAAAGAGCTGAGATAATCCCGTTGGAGCGAAATGCCTCCGCCGTTGACAAAAGCCAATTCAAGATGAGGAAAAAGTTTGCTAAGGCCATATCAATGGGCATGAAGCTACCACCCTCTGAAGGAAACATCACCGGTGAATCGGAAATGCACCCCTCCTATTGCTTGTACCATCAGAAGGTGTCGCATCCCACTAAAGAGTGTAAAGCTTTCGATAAGTGGTGGCAAGGATATGTTACTCACCAACAACAATTTAAGCGGGAAAAACGCAAAGCTCGCCGAGAGCAGGGTAGAACGATCAAAGTGCTTGATAAAACTACCGGTGGATGTTGCATGATTGACGCCGGAGGATCACAAGTGCCTATATTTGGGAGCGATTCTGATGAGGAGTTAGAGCTTGGCCCCCTCTTTAAAGAATCCACATCGGGGAAGGAAGAAGGACCAAAGGTTTGCGAGAATATACAGCTACACAATCGGACGCTACCTGAAAAGAATCTCGGACCCTTAAACAAGAGAGACAAGGGGAAAGAGAAGGTCTCTGAAGACATCGCCTTGGATGACCGAGTTGCGGAAGAGTTAACCGCCAAGAACCCGCCAAAGAGGAATAAAGTGGATTACAATGTCTTGGCGCATCTGAGAAAGCTACCCTCACAACTTAGCATTCTCGATGCCCTATTGCTATCAAAAGAAACAAGGGATTCTTTGATTAAGGCCCTACAAGATCCGGACCAGTTCCAAGCCTTCCTGGCTGAACAAAAGATGAAGGATGAATTGGAAGAGGTGCACACGGCCAACGTCGCTTTCGGCGATGAAGACCTTCTCCTCGGGACGTGCGAACACAATCGTCCCCTTTATGTCTCAGGATACTGCCATGACATAAAGATAGGTAAAATCTTGGTCGATAACGGATCATCTGTTAATCTACTCAATGTGCGGGTGTTAAAGGAAATTTGCATGAGCGTCCAACACCTCGCACAGGACAAGATCACCATCTCCGTTTTCGACTCCCAATCATCAAAAACTCTTGGATCTGTGATATTGACGTTACGCTTCAGGCTACTCGTCACAGATATTAAATTCCATGTCATAGATGCCAAGACGTGCTACAATGCTCTGCTCGGTCGACCATGGTTACACGAGTACAATATCATCCCTTCTACACAACATCAGTGTATGAAATATTGTAAGGATGGTCTCGAGTACACTGTGGCAGGAGAATTGAATCCGTTTTCCGTGAATGAAGTTCGCAAGTATGAAGATGCCAAATACTTCTTGCCGAGTTTCGAGGACACGGAAAGGTGTCACAAGCCGGAGAACAAGACTAACGCCACCATCCCTATCTTCGGCAGTGACACTGAGGAGGAGAGGATATAATTTATGCGGGTCCATCCCAATCCGCCAAGCCGGGACCATCCGTTCCTTCATTGATCTTCGGTAGTGATTCGGAGGATGAAGTTCATGCTGTATTCCCTGCTCGGCTTTCAATACGGGCTTCTGCCGATGAAGAGCGAAGTCTGCAGATAACCATGGTGCCGCTTGAACACTACAAAGAACTGGATACACTCGACACCAACAGTGTGGAAGAATTGCAGACATTTTATGTCCCTCCCGGACGAAAAGGCGAGAAGGCAATCCTATTCTACCGTTCTGAAGAAAACAAGGTGGAAAAAGAAGTTTGGCATGGCACGGATCCCACGCTCGACAGGCTTCAGCCTATCCGTCTTCCCAGATATTATACCGAAGGTTTGAAGAAACTGCTGAAACGCCAGGGGATATCTTTCACACAGACTGTTAGAAAGGCCAAATTCTATGACAAGGTTTGGAATGTTCCCGGGACTCAACGCAAACTGCCTAACGGGAGAATGGAAACAAAAGGGCTTGGGTACATCCGGTCGAAGAAACGAGAGCTAGTAAACAGCTGTTACGTCATGTATGACTTCGATGAAGAAGCGGACGCTCAATGGGAGGACGCTAATCCTAAGCCAATAAAAGTTCCCGATGAAAAATTGCCCGGTCCATCATTTGAAGAACAAATGGACAGGCTTGTAAGGGAAGCTGGTCAAAAAGCCCGAAATGATCACAACCGCGAGACGGCCATCTATGAGAAAGTCAAGACGCAACGCCTTCTCCAACAGGTCGTGAAGGATGAAAATGCCGCTCCTTGTCAACCTGCTACAAAAAAGGTTCGACGCGAAAGCAAAAACAAGTCGAAAGGCAAAAAAGGCACTCAACAACCATAAAGCAGAGCTAAGAAACCACGCATCCGAGAGTCGAGCGTTATTGACCTAGCCCTCATGAAGAAAATGGGTCGAGCATACTCATTCCCTCGGAACAAAACAAGGAAAATACTTGATCTTGCTCTAAGACATCAAATGCTTACACTGCCAGAGTCTAAACACCCTGAGCAAGCAGGCGAAGTCTCCAACCCAAATTATTGCTCTTACCATCGAGTAGTAGGGCATCCGCTTGAAGATTGCTTCACCTTTAAGAATTGGGTTGAGGACCAGTATCAGCTTGGCAAATTCGCGTTGTCTGACAATTGGAGGGTAGCGCCGCCACAAAAGCACGAACCCGAAAACACAAGAACAGAACCAACTCCGCATTGGGATTGGCAGAAAATTCGCACTTGTCACGTGATAACGATATTAAAAGAAGAGTCCGAGGACATGAACAGCCTTCCCTGGTGCTTCGAAAACAGTAATGATGGGGTGATCTCAGAATTTCCCCCAGCTCCGAAAGAACTGGAGGATGGAATACATACAACTGCAGATAACCTCAAGAAAATTAAGTTAGGGACGGTAAACGATCCGCGACCGACATTTATCAGCGAGCTGCTGTCTGAAGAGAGAGTGGCGGCGTTAAAGGACGTCCTCATACAGCATAAAGATTACTTCGCATAGAACTATTCCGAGATGCCAGGACTAGATCCGGAAGTTGCTGTACATAGACTGGCGATATCCCCGGGTGTCAAGCCAGTTAAACAAGCGCCGAGAAGAATGCGGCTCGAGCTCGAAATGAGCATCAACGCCGAAGTCAAAAAGCTGATAGACTCCGGCTTTATCCATGAAGTTCAATGCCCTGAATGGATCACTAACATTGTCCCGGTGATGAAGAAAAATGGGACGGTGCGCATATGCGTGGATTTTCGGGATCTTAATAAAGCCTGCCCGAAAGATGATTTCCCAGTGCCAGTCACCGAACTGATGATAGACAACACATCCACTCATGAGGTTTTCTCCTTCATGGATGGCTCATCAGGGTATAATCAGATAAAGATGCATCCCGAAGACCAGAAGCACACCGCCTTCAGGACCCCTCTAGGTATATTCTGTTATAAAGTGATGCCCTTCGGATTAAAGAACGCCGGTGCCACTTACCAAAGGGCCATGACGAAGATCTTCGACGACCTTATACACGAAATCGTCGAATGCTATATCGACGATCTCGTGGTTAAAAGCAAATCATACGAGGAACATCTCGAGCATCTGAAGACTGTATTTCAACGCCTTCGACAATACAACTTGAAGATGAACCCTCTTAAGTGTGCATTCGGAGTTTCCTTAGGCAAATTCCTAGGATTCATTGTTCGACACCGAGGTATTGAAATAGATCCGTCAAAAATCAAAGCGATCATAGAAATGCCTCCGCCGGGAACTCTCAAACAGTTGCGATCTCTCCAAGGGAAGCTCGCATACATACTGCGATTTATAGCCAATCTTTCAGGAAAGTGCCGTCCTTACAGTCACCTGATGAAGAAGGGAACCCCATTCGTTTGGGATCAAAAGTGCCAAAGTGCACTAGACGAGATCAAGCAATACTTGCAGAACCCACCGGTATTGGCTGCTCCGGTCAAGGGAAAACCCCTCATTCTTTATACGACCGCCCTCGAAGGTTCTTTAGGCGCATTATGGGCACAAGAGAATGATCAAGGGAAAGAAAGAGCACTCTACTACTTAAGTCGAGTTCTGCTGGGGGCAGAAAGCAACTACTCCCCCATTAAAAAACATTGCCTGGCGTTGATCTTTGCGATAACAAAGCTCAGGCACTATGCGTTGGCGCATGAAGTCCGTCTCATTTCAAAGGTGGACCCTCTCAAATATCTAATGTCAAAGGCCATATTGACGGGACGACTCGCTAAATGGGCCCTGCTCTTAATGGAGTTCTCGATAACGTATCGACCCCTCAAGGCAGTGAAGGGTCAGGCCATAGCCGACTTCCTTGCTGAGCACCCGATACCTGCCAATTCTCCCCTGAATTGCGATTTGCCAGACAAGCATGCGTTTGACGCAATCGACGGTGGTGATACCCGTTGGGAGCTTTATTTCGATGGAGCATCTTCCATGAAAAAGCACAAACAAAGTACGCCAATGATCAAATCGGGGGTATGACTCATCTTTGTGACCCCGCAAGGAGGGATAATGCGCTATGCGTTCTCCCTAACAGAGCCAAGGACAAACAATGAAGCCGAATACGAAGCTCTGATAGCAGGCCTCGAGATCGCCATCGACATGGGAATTGAAAATCTTCTCATATACGGGGATTCTCAACTGGTCGTTAGTCAAGTAAACGGCGACTACCAAACGTGCAAGCCGGAGTTGGTGAAGTATGGCGAAAAGGTGCAACAACTGCTAACCCAAATTCCCTCCTATACTTTGGAGAGCATACCGCGCGCGGGAAACAGCAAAGCGGACGCACTAGCCAAACTTGCTAAAGAACTGGCTGACGAGAACCTCGATGACGTTAGAATCGTGGTACAAAGCCGTCGAGTGCTTGCCCCAACAGAAATATCTCCGAAATCATCCGAAGAAAAGGGAGCGAGCGAGCAGATGACCTTACAAGTAAAAGAACGAGAAAATACCGAGGACTGGAGAGAAGTCTTCATAGATTACTTCGAGTTCCACCGAATGCCTGAAGAAGCGTCCATAAGACATCAGCTCGTGAAACGAGCTCTGTCTTTCGCTTTCGTCAACGATACTCTATACAAGAGGTCATTCGATTCTCTGTGGCTGAGATGCTTAGGACCTGACGAAGCGAGAAGGGTCGTCCAAGAAGTTCACGACGGACTCTGTGGTTCCCACCAAGCAGGCCCTAAGATGAAGTTGAAGATAAAACGGATGGGCTACTACTGGCCCACGATGATACAGGATTGCCTGGAATACGCGAAGCAATGTCACCCGTGTCAGATCCATGGGGACTTCATCCACCAGCATCCAAATCCACTACATCCAACGGTGGCTAGCTGGCCATTCGAAATGTGGGGAACTGACATAGTTGGCCCTATCGAACGGGCATCCTCTAGGGGACATCGTTTCATCTTGGCGACGACTGACTACTTCTCTAAATGGGCAGAAACAGTACCGTTAAGAGAGGTGAAGACGGAAAATATCCTCCACTTCTTCAAAACGCATGTCATATACCGGTTTGGAACCCCGAGAAGGATCATCTCTAATAATGGGCCAGCCTACCGAAGTCATAAAATTAGCCGCTTCGCACAGCAACACAATATAGACTGGAGATATTCCTCAGTCTATAATCCGCGGGCTAACGGTCTCGCCGAGGCCTTCAACAAGACTTTGACGAAAATTATAAAGAAAACGGTGTCCCGAAACAAGAGGGACTGGCATGAGAGGTTGCACGAGGCTCTTTGGGCGTATCGAACCACGTTCAATACGGCCACGAACACGACGCCCTACGCATTAGTATTCGGCACGGAAGCGGTACTACCCCTTGAAATAGAATTACCCTATTTGCGAGTGGCAATTCACTACGAGCTGACGGATAAAGAAAACGCTCACCTCCGGTTTGAAGAGCTTGACGCTCTTGATGAAACCCGGCTCATAGCGCAGCAAAATCTAGAAGCTTATAAAGCAAAGATGAGGCGCTCATATGAAAGATTGACTCGACCGAGGACATTCCGCCAAGGCGAACTTGTGTTAGTGGTCAAAAGGCCTATGATCCCCAATCGCGCCAAGCGAGGAAAATTCGAGCCAAACTATGAAGGCCCATACATCATAGATAAGGTCTACCAGGATGGGGCCTATCTACTCATGGACATGCACGGTGAAAGGCCTTTCAGGCCGATAAACGGTCGCTTCCTAAAGAAATACTATGCTTAATGAGCCACAGCCTAGGTCAATGGTAGATGACGACGACTATGTCCGCTCGCTATCTTCCTAAGCTCAAACTCTATCAGCAGTAGCCAGCCTTCTCAAGTGACGGACCGAAACGTCCTTAAACTAATAGCGGACCGAAACGTCCTTAAAACTACTACCGCAGCATCCTTAGGCTGACGAGATGAATAAAAAAGAAGGAGGAAAAGAAAATTAAAAAATAAATCAATAAATAAATAAATAAAAATGGTATGTCCATAAGCAAAATGGACACGGATGAAAACCCGAAAGGGCTCCGTGAGTAAAAACAGCAGGACTACCGGCGAGTGTTTGTGAAAACCTGAAAGGGCGCAACCTCGTTAAAGGACACTTATGGGGGTCCTCTCGACCTCGTAAGGAGAAACCACCCGCGTGAGATCCTTACGACTCACAAGGGAGCAACACACTTAGGGATCCCCACGATTCCTAAGGAGAAAATACACTTTCGAGATCCTCACGACTTGTAAGGAGAACTCTCTTATGGGACCCTCACGGCTCATAAGAGTTGAAAGTCTTAAGTTACAGAGACCCAAACCTGTGCTTAAGCAACCCCCACAACTTCCGATATTGCCCTACAAGTAGCTCAATACTGACCCTTGTATACAATCCACGGGCGCGAATAAACATTTCCCTAACCAAGGTCCATCCGTGACTGGGGATATGTTCGCATAACCCTTGTAAGTCCTCTCGATTTACAAGGAGAAAACCCTCCTGTAGGATCCTTACGACTTACAGAGGAAACAAACACTTAGGAATCCTCACGATTCCTAAGAAGAAAATACACCTATAAGATCCTCATGACTTGTAGGGAGAAATAACTTTGTGAGACCCTTACGGCTCATAAAGTCAAAAGCCTTAGTCGACAGGACCTTAACCCTGGTCGCTAAGCCTCCTTTGTTCGACGAGGACAGAGGCAAATGATGATGTGCTCCTGGCAACATCCCAGTTGTAGCGGTGCTGATGCCAAAATCAGTGTCCAAGTTCAGGTTTACGGCGAAAAGCCAGTAGGCCGCACATGCATACGAAATAGCCGAAATGATGGGGCGACTTGCAATAAAAAGCAGCAAGTGAAAATGTATGCATGGAAAATAGCCGAAATGATTGGGCAACTCGCAATAAAAAGCAGCGAGTAAAAATAAAATAAACAGCCGAAATGATTGGGCACCGCGAAAAATAGCCGAAATGATTGGGCAATCGCGACCTTCGCGATACGAAAGCTGAAAGGATAGAGCATCGCGGAAATACAAAAAAAAATGATGATGATAAAACTTTGGCCCTACAGTCAAGATCACATCGATCCCTGTATACAATCCAAGGGCGTAAACAAAGAGGGAACCATACCTTCCCAACAGGCTCCGCCAGAAGACGAGGCCAAACCTCGACGGTTCATTCCAACTCCGAAGAAACCAGTTACTTCAGCCGATCCCTCGACTCACGGATACAAACACTCCTTGACGAGAGCTTCCTGATCCGCGTCGACCCGCAGAGCCACCAGAGCCCCCGTGGGAACCCTCGACTCGTTTCAAACCCCAAGGAAACAAATAATCCTTGGCGCTTGGGAAACAAGTAATCCCAGCAAATTCCTCGACTCACGGATACAAACACTCCTTGACGAGAGCTTCCTGATCCGCGTCGACCCGCAGAGCCACCAGAGCCCCCGTGGGAACCCTCGACTCGTTTCAAACCCCAAGGAAACAAATAATCCTTGGCGCTTGGGAAACAAATAATCCCAGCAAATTCCTCGACTCACGGATACAAACACTTCTTGACGAGAGCTTCCTGATCCGCGTCGACCCGCAGAGCCACCAGAGCCCCCGTGGGAACCCTCGACTCGTTTCAAACCCCAAGGAAACAAATAATCCTTGGCGCTTGGGAAACAAATAATCCCAGCAAATTCCTCGACTCACGGATACAAACACTCCTTGACGAGAGCCTCCTGATCCGCGTCGACCCGCAGAGCCACCAGAGCCTCTATGGGAACCCTCGACTCGTTTCAAACCCCAAGGAAACAAATAATCCTTGGCGCTTGGGAAACAAATAATCCCAGCAAATTCGTCGACTCACGGATACAAACACTCCTTGACGAGAGCCTCCTGATCCGCGTCGACCCGTAGAGCCACCAGAGCCTCTATGGGAACCCTCGACTCGTTTCAAACCCCAAGGAAACAAATACTCCTTGGCGCTTGGGAAACAAATAATCCCTAGCAAACTCCTCGACTCATGGATACAAACACTCCGTGACGAGAGCTTCTTAACTCATGTCAACTGTTCCGCTACAACTGCAGACAGATCCCCGATTCGTCTCAATTTGTAAGAAGAAGTCTCAGACAGCAAGGATTGAAAAGCTTGCTTTTTGAGCAATGGGGCCCTGCAAGTCAATCCAAACTGGTCTCTTGCATACCATTCACGGGTCTCACTCTCCGAAGTCGAATTTCGACGAGGAGGGAAACAAACACTTACGAATCCTCTCGACTCGTAAGAGGGAAAATTCTCTTATAAGATCCTTACGACTTATAAGAGAAAACCACACTTAGGAATCCTCACGATTCCTAAGGAGAAAATCCATCTATGAGATCCTCTTGATCAGTAAGGAGAAAAGCCTCTATGAGACCCTCACGGCTCATAGAATTGAAAAGTCTTAGGCAGTAGACCTGAACCTGCGGCCTAAGCCATCGCTATTTCCTGAGGAAGTCGGAATACTCGTTTTAGACATCCATCAACCATGGTTATTAAGACAGCCTGCCGCCATTAAAAGAAAGAAGATGACAGAAAGAATATCCGGTTTACATTTGATCTGGCATGCGTGACACGTTCATTTATGCATGGACAGAAGACTCAGGACGAGAAATAAGACAAGCTGAAATAGAAAGGGGGAGGGTTTCCATTCATACCGCTAAATTTTTTTACAAGCATAAGAATAATGAATAAGAAACATTATTCAAATTATTACAACGGTATAACCTCAGATCCGGGGCACGGATTGAGGAAATCAAAAGTAAGGCCATCCAGAGTTCTTCTGGCCTTTCTAATTATTCTTATGCGCAGTCTTTCGCGCTCCTCTGTATCGAGATCATCGGCGAGCCCTCCTGGCCTTTGATAAGCAACAACTATCGTCGTCTGCTGGAAGACTTGGTGTAGGATGTCAATAAGGCTGTTCCGTCGCTTCTTTGAGATCAGCCCTGTCAGGTGCACTGAATGCACCTTGTCTTCGGCGTCATCCAGCGCGTTGAGCGGTAAGGCCTCATGAAGATCCGGAAGTGCTCTCCATATGGCTCCCAACACGACTTTCAAAAGGGCTGAACGACGAGGCAACAGCCAACCACCGCTTGCGTTCAGACGACCCATAACTTCTGCACATTCAGCGTCTGTAAACTCCTGGTTTTGTTGACGACCCTGAGCGCGGATATCGTCGTAGGTAATGAACTCGTGCAAACTGTATAGATGCACCTCCGCCATTATGCCTGAAGGAAATATTACAGGAAGATCAGCAATAGAAAAGCAATAATATACATAGAGGACTAAATTCCTGGAGAGCGAAACTATGTTCAAGGATAAAGTCCCCTGGATGAAAGCTCTGCTGGTTAAGATTAATCTAAGAATCGATTTTACCTAAAGTTTTCCTAAAAACTTTGAAAAAAGGGAGGAGCAAGGCACCGGAGTTCTTGAAAGCAAGGACAAGGCTCTGAAGTCTTCGAAAATAGAAATCTGAAAGATGATAAGTATCTGGGGGGACCAAAGGTCCTATTTATAGGCATCAAGTGCCTCTTCGACTTCCAAGAGTTGTCACGGCAGTTTACCCTAATCGGAGCGAACTTCTGTTCAAATTCCGAGGCGGGAGATGAAGCAACGCTTCGTCTTCCCCAAATCAGAGCAAAGCTCTGTCTTGAAAATTAATTTAATGAAGCGACGCTTCAGATTATTTGCGCTGCGCAATACGCCACGTGTCTGACGCAGACGCATCAGCGCAACGCCCAAAACAGCGCAACGCTTCAGCGGCGTATGCGCCATGCGCTGCTTGACACGTGTCGGCGCAGATGTGCTAGCGCAGTTGCGCTGCACTGTGCGCTGTACGACATGCGTCATACCCTGGAGCATTTGCGCTAAACAAAAATTAAGGTTCTGAAAAAATCTTTTCTGTTATTGTTAAAACAAGAAGATTATCTTCTGTAAAACAGAAGCCCTTGGATCAAAGATCCGACGGTGGGGGAAATCCCGCCAAACCTTTCAGAAAAGGGATTTCTTCAACAAATTGAACTTACGTCTCAATTTGTAAGAAGAAGTCTCAGACAACAAGGATTGAAAAACTTGCTTTTTAAGCAATGGGGCCCTGTAAGTCAATCCAAAATGGTCTCTTGCATACTATTCACGGGTCTCACTCTCCAAAGTCGATTTTCGACAAGGAGGGAAACAACCGCTTACGAATCCTCTCGACTCGTAAGAGGGAAAATTCTCTTATAGAATCCTTACGACTTATAAGAGGAAACCACACTTAGGAATCCTCACGATTCCTAAGGAGAAAACCCACCTATGAGATCCTCTCGATCCGTAGGGAGAAAAATCTCTACGAGACCCTCACGGCTCATAGAATTGAAAAGTCTTAGGCGGCAGATCTGAACCTGCGGCCTAAGCCATCGCTATCTCTTGGAAAAATTAAGTTGTCTGCCAATCAGGTTCATCGACAACATCATGATGCAAAGGCAGGAAACAAAAGAACATACAAGATATTGCAAAAGAAAGTGTGTATCTTTATTCATTGACCCCAATCAAATACATGGTGAATCATACAAAAGAGCAAAGAACGGATACATGTTACTCAGAAAAGAAAATTTTTACAAATACATTGATACAAAGTCAGCTATTGGGAAGGAAGCGTCTTAAGTAGCTCTAGCAATTGCTCGCATACTTCCTTCCACGCCTTCTCTTGATCGGCTACCATCGCCAGCTCTGCCTCCATTTGGGCTCGTTGCTGCAAGACAGACGCAAGCAGCTCCCTGACGACTTGATAAGCAGCTTCTCGACCTGGGGTATTGCGCTCCGCTACGTCAAGCTTCCGCTTCAAGTTTAGCCCATGGGAGATGCGCTCCAAGAGACCCTCAAAGATAGTCTTCACTTGGGCAGCAATTGCTTCAACCTCAGCACGCAGATGGGCCGTTTCGTTCGAGGTCTTTTGGCATTCCCTTAGCTTTAAGGCTGCTTCTTGCTCCAAATGCCGGAAGTGAGAAGTGCTTTGCTCCAGCCAAGTTGTCCGTTGGGTGCTCAGGGCTAAAACTTCGGGAGAAGGGCGCGTCGACTCCAGCCGGTATAGACATGTCTCGATCCCCCTGCAGTGACTAACCCAAGATTCGACGACGCCTTCGTTATGAAAATTTACGAGCGCCGCCAACATCGGGTTAACCTCCACAGCGAAATCTGCGGCAGAAGGGAGAGCGTCCATGTTGAGCTCTTCGATGTACCCGTTCAGCATACCCAAACTCATCACAGCACCCTTTGAAGATGGACGTTTCAAGAAAGGGCCTGCCGGTGAAAGGACGCGAGACTCAAAAGGGACCGGAGCCGGAACAATAGCTGCAAAACAAAACATGGTCAAACGATGGTTCAAGAGATGTTGAAGGGTTACCAAAAAAGGAAATTTACTATACCAGCTGCAACGGACGGCAAAACCGGAAAGGCCGGTAGCGCGGCAGGTCTTGCATCCCCTCCTTCGATTTGTGGCACTGCAATAAGGAAAAGGAAAAGTCAGAAATCATCCCATTGCTAAAGAAGGGGATAAATAAAGACATTGTAGTGAACGTATACTCACCGGCACCACTAGAGGGAGAAGCGAGTTCGGATGGGAAGGAGAAGTGTGGGAGCAACACTTGATATAAATGATCAAAGAGCACTCCTGAAAGGGCACAATGGTATAACGTTAGTACAAAAGCTACATGTTTAAAAGATTAACGCATGAGTCGTAAGTCCATACCTTCCAACATCCGCGATGGTACAAGGGAAGACGGGGAGGTGACCACCGCCAAAGCAGTAGTTGACGGTGCTCCTTCGAGCAATGGAGCGTCAGCACTGGCCGCACCTGCAAAGACAAACTTGTTAGAAGAGATCGCAAGATATATAAAAGAAAGACGCTGGTAACTCAAAGTTTACCCGACGAGCTGCCAGCCGAAACTGAAGCAATCCCCTCTTCTATTGACACGAGACTACCGCCCGTAGCCTCATCACCCGACTCGATGGGAACCGTTGTTGTGCTCGCAAGCCCTGGAGACGGCAAGGAACCATCCGCGGGGAGGGCTATGATTGGAGTATTGCCAGATTCCAGAGAAGGAGCGGCTGGTTCGTCCTCAGGAATCGTGGCCACCTCACCCGCTACTCCTTCGGGTCCTGCGGTCACGGTTGTCTCGTCCACCGTCGCCACGAGGTCTCCAGCCTCAAGCGCCTCGCCCTCTACCGCCTTCGGCTCGGTTAAGACAATCACCTCATCTGCCGCCACTTCAGGTGCGGCATCAATGACCCTCTCGGCGGCGGATCCCTCAACCTCTGTTTCAGGCCCCGTGGCCCCAACGACGCGCCCCACCGTCGGCTCGGGCTCGGCAGGCGCCGCTTCGCCGTTTCCTTGGGACCAACGGTCTCCGCCTCCCCCTCAGTCGGACTAGGCCCTGCAAGATGGAATGCATATGAGCCAATGGCTTTATAATTCTTACAACAAAGCTCTGAAAGAAATGTTACCTGAAGAGGATTTATCGTTTGCACTTCGGGCCGCGCGCACCGCTTGCCTATAAACAGTAGATAGGGCGACAGGGGCCTCTTCAGAAGGAGTGTCAACGCGAGGAATGGTGCTGGGGCCCGCTCCCGCGGCCAAAGCAGCTCTGCGCGCCTTTGCTTCGCGTCTCAAACGCTTCCGCTCCTCCCGAGCCGTTGAGACGGATGCCACTAGGGCTTCTCTAATTGAGGTGTCCTCGTCCGTGAATAAGGATGCCTCCAAATCTTTCAAGGCATCCCTCGTCGTCTTGTCAAGTCGAGGCTCCTCCAGTAGCCTCGACGAGACCGGGATTTCAGGGACAGGCTCAGGAAGGATCCCCGCATCAACTGATACAACCTCTGCAAAGAAACAAAGAAGGTGAGGTTGACCATCAGAAAAGATGACGAACTTTCCCTATAAAAGAGGAAGGGTGGGACATACCAACGCCTGCTAGGGCACGCTTCTTCTCCTCCTCCTGGAAGGTCTTCAAAGAAGCAGCAATGGCCTCTTCAGTAGAAACACCTGTTGAAAATGAGGCAAATATTAGCTAAAGATAATAATAAAAAGTGCAATAAAATGACGAAGAAAGTGGCTGATGAGTACCTGACTCAGCGAGTTTACTTAACATCGCTTCGAGCCTCGCCGATCGCTCCGAAGCTGCAATGGCGGCATACAAATTGGTGTCCGCAGGATCTACCAAGAAGCCCTCGTTGCTTCCGTATTCACATATGCCTTCGGTGGGAGGAGCCGCAGGCTTTAAGCTGAGGATCGCATCGAGGGAAAGGGCGGACTTCTTCTTCTTCTGCTGTCCACCAGGTTTAGATCCACCAGGAGCAGATTTGCGCTTGGCAGTCACTTTAGGGCGGCGGGTCCCGATATCTGCTCCTGCGCCGGACCCTGGCGATACCACATTAACCGTCTTCGTGGGAGCACGGGGCGCCGGTGGTGCATCCACCGTAGTAGGCAGCGGCAATCCCCGCGGAGGACTCAACACGCGTGGTCGATCTACTCCAGCATCTTTTAGCGGAGGGACGACCGGGAGCCTTGGCTGCAAAGGGGCCTTGCGATCGCCGCCGGGAGGCGCACCCCTACGGTCAACCAGCATACGCTTCTCCGTTAAGATAATTGGGCCCATCGCGTGCGCATACCAGGCCACATATGAATTAAGCATCTTAGGGGCACAGCTGGGTTCACTAATGAAGAAATAGGAACCTGTGTTAAGCCGTGTAAAATGATGCATCGCATTCTTTATCCCCTCTGGGCCGACCACGGTCTTTTCCAAGAAAGCTTCCAGCGGGATCCCTTGGTTGTAGCTTGACTGCCGGGCAAATCGGTATGGGTTATACCTCATAAACAAGGCTGTCTTATTCTGCCTAAACACTAGATAGCCCGGCCGGATGGAGTAGAGATGGAGGATTTCCCGAGCTTTTAATACAGAAGCCCCATCTTTGAAGTCATCACGAAGGGGCACCACTGATTTGGTGGTCTCTGAGCCTATGGTGACGACCTTATCCACAAAGGAAACCTTCGCTCCGACCAGATGTGGACGAAGGAGCAACCCTCTAGACTCCCGCGGGGCTGGAACCACAATTGAAGCCCCGACCAACCGCATGACTCTCGGGAGTCTGTATTTCTCGAAGAGCGGAGGAGTCTTGTGGGCACCAAACACTCCTCGCACGTGCATCTCTATCTAAGAAATAAAATAGTGCATCGGGAAGTTGGCAGGCTGTACCCCAGGCTCACTAGCGTCCGCCGCTACGCTAAGTCCATTGTAAAGGTAAGCCAATCCGGCGATCCCTACGGATAACTGCAAACCGGCCACCATTCGATGCGCCGGGTAAAAGACGGAGGGCCGCATGAGGCGCGGGTGCATGGGGAGCGCGAAGCTGCATAACCATAAACCCAAGAACCCTATGAAAAAGGTCTCCTCGTCCATGCCAGGAACGACGATCTCTGAGAAAGGGACGCTGGCAGTGCTGGGGAGATAAAAATTCCGCTGGTCACTTTCCGATGTAGGTCGGCGGTCCAAGCCAAAACCAAAAGGGTCAACAAGCTGAGCGAACTTCTCGCTCTGCTCTGATAGGAACTCCGGGCGAATAAAACGAGAAATGAAATCCGTAAAACTGACGCCCCGGTCGTCCGATTCCAAATGGAGTTCCTCATAGATCTCCAACACCTTCACCAAGCCCGGATGCTGATGTTGAATGGCGTTCTCCGGAGTTAAGTCAAACACCAGCTGCTTAGTGGCAAAGACGTACTCGTCAGGAGGAAGCAGCTCCTCGTAGTGCTCCCCCCTCATTGGTAGACCTGAAATCTCAGCAAATTCCTCCAAAGAGATGGAGACTTCCTTATCCGCCATCAGGAATGTGTGGGTGAGGATGTTCCATTGTTCAATAAAAGCCTTCATCCACCATGTTGGAGGAGAAGGATACTCGAAAAGCGAAACGTAGATGGCCGAGTATAAACCAATCGTCGTCAGGTGAGCCCTTTTCGCCGCTAAGATGTAGCGGGCCTAATGCAAATAGCCGGCAAGCGGTCGCGGGATCAGTCCAATATTATAAGCCTGTCCCTAAGGGCGTGCTTCACCCTGACAGATTCGCCTCCCCAAGATGTCTATCGCCGGCGGCGGCTGCACTGGGATGGCACCAATGGCAGGCTGGAGGAGATCGTCAGAATTCCAATTTTTAACCTCCACGGCATACTTCACCGGGGGCTCGTCCGCATAAGAGATCGTAACTATGGGCTCAGAGGGAGAGGCGGAGCTGAAGCTGCGACGGCCTTGGATGATTTGGCTGTACCACCTTCCCCACAGGTGAAGTTTCTTGCACTCGGGGTCATGATCTTTAATCAAGGCAAACGCCACCCGGTCCACTGGCGAATGGGGGAACCCTCCTTCCGAGCGAACGAAAGGGAAAGACAAATCTTCAGACATGTTTCTTGCAGAAAAAGCAAGAAAATAATAACCGTTAGTGTTCCAATGCTTCACATTTTAAATTCCTACATCATACTGCAATGCAGTGGGTAAGGGACCAAAGGGGGACCCACAAAATCTAGATGACGGCGCATCATTTGATAAGACAGTCCCATTGTTTGATGAGACTGTCAGTTAATGAAAAAGACCCCCAAGAGAATATCCTCATTGGGGGAGGGGGGAGGAAATCCCTAGAGACAAGGAGAAAATCTCCTCTTTTAGAGCAAAGCTCTATCACAGAGTGACATTTGTCAGACTCTGGTCTCAAGGGAATAAAACTTCCTAAAAAAAAAGAGCCTAGCTCTGTAGTAGTAATGAAAACCATAACTCCTAAGGATTAAATTTTTTTTTTTGGGATCTTAAAGATCCATGAAAACTTTTAGGAGTTCTCTATTTGATCTATGAGCAGGGCTCTGTTCATGGGTTAAAACCCAGGAACAAGATCTCTGTAAATTTTTGAGAGCAAGGCTCTGTGGATGAAACCCCAAAGGGGTCTTCTTTAGATCAAAGATCTATGAGAGCAAGGCTCTGTTGAAGAAACCCCAAAAGGGGTTTTCTTTAGATCAAAGATCTATAAGAGCAAGGCTCTGTTAATTAAATTTAATTTAAATTAATTTAAATTTTTACCTAGAGTGATTCTAAGTTCTGAACTTTAAAGTTCTTGGGAAGAAGCAAGAGCAAGGCTCTGAGAGTTTTTTAAGCAAGAGCAAGGCTCTGAATCAAAGTTTTGGAAACGGTAAGAAAATTTTAAGGACCAAGGGTCGCATTTATAGACGCCTGCGTCTCTTCACCTGACCTCCATGATCCAACGGTCGGGGTCTTGCCACCGCTGCACTCACGTGCGCGCCACGTGAGCGCAACGGTGGGGGGGGCATTTGTTCCCCCAATCAGAGCAAGGCTCTGTTTGAATTTTAAAAATTCAAATTTTGAAGCAACGCTTCGGTTCCCGTGCGCTGCGCGCAACGCGCCACGTGTCAGAAGTTGACACGGCAGCACATCGTCCAAGGCAGTACGTCCAATCAGAGCAAGGCTCTTTAAAAACATAAGCAACACTCAACTGCGCAAGCGCACGGCTGCGCGACACGTGTCTGCGCAGTTGCGCAAGCACAACTGCGCAAGCGCACGGCTGCGCGACACGTGTCTGCGCAGTTGCGCAAGCGCTGTTGCGCAAGTGCTTCACTGCGCGACACGTGTCTGCGCAGTTGCGCAAGCACAACTGCGCAAGCGCACCGCTGCGCGACACGTGTCTGCGCAGTTGCGCAAGCACAACTGCGCAACCGCTTCACTGCGCGACACGTGTCTGCGCAGTTGCGCAAGCGCTGTTGCGCAAGCGCTTCACTGCGCGACACGTGTCACTCACTGGGAGAGTTGCGCAAAACAGAATAAATCTTGTTAAAACAAGAAGATTTTCTTGTATAAGGCAGGGGCCTTTGGATCAAAGATCCAACGGTGGGGAAAATTCCCCAAATCACTCAGGAAAAGATTTATGTAACAAATTTAACTAATTTATGAGCACTATAAAAAGGACCCCAGACCCCATTTCAAAGATAGAGACATCTGGTTTTAAAAAAAAAGAAGAAAGAAGAGAACTCTTGAGAACTCCTTGAGAACACAAAAAAGAAGGTAAAAACCTTTAAAAGAAGAGAGAATTCTCTTAGGAATAGATCGTTGATCTAAGAAAAAGATCAGTGATCTTCAACAAATAAATAAAAATAATAAAAATAGTGCCTTGCACTTGCTATGAACCTTTGGTTCTCTGAAACAAGGAAAAACTTGTTTTTCTTTGATCCAAATCAGGGGATAAAAAGTGCCTTGCACTTCTGTTCTTGAATCTAAAAGATTCTTGGTGCTTTGCATAAATGCAATGCATTACTTGAAGGGCCAGGCCCAAATCAAAAAGACCTCGCAGGCCAAAATAAATTGCAAAGCAATAAAAAGGGCAGAGCCCAAATGAAATTGATGCTTTGCAAAGGGGCAGAGCCCAAAACAAATTGATGCTCTGCATCTTTTTCTTGGGCAAAGCCTAAATAAAAATAAAAAGAGATGCAATGCAAAAGCGAATAAATGTTAGACATTTTCAACTGGACTTAGCCTAATCATGGCCATAAGTCCTTAAATTAAATTGACTGAGCAAAATGGCTCTCCTAAATCAATCCACATTCGGTTCAAGGGTACATCTCCGAACTCCTTTGATATCCATCGTTGTAATTCATCAACGACGTCAAAGAGGTGACGGGTCCCAACGACCACACACCCATATGGACTGTGGGGTCCTTAAACTCGTGGACCGAAACGTCCCTAAACTAATATCGGACCGAGACGTCCCTAAACTAATGTTGGACCGAAACGTCCTTAAATTAATATTGGACCGAAACGTCCTTAAACTAATATTGGACCGAAACGTCCCTAAACTAATATTAGATCGAAACGTCCCTAAACTAATCTTGGACCGAAACGTCCCTAAACCAATCTTGGACCACCACGTCCCTAAACTGGAATACGGACCACCACGTCCCCAAAACTGGAATGCGGACCACCACGTCCCTAAACTGGAATACGGACCACCACGTCCCCTAAACTGGAATGCGGACCACCACGTCCCTAAACTGGCGATGGACCACCACGTCCCTAAACTGGCGATGGACCACCACGTCCCTAAACTGGAAAATGGACCACTACGTCCCTAAACTGAAACAATAGAGCCTCCAAACGCTCTTTTGCTGGATCTAAACGGTCCCGTTTAAGTTGATCTTAGCCCCAAACACGGCTAACGTATCCTTAAACATTCAAATGGATTATAAAACTCTCAATCAACTCTGGTACGAGGGTACATCTCCGAGCTCCTCTGATACATGTCGTTGTAATCCTTCAACGACGTCAGAGAGGTGACGAGTCCCGATGGCCATACATTAAATTAATCACTACGTTAAGTTGATCTTAGTCTAAAACAGGACTAACGTATCCTTAACGAACGTTTAAGTTGATCTTAGCCGCAACGCGACTAATGCATCCTTAAACTAAAAACACCAAACCCAAATCTAAGTAAATACGGATTTGGACTAATCCACGTCCTACGGGCGACGACATTACTCAGTCTCCGTATACAATCCACGGGCAACCACAAATAAAACAAACACACATGACACGAAGTGAAATTCTAGAGGAGGAGAAAGTTGTTACCGCGATGCGGTAGCGTACAGGGGCTTGCGCCTGCAGGGAAGAGCGTCCCCACAATAAAAAAAAACCCCTCACCCTGAGGGGGAATCTGACGAAGTCTGCTACATCGGCCGCATCCGTCTAAACCTCCGATACACGGTGCCATAAATCAACTCGGCATCTTCGGAGAGGTAGACGGATAAAACCAAATAGCATCTGCCCCGAACCTCAGGCACGGACGCAAAGTCTAGGCCGCCTTTCGGAGGGGAACAGTTGACTTCACCGATCTCAACAAAGCGTGCCCCAAGAACAACTATCCCCTACCTCGGATAGACCAGCTCGTCGACAACTCGGTAGGCCACGAGCTATTGAGCTTCATGGATGCCTTCTCCGACTACAATCAGATCCGTATGAATCCAGCAGACGAAGACCTTACTGCATTCACAACGGACTGGTAGGTATACTGCTACAAGGTGATGCCCTTCGGCCTCAAGAACGCCGGAGCTATGTACCAACGGTTGGTCAACCGCATGTTCAAACCACAGATCGGCAGGAACATGGAAGTTTACGTCGACGATATGCTCGTCAAACCGGTCTCGTCGACCGACCACTCCAAGGACTTGGGCGAGGCCTTCGAGGTACTCCACAAGTTCAAGATGAATCTAAACCCCGCCAAGTGCGCATTCAGGGTCACCGGGGGGAAGTTCCTCGGTTTCATGGTCACCCACCGTGGGATCGAGGCCAACCCGGAAAAAATCGACGCAATCCTCAATATGACCGCGCCCAAGACCAACGTCGAGATCATGCGGCTAACCGGGCGGGTGGCCGCTCTGAGCCGCTTCATGTCGAGATCTGGGGAAAAGTGCCTCCCGTTCTTCAAAGCTCTAAGGAAAATTCCGAGGTTCGAGTGGTCAGAAGAGTGCCAGACCGCCTTCGACCAGTTAAAGAGGCACCTTGCGACGCTGCCGCCGCTCAACCGACCGATTGAAGGGGACGAGATATCGCTGTATCTGGAGGTATCCGACCAAGCGGCAGGCTCAGTGCTCGTCCGGGAGGTCGACGGAGTGCAGAAGCCGGTATACTACGTGAGCCACGTCTTCAAAGACGCAGAGACGAGGTATCCGGCCATAGAGAAGATCGTCCTGGCCCTCGTTGTGGCCTCAAGGAAGCTACGACACTACTTCCAAGCGCACACTATCCTCGTTCTCACCAAGCGCCCGCTGGGGGCTATACTCGCCTCACCCGAATCCTCGGTCCACCTAGAGAAGTGGAGGTGGGAGCTGTCCCAGTTTTACATAAAATACCACCCGAGGAAGGCCATCAAAGCACAAGCCCTGGTCGACTTTATCGTCGAGTGCACCATCCCCAACAAGGAACCGGAGCCCGCGCCGACCCTCGCGGATCAACACCTGATCGTGGGGAGACCTAACTCGGTCCCTAAGTAGGTCATCTACGTCGACGGGTCCTCAACCGAGGAAGGCTGTGGCGCCGGCCTTATCATTCGGGGCCTGAACGAGGCAGAAATGGAATATTCCCTAAAGCTCGAATTCAAGGTGTTGGATATATGTATTCCCTAGAGGCCATTATATGATAGTGGATGTATTTATACATATATATATATATATATATTCGGTGTACATTCTTGCTCGACATGATAGTATGTTATCTGGTTCTTCTTTATCTGACATGTTGACTTGATCATGCTTTTATTCATTTACACATATTGATAAAGCCCTGAGGATATTTACTTGGCTACTGTGATTATGATGGAGATCATACTAGTGGGACGTCTGTAGTTTATAAGCATATTCTAAAATGTCCCTAGTCGTAGGTGTATCGAGATGGGGCATCGATATACCAGAGTAGACTAGCGTATATGATACTAGACCCATATGATGAGTGATGGATGTTCCCACATCCATTGATGTTTGACATCGAGATCATATACGGGTGCTCAGTGGAGACTGGGTACACTGGACGGACTCGCCGAGAACTCCTATATGGTATTATATCTATCGTCGGATAGCAGTTCTCAGGTAACACTGGTACAGGTTAGTTTGTAGACCCAAGATCATCATAGAGTCTTGTATGTTCTTCCACTGTACTTTAATTACCACCCTACCACGGCTCTACTGAGTCGTGCAAACAAGTGTGTTTCCCCTAATCAGAGCAAAGCTCTGTTTGAATTTCAAAATTCAAAAATTGAAGCAATGCTTCAGATCCCTTGCGCTGCGTGCCACGTATCAAAAGCAGACATGCCAGCGCCAGGAGCGCTGTACCCTAGGCAGCGCACCCCAAATCAGAGCAAAACTCTGTTTCAAAATTCAAATTTTAAAATTGAAGCAACGCTTCAGATTCCTTGCGCTCTGCACGGCGCGCCACGTGTCGAATGCAGGCGCGCTAGCGCAGTTGCGCTGTACGCTGCGCGCCACATGTCAAACGCAGGCGGCGCTAGCGCAGTTGCGCTGCGCTCTGCGCTGCGCGCCACGTGTCAAACATAGGCGCGCTAGCGCCAATTGCGCCAGCACTGGAATTTAAATAATAAATTATCAATTAATCAGAATTAAAATTCTGTTCTAGAAAGATCTTTCCAATCTTATTAAAACAAGAAGATTGCCTTCTGTAAAACAGAAGCCCTAGGATCAAAGATCCAACGGTAGGGAAATATCCCCAGATCAATCAGAGAAAGATCTCTGTAACTAACTTAACAAATCAATTGGCCCTATATAAAGGCCCTAAGACTTCAAGTCTCATATAGAGAGAACCCTCTGCAAACTTTGAGAAAAAACTCAAAGAGAAAGAAAGGCAAGCCTTTGAAGAAAGAAGATCATCTTCTTCATCTTTAAAGGTAAAGAATCATATTCTTAAAGAACAGAGATGAAATCATCTCATTAAAAAAGAAGAATCATCTTCTAAAAAGATCAAAGATCTAAGAACAAGATCAAGATCTTCAATACCAAAGAAAAAAGATCAAAGAAAGATCTAATCATAAAAGATTTAAAGAAGTAATTTACTACATTCATAGATCTTTTGATCTATAAAAGCACAGCCTTTTGATGAGAACAAGAAACTCGGTTCTTGGATCTTGAGGCAATGCCTCCCTTGAAGAACAAAAAACTTGTTCTTTGATCTGAATTTGATCAAAATGTGCTCTGCGCTATTGGACAGTGCCTTGCACTCTTGAAATGTGCCTTTGCGCTTATTGGACTGGCGCACTACACCAGAACGCGCCACGTGTCATTCACTGGCGCAGCGCACTCGGAAAGCGCAGTGCGCTAACAAACTTGCGCTTAGCGCAGAGCATGACACGTGTCACCTTCGCATGCGCTAGCGCATTGCGCTCTTTGATTGGCGCAAAGCGCCTGACAAGCCATGTGGCGCACTATCAGACCACTATTTTGCTTCTGATAAATGCTATGCATTTAATTACAGAGCCTAATGCTGTGCATTATTAAAAGGGTAGAGCCCAAGCAAAGGCCTAATAGGCAGAATATAAAAATGTTAAACATTTTTTTAACTGGACTTAGCCCAATTCTGGCCATAAGTCCTCAATTTAAATTGAACTGAGCACAACTGCTCTTCCAATCAATTTACATCCGGTTCATGGGTACATCTCTTTACTCCTCTGATATCTGTCGTTGTAATTCCTCAACGTCGTCAGAGAGGCAACGGGTCCCAACAACCACACACTGCTACGGACTATGGGGTCCTTAAACTCATGGACTATGACGTCCTTAACCTCGACCGTGATGTCTTAAAACTAATACCGGACTATGATGTCCTTAACCTCGACCGTAATGTCTTAAAACTAATACCGGACTATGGGGTCCTTAAATCCACGGACTATGACGTCCTTAACCTTGACCGTGATGTCTTAAAACTAACATCGGACTGTGAGGTCCTTAAACTCACGGACTATGATGTCCTTAACCTTTACCGCAATGTCTTAAAACTAACATTGGACCGTAATGTCCTTAAACTACTTATCGACTGCAATGTCACTAAACAAAACTATAGAGCCCAATTGCTCTCTTGTCGGATCTAAACGATCCCGTTAAGTCGATCTTAGTCTAAAATTAGATTAACGTATCCTTAACGAACGTTTAAGTTGATCTTAGCCTCAAATAAGGCTAACGTATCCTTAAACACAACCCCCCAAACCCAAATCTAAGAAAGATACGGATTTGGACTAATCCACGTCCTACGAGAGACAACACAAATTAGTCTATGTATACAATCCGGGGCAACCAAACACAAAACAAACACCCACGACATGAAGTGACCATATGGAGAAGGAGAAAGTTTTTACCGCGATGCGGTAGCGTAATTAACTGCAGGGGCTTGCGCCTGCAGGGAAGAGCGTCCCCACAATCAAAAAACCCTCAAACGAGGGGGAATCTGACGAAGTCTGCTACATCGGCCGCATCCGTTTAAACCTTCGATACACGGTGCCATAAATCAACTTGGCATCTTCGGAGAGGTGGACAGATAGCACCAATTAGCATCTGCCCCCAGATTCAGGCAAGACGTCCAGTCTTCCCTGCTTCCGGCGGTAAACAGATTCTGGCACGCCCGGTGGGACCTTTTCCTCTTTCCACTCCACACTTCGTGTGTCGTGTTCGTGAACCAATCGCGGTTTGCTAATGGTTGCCCTTGGGTTTCAAGGTACTAAGATTTGGCATTTTGCTTGCTGCAGAAAGCAAAGAATCAATGGCGTCCACTTGTGCAAGATGTTCCAACTACAACTGCAACCTATGCTCCGCCTCATCTGGAGGTGTAGCTTATGGACCTCAAGCAGCGTCCCTGTTCACGATGCCGATAGAACAGGTCACCCAGACTACTACTGGACTGTTTTTCGGGACCATGCTCCCGCCAATGAGCTTCACCGCTTCCGTGCCCGTACCCGAAGCTCCTAAGAAGTCGGTCTTCGATCGACTTACAGCTACTACGGCCACTCTCAACGGGTCGTCCAGTACCAGCGCCTCGGTCTTCTCCAGATTGGGCCAAAATTCCTGTGGGCCTATAATGAAGCCTGCAATCCCAGAGAAGGTTATTCCGAAGAGAGTAACCAACCCTGCTCCTGAAGTCGTCAAGGCGGCTTCTCCTGCTAAGGGGTCGGTCTTTACAAGACTGACCGTCCTAACTCCCACTCCCGCTCCTGCTACTCAAAGAACCTCAGTCTTTAACAGGCTGACACCGGCAACGGCCCCTCACCTGAACAGGGGGCAAGACAAGGCCATCCCCGTCACCGAGCCAACTCCATCAACTCGACATGCTCGACGTCGCCACTGGCGCCGAGTGAGGAAGGCTGGAGGCAGCTCCCCTTCTGGGCTAACTCCACCAGCCCCGAAGGCGGAAATTAATGCTGCTGTTCCAACTGGGAACAGCTTTGAGCTGCTAAATAAGGTGCGTAGGAATTCTCCTACCGCCGTACTGAAAAGGTCTCCTCCTCCACTGGAGAAGGTTGCGAAAGCAAAGCCAGAACAGTCCCCGCAGCGGCTGTCCTCCAAGATCTACAAAGTCTGGTGGTAGGTCCGGGACTCGGTGATCGATCCAAATTTCTCCCGCCGGCATAAGAAGCTGAAGGTTCGACAGGAAGAAAGCCATCCTGCCGAGGTACAAAAAGCTGTCTGGGTGCCCACTGCGACGGCCCCCTCAACTTCGACCGCTCATAAGAAGAGAAGGCTGGAGAAGACCCTCATGCCTGTGACAAATGTCAAAGGCACTGAACCCAAACGCCCTAAGTCTGGGGGCATAACGGTCCATACCGTTTATATGGCATCTGGGAAGGAGGATAGCCGCGCTTCTACGGGCCACCGACCACTCACCCGATCCATCACAAGAGCCCAGGAACAGCAGCAGCAGAAGCTCCGGGAGATGCTGACTGCGATGGCCACACTCACCGGGCCAAAAGAAAGCCCGGAGGCGTCATCGGAACAACGTCGCGAACACGAGACTGATGCTGAATTCCTTCGTAGAATGCTCGAAAAGAAAGATAAGGAGGCTGCGGAACAAGCGGCCAATATAAAGCAAATGACACTTCTGTTCCAAGACATGGTGGGCATGATGATCCAGCCGGATCCCCCAGCTGAAGATCCTCCGATTATCCTCGAAGATGACAGAGGAGAAACGTCAAATCCACCTCCGGCTCTTTCAACAGCCAAAGAGGAAACAATCTCTAAAGCTGCCTTGGATGACTATATTGCTCAGCAAATAAGAGTTCACCAGGCAAATGAGGTAGCCGGCCAAGTTGTCAAAACTGGGCGACCATATCCGGGTTGGTATGACCAGATAAAATACCCGCTGGGCTACACGATCCCGAAATTCCATGTCTACAAGGGGACAGGCAATCCCCATCAACATGTCGCCCAGTTCAGGGCTCTTTGTGGCAACACCGGCGGCGATGATAAGCTCTTGCTTCGCCAATTCGTCGGCAGCTTATCGGAGATGGCGTTTGAGTGGTACTCCGAGCTTCCAAACGACTCCGTCAAAACTTTCGCAGAGATGGAGTTGCTTTTCACCCAGCGATTCGCAAGCGCCAGCGAACGCACCCCAATAACGGCGTTGATTAATGCAAGGGTGAAGCCGGGCAAAACTTGGGTTCAATACGCAATCCGATGGCGGAACCTGTGGTCGAAGTGCGAACAGCGCATCAAAGAAGCACCAGTGGTGGGCATGTTCGTGGGCACCCTAGACCCTCATGCAACTATTTCACAGTTCATGATGTTCTTTAAACCGACCACGTTCCAGGCTTTAATCGACAAGCTAGCCCAGATGGATCAAATGGGTCACAGACCGTCTCCCCCGAAGCCGGAACCGCGGAACGAAAAGGGTAAAGGGAAGGCGATCTTCGTTGCAAACACCCAATAGCAGCCCAGTGCCCCAAAGCTAGCGGATCAACTGGAGGAGAGACGGCGCTATTACAATGATAAAATGAAGCGTCCTTACTCATTCCCACGGGACAAAACGAAGAGGCTGTTCGAGCTAGCTATGCGCAACAGGCTTATCAATTTGCCGAATCCAAGGCGACCACCGCAACCCAACGAAGTGAATAATCCCAATTATTGCCCTTACCACCAAACGGTAAGCCACCCGATCGAAGATTGCTTCGTCTTTAAGGGATGGATCGAGGATCAGTACCTACAAAGCAAGTTTGCGTTGTCTGAGAAGTGGAAAGTAAACCCACCACAACCGCACACACCTAAGAAGACGGACACACCGGGGGCAACGTGCTCTTTTGTTGAAGAAGCTCCATGGGAGGTCGTGCTTTCAGCCAAAACCAAAAGGATGCTGAATGATCTCCAGACATGCCCATCGATCAGGTAGAAGAACCCGCTGGAACCCCAGATCATCGAAGGGATGCTGAAGCCACGCTCAACTCCAAAGATCGGTGGTGATAGCCAAAGTGCTCATATTTAGCCGTCAAAATCTTCGAAGAAGAAGAAGAGATCCAAAAAGCCCGTGAAGCCTGGTGACAAGTGCACGGACCTGCAGAAACAGATCGACGCGCTGGAGGAGTATAATCAGAAGGCGCGGACTGCCATCACGCTCCAAGAGTTCCTCAGCCACGTCCTTGAGGACGAAGATGATGGAGAAGACTCGTCGGATGGATCTGAGGAGTACATGGCAAGTTGTCATGTGATCTCTCACTCGTCGATAGACGATGAAGAAACTCCTTGCAATGAGAAGCTGGGGGCAAATCCTAAGCCGGAACTCCTGGAGTCGTCAGATGAAATAATTGATGCATTCCTGAACACGGCCCTTTTGAAAAGTAAAGCTGATCGGGAGCGCGAGACGGCCATATTTGAAAGAGCCAAATGCCGACTACTAGATGAAAGAGTCGGGACACTCCCGCCGAAGCAAGGAACATCCGTCACGGATAAAAACAAGTTCAAGACGAGGAAAAGGTTTGCTAAAGCCATATCAATGGGAATGAAGCTACCACCATCCGAAAGAAACTCTCCCGGTGAGCAGAGATGCATCCTAGATACTGCTCATATCATCGAAAGATTTCGCACCCCACCGAGGAATGCGACGCTTTTAAAAGATGGTAGCAAGGATATGTTGCTCATCGGCAATATTTCAAGCGGATGAAACACAAAGCTCGTCGGGAGCAAAGAAGTGCGACCAAGGAACATAAAAGAAATACCGGTGATTGTCGCATGGTCAACACCGGGGGATCGCAAATTCTCACTTTCGGAAGCGACTCTGACGAAGAAATGGCTCTTGGCCCTCTCTTTAAAGAACCTACCTTAGGGAAAGAGGAAGAACCGAAGGCCTGTGAAAACATTCAGCTGCGCAATCGCACGCTTCCAGAAAAGAATCTCGTACCCAATAGTAGGAAAGACAAGGGAAAAGAAAAGGTCTCTGAGGATATCGCCCTGGATGACCAAGTCATGAAAGAGCTGACCGCTAAGGATCCGCCAAAGAAGAGTAAGGTGGATTACAACGTTCTGGCACACTTGAGGAAGTTACCTTCGCAGCTCAGCATTCTCGACACCCTTTTACTATCCAAAGAAGCGAGAGATTCATTGATCAAGGCTCTACAAGAACCAGAGCAATTCCAAGCTTTTCTCGCTGAAGAAAAGACGAAGGACGAGCTGGAAAAAGTACACACAGCCGATATCACCTTCGGCGACGAAGACCTCCTCCTTGGGACATGCGAGCACAACCGTCCCCTCTATGTCTCGGGATACTGTCACGATATAAAGATAGGCAAAATCCTGGTCGACAATGGGTCTTCCGTCAATCTTCTCAACGTGCGAGTGTTGAAGGAAATCTGCATGAGCGTCCAGCATCTCGCTCGTGATAAAATCACCATCTCTGGTTTTGACTCCCAGTCATCGCGGACTCTTGGGTCTGTGATATTGACATTACGATTCGGGCTACTTGTCACGGATATTAAATTTCATGTCATTTTTGCCAAAACATGCTATAACGCTTTACTCGGCCAGCCTTGGTTACACGAGTACAACATCATCCCTTCTACACAACATCAGTGTATGAAATACTTTAAGGATGGTCTCGAGTATACTGTAACGGGAGAGCTGAACCCATTCTCCGTGAACGAAGTCCGTAAGTACGAAGATGCAAAATACTTTTTGCCAGATTTCGAGGACACGGAGAGATGTCGCAAACCGAAGAACAAAGCTATCGCCACTATTCCTGTCTTCGGGAGTGATACTGAAGGAGAAGAAGAGATGGTTTATTCAGGCCCACCCCAGTATAACAAGCCAGGACCGTCCGCTCCTATGTTGATCTTTGGCAGCGACTCAGAAGATGAGGTCCATGCTATATTCTCCGCTCGGCCATCAATACAAACATTCGCTGATGAAGAGCAAAGTTTGCAAGTTGCCATGGTTCCGCCCAAACATCATAAAGAACTGGACGCGCTTGATACCTACAGTATGGAAGAGCTGCGGACGTTCTATGTCCCTCCCAGGCGAGAAGGCGAAAAGGCGATCCTATTCTACCGCTCCGGGGAAACTAAAGTGGAAAAAGAAATCTGGCACGGTGCGGATCCTACACTTGACAGGCTCCAGCCCATCCGGCTGCCTAGATATTACATAGAAGGCTTGAAAAGGCTGTTGAAGCGCCAAGGGATACCCTTCAAGCAGACCGCTCGAAAAGCTAAGTTCTATGACAGGGTCTGAAACGTTCCCGGAACTCAGCGCAAGTTGCCCAACGGGAGAATGGAAGCAATCGGGCTTGGATATGTTCGGTCCAAGAAACGGGAGCTACTCCACGACTGCTATGTCATACATGACTTTGATGAAGAAGGAGATGCTCAATGGGATAATGCCAACCCTGAATCGGAAAAGGCTCCCGACGTGAAAATGCCCAGTCCGTCGTTCGAAGAACAAATGGACAAGCTTATAAGGGAAGCTGGTCAAAAAGTTCGAGACGACCATAATCGCGAAATGGCCATCTACGAGAAAGCCAGGATGCAACGCCTTCTTCAACAGGCTGCGAAAGATGAAAACGCCCCTCCCTGTCAACCCGTTGTATAAAAGGCTCGACGCAGAGGCCGAAACAAGTCAAAGAGTGGAAAAGGCATTCCGCAACGACAAAGCGGGACCAAGAAGTCACGCGAGCGAGAATTGAGCGGTCCGGATTTGTCCCTTATGAAGAAGATGAGTCGAGCATACTCTTTTTCTTAAGACAAGACAAAGAAGATACTTGAGCTTGCCATAAGACATCAAATGATTACCCTCCCGGAGTCCAAGCACCTCGAGCAAACAGGCGAAGTCTCTCACCCGAACTATTGCTCATATCATAGGGCAATAGGACATCCTCTCGAAAACTGCTTCACCTTCAAGAACTGGGTCGAAGACCAATATCAGCTCGGCAAGTTCGCTCTATCCGACAGTTGGAGGATAACTCCGCCGCAGAAGCATGAACCAAAAGCCGTGCATACAGCGAGAGTAGAACCAGATCAACATCGGTCTTGGAAGTGAGCTCGTACTTGTCATATGATAACGCTATCAGAAGGAGAGCCTGAGAGTATGGACGACCTCCCCTGGTGCTTCAAAAACAATGATGACGAGGTGATCTCAGAATTTCTACTGGCGCCAAAAGAGCTGGAAGATGGAATACATACTACTGCAGATAACCTCAAGACAATTGATTTGGGGACGATAAGCGACCCGCGACCGACATTCGTTAGTGAGCTGTTATTTGAAGAAAGGGTGGCTGCACTAAAAGACGTGCTTATGCAACATAGAGATTGCTTCGCATGGAACTACTCCGAGATGCCAGGACTAGATCCAGAGATTGCTGTCCATAAACTGGCAATATTCCCGGATGTCAAGCCAATCAAACAAGCGCCGAGAAGGATGCAGCTCGAGCTTGAGATGAGCATTAACGCCGAGGTCAAGAAGCTGATCGACTCTGGCTTCATCCAAGAAGTTCAGTATCCGGACTGGATCACCAACATCGTCCTGGTGATGAAGAAAAATAGGACAGTGCGCATATGTATAGACTTTCGGGATCTCAATAAAGCCTGCCCGAAGGACGACTTCCCAGTACCGGTCACTGAGCTGATGATAGACAATACGTCCACTCACTTCTCCTTCATGGACGGCTCATCAGGATATAATTAGATAAAAATAAATCCCGAAGACCAGAAGCACACCGCTTTTCGGACCCCTTTTGGTATATTTTGCTACAAGGTGATGCCCTTCGGTCTAAAGAACGCCGGTGCCACCTATCAGAAGGCCATGACGAAGATTTTCGATGACCTTATACACGAAATCGTCGAATGCTATATCGACGACCTCGTGGTGAAAAGCAAATCATACGAGGAACATCTCGAGCATCTGAAGATCGTGTTTCAACGCCTTCGGCAATACAATTTGAAGATGAACCCTCTCAAGTGCGCGTTCGGGGTCTCCTCGGGAAAATTCTTAGGATTCATTATCCGACACCGAGGTATCGAGATAGATCCGTCAAAGTTCAAGGCGATTATGGAAATGCCTCCGTCGAAGACTCTCAAGCAACTGCGGTCTCTCCAAGGAAAGCTCGCGTATATCCGGCGATTCATAGCCAATCTCTCTGGCAAGTGCCGTCTTTATAGTCACCTGATGAAGAAGGGAACCCCATTCGTCTGGGATCATAAATGCCAAGGCGCACCGGACGAAATCAAGCAGTATTTGCAGAACCCGCCAGTGCTGGCTGCTCCGGTCAAGGGAAAGCCTCTCATTCTATATACAACTGCCCTTGAAGGTTCCTTAGGCGCATTGTGGGCACAAGAGAATGACCAAGAGAAGGAGAGAGCCCTCTACTATTTGAGTCGAGTTCTACTGGGGGCAGAAAGCAGTTATTCTCCCATCGAAAAACACTGCCTGGCATGGCCCATTTCGCGCACCTCCTTTAATGCCTTCTCCTGATCGGCCGCCACCGCCAATTCTGCTTCCACGTGAGTCCGCTGCTGCAGGAAGGATGAAAGCTGCTCCTCAACTGCTTGCTGAGCTGCGTTGCGACCTTGGGCATCATGCTCAGTGGCATCGAGCTTCTGCTTCAGTGCTAGCCCATCAGAAATGCTTTGCAGAAGACCCTCGAAGATAGCCTTCACCCGGGCAGCGTTCGCATCGACTTCAGCACGCAGGCGAGCAATCTCGCTTGAAGACTCCTGGTATTCCCTCAGCCTTAAAGCTGCTTCTTGTTCCAAATGGCGGAAGTAAGAAGCGCTTTCCTCGATCCACGCTACCCGTTGAGTACTCGCGGCCAAGATTTCGGGGGCAGGATCCATCGACTCCAGCTGATGCAGGCAGGCCTGTTCATATCATAATATTGCATTTTATATTCCCCATTCTTATGCGTTTTATAAATAAACAGGTGTTTTTGACACATGTCTGCCACATATTACAGGTTACAGGTTATTGGAGCGAAAACAGTGAAAAAGACAAAAGATGATACAAAAGAGGGACTTTTGACCAACAAGTAGAAGGATCCTAGTCAAGCCTAGATAAAGAACAGTTCACAATTGTACAAGGCAACGCAAGATCAAAAATGTCAAAGAGAACAGTTAAAAGACCACTACAAGTTTCACTGAAGATCTGGAGAAGACCCAGAAGTCAAATGGAGAAAAGAACTATAGAAATAAAAAGCCCAAAGCATCAAGAATGAGCCAAGAAAAATTCACCAGATGAACTCATCAAAGGGCCGCGGAACCGCGGCCCTACCCCCACTAATGCCGCGGTTCCGCGGCCATATGACGCACGTGTCGGTGCAAATTTCTCCTGGCGGTGCGTCGGTGCTTTTGTTGGGATTTTTCGGGGGTATATCTGTAATAGCACATATGCGAGCAATTGTAACCCTAGTTTTCCTATTTTCTTATAAATATGTAATCAAAATATTGTAATGGGGATGCCTCTTTTCAATAAATAAAAATTCAGATTCTTTGAAGATTGAAGAGTATCATTTCTTGTAAGTTCATTTCATTTTCTGCCCTAGTTTATAATTCATTCTTTGCCCTAGCTCTCTAATTTAATTTTTGCCTTAGATAAATCATTCCTTTGCCCTAGTAATCTAGTGTAAAATCTTTTAACCTGCAGTAGGTAAGTAATCTTAAAATGTTGTTTTTAATAGATCCCCTAATGATCGAGTAATTTCCTCGCTTGTTAGGGTTAGGAATAAGGGAGAGATTGAGAGATGAATATCTCTCATCTCTTTCACGCCCAATAATTGGTAATAACTAGAACTTCATGCACGCATGCATGATCCGCTCCCTACGGCACCCTACCCACGAGGTAACGGTGAAACCGTAGTATAAAGGACCGGACATGCATGACTTCCATGAAGGTTAGAGCAATTAGTAGGAAAGGACGGACAAGGATCTAGAGGAAGAAACTTTGTTTCTTCCCAATCATCCTAATCCCCTTTATTAATAATTGTTATAACTTCTAACAAGATTTAATTGAGGGCATTGAAAGAGGTGTGAATATTAATCTTATCAAACTCACCTTAGACCTAATCCTAGCAAGTTTCTTGACCATCGTACAACTTAGTTTTTAGATTCAATTAAAAGACCAAACAACCATTGGAATCAGCTCGTAAGAACACTCAGGAAAATTACACATCCCTGTGGACCGACCCGTATTCACCGGCTAGCTGCAAAGCGACGCCGTTTCTGATTGCGGTAAAATATTTTTGATCGTTAAAATCTACACTAATCAAATGGCGCCGTTGCCGGGGATCGAACCCGGGTCACCCGCGTGACAGGCGGGAATACTCACCACTATACTACAACGACGCTTATGATGAAAACGACCCAATTAAGTGATGACGCTATAAGGCTAAGGGTCATTCCTTTCACCTTATGTGACTTAGCCGAGAAATGGCTATACAGCACAGCATCACATTCCATTAGAAATTAGGACGAGTTTGTGAAAGCTTTTCTTAAAAAGTTCTATCCTCATCACAAAACTGCTAAAATCCGCAATGAGATTATACAATTTTCACAGCTTCCTTCCGAACCATTTTGGAAGTGTTTTGAGAGATTTAAAGACCTACTCGTTCAATGCCCTCATCATGGGATCGAAAGTTGGCAACTTTGCCAAACATTATACGAGGGATTGAACTCGGCAACAAAGCAGTTGCTAGAAACCATCTGTCAAGGTCACTTTCTCTCCAAATCTAGTGAGGAAGCGTGGCAGTTTCTTGAGGATCTTAGTGAACAAACAATTTAGTGGGAGAGCACCAAGACCACATTATCTTCTTCTAGTGGTCAATCTAGGGCAGGCATACATTTAGTAGAGATGTCGATTGCTATGAAGGCCGAGATGGCCGCTCTTACGAAAAAGCTAGAAGCGATTGAGACCAAAATCTTGTCGCCTTCTCCTGCCCCTGCTATGCCTCCACGAACTGTGTGTGCTTTTTGTTCGGCTCCATCACACTTAACCGAAGAGTGTCCTTATAATGCATCTACTCAAGGACATGATCAAGTCAATGCTGCCTTTCAGCAACGACAAAGAAACGATCCGTACTCTTCGACATACAATCCGGGGTGGAGGAGTCACCCAAATTTCGCTTGGAACCAAAATCAACAATTCCAAGGAAATAACAATTTTCAAGGGCCTCCTCCACAACAACAAGCACCTCCACAAACTCAATTTCAACAGCAACCTTTTCAACAGCAACCTTACCCTAATCAGGTGAACAATTTTGTGCCTAACACTTCTTACCCGCCAAACAATTTTGTTCAACCTAATAATGACAAGGTTAGCTCGCTCGAAAGAAGTCTAGATGCGTTCCTAAAGCAATCTACACAGTCTACAGCAAAACTAGAGACTTCTATTCAATCTTTGGTGCAAAACAGTGCCTCACACGATCAAAGCATCAAATCTATTGAGGCACAAATTGCACAACTCAATACAGCATTGAGCGAGCGAGAAAAAGGAAAGCTCCCATCTCAACCACTGCCCAATCCCGGTCACGCACATGCTGCAAATCAACAGCAGAATCATAACGTAAATGCTGTGACCATGTTGAGATCGGGAAAAGTGTTGCAAAACAATTTGGGTATTCACAATGACACCCCTGCCGGTGGCCCTTCTTCATCTTCTTCTTCTTCGTTAGAGCCTATTCTCCATCCTTCACACGGCTCTACTTCTTCTAGCTCGAACGGACCCACTTCTCACAACACGAACATATTTACACGGGGTTCCGTTCCAACTCAACAATCTGATCCGCAAAAATTGGACTCAACAACCTTTCAAAATGTTCCTTTTCCAAATCGGTTGAGATCCAATAAACCAACTCCACAGATGGAGAAGATTGTAGAGTTGTTCAATCAGGTTAGCATAAACATCCCTCTTTTGGATGCGATCCAACAAGTTCCTTCATATGCAAAAATCTTAAAGGACTTATGCACCAAAAAGAGGAAGTCACAAGTACCAAAGAAAGTTTTTGTGGCTAGTGCTGTTAGCGATGCTCTTGTCCAATCTTTACCCCAAAAGCACAAGGACCCCGGTTGTCCTACTATTTCGATAACAATTGGGGATAAGAACATCAATAGATCACTTTTAGATCTTGGGTCTAGTGTTAACCTGCTTCCCTACTCCGTGTACGAGCAATTAGGGGTTGGAGAGTTGAAACCAACTCGCTGTACTCTCCAAATGGCTGATCAATCAATCACCCATCCTAGGGGTGAGCTAGAGGATGTGTTGATCAAAGTTGGGGATTTCATATTTCCCGTTGATTTTATTGTTATGAACACACAACCTGTTGCTAACCCACGGAACCAAATTCCGGTGATTCTCGGTCGACCATTTTTGGCCACTTCCAATGCCGTAATAAACTGTCGCAATGGCTCCATGACTCTATCCTTCGGGAAGACGTCTAGTGAGTTCAATATTTATAAGTTAGGAAGTCTGCCCCCCGTGCCTAAAACTAGTACACGAGAAGTTTGCTCTATTCACGAAATCACGCAGGAGGACTGCGGGTTTGAAAGATTTTTGTTTGATGAGAACAGCTTTGACGCCACTAGTGCGTCCCTCCTTGAGCCTACCACAGTTGACACAACCGATATTGATTATGAAAGTTTCACTTTTTCGGATGATGACGACTCATAGCCCTAATATGAGTCTTTTGAATTTTTGGATGAGTTAGTTGAACCATCCGAATCGGTTGTTTGCAGTGATTTCGAACTTGTGTTTGAGTCCTTTGAGTTCGGGGTAGATTCCGCAATGATTCTTTCGCCTCCGAAACTCGAACTTATGTCCTTGCCGTCTCACCTTAAATATGCTTACATAGGTGAGAATGAGACCTTTCCCATTATAATATCAGCCTCTCTAGCCTTCGAGCAAGAGAACGCTATTTTAAAGGTCTTACAAGATAGGCGGCAAGTTTTCGGTTGGACTATGGCGGATATCGAAGAGATTAGTTCCCTCATAATTGAATATCATATGCAAATGATGGATGATGCCAAGTCAATAATGGATCCACAGAAACATTTTGGGGATATTGTGGTGAGTCAACCTCCTCCTTTAGAAGTTGAACCACCCCCATTTCTTTTAATAAGCTATGAGAATGCCAATATTCCACTGATTGCTGATCATTTTCATTCTCGTTTTGATTCATCACCACATCATATCTATTCACTTCCATACTTTCCCTGCCATCACTCCTATCTTCCCCAATTCTTTTTGGATCGGTACAACATGTTCTTCCACAAACCGACACTCTTTACAGATAAATTTTTCGACTGGTTGGTGTTGATGTTTGGTCTGTGCAAAGTCTGGCAGTAATGTCTAACATTGTTTCATTGAAGTTTGGGGGGGCCTTTCTGTATATATTTTTGTTTTTCTTTTAACAATAAAATAAAAAAAATTATAAATAAATAAACAGGGGAGTGCCGACATTTTGACCCTTTTGGTGCAGCATGACAGTGAGGACACTGTCCAGTTTAAGTTTGGGGGTATGCTCGGTACGTCTTCTTCCTTCGCATTCATATGTATAGTTTTGCATTTACCTATTTATTTGAAAAACCATAAAAAAAATTGAAATTTTTTAAAAATTATAAAAATTATTGTATTCAATTTTGGCCATATTTAACTTGAGTTTGACAAATAGGTTAACTGGCTACGAACAACTAGATCTTAGACTGAGTAAGTTGAAAACCCTAAAAATAACCTTCTTTAAAGATTAACGGTAGAAAGTATATGCCTTTGTAGTCTATTTAGAAATAGGCAAATTTTGAGTTCACTTTTTGGGCTAAGTTGAAATAAAGGAAAAATATTGATATTCTTATTAAAGTATAAGTTTGAAAAATAATTCCTAGCTTAAGTCTAGATTCTGAAAATGTATACCCCACAAATTGCACAATCACGCACCTTGAAACTTGGAATAGTAGAAGAGACCTTGAAATGCTCTTGTCTAAAGTCCTTAGTACGAAGAAAATAAAAAAAAATGTGTGGGAATAAAGAAAAAAAAATGAACACGGGTCTTTGTGATTACTTAAGGCTGCAAAAATAGAAAAAAATATTTAGCGAGGGTGCTTCATCACCTAGTGCCTTAGACCAACTGGTTTGGGAGTCACTGCTAAAAGCCTTGGGTGTTGCAAGACTAGGAATTACGCTTTAAAGTGCAAACATATCTTGTAATCGGTTGTTGGTACCTCAAGAAGTATTAACAGTCACATGAAGGATATGTAAGCAAAGATTTTAAATATTCACCAGTTAATTAGTGCTTTGGACAACGGACAAGGGTATGATTGCTTGATTTGAATTTCCAAATGTAGGGGTGATTTATACACACACGTGGGGATATATGATTAGAATTGAGATAAGAGAAAGGAATGAAGAATAGAACTTTTATCTTTAGCGGAGTTGATAGAAAAATTCCTAAGTGGAGATGGAACATTAGAAGGAAAACTTGGGAAATGCTGAAAGCTAAGTAATTCTATAGAACATATATAATCTTAAGTTAAATGATGAGGAAGCGTGAAGAATATGGGTGCATAATTTACGAGTAGAAGATAATAGAATTCCTTGTTAGAAAACCTAATTGGAGAACAAAAGTCAATGGGCCGAGTTGATAGGATTTTGTGGGTAGTATCCGCTGAAAACCCTCAGAAGACAACACTCCTCCTACTAGGGACACCTAGAGGTTTAACGGCTTGTTGCACGGGCTCAGTGCAATCGCGTTTCCCTGCGAAAGTGCGGTTAGGTTTCATCGAGAATAAAATAATAAATTTGCGCGAGGACGAGCAAAAGATAAGTTTGGGGGTATTTGTTCATATCATAATATTGCATTTTATATTCCCCATTTTTATGCGTTTTATAAATAAACAGGTGTTTTTGACGCATGTCTGCCACATATTACAGGTTACAGGTTATTGGAGCGAAAACAGTGAAAAAGACAAAACATGATACAAAAGAGGGACTTTTGACCAACAAGTAGAAGGATCCTAGTCAAGCCTAGATAAAGAACAGTTCACAATTGTACAAGGCAACGCAAGATCAAAAATGTCAAAGTGAACAGTTAAAAGACCACTACAAGTTTCACTGAAAATCTGAAGAAGACCCAGAAGCCAAATGGAGAAAAGAACTATAGAAATAAAAAGCCCAAAGCATCAAGAATGAGCCAAGAAAAATTCACCAGATGAACTCATCAAAGGGCCGCGGAACCGTGGCCCGACCCCCACTAATGCCGCGGTTCTGCGGCCATATGACGCACGTGTCGGTGCAAATTTCTCCTGGCGGTGCGTCGGTGCTTTTGTTGGGATTTTTCGGGGGTATATCTGTAATAGTACATATGCGAGCAATTGTAACCCTAGTTTTCCTATTTCCTTATAAATATGTAATCAAAATATTGTAATGGGGATGCCTCTTTTCAATGAATAAAAATTCAGATTCTTTGAAGATTGAAGAGCATCATTTCTTGTAAGTTCATTTCATTTTCTGCCCTAGTTTATAATTCATTCTTTGCCCTAGCTCTCTAATTTAATTCTTGCCTTAGATAAATCATTCCTTTGCCCTAATAATCTGGTGTAAAATCTTTTAACCTGCAGTAGGTAAGTAATCTTAAAATGTTGTTTTTAATAGATCCCCTAATGATCGAGTAATTTCCTCGCTTGTTAGGGTTAGGAATAAGGGAGAGATTGATAGATGAATATCTCTCATCTCTTTCATGCCCAATAATTGGTAATAACTAGAACTTCATGCACGCATGCATGATCCGCTCCCTACGGCACCCTACCCACGAGGTAACGGTGAAACCGTAGTATAAAGGACCGGACATGCATGACTTCCATGAAGGTTAGAGCAATTAGTAGGAAAGGACGGACAAGGATCTAGAGGAAGAAACTTTGTTTCTTCCCAATCATCCTAATCCCTTTTACTAATAATTGTTATAACTTCTAAAAAGATTTAATTGAGGGCATTAAAAGAGGTGTGAATATTAATCTTATCAAACTCACCTTAAGACCTAATCCTAGCAAGTTTCTTGACCATCGTACAACTTAGTTTTTAGATTCAATTAAAAGACCAAACAACCATTGGAATCAGCTCGTAAGAACACTCAGGAAAATTACACATCCCTATGGACCGACCCGTATTCACCGGCTAGCTGCAAAGCGACGCCGTTTCTGATTGCGGTAAAATATTTTTGATCGTTAAAATCTACACTAATCAGGGCCTCGATCTCCCTGCAGTGATTAACCCAAGACTCGACGACGCCTTCATTATGAAAATTTACAAGCGTCGCCAGCATCGGATTAACCTCCGCAGCGAAATCTGTGGAAGATGGGGGAACGTCCGCGTCGAGCTTTTCAACGTATCCGCTCAGCATTCCCAAACTCATCGCAGCATTCTTTGAAGACGGACGTCTCAAGAAGGGGCCTGCCGGCATTATGATGCGGGACTCAAGAGGAACCGGAACGATAGCTGCAAAATAAAAAACAGTCATATGACGGTTCAAGATGTTAGTTATATGTATGCCCTAGAGGCCATTACTATACATAGGATGTATATTGTAGTGGATGCTTGGACATATATAGGGATGACTTTCTTGCTCGATATGATAGTATGCTATCTGGTTACGGTTTACTTTAACGTGTACACTGATTGTCTCTCTGTTACATGTTGGTAAAGCCCTTAGGATGTGTACTTGACTACCTGGACTATGATGCGGATCATACTAGTGGGGACGTGGTAGTCCATAAGTACATCCTTCAAAGTCCCTAGTCGTGGGTGTATCGAGACGGGGCATCGATATACCAGAGTAGACTAGCGTGTAGCTTCTCGACCATTATAGATGGGCGATGGATGATCCCATATCCATTGGTGTTTGACATCAGAGATGATATACGAGTGCTCAGTGAAGACTGGGTACACTGGACGGACTCGCCGAGAACTCCCAGATGGTATTATACCTTACGTCAGATGGCAGTTCTCTGGTGACACTGGTACAGGTTAGTCTTTATACCCGAGATCGTCATAGAGTATTGTGTGATTCCCACTGTGCTTTGATTTCCACCTTACCACGTCCAAGAGGGCGTGCAAAACGGTGGTTTTTGGGTACAGTCCCGAATCACATGGAGGCAATGAGCGATAGGAGGGGTTTCGTCTCTCCCGGTATAGGGAGTTGATGTTGCGCTGTGCTCGATTGGCTATAACAGAAAGTCCTTGGCCAAGGCCGCTTTAGGGATTTACTGGTAAGTGTTACCAGTAGCTTCTCGACCCGTTATGAGCCTCATATCGACACGACTTATCGAGTTATTGGGGTCTGACGTTTACCACCCCTAGACGAGATATGCGACATATCAGACGAACAGACCGGACTGTACGGTAGTGTTACTGGTTGGATTCACAGGAGTGTGAGCGGGCTTGCTCGTTGATCTTATGATCGCTCAATACCCGGGTGGCCGTTACGTTTAGCAGACCGCTTGCGGCTTGTGGGTGTTTGATATGATCATCACCTACTGTCGGCGTATTGATGAGTCTTTAGAGTCCTACACAGGGGTTTCCTGGCTCAAGCGAAACGAAATAGGAGCGCATATGAGATATTTGCGGGACCGAGAATAATACCAGTATGTGATACTGTATTCTATTCTCGCGATTTGTGACATTGATCGGTTGTATGCGATATAGCCGGGTTATCGGATCAAGTGTTGATTCGATAAGTTGTTACTATAGATATTAGTCGGTTATATAGAATATGACCGGATCGTTAAATCAAGTGTTGATTTAATGATTTAATGTATAATTATATATTTGATATATTACTTTACATTAACTAGTATTGGTTCACTTAAGATTGATTTTCTCACTTGAATGTGCACATTGTTTATATGTGATATATGCAAGTGTACATGTTTGTATCATGCTTGATGATACAAACAAGTTGTGTGTATGAGACTTGAACCAAATCAAGGTTAGATTAGGGTTTACTATTTTCCTAAGCATATAACAAAAGAGTGTGACTTTGGTCAAAGTTATCAAGTTTCATGAAGCTTGATAAACATTGACAAAGTCAACTCTTTTTGTCATTTGTTTAAGATATTACCTAACCTAACTCTTAACCTAATGCTTTGGTTAATTCTCTACATGAGTTAAGCATGAGGTCTTAACTCAACCATGGTGCCATTATTTATTGGATAAGTTTCATTTGGATAATAATTCACATGATTCTTTTCTTCTTCTTCATCTTCATCAAGCTCACAAAAGCTTGAGAGCTCCAATGGTGCCATGAGAAAAAGAGTGAGAAATCCAATTCTAAAGTGAAACCACTTCCTATTTCTTCATCCTCTACCACTTGCCATGTAGTATAGGGTGTTCTCTTCACAAAGTGTTCGACCAAGTGAAGGAATAGCTTGAGTTTGAGTCTCCCCGACGTAGATCATCTTCGGCCTCGAAGTCAATGACCTAGCCCGATCATTTCTCCGACGAAACCATCGCTAGAGTCCGGGATCCCGATGATCGCGGCGGAGGGACGTCAACACGGAGCTAAAGAAGTGGAGGACTGGATCTACAAAGGTTGTAATCCCTTTCACTAAGTAGCAAAGTTGTTTGCTTGCTTTTAGTTTCGCCTAATCTCTAGTTAACGATCTTGCATAGGATTCTTAGGCACATGAAAAATTTGATTTTGGCATGGTTGATGTCTTGTGGAACCTCTTGAGTGTGCTTAGTAACCCTACAGTGGTATCAGAGCCTAGCTAGAGCTTTAGGCGAAGTGTAGACGATGTTAGAAATCCGATCGAACCCCGAAACCATAACTTTTAACCCTTTCTGTACATTTTTTGAAAATGTTGATTTTTCCAAATTAAAAATATGCAGAAAAATCAGCAGGCTTTTCTAGGAGTTACTGTGCAAAACGAGTGCCTAATTCGATTAAGGCGCCGCGGAAACGCGGCATGAGCATGGCTCGTGCGGCGGTTCCGCGGCCGTACATTCATATTGATACCTTTTTGTTGCACAGTAACTTCCTTATTAGTTTACTGAATCTTCTGGAAATTTTTAATGTATACTCAAGTGCTGAGTTTTCTGGGTTGTATTGGGAGTTCGACGATTCGATCGGAATCTTTAACTTTGTCTGTGTTTTTCCGGATAATTTTAGAACATGTTAAAAAGTTTGACCGGATATAAATACCCAATTTTTCCCCTGCCGGAAAATTTCCAAGTGTTGGATTTTTCCGTAGTTTAAGAACGTCTAAGTAGTGCAAGTAACGCGGTGGACCCTCTAGAAGACAACAAACCTTAACTCGATTATGTGACCGTCTTGAACTGCCCTTTGAACCTTCGGGTTTGGGGCAGTACGGCGTGCCACATGTGAGGCGTTGGCTTGACCCTTCTACGGCTGGACCGTTGGTACTGTGGCATGAAGTGAATGTTTTTAAACTTATTTCATATGTTGAGCTGTTTCGGGAAAACTTGGGTGTTTGATTGTTCGATCGGAAAGTTTTACATTTTCTATTTATCTGGAATGTGATACAATATTTGGAATCCACAAGTAGTTATGAGATAACTGATTTGGATGTTATCAACATAGCACTTTAGTCTCACTTGATCGGTTGCCACGGAATTTTGATGCGATCAAAAGTCCGTCACGATCACGTAGCGTACGCGGATACTCGCCGGGTAAACTTAATAGACAGCCACGCCCCATAGCCCCGACCAAGTGACTGTAGGAGAACCCCATCGCCGAAAGCATCCGTTCGGGTGCTCGCGGCAGCGGTGTTCCGCCTTGGTGCACTTCGTCGACGGCAACCGGGGGTGCGGCCGTCTACTAAAGTTTGCGACGAGCATTCGATCAGGATGTCGGGAATCTTGTTGAATTGCCCGACTTGATATTGAAAAGAGTTTTCGATATAGAGACTAAAATGCGGGGTTTATAATTGTTAGGCATGCGATGTCTAAGGAGGTTGCGGATTCCAACTGTTGTAGTTTTACACTTTCTTTTCTGCGACCGTAAGTGTAATATGTGATATCTCCGGTTTCGTTGCTATATGTCAACGACAATTGGGATGCGCACATTTACTTACGTTGATGACATGTGATGTTATGTGTTGCTGGATATGTTATATTGGATCGTCGCGTTTTGAATAGCCGGGGTTTTTATGTGAGATGAGAGTTTTCATTTTCATTCATGTAAAATTTGTTGTATGTAATATTCTTTTATTGGGGCACTTCCGGGTTGAGGTTGCTGTCACCATTTGTATATTATTTACTTTTCCGCACTAGGATAGACCCAAGGAGGAGAGCACAAGTAACCGGGTTCTGGAGTCCAGTGGGAGACCAACTCGAGGAGTCGAGTCCGGGTCTCCTAACTCTAGAATTGGTAGGGTTGCTTGCCGCTCTCGTAGGGGTCTAGGGGTGTGGGTTTGGCTATTCATCGCGACCGTGGAATCCGTGTTTTATACAGGTTCGTATTGAAAACACGGACGTTCTAGTATATCCAATGTTTCATATGTTTCTTCTGCTGCGATATCTGTGATGTGATCATTTGATATGTTCTGATAGATACTGTATATAGTATATATGATATATTATATAGATGTTACTTATGTTTTGCACTCGCGCTAGCCCTGCCCCGCTCTGTCGTTAGTTACCTAACCTAACGGTGCACGGGGGGACATCGAGGCGAATGCGGATGGCATAAGTGTACGTCGTATTTATCTGTGATGTTTAGGTGACTTAAATGATGGGACTTCATTAATATGATTAATGAAAGAAAAAGAAACCTAAGATGTTGTGGAATCGAATTTTCAAAAACAGGTAGCTACAGTTCTTGCTTTGCATCGCGGAGTTCCTTGTAGAACATCCTGCACCTTATTCGATAAGGAAAGGGCCGAGATCCCTTTACCGGGAGTGACCCCTTTAGCAATAACTGGCAGATGCTACACCCCTTGGTTTGTCTTTTGATTGCTCCTATAGTTCTTGCTTTGCACAGCGGTATATATGATATATCCTGCACCTTATTCGATGAGGAAAGGGCCGAAGATCCCTTCACCGGGAGTGACCCCTTTAGCAAAACTAGAAAAGTCTCAAAAACACTCCATTTTAAAATCATTTGATTCTACAACGATATCAAGTTCATTACGCAATAGGTTTTCAGAAAAACTTGTCGTAGCCCTCCGTCATTTCAGATAAGTAGTAGTTAGTATTCGTGCTACGTTTGTTGGCCTGCGTCAAGGCGTAGTGTGCGGTAGCTAACTAGTATTTATCTGCTTATGCATATGATGCAGATTGGATTAGGGTAGTCGTGCGACTTTGTTGGCCTGCGTCAAGGGTCGTGCGGGTGGATTTAATTCAATAAGGAAATGACGGGTAGAACTTGACTAGCGCACTATGGTTTGTTGTCCTGTGTCAAGGTCATAGGACGCTAAGGGAAAAATTATCGGGAATTTCAAGTGTTGAAATTTGCAATGAGATTGCATACCTTCTATGAGATAGTTGGATCCCGATACCCACTGCGAGTAATTGTTACTCCTGGGAGAGTTTTACACATTACAATTAGCCGATCAAGTAGGTGTCTAGAAAGGTGTCAATGGGGTTACGCCTCAGGGAAAACGAGGTTTACTTTAATTAGGTCCGTGCGAAAGCACGGGGAACCTCCCTCAAAGTATCGACACTGGCCTGGCTGAAGATTGGCGAATTTGTAGCGTGTAATTAATCTCGGCTAGTCTTTCCTTTTAGGGTTTGAAGGAAGATTTGATAAAAACAGTGGGAGCCATCCTGATTAGATAAAATAATAACCAATCTGATCTTGCAAGAGCGTACGCAGAGTGTTTTCTTCTCTCTCTCTCCAGGTAGCGACCATGTCACACCTTAATCAAGATAATAAAACGGATATATTGACCGAACCCGCTTGTTATACTGAGCTGGGGAACGTTGGTCCCGCTCCAACTTATAATTATTATAAGACAGAGCAGGAATTTGGGGAATACCAGATTTCCCGTGCCGCCCAAACGAAGAAAGTGCATGTTGATGCATCATCTTCGGGTGTGTTCGTTACACAGAACTGTTTCTCAGTATCCTCTGCGTCCTGGGTATCTGATACCGGATCAGGATCCCACATATGTAATATATTACATGGGCTACAGAAAGGTAGAGAACTGAGAACGGGTGATAAGTTTCATGAGGCAGAAAACGGTGCAAGTGTTGCAGCCAAGTCTGTTGGTCACTGTCACCATGTATTACCAGAATACATTGATTCTGAACAAATGTTATTAGATACCGAACCTGATATACAAAATCATATCAGTCTCTTTATTTAGATAAAGAAGGATATAATTTTGTATTGATGGATAATGTTTTGAACATTTCCTAAATCAAAAGTTGATCGGTTCAGGCACGTTATCTAAAAGCATTAACGTTCTAAATCAAACTACAGTTCTTAGTATACAGAACACACACAAGAGGAAGAGTTCAGAAATGAACGAATCCTTCTTGAGGCATTTTAGACTAGGTCATATCAATGCGACCCAACTAGCTGAAGTTACATTAAGATGCATATTTAAATTAGTTTGAATTTACATCTTGTGAAACTTGCCAGTCATGTCACAAAGATAAGATGACCATAGCTCTATTTATTGGAAACAGAGAAAGAGTTAGTGAACTTTTGGGATTGATACATGCTGATGTATGAAGGTCCCCTGTCTACACATGCCAAGACCGGTTCTTTGTACTTTATTACATTCTCTGATAATCTCTCAAGATTCAGACATATGTTCCTGTTGAAACACAAGTCCAAAATTTTTGAGATATTCACAGAATATAAGTTAGAAGTAGAGAACCAAAATACGGGTATAAGTATTATGCCCTTTGATGTGATCAAGGAGGAGAATACTTGAGCACGGAATTCCTGGATTATTCTAAAGGAGAATGAGATTCTCTCTCAGCATTACTCCTCCGTATACACCATAGCACGATGGTATATCGGGGTGGAGCAATAACACCCTATGTGATATGGTGTGCTCTATGATGAGTACTACTGAGTTTCCTATTTCCTTTTAGGGAGTTGTGCACTTATGAAGTTGCATACCTATTGAATAGGGTTCCGATCAAATCAGTTGTCTACCACTTCATATATGATATGGAAAGGGAAGAGCCCATATCTTAAGTTTGTTAAGATTTGGGGCTGTCCAGCCTATGTCTAAAAGCATAATCCGGACAAACTCGAGGCAAAGTCAGTTTTGTGGAAGTTTGTTGGATATCCCAAGCATTCGCAAGGGAATATCTTCTACCTAACCGAGCAACAAAAGATGTTTTATTACTCAGCATGCCACCTTTGTGAAAGGGAATTTCTTATCAAGAAATTTATGGACATGAGGTAGAACTAGAAAGAGTTCCAGCTATACAAACTGCAGCTGCTGATTTGGTAGAACCAAAGATTCAATAGCAACCAACGAACCTCAGCCTCTCCGCCGATCTAGTAGGGTTCCTCACCCACCTGAGAGATACTTCGATTTCTCTATGACAGTGGGAGCGAGGATTGCATCATGAGATGATGACGCAACTAGTTTCGAGCTGGCCATCAGGAGTAGGACTCTGTAAGAATGGCTGGATGCTTAATCGATCTGAGATGGAATCCTTATACACCAACAAAGTATGGACTTTGGTTGTTTTATCTGAAGGGTTAAATCCCCATCAGGAGCAAGTATATCTTGAGAAGATTACTTGGTGTACATGGAAAAGTTAAGACTTTCAAAGCTAGACTTATTAAAGGTTTGCATCATTGACTAGGTATGGATTATAATGAAACCTTTTCTAACTAACTATGTTTAAGTCCATCCAGATCCTACTTGCCACGGCTACATACCATGACTACGATATCTGGCGGTTGGGTGTCATGACTGCTTTTCTAAATAATGTTTTAGAAGAGAGAGTCTGTAAGTACACAGTCAGAGGACTTCGTAGACAGTGGGAGCAGCGAAAATGTGTGCAAGATGTTTTATGTGATAAAGCAGGCATCACGGAGTTGGAACATCTGTTTTGATGAGGTAGTCAAAGAGTTTGACTTCATCAAAATGGTAGATGAACCTTGTATATACAAAAAGGAAGTAGGGAGTATGGTGGTGATCCTCGTAGAGTACGTGGACGTCATACTCATGATAGGGAAGAAGTTTCCTATGCTACGCATAGTCAATCTCCGCTTATCACAAGGATTCTCTATATAGCATCAAAGTGATACCTCCTAAATGCTGGGTTTTGGATCTATGAGATAGATCTAATTGGATGTTAGGATACTCACTAGTTGTAGTGAGATGGTATCAATTGATCTTGGGGAGAATCACTGGAAAGGTTCCATGGTAATAAGGACGACTGAATGTCAGTCGCAGGCATTGTCTTTACCCTCAGTAAAGGGACGGTATGTTGGAAGAGTTCCAAGCTAGATACCGTGACATACTAGACGATTAAAGGCAAGATACATCGTTACCAAAGATGCTACCAAAGAGGAAGTCTGGGTGTATATTAGTTCATGAGATGAACTTCGTTCCTACCATTGTGAGACAATGGAGTTGTGTCTTATGCCTAGGAATGCCTGTCCCATCAGTGATTCAGACATATTCTGAGGCAGCATCATCTGATCATGGAGATAGTTGATCTCCAAGGGGATCGAGGTTCAGAGAGAAGACTCAGAGGAAAACACGGCGGATCTACTCACAAAGTCCTTTTCCCAGAGAGAGACTTTTATGGGATGGTTGAGGATGAGATACTACAACCACTGCTATCAGATGGCCCTAGTGCAAGTGGGAGATTGTTAGTTATATGTATGCCCTAGAGGCCATTACTATACATATGATGTATATTGTAGTGGATGCTTGGACATATATAGGGATGACTTTCTTGCTCGATATGATAGTATGCTATCTGGTTACTATTTACTTTAACATGTACACTGATTGTCTCTCTGTTACATGTTGGTAAAGCCCTTAGGATGTGTACTTGACTACCTGGACTATGATGCGGATCATACTAGTGGGGACGTGGTAGTCCATAAGTACATCCTTCAAAGTCCCTAGTCGTGGGTGTATCGAGACGGGGCATCGATATACCAGAGTAGACTAGCGTGTAGCTTCTCGACCCATATAGATGGGCGATGGATGATCCCATATCCATTGGTGTTTGACATCAGAGATGATATACGGGTGCTCAGTGAAGACTGGGTACACTGGACGGACTCGCCGAGAACTCCTAGATGGTATTATACCTTACGTCAGATGGCAGTTCTCTGGTGACACTGGTACAGGTTAGTCTTTATACCCGAGATCGTCATAGAGTCTTGTGTGATTCCCACTGTGCTTTGATTTCCACCTTACCACGTCCAAGAGAGCGTGCAAAACGGTGGTTTTTGGGTACAGTCCCGAATCACATGGAGGCAATGAGCGATAGGAGGGGTTTCGTCTCTCCCGGTATAGGGAGTTGATGTTGCGCTGTGCTCGATTGGCTATAACAGGAAGTCCTTGGCCAAGGCTGCTTTAGGGATTTACTGGTAAGTGTTACCAGTAGCTTCTCAACCCGTTATGAGCCTCATATCGACATGACTTATTGAGTTATTGGGGTCTGACGTTTACCACCCCTAGACGAGATATGCGACATATCAGACGAACAGACCGGACTGTACGGTAGTGTTACTGGTTGGATTCACAGGAGTGTGAGCGAGCTTGCTCGTTGATCTTCTGATCGCTCAATACCCGGGTGGCCGTTACGTTTAGCAGACCGCTTGCGGCTTGTGGGTGTTTGATATGATCATCACCTACTGCCGGCGTATTGACGAGTCTTTAGAGTCCTACACAGGGGTTTCCTGGCTCAAGCGAAACGAAATAGGAGCGCATATGAGATATGTGCGGGACCGAGAATAATACCAGTATGTGATACTGTATTCTATTCTCACGATTTATGACATTGATCGGTTGTATGCGATATAGCCGGGTTATCGGATCAAGTGTTGATTCGATAAGTTGTTACTATAGATATTAGTCGGTTATATAGAATATGACCGGATCGTTAAATCAAGTGTTGATTTAATGATTTAATGTATAATTATATATTTGATATATTACTTTACATTAACTAGTATTGGTTCACTTAAGATTGATTTTCTCACTTGAATGTGCACATTGTTTATATGTGATATATGCAAGTATACATGTTTGTATCATGCTTGATGATACAAACAAGTTGTGTGTATGAGACTTGAACCAAATCAAGGTTAGATTAGGGTTTACTATTTTCCTAAGCATATAACAAAAGAGTGTGACTTTGGTTAAAGTTATCAAGCTTCATGAAGCTTGATAAACATTGACAAAGTCAACTCTTTTTGTCATTTGTTTAAGATATTAGCTAACCCAACCCTTAACCCAATGCTTTGGTTAATTCTCTACATGAGTTAAGCATGAGGGCTTAACTCAACCATGGTGCCATTATTTATTGGATAAGTTTCATTTGGATAATAATTCACATGATTCTTTTCTTCTTCTTCATCTTCATCAAGCTCACAAAAGCTTGAGAGCTCCAATGGTACCATGAGAAAAAGAGTGAGAAATCCAATTCTAAAGTGAACCCACTTCCTATTTCTTCATCCTCTACCACTTGCCATGTAGTATAGGGTGTTCTCTTCACAAAGTTTTCGACCAAGTGAAGGAATAGCTTGAGTTTGAGTCTCCCCGACGTAGATCATCTTCGGCCTCGAAGTCAATGACCTAGCCCGATCATTTCTCCAACGAAACCATCGCTAGAGTCCGGGATCCCGATGATCGCAGCGGAGGGACGTCAACACGGAGCTAAAGAAGTGGAGGACCGGATCTACAAAGGTTGTAATCCCTTTCACTAAGTAGCAAAGTTGTTTGCTAGCTTTTAGTTTCGCCTAATCTCTAGTTACCGATCTTGCATAGGATTCTTAGGCACATGAAAAATTTGATTTTGGTATGGTTGATGCGTTGTGGAACCTCTTGAGTGTGCCTAGTAACCCTACACAAGAAATATAGAAGAGTCATCAATAAGGGAATTTACTATACCAGCTGCAGCAGGCGGCAAAGCCGGGAGGACCGGTGGCGCGACCGATCTTACATCTCCTCCTTCGATTTGTAGCACTGCAATCAGGGCGAGGAAGAGTTAGAAATAATTCCATTATTGAAAAAAGAAGGGTATTGACTGAAAACCATACTCACCAGCGCCGCTAGAGGAAGCAAGCTCCGAAGGGAAGGAGAAGTGTGGGTGCAGCACCTGGTAGAGGTGATCAAAAAGCACTCCTGCAAAGATGCAATAATACGACATTAGTACATAAATTATGCAGCCTAAAGATGAAACTGATGGGTTATAAATCCATACCTTCCAACATTTGCGATGGTGCGAGAGAAGGTAGAGAGGTAGTCACCGTCAAGGCAGTAACTGACGGCGCTCCCTCGAGCAATGGAGTATCGGCACTGGCTGCACCTGCATTAGAAACAAGATAAGCCCTGTCAAGAAAGGTTGCGAAATAAAAGAAGGACGGTAACCCGAAATTTACCTGATGATGATCCGGCCGAAACGGCGGCATCTCCCTCCATTGACATGAGACCACCTCCCGACGCCTCATCGCCAGACTCTACGGGAGCCGTCGTCGTACTCGCGAGGCCAGGAGACGGCGGAGGACCATAGGCGGGGAGAGCAATGATCGGAGCATTGCAAGACTCTTGAGAAAGAGCGGACGGCTCTTCTTCGGGAATCATACCCGTCTCACCCGCTACCCCCTCGGGCTCGGCGGTCGCAGCCGTCTCGTCCGCCGTTGCCATAGGGTCGTCAGTCTTAGCCGCTCCCTCCGCTGCTGCCTCAGACTCGGCCGTAGCAGCCGTCTCATCTGCCGCTACCTCGGGCTCGGCATCGGCGGCCTTCTCAGGCATAGTAGGCGTGACCGTTTCGTCAGCCACTAGCTCGGTTCCAGCAACCCCGGCTACGTCGCTCACCGTCGGCTCGGGTTCAGACAGTGCCTCCCCCACTATCCCTTCAGGCTCGACGGTTTCCGCCGCCCCTTCAGTTGGACTCGGCCCTGTAGGACAAGATATATAAGAACCAATGGGTTCACAATCTTTGCAACAAAGTCTTGAAAGACACATTACCTGAGGTGGATTGATTGTTGGCCTCCCGAACTGCATGCGCCTCATGTCTGTGAGCAGTAGACAAGGCGACCGGAGACTCTTCCGAAGGAGTAGCAGCACGAGGAACGGTGCTTGGGCCCGCTCCCACGGCCAAAGCAGCTCGGCGCTCCTTCGCCTCGCGCCTCAACCACTTCCTCTCCTCCCGGGCCGTCACGACGGACCTCTTCGAAGCTTCCTTCATCGAGGCATCATCGTCCGCGTTCAGAGTTGCCTCCAGAGCCTTCAAGGCATCCCTCATCGGCTTTTTGAGTCGGGTCTCTCGCGGCAGCCCCGAAGAGGTCGGGACTTCAGTAGCTGGTCCGGGAAGAGTTCCCGCATCGGCTTGCACGGACCCTGCAAAGAGACAAAGAAAAGATTAGATTGTCCATAAAAAGGAGAATAAAAAAAACTCGGTGAGTCGAAGCATACCAACGCCCGACAGAGCGCGTTTCCTTTCCTCCTCCTGGAAAGTATGGAGGGAAGCAGTGATAGCTTCTTCAGTGGTGACGCCTGTTAAAAAAGGGAGGAAAGCATTAGTCAAAGACAATAATAAAAATACGATGCAATAACGAAGAATGTAACTAATGATTACCTGCTTAAGCGAGTTTAGCCAACCAAGCTTCGAGCCTTGTTGTTCGCTCAGAAACCGCGATGGCGGCCGCCACATCGGTGTCTGCCGGATCTACAAAGAAGCCCTCGTTGCTTCCATACTCACTCAGGCCTTCGGGGAGAGGGACCTGAGGCTCTAAACCGAGGATGGCGTCGAGAGAGAGGACCGACTTCTTCTTCTTTTGCGTGCGGGCCCCGGTCGGCGCCAAGATCATTTTACGCTTCGTAGGCACCTTAGGGCGGCGGGTCCCAATGTCCACGCCCACTCTGGACTCGGGCGAACCTATATTTACTGGAGCACGGGGCGTTGGGGGTACGTCCCCGGTATCACGAGGCGGCAATCTGTGCGGAGGATTAAGCACGCGCGGTGGTCCAGCTCCAACATCTTTCAACGGAGGAATGACCGAGGTCCTTGGCTTCAGGGGAGCCTTGCGGTCGCTGCCGGGAGGAGCACCCTTGCGGTCAACCAAAATGTGCTTCTCTTCATGGATGACTGAACCCATGGCATACCCATACCAAGCCACGTACACGTTAAGGACCCGGGGGACGCAGCTTGGCTCGCTGATAAAAAAGTGTAAGCCCATATTCAGCCGCATAAAATGGTGCATCGCGCTCCGTATCCCCTCCATGCTGGCCGCGGGCTCTTTTAAAAACGCCTCCAGCGGGATCCCATGGCTGTAGCTTGATTGTTGGGCAAACTGGTGGGGGTTGTACCTCATGAAAAGCACCATCTTATTCTGCCTGAACACCAGGTAGCCCGGCCGAATGGAGTAGAGGTGAAGAATCTCCTGGGCTTTCAGTACGGAGGCCCCGTCCTTGAAGCCGTCACGCAGCGCCACCACAGCCTTGGAGGTTTCTGAGCCGATAGTTATGACTTTATCCATGAAATAAATCTTCGCTCCGACCAGGTGTGGACGAAGGAGCAACACCCTAGCCTCCCGCGGAGGCGGATTCACGATCGAGGCACCGATCAGCCGCATGACTCTTGGGAGTTTGCACTTCTCGAAAAACGAAGGGCTCTTATGAATGCCGAATACCCCGTGCATATGCATTTCCATCCACGAAGTGAAGTAGTGCATCGGGAAATTGGCAGGCTGCACCCCAGGTTCATTAGCGTCCGCCGCCAGGCTGAGTCCATTGTATAGGTGAGCTAACCCGACGATTCCTATTGACAACTGTAGGCCAGCCACCATCAATCGCTGGGTAGAAAACGGACGGCCGCATGAAGCGCGGGTGTATGGGGAGCGCGAAGCTGCACAGCCACAATCCCAGAAACCCTAAAAAGAAGGTCTCCTCATCAATGCCCGGGACGGCGATTTCTGACAAGGGCATGATGGCGGCATCGGGGAGATAGAAATCCTTTTGATCGTATTCCGATACTGGTCGACGATCTACGCCGAAGCCAAAAGGGTCGTCGAGCTTGGCGAACTTTTCACTCCGCTCCGATAGAATCTCCGGTTGAAGGAAGCGGGCGATAAAATCTGCAAAACTAACCCCCCGAACTCCTGATTCCAAATAGAGACCCTCGTATATATTCAGTACCTTCACCAAGCCCGGAAACTGGTGCTGAATAGTATTCTCCGGCGTCAAATCAAATACCAGCGGCTTGGTGGCGAAGACGTACTCGTCAGGAGGAAGCAGCTCCTCGTAATGCTCCCCCCTCACCGGCAAACCCGAGAGCTCAGCGAACTCTTCTAGGGAGATGGAGCCTGCCCTGTCCGTCAGAAGGAAGGTGTGGGTGGGGATGTTCCATTGTTCTATGAATGCCTTGACCCACCACGTCGGAGGAGCAGGGTACTCAAAAAGCAAGACGTAGATTGTAGAGTACAGCCCTATCTTCATCAAACGCATCCTCTTCGCCGATAGGATGTATCTGGCCCACTGCAAATAGCCGGCCGGTTGTCGAGGGGTCAATCCAATATTGTAAGCCTGTCTCCCAAGGGCGTGCCTCACCATGACATATGCGCCGCCCTAAGATGTCCACGATCGGCGGCGGCTGCACGGGAATGGCAGCGATCAAAGGCTGCAGAAGATCCTCCGAATTCCAGTTCAAGACCTCCACGACATACTTCACCGGGGGTTCATCCACATAGGGGATCGACAAGATGGGTTCAGACGGCGTCGCGGAACCGAAGCTTCGGCGACCCTTGATGATTTCGTTATACCACCTACCCCACAAGTGAAGGTTCTTGTGCTCGGGGTCATGATCCTTAATGAGCGCGAGAATCTCCCGGTCCACCGGCGCCTCGGGAAATCCTTCCTCTGAGCGAACAAACGGGAATGACAGGTCAGCAGACATGTTTCCTGCGGAGGGACAAAAATCAGCCGTCAATGTTGTAATTCCAACGCTTGGCATTTTAAAATTTATACCATACTGCAATGTAGTAGATAAGGGACCAAGGGGGACCCACAAAATTTAGATGACAATTCATCAGTTAATAAGACAGCCCCATCATTGGGTGAGACTGTCAATTAATGAGTAGATCCCCAAAAGAATACTCTCATTAAATGAGAAATCCCTAGAGACAAGGAGAAAATCTCCCCTTTCAGAGCAAAGCTCTGTCACAGAGTGACACTTGTCAAATCTGGTCTCAAGGGAAAAAAATCCCTTAAAAGAGCCTAGCTCTGTAATAATGATGAGAAAATCCCTTAAAAAAAATTAATTAACCCCTAAAAATTAAAATAATTTGGGATCTTAAAGATCCATGAAAACTCTTAAGAGTTCTTCATTTTTAGATAAAAAAGATCTACATTTGGTCCATGAGCAAAGCTCTGTTCATGGGTTAAAAACCCTGAAACAAGATCTCTTTGGATCTATGGATTCTTGAGAGCAAGGCTCTGTTGGTGAAACCCCAAAGGGGTTTTCTTTAGATCAAAGATCTATGAGAGCAAGGCTCTGTTAATTAAAATTAATTTAATTTAAGTTGAATTTTACCTAAAATTTTTTTAGAGTTTGAACTCTGAAGTTCTTGAAAAACGAGAGCAAGGCTCTGAAGTTCTTAAAAGCAAGAGCAAGGCTCTGAAAATTAAAATTCTTGAAGATGGTGAACATCTGTTGAGGACCAAGGGTTCTATTTATAGGCGTTTGCGCCCCTTCAACTCCTGAGTTGATCCAACGGCTGGGATCTTGCCACTGCTGCACTCACGTATGCGCCACGTGAGCGCAACGGTGGAGGGAATTTGTTTCCCCCAATCAGAGCAAAGCTCTGTTTGAATTTCAAAAGTTCAAAAATTGAAGCAACGTTTCAGTTTCCTTGCGCAGCGCGCCACGTGTCAAAAGCTGACGCGCCAGCGCTGCGTCCAAGGCAGCGCACCCAATCAGAGCAAGGCTCTATTTAAAATAAAAAATAAAGGAAGCAACGCTTCAGGCAACTTGCGCTCTGCGCTGCGCGACACGTGTCAGCGCAGTTGCGCTGCGCGACACGTGTCAGCGCAGTTGCGCTGCACTCTGCGCTGCGCGACACGTGTCAAGCGCAAATGCGCTTGCGCCAACTGTGCCAGCACTAAAACAGAATTAAAATTCCAGAAAGATCTTTCTGATCTTGTTAAAACAAGAAGATTATTTTCTGTAAAACAGAAGCCCTTGGATCAAAGATCCAACGGTGGGGAAAAATCCCTAAATCACTCAAAGAAAGATCTCTTTAATTGATTGAACAAATCAATTGGCACTATATAAAGGCCCCTAGACTCCAAGTCTAAAACACATTGACACACATAGAGAAAAAACAGAGAACTCCTCTAAAGAAAATTTTGAGAAGAGCTCAGAGAAAAAAAAGGTAAAAAACCTTTAAATAAAGAAGAATTTTCTTCTATAAAGATCAATGATCTAAAAACAAGATCAAGATCTTCAATTAAAAAGGAAAAAAGATAAAAAAGATCCAATCACAAAAAGATAAAAAGAAGTATTACTTCACAGATCATTTGATCTACATAAAGGCATTGCCTTTTAATGAACCCTTGGTTCTGGAATCTTAAAAGATTCTTTTCTTTAATCCAAAATTGGATCAAAATATTGAAAAGTGCCCTGCACTTGTAAAATTTGCACTATTGCGCTCTTGGGTTGGTGCAACTCACCAGAGCGCGCCACGTGTCAGCCCCAGAGCAAACTGCGCCTTGTGCTTTAAAAAATGAGCATTGCGCTCTTGGGTTGGCGCAACTCACCAGAGCACGCCACGTGTCAGCCCCAGAGCAAACTGCGCCTTGCGCTTTAAAAAATGAGCATTGCGCTCTTGGGTTGGCGCAACTCACCAGAGCGCGCCACGTGTCAGCAGCGCAACAGCGCAGCGCACTGTTGCAGCGCACTGCGCTTGCGCTCACCGGAGCATGACACGTGTCACCATCACATGAGTTTGCACCTTGCGCTCCTCAATTGGCGCAAAGCGCCTGACAAGCCACGTGGGGCGTTGTCAGAGCATTTAATGCAATGCATTATCAAGGGCAGAGCCCAATAAAGAAAGGTCTATCGGACCAAACAAAAGTGCTATGCACTATTAAAAGGGGCAGAGCCCAATTAAAAGAAAAAAGTCTAAAACAGATCAAAATAAAATGCTTTGCATTATTTTAAAAGAGGGCAGAGCCCAAATAAAGGCCTAACAGGCCGAATGCAAATAAATGTTGAACATTTTCAACTGGACTTAGCCCAATACTGGCCGTAAGTCCTCAAATTAAAATTGACTGAGCACGACTGCTCTCTTAAATCAATTTACACCCGGTTCGAGGGTACATCTCCGAACTCCTCTGATATTTGTCGTTGTAATCTTTTAACGTCGTCAGAGAGGTGACGGGTCCCGGTACAACCACACATCGATACGGACTGCGGGGTCCTTAAACTCATGGACTTATGCGTCCTTAAACCAACAATACAGACTGTGGAGTCCTTAAACTCATGGAATTATGCGTCCTTAAACCAACAATATGGACTGTGGGTCCTTAAATTCATGGACTAATGCGTCCTTAAACCAACATTCGTCCCCAAAACGGGAATGTTGGACCGCAATGTCCTTAAACTACCTGTGGACCACTATGTCTCTAAACTGGAAATGGACCACCATATCCTTAAACTGGCGATGGACCACTATGTCCTTAAACTGGAACAATAGAGCCCCCAAATGCTCTTTTTCGGATCTAAATGATCCTGTTAAGTTGATCTTAGTCTCAAATTAGACTAACGTATCCTTAATATACGTTTAAGTTGATCTTAGTCTCAAATGAGACTAACGTATCCTTAAACCCAACCCCAAACCCAAAACTAAGAAAATACGAATTTGGACTAATCCACGCCCTACGGGCGACAACATAAATTAGTCTCCGTATACAATCCACGGGCAACCAAAAACAAAACAAACATCCACGACACGAAGTGACCATCTGGAGAAGGAGAAAGTTGTTACCGCGATGCGGTAGCGTAATTAACTGCAGGGGCTTGCGCCTGCGGGGAAGAGCGTCCCCACAATCAAAACCCCCTCAAACGAGGGGGAATCTGACGAAGTCTGCTACATCGGCCGCATCCATTTAAACCTTCGATACACGGTGCCATAAATCAACTTGGCATCTTCGAAGAGGTGGACGGATAGCACCAATTAGCATCTGCCCCCAAATTTAGGAAAGACGTTTGTCTTCCCGGTTTTCGGCAGTGAACAGTCCTTTCGACTTATAAGGAGAAAACACTCTTGTAAGATCCTTACGACTTATAAGAGAACATACACTTGGGAGTCCTCATGATTCCTAAGGAGAAAATGCACCTACGAGATCCTCACGACTCGCAGGGAGAAATACTTTTATGAGACCCCTATGGCTCATGAAGTCAAAAGCCTTAGTCGATGGGATCGATCCTAACCCTGTCTTCTAAGCCACCTTTGTTCGGTATCGACAGAGGCAAATGATGATTCGCTCCTGGTAATATCCCATTTGTAGCGGTGTTGATGCTGAAATCGGTGTCTAATCCCAAGCTTGCAGCAGAAAGCCAGCAGGCCATACATGCATACGAAATAGCCGAAATGATGGGGCGACTTGCGACAAAATCAGCGAGTAAAAATGTATGCATGCGAAATAGCCGAAATGATTGGGCAACTCGCAATAAAAAAACAGCGAGTAAAAACAAAATAAATAGCTGAAATAATTGGGCACCGCGAAAATAGCCGAAATGATTGGGCAATCGCGACCTTCGCGATATAAAAGTTGAAATGATAGAGCATCGCGGAAAGAAATAAAAAAAAGTGAAATATATGCCCTACAGGTGATATTACATCAATCCCTGTATACAATCCAGGGGCGCAAACAGAGAAGGAATCACACTCCTCCTACCCAGGTTTCACCAGAGGAAGAGGCTAAACCTCGATGGTTCTCAGACAGCCTGGAGAGCATCTCAACATTCGTCTCAACAGACACAACATCAAGCGAAGCGGAACAACGGCAACCCCAGTTCCATGACTCGGCGGTGTACAGATGACCAAGAGTCAAATTCCTCGCTATATGGAACGCGGATTATGTCACTTTTGACACCGTGGAAAACGTCCAGAGCGGATCCTGGTCCTCGCAAAGCACGGCAGTGAACCCATGTGAAGCATTCAGAGCGGAGCCTAGTCCTCGCTGAACACGGCAGTGAACCCGTGGGAAGCATCTAGAGCAAAATTCCTGGCTACGTGGAACGTGGATTATATCACTTCTGACCCCGTGGAAAACGTCCAGAGCGGATCCCGGTCCTCGCAAAGCACGGCAGTGAACCCGTGTGAAGTATCCAGAGCGGAGCCTAGTCCTCGCCGAACACGGCAGTGAACCCGTGGGAAGCATCTAGAGCAAAATTCCTGGCTATGTGGAGCACGGATTATGTCACTTCTGACCCCGTGGAAAACGTCCAGAGCGGATCCTGGTCCTCGTAGAGCACGGCAGTGAACCCGTGTGAAGCATCCAGAGCGGAGCCTGGTCCTCGCAGAATACGGCAGTGAACCCGTGGGAAACATCCAGAGCAAAATTCCTGGCTACGTGGAGCGCGGATTATGTCACTTCTGACCCCGTGGAAAACGTCCAGAGTGGATCCTGGTCCTCGCAGAGCACGGCAGTGAACCCGTGTGAAGCATCCAGAGCGGAGCCTAGTCCTCGCCGAACACGGTAGTGAACCCGTAGAAAGCATCTAGAGCAAAATTCCTGGCTACGTGGAACGCGGATTATGTCACTTCTGACCCCGTGGAAAACGTCCAGAGCGGATCCTGGTCCTCGCAGAGCACGGCAGTGAACCCGTGTGAAGTATCCAGAGCGGAGCCTGGTCCTCGCAGAACACGACAGTGAACCCGTGGGAAGCATCCAGAGCAAAATTCCCGGCTACGTGGAACGCGGATTATGTCACTTCTGACCCCGTGGAAAACGTCCAGAGCGGATCCTGGTCCTCGCAGAGCACGGCAGTGAACCCGTGTGAAGCATCTAGAGTGGAGCTTAGTCCTCGCCGAACACGGCAGTGAACCCGTGGGAAGCATCTAGTGCAAAATGCCTGGTCACGTGGAACACGGATAACGTCACTTCTGACCCCGTGGAAAACGTCCATAGCGGATCCTTGTCCTCGCAGAGCACGTCAGTGAACCCGTGTGAAGCATCTAGAGCGGAGCCTGGTCCTCGCCAAACACGGCAGTGAACCCGTGGGAAGCATCCAGAGCGGAGCCTGGTCCTCGCCAAACACGGCAGTGAACTCGTGGGAAGCATCCAGAGCAAACATCGGATTGTGGAGTCCTTAAATCCACGAACTATAATATCCTTAACCTCGACCGTGATGTCTTAAAACTAACAATCAACCACAATGATTTTACACTAATTTTATCTTGGTTCAAGGGTACATCTCTTCACTCTTTTGATTTTTGTCGTTGTAATTCCTCAACGTCTTCAAAAAGGTGACGGATCCCAATAACCACACATTTCGCGGACTGTGAGGTCCTTAAACTCATGGACTATGATGTCCTTAACCTCGACCGTGACATCTTAAAACTAACGTCGGACTGTGGAGTCCTTAAATCCACGGACTATGATGTCCTTAACCTCGACCGTGATGTCTTAAAACTAACAGCGGACTGTGAGGTCCTTAAGCTCACGGACTATGATGTCCTTAACCTCGACCGTGATGTCTTAAAACTAACATCGGACTGTGGAGTCCTTAAATCCACGGACTATGATGTCCTTAACCTCGACCGCGATGTCTTAAAACTAACAACGGACTGTGGAGTCCTCAAATCCACGGACTATGATGTCCTTAACCTCGACCGCGATGTCTTAAAACTAACATTGGACTGTGAGGTCCTTAAACTCACGGACTATGATATCCTTAACCTCGACCGCGATGTCTTTAAACTACGATATCATAGAAAATGTCCAGAGCAGGGACTGGTCCTCGCCAAACATGGCAGTGAACCCGTGGAAAGCATCCAGAGCAACCCCTGACTCCGTGAAATGCGGATAAGGACAACTTCACCCATCACTTACGGGTCCTCACGACTCGTAAGGGAGTAAATTCTCTTGTGAGATCCTTACGAATCCCAAGAGAAAACACACTTAGGAATCCTCACGATTCTTAAGGAGAAAATTACACCTACCGGATCCTCTCGACCGGTAGGGAGAAAATTCTTTATGAGACCCGCACGGTTCATAAAGTTTAAAAGTCTTAGGTGACAGATCCTAACCCTATTTTCTAAGCCATCTCCACTCTACAAAGAGCCTAAGACTGACAGCTATATGCTATCTACAGACCGCACTTGTTAAAGTCACATGGCAAACAACACAACAAGAAAGAAGAAAGTAGAGAAATGACACAAGACATTACAAAGAACGTATATCTTTTATTCATGAATTCGATTGAGTACAAAATACATCGTATTAAAGGATAAAAAAACAAGTACATGTTATTCACAATTACAAATGATACAAAATTTTCATTGAGAGGAAAGCGCTTTTGATAATCCGGTTAGCCGCTTGCGCACTTCCCTCAGCCCCTTTTCCTGACCAGCTACTGCGGCCAACTCTGCTTCGACCTAGCTCGCTGCTGCAAGTAAGATGAGAGTTGTTTCTCGACGACTCGCTGAGCTACTTCACGATCTTGTGCATCACGCTCAGCGACATCGAGCTTCTGCTTCAATGTTAACCCATCAGAGATACGTTGCAGAAGGCTCTCAAAGATAACTTTCACCTGGGCAGCGTTCGCGTCGACCTCAGCACGCAGTCGAGCAGACTCGTTTGAAGTTTCTTTGCATCCCCTTCGCTTTAAAACCATTTCTTGTTCGAGATGGCGGAAGTAAGAAGCGCTCTGCTCGATCCATGCTGCCCGTTGAGTGCTCATGGCCAGAATCTCAGGTGCCGGACGCTTAAGCTCAAGCTCATGCAAGCAAGCCTCGACCTCCCGGCAGCGATTAACCCAAGACTCAAAGACGCGCTCACCGTGAAAGTTCATGAGCATCGCCAGCATAGGGTTAATCTCTGCGGCAAAATCCGCGGTAGATGTGGGAGCCTCTGCGTCGAACTCCTCGATATACTCGCTTAGCATGCGTAGGCTGGTCACGGCACCTTTGGATGATGGACACCTTAAAAAGGGCTCGGCCGGCATTATAATACGAGACTCGAACGGGGTTGGATTCGATGTGATTGCTGCAAAATAGATTATAATCAGGTGTCGGCTCAAGAAATAAAGAAAACAAGTAAAAAAGTAGAGTCTACTATACCGGCTGCAGCAGGGGGCAGAGCTGGGAGTACTGGTGGCGCAACGACGGCCTCGTCCCCTCCTTCGATTCGTAAGGCTACAAGCAATATAAAGAAGAGATTAGCAATAATAAAACTACCCGTTAAACAAGGGGACGTCGTTTAGAGAAAATACTCACCGACACCAGCAGGTGGATTAATCTTTGACAAGAAGGAGAAGTGTGGGTGCAACACCTGGTACAGGTGGTCAAGAATAATTCCTGCAAAAACGCGATGACTCGACGTCAGTACATGAATTATACGCCCGAGGGATAAGAATAATAGGTTACAAATCCATACCTTCCAGCATTTGCGACGGTGCGAGAGAAGGCAGAGGGGTGGTCACCATCAGGGCGGTAACTGGCGGCGCTGTCTCGAGCAGCTCGATTTCAGCACTAGCCACACCTGCATTAGAAACAAGATAAACTTTATTAGGAAAGATTGCAGAATAAAAGAAGGGCGGTGACCCAAGATTTACCTGAAGAGTCGCCGGCCAGAGCCCTAACGAAGGCGTTACTTGATGCAACGGTAACGTCTTCCTCCTCCATTGGGACGGTCTCACCTCCTGTTGCCTCATCGCCCGACTCTACAGGAGCCGTCGTCACGCTCGCGACGCCGGAAGACGATAAGGAACCGTAAGCAGGGAGAGCGATGATCGGAGCGGCGCCCAACTCTTGAGAAAGAGCGGCTATCTCTTGCTCAGCGACCATAGCAGCCGTCTCACCCGCTACCACCTCGGGCTCAGCGGTCGCAGCCATCTCGTCCATCGCTGCCATAGGCTCGTCCGTAGCAGCCATTTCATCCACTGCTGCCTCAGGTTCAGCCGTAGCAGCCGTCTCTTCCGCCGCCACCTCAGGCTCGGCATTGGTAGCCATCTCGGGCATAGCAGTCGTGACTGTCTCGTCAGCCACTAGCTCGGGCCCTACAACTACGGTTACATCACCTATCGTCGCCTCAGGTTCAGCAGCTACCTCCCCCACCGTCCCCTCAGGCTCGACGGTCGTCGCCACTCCTCCAGTAAGACTCGGCCCTGCAGGACAAGATATATAAGAACTGATAGTTTAAAACTCTGACAACAAAGTCTCAAAAACACATTACCTGAGGCGGATTTACCGTTGGCTTCTCGAGCTGCGCGTGCCGCTCATCTATGAGCAGTAGACAAGGCAACCGTGGGCTCCTCTGAAGGAGTAGCAGCGGGAGTAACGGCGCTTGAGCCTGCTCCCGCAGCCAAAGCAGCGCTACGCTCCCTTGCTGCGCGCCTCAGTCACTTCCTTTCCTCTCGCGCCGTCATGACAGACCTTTTGGAAGCCTCCTTCAGCAAGGCGTCGTCGTCCGCGTTCAGGGTTGCCTCCAGAGCCGTCAAGGCTTCCATCATCGGCTTTTTAAGCAGGGCCTCCTGCGGCAATCCTGAAGAGGCCGGGACTTCGGTAGCTGGCCCGGGGAGAATTACCGTATCGGCTTGCGAGATAGGTCTTGTGGTCCCTGCGATAAGACAAAGAGAGGGTCAGATTACTCATAAAAAAATGGAAACAGAAACATAGCAAACCGAAATGTACTAAGGCCTAAGGATGCTCTGAGTCGTTCCTCCTCCTCGAAAGTTTTGAGAGAAGCAGCGATGGATTCTTCGGTAGAAATGCCTGTTAAAGAAGGAAAAGCGTTAGTCAAAAACAATGATAGAGATACGATGCAATGACGAAAAATACAACTAGTGATTACCTGATTGCGCAAGTTTAGCCAACCACGCGTCGCGCCTTGCCAACCGCTCAGAAGCTGCGATGGCAGCCGCCAGATCAGTGTCGTCTGGCGGCATAAATAAGCCCTCGTTGGTCCCGTACTCACCCAAGCCCTCGCTATAAGGAGCATGAGGTTCCTGACCGAACGCAACGTCCGTAGAAAGGATCGACTTCTTCTGCCTCTTCTGCACGCGAACCCCGGTCGCACCCAAAATCAGCTTACAATTCGTGGGCACCTTGGGACGGCGGGTCCCGATGTCCGAGCCCACACCGGATTCGGGCGAAACCACATTTACCGTCTCCACGGGAGCACGGGGCTCTGAGGGCACGTCCACAGGATCACGGGACAATCTACGCGTGGGGCTTAGCACACGTGGAGGCTCATCTCCAGCATCTCCTCTTAGGGGAGGAGGGACAGGGATCCTTCGCTTTAAGGGAACATTGCGATCGCTGGCGGAGGGCGCACCCTTGCGATCAAGCAGCAGCCGCTTCTCTTCCCTGATGACGGCGCCCATCGCATGCTGATACCAGGCCCCGTACACGTTGAGGGCTCTTGGAATGCAAGTCGTCTCGCTAATGAAGAAGTGGGAGCCCGTATTTAGCCGCGTAAAATGATGTAGTGCACTCCGTATCCCCTCTCTGTTGCCCGCAGGCTCTTCCAAAAATGCCTCCAGTGGGACCCCCTGGTTATAACTTAATTGTTGAGCGAAACGATGGGGGTTGTACCTCATAAAAAGCGCCGCATCGTTCTGCCTGAACACGAGGATGCCCGGCCTAATGGAGTATAGATGTAGAATCTCCCGGGCTTTCAATACGGAGGCCCCGTCCTTGAAATTATCGCGCAACGCCAACACCGCCTTGGAGGTCTCCGGGCCGATTGTCAGGACCTTGTCCATGAAAGAAATACCCGCTCCGACCGTGCGCGGACGAAGAAGCAACCCCCTAGCCTCCCGCGGAGGCGGATTCACGATAGAAGCACCGATCAGCCGCATAACTCTCGGAAATCTGTACTTCTCGTAAAACGAGGGTCTTTTATGAATACCAAACACCCCGAGCACATGAATTTCCATCCACGAAGTGAAGTAGTGCATCGGGAAATTAGCGGGTTGCACCCCCGGTTCAGTTGCGTCCGCCGCCACGCTGAGACCATGGTACAGGTGGGCCAACCCGACAATTTCAATGGACAATTGTATGCCAGCCACCATCCGATGTGCTGGGTAGAAGACGGACGGCCTCATGTAGCGAGGGTGCATGGGGAGCGCGAACCAGCATAACCATAGCCCCAGAAACCCGAGAAAGAAAGTCTCCTCATCGATGCCCGGAGCAGCGATTTCCGACAAAGGGATGATTGTTGCATTGTGGAGGTAAAACCCTTTTTGATCGGCTTCCAGTGCTGGTCGACGATCTAAGTCAAGGCCGAAGGGGTCGTCAAGCTTGGCAAATTTTTTGCCCCGTTGCGATAGAATCTCCGGTCGAAGAAAGCGGGCGATGAAGTCTGCGAAACTAACTCCCCGGCCTCCCGATTCCAATTAAAGACTTTCATACATATTCAACACCTTTACCAGACTCAGAAACTGGTGCTGAATAGCGTTCTCCGGCGTCAAGCCCATCACCAACGGCTTGGTGGCAAAAACATATTCATCAGGAGGAAGCAACTTCTCATAGTGCTCCCCCCTCACCGGCAAACCGGAAATCTCAGCAAATTCTTCTAGAGGGATGGAAACTTCCCTGTCCATTAAAAGAAAGGTATGGGTGGGGATGTTCTATTGCTCCACGAACGCCTTAGTCCACCATGTCGGAAGAGCAGAGTACTCGAACAGAGAGGCGTAAACTGCGGGGTATAGACCGATCTTCAGCAGGTGCGTCTTCTTCGCTGACAAAATATACCTGGCCCACTGCAAATACCCTGCCGAGTGTCGAGGGGTCAACTCGATGTTGTAGGGTTATCCCCAAGGGCGCAATTCGCCCTGGCATATGCGCCGTCCCAAAATATCCACGGCTGCCGGCAGCTGCATGGGTATGGTAGCGATCGAGGGTTGAAGAAGACCCTCTGAAGTCCAGTTAACAACCTCCACAGCATAGTTCAACGAGGGTATATCTGCGTACGAAATCGACGAGATCGGATCCGACGGCGTCGCACAAGAGAAGCTTTGGCTGCCTTTGATAATTTCGTTGTACCACCTACCCCACAGGTGAAGGTTTTTGTATTCTGGGTCGTAATCTTTAATGAGCGTAAAAACCTCCCGGTCTACCGGTGCTTCAGGGAATCCTCCCTCTGAACGGAAAAACGGGAATGAGAGATCAGAAGACATGTTGCCTGCAAGAAAAAGTGAAATTCAATTATCAGTATTACAATTTAATTTCAAAATCCCGACGCTTGGTACGTTAAAATTTGTACCACACTGCAATGCAGTGGAGAGGGGGACCAAAGGGGGACCCACAAAATCCAGATGACAATGCATAAATTAATAAGACAGCCTCATCATTGGATGAGACTGTCAATTAATGAGGAAATCCTCAAGGAATATTCTCATTAAATGAGAAATCTCTCGAGACAAGGAGAAAATCTCCCTTTCAGAGCAAAGCTCTATAACAGAGTGACACTTGTCAAACTCTGGTCACGAGGGAATAAAATTCCTTAAAGAGCCTAGCTCTGTAATGATGATGAATAATCCATCAAAAATTTAATGAAAAATAACTCCTAAGAATTAAAGTTCTGGGATCTTAAAGATCCATGAAAAAACTCTTAAGAGTTCTTCATCAAAAGATCTATATATTATCAAAAGAGCAGAGCTATGACCCATGGGCTAAGAAACCCTAAGGAAATATCTATTTAGATCTATGGGTTTTTGAGAGCAAAGCACTGTTTATGAAACCCCAAAAGGGTTTTCTTTAGATCAAAAGATCTATGAGAGCAAGGCTCTGTTAATTAAAATTAATTTAATCTAATTTAATTTTTACCTAAAATTTTCTAGAGTTTTAACTCTTGAAGTTCTTGGAAGTGAGAGCAAGGCTCTGAGATAAAAATTCTTGAAGATGATAATCATCTGAGGACCAAGGGTCCTATTTATAGGCACTGAAGCTCTTCCTCAACTTCTGAGTTGATCCAATGGTTCAGATCTTGCCACCGTTGCACTCACGTGTGCGCCACGTGAGCGCAACGGTGGGTGGGCATTTGTTTCCCCCAATCAGAGCAAAGCTCTGTTTGAATTTCAAAATTCAAAAATTGAAGCAACGCTTCAGATACCTTGCGCTGCGCGCTGCGCGCTGCGCGACGCGTGTCAAAAGCAGACACGCCAGCGCTAGGAGCACTGCGCCCTAGGCAGCGCACCCCAAATCAGAGCAAAGCTCTGTTTCAAAATTCAAATTTTAAAATTGAAGCAACGCTTCAGATTCCTTGTGCTCTACGCTGCGCGCCACGTGTCCAACGCAGGTGCGCTGGCGCAGTTGCGCTGCGCGCCACGTGTCAAACGCAGGTGCGCTAGCGCCAATTACGCCAGCACTAGAATTTAAATAATAAATTATCAATTAATCAGAATTAAAATTCTGTTCTAGAAAGATTTTTCCAATCTTATTAAAACAAGAAGATTGCCTTCTGTAAAACAGAAGCCCTAGGATCAAAGATCCAACGGTGGGGAAATATCCCCAGATCAATCAGAGAAAGATCTCTGTAACTAACTTAACAAATCAATTGGCCCTATATAAAGACCCCAAGACTTCAAGTCTCATATAGAGAGAACCCTCAGCAAACTTTGAGAAAAAACTCAAAGAGAAAGAAAGTCAAGCCTTTGAAGAAAGAAGATCATCTTCTTCATCTTTAAAGGTAAAGAATCATATTCTTGAAGAGCAGAGATGAAATCATCTCATTAAAAAAGAAGAATCATCTTCTAAAAAGATCAAAGATCTAAGAACAAGATCAAGATCTTCAATAAAAAAGAAAAAAGATCAAAGAAAGATCTAATCATAAAAGATTTAAAGAAGTAATTTACTTCATTCATAGATCTTTTGATCTATAAAGGCACAGCTTTTTGATGAGAACAAGAAACTCAGTTCTTGGATCTTGAGGCAATGCCTCCCTTGAAGAACAAAAAACTTGTTCTTTGATTTGAATTTGATCAAAATGCGCTCTGCGCTATTGGACAGTGCCTTGCATTCTTGAAATGTGCCTTTGCGCTTATTGGACTGGCGCACTACGCCAGAACGCGCCACGTGTCATTCACTGGCGCAGCGCACTCGGAAAGCGTAGTGCGCTAACAAACTTGCACTTAGCGCAGAGCGTGACACGTGTCACCTTCGCATGTGCTAGCGCATTGCGCTCTTTGATTGGCGCAAAGCGCCTGACAAGCCACGTGGCGCACTATCAGACCACTATTTTGCTCCTGATAAATGCTATGCATTTAATTACAAAGCCCAATGCTGTGCATTATTAAAAGGGTAGAGCCCAAGCAAAGGCCTAATAGGCAGAATATAAAAATGTTAAACATTTTTTTTAACTGAACTTAGCCCAATTCTGGCCATAAGTCCTCAATTTAAATTGAACTGAGCACAACTGCTCTTCCAATCAATTTACATCCGGTTCAAGGGTACATCTCTTAACTCCTCTAATATCTGTCGTTGTAATTCCTCAACGTCGTCAGAGAGGTAACGGGTCCCAATAACCACACACTGCTATGGACTGTGGGGTCCTTAAACTCATGGACTATGACGTCCTTAACCTCGACCGTGATGTCTTAAAACTAATACCAGACTATGATGTCCTTAACCTCGACCGTAATGTCTTAAAACTAATACCGGACTGTGGGGTCCTTAAATCCACGGACTATGACGTCCTTAACCTTGACCTTGATGTCTTAAAACTAAAATCGGACTGTGAGGTCCTTAAACTCACGGACTATGATGTCCTTAACCTTGACCGCAATGTCTTACAACTAATATTGGACCGTAATGTCCTTAAACTACTTATCGACCGCAATGTCACTAAACTAAACAATAGAGCCCAATTGCTCTCTTGTCAGATCTAAACGATCCCGTTAAGTCGATCTTAGTCTAAAATTAGACTAATGTATCCTTAACGAACGTTTAAGTTGATCTTAGCCTCAAATAAGGCTAACGTATCCTTAAACACAACCCCCCCAAACCTAAATCTAAGAAAGATACGGATTTGGAATAATCCACGTCCTACGGGTGACAACACAAATTAGTCTCTGTAAATTTTTTAAAAAGTGGTCTAAAAATTATTTAAGCAACTGCAAAGTGACATTTAAGAGAATATAAGAACACAGGTGAAATACGAGGGGGGGTACTCGGTTCCCGACCGGCGACCAAGCCATATTTTCTGGCGACGCCGACCCCTTTTGCTCCTTTCCTCCTCGTATTGCACCTGTGATCTTTTACTTATGATTTGGGGTTTCTGGTGTTGTTTTGAAGTCCAAATTTGCATGTGATGTTAGTTTGGAAATGGGCTCTTTGCGGAGTATTTCGTATTCGTATTTTTATAGCATTGTAATGGTAACTTTGGCGACGTTAAACAGGTCGAACGAATTATCAAACACCCGTATTTTTCCAGGTTGAACGTACCCAATATATAATGCAGGTATTCTTATGGACCCTCTAGAAGAATGAAACCCTAACTCGAGATGTGACCACAGAACTGCGACTAAACCTTAGGGTTTACCGTAGTTAGTGGCGCCACAAATGAGGCTTGGGTTTGCCCTTCTACGGCTGGTCCATTAAATACGGTGGCATGGACTTTGGGTATTGTTTAACGGCGCTCAAGTGTTAAGCTTGCTGGGGAATGCGGGTGTTCGTTAATTCGATCGAAGGGTTTAACATCACCTAGTAGTATGTGATACTTGTTTCTGCGACTGTAAGCGTAGTATGCGTATCGCCGGTTTTGTTGCTATATATTAACGGCAATTGGGGTACGCATACTTGCTTACGTTGATGACATATGATGTTATGCGTTGTTGCACTATGATGTATAGGATTGTCGTGATAGAATAGCCGGGTTTTTCTTTATGTGAGATGAGAGTTTTACTTTTCATTCATGTAAAATTCATTTGTAATGTAATATTCTTTTATTTGGGGCACTTCCAGGTTGAGGATGATGTCACCATTATTGTATATTATTTACTTTTCCGCATTAAGATAGACCCAAGGTGGAGAGCATAAGTGACCGGGTTCTACAGTCCAGTGGGAGACCATCTCGAGGAGTCGGGACCGGGTCTCCTAACTCTAGAATTGGTAGGGTCGCTTGCCGCTCTCGTAGGGGTCTAGGGTGTGGGATTGGCTATTCATCACGACCGTGGAATCCGTATTTTCTATTGTTGGCTAAATACTAAATACGGCGTCCTAGTATATCCTATATTATCATATCTGTGTTTCTGCTGCCTATATTCTGTGATGTGATCGCTTAATATATCCGAGACGAATGCTATATTATATATGAGATATATAATAGACGTTGCTTATGTTTTACACCCACGCTAGTCCCGTCCCGGTATGCCGTTAGTTAAGTAACCTAACCGTGCATAACAAAACATTGCGGCAAATGCGGATGGCATAAGCGTACGTTGTATTTTCGTTTCTTTTCTGTGATTGGCTTAAGGACTTAAATGATGGGACTACATTAATATGATTAATGTAAAGAAAATAAACCTAAAAAGAAGTCGTAGAATCAGATTTGAAAACCACTCGGCTTTTTAAGAAAAAGCTACATTTCAAAACTGCGGAGCTTAATCCGCTCCTTTTGAAAACCATTTGATTCTATGACGATATCAAGTTCAAAGCGTTAAAGGTTTTCTTAAAAACCATCCGCAACCCTCCGTCATTTTAGGAAGTAGAGCACTTAGTATTCGTGCTACGTTTGTTGACTATAGTTAAAGCGTAGTGTACGGTAGCTAAGTGATGTCTTCCTACAATGCATATGATGCAGATTAATTAGGACATTCAAGCGACTTTGTTGACCATAGTTAAGGGTCATGTGAGTGGGTCTAATTAATCAAGAAATGACGGGTAGAACTTGACTAGTGCTTATGATTTGTTGACCATAGTTAAGGTCATGGGTACTAGGGGTAAAAACCACATCGGGAATTTCAATAGTTGAAATTTGCAATGAGATTGCATACCTTCCATATGATGGTTGGATCCCGATCCAACTGTGGGCAATAGTTTCTCCCAGGAGAGTTTTGCAGTTTACAATTAGCTAACCTATTAGGTGTCTAGAAAGGTGTTAACGGGGCTACGCCTATGGGAAGACGAGATTTATATTAATTAGGTCCGTGCGAAAGCACGGGGAACCTCCCTCAAGTACCGACACTGGCCTGGCTGAACGGTTAGCGAAGTTGTAGACTGTAATTAATCCTGGTTAGTTTTCCTTTTAAGGTTTGAAGGGAAATTTGATAAAAGCAGTGGGAGACATCGATTAGATAAGATAATAACCAATCTGATCTTTGCAAGAGCTTTTGCTGAGTGTATTCTTTTCTCTCTCTTAATGGCAGATACCAATAACATGACTCAAGCTTCCACTAGATAAAAATAAACTGAATGGGACCAATTATAAAGACTGGCTGAGGAACCTTAACATTGCCTTGACTTATGATAAGGTAGCATATGTCCTAACGGCTCCAGCCCCGCCCATCCCAGGTCCTAAATCTTCAGTTGCGGATAAGGAAATCCGCAAGACATGGGACGCTGACTGTGCCACGGCCAAATGCCTCGCGCTTGCATCAATGGATAACACACATCAGAAGCAGCACGAGAATATGGACGTCCAAGCCATATTTCTCCATACAAAGGAGTTGAATGGAGAGCAATCTCGTGTCTTACGATACGAAGTATCCAGAAAGCTGTTTCAGATACGAATGGCCCCTGGCACACCAGTAGGAGACCATGTTCTGAAGATGATAGCTTTCATAGAAGTGCTTGAGGACCTTGGGTGAAAAATGGACAATGAGCAATATACTGATATTATTCTGCACTCTCTCCCCTCCACCTTTGCTCAATTTATAATTAACTTCAACATGCACAACATGGAGAAGGAACTACCTGAGCTTCTCAATATGTTGAGGAGCACAAAGAGCACGCTCAAGTCAGTGAAGACTCCCGTTTTGAGTGTTGGGCCATCTTCCTCCTCTCGCCCGAAGGCTAAAGCCAAGGGAAAGATGAAGAAGAAACCCACTAAACCTAAGGGTGGAGTCAAAAGGCTAAAGGGAAAGACAAGTCCACGGCTGGGGAATCGGGGAAAGGGGAATGTTATCACTGCCACAAAGCGGGACACTGGAAGCGCAATTGCACTGAGTACTTGGAGCTCAAGAAGAAGAAGCATGGGGATGCTTCCGCTTCAGGTGTGTTTGTGACAGAAAACTGTTTTTCAATAAACTCTGCTTCCTGGGTATTAGATACCGGTTCAGATTCTCACATTTGCAATTCTATGCAGGGGCTGAGAAATAGCAAGGTTTTGAAGACAGGTGACCATACTCTCCACGTTGGAAATGGTTCCAATATACATACAGTTGCAGTGGGAGAGTATCACTTGGGGTTGCCGTCTGGATGTATATTGGTTTTGAACCCATGTTATTATGTACCTAGTATGTTTTGTAATATAATATCTGTTTTTTTGTTAGACAATGAAGGATATAATTTTGTATTGCAGAACAATGTTTTGAACATTCACCTGAATCAAATGTTGGTTGGGTATGGTACACTTAATAACGGAATATACGTCATAAATCAACACACAGTTTTCAGCATACAACACACTTCTAAAAGAAAATTTTCAGAAATAAATGAAGCTTTTCTTTGGCACTGTAGACTTGGTTATTGTTTCCCCTAATCAGAGCAAAGCTCTGTTTTAAAAATGAAGCGGCGCTTCTGCTTCTCCCAATGAGAGCAAAGCTCTATTCAAATTCCAAGATTTGGAATAAAGCGACGCTTCCTTTCCCTCAATCAGAGCAAAGCTCTGTTTTGAATTTCAAAATTCAAAAAATGAAGCAACGCTTCAGATTCCGTGCGCTGCGTGCCACGTGCCTAAAGCAGACGCGCTAGCGCCAGGTGCGCTGCGCCCTAGGCAGCGCACCCCGAATCAGAGCAAAGCTCTGCTTTAAAATTCAAAATTAAATTGAAGCAACGCTTCAGATGCCGCGTTCTGCGCTGCGCGTCAAACAAGGTACGCTAGCGCAGTTGCGCTGCGCTCTGCGCTGCGTGCCATGTATCAAACAAGGTGCGCTAGCGCGGTTGCGCTGCGCGTCAAACATGTGTGCGCTAGCGCAGTTGCGCTGCGCTGCACGCCACGTGTCGAACGAAGGTGCGCTAGCGCAAAGTGCGCCAGCGCTGGAATTAAAAGAATTCCCCACCGTTAGATCAAAAGATCTAATAATAATAAATTATTAATTAATTAGAATTAAAATTCTGTTATGGAAAGATTTTTCAATCTTATTAAAACAAGAAGATTATCTTCTGTAAAACAGAAGCTTTAGGATCAAAGATCCAACGGTGGGAAATATTCCCAAATCAATCAGAGAAAAATCTCTTAAACTGATTTAACAAATCAATTGGCCCTATATAAAGGCCCCTAAACTTCAAGTCATAGATACAAAAAAAGAGAGAGAAAAACCCTCTACAAATTTTGAGAAAAAGAAGATTTTTCTTCATCTTCAAGGTAAAGAACTATGTTCTTGAATAACAGAGATGAAACCATCTCGTAAAAAGAAGAAACATCTTCTAAAAAGATCTTAGATATATAAAAAGACTAAGGTCTTTAATTTAAAAGAAAGGATCAAAAAGATCTAATCATAAAAAAATAAAAGAAGTAATTTACTTCATTTACAAATCTTTTGATCTATAAAGGCAGACCCTTTTATAAAAACAAGAACTTTTGTTCTTGGATCTTGAGGAAGAAGCCTCATTTGAAGAACATAAATTTGTTCTTTGATCTTAAAGTAGATCAGATGCGCCATGCGCTATTAAAAGTGCCTTACACTTATGGATTGCGCCTTTGCGCTTCTTGGACTAGCGCGCAGGGCCAGAACACGCCACGTGTCAAACAAAGACACAACTTGCGCTTTGTGCTTTTAAAACAGCGCACTGCGCTCATAAGCTGGCGCTCAGCGCCAAGTGCGCCACGTGTCACTCACTGGCGCACCAACAGATTAGCGCAGAGCGCTCATAAATTAAAAGTGCAATGCGTCAACAAACTAGTGCTTAGCGCTAAGCGCGACAAGTGTCTTCTTCGTGTGCGCTACCCTACAGAAGCACAATGCGCTCTTTGACTGGCGCAACGCGCCTGGAGCGCCACGTGGCGCACTGTCTGAATAAACTTTGTTTCTGATACAAGACAAAAAATGTCAGAGCCCAATGCCTAGAATTATTAAAAGGGCTGAGCCCAAATAAAGGCTTAATAGCCAGAACAAAAATAAAATGTTAAAACATTTTAATTGGACTTAGCCCAATTTTGGCCATAAGTCCTCAACTTGTTTTGAATTGAGCACATCTGCTCTTTCAACCAACTCACCTCGGTTTAAGGGTACATCTCTTCACTCCTTTGATATTCGTCGTTGTAATTCCTCAACGTTTTCAAAGAGGTGACGGGTCCCGACAACTGCACATTTCACAGACTATGATGTCTTTAAACTAGACTGTGGGGTCCTTAAACTCATGGACTATGATGTCCTTAATCTCGACCGTGATGTTTTTAAACTAACACTGGACTGTGGGGTCCTTAAACTCATGGACTATGGTGTCCTTAATCTCGACCGTGATGTCTTAAAACTAACATCAGACTGTGAGATCCTTAAACTCACGGACTATGATGTCCTTAACCTCGACCGCGATATCTTTAAACTAACATTGGACCGTAATGTCCTTAAACTAATTATCAACCGCAATGTCACTAAACTAAATAATAGAGCCCAATTGCTCTCTTGTTGGATCTAAACGATTCCGTTAAATGATCATAGTCTAAAATTAGACTAACGTATCCTTAACAAACGTTTAAGTTGATCTTAGTCTCAAATGAGGCTAACGTATCCTTAAACCCAAACCCCCAAACCCAAATCTAAGAAAGATACGGATTTGGACTAGTCCACGCCCTACGGGCGACAACATAACCTAGTCTCCGTATAAAATTTACGGGCAACCAAACACAAAACAAACACCTACGACACGAAGTGACCATCTGGAGAAGGAGAAAGTTGTTACCAGGATGCGGTAGTGTAATTAACTGCAGGGGCTTGCGCCTGCAGGGAAGAGCGTCCCCACAATCAAAAACCCCTCAAACGAGAGGGAATCCGACAAAGTCTGCTACATCGGCGGCATCCGTTTAAATCTTCGATACATGGTGCCATAAATCAACTTGGCATCTTCAGAGAGGTGGACGGATAGCACCAATTAGCATCTGCCCCGAAATTCAGGCAAGACGTCCGCCGCGTTTCCGCCGCGTCTTTCGGAGGGGAATAGATTCTGGCACGCCCGGTGGGACCTTTTCCTCTTTTCACTCCACACTTCGTGCGTCGTGTTCGCGAACCAATCGCGGTTTGCTAATGGTTGCCCTTAGGTTTCGAGGTACTAAGATTTGGCGTTTTGCTCGGTGCAGAAAGCAAAGGATCAATGGCGTTCACTGATTTGTCTCAAAGAATAATTTATAACCGCAATCAAGAACGGCGTCGCTTGGTAGCTAGCCGGTGAGTACGGGTCGGTCCACAGGGATTTTGTGTATTCTCGATTTGTTCTAACGAGTTAATTTCGATTGGTGTCGGTTTGATTAAATCTAAAAACTAAATTGATCTAGATCTAAATCTTGCTAGGGTTAGGTTTATGTTAGGTTTGGAAAGTCAATATTCCTCACCGCTTTCTATGCCCAAATTAAGATCCATTAGGTGTTATGGTAATAATTAATAAAGTGGATTAGTACCATCGGGAAGAAACATTGTTTCTTCCTCTAGGTTCTTGTCCTTTCTTTCTTAATTCTTACCCTAACCTCCATGGAAAACACACTCAACCGGTCCTTTATACTACGGTATCACCGCTACCTCGTGGGATAGGGTGCCGTAGGGAGCAGTGTGTGCATGTATGCATGGAGTCCTATAAAAACGTGTGATGGGCAAGAAAGGGGTGAGAGATCTTCATCTCTCAAGCCGTCCCCAAATCTAACCCTAACAAGCAAGGAGACTACTCACTCATTAAGGAATTGAAAAACATTTTCTAACTATTTAATTAGGGCAGAGAATAAAGATCTATGCTAGGGCAAGAAAGAAATTACCTAGGGCATGGAAATAAAATTTAATTAGGGCAATGAAAAGAAAACTTACTCCTAATTTTATTTGATGCTCTCTTCCTTCTTTATAGAAATTTACAGATCTGAATTTAGATAGATGAAATGAGGCATAACCTAAAAAAGGTTTTAGGGCTTCTATTTATAGATTCATAGAAACCCTAGGTTTACAATCGACTCAAATCTGCAATTACAATTTTACCCCCTAAGAAAAGACTAGTCAACGCGCCTACGCACCGCCAGATAAATTTCCACCGACACGTGTCCTTCATGGCCGCGGTTCTGCGGCCAACACCCCTGTTTGGCCGCGGTTCCGCGGCCAAATAGAGGGATCATGAGCTCATCTTTTCTGGTTTTGGCCAAGTTGCACTTGTCATCTGTTTTCTTCAGAATATCTTCTGGTTCTCTTCCAGATTTCCACAGTGAATAATGTAGTGGACTTTACCGTTCGCTTCATGTCGAAGTCTTTGAATCTTGCGCTGCCTTTGTACTTTATGAAATTTTCCATTGATCTTCGTTTATTTTCCAGACTGTAGGCTTGATCAAGATTCTTCCATTTGTCGGTCGTAATCTCACTTTTGCATCGTCTTTTCATCATTTCACTGTTTTTGTTCCGAGAACCTGTAACCTGCAACTATGTAGCAGACATGGGTCAAAAGCACCTGTTTATTTGTAAACTGAATATGAATGGGGAATAAAATAATGCAAAATTATGGTATGAACATTCACCTGCTCGAAGTGTTCCACATGCAACTGCAACCTACGCTCCGCCTCACCTGGAGGTGTAGCTTACGAGCCCCAAGCGGCTTCCTTATTCACGATGCCAGTGGAACAGGTCACCTAAGCCACCACAGGATTGTTTTTCGGGATCATACTCCCGCCAGCGAGCTTCACAGTTCCTATGCCCGCACCGGAAGCTCCCCGGAAGTCGGTCTTCGATCGGCTTGCTACTACCACGGCCCCTCTCAACGGGTCGTCCAGCTCTAACTCCTCGGTCTTCGCCAGACTGAGCTTGAACTCCGATGGGCCTGCTAAGAAGCCCATGACACCTGAAGTGGCCATCCCAAAGAAGATAGCCATCCCTGCTCCTGAAGTCATCAAGGAGGCTTCTCCTGCCAAAGAGTCGGTATTTACAAGACTGACTATTCCGGCTCCCGTTCCTGCTCGAAGGTCTGTCTTTGACAGATTGAATACCGCTACTCAAAAGACGTCAGTCTTCAAGAGGCTGACACCAGCGACGCCTCATCTGGACAGGGGGCAAGACAAAGCTATCCCCATCGCCGAACCAGCCCTAACAGCTCGACACGCTCGACGTCGCCACTGGCGTCGAATAAGGAAGGCCGGGGGCAACTCCCCCTCTGGGCTAACTCCACTGGCTCCAACGGTGGAAATTAATGCCGCTGTTCCAACCGGGAACAGTTTTGAGCTGCTGAACAAGGTGCGCAGGAATTCGCCTACCGCCGTACTAAAAAGATCTCCGCCGCCGGTGGAGACCGTCATAGAAATGAAGCCGGAACAGTCCCCTCAACGACTGTCTTCTAAAGTTTACAAAATCTGGTGACAAGTCCGAGAGTCGGTGGTTGATCAAGACTATCCCCGTCGGCAGAAGAAGCTGAAGGTCCGACAGGAAGAAAACCATCCCGATAAGCCGTAAAAGACAACAACCACTTGGGTGCCCACTACAACGGCCCCCTCAACTTCGACCGTCCATAAGAGGAGAAGGCCGGAGAAAATCCCCATGTCTGCGACAAATGTCAAAGGCACTGAGCCCAAACGTCCTGAGTCTGGGGGCATGGTGGTGCATACCGTCTATATGGCATCGGGAAAAGAAGATAGCCGTATCTCCACAGGTCATCGACCGCTTACGTGATCCGTGACAAAAGCTCAAGAGCAGCAGCAGAAGCTTCAGGAGATGATGACTGCGATGGCCGCGCTCACAAGACCGAAAGAAAGCCCATAGGCATCCTCGGAGCAACGGCATGAGCAGGAAACTGATGCCGAATTCCTTTGGAGAATGCTTGAAAAGAAGGACAAAGAGGCCGCGGAACAAGCGGCCAATATAAAGCAAATGGCCCTACTATTTCAGGATATGGTGGGCATGATGATCCAGCCGGATCCCCCAGCCGAAGATCCTCCAGTAATAATTGAAGATGACAGAGGAGAAACATCAAACCCTCTGCCGGCTCTGTCGACAGCCAAAGAAGAGACAATCTCCAAAGCTGTACTGGATGACTATATTGCTCAGCAAATAAGAGTTCACCAGGCAAATGAAGTGGCTGGGCAAATTGTTAGAACTGGGCGACCGTATCCAGGCTGGTATGATCAAATAAAGTATCCGCCGGGCTACACGATCCCCAAATTCCATGTGTACAAGGGGACAGGCAACCCCCATCAACATGTCGCTTAGTTTAGGGCTCTTTGTGGCAATACCGGTGGCGATGATAAACTGTTGCTTCGCCAGTTCGTCGGCAGCTTATCGGAGACGGCATTCGAGTGGTACTCCGAACTTCCAAATGATTCCGTCAAAACTTTCGCGGAAATGGAGTTGTTTTTCACCCAACGATTCGCAAGTGCTAGTGAACGCACCCCAATAACGGCATTGATCAATGCCATGGTGAAGCCGGGTGAAACATGGGTTCAGTATACAATCTGGTGGCGGAATCTGTGGTCGAAGTGCGAACAGCGTATCGAAGAAGCACTAGTGGTGGGCATATTCGTGGGCACCCTAGACTCTCATGCAACTATTTCATAGTTCATGATGTTCTTCAAACCGACCACATTCTAGGCTCTAATCGACAAGCTGGCCCAGATGGACCAGATGGGTCATAGACCATCTCCCCCGAAGCCGGAACCGCGGAACGAAAAGGGTAAAGGGAAGGCGATCTTCGTTGCGAACACCCAACAATAGCCTAGTGCTCCAAGATTAACGGATCAATTAGAAGAGAGACGGCGCTATTATAATGAGAAAATGAAGCGCCCTTACTCATTCCCGCGGGACAAAACGAAGAGGCTGTTCGAATTAGCGATGCGCAACAGGCTTATCAATTTGCCGAATCCAAAGCGACCATTGCAACCTGGCGAAGTGAATAATCCCAATTATTGCCCTTACCACCAAACGGTAAGCCATCCAATCGAAGATTGCTTCATCTTTAAGGGATGGATGGATGATCAGTACCTACAAGGTAAGTTTGCGCTGTCGGAGAAGTGGAAAGTAAACCCACCACAACCGCACACTCCTAAGAAGGCGGACACACCGGGGGCAACGCGCTCTTTTGTTGAGGAAGCTCCATGGGAGGTGGCTCTTTCGGCCAAAACCAAAAGGATGCTGAATGATCTCCAGACATGCCCGGCAATTAGGTGAAAGAATCCGCTGGAACCCCAGATCATCGAAGGGATGCTGAAGCTGCGCCCAACTCCAAAGATTGGTAGTGATAGCCAAAGTGCTAACAACCAGCCGTCGAAATCTTCGAAAAAGAAAAAGAAATCCAAGAAGCCCGTGAAGTCTGGCGACAAGCGCACGGACCTGCAGAAACTGATCGACACGCTGGAAGAGTATAACCAGAAGACGTGGACTCCAATCACGCTCCAAGAGTTTCTCGGTCACGTCCTTGAGGACAAAAATGATGGAGAAGAATCGTCGGACGAATCTGAGGATTACGTAGCAAGTCGCCATGTGATCTCTCACTCATCGATGAACGATGAAGAAGCTCCTCACATAGAGAAACTGGGGGCAGGTCCTGAACCGAAACTTCCAGGGCCATCAGACAAAATGATCGATGCATTCCTAAACGAAGCTCTTCTGAAAAGTAAAGCTGATCGGGAGCGTGAGATGGCCATCTTTGAAAAGGCCAAACGCCAGCGACTGGACGATAGAGCCGAGACACTCCCGCCGAATCAAAGGACATCCGTCGTGAATAAAAGCAGGTTCAAGACAAGGAAGTGGTTCGCTAAAGCCATATCGATAGGAATGAAGCTACCACCCTCCGAAGGAAACACTACTAATGAAGCGGAAATACATCATAGCTATTGCTCATATCACCGGAAGATTATGCACCCCACCGAAGAGTGCAATGCTTTTAAAAGATGGTGGCAAGGATATGTCGCTCACCGGCAACATTTTAAGCGGATGAAACGCAAAACTCGTCGGGAACGAAGAAGCATGACTGAGGAGCTTAGAGGGACCGCCGACAACTGTTGCGTGGTCAACGCTGGGGGATCGCAAGTCCTCACCTTCGGAAGTGACTCCGACGAAGAGATGAATCTTTGCCCTCTTTTCAAAGAATCTACCTCGGGGAAAGAGGAAGAACCGAAGACCTGCGAAAATTTCCAGCCGCGCAGTCGTACGCTGCCCGAAAAGAATCTCGGACCCGCGAACAGAAAAGATAAGGGAAAAGAGAAGGTCTCTGAAGATATCGCCCTAGATGACCAAATCACGAAAGAACTGACTGCTAAGGACCCGCCAAAGAAGAACAAGGTGGACTACAACGTTCTGGCACACTTGAGGAAGCTACCCTCGCAGCTCAGTATTCTCGACGCCCTTCTGTTATCCAAAGAGGCGAGAGATTCATTGATCAAGGCGCTACAAGAGCCAGGACAATTCCAAGCTTTCCTCACCGAAGAAAAGATAAAGGACGAGCTGGAAGAAGTGCACACAGCCGATATCACCTTCGGCGATGAAGATTTCCTCCTCGGGACGTGCGAGCACAACCGTCCCCTATATGTCTCCGGATATTGTCACGATATCAAGATCGGAAAAATCCTGGTCGACAATGGGTCTTCCGTCAATCTCCTCAACGTGCGAGTGTTGAAGGAAATCTGCATGAGCATTCAGCACCTCGCTCGTGATAAGATCACTATCTCCGGGTTCGACTCTCAGTCATCACGGACCCTCGAGTCTGTGATACTGACGCTGCGCTTCGGACTACTCGTCACAGATATTAAATTTCACGTCATCGATGCCAAGACATGCTACAATGCTTTGCTTGGTCGGCCTTGGTTACACGAGTACAAAATCATCCCTTCTACACATCATCAGTGTATGAAATACTTCAAGGATGGTCTCGAGTATACCGTGACGGGGGAGTTGAACCCATTCTCCATGAACGAAGTTCGAAAGTACGAAGATGCAAAATACTTCTTGCCAGATTTTGAGGACACGGAGAGATACCGAGGAAGAGGAAGAGATAGTTTATTCAGGGCCACCCCAGTACAACAAACCAAGACCGTCCTCTCCTATGTTGATCTTTGGCAGCGATTCGGAAGATGAGGTCCATGCTATATTCTCTGCTCGGCCTTCAATACAAACCTTCGCTGATGAAGAGCAAAATTTGCAAGTTGCCATGGTTCCGCCCAAGCATCAGAAAGAGATAGACGTGCTTAATACTTACAACGTGGAAGAGCTGCAGACGTTCTATGTCCCCCCAGGCGAGAAGGTGAAAAGGCGATCCTATTCTACCGATCCGGGGAAACTAAAGTGGAGTGGGAAATCTGGCACGGTGCGGATTCCACACTCGACAGGCTCCAGCCCATCCGTTTGCCCAGATATTACACAGACGGACTAAGAAGACTCTTGAGACGCCAAGGTGTACCCCTTAAGCAAACTGCTCGACAAGCACGGTTCTATAACAGGATCTGGAATGTCCCTGGAACTCAGCGGAAATTGCCCAACGGGAAAATGGAAACGACCGGGCTTGGGTATGTTCAATCCAAGAAATGGGAGTTAATCCGCGACTGCTATGTCATACATGACTTTGATGAAGAGGGAGATGCTTTTTGGGAAGATGCTAACCTTGAACCAGAAAGAGCTCCCGACGTGAAAATGCCCAGTCCGTCATTCGAAGAACAAATGGACAAGCTTATAAGGGAAGATGGTCAAAAGGTTCGAGACGAACACAATCGCGAAATGGCCATCTACGAGAAAGCCAGGACGCAACGCCTTCTTCAACAGGCCGCGAAAGATGAAAATGCTCCTCTCTGTCAATCCGTTGTACAAAAGGCACAACGCAGAGGAAGAAACAAACCAAAGAACGGGAAAGGCGTTCGAGAGCGACAAAGCGGGACCAAGAAGCCACGCGATCAGGAATCGAGCAATCCGGATTCGTCTCTTATGAAGAAGATGAGCCGAGCATACTCTTTTCTTCAGAACAAAACACGGAAGATACTTGATCTCGCCATAAAACATCAGATGATTACACTTCCGGAGTCCAAACACCCCGAGCAAGCTAACGAGGTCTCTCACCCAGACTATTGCTCTTATCACCGAGCAATAGGACATCCTACTAAAGACTGCTTCACCTTCAAGAACTGGGTCGAAGATCAATATCGACAGGGTAGGTCCGCTCAATCCAGTAGCTGGAGGATAACCCCGCCGCAGAAGCATGAACCCAAATCCATGAGGGTAGAACCAGATCAACATCGGTCTTAGAAGCGAGCTCGTACCTGTCATATGGTAACGCTATCAGAAGAAGACCCCGGCGGTATGGATAATCTCCCCTGGTGCTTCGAAAACAATGATGACGAGGTGATCTCAGAGTTTCCACCGGCGCCGAGAGAGCTGGAAGATGGAATACATACCACTGCAGATGATCTCAAGAAAATCGATTTGGGGACGGCAAGTGACCCGCGACCGACGTTCGTCAGCGAATTGCTGTCTGAAGAAAGGGTGGCTACACTAAAGGACGTGCTCATTCAGCATAAAGATTGCTTCGCATGGAATTATTCCGAGATGCCGGGACTAGACCCAGTGATTGCCGTGCACAAATTGGCGATATCTCCTGACGTCAAGCCGATCAAACAGGCGCCGAAAAGAATGCAGCTCGAGCTTGAGATGAGCATCAACGCCGAGGTCAAGAAGCTGATCGACTCTGGTTTCATCCGAGAGGTTCAGTATCCTGACTGGATCGCCAACATCGTCCCAGTGATGATGAAGAATGGGACAGTGCGCATATGTGTGGACTTTCGGGATCTCAATAAAGCCTGCCCGAAAGACGACTTCCCAATACCGGTTACTGAGCTAATGATAGACAATGTGTCCACCCACAAAGTCTTCTCCTTCATGGACAGATCGTCAGGATATAATCAGATAAAGATGAATCCCGAAGACCAAAAACACACCGCTTTCCGGACCCCTTTGGGTATATTCTGCTACAAGGTGATGCCTTTCGGTCTAAAGAACGCCGGTGCCACCTATCAGAGGGCCATGACGAAGATCTCCGACGACCTGATACATGAGATCGTCGAATGCTATATCGACGACCTCGTAGTGAAAAGCAAATCATACAAGGAACATTTAGAGCATCTGATGATCGTATTTCAACGCCTTCGGCAATACAACCTGAAGATGAACCCTCTCAAATGCGCGTTCGGAGTTTTCTCAGGAAAATTCTTAGGATTCATCGTCCGACACCGAGGTATCGAGATAGATCCATCAAAGATCAAGTCAATTACGGAGATGCCCCCACCAAGGACTCTCAAGCAATTGCGGTCTCTCCAAGGGAAGCTCGCGTATATTTGGCGAATTATAGCCAATCTCTCAGGCAAGTGTCGTCCTTACAGTCACCTGATGAAGAAGGGAACCCCGTTCGTCTGGGATCACAAATGCCAAAGCACGCTGGACGAAATCAAGCAATACCTGCAGAATCCGCCAGTACTGGACGCTCCGGTCAAGGGAAAGCTTCTCTTTCTGTACACAACCGCCCTCGAAGGTTCTTTAGGTGCGCTATGGGCATAAGAGAACGACCAAGGGAAGGAGAGAGCGCTCTACTATTTGAGTCGAGTTCTGCTGGGGACAGAAAGCAATTATTCTCCTATCAAAAAACACTGCTTGGCATTGATCTTCGCGATAACGAAGCTCAGGCACTATGCGTTGGCGCATGAAGTCCGCCTCATATCGAAGGTGGATCCTTTCAAGTATTTGATGTTAAAGGCCATATTGACGGGGCGACTCGCTAAATGGGCCCTGCTCTTGATGGAGTTCTCAATAACTTATCAGCCTCTTAAGGCAGTGAAAGGTGAGGCCATCGTTGACTTCCTCGCTGAGCATCCGATAACTGCCGATTCTCCCCTGAACTGCGAACTTCCAGACGAGCATGAGTTTGACACGATTAACGAGGGTGATACCCGGTGGGAACTTTACTTCGATGGAGTATCTTCCATGAAGAAACGCAAACAAAACACCCCCATAATCAAATCGGGGATAGGCCTCATCTTCGTAACTCCACAAGGAGGGATAATGCGCTTTGCCTTCTCCTTAACAGAGCCGAGGACAAACAATGAAGCCGAGTATGAAGTTTTGATAGCAGGTCTCAAGATCGCCATCGACATGGGGATTGAAAACCTCCTCATATACGGAGACTCCCAGTTGGTCGTTAGTCAAGTAAACTGCGACTATCAAACGAGCAAACCAGAACTGGTAAAGTACAGCGAGAGGGTACAGCAACTGCTGACCCAAATACCTTCCTACACCTTGGAAAGCATACCACGTGCGGAAAATAGCAAGGCGGATGCATTGGACAAGCTCGCTAAAGAACTGGCCGACGAGAACCTTGATGACGCGAGAATCGTTGTGCAAAGCCGTCGGGATCTTGTACCGGCGGAAATATCTCTGGAGTCGTCTGAAGAAAAAGGAGCGACTGAGCAAATGGCTATGCAAATAAAAGACCAGGAAAAGGCTGAGGATTGGAGAGAAGTCTTTATAGACTACTTCAAATCCCGTCGAACGCCTGAAGATGTGTCCTCAAAACATCAGCTCATGAAGCGAGCCCTATCTTTCGTCTTCGTCAATGATACCCTGTATAAGAGATCATTTGCCTCTTTATGGCTAAGATGCCTGGGACCTAAAGAGGCAAAGAGAGTCGTCCAAGAAACTCACGACGGACTCTGTGGTTCTGACCAAGCCGGGCCGAAGATGAAGCCGAAGATCAAACGGATAGGTTATTATTGGCCCAGGATGATCCAAGACTGCCTCGAATATGCGAAGCAGTGCCACTCGTGCCAGATTCACGGGGACTTCATCCATCAGCACTCGAATCCGCTACATCCGACAGTGGCTAGCTGGCCGTTCGAAATGTGGAGGACTGACATAATCGGCCCGATCGAACCAGCATCGTCCAGAGGACATCGATTCATTTTGGCGACAACTGATTACTTCTCCAAATGGGCAGAAGCAGTACCGCTGAGGAAAGTAAAGACGGAGAATATTCTCCATTTCTTCAAGAACATGTCATTTATCAGTTTTGAACTCCACGACGGGTTATCACCGATAATGGGCCAGCCTACAGAAGCCACAAGATCAGCCGCTTCGCACAACAGCACAACATAGACTGGAGATACTCCTCAGTTTATAATCCCCGAGCTAACGGTCTAGCCGAGGCTTTCAACAAGGCCTTGACGAAGATCGTGAAAGACGGTGTCCCGAAATAAGAAAGACTGGCACGAGAGACTGCATGAAGCTCTGTGGGCGTACCGAACGACGTTCAAAACAGCCACGAATACGACGCCGTATGCATTGGTATTCGGTATGGAGGCAGCACTTGTAAGACTACGGTAGCGCCCCGGCCGTCCGTCCGAGGCCAAAATGCGGAAACGAAAATTTTTTCAAACTAGAAACCGGCGCTATCGTATGCTTAAAACCCGGATCGAACCATTAACCTACAACTAGTAACAAGAGAAAGGGTTGGAAAGCTATACGGATTGATCCGTGTCCTTCGGTCTTTGGCCACCATCCCAAGCTCCTCGCGGCATCTCCGGTCTCGGTCTCCTCATCGGAAAGGGCACCACATCTTCAAGTCTTTTTACAGGCTCCCGCTTCATCCGAAGCAACTCGGGCATGAAGTTCGCTAGCCGACGTGTCCAAGGCGAAGTAGAGAATATTTGTGACAACTTTGTCTCTTTCATCCATTGCATGGATGGAGGTTAGAGATGGTGCCATTAATGGAATATGTAAGCTAGAGAAAGAAGAAGAAGAAGAAGAGGCTCTCTTTTCTTTTCTTTTCTTTTCTTGTGTTGAATTGATAATGAGAGCAAGAATGAGAAGATATAAGAGCTAACCCAAAAGGATATGGATGCCCTTTCTCTCTCCATCCATCAATTCAACACACAAATCAATCAATTAAGTAACATTAGTGCTAAAAAAGAGACCATGAGTCACCTAATTGATTGTGCCTCTTCATGATGACTTCCACTCATATTTTCCACTTGCAAACATTAACCCAAATGTTTACAACAAAAAGATATGGCAACATCTAAAGTAAACTAGTGATGGAACACAAGGATACCCCTCACCTGTATATACATACCTGCATCCGCATTCCGACCGAATGCGAATGCGATGAGACTAAAGTAATCCAACAAATCTAATACTAGGATCCGGCTTAAACCAAAGCCCACTAGTATGATCCGTCCAATCATGATCCGTGCACTACCGCACGTATATGATCGAACCCTACCATATATCATACGGCCTCTACAACGTTTCGCCCGAAACTTGAAAAATGTCTGTGGGGGACTCTAAAGACTCGTCAATACTTTGGCTATGGATTTAACCACCGGCACGTCAGAGGTACTAGCTGTACGTAACGGGCTACCAGGTATTGACCAAAAGGGAGGTCGATGAGCGAACTCATCCTGACACCCTACTGAGCGTGTCAGTGACAATATCCGTACAGTCTGGTCCGTTCGTCTGTGAGCATCACATGTCGGGCCTAGGAGGTTGGTAAAAGTCAGACCCCCAAAAGCGGTACAAGTCGTGTCGGACTGTAGCCCAAAACACCCTGAGATACTGCTGGAATACCTACCAGTAAATCTCCTGCCTTGGCCAAGGACTTCGTGTAATGGCTCTCCTAGACACAGCGCGATCTCACCCCCAATACCGGGAGAGACGAAACCCCTATCGATCCGCTCACTACCTCCATATGGCTCGGGACTGTACCCAACTAAAACCTGTTTGCACGACTCCTTTGAGCCGTGGTAAGGTAGTAATCAAAGCACAGTGGGAACTCACACGAGACAAATGACGATCTCAGGTCGATGAACTAACCTGTAGACATGTCACCAGGGAACTGCCATCTGACGTCAGGTATAATACCAACTAGCATGTTCCCGGCGAGTCTTGTCCGGTGTACTCATACCCAATGAGCACCTGTATACATCTTAGGTGAACCAACTGATACCAATGGCTTGTGAGACCAGCCACCGCCCCTCGTCGGGGTTTCGACTGTATACACTAGTCTACTAATGGAGTATCGATGCCCAGTCTCGAAACTCCCACGACTAGGGACCTTTTAAGGATATGCTTGTAGACCCCAGCTCCCACGTATATGATCGCCATCATACTGCTGGTAGTCAATGTGAATGTCACGTTCGTAAATCCGTCTAAAAGAGCTATAGCAATTAGACAGGATTTACCGATCAAATGACATTCACGGTCGCGGATATAATGTAAATATTATGAACTAACATGTTTTAAAATTTTCGATCGACAAAGTTTCCCGAAGTGGGCCCCAAGCACAATTCTCAGTACTCAAACAAAATCTGGGCCGAAACAAAAATTACCAGAAACCCCATTTCCAAGTCAGAAAACTGTGTAGAAAAAATGGCGCACTGTTGCTACATTCCTGCCGCGGAACCGCGGCCAAAATGAGGGTACGGCCGCGGTTCCGCCGCACTACAGTGACAACTGCGTACCAAATTTTCTCAGATTTCATAAAAACGCCTGCCTTATTTTCTGCAACACTCAAAATAATTTTTTTGACGATAAAAAAAACCGACAGAAACTCAGAATTTGGAAATGCAGTTTTTGGAAATTTCGTCCGATCGAAGTTCTAAACACGTTAGAGAAAGCTAGTAAACGTTAATGGCATGGCTCTGATACCATGTAAGACTACGGTAGCGCCCCGGCCGTCTGTCCGAGGCCAAAATGCGGAAATGGAAACTTTTTCAAACTAGAAACCGGCGCTATCGTATGCTTAAAACCCGGATCGAACCATTAACCTACAACTAGCAACAAGAGAAAGGGTTGGAAAGCTATACCGATCGATCCGTATCTTTCGGTCTTTGGCCACCATCCCAAGCTCCTCGCGGCATCTCCGGTCTCGGTCTCCTCGTCGGAAAGGGCACCACATCTTCGAGTCTTTTTACAGGCTCCCGCTTCATCCGAAGAAACTCGGGCACGAAATTTGCTAGCCGACGTGTCTAAGACGAAGTAGAGAATGTTTGTGACAACTTTGTCTCTTGCATCCATTGCATGGATGGAGGTTAGAGTTGATGCCATTAATGGAAGATGTAAGCTAGAGGAAGAAGAAGAAGAAGAGGCTCTCTTTTCTTTTCTTGTGTTGAATTGATAATGAGAGCAAGAATGAGAAAATACAAGAGCTAACCCAAAAGGATATGGCTGCCCTTTCTCTCTCCATCCATCAATTCAACACACAAATCAATCAATTAAGTGACATTAGTGCTAAAAAAGAGACCATGAGTCACCTAATTGATTGTGCCTCTTCATGATGACTTCCACTCACATTTTCCACTTGCAAACATTAACCCAAATGTTTACAACAAAAAGATATGGCAACATCTAAAGTAAACTCGTGACGGATCACAAGGATACCCCTCACCTGTATATACATACCTACATCCGCATTCCGACCGAATGTGAATGCGATGAGACTAAAGTAATCCAACAAATCTAATACTAGGATCCGGCTTAAACCAAAGCCCACTAGTATGATCCGTCCGATCATGATCCGTGCACTACCGCACGTATATGATCGAACCCTGCCATACATCATACGGCCTCTACAACGTTTCGCCCGAAACTTGAAAACTGTCTGTGGGGGACTCTAAAGACTCGTCAATACTTTGGCTGTGGATTTAACCACCGGCACGTCAGAGGTACTAGCTGTACGTAACGGGCTACCAGGTATTGACCAAAAGGGAGGTCGATGAGCGGACTCATCCTGACACCCTACTGAGCCTGTCAGTGACAATATCCGTACAGTCTGGTCCGTTCATCTATGAGCATCGCATGTCGGGCCTAAGGGGGTTGGTAAAAGTCAGACCCCCAAAAGCGGTACAAGTCGTGTCGGACTGTAGCCCAGAACACCCTGAGATACTACTGGAATACCTACCGGTAAATCTCCTGCCTTGGCCAAGGACTTCGTGTAATGGCTCTCATAGACACAGCGCGATCTCACCCCCAATACCGGGAGAGACGAAACCCCTGCCGATCCGCTCACTGCCTCCATATGGCTCGGGACTGTACCCAACTAAAACCTGTTTGCACGACTCCTTTGAGCCATGGTAGGGTAGTAATCAAAGCACAGTGGGAACTCACACGAGACAAATGACGATCTCAGGTCGATGAACTAACCTGTACACATGTCACCAGGGAATTGCCATCTGACGTCAGGTATAATACCAACTAGCATGTTTCCGGTGAGTCCTGTCCGGTGTACTCATAACCCAATGAGCACCTGTATACATCTTAGGTGAACCAACTGACACCAATGGCTTGTGAGACCAGCCACCGCCCCTCGTCGGGGTTTCGACTGTATACACTAGTCTACTAATGGAGTATCGATGCCCAGTCTCGAAACTCCCACGACTAGGGACCTTTTAAGAATGTGCTTGTAGACCCCAGCTCCCACGTATATGATCGCCATCATACTGCTGGTAGTCAAGCAAGAATCCTAAGGGCTATATCAACGTGTAATAGCGACCTGTAGGGTCACCAAAAACAGTACACGATGATAAAGACAAACCAAAGTAGCATACTACTCTCTATCAACGTGTAATAGTGAACCACAATGTCACCTAAAATATGTACACGATGATAAAGACAAACCAGATAGTATACAATCATCCTGAGTAAGATTGTCCTACTGGCATAGGTCCTCCCTCAATCATTGCAATCACGTGTCTGCCATCCAATAATTGACTCTGAGGGCACTATATCCAACAGTACTCCCTCTTGAGATAGAACTACCCTCTCTACGAGTGGCAGTTCGTTACGAGCTAACGGACGAAGAGAATGCTCACCTTCGCCTTGAGGAGCTCGACGCCCTTGATGAAACCCGGCTCATAGCGCAACAAAATCTAGAGGCTTATAAAGCAAAGATGACGCTTTCATATGAGAGATTGACTAGGCCAAGAACGTTCCGCCAAGGTGAACTCGTGTTAATGGTCAAAAGACCTATGATTCCCAATCGCGCCAAGCAGGGGAAATTCGAGCCGAACTATGAAGGCCCGTACATCATAGACAAGGTCTACCAGGGTGGAGCCTATCTACTCATGGACATGCATGGTGAAAGGCCCTTCAGACCAATAAATGGTCGCTTTCTGAAGAAATACTACGCTTGACGAGTCATGGCCTAGGTCAACGATAGATGACGATGACTATGTCCGCTCGCTATCTTCCTAAGCTTAAACTCTGTAGGTAGTAGCCGGCTTCCTTAACAACGGACCGAAATGTCCTTAAAACTAACAACGGACCGAAACGTCCTTAAACTAACAGCGGACCGAAACGTCCCTAAACTAACGACGGACCGAAACGTCCCTAAACTAACGATGGACCACTATGTCCTAAAACTAGCCGTTGACCGAGATGTCGATAAACTACGGTGGATTGCAACATCCCAAAGCTGATACAAAAAAAAAGAATAAAAAAAGAGAGAGAAAAGAAAACGGTATGTCCATAAGCAAAATGGGCACGGATGAAAACCCGAAAAGGCTCTGTGAGTAAAAACAGCAGGGCTACCGGCGAGTTTTGTGAAAACCCGAAAGGGCGCAACCTTGTTAGAATAAAAAAAACGGTGCGTCCATAAGCAAAATGGGCACGGATGAAAACCCGAAAGGGCTCCGTGAGTAAAAACAGCAGGGCTACCGGCGAGTGTTTGTGAAAACCCGAAAGGGCGCAACCTCGTTAAAAGACACTTGCAGGGTCCTCTCGACTTTGTAAGGAGAAACCACATGCGTGAGATCCTTACGACTCACAAGGGAGCAACACACTTGGGGATCCCCACGATTCCTAAGGAGAAATTACACTTGCGAGATCCTCACGACTCGTAAGGAGAATCCTCTTATGGGACCTTCACGGCTCATAAGATTCAAAAGTCTTAAACTATAGGGATCTGAACCTGTTCTTAAGCAGCCCCCACAACCTCCAATACTGCCCTACAAGCAGTTCAATGCTGACCCTTGTATACAATCTACGGGCGCGAATAGACATTTCCCTAACAGAGTCCCATCCGTGACTAGGGATATGTCTATATGGTGAACAACCCTTGTAAGTCCTCTCGATTTATAAGGAGAAAACCCTCTTGTAAGATCCTTACGACTTATAGGAGAACATACACTTAGGAGTCCTCACGACTCCTAAGGAGAAAATGCACCTACGAGATCCTCACGACTTGTAGGGAGAAATACCTTCATGAGACCCTTACGGCTTATGAAGTCAAAAGCCTTAGTCGACAGGATCCTAACCCTGTTTACTAAGCCACCTTTGTTCAACATCGACAGAGGCAAATGATGATTCGCTCATGGCAATATCCCAGTAGTAGCGGTGTTGATACCGAAATCAGTGTCTATTTCCAAGCTTGCGGCGAAAAGCCAGCGGGTCACATATGCATACGAAATAGCCGAAATGATGGGGCAACTTGCAAACAAAATCAGCAAGTAAAAATATATGCATGCAAAATAGCCGAAATGATTGGGCAACTCGCAATAAAAAGAAAAGAGTAAAAATAAAATAAATAGCCGAAATAATTGGGTACCGCGAAAAATAGCCGAAATGATTTGGCAGTCAAGACCGTCGCGATATAAAAGCTGAAATGATAGAGCATCGCGGAAATAAAAAAAAATGAATGAAAAAATGAATAAAATTTTCGCCCTACAGGTGATATCACATCAATCCCTGTATACAATCTAGGGGCGCAAAAAAGAAGGAATCGTGCCTTTCCTACCCAGGTTGCACCAGAAGAAGAAGCCAAATTTCAACGGTTCGCGGATAGCCTGGAGATCATCTCAACATTCGTCTCATTACAACGGACACAACATCAAGCAAAGAGGAACAACGGCAACTCCCAGTTCCATGACTCAACGGTGCACAGATGACCGAGAGTAAAACCCCGACTCCGTGAAATGTGGATAAAGTCAAAAATTCCTGGCTACGTGGAACGCGGATTATGTCACTTTTGACCCCGTGGAAAACGTCCAGAGCGGATCCTGGTCCTCGCAGAGCACAGCAGTGAACCCGTGTGAAGCATCCAGAGCGGAGCCTGGTCCTCGCCGAACACGGCAGTGGACCCGTAGGAAGCATCCAGAGCAAAATTCCTGGCTACGTGGAACGCGGATTATGTCACTTCTGATCCCGTGGAAAACGTCCAGAGCGGATCCTGGTCCTCACAAAGCATGGCAGTGAACCCGTGTGAAGCATCCAGAGCGGAGCCTGGTCCTCGCCGAACACGGCAGTGAACCCGTGGGAAGCATCCAGAGCAAAATTCCTGGCTACGTGGAACGCGGATTATGTCACTTCTGATCCCGTGGAAAACGTCCAGAGCGGATCATGGTCCTCGCAGAGCACGGCGGTGAACCCGTGTGAAGCATCCAGAGAGGAGCCTGGTCCTCGCCGAACACGGCAGTGAACCCGTGGGAAGCATCCAGAGAAAAATTCCTGGCTATGTAGAACGCGGCTTATGTCACTTCCGACCCCGTGGAAAACGTCTAGAGCGGAGCCTGGTCCTCGCAGAGCACGGCAGTGAACCCATGTGAAGCATCCAGAGCGGAGCCTGGTCCTCGCCGAACACGGCAGTGAACCCGTGGGAAGCATCCAGAGCAAAATTCCTGGCTATGTGAAACGCGGATTATGTCACTTCTGACCCCGTGGAAAACGTCGAGAGCGGATCCTGGTCCTCGCAGAGCACGACAGTGAACCCGTGTGAAGCATCCAGAGCGGAGCCTGGTCCTCGCCGAACACGGCAGTGAACCCTGTAAGTCCACGTTGCCCACCCCGGTGCTTGCGGAGAGGCGGAAAACGGAATAAAAATCAGATTTTTACTTCTCTAGGCAACATGGACTAGACAAAGGAGGATCTTTGCTAAACAAAAGCTAGCTAAAGCTAACTAGAAATTAGCTACAAGTAAGAATGGATATACTTAGGGCTTTATGTCCTTCTCTCCTTGCTCCTTGGAGTAGTAGAAAGGGATCACCTTTGTCGTCTTCTCACGTCGAAGAAGGATCCACCCGAAAGCCTCAACCTTTGGCTTCAACTTCAAGCTAGAAGTAACTAGGGTGCTAGAAGTGCTAATCCTAGAACCCTAGAAGAGAGTAGAGATTATCAAGAAGAGGTTTTTCTCAAGCTCAAGTGTTTCTCAACACATGAGAGGGGAGAGCTTGAGGAAGAGGAAGAGCAAGAGAGAGAAAGTATATGATAGAATGAGAGAATTATGAAGCATTCTCACATATATGTGTGAATTATTGTAAATTGATAATTAGTGAGATAATTGTCATGGCTTAATCAAGACATGACCATTATCATTTCATTTTTAATGCAAATTGCAAGGATCAAAGAGTATCTTCCAAATGAAATGATGATCGTCAAAGTGTCAACCTAGGTCAACAAGTCAAGATTGTCAAATGGTCAACAACCCTAACCATGCACAATTATATTAAACTAATATCAATTAACCATAATACACACATAACCATTAGGGTTAATAAAATGACAATGGTTATTAACCCTAATCAAAGTCCTCTTCCTCTGACTCAATCAACTGTGCATACGCACCCGCATTCGTGATCCGAGAAACACGAATACAAAGAGATAAAACCAATCCTAAATTATATACTAGGATCTGGCTTAAACCAAAGCCCGCTAGTATAAGCTGTCCGGACAGCAAACATGCATAAGTGCGCGGATGTGAACGAACCCTATCGCAAAACCTTGCGACCTCTGCTCATTTTGCCTAAAGGCGAATAGCTCTCTATGTGGGACTCTAAAGACTCGACACTACGCTGGCAGTGGGTTTAACCACAGACCGCAAGCGGCACTAGCTGTACGTAACGGTCCCCAGGTAGATGCCGATAAGAAGACTGACGAGGTAACCCCATCTGAACTCCTACTGAGCCTGTATGTGACAGTCTCCGTACAGTCCGGTTTGTTCGTCTGATACATCGCATGGCGGGCCTAGGGGGGCGGTGAACGTCAGTCCCCTAATAGCGGTACAAGTCGTGTCGGAGTGTAGCCCAGAACACCCTGAGATAACATTGGAAACCTACCAGTATATCTCGCTTGCCCTGGACAGGGACTACTTGTGTAATGGCTCTCCTGGACACAGCGCGATGTCAACCCCCAATACCGGGAGAGACGAATCCTGTCTAACCGTCACTGCCTCCAAGTGCTTCGGGACTGCACCCAAAAACTACCTGTTTGCACGACTCCTTTGAGCCGTGGTAGGGTAGTAATCAAAGTGCAGTGGGAACACACTCGAGGCGAAGTGACAGTGTCAAGTCAGCGGACTAAGCTGTACTCATGTCACCTGGGAACTGATAACTGACGATAGGTATAATACCAACCAACAGTTCCCGACGAGTCCTGTCCAGTGTACTCGTAACCTAACGAGCACCCGCATACTATCTCAAGTACGACGTACTGACGGCTGTGGGACAGACCGTCTCCCACACTGGGATGAGAAGCGCATACGCTAGTCTACTCCGGAGTATCGATGCCCTGTCTCGATAGTCCAACGACCAGGGACCTGTATAAGGATGTGCTTATGGATTACCCAGCCCCCATGAGTGTGAGCGCCATCACAACGCTGGTAATCAAGCAAAGATCCTAAGGGCTCTACTAATATGTATATCAGTGATATGGTAAAAGAAACACATGCACATATTAAAGCAGAGACAAACCAAGTAGCATACTACCATTTTGAGCAAGATTGTATATACAACTGTGAATATCCCAAGCTTCCATCAAGTAATATACAAACTAGTATGATACAGTAATGGCCTCTAGGACATATACACTAACAATCTCCCACTTGCACTAAGGCCATGTACTGGCGTATCGAAGACCTATCATCTCGATCTGCTGCTCGAACTGAGTCTGGGGCAAGGCCTTGGTGAATGGATCTGCAGTGTTATCTTCTGAAGCAACCCTTCGAACCTCGATCTCCTGGCGATCCATGATCTCCCTGATCAGGTGATACCGCCTCAAGATGTGTCTGGATTTTTGATGGGATCTGGGTTCCTTCGCTAAAGCTATAGCCCCGTTGTTGTCGCAATACAGAGGTATTGGGTCAACAATGGACGGAACCACCTGAAGTTCTTTCAAGAACTTCCTTATCCAGACAGCTTCTTTTGCGGCATCAGATGCAGCGATGTATTCCGCTTCCATAGTCGAGTCAGCAACGGTTTCCTGTTTGGAGCTCTTCCAACACACCGCCCCTCCATTGAGGGTAAAGACAAAACCCGACATGGACTTGGAATCATCCTTGTCACTCTGGAAGCTGGAGTCAGCAAAGGCCTCAATCTGAAGGTCTTTTCCGCCATACACCAAGAACATCTCCTTAGTCCTTCTCAGGTACTTGAGAATGTTCTTTACCGCTATCCAATGTTTCTCCCCAGGGTTTGACTGATACCTGCTTACCACACTTAGTGCATAAGCCACATCTGGTCTGGTACACAACATCGCATACATTATAGAGCCTACCGCAGAAGAGTAGGGTATAATAGACATGCGATCCCTCTCCAAATCAGTCTTGGGTGACATCTCTTTGGAGAGGGTGATCCCGTGACAAGCCGGTAAATTACCGCGCTTGGAATCTTCCATACTGAATCTCTTCAGTATGGTGCCGATGTATCTGGACTGTGAAAGTCCTAATATCCTCTTGGATCTGTCACGGTAGATTCAGATACCCAGAATGTATGAGGCATCACCCAGGTCTTTCATGGAGAACCTGTGTGACAAGAACCCCTTGACAGATTGTAGCATAGGAATGTCATTTCCTATTAAGAGAATGTCATCCACGTATAAAATGAGGAATACTACAGTTCTCGCTACAAATCTATAATAGATGCATGGTTCATCTGGATTTTTGATAAAGCCAAATTCCTTAACCGTCTCATCAAAACAGATGTTCCAACTCCGCGATGCCTGCTTTAGTCCATAAATGGACTTAAGCAACTTGCACACCTTTCCACTGCTCCCACTCTGAATGAAACCCTCTGGCTGGTCCATATAGACACACTCCTCTAAATGTCCATTTAGAAAAGCGGTCTTTACGTCCATCTGCCAAATCTCATAATCGTGGAAGGCAGCAGTGGCAAGAAGGATCCGAATGGATTTCAGCATAGCTACTGGAGAAAAGGTTTCGTCATAGTCCAAACCAGGTCGCTGACGAAAACCCTTTGCAACCAGTCTAGCTTTATAGGTCTCAACCTGTCCATCTACACCAATCTTCCTTTTGAAGATCCACTTGCATCCTACGGGTTTCACCCCATCTGGAGCAATGTCCAACGTCCATACTTTGTTGGTGTACATGGACTCCATTTCGGTCCGCATTGCATCCAGCCATTTTACCGAGTCGACGCTCTGAATGGCTTGCTGGAAGCTAGTAGGCTCATCACAATCTATGATGCAATCCTCTCTATCCCCGTCAATGAGAAAACCGTAGTATCTCTCGGGCGGATGAGACTGCCTACTACTCCTGCGGAGTGGCGTGGGAATGTCCTGATCTTTCGAACCCTCTGGTTCTACTAAGCTTTCAGTAATAGCTCGTGGTTTCGGAATTTCTTCCAGTTCTATTGCGCTCCTACTTATTTCTTTTTCTATGAACTGGTGTTCTAGAAAGTGGGCATGGCGAGAAACAGAGACCTTTTGTTCCTCTTCGCAATAGAAGAAATATCCATTGGAGTTCTTTGGATATCCCACAAACTTGCACTGTACTGAGCGTGCCTCGAGCTTGTCCGCATGCTGCTTTTTTACAAAAGCTGGACATCCCCATGTCTTAATGTGATTAAAATAGGGTCTCTTCCCACACCACATCTGATATGGTGTAGTAGGCACAGTCTTAGTTGGTACTCGATTCAAAAGGTATGCAGCTGATTCTAGCGCATATCCCCAGAACGATCGCGGCAACTCAGCGTTACTCATCATGGACCGTACCATATCCAATAGGGTTCGGTTCCGTCTCTCCGATACACCGTTATGTTGCGGAGTGTATGGAGGAGTAAGCTGAGAGAGAATTCCATTCTCTTTTAAGTAACCCAGGAACTCGGCACTCAAGTATTCACCACCTCGATCAGATCTCAGTGCCTTGATACTTTTGCCTGTTTGTTTTTCTACTTCATTCTTATATTCCTGGAATTTTTCAAAAGCCTCGGATTTATGTTTCATTAAGAAGACATAACCGTACCTTGAAAAGTCATCCGTAAAAGTAATGAAGTAAGAATAACCGCTTCGTGCATGTGTAGACATTGGACCGCACATGTCGCTGTGTACGAGTCCCAAGAGCTCGCTCGCTCTTACTCCGTGTCCAATGAACGGAGTTTTTGTCATCTTTCCTTTGAGACAGGATTGACAAGTTGCATACGATTGATATTCGAACGAATCCAAATATCCTTCTGCATGTAACTTAGTCAACCTTCTCTCATTGATGTGACCCAGTCTACAATGCCATAAGAAAGTTTTATTATTTTCTGGAGACTTTCTTTTGTGTGTATTCTGGACATTGAAAATCTGTGGTTGGTTTAATACGTATATACCGTTGTTCAATGTACCCGACTCAATCAAAACTTGATTAAGGTGAATGTTTACTACATTACTTACAAATGCAAATTCATAACCTTCTTTAGATAATAAAGATACAGAAATGATATTACAGGTTGCATTTGGTACATAATAACAACTACGCAAAACCAAAAAGTGTCCATCCGACAATCCCAGGTGATAGTCCCCCACGGCCTCAGCATCCATGCTAGCACCATTTGCAACTCTGAGGGTCATGTCACCTGCCTTCAAAACTCTACGCTTTCTCAACGCCTGCAAAGAATTACAGATATGAGATCCTGATCCGGTATCCAATACCCAGGATGTAGAGTTTATTGATAGACAGTTTTCAATAACATACACACCTGAAGCTGAAGCCGCAACTCGCTTCAAATCCTGTGTTCTGGCCTTCCAAGTCTTGCAATCCTGTTTCCAGTGACCACTTTTGTGACAGTAGAAGCATTCTTCCTTCCCCGCTAGCTTTCCCGCTACCTTTGTTGCCTTTCCTTTTCCCTTCGTATCCACTTTACTGACACCGCCTCTTGGTTTGGCGGGGGCTTTCTTCTTCTTACCCTTGGCTTTCGCCCTGGATCTAGAAGAGGAAGATCCTCCTACAAACAAAGTGGATGTCTCCCTACCCTTCTATAGGGTGCCCTCAGCACTCCTCAACATGTTCAGAAGTTCGGAAAGTTCAACCTCCTTCCCTTGCATGTTGAAGTTTAGGATAAACTGGGCGTAAGTGGAAGGAAGGGACTGGAGAATCAAATCAGTATAGAGTTCATTCTCCAACGTGGTCCCAAGGTCCGCGAGCTCCTCTATGTAGCCAATCATCTTAAGCACGTGTTCCGCTACCGATGATCCGATGGCCAATCTTGCCGAAAATAGTTTCTTCGACACTTCGTATCTTGCGATACGAGACTGCTCTCCATACAATTCTTTTGTATGGAGAAATATGGACTCTAGGTCCATATTCTCATGCCTCCTCTGATGTTCGTTGTCCATCGAGGCAAGCACGAGGCATTTGGCCTTCGCGCAATCGATCTCCCATGTCTTACGGATTTCTTTATCCGCGATGCTGGAGGTGGGACCTGGGACAGGGGGAGCTTTGGTGGTAAGGACATACCCCAACTTGTCGTAAGTGATTGCCATCTTGACATTCCTGAGCCAATCTCTGTAGTTTGGCCCTGTCAGTATGTTTTTATCTAGTAATAACTTAAGTCCGGTCATGTTGAATGGTCGCTGCAATTAGGAGAGAGAAAAGAAACACTTTAGCATGATGCTCTTGCAAGTTTAGAGTGGTTTTTAGTTTGTCTAAACTGGATGGCTCCCACTGTCTCTCGAATCCCTTCTCAAACCGTAAAGAAAGAATTAGTCGGGATCAATCTCACCGTACAAAACTTGCATAACCGTTCAGCCAGGCCAGTGTCGGTACTTCGAGGGAGGTTTTCCAACGCTTTCGCGAAGTTCCTTAATTAAGTAACCTCTTTTCCCTGTGGGCGTAGCCCCGCTAACACCTTTCTAGACACCTACTAGGTTTATAGCATTGATCGTTAAGTGAGAGTTTTCCCGAGGAGTAGCATATACTCACAGTAGGATCGGGATCCAAATATCATCGCGTGATAAAACCGAAGGAATCCTACCAGAATTATCACACTCCAAATGGTATGCAGCGCTAGCAAGTTTCAGTGCTTATGAAACTCCCGATGTGGATTTTTGCCCCATGCTCTTATGACCTTGATTTTGGCCAAAATATCATAAGTCACATGTCAAGTTCTACCCGTCATTCTCCTGGTTAATTTGGACCCACCCGTACCTACCCTTGACTTTGGCCAAAATGGCAGCACGACTGTCCCAAACCAACGCATCCATCTATGCTGCACATGAATACCCAATAGCTACCAATCACTATGCCTTGACTTTGGCCAAAATACATACCTTGAATACTTATTGACCATTCATGTGGAATGACGGAGGGCTACGAATGGTTTTGGCGAAACCGTGAACGTAGTGAACTTGATATAATCGATGGAACGAGATAGCTTTTAAAAGGAGTGGTTCAAGCTCCGTGTTTAAAAGTTTAGTTTTGAAAAGAACCGAGTGGTTTTCAAAGTGTTCCAATCGACTTTTACTTGGTTTATTTTCTTGCATTAGTTCCTTTAATGCGTCCCATCATTTAATCCTACCATTGCAGAAAACAACCAAAATATGACGTACGCTTATGCCATCCGCATTCGCCACGAGGCCCCGTCATCACCCGTTAGGTTACTTAACTAACGACAGAGCGGGGGCTGGGCTAGCGCGGCTGTAAAATATAAGCAACGCCTAAATAGTTATAGTATATAGATATAAAGCAATGATAGACATTACAGATCACAGATGAATACATTGGATATACTAGGAATCCGCAATCCGTTCGAGCCTGCAACAAAAAGCGGATTACACGGTCGCGGTGAATAGCCAATACCCCACCCAAGACCCTTACGGGTGCGGCAAACTACCCGCCAAGTATCCGAAGCGAAGCAACCTCTCTCAACACCGTGAGTAGGCCACTCGGCACTTCGAGATACCTGGTAGTTTGTGCACCCCCTCCATGGGTCTATCCTAGGAGCAAAAACAGTAAAAAGAATTATACAATGACGGCTACAACCCCGACCCGGTTGTGCGGCCAAACAAATAATAATACATCAATTTACATATTACATGAATGAAAGAAAAAGAAACACTTATCTCACATCCACCCCGGCTATTCACCCGCGATAATCCAACGCATTCATATACACATACCAATATCAAACACAGATCACAGATATGTATAACCCCCACTAATCGACATATAGCGATTAGCCGATGTTGAATACATATAAACATCACAGATATAACTGATTAGTCAAAGTATAGTGAAGTTCGATCAAAAATACGGATTTATAGGCCCCCAAATACAAATTTCTTTTCTGGAAAATCTGGGCTGAAATAAACCATCTTAAAAATCCCAAAACCACAACCTAAGAACACTGCACCAAACTCGGTCATGAACCGAGTCAAAACGGCCGCGGTTCCACGGCAATGGGTATAATTTTGCCGTGGAACCGCCGCGCTTTGAAGGGATCACTCAACCGTTTTTGGTGGGCTTCTTCACAAAACCCTGAGATGATTTTTGGAGTAGAACTTTTTATTTTTAGAGCAGAAAAAAATTTAACAGAAACTTAGGGTTTTGCATGTCGTAGTTTTGCGATTTTTCCGATCGAACTTCCATACACTTTACTACCTAGCTAGTTTAAGTTTAGTTAGGCTCTGATACCACTGTAAGTCCACATTGCCCACCCCGGTGCTTGCGGGGAGGCGGAAAACGGAATAAAAATCGGATTTTTACTTCTCCAGGCAACATGGACTAGACAAAGGAGGATCTTTGCTAAACAAAAGCTAGCTAAAGCTAACTAGAAATTAGCTACAAGTAAGAATGGTTATACCTAGGGATTTATGTCCTCTCCTTGCTCCTTGGAGTAGTAGAAAGGGTTCACCTTTGTCGTCTTCTCACGTCGAAGAAGGATCCACCCGAAAGCCTCAACCTTTGGCTTTAATTTCAAGCTAGAAGTAACTAGGGTGATAGAAGTGCTAATCCTAGAACCCTAGAAGAGAGTAGAGATTATCAAGAAGAGATTTTTCTCAAGCTCAAGTGTTTCTCAACACATGAGAGGGGAGAGCTTGAGGAAGAGCAAGAGCAAGAGAGAGAAAGTATATGATAGAATGAGAGAATTATGAAGCATTCTCACATATATGTGTGAATTATTGTAAATTGATAATTAGTGAGATAATTGTCATGTCTTAATCAAGACATGACCATTATCATTTCATTTTTAATGCAAATTGCAAGGATCAATGAGCATCTTCCAAATGAAATGATGATGGTCAAAGTGTCAACCTAGGTCAACAAGTCAAGATTGTCAAATGGTCAACAACCCTAACCATGCATAATTATATTAAACTAATATCAATTAACCATAATACACACATAAGCATTAGGGTTAATAAAATGACAATGGTTATTAACCCTAATCAAAGTCCTCTTCCTCTGACTCAATCAACTGTGCATACGCACCCGCATTCGTGATCCGAGAAACACGAATACAAAGAGATAAAACCAATCCCAAATTATATACTAGGATCTGGCTTAAACCAAAGCTCGCTAGTATAAGCTGTCCGGACAGCAAACGTGCACAAGTGCGCGGATGTGAACGAACCCTGTCTTAAAACCATGCGACCTCTACTCATTTTGCCTAAAGGCGAATAGCTCTCTGTGTGGGACTCTAAAGACTCGACACTACGCTGGCAGTGGGTTTAACCACAGACCGCAAGCGGCACTAGCTGTACATAACGGTCCCCAGGTAGATGCCGATAAGAAGACTGACGAGGTAACCCCATCTGAACTCCTACTGAGCCTGTATGTGACAGTCTCCGTACAGTCCGGTCTGTTCGTCTGATACATCGCATGGCGGGCCTAGGGGGCGGTGAACGTCAGTCCCCTAATAGCGGTACAAGTCGTGTCGGAGTGTAGCCCAGAACACCCTGAGATAACATTGGAAACCTACCAGTATATCTCGCTTGCCCTGGCCAGGGACTACTTGTGTAATGGCTCTCCTGGACACAGCGCGATGTCAACCCCCAATACCGGGAGAGACGAATCCTGTTTAACCGTCACTGCCTCCAAGTACTTCGGGACTGCACCCAAAAACTACCTGTTTGCACGACTCCTTTGAGTCGTGGTACGGTAGTAATCAAAGTGCAGTGGGAACACACTCGAGGCGGAGTGACAGTGTCAAGTCAGCGGACTAAGCTGTACTCATGTCACCTGGGAACTGATAACTGACGATAGGTATAATACCAACCAACAGTTCCCGACGAGTCCTGTCCAGTGTACTCGTAACCTAACGAGCACCCGCATACTATCTCAAGTACGACGTACTGACGGCTGTGGGACAGACCGTCTCCCACACTGGGATGAGAAGCGCATACGCTAGTCCACTCCGGAGTATCGATGCCCTGTCTCGATAGTCCAACGACCAGGGACCTGTATAAGGATGTGCTTATGGATTACCCAGCCCCCACGAGTGTGAGCGCCATCACAACGCTGGTAATCAAGCAAAGATCCTAAGGGCTCTACTAATATGTATATCAGCGATATGCTAAAAGAAATACATGCACATATTAAAGCAGAGACAAACCAAGTAGCATACTACCATTTCGAGCAAGATTGTATATACAACTGTGAATATCCCAAGCTTCCATCAAGTAATATATAAACTAGTATGATACAGTAATGGCCTCTAGGGCATATACACTAACAAACCCGTGGGAAGTATCCAGAGCAAAATTCCTGGCTACGTTGAACGTGAATTATGTCACTTCTGACCCCGTGGAAAACGTCCAGAGCGGAGCCTGGTCCTCGCCGAACATGGCAGTGAACTCGTGGGAAGCATCCAGAGCAAAATTCCTGGCTACGTGGAACGTGGATTATGTCACTTCTGACCCCATAGAAAACGTCCAGAGTGGATCCTGGTCCTCGCAGAGCACGACAGTGAACCCGTGTGAAGCATCCAGAGCGGAGCCTGGTCCTCGCCGAATACGGAAGTGAACCCATGGGAAGCATCCAGAGCAAATATCGGACTGTGAGGTCCTTAAACTCATAGACTATGATGTCCTTAACCTCGAACGTGATGTCTTAAAACTAATACCGGACTGTGGGGTCCTTAAACCCATGGACTATGATGTCCTTAACCTCGACCATGATGTCTTAAAACTAACATTGGATTGTGAGGTCCTTACACTCATGGACTATGATGTCCTTAATCTCGACCGTGATGTCTTAAAACTAACAGCGGACTGTGGAGTCCTTAAATACACGGACTATGATGTCTTTAACCTCGACCGCGATGTCTTTAAACTACGGTATCCTGGAAAACGTCCAGAGCGGAGCCTGGTCCTCGCAGAATACGGCAGTAAACCCGTGGGAAGCATCCAGAGCAACCCCTAGCTCCGTGAAATGCAGATAAGGACAACTTCATCCATCACTTGCGGGTCCTCACGACTCGTAAGGGAGTAAATTCTCTTGTGAGATCCTTACGACTTAAAAGAGAAAACACACTTAGGAATCCTCACGATTCTTAAGGAGAAATTACACCTACGGGATCCTCTCGACCAGTAGGGAAAAAATTCTTTATGAGACCCTCACGGCTCATAAAGTTGAAAAGTCTTAGATGACAGATCCTAACCCTGTTTTCTAAGCCATCACTATCTTACAAGGAATCCAAGATTGACAACTATATACTATCTACCGACCGCACTTACTAAAATCACATGGCAACAACACAGCAAGGAGAAGAAAGCGACAAGGAGAACATTTGATTCACATTTACTTAAGCGTCCGAGGCATACCCGTTCATGCATGTGCAAAAGATTTAATACATAAAATAAAACACGCTGAAATGAAAAATTTGCCATTCATACTGCAAAAAAATTCTTACAATTATAAAAGCAGTAAACAAAAACATTATCAAGATGGTTACAATGGCAAAACCTCAGACCCAGGTCATGGATTGATGAATTCAAAAGTGACCTTGTCCAGAATCTTCCAGACCTTTCGAACCATCCTAGTATGCTTTCTTTCGCGATCACAAGCGTCGGGATCCTCACGGATGTCCTCCTCCCTCCGATAGGCAGCAAGTATTGCAGACTGTTGAAAAGCTTGATGCAGAAGATCGATAAGGTTATCTCGCCTTCTCTTTGTGATTAGGCTCATCAGATACACCGAATGCACCTTATCCTCGGCGGCATCTAATGCCCTAAGCGGCACGCCGGTACAGAATAGAGGAAGCGCTTCCCAGATCGCTCCCACAATAAGCTTCAGGAGAGAGGAGCGTCGAGGAAGCGGTCGACCATTGTATGCGTCAAAGCGGCTCATAATTTCGGCACACTCGGCGTATGTGAATTCTTGATTCTGAGAATGGCCGAGTGAGCGGATGTCTCCGTAGGAGATAATCTCGTCGAGGTCGTACATATGAGCGTCCATAACTCCTGAAAAAGAAAATCAATAAGAATTAGCGGACAGACCGATTAAGCAAACTCTTATTAAAAAACAGGCAACAAATCTTAATTATGACACCTAATAAATTCGAATTTGTGAGAAATCCTAAAAAGGGAATCTCATTTGATAAGCGACCTTTCGAGTCGAAGAATTAAACTCCTTGAGAGCAATGCTCTACAAACAGGAATGACATTCGCCAAAGTCAATTGTGAAAGGAATTTAAAAGATATTCCCCGAGAATGCTAAAAGCCTGACTCTTTAATGATAATGGAAAAATCCATCAAGAATTAATTAAAATCATTGTAAATTAAAAATTCTGGGATCTTCATGATCCATGAAAAAACTCTTAAGAGTTCTTCATCGAAGATTAAGAAATCTAAAAAGCAGAGCTCTGATTCATAGGTTAAGGAACCCCAAAAAAAGATCTCTTTAGATCTATGGGTTCAAGAGAGCAAAGCTCTATTAATGAAACCCTAAAAGGGTTTTCTTTAGATCAAAGATCTATGAAGAGCAAAGCTCTGTTAATGGGTAAAACCCTAATCTAGTGAAAGTTTTAAACTTGATCTAAATTTTAATAGAGTTCTGACTCTTAAAAGATTTTTTATTAATAGGAGAGCAATGCTCTGACGAAGAGATAATTCTCAAGGAGGAGATGACAATCATTTAAGGGACCAAAGGTCCTATTTATAGGCATTGAGAGCCATTTCAACATCCAAAAGTTAATCCAACGACTGAGATGTTGCCACCGCTGCGCTCACGTTTGGGCCACGTAAGCGCAACGGTGGGGGGGCATTTGTTTCTCCCAATAAGAGCAAAGCTCTGTTTTGAAAATGAAGCGACGCTTCTGCTTCTCCCAATCAGAGTAAAGCTCTGTTCAAATTCCAAGATTTGGAATGAAGCGAGGCTTCCTTTTCCCCAATCAGAGCAAAGCTCTGTTTTGAATTTCAAAATTCAAAAATTGAAGCAACGCTTCAGATCCCGTGCGCTGCGCGCTGCGTGCCACGTGTCTAAAGCAGACGCGCTAGCGCCAGGTGCGCCACGCCCTAGGCAGCGCACCCCCAATCAGAGCAAAACTTTGCTTTAAAATTCAGAATTAAATTGAAGCAAAGCTTCAGATGCTGCGCTCTGCGCTGCGCGCCACGCGTCAAATAAGGTGCGCTAGCGCAGTTGCGATGTGCGCCACGTGTCAAACAAGGTGCGCAAGCGCAGTTGCGCTGCGCGCCACGTGTCAAACGCGTGTGCGCTAGCGCAGTTGCGCTGCGCTGCGCGCTACGTGTCAAACGAAGGTGCGCTCGCGCAAAGTGCGCCAGAGCTGGAATTAAAAGAATTCCCTACCGTTAGATCAAAAGATCTAATAATAATAAATTATTAATTAATCAGAATTAAAATTCTATTATGGAAAGATTTTTCAATCTTATTAAAACAAGAAGATTATCTTCTGTAAAACAGAAGCCTTAGGATCAAAGATCCAACGGTGGGAAATATTCCCAAATCAAACAGAGAAAAATCTCTTAAACTGATTTAACAAATCAATTAGCACTATATAAAGGCCCCTAGACTTCAAGTCATAGATACAAAAAAAGAGAGAGAAAAACCCTCTGCAAATTTTGAGAAAAAGAAGAGCAAGCTCTTAGAAAAAAGAAGATTTTTCTTCATCTTCAAGGTGAAGAACTATGTTCTTGAATAACAGAGATGAAACTGTAACGTCTTCAAAATAATAAAATATGATTTTTGGGAAATTTTATAATTTAATATTATTTTAATGAATATTTTAATATTCTGGTATAATTAAATACAGATAAATGGGGAAAAATTATGGAAAATTCTAAAATAAGGTATTTTAAGGAATTGCTTCGTTTTCTGTGCATGCCCCCATTTCCTCTAGTTTTGACCCTGAGTATGTCTAGTTTTGACTGATTCCATCTAGGGTGAAATCTGGGTTGATTTTCCTATGTTGGTGTATAATTTGGGACTTGTTTTAGCATGGATTTTGGTATTTGGTGATTCATTCCTGTCGGGTGGCGTTTGGACGTCAACGACAAGTGGATTTTGATTGTGTTTACATGCGAGTCGATAGGTTTTTACCTATGCGGGTAGCGTGTGCTATTTTGGTTTCCGATGTGATTTTCATGTGCTTTAGCATTGTGATATACTTGTAGGTACCCCGCGTGATGTTGAGGCAAAGGAGGTGAAGATAGCGACATCGGCTTTGGCACACGAGGAGCAATGTGAGTAGATTTATATCTGTGGGGAGAAGTCGGGTGGATGGCGTATAGCACCCCCGCAGTCCGTGGTGATGTATACGAATACGTATACACACGAATATTTTTTATGTGTTGTTTAGGGTTATTGATGGTAATAATGATATTTTGATGATAAGAATATATTGGTTTAGTTTAGTGCGAACCCTAGAGTAGTGGTTGCACTCACACATACATTTACACACATACTTGCATTCATTCTTTCATTTATTAGAGTGCATATGATGGTGCGTATATCTACACATGGGTATGGGACTATGTGTTTATATACTGGATTTGAGGATAGTTTTGGGATTTGAGATGAGTCGATGAGATTGGGCTTGAGGCCAGGAGATCGGTGATGTGATTTGGTTCGTATTGAGATACGACACGATGTTTTAGCGGGTCTTTTGACGTAGTGATTCTTACACCTGCATGCATACATAGAGGGTATCAATATTGTACTAGACGTAGATCAGTACCCCGATCATGACATTTGATAAAGAGGATACCAGATAAATAGTATGATGAATGTGATATTGACCCGTACCCATATTTGGGATGCCGTACGACGGATTTACGTACAAGCTATATTTTGATGATTGATCCGCACTCTTGACTTGGGATGTCTGATTATAGATAAGGTATCGGATATGATATTATTGAGGCGGGATCACCGACTAATATATATACATGTATGTATATGTATCGACTCAGATGTTAGGCGGTTTCCTCACCCATAGCTCTACTTGTTAGTTCAGCCGTATAGTTTAGGATGGTTGTTAGATTAGATTAGACTCCTACCTATTTCAAAAACTAACGAATCGTGGGTATTTTAAAAGACAGCCCAAGGGATCCTACGGATATTTCAAAAGACGTATCTTTTCATAAAAACACCGTAGCCCTTATTTTCAAAACCCCATGATTCGTGTTATTTCAAAAGGCACCAATTGTAGAGGTTATTTTAGATTAATGCAGATTAGTTATAGTTGCGTCTAGTATTCAGCTTCCGCTCATTATTGTGGTTCGCATCGCATCGCATACTTATATTATGTTTCATACTCCATTATTGATGTTATGCTGTTAGGACACCAGCACCATTACCGATGATGCGTATGTACCACGTACACTTACTTGCCGGCTCACACACATCTTCATCGGTAATTGCCATGTCACGTACACCTTAGAAAATATTATTGCATCGACATAGGTTGTTAGCTAATAATTTAGACATGATATTAGTGTACTTGCATTATATGCTAGATTAGACGTTGTAATTATTAGTTGTTACATCATGCATGTTATTATTCTTGGATTTTTATGCCTGTATGCACTGTTTACATGCTATTGAGGATTGGATTCGGATTTCCATGAGATTTTCTGGATTTGGGGGAAAACCGCAAAACTTATATAAACTTCTTTTCTCTCTTTAAAATAAAAAGTGCGGTTTTCCCATGATGTATGAGTCGTCCACCATGAGTTTGCTGATGGATTTGGAAACCCGATTCGAGGAGACGGATGAACCGTTTCGGGTACATGGTGGACCCGGTAAGGTACCCCGGGGCAAGAAGCGCGTGGTGATGACGATGTGAGCCTGGCAGGGGAGCACTACCTACCGGTGATTTTACCCGACGCGTCGGATATCCGGAGGATACCGTCGTGGTCTTGAGATGGATGGTAGGGGCCGGTCTGGACTGACGGCGCCCTAGATATTATGATTGAGACATTGGGATTTCGAGATTTCGAGGTACAGAGATTGTGATACAGAGATATCGAGATATTGGGATTACGTTTTGTGCCGATGCTAGGCACTGTTTTATGCTGATTTCATTATGATACCTCAACTAAAAATACAAGGGAAATCTCACTAAATTATGAAAACAGTTTCTTCATTTACATGTATTCTGCTTTCATGCATTCATACCTCATATTCATGACATACTATTACCTGAGGCACTAGCACGAGCACTTGGCACTACATTCACGTATAGAGATTACATTGCCAGTTTAGCATGCTTCAGCTTTATTCATATTGAGGTTTCTTTATATCTAATCGTATTGACCTAGGTTGGGTCATGCATTCGATCTCTGCTTGTAGATATCTTTCTATTCACGAGTTGGCAACTCACCCCCGTTGTGCCCCAGTTCTTGCAGGTTTGCCGTACAGTTCTATAGCGGCATTTCTGGCACACTGCTTCCTTTTGGGTGATTTGCTTGGATAGGTGGGTTCTTTTGTATCAGAACCGCCGTTGTATTTATATTATTCATTGTATCTAGAATATCCATCAACCAAAACTCGTATATTGTTTCAGACCTAGACTAGTGATGTATTATTCGACCATAGAGTCGCGCTTAGTAGTGTTGCGGTTTTCTTGTTGCTTTTGAGCTTTCTTTTGGATTTGATCCTCGCCACTTGGCGTTGTATATTATTGTTGCATGTGGTGGTGACCGTCGATTGACGAAGAGCTAGCTCCCGCTTGGGGATGCCTTTATCATTGCATATATTGTTATCCTTGTTATACCCCATTCGGGGCCAGTTTTACAAAAGAAACTCTGCCGAAATTTTTAGAAAAGACTGTACTGTTTTTAAAAATGCATATTCGGCTTAGTTATTTAAAAACCTTGATTTCAAACATGTTTTTCTTCACTTTTTTAAACCAGTTTCTTTACTTATTCTTAAAAATGTTTTTAGATTTCTGGGCTTTTGGCTTACTTGGATCAGATGGAGTCCTATAGACTTCATATGGTTCAAGGGCCAGTCACGTGCTCTTTCGGGTCGTGACAAAGTTGGTATCAGAGCGCTAGGTTGACCTTGGTTCGAGTCTAAGTTTGACTATGTGGAGCCTAGGGCGTTTATATATATACGGAACTTAGGCTTGACCTTACGGAACTTAGACTTGGTCGAGGGGGTATTAGACCCGAACTTTCGTCGTGTAGGATGACCCTTGGTTGATGGAATAGGTAACTAAAGTAGAGTGACGTACCGTTGGTATGTTCCGCGGCATACTTACGACACGCCACTCCGCTTAAGGAACCTTAGGATGTACATATTTTCGAGATCAGTGATCCTCTTTATATCCAGGATTATACATCCATTTGAGATCCCCGATTCTATTAGTTTCATGATCATACCTTTATTGATGCTGTTCCTTCCCATGATCATGTATCCACTTTGGATCTGTTGTTTCCTTTCTTGCCATTGATGTGCTCTCCTTGATACTCGATTGAGGTTCCTGTCACCATGTTTGAGGGCAGTTTGGGCTGCTGCTAGGGTTACGGCCGGTGTGAGCTCGTTTGGTACGAGGGCCGACCATTGTGTTTTCTGGTGACATGGGAACGTCTCGAGTTAGTGTTGGTGATTGTGACCTCTAGTGGAGGCGAGTGCTTGGTCTTGCACCGGATGATCGGGCCATTGTTAGAGCTGCCAGTTGAGAGAGGACTGTTGATGTACAGCATACCTTAGAGATTGTGATGTCGCCTACCGTGCAGACAGATGGACCAGCTGTTGCTGAGATTGACAGGATGTCGCTTCCGAAGCTTACGAGCTGAGATTGCCGTAGCTTTCAGGCAGATATGAGACAGATGATAGTTAGTCTACCCGATTTGAGAGACGAAGGTGATTCGTCCGATTTTGCGCCGGAGCGGGCCCTGATGAGTTGAAGATTTCCAGTGTGGAGAGTCTTACTCAGATCTAGAGCAGACCGACTCAGAGATGACCGCCTATGTATTGCCTTTCCTGGAGGATTGAGGCGCTGTTCGACGTACAGGCGAATAAGCCAGTTGCTGCTGCAAATGACGAGATGTCGCCCAGATGGTTGGAGCTACTGCAGCGTGAGCATATACTTAGAGAGATGATAGCGAGTCGCTAGTCACCTGAGGATGAATGACTAGGACAGGTGGTTCGTTTGTTTACCGATGCGAGGTCATCAGATAGATTGTTTCCAGCTAGAGACGACTTCACGCAGGTTCGTTGAGAGTCGATAGAGACGATCGAATGTCAGGAGCCCATTTTCCAAGTTTAAAGTATACGGAAAGACATGCAGGTGATTCTATGGACTCTCTAGAAGAATGAAATCCTAACTCGACTTAATGACCGTGTGAAAGCCTTTGAACCTTCGGATTTGCGGCGGTTCCTCGGCGCCATTAGTGAGGCTTGGGTTTGCCCTTCTACGGCTGGACCACCGACGCTGTGGCATGTACTCGATACTATTAAACTGTACCCATGATGTGATCTCTTGGGGGATTATGAGGATCTGACGAGTCGATCGGATGGTTCGACATCTTTCGGATATCGTGATGGGACACTGCTTGGGAGACTCCAGATGCGAGCGTAGCCGTCGGAGCGCAGTTCGTGTAGCCACGATGAGTTAAGTCCGAATCAGTCGACATTGAGCAAGGTGGAGTAAAGAGTTCGTACGAGATTTCGACGAGATGACGTCCCACTCCGCTGACATTAGAGATGTGATATGCACCCCGAGGCGTGGTATATGGATGTATCTTCCAGAGAGAAGCGCGATAGGTATGCAGCCGTTCCGGAATAAGCTTTAGCTTCAGCATTGGATGATGACTTCCGGGCATTTCGGCAGGATTGAGATTTGAGAAAGGAACCTCGACAGGACCTTTCTGGAGTACGTTACGAGAAGACCTAGACCAGGAGTGGTCGTATTGCGCACACCCAGCAGGACAGAGTTCGGCATTGTCGACGAGGTAGTTGACCATGTTCAGATAAAGGAACTTACCCAGATGCGTTGCAGATTGATCAGGGACGGACGAGTGATGAGTATTCCTCCGATGGTTGGGACGTGTTCCCGAGGACCTGTTCGGCCTGACATCCTCTACAGAATGATGAAGCTACAGAATATGCGATTTCGAGTCCGTGCGAGAGACTTCAGATTGACCGTGGCCGAGAACAGTGCAGTGCGTAGTAGCTTGGCGTGACGTCATAGTGGACGACGATAGAGACAGTTGGAACAAGAGGTTCGTGTGAGACACTGATGAGCTGTCATTGCTTCCCGTCGAGACTAGAGACCTGATATGCTTACAGAGACGTTGGAATGTGATCAGTTTCCGAGAAAATATTGTGCTGAGGACACAGGTGTTTTTGAGCGAGAAGAGGTTGTGTAGGAAGCCAGCCTCTGTACAGATCGGCATAGGCATGATCGGAAGAGACCTTGAGCAGGATTCCTTCCAGGACATTGCTGCAATGATGTTTGCACCCAGGATCAGATGTGTGACGTGCTTTCAGAGAGCCAGAGGCCGACGCCAGTGATACGCTGCCTTACGAGCGGTCGTGAGGATTGACCGAAAGGTGACCAGGAAAGTGCCAGAACGGAATCGTTCCTGTCAGTACTCCTGACCGGGCCGATGAGCCGATGGATTGCGAGATTGGTAATCTACAGGAAAGATCAGGAACCAGAGGCAGAGGACGCCAGCCGCGAGCAAGAGGCAAGTAGATATCTTGCGCAGCTAGCATCGGATGTTCCGGTACCTTCTCGACCCTGAAGGATGGTATACCGACGACGGTAATTATGATTTGTGATTTTGTGATTTGATTATCACGTATCCGTTGCTTTGGATTTCGGTATTTTGGGCGATCTATTCACATGATTTAGTCTTGATGACTGAGTTTCATGATATTTGATTTTGTGCACCATGGTTGCACCTACTGGGTATTTATACCTTGTACATAGTTATTACTCTTGAGCTGTTGATTGCGATTTCATGCCTATTTTATGCTGGTGATTTGATTTACGCTTCCAGCAGAGTTTCATGTAATTTTAGTGTTTTGATTTTGCACTCGGTATAGCTTATATGTGCTTGTAGTGTATCGATATGTGTTTTGTGCCCGCAGCTGCACACGTTTATGATTTTCTTCATATCTGGATACACTTGGTGTTGCTGCTTACGTATTTGAGTTATTGCTTGGTATTTGTGCATGGGATGCACCAGTTCTATACTTCGTGCATTTGTCGCACCAGTTTTATGTTTCTTGCGTTTATCGCATCAGATTTATATTTCGTGCCTTTGTTGCACCGGATTTATATTTTGTGCATTACGATTGCACCTGACTTCGATTTGATGCCTTTCGGTATGTCGATTTTGATTGTGATATTGATGTGGATTCTTGCACTCCGTGCTTTTGACTGGACTTACGCATATTCGACGTTGCTATTGGATTTTGTGATTCCGTGCATATTGAGTGCGCAGGGTCTAGATTTTCATTCGTGCATGATGGATGCACCGATTTGGATTTTCGCGCATGTTGGGCGCATGTTTTGAGATACGATTTTGGGGCACACCAGATGCACTAAATCGAGATTCTTCGTGCATGTCAGATGCACCTGTTTTGGCTGCCAGGCACACGTTGCCTATGACAGATGCTTCGTGCACACCCGTTGCACCTAGATGTTGTTTTGTGCACATGTTTAGCACATATATGGATTTTGATTTCCGTGCGCACCAGACGCACAGGGTGGTGTTATGTGATTTTTGGGATTTATTCCTTTTGGAGCAGTACATTTTTATGATGTTGGATATTTGCTTTCATACTGAGCAGGACTAGTCAGTGGGCAGTACCTGGATATATTTTGCATGCATCGATAGTTATCGAAGGGATTTCCGAAAAGCGAGCTATAGTCTCAGTATATACCTACGTGTCCGATATGACACGAAACGTTTTAAAAACAAGGAAACCCTTCTAAACTGTTTTCAAAACGGCGGAACGTACCTATTAAACAAAGGATATATATACACATATATAGTTATTTTCTTATGAGAAACGTCCGCCACTGTGCAGTGTTACGCGCATCGCACATCGACTTAAAAAGATTTGGCATACATTTGCATCAGCTATTTACATGTATAGATTGGATGTCTACATGTATAGTCTTGGTCCATATCATATTGATTTTGTATTGGATTTGACATTGTGTCGTTACCATGACTCCGATGATTGCGGATGCTTGATGGAGTGTTGCATTTGAGTTATCTGCTCAGTACTCATGCGCATGCATTGCGCTATGATGTTTTATGTATAGATGATTTCGGAGCCCCGATGACTTGGAATTTGTATTGAAATATTTTAGTATTTGGGGGTTTAAATTTAAATTCGGGGACCGAATTTCTTTAAGGGGGGTAGATTGTAACGTCTTCAAAATAATAAAATATGATTTTTGGGAAATTTTATAATTTAATATTATTTTAATGAATATTTTAATATTCTGGTATAATTAAATACAGATAAATGGGGAAAAATTATGGAAAATTCTAAAATAAGGTATTTTAAGGAATTGCTTCGTTTTCTGTGCATGCCCCCATTTCCTCTAGTTTTGACCCTGAGTATGTCTAGTTTTGACTGATTCCATCTAGGGTGAAATCTGGGTTGATTTTCCTATGTTGGTGTATAATTTGGGACTTGTTTTAGCATGGATTTTGGTATTTGGTGATTCATTCCTGTCGGGTGGCGTTTGGACGTCAACGACAAGTGGATTTTGATTGTGTTTACATGCGAGTCGATAGGTTTTTACCTATGCGGGTAGCGTGTGCTATTTTGGTTTCCGATGTGATTTTCATGTGCTTTAGCATTGTGATATACTTGTAGGTACCCCGCGTGATGTTGAGGCAAAGGAGGTGAAGATAGCGACATCGGCTTTGGCACACGAGGAGCAATGTGAGTAGATTTATATCTGTGGGGAGAAGTCGGGTGGATGGCGTATAGCACCCCCGCAGTCCGTGGTGATGTATACGAATACGTATACACACGAATATTTTTTATGTGTTGTTTAGGGTTATTGATGGTAATAATGATATTTTGATGATAAGAATATATTGGTTTAGTTTAGTGCGAACCCTAGAGTAGTGGTTGCACTCACACATACATTTACACACATACTTGCATTCATTCTTTCATTTATTAGAGTGCATATGATGGTGCGTATATCTACACATGGGTATGGGACTATGTGTTTATATACTGGATTTGAGGATAGTTTTGGGATTTGAGATGAGTCGATGAGATTGGGCTTGAGGCCAGGAGATCGGTGATGTGATTTGGTTCGTATTGAGATACGACACGATGTTTTAGCGGGTCTTTTGACGTAGTGATTCTTACACCTGCATGCATACATAGAGGGTATCAATATTGTACTAGACGTAGATCAGTACCCCGATCATGACATTTGATAAAGAGGATACCAGATAAATAGTATGATGAATGTGATATTGACCCGTACCCATATTTGGGATGCCGTACGACGGATTTACGTACAAGCTATATTTTGATGATTGATCCGCACTCTTGACTTGGGATGTCTGATTATAGATAAGGTATCGGATATGATATTATTGAGGCGGGATCACCGACTAATATATATACATGTATGTATATGTATCGACTCAGATGTTAGGCGGTTTCCTCACCCATAGCTCTACTTGTTAGTTCAGCCGTATAGTTTAGGATGGTTGTTAGATTAGATTAGACTCCTACCTATTTCAAAAACTAACGAATCGTGGGTATTTTAAAAGACAGCCCAAGGGATCCTACGGATATTTCAAAAGACGTATCTTTTCATAAAAACACCGTAGCCCTTATTTTCAAAACCCCATGATTCGTGTTATTTCAAAAGGCACCAATTGTAGAGGTTATTTTAGATTAATGCAGATTAGTTATAGTTGCGTCTAGTATTCAGCTTCCGCTCATTATTGTGGTTCGCATCGCATCGCATACTTATATTATGTTTCATACTCCATTATTGATGTTATGCTGTTAGGACACCAGCACCATTACCGATGATGCGTATGTACCACGTACACTTACTTGCCGGCTCACACACATCTTCATCGGTAATTGCCATGTCACGTACACCTTAGAAAATATTATTGCATCGACATAGGTTGTTAGCTAATAATTTAGACATGATATTAGTGTACTTGCATTATATGCTAGATTAGACGTTGTAATTATTAGTTGTTACATCATGCATGTTATTATTCTTGGATTTTTATGCCTGTATGCACTGTTTACATGCTATTGAGGATTGGATTCGGATTTCCATGAGATTTTCTGGATTTGGGGGAAAACCGCAAAACTTATATAAACTTCTTTTCTCTCTTTAAAATAAAAAGTGCGGTTTTCCCATGATGTATGAGTCGTCCACCATGAGTTTGCTGATGGATTTGGAAACCCGATTCGAGGAGACGGATGAACCGTTTCGGGTACATGGTGGACCCGGTAAGGTACCCCGGGGCAAGAAGCGCGTGGTGATGACGATGTGAGCCTGGCAGGGGAGCACTACCTACCGGTGATTTTACCCGACGCGTCGGATATCCGGAGGATACCGTCGTGGTCTTGAGATGGATGGTAGGGGCCGGTCTGGACTGACGGCGCCCTAGATATTATGATTGAGACATTGGGATTTCGAGATTTCGAGGTACAGAGATTGTGATACAGAGATATCGAGATATTGGGATTACGTTTTGTGCCGATGCTAGGCACTGTTTTATGCTGATTTCATTATGATACCTCAACTAAAAATACAAGGGAAATCTCACTAAATTATGAAAACAGTTTCTTCATTTACATGTATTCTGCTTTCATGCATTCATACCTCATATTCATGACATACTATTACCTGAGGCACTAGCACGAGCACTTGGCACTACATTCACGTATAGAGATTACATTGCCAGTTTAGCATGCTTCAGCTTTATTCATATTGAGGTTTCTTTATATCTAATCGTATTGACCTAGGTTGGGTCATGCATTCGATCTCTGCTTGTAGATATCTTTCTATTCACGAGTTGGCAACTCACCCCCGTTGTGCCCCAGTTCTTGCAGGTTTGCCGTACAGTTCTATAGCGGCATTTCTGGCACACTGCTTCCTTTTGGGTGATTTGCTTGGATAGGTGGGTTCTTTTGTATCAGAACCGCCGTTGTATTTATATTATTCATTGTATCTAGAATATCCATCAACCAAAACTCGTATATTGTTTCAGACCTAGACTAGTGATGTATTATTCGACCATAGAGTCGCGCTTAGTAGTGTTGCGGTTTTCTTGTTGCTTTTGAGCTTTCTTTTGGATTTGATCCTCGCCACTTGGCGTTGTATATTATTGTTGCATGTGGTGGTGACCGTCGATTGACGAAGAGCTAGCTCCCGCTTGGGGATGCCTTTATCATTGCATATATTGTTATCCTTGTTATACCCCATTCGGGGCCAGTTTTACAAAAGAAACTCTGCCGAAATTTTTAGAAAAGACTGTACTGTTTTTAAAAATGCATATTCGGCTTAGTTATTTAAAAACCTTGATTTCAAACATGTTTTTCTTCACTTTTTTAAACCAGTTTCTTTACTTATTCTTAAAAATGTTTTTAGATTTCTGGGCTTTTGGCTTACTTGGATCAGATGGAGTCCTATAGACTTCATATGGTTCAAGGGCCAGTCACGTGCTCTTTCGGGTCGTGACAGAAACCATCTCGTAAAAAGAAGAAATATCTTCTAAAAAGATCTTAGATCTATAAAAAGACTAAGGTCTTTAATTTAAAAGAAAGGATCAAAAAGATCTAATCATAAAAAAATAAAAGAAGTATTTTACTTCATTTACAGATCTTTTGATCTATAAAGGCAGGCCTTTTTATAAAAACAAGAACTTTTGTTCTTGGATCTTGAGGAAGAAGCCTCCTTTGAAGAACATAAATTTGTTCTTTGATCATAAAGTAGATAAGATGCACCTTGCGCTATTAAAAGTGCCTTGCACTTATGGATTGTGCATTTGCGCTTCTTGGACTAGTGCGCAGCGCCAGAACACGCCACGTGTCAAACAAAATCACAACTTGCGCTTTGTGCTTTTAAAACAGCGCACTGCGCTCATAAGCTGGCGCTCAGCACCAAGTGCGCCACGTGTCACTCACTGGCGCACCAATAGACTAGCGCAGAGCGTTCATAAATTAAAAGCGCAATGCGCCAACAAACTAGCGCTTAGCGCTAAGCGCGACACGTGTTCTCTTCGTGTGCGCTACCCGACAGAAGCGCAATGCTCTCTTTGACTGGCGCAACGCTCCTAGCGCGCCATGTGGCCCACTGTCAGAATAAACTTTGTTTCTAATACAAGAAAAAAAATGTCAGAGCCTAATGCCTAGCATTATTAAAAGGGCTGAGCCCAAATAAAGGTTTAATAGCCAGAACAAAAATAAAATGTTAAAACATTTTAATAGGACTTAGCCCAATTTTGGCCATAAGTCCTCAACTTGTTTTGAATTGAGCACATCTGCTCTTTCAACCAACTCACCTCGGTTTAAGGGTACATCTCTTCACTCCTTTGATATTCGTCGTTGTAATTCCTCAACGTCTTCAAAGAGGTGACAGGTCCCGACAACTGCACATTTCACAGAATATGATGTCTTTAAACTGGACTGTGGGGACCTTAAACTCATGGACTATGATGTCCTTAACCTCGACCGTGATGTCTTTAAACTAACACTGGACTGTGGGGTCCTTAAACTCATGGACTATGATGTCCTTAACCTCGACCGTGATGTCTTAAAACTAATATCGGACTGTGACGTCCTTAAACTCACGGACTATGATGTCCTTAACCTCGACCGCGATGTCTTTAAACTAACATTGGACCGTAATGTCCTTAAACTAATTATCGACCGCAATGTCACTAAACTAAACAATAGAGCCCAATTGCTCTCTTGTTGGATCTAAACGATCCCGTTAAGTTGATCTTAGTCTAAAATTAGACTAACGTATCCTTAACAAATGTTTAAGTTGATCTTAGTCTCAAATGAGGCTAACGTATCTTTAAACCCAAACCCCCAAACCCAAATCTAAGAAAGATACGGATTTGGACTAGTCCACGCCCTACGGGCGACAACATAACCTAGTCTCCGTATACAATCCATGGGAAACCAAACACAAAACAAACACCCACGACACGAAGTGACCATCTGGAGAAGGAGAAAGTTCTTACCGCGATGCGGTAGTGTAATTAACTGCAGGGGCTTGCGCCTGCAGGGAAGAGCGTCCCCACAATCAAAAACCCCTCAAACGAGGGGGAATCTGACGAAGTCTGCTACATCGGCCGCATCCGTTTAAACCTTCGATACATGGTGCCCTAAATCAACTTGGCATCTTCGGAGAGGTGGACGGATAGAACCAATTAGCATCTGCCCCGAAATTTAGGCTAGACGTCCGCCGCGTCTTTCGGAGGGGAACAGTCATATTAACGAAACAAGACAAAACAAGTTACACAAAGATAGATATTTAAATCCTTTTGAATATAAATCTTATGCAACTTGCCAGTCTTGTATTAAGGGTAAAATGACCAAAACTGCGTTTACAGGACACGGAGAAAGAGCTACTGAGCTCTTAGGCCTCATACATAGTGATGTATATGGGCCAATGTATACACAGGCTAAAGACGGTTTTTCATACTTCATTACTTTCACTGATGATTTCTTAAGATCCGGTCATGTATTTTTATTAAAGCACAAGTCCGAAGCTTTCGAGAAATTCACTGAATATAAACTCGAAGTAGAAAGACAAACCGGCTTGAGCATCAAAATGCTTCGATCAGATCGAGATGGAGAGTATCTCAGTACAGAGTTTGCAGACTTTCTAAAAGAGAATGGGATTCTCTCTCAGCTCATTCCTCCTTACACACCACAGCACAATGGTGTGTCAGAACGTCAGAATCGGACCCTATTAGATATGGTCCGTTCCATGATGAGTGATGCTGAGTTACCCGTCTCATTTTGGGGGCATGCATTGGAGACTACAGCGTTTCTACCGAACATGGTCCCAACCAAAACCGTTTCTACCACGCCATATGAGATATAGCATGGGAAAAGACCATTTCTTAAACGAATTAAGATTTGGGGTTGTCCGGCCTATATTAAAACGCAGAATCCGGACAAACTCAAGACACGGTCGGTCATGTGTAATTTTGTGGGATATCCAAAGAATTCTTATGGGTGTCTTTTCTACTACAAGGAAGAACAAAAAGTGTTTGTTTTTCAGTATGCCACATTCTTTGAAAAAGAGTTTTTCACAAATGATACAGATGGCAGTGTGGTAGACCTAGAAGAAGTTCTAGAAACACAAATTACGAATGACGGCTTGGTTGAACCGGCTGTTGCAACAGAAACTGATGAACCTCGGCCACTCCGTAGGTCTGGTAGGACTTCTCGCCCACCGGAGAGGTACTACGGTTTCCTCATTGATGGTGATAGAGAAGACTGCATCATGGAGGATGATGATCCTACCAGTTTTCAGCAAGCTATCACGAGTGGAGACTCAGTGAAGTGGCTGGATGCCATGAGATCTGAAATGGAGTCTATGTACACCAACAAAGTATGGACTTTGGACGTTGTACCCTGTGGGATAAAACCTATGGGGTGCAAATGGATCTTTAAAAGAAAGATTGGTGTAGATGGGTAGGTAGAGACCTATAAGGCAAGACTTGTAGCGAAGGGTTTTCGTCAAAAACCAGGTCTGGACTATGACGAAACTTTTTCTCCCGTAGCCATACTTAAATCCATTCGGATCCTACCTGCTATTGTTGCTCACTACGACTGTGAAATCTGGCAGATGGACATTAAAACAGCATTTCTAAATGGAGATTTAGAAGAATGCATTTATATGGATCAGCCATAGGGCTTCATTGACAGTGGGAGCAATGGGAAAGCATATAGATTTCTTAAATCCATTTATGGATTAAAGCAGGCATCACGGAGTTGGAACATCTGTTTTGATGATGTTATCAAAGAGTTTGATTTCATCAAAAATCCAGATGAACCTTGTGTTTATAAGAAGGCTATAGGGAGAGCTGTCACATTCCTCGTATTGTACGTGGATGACATTCTTCTGATAGGAAATGATATTCCTATGCTACAGTCAGTCAAATCATTCTTATCATAAAGGTTCTCCATGAAGGACCTGGGTGATGCCACATACATTCTGGGCATTAGGATCTATAGGGATAGATCCAAGAGGTTATTGGGATTGTCCCAAACCAGGTACATTAACACCATCCTAAAAAGATTTAGTATGGAAGACTCCAAACGGGGTGCCTTACCCGCTTGTCATGGAGTCACTCTCTCCAAGGACTTTTGCCCAAAGACAGATGAAAAGAGAGCTCGCATGAGCATTATACCCTATGCTTCGGCAGTAGGATCTATAATGTATGCGATGTTATGTACACACCCAGATGTAGCTTATGCACTTAATGTAGTAAGAAGGTATCAATTCAACCCAGGGAGAATCACTGGATAGCTGTGAAAAACATTCTTAAGTACTTGCAAAGGACTAAAGAATTGTTCTTGGTGTATGGTAATGGAGATCTCCAAATGGACGCCTTTACCGATTCGAGCTTCCAGAGTGATAAGGACGACAGCAAATCTATCTCTGAGTTTGTATTTACCCTCAATGGAGGGGCGGTAAGTTGGAAGAGTTCCAAACAGGATACCGTTGCAGACTCTACGATGGAAGCTAAGTACATTGCTGCGAATGATGCCGCCAAGGAAGCCATTTTGGATGAGGAAGTTCGTCTCGGAGCTAGGAGTAGTTCCAACCATTATTGATCCAATACCATTGTATTGTGATAATAATAGGGCTATGGCGTTAGCCAAGGAGCCCAGGTCCCATCAGCGGTCCAGACACATCCTGAGGCGCTTTCATTTGATCTGGAAGATTGTAGATCGATGCGAGATCGAGATTAGGAAAGTAGACACAAAGAATAACACCGCGGATCCACTCACCAAGGCCCTCCCTCAGCCGCAGCATGAGCGACTTTTTGAGATGTTGGGTATGGGATACGCCAATAACTGGCCTTAGTGCAAGTGGGAGATTGTTGGATATATGTATGCCCGGAGGCCATTATATGATAGTGGATGTATTTATACATGTATATATATTCAGTGTACATTCTTGCTCGAGATGATAGTATGCTATCTGGTTCTACTTTATCTGACATGTTGACTTGATCATGTTTTTATTCATTTACACATGTTGATAAAGCCCTGAGGATATTTGCTTGACTACTGTGATTATGATAGAGATCATACTAGTGGGACGTCTGTAGTTTATAAGCATATCCTAAAATGTCCCTAGTCGTAGGTATATCGAGATAGGGCATCGATATACCAGAGTAGACTAGCGTATATGATACTAGACCCATATGATGGGCGATGGATGTTCCCACATCCATTGATGTTTGACATCGAGATCATATGCGGGTGTTCAGTGAAGACTGGGTACACTGGACGGACTCGCCGAGAACTCCTATATGGTATTATATTTATCATCGGATAGTAGTTCTCAAGTGACACTGGTACAGGTTAGTCTGTAGACCCGAGATCGTCATAGAGTATTATGTGTTCTCCAACTGTACTTTGATTACCACCCTACCACGGCTCTACTGAGTCGTGCAAACAAGTGACTTTTGGGTACAGTCCCGAGACACATGAAGACGATGAGCGATAGGAGGGGTTTCGTCTCTCCCGGTATTGGGAGGTTATGCTGTGCTGTGCTAGATTGGTTATATAAGTAAGTCCATGGCCAGGGCTGTTGAGATTTACTGATAAGTGTTATCAGTTGTTTCTCGATCTGTTATAGACCATTCATCGGCACGACTTATTGAGTTATTGGGGTCGACGTTACCATCCCTAGACTCGATATGCAGCATATCTGACGAAGAGACCGAACTGTACGGTAGTGTTGCCGGTTGGCTCGACGGGAGTTATGCCAGGTTCGCTTGTTTTCTTCTGATCGCTCAATACCCGGGTGGCCGTTGCGTTTAGCTGACCTCTTGAGGCTTGGGGGTGCTTGATATGATCATCACCCACTTCCGGCGTATTGACGAGTCTTAGAGTCCCACAATGGAGTTATGTAGCCCAGGCAAAACGATGTGGTGTGCATATGTGATATGCGCGGGGACCCGATTAAATGCGCATATGTGATACCGTATATTAATCGGGTGGTTTGCTATTGATCGGGTCGTATGTGATATGACCGGTTTGCTAAATCAAGTGTTGATTTAACATTGACCATTAACATTTTCACTTTAGACCCTTTTTTCTTTTGTTGTATGCATGCATGTATGCACATGTTTACATTAATGCACATATGGATGTGCATGCACACATACATGCATACACATTTCTATCATGGTTGTTGATACATTGGATGGTGGCAATATAAGACTCACACCTTAATAAATATGTTGATATTTATTTTTTTGGATTAATAGAAATGGAAAATATCTATCATGGTTGATTATTTTATTCTTCCACTAAACCATTTCTTAACCTTGAGATATCTTTCCATGGCCATTATTGTTCCAAATGAAATATCTAGATATTTATTAACTTGGGTTAAGAATGAGAAGAGAAAATATATATATATATATATATATATATATATATATATATATATATATATATATATATTCTCATTTTTATCCTTATCTTTTTCATTATCTTTTGAGCTCTCATTTGCCATCTTCTTCTTGCTCTCTCTCTTGCTCTCTAGGTTTTGATAGTGAGTGAAGGAGTGATCAAGTTAGGGTTTTGAAGTGAGAAAACAAACCACATCACCATTCTATACTACTCTTGCCCATTAGTTTAGAGTGTTGGCTTCAACTTCTTCTCTTGATCAAGTGAAGCCTTGAGCTTGGACAAAGAGGACTCCGGGTGGATTATCGTGGACTTGGAGGATCTCAAGCAAACTTCTTTGGACCCTCAAGTGGTCAAGGAGTCTAGCGAAAGGAGCTACAAAGGTTGTATTCTCTAAACCTAGCCTTTACTACTTGTGGATTGTGTGAAATCTTTTGTTACCCTAGCTTTTCTAGTGTGATCCTTAGGATAGTTTCTTTAGCACCCTATAATTTTTATATATGGCATGTGTGATGCTACCAAACCCTAGTAGTGGTGCTAAGGATATCCATTCACAAGGCTTCAAACAATGCGGCAGAGTACAAGGCCCTGCTCGCTGGACTTCGCATGGCCTCCGGGCTAGGGCTGAAGACAATTCGAATCAGCAGTGACTCAGCCCTAGTTGTTGGCCAAGTGACCGGCCACTTCGAGGCTCGGGAACCCCTAATGGTGAAATATCTGGCCGAGGTAAGAAAATTATGGAAGAACATCGACGAAGTCCAGATAGAACAAATACCCAGACAGCTCAATGCCCAAGCCGACGCCCTGAGCAAGCTGGCCTCATCCTACTCGGCCAATAACAAGCGGTCTATCCTCTTCGAAACCTTGTCACGGCCTACCGTGGAAGACGGGGCGACAATACTCAATGTGTACACAGCGCAGGAAGACGACAAAGACTGGAGGAAGCCCCTCGTGGAATTCCTAAGGGATGGAGCGCTCCCAGAAGATCGGGGAGCCGCCCGCCACCTCCGGGCCAAAGCCCGTCACTTCGTATGGAACAATGGGAACCTTTACAAGAAATCCTTCACTCATCCCCTGCTCTAGTGCTTCGACCCCCACGAAGCCGACTACGCCCTCCATGAAATCCATGAAGGGGTCGGCGGCGCACACCAAGGGGCCCGAACCTTAATCCAGAAGGCATTGCTCCAGGGGTACTACTGGCCAACTATTCACGAGGACACACAGAAGCTCGTCAGGAGATGCAAAAGCTGCCAACTCCACGAAAGCATACCTCGCCTCCCGGCCACCGAGCTGACCGCGCTGACCTCCCCGTGGCCGTTCACCCAGTGGGGATTGGACATGATAGGCTAGTTCCCTACCGGCGCGGGCGGGCATAAATATGTTCTCGTCGCAGTAGATTACTTCACGAAGTGGATTGAAGCCGTCCCTATTTCCCCCAATCAGAGCAAAGCTCTGTTTTAAAATTCAAAATTTAAAAGTTGAAGCAATGCTTCAGATTCAGCGCTAGGCGTGCTGCGCGCCACGTGTCAAACACAAATGCGCTAGCGCCAGATGCCCTAGGCAGCGCACCCCCCAATCAGAGCAAAGCTCTATTTTAAAAATTTTAAGCAACGCTTCAGATCCAGCGCTAGACACGCTGCGCGCCATGTGTCTAACACGGGTGCGCTAGCACAGGCTGCGCTATGCTCTGCGCTGCGCGCCACGTGTCAAACATAGGTGCGCTAGCGCAAGGTGCGCCAGCGCTGAAATTAAAAATTCCCCACCGTTAGATCAAAAGATCTAATAATGATAAATCATTAATTAATCAGAATTAAAATTCTGTTATGGAAAGATCATTCCAATCTTGTTAAAAACAAGAAAATTACCTTCTGTAAAACAGAAGCCTTAGGATCAAAGATCCAACGGTGGGGAAACATCCCCAAATCAATCAGAGAAAGATCTCTTTAACTGATTTAACAAATCAATTTGCCCTATATAAAGGCCCCAAGACTTCAAGTCTGATATAGAGGAACCCCCCTACAAACTTTGAGAAAACTCAAAAGAAAGAGAGCAAGCTCTTGAAAGAAGATCATTTCTTCAAGGTAAAAAGAATGATTCTTGAACAAAGAAGATGAAATCATCTCATTAAAACAGAAGAATTATCTTCTTAAAAGATCATAGATATACAAAAGACCAAGATCTTTTATATAAAAAAAAGAGATCAAAAGATCTCATCATAAAAACAAAAGAAGTATTTACTTCGTTCACAGATCATTGATCTACAAAGGCAAAACCCTTTTCAAAAATAAGAACTATTGTTCTTGAATCTTGAGGCAAAACCTCTTTTAAAAAGAACATAAACTTGTTCACAGATCATAAATTTGATCAAATGCGCTTTGCGCTACTGAAAAGTGCCTTGCACTCATGAACTGCGCTTTTGCGCTCCCTGGACCGGCGCTCAGCGCCAAAACACGCCACGTGTCAACCACAGATACAACTTGCGCTTTGCGCTTCTGAAACAGCGCACTGAGCTCATGGGCTGGCGCTCAGCACCAAACGCGCCATGTGTCACTCACTGGTGCGCCACTAAACTAGCGCAATGCGCTCACAAAGTGAAAGCGCAACGCGCTCATAAACTAGCGCTTAGCGCTAAGCGCGACACGTGTCCTTTTCGTGTGCGCTACTTGGCAGAAGCGCAATGCGCTCTTTAATTGGCGCAAAGCGCCTGGCGCGCCATGTGGCGCGCTGTCAGAACACACATTGTTCTGATGAATGCTATGCATTCAATATGAGACAAAAGCTGTCAGGATCTAATGCTCAGCATTATTAAAAGAGCCAAGCCCAAATAAAGGCTCAACAGCCTAGAACAAGAAAATGTTAAACATTTTAATCTTATTGGACTTAGCCCAATATTGGCCATAAGTCCTCAACTTATATTGAACCGAGCCCATCTGCTCATGAATATTCAACAGATCTTAGTCCCAAATTGGGCTACAGACCTTCCAATCAATTTATACCGGTTCAAGGGTACATCTCTTTACTCCTCTGATACTCATCGTTGTAATCCTTCAACGTCTTCAGAGAGGTGACGGGTCCCGACAACCACATATTTTACGGACTGTGGGGTTCTTAAACTCATGGACTACGATGTCCTTAAACTTCATAGACTACGATGTCTTTAAACTACGGACTATGGGGTCCTTAAACTCATGGACTACGATATCCTTAACCTGGACCGAGATGTCCTTAAACTAACATTGGACCGAGATGTCCTTAAACTAACATTGGATCGCAATGTCCTTAAACTAATCGACCGCAATGTCCCTAAACTAAACAACAGAGCCCAATTCCTTCTTGCTGGATCTAAACGATCCCGTTAAGTTGATCTTAGTCTAAAAATTAGACTAACGTGTCCTTAACATACGTTTAAGTCGATCTTAGTCTCAAATGAGGCTAACGTATCCTTAAACCCAACCCCCAAACCCAGATCTAAGAAGATACAGATTTGGACTAATCCACGCCCTATGGGCGACAACATAAATTAGTCTCCGTATACAATCCACGGGCAACCAAAAATAAAACAAACACACACGACACGAATTGACCATCTGGAGAAGGAGAAAGTTGTTACCGCGATGCGGTAGCGTAATTAACTGCAGGGGCTTGCGCCTGTAGGGAAGAGCGTCCCCATAATCAAAACCCCCTCAAACGAGGGGGAATCTGACGAAGTCTGCTACATCGGCCGCATCCGTTTAAACCTTCGATACATGGTGCCATAAATCAACTTGGCATCTTCGGAGAGGTGGACGGATAGCACCAATTAGCATTTGCACCGAAATTCAGGCAAGACGTTTACCGCGTCTTCCCGCGTTTTCGGCGGGGAACGGATTCGGGCAGCCCGGTGGGACCTTTTCCTCTTTCCACTCCACACTTCGTGTGTCGTGTTCGCGAACGAATCGCAGTTTGATATGGTTGCCCTTGGGTTCGAGGTACTAAGATTTGGTGTCTTGCTTGGTGAAGAAAACGAAAGTTCAATGGCGTCTACTTGCACGAAGTGTTCCAGCTGAAACTGAAACTCACGTTTCGCCTCGTCTGGAGGTATAGCTTACAGGCCCCACGCGGCCTCCCTTTTCACAATGCCGATAAAGCAGGTGACGCAGGCTACCATGGGTTTGTTCTTCGGGACCATGCTCCCACCGGTAAGCATTAACATCCCGCTGCCGCAAGAAGTGCAAAAGAAGTTGGTCTTTGATCGGCTCACTATTACCACGGCCCCTCTCAATGGGTCGTCCGATATTAAGCCAACAACATCCGTCTTTGATAGGCTGAGCCTGAACTCCAATGAGCCCCTCAAGAAGCCCACGATACCTGAAGCGGCCATCCCGAAATGGATAGCCATTCCTGCTCTCGAGGTCACTAAAGAAGCTTTTCCCGTCAAGGGATCGGTCTTTACGAGGCTGGCCACTCTGGCTCCCGTCCCTTCTCCAAAGTCTGTCTTTGATAGATTAGATACTGCTACTCAACGGACATCAGTCTTCAAGAGGCTGACGCCGGCAACAGCCTTCTCCAAACAGGGGGCACAACGAAGCCATCCCCATCGCTGAATCAATCCCAGCAGCTCGGCACGCTCGACGTCGCTACTAGCGCCGAGTAAAGAAAGCTGGGGGCAACTCCCCCTCTGGGCTAACTCCACCAGCCCCAATGGTGGAAGTCAATGCTACTGTTCCAACCGGGAACAGCTTTGAATTGCTGAACAAGGTACGCATGAACTCTCCTACCACCGTACTGAAAAGATCTCCTCCACCCGTGGAGAATGTTACAGAAACAAAGCCGGAGCAGCCCCCTCAGCGGCTGTCCTCCAAAGTTTACAAAGTCTGGCGACGGGTCTAAGAGTCGGTGATTGATCAAGACTATCCCCGTCGACAAAAGAAGCTGAAGGTTCAGCAGGAAGAGAACCGTCCTGGCAAGCCACAAAGGACGACAACCACCTGGGTGCCCGCTGCAACGGCCCCCTCAATGTCAACTGCTCAAAAGAGAAGGAGGCCAGAGAAATCCCCTGTGACTACGGCAGACCACAAAGACGTTGAGCCCAAACGCCCCAAAGTCTGGGGGCATAAAGGTGCAAACTGTTTACATGACTTCCGGAAAGGAGGAAAGCCGCGCTTCGACGGGTCACTGACCGCTCACTCGATCCGTGACAAAAGCCCAGGAGCAGCAACAGAAGCTTCAGGAAATGCTAACACAAATGGCCGCACTTACCGGGCCAAAAGAAAGCCCTGAGGCGTCATCGGAGCAGCGTCATGAACAAGAAACCGATGCTGACTTCCTACGCAGAGTCCTCGAAAAAGAAAGACAGAGAAGCTGCAAAACAAGCTGCTAAAATAAAACGAATGGCGCTTCTCTTCCAAGATATGGTCGGGATGATGTTACAGCCGGAACCTCCAGCTGAAGACCCTTCGATCATTATTGAAGACGATAGAGGGGAGACATCGAACCCTCCTCTGGCTCTTTCAGCAGCCAAAGAGAAAACTATTTCCAAGGCCACGCTCGATAATTATATAGCTCAACAAATACGAGCTCACCAAGCGAACGAAGCGGCTGGCCAAGTCGTTAAAACTGGGCGACCATATCCAGGATGGTATGATCAAATAAGTTACCCGCCGGGATATACGATCCTCAAATTCGATGTGTACAAGGGGACAGGCAATCCCCATCAACATGTCGCTCAATTCAGGGCTCTTTGCGGCAATACTGGAGGTGATGATAAACTTCTACTTTTCCAATTCATCGGTAGTTTAGCAGACACAGCTTTTGAATGGTACTCGGAGCTTCCCGACGACTCTGTCAAAACGTTTACAGAAATGGAGTTGCTATTCACTCAACGGTTCGCAAGCGCCAGTGAGCGCACCCCGATCACGGCATTGATCAACGCCAGAGTAAAGCCGGGAGAGACGTGGGTGCAGTATGCAATCCGGTGGAGGAACCTATGGTCGAAATGCGAACAACGCATAGAAGAAGCTCCTGCCGTGGGCATGTTCATGTGGACCCTTGACCCTCAGTCGACTATCTCCCAATTCATGATGTTCTTCAAGCCGACCACCTTCCAGGCCTTGATCGACAAGCTGGCCCAAATGGACCAGATGGGCCATAGGTCTTTCCCTTCAAAAATGGGTTTCCTAAATGAAAAAGGTAACGGGAAAGCGACCGTTGTCGCCAACGCTCAGCGACAGCCGAGTAACCCAAGGCCGTTTGTTCATCAGAGTAGCAAGCCGCGATCCCTCGATGAGAAGTTGAAACGTTTCTACTCATTTCCCAGAGATAAAACAAGGAGACTATTCGAACTGGCAGTACGCAAGGAACTCATCACTCTGCCAGATCCAAAACATCCATCGCAACCGGGTGACGTTAACCATCCTAACTATTGTCCCTACCACAGAGTAATGAGCCACCCACTTGAAGATTGCTATGTCTTCAAAGGCTGGATTGAGGATGCATACCAAAAGGGCAAATTCGAGTTGTCTGACAACTGGAAGGTGAACCCGCCACAACCACATGCTCAGAAAAGGATGGACACGCCAGGGGCATCATGCTCTTTTATAGGGGAAGCTCCATGAGAAATTGTTCTTTCGGCAAAAACTAAAAGAGTGCTGAAAGATCTTCAAACATGTCCGACCTATGAACAAAGAGACCGAAACGTCCTTAAACTAACACCAGACCACTATGTCCTAAAACGGGAAATGGACCACTATGTCCTAAAACAAGCCGTTGACCGAGATGTCGATAAACTACGGTGGATTGCAGCATCCTAGAGCTGATATAAAAAAAAGAATAAAAAAAAGAGAAAAAAAACGGTATGTCCATAAGCAAAATTGACACGGATGAAAACCCGAAAGGGCTCCGTGAGTAAAAACAGCAGGGCTACCGGCGAGTTTTGTGAAAACCTGAAAGGGCGCAATCTCGTTAAAAGACACTTGCAAGGTCCTCTCGACTTTGTAAGGAGAAACCACCTGCGTGAGATCCTTACGACTCACAAGGGAGCAACACACTTAGGGATCCTCACGATTCCTAAGGAGAAATTACCCTTGAGAGATCCATACGACTCGTAAGGAGAACCCTCTTATGGGACCCTCACGGCTCATAAGATTCAAAAGTTTTAAGCTATAGGGATCTGAACCTGTTCTTAAGCCGCCACCACAACCTCCAATATTGCCCTACAAGCGGTTCAGTATTGACCCTTGTATCCCATGGGCACGAATAGACATTTCCCTAACAGAGTTCTACCCGGTGAACAGCTCTTGTAAGTCCTTTCGACTTATAAGGAGAAAACACTCTTGTAAGATCCTTACGACTTATAAGAGAACATACACTTAGGAATCCTCACGATTCCTAAGGAGAAAACACACATATGTGATCCTCACGACTCATAGGGAGAAATACCTACATGAGACCCTTACAGCTCATGAAATCAAAAGCCTTAGTCGACAGGATCCTAACCCTGTTCGCTAAACCACCTTTGTTCAACATTGACGGAGGCAAATGATGATTCGCTCCTGGCAATATTCCAGTTGTAGCGGTGCTGATGCCGAAATCGGTGTCTAATTCCAAGCTTGCAGTAAGAAGCTAGCGAGCCACACATGCATAAAAATGGCCGAAATGATGGGGCAACTTGTAACAAAATCAGCAAGTAAAAATGTATGCATGCAAAATAGCCGAAATGATTGGGCAACCGCAATAAAAAGCAGCGAGTAAAATAAAACAAATAGCCGAAATGATTGGGCACCGCGAAAATAGCCGAAATGATTGGGCAATCACGACCTTCGCGATATAAAAGCCGAAATGATAGAGCATCACGGAAAGAAAAATATATAAAATGAAACTTTTTGCCCTACAGGTGAAATCATGTCGATCCCTGTATACAATCCAGGGGCACAAACAAAAAAGGAGGGGAACACCTTCCCACCAGGCTCCATCAGAAAGCGAAGCCAAATCTCGACGGTTCATAGACAAGCTAGAGACAATCTCGACACTTGTTGCAATATTGCAGACACAATGTCAAAAAACGAAGCAAAGGAAGATCCCTAGCTTCAGGGTCTTAACGTCAACATCGACAACTTAGAGATCACCAACGACATTTCTCCTTATTCCAACAAGATGCAGACGTGACGTCAACAACCGATCCCAGAGTCACAACAAATCGGAGCCATGGTAAAGTCCCTAGTTCCAAACCTTAACGGCAACATCTACAGCCTAAAAATCAGCAACGGTGATCCTCCTCATTCCAACAGGATTTGGACGCAGCATCACCAAATGGAGTTACGGCAAAGTCCCTAGTTCCAAGACTCTACGGTCCACAGAAAATCTATAGTCAACCAATGACTTCCCCGCAGGATTAACGTTCCGTCTCGGAAACAAGTCAACCAACCCCCAGGGAAATCAGTATCCTTGGCAAAAAATCTCGATTCAGGGAAATCAGCGTCCTTGACGAGAGCATCTCGATTCGCGTCGACCCGCAGAGAAATTAGCGTCTTTGCAGGAATATCTCGATTCGTCTCAACCCCAGGGAAATCAGTGTCCTTGACAAAAACCTCGATTCAGGAAAATTGGAGTCCTTGACGAGAGAATCTCAATTCGCGTCAACCCGCAAAGAAATCAGTGTCTCTGCAGGAATATACGACGTCCGCAAAACGGAACCATGGCAAAGTCCCTAGTTCCAAGTCCCGTCGGTTAACCAACAACCTAGAGACCACCTCGACGTTCGTCTCGATACAGCAGACGCGATGTCACCCCGACGTTCTTCCCCCAACAGGATGCAGACGCGACACAACAATGGAGCCATGGCAAAGGCCCTAGTTCCAAGTTTCGATGGTTCACCAACAACCTAGAGACAAACCGCGACATTTGTCTCGATATAGCAGACGCGATGCCAGCAAACGAAGCGAAGGCAATATTCCTAGCTTCAGGGTCTTGATGGCAACTCATATAAAACCTAAAAGACTATCGGAGATCATCTCACACCAGCGCGGAGTGGTTATGACCATCGGGGCTCCTAAACTGAGCCTAACCTCAAGTAAAAAGCGACATGGAATATCCCTAATGCTTGCTCTTTCGACGGTAATATCACCTGGAAGATTACTTGAAGACGTCTTGTCCAGCCCCCGAAGGGATCAGAGACACGACAGTCGCGGGGCTACTTGAAAAGCAAGATTATGCGTCGAGGAATACACCAGCCAACGCTAAGATGCGACGGGTAAAAAACCCTAGTACCACATGCCTTAACGAACTTCTATTAGCAGGAGTTAACTGTGACGTTAGGAAATTCCTGCGAGAACTGCTCGATTCGTCTCGACTCGTGAGGAAATTAGTGTCCTTGCAAAAATTTCTCAATTCGTCTCGACTCGTAGGGAAAAGCCTTAGGCAATGGGGATGAGGACCTGTTTCCTAAGCACTGGGGTCCTGCAAGTCGGTCCAAAATGGACTCTTGCATACTATTCACGGACCACACTCTCCAAAGTCGAATCTCGACAAGGAGGGAAACAACCACTTACGAGTCCCCTCAACTTGTAAGAGGGAAAAATTCTCTTGTGAGATCCTTACGACTCTCGAGAGAAACCACACTTAGGAATCCTCACGACCCCTAAGGAGAAAAGACACCTACGAGATCCTCACGACTCGTAGGGAGAAAAGTCTTTATGAGACTCTCACGGCTCATAAAGTTGAAAAGTCTTAGGTAGCAGATATGAACCTGCTTCCTAAGCCATCACTACCTCTTGAAGAGTTCAAGATGAAATGTTCTTTATTATCTACAGGCCACACTTGCCAGGGTAATATACCAACAACACAGCAAAGAAAAGAAAACGACAGTAGGAGCTAAGAAAAATGTGTTTCATGAACTCATTTGAATACAAGATACATCATATAAAAGAATAAAAAAATGGATACATGTTATTTAAAGATTACAAGTGTGTAATTGGTACAAGGCAGCTACTGAGAAGGAGGCGTTTTCAATAAGTCAGCCAGTTGCTCGCGCACTCCTCTCAACTCCTTTTCAAGGTCAGCCGCTGCAGCCAGCTCCGCTTCAACTCGGGCCCATTGCTGCAGACAGGATGAAAGTTTCTCATCGATTTCTTGCTGAATAGCCTCCTGACTCTGCGCGACCTGTTCAGAAAAGTCAAGCTTTTTCCTCAGCACCAGCCCGTCGGAAATACATCGTTGAAGGCTTTCAAAGATGGAGTTCAGCTGCGCAGCATTTGCTTCAACCTGGGCACATAGTCGGACAGACTCAGCGGAAGTCGCCCCACGTTCCTTTCGCTTGAGGGTTGCCTCTTGTTCAAAATAGCGAAGGAAAATGGCACTTCTCTCAACCCATGCAGCCCGCCGGGAGTTCGAAGCCAACACCTCCGGAGCAGGATGCCTAAGCTCAAGCTCACGCAGGCAGGCCTCAATCTTCCTGTAGTGATCAACCCAAGCCTCAACAACTGCGACTTCTTCGCTGACAGAATGTAGCGGGCCCATTGCAGATAACCGGTCGGATGACGAGGAATCAGACCTATATTATATGGTTGCCCCCACGGCCGCGTCTCGCCTTGACAAATACATCGTCCCAAGATATCTAAAGCCATAGGAGGCTAAATGGGTATCGCAGCCATAGCGGGCTGAAGAAGACCTTCTGAAGTCCAATTAACCATCTTCACGGCATAGTTCACCAGGGATGGGTTGGCGTAATGAATCGCCATGATGGGCTCCGAGGGTACCGCGCACGAAAAGCTTTGTCGACCCTTAATAATGTGATTATACCATGTCCCCCAGAGGTGAAGATTTTTGTGTTCCGGGTCATGGTCTCGGATGAGCGCAAGAACCTCCCGGTCTACAGGTGCTCCTGGAAATCCTCTTTCTGAACGAACGAACGGAAATGAGGTATCGAAAGACATGTCGCCTGCAAAAAAGGGGGGACAGAAGTCAACTGTCAGTACTATAATTTAATTTTAAATTTTAACGGTACTTTAAAATTTGTACCACACTGCAATGCAGTGGAAAGGGGACCAAAGGGGGACCCACAAAATCTAGATGATAATTCATCAATTAATAATTAATAAAACGGCATCATCATTGGATGAAACTGTTAATTAATGAGGAAATCCTCAAGAAAATTCTCATTGAATGAGAGATCCCTCGGGAAAAGGAGAAAATCTCCCTTTGAGAGCAAAGCTCTATGACAGAGTGACACTTGTTAAACTTTGATCATGAAGGAATAAAATTCCTTAAAGAGCCTGGCTTTGTAATGATGATGGAAAAACCCATCAGAAAAGAAAATTAAAATCAATTAATTTTTATGAATAAAAAATCCTGGGATCTTCAAGATCCATGAAAAAACTCTTAAGAGTTCTTCATCAAAGATTAAGAAATCTACACATGATTCAAAAGAGCAAGGCTCTGTTTATGGGCTAAGAAACCCCAAAAGATCTCTTTAGATCTATGGGTTCATGAGAGCAAAGCTCTGCTAATGAAACCCTAAATGGGTTTTCTGTAGATCAAAGATCTATAAAGAGCAAGGCTCTGTTAATGAGTAAAACCCTAATTTATTAAAATTTATTAAAATTTATAAAAACTATACCTAAGTTTGGAAAGAGTTTTTACTCTTGAGAAGTTCTTAAACAGAAGAGCTGTGCTCTGAACAAAAATTCTTAAAGAAGGAAGATGATAATCATCTAAGGGGCCAAAGATCTTATTTATAGGTATTGAACCGCCTCTTCAACTTCTGAATTGATCCAAGAGCTCAGATACTGCCACCGCTGCACTCACGTGTGCGCCACGTGAGCGCAGCGGTGGGGAGGCATTTGTTTCCCCTAATCAGAGCAAATCTCTGTTTTAAAACTCAAAATTTAAAAGTTGAAGCAACGCTTCAGATCCAGCGCTAGGCACGCTGCGCGCCACGTGTCAAACACAAATGCGCTAGCGCCAGATGCACCGCGCCCTAGGCAGCGCACCCCCCAATCAGAGCAAAGCTCTATTTTAAAAATTCAAAATTCAAAATTTGAAGCAACGCTTCAGATTCAGCGCTAGGCGCGCTGCGCGCCACGTGTCAAACATGGGTGCGCTAGCGCAGGCTGCGCTGCGCTCTGCGCCACGTGTCAAACGTAGGTACGCTGGCGCAAGGTGCGCCAGCGCTGAAATTAAAAATTCCCCACCGTTAGATCAAAAGATCTAATAACGATAAATCATTAATTAATCAGAATTAAAATTCTGTTATGGAAAGATCTTTACAATCTTGTTAAAAACAAGAAGATTATCTTCTGTAAAACAGAAGGCTTAGGATCAAAGATCCAACGGTGGGGAAACATCCCCAAATCAATCAGAGAAAGATCTCTTTAACTAATTTAACAAATCAATTTGCCCTATATAAAGGCCCCAAGACTTCAAGTCTGATATAGAGGAACCCCCCTACAAACTTTGAGAAAACTCAAAAGAAAGAGAGCAAGCTCTTGAAAGAATATCATTTTTTCAAGGTAAAAAGAATGATTCTTGAATAAAGAAGATGAAATCATCTCATTAAAACAGAAGAATTATCTTCTTAAAAGATCATAGATCTACAAAAGACCAAGGTCTTTTATATAAAAAAAAAGATATCAAAAGATCTCATCATAAAAACAAAAGAAGTATTTACTTCGTTCACAGATCATTGATCTACAAAGGCAAAACCCTTTTCAAAAATAAGAACTATTGTTCTTGAATCTTGAGGCAAAGCCTCCTTTAAAAAGAACATAAACTTGTTCACAGATCATAAATTTGATCAAATGCTCTTTGCGCTACTGAAAAGTGCCTTGCACTCATGAACTGCGCTTTTGCGCTCCCTGGACCGGCGCTTAGTGCCAAAACACGCCACATGTAAATCACAGATACAACTTGCGCTTTGCGCTTCTGAAACAGCGCACTGCGCTCATGGGCTGCCGCTCAGCGCCAAGCGCGCCACGTGTCACTCACTGGTGCGCCACTAAACTAGCGCAACGTGCTCACAAAGTGAAAGCGCAATGCGCTCATAAACTGGCGCTTAGCGCTAAGCGCGACACGTGTCCTTTTCGTGTGCGCTACTTAGCAGAAGCGCAATGCTCTCTTTAATTAGCGCAAAGCGCCTGGCGCGCCACGTGGCGCGCTATCAAAACACACATTGTTCTGATGAATTCTATGCATTCAATACGAGACAAAAATTGTCAGGATCTAATGCTCAGCATTATTAAAAGGGCCAAGCCCAAATAAAGGCTCAACAGCCCAGAAAAAGAAAATGTTAAACATTTTAATCTTATTGGACTTAGCCCAATATTGGCCATAAGTCCTCAACTTATATTGAACTGAGCCCATCTGCTCACGAATATTCAACAGATCTTAGTCCCAAATTGGACTACAGATCTTCCATTCAATTCACACCGGTTCAAGGGTACATCTCTTTACTCCTCTGATACTCATCGTTGTAATCCTTCAACGTCTTCAGGGAGGTGACGGGTCCCGACAACCAAACATTTTACGGACTGTGGGGTCCTTAAACTCATGGACTACGATGTCCTTAAACTTCATAGACTACGATGTCTTTAAACTACGGACTGTGAGGTCCTTAAACTCATGGACTACGATATCCTTAACCTGGACCGAGATGTCCTTAAACTAACATTGGACCGCAATGTCCTTAAACTAACCGACCGCAATGTCCCTAAACTAAACAATAGAGCCCAATTCCTTCTTGCTGGATCTAAACGATCCCGTTAAGTTGATCTTAGTCTAAAAATTAGACTAACGTGTCCTTAACATACGTTTAAGTCGATCTTAGTCTCAAATGAGGCTAACGTATCCTTAAACCTAAACCCCAAACCCAAATCTAAGAAGATACGGATTTGGACTAATCCATGCCCTACGGGCGACAACATAAATTAGTCTCCGTATACAATCCACGGGCAACCAAAAACAAAATAAACACACATGACACGAAGTGACCATCTGGAGAAGGAGAAAGTTGTTACCGCGATGCGGTAGCGTAATTAACTGCAGGGGCTTGCGCCTGCAGGGAAGAGCGTCCCCACAATCAAAAACCCTTCAAACGAGGGGGAATCTGACGAAGTCTGCTATATCGGCCGCATCCGTTTAAACCTTCGATACATGGTGCCATAAATCAACTTGGCATCTTCGGAGAGGTGGAAGGATAGCACCAATTAGCATCCGCCCCGAAATTCAGACAAGACGTTTACCGCGTCTTCCTGCATTTTCGGCAGGGAACAGTCCCCATCAGAAAACCGGACGCCGCCATAACCATCAAGTTCCTGCAGAACAACCTGATACTCCGGTTCGGCATCCCGAGGTGTATCATCACCAACCACGGGACGAACTTCGAGAACGAGAAGGTGAATGATTTTTGCAACGAATATCATATCCTCATGAAGTTTGCCACGGTCGCACACCCCCAATGCAATGGGCCGGCCGAAGTCGCCAACCGGGATGTCCTCCGGGGTCTCCGGACCCGCTTAGAAGGACGCCAAGGCAGTTGGGTCGAGGAATTGCCCCGGGTCTTATGGGCCCTGCGCACATCAAAGAAGACCCCCACCGAGGAAACCCCTTTCAGCCTCTGCTACGGGACCGAGGTGATGGTCCCGGCGGAGATCGGGCTACCCAGTCACCGAGTCGAACACTTCAACGATGAAGCAAACACCACGGCACTGCGGACCAACCTGGACATCTTGCTGGAGAAACGGGACCGGGATCAAATCAGGGTGGCCGCCTATCAGCAGCAAACTTCCCGATACTACAACGCGCGGGTCAAGCATCGCTCCTTCAAGACCGGAGACCTGGTCCTACGGCGAAACGAGTTTGTCGATCAAGGCAGGCTGCATAAGTTCTCTCCGAAATGGGACGGTCCTTTCCTCGTCTCCGAAGTACTTCCTGCCGGAGCCTACCGCTTACAGGACGCGGACAGCCGCAAGTTTCCACGGCCTTACAACGCTGAGAAGCTTAAGCTGTACCAATGAAACGGATACCTACGAGTGTGTACCTCTCATTTCTCGAAGGCAATGTAAATTTTTCTAAAAAGTTATTTCTACTTAAATAATAAGAGGGGAATGCTAGAGCATTGCAAAAATGGGAATCTTATTAATTCAAAAAGGTACTCTGGGCTCCTCAGCCTTACAAAAAGGGGGGTTACAAAAGAGGTGGAACGGGATCGAGGAAGTACTCATGGTGATACTCAGAGTAGATCTCCGTCAACCGTGCCCTAGCCGCTGCAGCCCGCTCCTGCCGATGCTACATGCAGACCTGGGACGCCACGGAAGCACCCGACTCACCGCTCGCTGAGCCTTGACCCACGATGTACCTCATCTTGAAGCATTCAAGAATCAGAAGCAAGGATCGGTTGTGCCTGGCTTTCGAGATGAGGCCGACCAGGAAGATCGAATGCACTTTGTCAAGCGCCTCATCCAGAAACTCCTCAGTGAAGGGGTTGTCTAACCCCGGGGACCTCCTCCAGATCGCGTACAACAGGAGCTGGAGCAAGGATGACAGCCGAGGGAGGAGACGGCCGAAGTGATCCTCGAGGCGCCGAACCACTCCCCGGCACACCTCCTCGGACGGCGAGTGGCCGTACAAGGAGACATCACCAAGGGTGATAATTTCTTCGATCAAATACACGCGCCCAGTCATCTCGAAAGTAAGCGGACCTGAAGGAACTGCCATCTCCTTCCCTAATTATAGCTTCAAGCAAAATCTTCAAGGACCCGGATTCTCGGGCATGCCAGCGCGAATCTTAGGAATCGCAGCAACTACCCCAATGCCACGCCGCCATGTGGCCAACTGGCACGACATTCCAAAACGCTTCACGTTCCCTACACAATCGCGACACGTGTCACTCGCGACTGTCCATCTTCCTAAAGCCCTCACGAAGAGGCAGCCCAGCAGCTACCCTGCTCGACTATCCCTGGCCGGTAGCTCACCTACCCTACAACGCCAAGGATCTAAGCCCTCACTAAGAGGCAACCGAATATCTTCACTGCTTGGTTCACCCTTGGCAGGCCTCCCACGGACCCCACAACGCCAGGGATCGAAGCCCTCGCCAAGAGGCAACCCTGCAGCTCACTGCTCGGCTATCCATGGCTGGTAGCTCCCCTACCCTACAATGCCAGGGATCGAAGCCCTCACCAAGAGGCAGCCCTGCAGCTACCCTGCTCGGCTATCCCTGGCTGGTAGCTTCCCTACCCCACAACGCCAGGGATCGAAGCCCTCGCCAAGAGGCAGCCCTGCAGCTACCCTGCTCGGCTATTCCTGGCCGGTAGCTCGCCTACCCCACAACGCCAGGGATCTAAGCCCTCACTAAGAGGCAACCGAGCAGCTTCACTGGTTGGTTCATCTTTGGCATGCCTCCCACGGCCCCTCCAGTGCCAAGGATCGAAGCCCTCACCAAGAGGCAGCCCTGCAGCTACCTTGCTCGGCTATCCCTGGCCGGTAGCTTGCCTACCCCACAACGCCATGAATCTAAGCCATCACTAAGAGGAAACCGAACAGCTTCACTGCTTGGTTCACCCTTGGCAGGCCTCCCACGGCCCCCAAAACGCCGGGGATCGAAGCCCTCACCAAGAGGCAGCCCTGCAGCTCCCTGCTCGGCTATTCCTGGCTGGTAGCTTCCCTACCCCACAACGCCAGGGATCGAAGTCCTCACCAAGAGGCAGCCTTGCAGCTACCCTTCTCAGCTATCCCTGGCTGGTAGCTTCCCTACCCCCACAACGCCAGGGATCGAAGTCCTCACGAAGAGGCAGCCTTGCAGCTACCCTTCTCGGCTATCCCTGGCTGGTAGCTTCCCTACCCCCACAACGCCAGGGATCGAAGCCCTCACCAAACGGCAGCCCTGCAGCTAACCTTCTCGGCTATCCCTGGCTGGTAGCTCCCCTACCCCACAACGCCAGGGATCAAAGCCCTTGCCAAGAGGCACCGGGCAGCAACCCTGCTCGGCCATCCTTAAGGACAAAAAGCCCTCGCAAAGAGGCACCGGGCAGTAACCCTGCTCGGCCATCCTTAGTAGGCCACTTACGGCCCCTCCCACGCTAAGGATGAAAAGCCCTCGAAAAGAGGCAACCGGGCCCACCCTTGCTCGGTTATCCCTGGCTGGTAGCTCCCTACCCCAACAAACCAGGGATCAAAGCCCTCGCCAAGAGGCAACCGGGCCCGCCTTTGCTTGGTTATCCTTGGCTGGTAGCTCCCTACCAAACCAGGGATCAAAGCCCTCTCCAAGAGGCACCGGGCAGTAACCCTGCTAGGCCCGTCCTTAAAGATCAAAGCCCTTGCAAGAGGCAACCAGGCCCGCCCTTGCTCGGTTATCCCTGGCTGGTAGCTCCCTACCCCAATAAACCAGGGATCAAAGCTTTCGCCAAGAGGCACCGAGCAGCTACCCTGCTCGGCCCCGTCCTTAGTAGGCCACTCACGGCCCCTCCCGCGCTAAGGATCAAAGCCCTCCCCAAGAGGCACATGTAGGGTGTTTTTCGTCACCCCATTGAGATGGGAATACGCGCACGCTTGTCAGGCGTACTACAGATTCCCCCTGCCTAGGGTAGGCCGGGGTTTAATGATTGTGGGGATCCGAATCTCTGGCAGCCGCGGACTAAGCTGCCATTAATTACCCCTCGCCTTTGGGGCGAGGGAACCTCCGATTAACGGGTTAAACTGGTCATGCGAACTCAATGTGCAGTGTGCGTGTGATGTGTTTTGAAGGGGTTTCTGGATATGTCGGGAGCCACGCAGAGTTTTTACAGGGGTCCCGCTACCCGGATAGCGGGCTGGGGGTCAAGGGAGCAAGCAGCCCCCTTACGGGGTGCGGGGTAGCGCCCCGTTAGAAATTTTTTTTCTAACAGGGACAGTGTCGTGGAGTACGTGTGTGTGCAGATATGTATACATATGTATATGTATATGTATGTACATAAAAAGAAGGAAAAAGGCATCCAAAGGATGCGTGGGGCCAGCGCCTTGAGCGTTGTGCGCTTAGGTGCTGTACGCTCAGGCGCAAGCGCGCCAGATGTCGATACGTGGGCGCTTTGCGCATGAGCGCTGGGCGCTCGAGCGCAAGCGCGCCACGTGGGCGCTTTGCGCTCGGGCGTAAGGTTCTGGAGCGCAAGCGCGCCACGTGTCGGCACGTGGGCGCTTTGCGCTCGGGCGCAGAGCGCTTGAGCGCAAGCGCGCCACGTGTCGGCACATGGGCGCTTTGCGCTCGGGAGCAGTGCGCTTGAGTGCAAGCACGCCACGTGTCGGCACGTGGGCGCTTTGCGCTCGAGCGCTAGCGCGCCACGTGTCTGCTCGTGGGCGCTTTGTGCTCGAGCGCTTGCGCGCCACGTGTCGGCACGTGGGCACTCGGCGCTTGGGCGCCGGTGAGGAAAAGGGGCTTTTAGTCCCAGAAACAGAAGCTATGCTTCAGAAAGGAAATATTTGTTGTTATTATATATATATATATATATATATATATAAGGAGTTAAAACTCCTAAAAATGTTTTGTTTGAGGAAATGGGTTCTTCTTCTTCCTCCTTTGTTGGCTGGCTCAAGAGATGTGAGATCTAAAAAATCTCTTCTTTTTGAGATCTAATGACAGATCCAAGCTCCCCTTGGTGGGTTTTGTAGTGAAAAACTATTTAGTTTTGGAAAAGGAAGAGTAAAACTCTTGATTTAATTCAAAAGAAAAGAAGAAGGTCTGTAACCTTCAGAGAGGGGAAAGAGGCACAAACCCTAGGGTTTTTTTTTGAGAGAATGAAAAGTCTTCTTTTTTATTCATCATCATGTTGCCTTATATAGGCTTACATATTTACATATAGCCCCTTGGGCTTCACAAAATGGCATTTTGCCTATCCCATGGCTCATGTGCCATTTCATTTTTGCACATAAGCCATGGGCTTACAAAATATTGGCTTTATGCCCATTTTGCATACATTCATGTATAAAAAATTACATAAAAATTATTTATTACATGATTTTGTTGTTGGCATGGGGAGGCTGGCCGCGGGCTCGACTTGGGCATGGACCCGCTTGACTTGGGCTTGGGCCCACCTAGCTTGGGGGTTGACCTTGACTTTGACTCGGTCAACCGGGGTGTAAATTTTTACCCCAACAGCACCGGGCAGTAACCCTGCTCGGCCAGTCCTTAAGGATCAAAACCCTAGCAAGAGGCAACCGGGCCCACCCTTGCTCGGTTATCCCTGGCTGGTAGCTCCCTACCCCAACACACCAGAGATCAAAGCCTTCGCCAAGAGGCACCGAGCAGCTACCCTGCTCGGCAGCGTCCTTAGTAGGCCCCTTACGGCCTCTCCCGCGCTAAGGATCAAAAGCCCTCGAAAGAGGCAACCGGGCCTGCCCTTGCTCGGTTATCCCTGGCTGGTAGCTCCCTACCCCAACACACTAGGGATCAAAGCCCTCGCCAAGAGGCACCGAGCAGCTACCCTGCTCGGCCATCCCCCGCTGGAAATTCAATACCTTAAAACTCCAGGGATCGAATCCCTCGCCTAGAGGCGTCAGGAAGCTACCCTGCTCGGTCGATCAGCAGCAGGCCTCTCCAAGCTTTCCACGCTAAAGAACATGACCTCACCAAGAGGCATCCGGTTCTACGTCTAAGCAATCTCCACTTCGACTTCGGGGCTATGAATGTACTGTCTTCGCACCGGTCTTTGCACACTCGGAAAACGAACAGATTCAACTCGATGTGTGATTGCTAGACAAAGAACCGACATAAAATGAAGGAAGTATTGCGCAAACACGAGTGCTTACCGACAAAGGAAAATACGAGAACAAACACCACTGCAAAAACAAAAATGCCCGAAGACCTACAAAATACCCGACGCAACAAGAAGAAAAAAACATGAAGACAAGGGGCTTCAGGCCTCAGGGCCGGGCGCAACCTCAGGAAGCCCAGCGCCCACCATAGGAGCCTCGGCGTTGCCCTCGTCGGGTATCTCCCCGGGGCCGTCCACCTGCTCATCATCCCCTCGGGGATATTCGGCTCGGAGCTCTTCGTCAGCGAATTCCGGCATCCGAGCCTTGACGGCGTCAAGGGCCTCGTGCTAGATGGCAGTGGTGGCCAAGGCTAGGATGGTGTAGAACTGTTCTGACTTTTGGAAGTTCTCCACCGCCTTCGCCGCTCTGAGGTCGACTCGCTTCGCCGCCTCTACCGCAGCCTCCAACTCCTTCCGGTGGGCGCTCGCTGACTTCTTCATAGTGCCGACGAGCACCTTGGAGTCTTGAAGCTTGGCCTCGGCGGCTGGACGGCCTCACGGAACCTGGCGACCTCCTGCTTCGCGGCGGCCACCTCCTGCTTCCCGGTCGCCACCTCACCGTCAAGGGTAGCGACCCTCGCCATCGTCACCTCCAGCTCCCGCTTCGAGCTCTCCCCCAACTAGGAGAGCTCGCCCACGGCTCGCATCGCCGGGGCTATCTCCTCCTCTTCCATCCGGACGACGAGAGCGACGTGCTGGAGGACCTGAAGAAATCAGAGGGGGGTCAGAAAGAAAAAGGAGCACCAAATCTTGTGAATGATGAGACGTTGAGTGAAGAATTGAGTGAGGTACGAGCACTAACCTGCACGACCTCTTGGGCAATGGACTCCATTTGTGCCTTCAAGGTCCCCCCAGGGACCTTGCCCCCGGCCGACATCTCCATGTCGGACAGCAAGCTGTCGGCGACGGAGAGCCCCGAGGGCACCTCAAAGTGGAGCTCCCCCTCGTCCACCAAGATCGGGGAGGCCGGGGTGCGTGGGACTGCGCGGGGGAACCTCTTGAGGGCCGACGGCGGAGGGCTAGTCTCTACCTCCGAAGCCGGGGCCTCCTGCCCCCACACCCACTTTTGGCTCGGCGCCCTGCTAGGCTCCGGGGCGCGATCCGCGCTCGAGCCCTGGGGCAGGATGTTTGCTGGGGGAGCTGGGATCGACGTCTGACGAAAAGAGCTGGCCCCTCCAGCCTTCGACCCCTTCTTCGGCTTGCGCATGGCCGCTCGAAGGTAGCTCAGATCCATGGGTTCTGCACAAGGCAAGGTACAATGAAGTTAGCAACACAAGCGAAAATGAAAATAAACGCAAGCCTAACAGAACGCCAACGAGCTCCTAACTTACCGGCGAACTGGGTGGGACTGAGCCCGGCCCAGCTAAAGGCCCGCTCAGAAAGCAGCACGTCAGCCAGGGGAATGGGCTCCCACTCCACCACTCTCACAGCATCGAGGTCGTTGGACGGGCTTTCCCGCCGGCACCTATCCCTAGACCACTGGGTGGGCACAGGCCAGTCCTCACCTTCCGGCGGCCCAACGAAGAAAAACTTCTTCTTCCAATCGTGGATGGAAGAAGGCAGGGCGATGACACCCAACCCGAATGCACTCCCCGGTCATTTCCTAAAAGAGAAATAAACCCACCTCAGGTCGCCTGCGCGGGTGCCGGGGTGGCCTTTGTAAACTAGAGAGGAGGCGAGGATGGACAAACCAAAAGGAATCATCTGCAACTTCAAGCGGACCGGAACCCAAGGAGAATCCTCTATGAGTTCGGCACTAGCCGGCCCGGGGCTAGCCCAAAGTAATTTAGCGCCCTAACAACCTCGGGAGAGAAGGGCAGGCGCATTCTGGCCCAAAAGGATTCCAGATACAAGGCAATCTCTTTACCCCGTACCTGATCCGCCCTCTCTCCTTCCTCGGCCAAACATAGAGTGTAGCCGGACGGGATACGGAAACGAGCCCGAGCGGTGGCAAGCTCGTTCTCGTACCTCACCAAGGATGGCACGCCAGGGGCATCCGCCATCTCCGCTCGGGGATCCGCCCCTGACGCGCGGCCACGGGAAGAAGATCTGACCCTAATTCCTCGGGAAGGCTCTGACTCGGCGGAGGGATCCCTAGAATCTACCATGACGACATCTACAGAGTCCTCAAAGGAAGACATCTAACCTGATGGAGAATTCCTTGGAAACACAGAAATCCGACCTAAGAAGAGAGCGCCGAGCTTACAAGATCAAGAGTGAGGGAAGTATGAAGAGAGATGGGCCCTGAAGCGGACCCCACCTCTATTTATAGCCACCGGCGTCCTCATTCTACGGCGGCAGTCGACTCCCGCCAAAACAACTCTTCGCATTCGACGATCACGATCGCTCCACCTGTCGCACGCACATTGGCCGGATCCCATCAGACGCCAAAGGTCTGCGGCCCGTCGCGTCATCCAACCAGCGCCCGGCACGTGGTCTGTCGCTTCAGCAAAAGTACTCGCGATCCGGCGCACCCCCTTTAATGCAGAGATCTCTCCCTGATTCACTGACATCATCTAGAAAATACAACAGATTATCCGGGGACACGCCTGACGATATCTTCGAAAGAAAGCTCACCTCGGGTGACCCAGCAGACCACTCTCGACCCGACCCGTCAGCTGGTCAGGACAAGTTTGGGGGGCTAATGATGATGTTCGATATCGGTGATCTCCCAGATCATGACACGTAGCAGATGACGTATCCCAGGGCTCACAAGAAAGGACCTACAGTGGCCGACCAGACCACTCCTGTACCTGTCCTACAAGCAAACGGTGGCTCACCTCCGAGCCCCTGCACAATTGGCCTCCTCGGCCTCACAGCTCGTCTCCGAGCTACCACAGAACTAAGATACCCCGGCTCTCCCGCTCGTCCGTGAGCTCTCCTACTGAGGTCATCTTCCTCAGTCTCATCGACCGACCATCGGCACCGCTCACAGGCGCAACCGCCATCCCGCGAATTTCTCCATACACGAGATATCCGCCGGCCACATCCCACGTTCCACGCCATCACGATCCCCCATTAACGAGCTTGTCTCACCATTAATGGGAGGTCCCGCTCATCACGCGGGCGTGACGTCGGGAGCGTAACTGCTGGCGTGATTCTCGCGCATGCCCTGCCTGCTTCCATCGCTACATAAACCCCTCTTCCAGACGGTTCAAGTAAGCCATTTTTACTCCACTAAGCTGTTACTCTGCTCGGATCTCTAGTCTAACTTGACCGTCGGAGGGTCCTCGGTGGTACAACCATCCGGGGACTTCCTTGCAGGTAGCTCAGCAACCACAACCTCAAACCCATTGAGATCCACACGTTTCAGGAGCGACAGCCTTCAGATCCAATCTCAGCCACCCATCGCCGCCATCAGCAGATCAACGGAAGGTAATATCTCGGCGCGATCCAGGTCGCGCCAAAACTCAAGATATGAGCTTGAAATCACGGGAGGTGGTGGAGATCTCTGACCTCAAATGAAATTCATTTGCTTTTCTTTTTGCATCGCCTTTTGCTTTTACAACATTATTTGTGGACTATTTAATTTCCGATATGTGTAACTTATGTCTCCTGTTACTTTCAAATTTCCCTCTACGGGATGAAATTGTTATCCTAAATAGCAATTTTCACATATGCTTGCCGGTCATTGTTGATTAGTTAAGAATAATATGATTCTCCCACACTCATGTATGTTTGGAGGGAGATTTTTTTATTGTAAATCCCTTGAGTCGAACATGAAAAAACCTACCCTTGAAACTTACAAGCTTTAGCTTCAAATTTCAACAACAAGATTTCTGCAAGAATCAGAAATAAATATCCAACAAAAGATTTAGAGTACAATCACAAGCAATCCATTCACAGCATCTTGAAAATGATGCAAAACTTGGAATCAAACTTCTAAAAGGAACACCACAGCACTCAAGCTTGCACACTTATATCATGAACTTGGGGGCATTCATAAATTCTCCAAAGATATTATTAGTCACTGATATTGCTAAAAACAGCATTATTAAAACAAATTACAAGAGAACTTCATGATAGAAATCATTCAACTCTTCACCATCATAAGACTCAAAACCCTTTCAAATCATCCATTCACATAAACAAGTAGGGACATAATTCACACAGGTCAAAAGAGATTACTAGGCTCAGGAAAGGTAAAAAAATATACACACTATGGCACACAAAAATACATGTGTTCAAGGCTGACAAGAAACACTTATTACAAGTAGCCTAACTACGAGACTCCGTAATTTTAAAAGTTTAGTAACAGCAACATATTACAGCTATGCGTATAGCCTTGCAACTAACTGAGTGAAGAGAAGTGAGCTCAGATTCATCATGACTTGATGACCTCCAAAATCAGTGCCTTCATCAGTAGGAAGGAATGTTCCTAACTCGGGAATGAAACTGAGCAAAGATCGAAAGGGCAAGCAATGCAAACTACAAGCGTTTGTACATACAACTGCAATAGAAAATACTGTGCTGGTTATTACTACTTAAAATGGCCTGCGACGCTTTGCATTGCTATGATACCCATGAAGGTTATTATGCGAAAAACAAATGTCGGGAACAAATGCGGCATGCTCGGCACGTGAGTAGTGTAAGTTTCTGTGCCAGTGGAGCCCTGAAGCTGTGGGTGGAGATGGAACCTCAGGCACGGCATTGTAGGAAATCTCAGGCACCTGTCCTAAGCATTCATCAACATCAACTCCTTCATCGGCAGGAAAATATTGCGACCCCTCAGAACTCCCAAACTTGCCACTATCAGCCTATATAAAAGAGAAAAATTTATGTGAGATTTGCCACTTTCTTCGGGAAGAATATAAGAAACAGTGATTGTTCAGATAACTAATAACCATTGTTCTACTTAATAAAATAATCGATTCTTGTCCTTACTGGGAAAAAGTCCAGGAAGCAAGAACAAAAAATATGTATTGCATTGTTTGAATGAGAATTATTTGTAGTTCTAGTTTAGGTGTGCTAAAATCACAACTTTTGTGCTATTATGTGTATGTGTGTATGTTAAACAATGAAAAGAATAAGAAAAATAAAGCATCCCATGGATTGTGTCCTATATATTAGGAAATCTGGAAATCGGCGAATCTGACCCATAACGTAACCTATATCTATATCCCAATCCGTGGTCATTAGGTAATGAAACTCGTGCAGTTGGTGATTCATAATGTTTAGGTACATCAACAATATTTGACCTTAGATGAACCATTCTCGTGGAAGCCATAGTTCTGGTTAAAATCAGAGAATCCGAATAAGTCTTCAACGGACCATTCAGGTAAACTTCCAACCATATTAACTCCTAAATACGATCCCTTGGTTACACCAAAACACCCGTCCTTGCTTGCTTGGCTAGAAAACACTCGATTAGCTTCAGCAGAAAATGATGTAGAGGAATTTCCTTTCGGCAGGGATTTACAAGGGGATTCGGCAACTCTTCCTACAGAGCTTGATTGCTCCTTGGTGAAGGATTGAAGGGGTTCAATGGGCTCGAGGCCCACTTGCACACCTGTTACTAGAAATCTTCGGTGTGCAGAAACAAAAGGGTTTGCAGTGTGTATCGAAACATCACAGTTCCTACAGAACAATGCTCGGTCTTCTAAGCAGAAGAAATAACCAGAACCTTCCTGGGAAAAAAAAGAAATGAGAATATTATCAGAAATTGGGGGGAAACTTAGATGCAAAATCTTAAAACCGCTCTAAGGCATCCAATTGTAGCATATGTGGGTTAAAATATCATAGGGTGCCCAGGTTGCATTAGACTTGCATAGAATATTTTAATTAGAAAAAAAATTGAATCTAAATATTATTGATGGCAACATCTATTAAGCCCTCATAACAACTAACAAGTCATTTATGTGTGCAACATATTTGTTCGGCCAATAGATCAGCAATAGGATTACCAAATATGATGAGATAGATGACCGAACAAAGAATTTATAATTGTTCACAAATATATAGAAAAAACCACAAGATAAGATGTGACAAATTCAGCAAAGGAGAGAAAAATATTTAACCAAAACAGGAAGCATAATGAGCTGACTTCAATATCCTCCTGAAAAGACAAAGTAACTAAAATTTAAAATACATATACCTTATCGCTAGGACAAGACAGATAACAATTGTGAGCAACCAAAATCCCAACAAAACTTTGGAAGGGGAAATGAAAGGCACCAACCAAAATCCCAACAAACCTTTGGACAAGAAAATGATAGCCACACTAAGAATCATGGTAGTTCAAGATTTAACAAAAGTTATAAACAACTCACAGAAGTTTGATTTATATTATAAAGGAAGAAAAAAGAGCTTATTTCATCAAAATTTAACTGATTGAGGCTTTGAGAGGTTCCTGAAAAAACTTCAGACAGAAATAATCAAGGTTTTGAAAGAGATATATCACGTATATAGTGTCTTGAGGGTTTCATCTAGTAAAGCGTTTGGCAAGTGCAATAGGAGACTCATGTGAACGAAATACAGATACTGCAGTAGTTATCAGAGAAAAACTTATTAAATATGAATCTGTTTACATAAAACTCTTAAGAAACTACACGAACTATAGATTAAGCAGAAAAAACTTAACAAAACCCAATACTCACAGTTTATCATTTCATAGTCGCACTAAGCCACTTGCAGAATAGTTTTCAACTAAATAAATAACAGTCGCATGGGTTAACAATAATCTCACAGATGCATCTAATTTGGGAACTAGGCGACATGCATCAACCACAAGCATCTTATAGCATTAGTGTAAGATTTAAACCTAGGGTTTTAAGGTGTTGCTCGCTGTTATGAAAACAGTAACCCCTTATCCTGTTTCCCACCATTTATCTGACAAATCGGTCTTCGGACATTTTGGGGGCCTAATTGGTTATCTTATAAGCATTTCCATATCAGGACCACTATCCAACAACCAAATTACGGAAAAAACGCCAAATCCCTAATTGTCCCCTGATTCTTTGTGCTGGTAATTCCATCTCAACAGACCAGAATGGAACAAACGAATTCATATATCCGACCCCAAACTTTTGGGGTAAAGTATCATTGTTTCCGTCTTTGTCTTTGTCGCCGTCCTCTTATGGCTTTGATTTCACACATCACCCCTTATATTCTATCAACTATCAAATATTTAGCCATCATGGCGCTTTTCTCTATGCAATCTAGAACTCCTATAGTTGCATATAGTGTTGATTCAACAACTTCAAACAAATTCTTTGAACATAAATGAATCAAATTTCTCAAATTCTTCTATATACTTCAATTTTTTTTTGTGTATATATATGAATCAAAATCCCTTATATTCTATGCAATCTAGAACTCCTATAGTGTTGATTCAACAGCTTCAACATCAATCCCCATCTTCCTTCACCAATTTTCTTTTTTTTAAAATATAAAAAAACAAACTTTTTGTATAAATATGAATCAAAAACCGCTAATCAATTCCTATATAAATCAAAAGAATGATTGGATTATACCTGGCAGATATCGCACTTGGGGACGTGAGTTGGGGAAGGGGCGGCGATGAGGGGGACCCGCTGGTGCTTTCCGGCGAGCTTGTTGGCGGCGTGGACCTTCTCGTCGCAGGCCCAGCAGAGCGCCGCCTCGTCGGCGCAGCACATCACCGCCGCCTCCGCCGCCTCACAAGCATTACACTGTATCTTCATCCCCTCGCTCTCTCTCTCTCTCTCTCTCTCTCTGTAAACTCAAAACACTTCGAAAAAATGGAACAAGATCTAAAATTTATTTTCTCTTCGGATAAAATCTCTAGATCTTTCCTTCTTTCTTTGTTTTGTTTTGATGATGTGTTGTCGTACCCCTGTGTGGTGGTAAAGCTAGTGGGAATGAGGATCCTTGCTTTTCTTTGCTTTGCTTTGCTTTGCTTATTTGATCAAGTATTGGATTTGGTGCATGAGTTATCTATTGGGTAAATTGTAAAAAAAAAATGCTTGTTTCGGCTGTCAAAACCCTCATACTCGAAACACTAATCAAATCCTTTGGAAACTTTTCATACCGTATCTATATAATAGGCTATTATCTCTAATCAATTCATACTAGATATTGTAAGAAACGGTTTAGATATCACAGACAACTGCTTAGATATCGTTGGCTACTGCTTAAATATCGCAGGAAACCAGATATAACAGTTAAGGGCTTTTTGACAACTAAAAACATTTTAGGGGATTCTGACTGCGGTTTCGAGGTCGGGGGTATTTTACAATGGAAAAAGTGCTAGGGGGGTTTCGACAATTTACCCATATCTTTTTTGTGGCATTTTGGCATCTTTTATTATCTGTCCAAGTTCTCTGCATTCTCAAACTTTTACTGTTTGATCTTTTCTTATGAGCAGCAATTATCTAAAAGTTACTTGAAGTGGATTTTTTGGGTGGGATTCAAAGCTTTTTACCATCTAATGGCGGGGTATTTATAAGAAAAAAAAGGTGGGTTGAGTATTTTTAGTCATCATGATTGTAAGGTTGCATCTGAAATTAAGATTTGTGGGAGATTTTATTATAAACAAAGTTTTTGGGCTCTCTGGGCTGTTTCAGTGTTTATTGCACCATCTAGACGGAGTTTATTTCGGAATTTTTGGACTAACTCATCATCATGAAATTCTTGGATCATGAGAAGTATTCTTCATATTAGAGATTTGTTTAAAGAAAAAGTCGAGTATCGGATCCATAACAGTGCATCAACGTATCTTTTTCTTAACCTTTGGATCGAGAGAAAATCACTTTTAGATGTTTTTAGAGAGCGGTTGGCTTATGATATTGGGATCTCGCTTAATACCATGGTTTCGATTTTTATTTGGAATGGTGAGTGGTGGCTACCTTATTTTACTTCATCATATATACCTGAGGCATGAAATTTGATTTGGTCGGTTAATATTGATAGATCTATCGTCGAAAATACCTTAGTATGTAAGCCTTCTATTTTGGGCATTTTTAGTACAAAATCGGTAAAATCATCATATTATTAACTTAACCTTCTTTGGTTAATCCTTGGAGTAAATTTATATGGTTTCACAAAAATACCCCTAAAAATTCTTTTTATCTATGGCAAGCCGCTCTTGGGAAACTAAAAGTTGTTGATTTGCTTCAAGCGAGAGGCATCGTATCGATGATGGCGGACAATACATTTTTTACAACCTTGAGCCCGAAAAACACAACAATATATTTTTTTAGTGTCAATTCTCTAATTGGGTGATTCGTATGTCACTAGCTCGTTGTGGGTGAAAGTCTATCCTTGCACCAGCAAGGGGTCCAAGTGGCATCAAGCATGCCAAATCCAAATTTTTATGGCGCTAGGCTAGACTTAACAAGATCTTTAGCTAGGTGATTTGAGTTTTAGTTTGATATCTTCTAAAAACTAGAAGAAGTGATAAGATGGCTATACCCTCGTAGATCGAGTCATTCACTTCACATGCTCCGTTAAGTAGTCCCGTGACTCCACTAGGCTCTACCTGAGGCTTTGGACGGGCTTCGTCCGATGACCTTCGTGCCGAAGATGATTCACGTGAAGTCCCTCCAACTCAAGCTACCTATACACTAAACTCTTTAGCGTAGGAAACACGCTACACTCGATCGCTGGTCAAGTGTAGGATGGTGAAGTAGGGGATGTTAAAGCTCACAAGATTGTGTTCAAGCTTCATGATTCACATCACTTGTGAGGGTTGACTTTGAGGAAGAAGAAGTTAGAGAGCAACCATGGGAGCAAAGCAAAAAAATGCTAAGTGTTGAGAATGAAGCAAGAATGAATGGCAACTCTTGACCCCTCACTCATTCAAGCGTGGAATTTTGCAATATAAAATTGCAACCATATTTGAATAGTGAGTCAAAATGAATAAACAAATATAAAGCTCATGTTTGCAACCATACTCTTAATTTACACCCCATTTCTATTTTTCTCAAAAATAGAAAATCAAGCCATACTTCATTATATATATATATATATATATATATATATATATATATATATATATATATATTATGAAGAATAATTAGTGAGCTAATGATATTAGTTAAGATATAATTATATCACATATAATATATATCACATTATTAAATCAACACTTGATTTAATAATCCGGTTATATCACATATGACCGACTAATATCATTTATCTGAGTATCACATTATCAAATCAACACTTGATTCGATAATCTGGTTATATCACATATAACCTAACTTGATAACAGATAATTGCCAGATTACAATACGGTATCACATACACGTATTTAATCAGGCCCACACACATATCACATATGTGTCCTACTTCGTTTCGCCTGAACCAGGGAACTTCTGTGTGAGACTCTAAAGACTTGTCAATACGCCAGCAGTAGGTGATGATCACATCAGTCACCCACAAGCAGTCAGCGGTACTAGCTTGATGTAACGGCTATCCGGGTATTGAATGATATGATGATCAACAAACAAGCCTGCCCATATTCTCCATGAAGCCTATCAGTAACACTACCGTACAGTCCAGTCTCTTCGTCTGATATGTCGCATATCATGTCTAGGGGTGGTAAACGTCAGCCCTAGTAACGTGATAAGTCATACCAATGTCTGGTCTATAACGGTTCGAGAAACTACTGATAACACTTATTAGTAAATCTCGGCAGCAGCCCTGGTCAGGGACTTCCAGTTATAGCCAATCGAGCATAGCGCAACATCAACCCCCAATACCGGGAGAGACGAAACCCCTCCTATCGCTCATTGCCTCCATGTGACTCGGGACTGTACCCAAGATCCACCTGTTTGCACAACTCCTCTTGAGCCTGGTAGGGAGGAAATCAAAGCACAGTGGGAGCCACACAAGACTCTATGTCGATCTTGGGTCTACAGACTATACCAGTGTCACCAGAGGACTGCTATCTGGCAATAGATATACTACCACATAGGAGTACTCGGCGAGTCCTGTTCGATGTACCCATACTCCAATAAGCACATGTGTACAATCTTTGATGTCATACGCCAATGGTTGTAGGATCGACCATCGCCCTCTAAGGGACAAGAAACGTACACGCTGGTCTACTCTGGAATATCGATGCCCTAGTCTCGATATTCTCACGACTAGGAACTGATTAAATGATGTTGTTGTAAGTCCATGCTACCCTTCCCCGGTACTTACGGGGTTGCGGAAGTGGTGAAAAACGATTTTTGAAAGGGTGGTAACATGGACTAAAAAACGGATCTTTGTTAAACAATCTATCTAACAACCTAACTAGGAGTTATTTAACTACTCGGTTAGGGGGTTATACCTTTCTTGAACTCCTTCGTCTTCAACTCTTGTGGTGTACGGACCGGCCTCTCTTCGTCGTCTTCTCACGCCAAAGACGGATCCACCCAAAAGCTTCTACATTTGGCTTCTTCTTCGAACTTTGAAGAAACTAGAACACTTGGCTTGCTAGGCCTTGTGAACTAGAATGAGTAGAGAATTGTTTTGGTGTCTTTTTATCTCTAAGGCAATGAGTCTCAACACATGAGAATGGTTTGCCTTGAGCTAGAGAGAGCAAGAGGAAGAGGGAGAAAGCTTGAGAATGAGAGAGCTCAAAGAGAGAGAAAGCAAATGAAAGAATTGAGCCTCACTTTTCTCATACACCCTCTCATAATCCAAAAGCATCATGATAACAAGTAATGATAATTGAGTATATTGTAAAGGTTATTATCATGACAAATGACATTATCATTTCTTGCATTAAATGCAAATGGTGAACAAAACAAGCAAGCATAAGTCAATGCAACCAAATGATGGCCATTGTCATGATAGTGGTCAACAAGTCCAACCTAGTCAACCGGTCAACAAAAGTCAACAAGTCAACTAGGTCAACCTTTCAACCCTAACCATGTCACTATAATACTCAATTAATATTATTATTAATCATATGTCTTAGTCTCATTAGGGTTTGACAAAAGCCAACAGTCAGCAACCCTAATGAGAATCCTCTGCCTCTGTCTCTGTCAACTGTGCATACACACCCGTATCCGCGTTCCGGGGAACACGAATACAAACGAGATAAAACCAATCCCAAAACGTATACTAGGATCTGGCTTAAACCAAAGCCCGCTAGTGTTAACTGTCTGGACACTGAACGTGCACAAGTGCATGGATGTGACCGAACCCTGTCGCAAAACCATGCGACCTGTCGCAAAACCATGCGACCTCTACTCTTTTGCCTAAAGGCGAATAGCTCTCTGTGTGGGACTCTAAAGACTCGACACTACGCTGGCAGTGGGATTAACCACAGACCGCAAGCGGCACTAGCTGTGCGTAACGGCCCCCAGGTAGATGCCGATAAGAAGACGGATGAGGTGAAACCCATCTGAACTCCTACTGAGCCTGAATGTGACAGTCTCCGTACAGTCCGGTCTGTTCGTCTGATACATCGCATGGCGGGCCTAGGGGGCGGTAAACGTCGGTCCCCTAATAGCGGTACAAGTCGTGTCGGAGTGAAGCCCAGAACACCCTGAGATAACAGTGGAAACCTACCAGTATATCTCGCTTGCCCTGGCCAGGGACTACTCGTGTAATGGCACTCCTAGACACAGCGCGATGTCAACCCCCAATACCGGGAGAGACGAATCCTGTCTAACCGTCACTGCCTCCAAGTGCTTCGGGACTGCACCCAACTACTACCTGTTTGCATGACTCCTTTGAGCCGTGGTAGGGCAGTAATCAAAGTACAGTGGGAACACACTCGAGGAGAAGTGACAGTGTCAAGTCAGCGGACTAAGCTGTACTCATGTCACCCGGGAACTGATAACCGACGATAGGTATAATACCAACCAATCAGTTCCCGACGAGTCCTGTCCAGTGTACTCGTAACCTAACAAGCACCCGCATACTATCTCAAGTACGACGTACTGACGGCTGTGGGAAAGACCGTCTCCCAAGCTGGGATAAGAAGCGCATACGCTAGTCTACTCCGGAGTATCGATGCCCTGTCTCGATAGTCCTGCGACTAGGGACCTGCATAAGGATGTGCTTGTGGATTACCCAGCCCCCACGAGTGTGACTGCCATCACAACACTGGTAATCAAGCAAAGATCCTAATGGCTCTACTAATATGTATAAGCAATATGCTAAAAGAAACACACGCGCATATTAAAGTAGAAACAAACCAAGTAGCATACTACCATTTTGAGCAAGATTGTCAATACAAGGTGAATATCCCAAGCTTCCATTAAGTAATATACATACTAGTATGATACAGTAATGGCCTCTAGGGCATATACACTAACAATCTCCCACTTGCACTAAGGCCATGTACTGGCGTATCGAAGTCCTATCATCTCGATCAGCCGCTCGAACCGAGTCTAGGGCAAGGCCTTGGTGAATGGATCTGCAGTGTTATCTTCTGAAGCAACCCTCCGAACCTCGATCTCCTGGCGATCCACGATCTCCCTGATCAGGTGATACCGCCTCAAGATGTGTCTGGATTTCTGATAGGACCTGGGTTCCTTCGCTAAAGCTATAGCCCCGTTGTTGTCGCAATACAGAGGTATTGGGTCAACAATGGACGCAACCACCTGATGCTCTTTCAAGAACTTCCTCATCCAGACGGCTTCTTTTGCGGCATCAGATGCAGCGATATATTCCGCTTCCATAGTCGAGTCAGCAACGGTTTCCTGTTTGGAACTCTTCCAACACACCGCCCCTCCGTTGAGGGTAAAGACAAAGCCCGACATGGACTTGGAATCATCCTTGTCACACTGGAAGCTGGAGTCAGCAAAGGCCTCAATCTGGAGGTCTTTTCCGCCATACACCAAGAACATCTCCTTAGTCTTTCTCAGATACTTGAGAATGTTCTTTACCGCTATCCAGTGTTTCTCCCCAGAGTTTGACTGATACCGGCTTACTACTCTCAGTGCATAAACTACATCCGGTCTGGTACACAACATCGCATACATTATATAGCCTACCGCAGAAGCGTAGGGTATAATAGACATGCGATCCCTTTCCAAATCAGTCTTGGGAGACATCTCTTTGGAGAGGGTGATCCCGTGACAAGCAGGTAGATTACCGCGCTTGGAATCTTCCATACTGAATCTTTTCAGTATGGTGTCGATGTACCTGGACTGTGAAAGTTCTAATATCCTCTTGGATCTGTTACGATAGATCCGGATCCCCAGAATGTATGAGGCATCACCCAGGTCTTTCATGGAGAACCTGTGTGACAAGAACCCTTTGACAGATTGTAGCATAGGAATGTTATTTCCTATTAAGAGAATGTCATCCACGTATAATACGAGGAATACTACAGTTCTCGCTACAAATCTACTATAGATGCATGGTTCATCTGGATTTCTGATAAAGCCAAATTCTTTGAACGTCTCATCAAAACAGATGTTCCAACTCCGCGATGCCTGCTTTAGTCCATAGATGGACTTAAGCAACTTGCATACCTTTCCGCTGCTCCCACTCTGAATGAAACCCTCTGGCTGGTCCATATAGACACACTCCTCTAAATTTCCATTTATAAAAGCGGTCTTTACGTCCATCTGCCAAATCTCATAATCGTGGAAAGCAGCAATGGCAAGAAGGATCCGAATGGATTTCAGCATAGCCACTGGAGAAAAGGTTTCGTCATAGTCCAAGCCAGGTCTTTGACGGAAACCCTTTGCAACAAGTCTAGCTTTATAGGTCTCAACCTGTCCATCTACACCAATCTTCCTTTTGAAGATCCACTTGCATCCTACGGGTTTTACCCCATCTGGAGCAATGTCCAACGTCCATACTTTGTTGGTGTACATGGACTCCATTTCGGTCCGCATTGCATCCAGCCATTTTATCGAGTCAACGCTCTGAATGGCTTGCTGGAAGCTAGTAGGCTCATCACTATCAATGATGTAATCCTCTCTATCCCCGTCTATGAGAAAACCGTAGTATCTCTCGGGCGGATGAGACTGCCTACTACTCCTGCGGAGCGGCGTAGGAATGTCATGTTCTTTTGAACCGTCTAGTTCTACTAAGCTTTCAGTAATAGTCTGTGGTTCTGGAATTTCTTCCAGTTCTATTTCGCTCCCACTTGTTTCCTTTTCTAAGAACTGGTGTTCCAGAAAATGGGCATTACGAGAAACAATAATCTTTTGTTCCTCTGCGTAATAGAAGAGATACCCCAGGAGTTCTTTGGGTATCCCACAAACTTGCACAGTACTGAGCGTGCCTCGAGTTTGTCCGCATGCTGCTTTTTGACAAAAGCCGGACATCCCCAGATCTTCAGATATTGAAGATAGGGTTTCTTCCCACTCCATATCTTATATGGTGTGGTAGGCACAGTCTTAGTCGGAACTCGGTTCAAAAGGCATGCAGCTGATTCTAGCGCATACCCCCAGAATGATCGTGGTAACTCAGCGTTACTCATCATGGACCGTACCATATCCAATAGGGTTCGGTTCCGTCTCTCCGATACACCGTTATGTTGCAGAGTGTATGGAGGAGTAAGCTGAGAGAGAATTCCATTCTCTTTTAAGTAATCCAGGAACTCGGCACTCAAGTATTCACCACCTCGATCAGATCTCAGTGTCTTGATACTTTTGCCGGTTTGTTTTTCTACTTCATTCTTATATTCCTGGAACTTTCCAAAGGCTTCGGATTTATATTTCATTAAGAAGACATAACCGTACATTGAAAAGTCATCCGTAAAAGTAATGAAGTAAGAATAACCGCTTCGTGCATGCGTAGACATTGGACCGCACGCGTCGCTGTGTATGAGTCCCAAGAGCTCGCTCGCTCTTACTCCGTGTCCAGTGAACGGAGTCTTTGTCATCTTTCCTTTGAGACAGGATTGACAAGTGGCATACGATTGATATTCGAACGGATTCAAATATCCTTCTGTATGTAACTTCGTCAACCTTCTCTCATTGATGTGACCCAGTCTACAATGCCATAAGAAAGTCTGATTTATTTCCGGAGACTTTCTTTTGTGTGTATTCTGGACATTGAAAATCTGTGGTTGGTTTAATACGTATATACCATTGCTTAATGTACCTGACCCAATCAGAACTTGATTAAGGTGAATGTTTACAACATTACTTACAAATGCAAATTCATAACCTTCTTTAGATAATAAATATACAGAAATGATATTACAAGTTGCATTGGGTACAAAATAGCAATTACGCAAAACCAAAACGTGTCCATCTGACAACCCCAGGTGATAGTCCCCCACGGACTCAGCATCCATGCTAGCTCCGTTTGCAACTCTGAGGGTCATGTCACCTGCTTTCAAAAACCTACGTTTTCTCAACGCCTGCAAAGAATTACAGATATGAGATCCTGATCCGGTATCCAATACCAGGACGTAGAGTTTATTGATAGACAGTTTTCAATAATATACACACCTGAAGCTGAAGCCGCAACCTGCTTCAGATCCTGTGTTCTGGCTTTCCAAGCCCTGCAATCTTTCTTCCAGTGTCCACTCTTATGACAGTAGAAGCATTCTTCCTTATCTACAAGCTTCCCTACTTTCTTTGTTGCTTTTGCCTTTCCCTTCGTATCCACTTTACTAACACCGCCCCTTGGTTTGGCGGGGGCTTTCTTCTTATTTCCCTTGGCTTTCGCCTTGGACCTAGAAGAGGAAGATCCTCCTACAAACAAAGTGGATGTTTCCCTACCTTTCTGTAGGGTGCCCTCTGCACTCCTCAGCATGTTGAGGAGTTCTGAAAGTTCAACTTCCTTTTCTTGCAAATTGAAGTTCAGGATAAACTGGGCATAAGTGGAAGGAAGGTACTGGAGAATCAAGTCCGTATAGAGCTCATTCTCCAACGTGGTCCCAAGGTCCGCGAGCTCCTCTATGTAGCCAATCATCTTAAGCACGTGTTCCGCTACCGATGATCCGACGGCCAATCTTGCCGAAAACAACTTCTTCGACACTTCGTATCTTGCGATACGAGATTGCTCTCCATACAGTTCTTTTGTATAGAGAAATATGGATTCGAGGTCCATATTCTCGTGCCTCCTCTGATGTTCGTTGTCCATAGAGGCAAGCACGAGGCACTTGGCCTTCACGCAATCGATCTCCCAAGTCTTACGGATTTCCTTATCCGCGACGCTGGAGGTGGGACCTAGGACAGGGGGAGCTTTGGTGGTAAGAAGATAACCCAGCTTGTCGTAAGTGATTGCCATTTTGACATTCCTGAGCCAATCTTTGTATTTTGGCCATGTCAGTATGTTTTTATCTAGAAGTAACTTAAGTTCAGTCATGTCGATTGGTCGCTGCAATTAGGAGAGAGAGAAGAAACACTCAGCATGATGCTCTTGCAAGTTTAGAGTGGTTTTTAGTTTGTCTAAACAGGATGGCTCCCACTGTCTCTCGAATCCCTCCTCAAACCAAAAAGGAAGAATTAGTCAGGATCAATCTCACCGTACAATTCTTGCTTAACCGTTCGGCCAGGCTGGTGTCGGTACTTCGAAGGAGTTTTCCAACGCTTTCGCGAAGTTCCTTAATTAAATAACCTCTTTTCCCTGTGGGTGTAGCTCCGCTAACACCTTTCTAGACACCTACTTGGTTTATAGCATTGATCGTTAAGTGAGAAATTTCCCGAGGAGTAGCATATACTCACAGTAGGATTGGGATCCAAATATCATCGGGTGACAAAACTGAAGGAATCCTACCAGAATCATCACACTCCAAATGGTATGCAGCGCTAGCAAGTTTCAGTACTTATGAAACTCCCGATGTGGATTTTTGCCCCATGCTCTTATGACCTTGGCGTGAGGTCAAAATGTCATAAGTCACATGTCAAGTTCTTCCCATCATTATCCAGGTTAATTTGAACCCATCCGTACCTACCCTTGACGTAGGCCAAAATGGCAGTACGACTGTCTCAAACCAACGCATTCTATCTATGCAACAGATAAATATCCGGCAGCTACCAATCACTATGCCTTGGCGTGAGGTCAAAATACATAGCTTGAATACTACCGAATATTTAACTGAAATGATGGAGGGCTACGGATGGTTTTGGCAAAACCGTGAACATAGTGAACTTGATATAATCGATGGAACGAGATAGCTTTTAAAAGGAGTGGCTCAAGCTCCGCATTTAAAAGTTGGTTTTGAAAAGAACCGAGTGGTTTTGAAAGTGTTCCAACGACTTTTACTTGGTTTATTTTCTTGCATTAGTTCTTTTAATGCGTCCCATCATTTAATCCTACCATTGCAGAAAACAACCAAAATATGACGTACGCTTATGCCATTCGCATTCGCCACGGGGCCCCGTCATTACCCGTTAGGTTACTTAACTAACGACAGAGCGGGGGCTGGGCTAGCGCGGCTGAAAAACATAAGCAACGCCTAATAATATCATATATAGATATATTGCAATGATATCCATTTCAGATCACAGATGAACACATTGGATATACTAGGAACCCGCAATTCGTACGAGCCTGTAACGAAAAGCAGATTACACGGTCGCGGTGAATAGCCAATACCCCACCCAAGACCCCTACGGGTGCGGCAAACTACCCGCCAAGTACCCGAAGTGAAGCAACCTCCCTCAACACCGTGAGTAGGCCACTCGGCACTTCGGGATACCCGGTAGTTTGTGCACCCCCTCCATGGGTCTATCCTAGGAGCAAAAACAGTAAAAAGAAATTATACAATGACGGCTACAACCCCGACCCGGTTGTGCGACCATACAAATAATATTACATCAATTTACAAATTTACATGAATTGAAAGATAAAAGAAAACTCTCATCTCACAACCCCCGGCTATTCATCCGCAACAATCCAATGAATTCATATACACATACCAGCAACATTACAGATCACAAATTTGTATAACCCCCACTAATCGACATATAGCGATTAGCAGACGTTCAATACAAATATCACATCACAGATATAAACCCGTTAGCCTTAGTCTTTAGAAGTTCGATCAAAATACGGATTTTTAGGCCCCAAACACAAATTTTTCTTTCTGTAAAATCTGGGCTGAAAAATCATATTCCAAAAATCCCAAAATACCCCATAGACCTCACTGCAAGAAAAATAGTCCACGGCCGAGTCAACTCGGCCGCGGAACCGCAGCGGGAGCAAGCTCCTGCCGCGTTTCCGCGGCGCTTTGATGGGCTCTCTGGACCGTTTTTCTACAGAGAGATGTAAAAACCCTGAGTCGAATTTTAAGGCATGATTTATTATTTTTACAGCACTTTAAAAATCGACAGAAAGTTTAAGTTCCAGGTGAATTTTGCGACTTTTTCTCCGATCGAATTTCTACTAACTTTGCTAACATGTTAGATAGTGTTTAACTAGGCTCCGATACCACTGTAAGTCCATGCTACCCTTCCCCGGTACTTACGGGGTTGCGGAAGTGGTGAAAAACGATTTTCGAGAGGGTGGTAACATGGACTCAAAAACGGATCTTTGTTAAACAATCTATCTAACAACATAACTAGGAGTTGTTTAACTACTCGGTTTGGGGGTTATACCTTTCTTGAACTCCTTCGTCTTCAACTCTTGTGGTATACGGACCGGCCTCTCCTCGTCGTCTTCTCACGCCGAAGACGGATCCACCCGAAAGCTTCTACCTTTGGCTTCTTCTTCGAACTTTGAAGAAACTAGAACACTTGGCTTGCTAGGCCTTGTGAACTAGAATGAGTAGAGGATTGTTTTGGTGTCTTTTTATCTCTAAGGAAATGAGTCTCAACACATGAGAATGGTTTGCCTTGAACTAGAGAGAGCAAGAGGAAGAGGGAGAAAGCATGAGAATGAGAAAGCTCAAGAGAGAGAAAGCAAATGAAAGAATTGAGCCTCACTTTTCTCATACACCCTCTCATAATCCAAAAGCATCATGATAACAAGTAATGATAATTGAGTATATTGTAAAGGTTATTATCATGACAAATGACACTATCATTTCTTGCATTAAATGCAAATGGTGAACAAAACAAGCAAGCATAAGTCAATGCAACCAAATGATGGCCATTGTCATGATGGTGGTCAACAAGTCCAACCTAGTCAACCGGTCAATAAAAGTCAACAAGTCAACTAGGTCAACCTTTCAACCCTAACCATGTCACTATAATACTCAATTAATATTATTTTAATCATATGTCTTAATCTCATTAGGGTTTGACAAAAGTCAACAGTCAGCAACCCTAATGAGAATCCTCTGCCTCTGTCTCTGTCAACTGTGCATACACACCCGTATCCGCGTTCCGGGGAACACGAATACAAACGAGATAAAACCAATCCCAAAACGTATACTAGGATCTGGCTTAAACCAAAGCCCGCTAGTGTTAACTGTCCGGACACTGAACGTGCACAAGTGCACGGATGTGACCGAACCCTGTCGCAAAACCATGCGACCTGTTGCAAAACCATGCGACCTCTACTCTTTTGCCTAAAGGCGAATAGCTCTCTGTGTGAGACTCTAAAGACTCGACACTACGCTGGCAGTGAGTTTAACCACAGACCGCAAGCGGCACTAGCTGTGCGTAACGGCCCCCAGGTAGATGCCGATAAGAAGACGGACGAGGTGAAACCCATCTGAACTCCTACTGAGCCTGAATGTGACAGTCTCCGTACAGTCCGGTATGTTCGTCTGATACATCGCATGGCGGGCCTAGGGGGCGGTAAACGTCGGTCCCCTAATAGCGGTACAAGTCGTGTCGGAGTGAAGCCCAGAACACCCTGAGATAACATTGGAAACCTACCAGTATATCTCGCTTGCCCTGGCCAGGGACTACTCGTGTAATGGCTCTCCTAGACACAGCGTGATGTCAACCCCCAATACCGGGAGAGACGAATCCTGTCTAACCGCCACTCCCTCCAAGTGCTTCGGGACTGCACCCAACTACTACCTATTTGCACAACTCCTTTGAGCCGTGGTAGGGTAGTAATCAAAGTACAGTGGGAATACACTCGAGGCGAAGTGACAGTGTCAAGTCAGCGGACTAAGCTGTAGTCATGTCACCTGGGAACTGATAACTGAGGATGGGTATAATACCAACCAATCAGTTCCCGACGAGTCCTGTCCAGTGTACTCGTAACCTAACGAGCACCCACATACTATCTCAAGTACGACTTACTGACGGCTGTGGGACAGACCGTCTCCTAAGCTGGGATAAGAAGCGCATACGCTAGTCTACTCCGGAGTATCGATGCCCTGTCTCGATAGTCCTGTGACTAGGGACCTGCATAAGGATGTGCTTGTGGATTACCCAGCCCCCACGAGTGTGACTGCCATCACAACGCTGGTAATCAAGCAAAGATCCTAAGGGCTCTACTAATATGTATAAGCAATATGCTAAAAGAAACACATGCGCATATTAAAGTAGAAACAAACCAAGTAGCATACTACCATTTTGAGCAAGATTGTCAATACAAGGTGAATATCCCAAGCTTCCATTAAGTAATATACATACTAGTATGATACAGTAATGGCCTCTAGGGCATATACACTAATAGTTGTTCCCAAAAAAAAAAAATTCTGCGCAAAGGAGCCCAAGGAATCAAATGGCAGCGATACGTTTAAGAAAATGCAAACCAGTATTTTTCGGGCTGTATTTTGACAAACTCCCGAATGAGAAATAGCTAAATTCTGATGGTATTGAAAGCGTCTCGGAAAACCCTTCGATTTGATATATTATGGGCCTCATAATTCATCAGGGATCAAAAGTTATGAGGTCTCACGTGCCCACACGTGACCATTTACAGGCAAAGCCTGTAGGCACTGAATAAAATAAATAATTAAATGGGGTCACGTGCCCGCACGTGTAGGCCTTTAAACCCACTGAAAGGGATTACAAGATATAACAAAACAGCAAGGAAAAATCCCAATGGAGCATCACGTGCCCACACGTGACCAAGGGTCACGTGCTGACACGTGATAATTCCTGAGTTCTTTAAAATAATAGAATAAAATTCTGGTTAAATGTTTAATCGAGGGGGTCACGTGACAACACGTGATGGGATCATAAGATCTCTGAAATAATGGAATTAAATTCTAATTAAGAGGGAATCGAGAACCCTAACTGGAAAAATATTTCTTTAAATCTTTCCAAACAAAAAAGATGGTGCTCTGTAAAATGGAGCACCGTTGGATTAAAAATCCAATGGTGATTAAAAATCATCAATTTATGGAAAGATTTTATACAAGGAAAGATTTCCCTGAAATTTGCCATGAATAACAGATAAAATATCTTTTGGATTAAAAATCCAATGGTGAACAAAATTCATTGGATGATCTAAAAGATCATGTTGGTTTCAAAAACAACCAAAATTTTTCAATGAAAGATTCACTAAACAAATTGATTATTTTCTTTCTCCTATAAATATGAGCCAAGAAGAGAAAAGAAAATCGACTTTTTTTGGGAGAGAGACAATAACAGAGAGAAAAAAGAGAGGAGGATTTAATTCTTAAGAGAGAAAAGAAACCTTAGGTGAGAAGGGGAAAGAGACCTAAGCTCCATAAAACAAAAAGAGAATTTAATTCTCAATTTAAGAGTTTAACTCTTCTGAATAAGAACTTAGTTCTTCCTTTGGTTGAAGATCTGCAGAAGCAGATCTCCCCACAAGTTGAGAATTTAATTCTCATCGGGGAGATTCTGTCATGCAGATCCAAAACTTAGAGGGAGAATTCAAGTTTAAGGAATTTAATCCCCCCCCCAAATTCCCAAATTTCATGTATACAAGGGGACAGGCAATCCCCATCAACATGTCGCTCAGTTCAGGGCTCTCTGCGGCAACACTGGAGGGGATGATAAGCTATTGCTTCGCCAATTCGTCGGAAGCTTGGCGGAGACGGCGTTCGAATGGTATTCAGAGCTTCCCAATGATTCTGTTAAAACTTTTACGGAGATGGAGTTGCTATTCACCCAGCGTTTCCCAAGTGCTAGCGAACGCACCCTAATCACGGCGCTGATCAATGCCAGGGTGAAGCCGGGAGAAACTTGGGTCCAGTACGCGATACAGTGGCAGAATCTATGGTTGAAGTGCGAACAGCGCATCGAAGAAGCGCCTGCAGTAGGCATGTTCGTAGGAACCCTCGATCCGCAGGCAACCATATCCAAATTCATGATGTTCTTCAAGCCGACCACCTTCCAGGCCTTGATTGACAAGCTGGCCCAAATGGACCAGATGGGCCATAGGCCTTCCTCTTCAAAGACGGAGCCATGGAATGAAAAGGGCAAAGGGAAAGCAACCTTCATCGCCAATGCTCAACAACAAACGAGTGGTCCGAGACTGGTTGTTCGCCAAAGCAACAAGCAGCAGTCCCTCGATAAGAAGTTGAGACGTCCTTACTCGTTTCCCCGGGATAAAACAAGGAGACTATTCGAACTAGAAGTGCGCAACGGGCTCATCATTCCACCGGAGCCGAGACACCCACTACAACCGAATAATGTCAACGATCCCAATTACTGCCCCTACCACCGAGTATTGGGCCATCCGATCGAAGACTGCTACGTCTTCAAAAAGTGGGTTGAAGACCAATACCAACAGGGAAAATTCGCGCTGTCCAAAAACTGGAAGATGAACTCGCCACAACCACATGCTCCGAAAAAGATGGACATGCCGGGGGCATCGTGCTCTTTCATAGAGAAAGCCCCATGGACTGAAAAGTCCGTAAACTAGAAATTCGCCTCAAATACGGTAACGATGGACCGCAATGTCCTAAAACTTGCAAATGACCGAAACATCGTTAAACTACTGCCAACCCGCGCCGTCCCCAAGCTGACGTGGTGTTAATAAAAAGGGTACGTCCACAAGCTAAATGGGCACGGATGAAAACCCGAAAGGGCTCCGTGAGTAAAAACAGCAGGGCTACCAGCAAATTTGTGAAAACCCGAAAGGGCGCAACCTCGTTAAAGGACACTTGCAAGGTCCTCTCGACCTTGTAAGGAGAAACCACCTGCTGAGATCCTTATGACTCACAAGGGAGCAACACACTTAGGGATCCCCACGATTCCTAAGGAGAAAACACACTTACGAGATCCTCACGACTCGTAAGGAGAATTCCCCTTTGAGACCCTCACGGCTCATAGGATTCAAAAGCCTTAAGCTACAGGGATCTGAACCTGTTCTTAAGCCATCACAATCTCCGATGCTGCCCTACAAGCGGTTCAATATTGACCCTTGTATACAATCCACGTGCACGAATAAACATTTCCCTAACAAAGTCCCACCAGAGACTGGGGATATGCTCACACGGCGAACGACACTTGTAAGTCCTCTTGACTTATAAGGAGAAAACACTTTTGTAACATCCTTACGACTTATAAGAAAACATACACTTAGGAATCCTCACGATTCCTAAGGAGAAAATGCACCTACGAGATCCTCACGACTCGTAGGGAGAAATACCTTTATGAGACCCTTACGGCTCGTAAAGTCAAAAAGTCTTAGTCGACGGGATCCTAACCCTGTTTGCTAAGCCACCTTTGTTCGACATCGATAGAGGCAAATGATGATTCGCTCCTGGCAATATCCCAGTTGTAGCAATGTTGATGCCTAATCGGTATCAAATTCCAAGTCCTTTCATGGCAAATGATGATTCGCTCCTGGCAATATTCCAGTCGCAGCGATGCTGATGCTAAGATTGGCACCAGATCCCAAGTTCCATACTCGTGGCGAAAAGTCGACGAGCCAAAAATGCATATGAAATAGCCGAAATTATAGGGCAACTTGCAACAAAATCAGCAAGTAAAAAAATATGCATACAAAATAGCCGAAATGGTTGGGCAACTCGCAATAAAAAGCAGCGAGTAAAAAGAAAAATAGCCAAAATGATTGGGCACCGCGAAAATAGCCGAAATGATTGGGCAATCGCGACTTTCGCAATATAAAAAGCTGAAATGATAGAGCATCGCGGAAAGAAATGAAACTTTTTGCCCTACAGGTGAGATCACATCGATCCCTGTATACAATCCAAGGGCACAAACAAAGAGGGAATCATATCATCCCAGCAGGCTCCATCAGAAAGAGAGCCAAGTCTCGACGACCACATTTACAACCTTGAGACCACCTCGACGTTCGTCTTGATATAGAAGACGCGATGTCACCCCAGCGTTCTTCTCCCAACAGGATGCAGACACAACACCAACAACGGAGCCATGGCAAAGTCCCTAGTTCCAAGTCCCGACGGCCACATTTACAACCTAGAGACCAACCCGACGTTCATCTCGATACAGCAGACGCGATGTCACCCCAGCGTTCTTCCACCAGCAGGATGCAGACGCAACACCAACAACGGAGCCATGGCAAAGTCCCTAGTTCCAGGTCCCGACGGTTCACCAACAACCTTGAGGCCACCTCGACGTTCGTCTTGATACAGCAGATGCGATGTCACCCCAGCGTTCATCCCCCAGCAGGATGCAGACGCAACACCAGCAACGGAGCCATGGCAAAGTCCCTAGTTCCAGGTCCCGATGGTTCACCAACAACCTCGAGACCACCTCGACGTTCGTCTCGACACAGCAGACGCGATGTCACCTCAGCGCTCTTTCCCCAGCGGGATGAAGACGCGACACCAACAACGGAACCATGGCAAAGCCCCCTAGTTCCAAATCTCGAAGGTTCACAGACAACCTAGAGTCAACCAATGAATTCCCCGCCGGATCAACGCTCCGTCTCGGAAATAAGTCAACCAACCCCGAGGAAATCAGCGTCCTTGGCAATACCTCTATTCAGGGAAATCGGTGTCCTTGACGAGAGTATCTCAATTCGCATCGACCCGCAGAGAAATCAGCGTCTTTGCGGGAATACCTCGATTCGTTTCAACCCCAGGGAAATCAGTGTCCTTGGCAAAACCTCGATTCAGGGAAATCAGCGTCCTTGGCGAGAGCATCTCGATTCGCGTCGACCCGCAGAGAAATCAGCGTCTTTGCAAGAATACCTCGATTCGTTTCAACTCCGAGGAAATCAGTGTCCTTAGCAAATACCTCGATTCAGGGAAATCAGCGTCCTTCATGAGAGCATCTCGATTCGCGCTGACCCGCAGAGAAATCAGCGTCTTTGCAGGAATACCTCGATTCGTCTCAACACTAGGGAAATCAGTGTCCTTGGCAATACCTCAATTCAGGGAAATCAATGTCCTTGACGAGAGCATCGCGATTCGCGTCGACCCGCAGAGAAATCAGCGTCTTTGCAGGAATATCTCGACTTGTCTCAACTCTAAGGAAATCAGTGTCCTTAGCAATACCTCGATTCAGGGAAATCAGTGTCCTTGACGAGAGCATCTCGATTCGCGTCGACCCGCAGAGAAATCAGTGTCTTTGCAGGAATACCTCGATTCGTTTCGACTCCAGGGAAATCAGTGTCCTTGGCAAATACCTCGATTCAGGGAAATCAGCGTCCTTGGCGAGAGCATCTTGATTCGCGTCGACCCGCAAGGAAATCAACATCTTTGCAGGAATACCTCGATTCGTCTCAACTCCAGGAAAATCAGTGTCCTTGGCAATACCTCGATTCAGGGAAATCAGCGTCCTTGACGAGAGCATCTCGATTCGCGTCGACCCACAGAGAAATCAGCGACTTTGCTGGAATACCTCGATTCATCTCAACCCCAGGAAAATCAGTGTCCTTGGCAATACCTCGATTCAGGAAAATCAGTGTCCTTGACGAGAGCATATCGATTCGCGTCGACCCGTAGAGAAATCAGCGTCTTTGCAGGAATACCTCGATTCGTCTCAACCCCCGAGGAAATCAGTGTCCTTGGTAATACCTCGATTCAGGAAAATCAGCGTCCTTGACGAAAACATCTCGATTCACGCCGACCCGCAGAGAAATCAGTGTCTCTGCAGGAATATACAACGTCAGCAAAGCGGAGCCGCGGCAAAGTTCCCAGTTCCATGACTCGGCAGTGCACAGATAAACCAAAGTCAACCCTCGACCTCCCTGTTGAAGCAATACTTTGACTCGGAAGTAGGTCAACTCATCAATCAGTTACGAGTCCTCTCGACTTGTAAGGAAGAAAATTCTCTTGTGAGATCCTTACGACTCTCAAGAGAAAACACACTTAGGAATTCTCACGATTCCTAAGGAGAAAATACACCTACGAGATCCACTCGACTCGTAGGGAGAAAAAATCTTTATGAGACCCTCACGGCTCATAAAGTTGAAAAGTCTTAGGCAACAGATCTGAACCTGTCTCCTAAGCCATCGCTTCTTATCTCGATTCAGGGAAATCAGCGTCCTTGGCGAGAACCTCTCGATTCGTTTCGACCCGCAAGGAAATCAGTGTCTTTGCGAGAATCTCTCGATTCGCCACAACTTGCGGGGAAATTAGTGTCCCTATGCATAAAGAAAATTCTCTTGTGGGATCCTTACGATTCTTAAGAGAAAATGCACTTAGGAGACCTCACGACTCCTAAGGAGAAAAGACGCCTACAAGATCTTCACGACTCGCAGGGAGAAAAGCCTTTGTGAGACCCTCACGGCTCATAAAGTTGGAAAGTCTTAGGCAACAGATCCTAACCATGTTTCCTAAGCCATCACTACCTTATAAAGAGTTCAAGATGAACCGTTATCTACCATTTTTGGGCCACACTTGCCAAAGCTATATGACACTGAAATGAAGAAGTTACTCATGAGCATATAAACTACTTCACGCTAGAGTAAAACATAAAAAAATAGAAGGGTGCGGCTCATGGAGATGAGGGTTTGGAACTATATCTCTTAAGAGTCGAGATTTGAGTCAATGATAAATGACGACGCTTGTGTCCGCTCGTTATCTTCTCAGATCAAGATTCTGAAAATTATATACCAAGCCGAAACTGGTCATACGCTATGAATTACTCTGCATTACTTCACCCACATAAATACTTACGTGGGCAAAGTAGTGGGGGGCATTTGTTCCCACAAAAAAAAATTCTGCGCAAAAGAGCCAAGGTATCAAATGGCAGCGATACGTTTAAGAAAATGCGAACCAGTATTTTTTGGGTTGTATTTTGACAAATTTCCGAATGAGAAACAGCTAAATTCTGATGGTATTGAAAGCGTCTCGAAAAACCCTTCGATTTGATATATTAAGAGCCTCATAATTCATCCGGGATCAAAAGTTATAAGGCATCACGTGCCCACATATGACCATTTACAAGCAAAGCCTGTAGGCACTGAATAAAATAAATAATTAAATGGGGTCATGTGCCCGCATGTGATAGGCCTTTAAACCCACTGAAAGAGATTAAAAGATATAACAAAAGAGTAAGGAAAAATCCCAATGGGGCATCACGTGCCCACACGTGACCAAGGGTCACGTGCTGACATGTGATAATTCCTGAGTTCTTTGAAACAACAGAATAAAATTCTGGTTAAATGTTTAATCGAGGGGGTCACGTGACAGCACGTGATGGGATCATAAGATCTCTGAAATAATGGAATTAAATTCTATTTAAGAGGGAATCGAGAACCCTAACTGGAAAAATATTTCTTTAAATCTTTCCAAACAAAAAAGATGGTGCTCTGTAAAATGGAACACCGTTGGATTAAAAATCCAATAGTGATTAAAAATCACCAATTTATGAAAAGATTTTATACAAGGAACGATTTCCCTGAAATTTGCCATAAATAACAGATAAAATATCTTTTGGATAAAAAATCCAATGGTGAATAAAATTCACTGGATGATCTAAAAGATCATGTTGGTTACAAAAACAACCAAAATCTTTTAATGAAAGATTCACTAAACAAATTAATTCTTTTCTTTCTCCTATAAATAGGAGTCAAGAAGAGAAAAGAAAATCGACTTTTTTTGGGGAGAGAGACAATAACAGAGAGAAAAAAGAGAGGAGAATTTAATTCTCAAGAGAAAAAAGAAAATTTCTTCAGAAGAGGAAAGAAACCCTAGGTGAGAAGGGAAAAGAGACCTAAGCTCCATAAAACAAAAAGAGAATTTAATTCTTAATTTAAAAGTTTAACTCTTCTGAATAAGAACTTAGTTCTTCTTTTGGTTGAAGATCTGCAGAAGCAGATCTCCCCACAAGTTGAGAATTTAATTCTCATCGGGGAGATTCTGTCATGCAGATCCAAAACTTAGAGAAAAAATTCAAGTTTAAGGAATTTAATTCCCCCCCAAATTCATACGAATTTAATTCCTCAAAATGAAACTAGGGTTTAACCCTATATGAGAATTTAATTCTCCCAAATTCATAGGAATTTAATTCCTCCAAATGAGACTAGGGTTTAACCCTATATGAGAATTTAATTCTCCCAAATACATAGGAATTTAATTCCACTAAACAGAACTAGGGTTTAACCGTATAAAAGAATTTAATTCTTAAAATAAGAGACTTAAAGCTCTCCGTGCACATAAAGATCAAGTATCTAACATGATCGCGTGGTAACACGTGATCCTTCATCCCAACGAACAAAAAAGAATAAATAAGGCATGCTCACGTGCCCCTACGTGACCCTTAAACAGACTCCTCAAGATGAGAAAGAAAAAAAGCTTGGAGGCAATGCCTCACGTGCTCACACATGGCCCTCAAAACTAAAGGGGATAAAGCCAAAGGCAATACAGATTTAGGGCGCCTCACGTGTCCATACGTGACCCCTAACAAACACCTCTTTAAAAAAGAGAAGAGGGAAAGAACTGAAGGATTAAAAAATTCAATGCATGGGCGCCCTCACGTGTCCCCACGTGACCCCTAACAAATCCTTTTAATATCCAGTGCATAGATGCCCATCACGTGCTCACACGTGATGGCCTTAAAGACTAAAAGTGTTTAACACTTATTTGAATTTGCTGGGAAGAAAACAAAGGAAGTCTGGCATCATCTTCAGATGCCTCACGTGCTCACACGTGATGGCCTGAAGGCTAAGTGTTTAACACTTATTTGCAGATTTGAGAGTAAAATAAAGGAGGTTTGGCCCAATTCTCAGGTGCCTCACGTGACCCCACGTGACCAAATCATTTTTAGTGTTTAACACTATTTTGAGCATTTTGTCCCTAGTGTTTAACATTGTTTTAAAGCGCATCACGTGGGAACACGTGATCGCCAAATATCTTCTAGTGTTTAACACTATTTTAAAACCAATCTAGCCCAAATTGGCTAAGTTTTCCAGTGGCAAGACTCCCCTTTGACTGAACCACAAATACATTTTTGTCTTCCAAAATTGGTCATCTCATGTAGAACCCAGAGCCTTTCAGACAAGTTTGGTTAAAGGGTATATCTCTCCACACCTCTGATGCATGTCGTTGTAATTCTTCAACGTCTTCAGAGAGGTAGTGGGTCAAAATGGCCAATAATTATCTGGTGCATTTCCAAATCCATGTTTGCATCTGAACTTAGACCGCAATGTCCCTAAACTAAACAAATAGGGCCCGAATGCTCTTTTGTTGGATCTAAATGATCCTGTTAAGTAGATCTTAGTCTAAAATTAGGCTAACGTATCCTTAACAACCATTTAAGTTGATCTTACTCTCAAATGAGATTAACGATCCTTAAATTAATCCAACCACAGATCCCTCAACCAACATTGGTTCAAGGGTATATCTCTTCACTCCTCTGATATATGTCGTTGTAATCCTTCAACGTCTTCATAGAGGTGACGGGTCCCGACAACCAGATTTTACATGGACTATGATGTCCTTAAACTTTATAGACTATGACATCTTTAAACTACGGACTGTGGGGTCCTTAAGCCCATGGACTATGATGTCCTTAACCTCGGACTGTGGGGTCTTAAGCCCATGGACTATGATGTCCTTAACCTTTACACTATGATGCTTTTAAACTGGACCACCATGGCCCTAAACTGGTAATCGACCGCAATGTCCTTAAACTAAACAATAGAGCCCAAATGCTCTCTTGTTGGATCTAAATGATCCCGTTAAGTTAACTTGGTCTAAAATTAGACTAACGTATCCTTAACAATCCCGTTAAGTTGATCTTATTCTAAAATTAGACTGACGTATCCTTAACAAATGGTTAAGTTGACTTTAGTCTAAAATTAGACTAACGTGTCCTTAACAAACCGTTAAGTTGATCTTAGTCTAAAATTAGACTGACGTATCCTTAACATACATTTAAGTTGATCTTAATCTCAAATGAGACTAACATATCCTTAAACCCAACCCCAAACCCAAATCTAAGAAAGTACGGATTTGGACTAATCCACGTCCTACGGGCGACAACATAAATTAGTCTCCGTATACAATCCACGGGCAACCAAAAACAAAACAAACACACACAACACGAAGTGACCATCCGGAGAAGGAGAAAGTGGTTACCGCGATGCGGTAGCATAATTAACTGCAGGGGCTTGCGCTTGCAGGGAAGAGCGTCCCCACAATCAAAAACCCCTCAAATGAGGGGGAATCTGACGAAGTCTGCTACATCGGCCGCATCCGTTTAAACCTTTGATACATGGTGTCATAAATCCTTGGCATCTTCGGAGAGATGGACGGATAGCACCAATTAGCATCTGCCCTTGGAATTCAGGCCCTAACGTCCCAACGTCCCAGTCGCGTCTTTCGGTGGAGAACAGATGTATTTATGGACCACCCTGGCCCCACTAGTATGATCTCATTATAATCCTGGTAGTCAAGTACATATCCTAAGAGCTTTATCAACATGTAAGAGACAGACAGTATAAATACCAGTCTACAGGTTAAGATAAAGGTAACCTGATAGCATACTATCATCTCGAGCAAGAAAGTCCTCTATATATATGTCCATGCATCCACGATATCATCAATAATGGCCTCTAGGGCATACATATTCCTAACAGTGGGTTTCATAACACATTACTCTTCGACTTAATGGATATCATTATGTTAAGAAAGATATATATTGGATTTAGATTTAGTTTGATGGGTAAGATTTAGATTTGTTTAGATTATTTTTATTTTCTATTATCAAAAAAGCAATAATATATATAAGATACAGGGGATTCTCTAGCTACCTCATAATTTTCCCTAATTCTCAAATTACATGGTATCAGGGCCTAACCCTAACTTTAATACCTAGCTATCATTCTTTCACCGCCACCAACTGCGCCGCTACCCAAACCGCAGGTCACGCCTCCTTCTCCACACGCCTCCTTCTCTACTCACCATAGCTATCCAAATCGCATGTCGCCACCGCAGATCACGCCTCCCTCAGTAATCGCCTCCTTCTTCATCAAATTATGTTGTCGACCATCAGATCACAACTCCTTCTTTCTAGCGTCGCCTGAGAGATTCCATCTTTGATCGTTGGTGATCGCCTCCTTCTCAAGAAGTTGCAACCTTTTGCAGCCTTCTCCTAATCTGGATCAGCGACTTTGAAACTAGAGAACTTGGTAACCAGTGATGAGTTGGTGATCTGGTAATTAAAAAAACAATGCATAAACTATTTAGTGTTTATGCTTTGAGTTGGTGTTGGTAATTGGTGATTGATGATTTTATCAGAGACGGCTACTTCCTTTGAGTTAGAAAATTGATTTCCTTTGAGTTAGAAAATTATGTTGGTGATTGCTTGGTGTTCCAGGCTAGAAAATTGTCATCTTGTAGATTATTGTGAAGTTGTTAGCACTCTTTGATCACGAATGATAAAGAGAAAGTCTCTGAAGGATATTGTTCCCCTCCGAACACGGAGATGCGACCGCGCAGGTCCGTCTTGCCAGAATTCGGAGCAGATGCTAATTGGTGCTATCCGTCCACCTCTCCGAAGATGTCAAATTGATTTATGACACCATATATCGAAGGTTTAAACAGATGCGGCCGATGTAGCAGACTTCGTCAGATTCCCCCTCGTTGAGGGGTTTTTGATTGTGGGGACGCTCTTCCTTGCAGGCGTAAGCCCCTGCAGTTAATTACGCTACCGCATCGCGGTAACCACTTTCTCCTTCTCCAGATGGTCACTACGTGTCGTGGGTGTTTGTTTTGTTTTTGGTTGCCCGTGGATTGTATACGGAGACTAATTTATGTTGTCGCCCGTAGGGCGTGGATTAGTCTAAATCCGTATTTTCTTAGATTTGGGTTTGGGGTTGGGTTTAAGGATACGTTAGTCTCATTTGAGACTAAGATCAACTTAAATATTTGTTAAGGATACGTTAGTCTAATTTTAGACTAAGATCAACTTAACGGGATCATTTAGATCCAACAAAAGAGCATTTGGACTCAATTGTTTAGTTTAGAAACATTGCGGTCGATTACCAGTTTAAGGACATAGTGGTCCAATATTAGTTTAAGGACATCTCGGTCCAATGTTAGTTTAAGGACAATACGGTCCATTACCAGTTTAAGGACATAGTGGTCCATGGGTATAAAGGACCCCACAATCCGAGATTAAGGACATCATAGTCCATGGGCTTAAGGACCCCACAGTCCGTAGTTTAAAGACGTCATAGTCTATAAAGTTTAAGGACATCTGATCACACGCGGATAGCATGTCGGATGTTCAAAGTTCTAAAGTTATAACCGCGATCAGGACGGTGTCGCTTCGCAGCTAGCCGGTTGAGCACGGGTCGATCCACAGGGAGATGGTTGTATGTCCGTTCGAGTTTTAGACGAGTCAATAAAGAATGTGTATGTTTGTTCAATTCTATCCTAAGTGATATATGCAAGTATAAAGTTGTTAAGAAAAAGATACGAAAGTGTAAGCTAAAGAAATCCGCACTCAAAACCTTTGAGCCGAGTCTTGACCAATTGAAGCTAGAGCAATTGGCAACAACGTGGATTAGGGGATTTAAGCACGGTATTCGTGGAATCCGGCTTATTTACCCTTGTCCTTCCGTTCTTGTCTCTTGCTTTCGCCTCCGGCCAAACCGAACGCAACCGGTCGCGGTTAGGAATCACCGTTACCTTGGTAGGGTAGGGTGCCTAACGGAGCGCTTGCGTATCATTTGGGCGGAGTTCAATGGTAAATAACGGGAAAAGGAAATGAGCGAAGAAACATTAACTTACAATAGCGTATTTATTCTTAACAACAATAATTACAACCATTCACAAAAACGAACCAAAAAGAGCAAAAGAAAAGAAAAGATTACAAGTAAGTAAATGCATGAAATTTAAGTGCAAGAAAGTAAAGCATGAATGTAAAGCAAATAATAAAAATAAATAAGCAGGAAAGTAATTACAAGAACATAGAACTCAAGACAAGTATGGGATCAATAGCCAACCCTTAAACTTGCAAGCTCAATCAAGAGGTTGCAAGATCAAGAGAAGGGTAAAGAACTCATGTGAAATGAAGCACTAATTCCATAAGAAGATACAACCCTTGAAATCAATAACAAACCCTTAAACTTTCAAGCTCAATGAAGAGGTTGAAAGATCAAGAGAAAGCAAGGATCTCAAGGGGAAGCTAAAACAAAAGAATGATACAAAAACCCTCAGCTTTATTTCATCATCCACTCAAAAAGCACTCACTACAATTTTCATGGAGGAAAGAATGAAGAAGAAGAAGAAGACTAAACTACACTAAAAGAGGCTAAAGAACTTAACACCACAAGCTTGGCAAGTTCTGGGATATTTATAGACAGTAAACTGAAAACCTAGGACAACATTCTGACACTAAATGAAATTACCAAACAGCCCCTGAAATTTTGTACACTGAAGAGCCTATACGGCCGCGGGTCCGCGGCCTAAGCGTGCTTATGCCGCGGAACCGCGGCCATAAAGAGGGCTTGGGCCTTCTTCTTTTGTCGTATGCCCTGGTTGTCAGTACTCTTTAGTGTGGTATATGACTTTTCTCAGAATCTGTTCACAATTCTTCCAGAATTTCAGTAGAACAAAAGGTGATGTGATGTGGATCTTTTGCCATGATTTCCTCGAGCTCCACGTAGATTTCTTGGATCTTGTGTTGACATTGAGCTTTGTGCATGAACATGACAATCGATTTGCCATTTTGTCCCTTAAACTAGTATGTGGCAACACACGGATAGAGAGCGGAGACCCGTGTTTTATCTGTTGTTGGCAATAATCCAGAATTTGTCGTACTTTTCCATGATATTCACTGTTTAGAGCTGAGACTAGTATCCTGCAATTATGTAGCAAACACTGATTAAAAGCACCTTCCTATAAACAAACGAGCGTAAGAATGGGCGGTATAAAATGCAATATTCTGGTATGAACAAATACCCCCAAACTTAACTTTTGCTCGTCCCGAGCAAAACCAATTATTCACAAAAAAGTCCTAACCGCACTTTCGCAGGGAACGCGATTGCACTGAGCTCGTGCAACAAGCCGTTAAACCTCTAGGTGTCCCTAGTAGGAGGAGTGTTGTCTCCTGAGGGTTTTCAGCGAATTACACCCACAAAATCCGATCAAGCTAGTTTTGCGAAATAACTATGATTCAAACCCTAAAGTTTTGTTTCAGAAAATAACAATTCTATGATCCTAAGTCTAAACTATCGAACCCTTATTTTTCACACCTCGCTTCTTATTTAACTTAAGATTTTATATGTCTTTACGTGCAGTGCAAATAGTGTCGTTAAGTTCCAGAAGGGTCGAATAAAGTCATCATGTCATACAATAAAGCCTAAATAAAAATTTTAAAAGGATCACATAAGTTTTATAAAGAGTTAAGCATTTTCAAGCTTCGTTTTCCAGTAAGGTTTCAACTTCAGAATTTTTATCTTCCTTAACAGGAAACTAGGTCTTATTTTTCACTCCACCTTTTTCTTGTTTTCATTTCATACACACCTCTGTGAACGTGCAATAGACTTTATCATAGAATAAAACCTTCATATCTCCGCTAGAAATATTTTTTATAAAACCTGTCTTTTGTCAAGATTATTCTCACACAAAGAACCGTTAGGAATTTTAACTCGGAGAGAACACTTGCTTGACTTTGTTTTAAACTGGACTTTCTAGGCTTCTTAACGAGCTTTGGGCCAATGCACCCAAAGCAGTTGGCTTTAGGGCATTAGGTGTAGAGACACCCCAGCGGACTTAATTACTCAAGTTACCTAGGCCCAAAAACAAAAGACAATTTAGCATGAAAATCATGATGATTCAATGCGAACGGAGATATAACCGGCAGTTCAGTTAATTTTTTGGATAAAAGACGTGTTTAGTGGGTTCGGTGTGCAATCATTCCAATCAAGTTCCAGATGGGTTATTTTTCAGAATTAGTTCCAATTAAGGCATCAATAATATCCCTTCATATTCACTTCACTTCATAAACTATTCTTGATATTACTTATTTCAGAACAAACCTATTTGATCCTCAGAAAATAATTTATCCATTTAAAAGTTTTTAGACATAAAAGATTTGTCATCTAATTTCCAAAACTCACGACACGTGTAGTGTGATGTAAAGACGTATATCAGCTATAGTTAACGTCAAATGAGAGTTATCTTTCAGGTTTTCAAAATCTAAAAATAAGATTTAGTTATTCTTATCTTATCAAACAAAACCGTCGAAATGTTGAATCTGAGTTCTCCCACTAGCTAACTTGACAAAGTTTTTATATTTTTTGGAAAATTTTCGATTTTTTATGGGTTTTTAATAAGGTATGTAAATGCTAAATATACAAATGAATGCGAAAGAAGAAAGCTTACCGAGCACACCCCCAAACTTAAACTTGACAGTGCCCTCACTGTCAGGCTACACCAAGAGGGTCAAAATTGTCGGTGCTCCCTAAAAACAAATTATATACACAACAAAAAAGGAAAAACAGAAAAATATATACAAAAAAAGTGTCCCCCCCCAAACTTAAGTAAAACAGTGTTTCCACTGTTAAGCGTTGAAGTTCAGGATTAGGGGGGAAAGAACAGTATCAAGCTATACAAGGCCTTACACAGGCCAAAGGTGAGTACCAACCATTCAAAGATCTTATCGTGATAAAGCAGCGGCTGGTGAAAGAATACGGAGAGGTAAGAAATGGAGAATATGCGAGACCGTATGCAGAGAGAAGTGGGATACGGTCTCGGTATATGAGAAGAAGAATAGCGGAAGGGAGAAAGAAGTGGAATACGAACTTGGGGGTGGAAATGGATTGAATAAATTAGTACAATCTGTAATGATCAATGTGAAAAGATGGATTGTACTAATCTATCAATATGGCGCGAAATTGGGTCAAATCCCTCAAGATTCGTGAGAAACCATGGGTACGCCGAACTCGGTAAACCAGACATATGAAATGAAAGTGAGACGGTTTCTTGCAAGGCCGGAATGATGGAAAGGATGGAGGTAGGTGATTGAGGAAGGTTATCGGTTAAAGGTTCAGGAGGGTGTACACAGTCAATGAAAGGAACATGATGAATTGGAAAATCCGACTCATCAATTAAAACTAGTTCATCCTCAAAACTATCCTCAAAATTTTCCTCAAAATTCAGCACATCCATGCATTTACCTTCGAAATCCAGACGCATATGGGGTTCGGGAAAAACATTTAATGACTCGGGATGATGAATTGGAGAGAAAAACTCAGCCAAATATACGGGTTCATCATCCAAAATATTCCTAGCGTCAATATCCTCAATCAAGTGAAAATCTATATTCTCAGACACCTCAACAAAAGTATGGATATCAATCAATTCAGGTTCTAAAGTGGAGGTGTAGAGGTCAAAATGTTTAGGGACGGTTTCACTTGGAAGGGACCCTTCACAATCAGGTAAATCAAATACTACAAAGTCCCACAACTCATTATCTGTTCTATCTTTAATCAATAAATCGTTTGGAACATTAGATAGACATTCAAAACCGGAGTTGCGGAATTCAAGTTGAAACGGGTAGGCTTGATTCGGAAGGGGGTACATCTCACTCTCTCCACTCAAATTCTCAACATGTCCTACTGCCTCTTCATACATTGGAAAAGTTGGAGCTAGTTGAAAACTAGCTATCGGGTCACTAGGTTGTATGAGGGCGGCCATGGACGCATTCAAATCCATCATCTGTTGGTATGACGCTACCCTAAAGTCTTCCAAAGACTGTTCCAGACTAGACATAGGTTGTGAAGGGGTTTCAGTAAAATATTCAAAGTTGTTTGGATACTGAAAACTCCCAAATGGCGGTTCAGAAGCAATGTTCATGGAAGGTGCAAAAGTCGGGTAGGACTGGTAGGAATTGAATGGCTGGACAGGAGCCGGATCAACATTTGGATAAGAAAGTGAATGGAATTGTTGATCCCAAGAATCTGTAGTGGTAAAAGGAGTGAAAGATCGGCTACAGGATTGTTCAATATGTTCAGCGACGGACAAAGGACGACTTGCAAAAGGGGTATCAACATAAGAGGGTGGGGGAGGTTGAAAAGGTTGATACAAAGTGGACTGCGGAGGGAAAGTGTTTTTCCTAGACGCGTCTATCCGATCTTTCAAAGAGATTTTGGGCATGGAGGGATCGTTCGACGTTCGGCCAAAGCAAGAACCGTAAGAAGTAATGTCTGGTTGTGGGTACCAAAGTTCGGCAAGAGTTTTGCGTGGTGGGGTACCCATGATATGAAGAGAGAAAGGAAGAAAGGAAGAGAAAAGGAGGGGAAAAAGAATGTGATTTTTTTTTTTAGTTTTTAACAAAAGAATGAAATATACACACAAAAAAGAATATGGACAAAAACAATCACGACACAAAAATACCACACACCTAATCGTTCTAGGGTTCACCTAGGTCAACTAGACCTGCTCCAGAACTTGATTGTCGAAGTAAAACTGTATCGAGAAACGGGCTCAAGATACACTGATCACGAGGTCAGGTAAGTGCATAGATAAGGGGAGGTTTTCCAACGCTTTCGCAAAATTCCTTAATTAAATAACCCTTTCTTTTTTGGCGGTTTCGCCGTTAACACTTTCCTAGACACCCCGTAAACAATATACCGTTAAGCGAGGTTCTAAACACAGTTAACTTCTCCTAGTGAGCGCGAAGTCCTTAAGGCTTAAAGTCTAGTTTCTTTTAAATTTTGTGCGGGTAAACGTTATGCTCAAGTTCGTGATTTGTGGGCCACGAAAAAGGTGATGAAATCCTTTACCGTATGTTGTGGGGTTCGCTTGCCCTTAAGTCCGTATTAATGTATGCAATGCGTAATTCAAAAAAAATTCTATAAAGAATCAAACAATCGTTTTTTAGTTTAAGCGCGGCACTGCAACAAATACGGATTAGTCAATTTTTAGCGTTTGCTAGCGAACTTGCAAAGAATCCTGCAAAGAATAGTATATTGGATGCGTCGGATTTGAGAAGAAGGTGTTAGTAAAGTACGTACCGTTAAGTTTTTGGGTTAGAAAACCCACGTTGAATCAAATCCGGTAAGCTTGAAAAGCTCGCTTGCGCGGGTCAAACTACCCGGATCTTTGGCACTGTACTTTGCAATCACCTTAGCCTTGAACGTACACTTTGCTCCCCACAATCGCCGTTTGCAAATCCGCAAAAATCTGCAGACTTGCTCACAAAAATTATCAAAAAAAACAAAAAGATTTTTTTTTAATATTTATAATTATATACAAAAAGAATATTAACCCGAATAACAAGAAAGAAAATACGCTACCGTCTCCCCGGCAACGGCGCCATTTGATCGCACGCGGATAGCGTGTCGGATGTTCAAAGTTCTAAAGTTATAACTGCGATCAGGACGGTGTCGCTTCGCAGCTAGCCGGTTGAGCACGGGTCGATCCACAGGGAGATGGTTGTATGTCCGTTCGAGTTTTAGACGAGTCAATAAAAAATGTGTATGTTTGTTCAATTCTATCCTAAGTGATATATACAAGTATAAAGTTGTTAAGAAAAAGATACGAAAGTGTAAGCTAAAGAAATCCGCACTCAAAACCTTTGAGCCGAGTCTTGACCAATTGAAGCTAGAGCAATTGGCAACAACGTGGATTAGGGGATTTAAGCACGGTATTCGTGGAATCCGGCTTATTTACCCTTGTCCTTCCGTTCTTGTCTCTTGCTTTCGCCTCCGGCCAAACCGAACGCAACCGGTCGCGGTTAGGAATCACCGTTACCTTGGTAGGGTAGGGTGCCTAACGGAGCGCTTGCGTATCGTTTGGACGGAGTTCAATGGTAAATAACGGGAAAAGGAAATGAGCGAAGAAACATTAACTTACAATAGCGTATTTATTCTTAACAACAATAATTACAACCATTCACAAAAACGAACCAAAAAGAGCAAAAGAAAAGAAAAGATTACAAGTAAGTAAATGCATGGAATTTAAGTGCAAGAAAGTAAAACATGAATGTAAAGCAAGTAATAAAAAGAAATAAGCAAGAAAGTAATTACAAGAATATAGAACTCAAGACAAGCATGTGATCAATAGCCAACCCTTAAACTTGCAAGCTCAATCAAGAGGTTGCAAGATCAAGAGAAGGGTAAAGAACTCATGTGAAATGAAGCACTAATTCCATAAGAAGATACAACCCTTGAAATCAATAACAAACCCTTAAACTTTCAAGCTCAATGAAGAGGTTGAAAGATCAAGAGAAAGCAAGGATCTCAAGGGGAAGCTAAAACAAAAGAATGATACAAAAACCCTCAGCTTCATTTCATCATCCACTCAAAAAGCTCTCACTACAATTTTCATGGAGGAAAGAATGAAGAAGAAGAAGAAGACTAAACTACACTAAAAGAGGCTAAAGAACTTAACACCACAAGCTTGGCAAGTTCTGGGATATTTATAGGCAGTAAACTGAAAACCTAGGGTAACATTCTGGCACTAAATGAAATTACCAAACAGCCCCTGAAATTTTGTACACTGAAGAGCCTATACGGCCGCGGTTCCGCGGCCTAAGCGTGCTTATGCCGCGGAACCGCGGCCATAAATAGGGCTTGGGCCTTCTTCTTTTGTCGTATGCCCTGGTTGTCAGTACTCTTTAGTGTGGTATATGACTTTTCTCAGAATCTCTTCACAATTCTTCCAGAATTTCAGTAGAACAAAAGGTGATGTGATGTGGATCTTTTGCCATGATTTCCTCGAGCTCCACGTAGATTTCTTGGATCTTGTGTTGACATTGAGCTTTGTGCATGAACATGACAATCGATTTGCCATTTTGTCCCTTAAACTGGTATGTGGCAATACACGGATAGAGAGCGGAGACCCGTATTTTATCTGTTGTTGGCAATAATCCAGAATTTGTCGTACTTTTCCATGATATTCACTGTTTAGAGCTGAGACTAGTATCCTGCAATTATGTAGCAAACACTGATTAAAAGCACTTGCCTATAAACAAACGAGCGTAAGAATGGGCGGTATAAAATGCAATATTCTGGTATGAACAACATCATAGTCCATGAGTTTAAGGACCCCACAGTCCATGGAATGATTGGTCATCGGGACCCGTCACCTCTCTGAAGACGTTGAAGGATTACAACGACAAACATCAAAGGAGTGAAGAGATGTACCCTTGAACCAATGTGGATTGGGGAATCTATAGTCCAATTTAGGACTAAGATCAATTAATTAGATTATGAGCACATTGGCTCAGTTAAATCTGAATTGAGGACTTATGGCCAACTTGGGCTAAGTCCAATTAAGTTTGAAATGTTGGCCCTTTGTTGGACTGTTGAACATTTGTCTGGTTCAGCCCCCCATTATTTAGCAATGCTAACCATGGGTTTGAGGGATCTGACAACATTTTGTCTTTGGCTGAGCACTAGTCATTCATTATAGCTCTGGGCTTTACTTTGCATATCATATGAGCTGATCAATTTTGAGGTTTAATTGAAGAGGAGACTTGCCTCTGGAAAACTTAGCCAATTTGGGCTAAGCTTGGTTTTAAAATAGTGTTAAACACTAGAGGATATTTGGTGATCACGTGTTCCCACGTGATGCGCTTAAAATAGTGTTAAACACTAGGGAAAAACGCTCAAAATAGTGTTAAACACTAGAGATTAGGTGGTCACGTGGGGACACGTGAGGCGCCGGAGAATGGGCCAAACCTCCTTTATTTTGTTCTCAGAAAATTCAAATATGTGTTAAACACTTTCAGTCTTTGAAATCATCACGTGTGGACACGTGACAATGCCTCTGCGTTGGGGCTCAATTCTTCTGTCTTCCCTTATTTTATTCTTAGAATATTCAAATAAGTATTAAACACTTAAGTCTTCACGGCCAACACGTGTGGGCACGTGATAGTGCCTATGTATCGATTTATTAAAGTGTTTATTAGGGGTCATGTGGGGACACGTGAGGGCGCCCAAAATTAATTCTGTCTTTGGATTTGTTCCCTTCATTTTTGAGGGTCACGTGTGAGCACGTGAGGCATTGCCTCCAAGCTTTTTCCTTCTCATTTTGGGGAGTCTGTTTAAGGGGCACGTGACCTAGTCTTGTTCTTTCTTTTCTACTCATTGAGGATGAAGGTCACGTGTTACCACGTGACCAAGTTCTTTACGTGCATGGAGAGCTTTAAGTCTCTTGTTTTAAGAATTAGATTTTTTGGTAGGGTTAAACCCTAATTTTGATTAGAGAAATTAAATTCCTATGTATATGGAAGAATTAAATTCTTATATAGGGTTAAACCCTAGTCTCATTTGGAGGAATCAAATTCCTATAAATTTGGGAGAATTAAATTCTCATGTAGGGTTAAACCCTAGTTTCATATGGAGGAATTAAATTTCTATGAATTTGGGAGAATTAAATTCCTTAAACTTAAATTCTCCCTCTAAGTTTTGGATCTGCATGGCAGAATCTCCTCGATGAGAATTAAATTCTCAACTTGTGGGAAGATCTGCTTCTGCAGATCTTCAACCAAAGGAGGAACTAAGTTCTTATTCAGAAGAGTTAAACTCTTAAATTGAGAATTAAATTCTCTTTTTGTTTTATGGATCTTAGGTCTCTTTCCCCTTCTCACCTAGGGTTTCTTTCTCTTCTGAGGAAATATTTTTCTCTCTTGAGAATTAAATTCTCCTCTCTTTTTTTCTCTCTGTTGTTGTTTCTCCAAAAAAAATCCAAGATCCCTTCTCTTCTCTTCTTGGCTCCTATTTATAGGAGAAAGAAAAGAATCAATTTGTTTAGTCAATTTTTCATTGAAAGATTTTAATTGATTTTATAACCAACATGATCTTTTAGATTACTCAGTGAATTTTATCCACCATTGGATTTTTAATCCAAAAGATATTCTGTTTGTTATTCTTGGTGAATTTCAGGGAAATCTTTCTTTCTATAAAATCTTTCCATAAATTGGTGATTTTTAATCACCATTGGATTTTTAATCCAATGGTACTCCATTTTACAGAGCACCATCTTTTTTGTTTGGAAAGATTTAGAGAAATATTTTTCCAGCTAGGGTTTTTGATTCCCTCTTAATTAGAATTTAATTCTATTAATTCATATATCTTTAGGAACCCATCACGTGTTGGCACGTGATCCCCTGATTAAGCATTTCACCATAATTTAATTCTGTTGTTTTAAAGAACTCAGGAATTATCACGTGTCAGCACGTGACCCTTGGTCACATGTTGGCACGTGATGCCCCATTGGGGTTTTTCCTTGTTATTTTAGTATACTTTAATTTTTTTTTCAGTGGGTTTAAAGGCCCATCACGTGCTGGCACGTGACACCACTGATTAATTATTTCCAATTATTTATTTTATTCAGTGCCTACAGGATTTACCTGTAAATGGTCACGTGTCTGCACGTGATGCCCGGTCACGTGTGGGCACGTGATGCCTCATAACTTTTGATCCCGGATGAATTATGAGGCCCATAATATATTAAATCGAAGGATTTTTTGAGACACTTTCGATACCATCAGAATTCAGCTGTTTCACATTCGGGAATTTGTCAAAATACAGCCCGAAAAATACTGGTTCACATTTTCTTAAACGTATAGCTGCCATTTGATACCTTGGGCTCTTTTGCGCAAAAAATTTTTTGGCGGGAACAAATGCCCCCCGCTACTCTGCCCATGTAAGTATATACGTGGGTGAAGTAGTGCAAAGTAATTCATTACGTATGACCAGTTTCAGGTTGGTATATAATTTTCAGAATCTTGATCTGAGAAGATAACGAGCAGACACAAGCGTCGTCATTTATCATTGACTCAAATCTCGACTCTTGAAGGATATAGTTTCAAACCCTCAGCTCCATAAGCTGCACCCTTCTATTTCTTTATGTTTTACTCTGGCGTGAAGTAATTTATATGCTCATCAGTAACTTCTCCATTTCAGTGGCATGTAGCTTTGGCAAGTATGGCCCATAGATGGTAGATAACAGTTCATCTTGAACTCTTTATAAGGTAGCGATGGCTTAGAAAACAGGGTTAGGATCTGTTGTCTAAGACTTTCCAACTTTATGAGCCGTGAGGGTCTCATAAAGATTTTTGTTCTCCCTACGAGTCGAGAGGATCTCGTAGGTGTATTTTCTCCTTAAGAATCGTGAGAATTCCTAAGTGTGTTTTCTCTTGAGAGTCGTAAGGATCTCACAAGAGAATTTTCTTCCTTACAAGTCGAGATGACTCGTAAGTGATTGATGAGTTGACCTACTCCCGAGTCCAAGAATTGCTTCAACAGGGAGGTCGATGTTTGACTTTGGGTTGTCTGTGCACCGCCGAGTCATGGAACTGGGAACTTTGCCGCAGCTCCGCTTTGCTGACGTCGTATATTCCTGCAGAGACATTGATTTCTCTGCGGGTCGGCGCGAATCGAGATATTCTTTTTAAGGACGTTGATTTTCCTGAATCGAGGTATTGCCAAGGACATTGATTTCCTCGGGGGTTGAGAAGAATCGAGGTATTCCTGCAAAGACGCTGATTTCTCTGCGGGTCGACACGAATCGAGATGCTCTCGTCAAAGAAACTGATTTCCCTGAATCGAGGTTTTTCTAAGGACACTGATTTCCCTGGGATTGAGACGAATCGAGGTATTCCTGTAAAGACACTGATTTCTCTGCGGGTCGACGTGATTCGAGGTGCTCTCGTCAAGGATGCTGATTCCCTGAATCGAGGTTTTGCCAAGGACTGTTCCCGCCAAACTTCTGCGCAAAATAGTCCAAGGTATCAAATGGCAGCGATACGCTTAAGAAAATGCGAACCAGTATCTTCCGACCTTTATTTTGATAAACTCCAGAAGGAGAAACTGTTAAATTCTGATGATATTGGAAGCATCTCGGAAAACCCTTCGATTTGATATATTATGGGCTTCATAATTCATCCGGTATCAAAAGTTATGGGCAAATATGTTATGCACCGTTCCCTGATTAAAAATCAGGAATTACCTCAATGAGGTATCACGTGCTCACACGTGACCAATGGTCACGTGTTGACACATGATAGTTAAAACAGAAATAAAAACAATTGGCTAAAGGAAATACCTCAATGAGGTATCACGTGCTCACACGTGACCAATGGTCACGTGTTGACAAGTGATGGTTAAAATTGAAGCATAAACAAACGCTGAGAAAAGGACTCAATTGGGGGTCACGTGCTCACACGTGACTGGCTTCGAAAGCCTTACAATTTAATAGAATTAAATTCTAAAAGCTTCTAAATCTTTCCAAATGGAAAAGAATTATGGGGACCGTTGGATTAAAGATCAAGGGTGATTAAAAATCACCAATTTATGGGAAAATCTTAGACAAGGAAAAATTTCCCTAAATCTCACCGAAAATAACAAACAAAATATCTTTTGGATTTAAAATCCAACGGTGAATAAAATTCACTGAATGATCTAAAGGCTCATATTAAATATGAAAACAAATCAAATCTTTCAATGAGAGATTTGCTAAACAATTTGATTCTTTTCCTTCTCCTATAAATAGGAGCCAAGAAAAGAAGAGAAGGATCTACTTTTTTGGGAGATAACAACAACAGAGAGAAAAAAGAGAGGAGAATTTAATTCTCAAGAGAGAAAACCCTAGGTGAGAAAAGAAAAGGGAATCAAAACTTCAAATAGATAATTTAATTCTCAAATCCAAGAGTTTAACTCTTCTGCACAAAGAACTTAGTTCTTCCCCTGGTTGAAGATCTGCAAAGAGCACATCTTCTCATGAGTTGAGAATTTAATTCTCATCGGGTTGAGATCCTGCCATGCAGATCCAAAACTTAGAGGGGGAATTGAGTTTTGAGAATTTAATTCTCCCAAAACAAAATTAGGGTTTAACCCTATATGAGAATTTAATTCTCCCAAACTCACAGGAATTTAATTCCTTCAAGATGAAACTAGGGTTTAACTCTATATGAGAATTTAATTCTCCTAAAATTACAGGAATTTAATTTCTTCAAGATGGACAGAACTAGGGTTTAACCCTAATTGAGAATTTAATCCTCTCAAATTTACAGTAATTTAATTCCTCTAAAAAGAAATTAGGGTTTAACCCTACTTAAGAATTTAATTCTTTTACATATATGGGAATTTAATTCCTCTAAAAGAAAATTAGGGTTTAACCCTATACAAGAATTTAATTCTTTCATAATAGGAATTTAATTCCTCCAAAATCATGATCAGGGTTAACCCTACAGAGAATTTAATTCTCAAAATAAAATGAAGAGACTTAAAAGATCTCCATGCATGCAAAGGACTAAAGTCACGTATCCCCACGTGACCCCTGAAGAGATCCCCAAAAATGAGAAGGAAAAAGCTCTGAGGCAACGCCTCACGTGCTCCCATGTGACTTCCAAAACACAGAAAGAAAAGGTAAAGGAAATCCAAGCTTTGGGCGCTCTCACGTATTATCACGTGACCCCTGAGCAAACGCTTTAGTGATCAGCGCACAGATGACCATCACGTGATGCTCAAAACAAGAATATAAAAAGTGTTTAACACTTAATTGCAGAACGAAGAAAGGGAATCCGGTCCCACCTTTGGGCGCCCTCACGTGACCCCTCTTTCTTTAGTGTTTAACACGAATTTGGGGATTATATTTCCAGTGTTTAACACTGATTGTTTTCTAGTGTTTAACACTAAATTGAAGATCATATTTCCAGTGTTTAACACTGATTGTCTTTTAGTGTTTAACACTAATTTGAGAGTTCTATCTCCAGTGTTTAACACTGTTGTTCTTTAGTGTTTGACACTACTTTTAGCCAAATTGGCTAATTTTCCAGAGGCAAAAGTCCCACCTCCAAATGAATCTCAAAATTGAGGAAATCAAAGATGAAAATGTTTAGCATTGCTAAATAATGTGGGCTGAAACCAGACAAATGTCTAATGGTCCAATAGAGGGCCAATACTTCAAACTTAATTGGATTTAGTCTAAGTTGGCCATAAGTCCTCAACTCAGACTCAACTGAGCCAATGTGCTCATAATATAACTAATTGATCTTAGTTCCAAATCGGACTACAGATCATTTAATCCATCTTGGTTCAAGGGTACATCTCTTCACTCCTCTGATATTTATCGTTGTAATCCTTCAACGTCTTCAGAGAGGTGACGGGTCCCGACAACCACACATTTCATAGACTATGACATCTTTAAACTGGGCTGTGGGGTCCTTAAGCCCATGGACTATGATGTCCTTAACCTTGACTGTGAGGTCTTTAAACTCACGGACTATGACGTCCTTAACCTTGACTGTGAGGTCTTTAAACTCACGGACTATGACGTCCTTAACCTTGACTGTGATGTCTTTAAACTCACGGACTATGACATCCTTAACCTTGGACCACCATGTCCTTAAACTGGTAATGGACCACCATGTCCTTAAACCGGTAATCGACCGCAATGTCCCTAAACTAAACAATAGAGTTCAAATGCTCTTTTGTTGGATCTAAATGATCATGTTAAGTTGATCTTAGTCTAAAATTAGACTAACGTGTCCTTAACAAACGTTGAGTTGATCTTACTCTAAAATTAGACTAACGTATTCTTAACAAACGTTTAAGTTGATCTTAGTCTCAAATGAGACTAATGTATCCTTAAACCCAACCCCAAACCCAAATCTAAGAAGATACGGATTTGGACTAATCCACGCCCTATGGGCGACAACATAAAATTAGTCTCCGTATACAATCCACAGGCAACCAAAAACAAAACAAACACCCATGACGCGAAGTGACCATCTGGAGAAGGAGAAATTTGTTACCGCGATGCGGTAGCGTAATTAACTGCAGGGGCTTGCGCCTGCAGGGAAGAGCGTCCCCACAATCAAAAACCCCACAAACGAGGGGGAATCTGACGAAGTTTGCTATATCGGTCGCATCCGTTTAAACCTTCGATACATGGTGCCATAAATCAACTTGGCATCTTCGGAGAGGTGGACGGATAGCACCAATTAGCATCTGCCTCAAAATTCAGGCAATACGTTCACCGCGTCTTCGTCGCGTCTTTCGGAGGAGAACAAGGACACTAATTTCCTTGGGGTTGATACGAATCGAGGTATTCCTGCAAAGACGCAGATTTCTCTGCGGGTCGACGCGAATCGAGATGCTCTCGTCAAGGAAACTGATTTTCCTGAATCGAGGTATTGCCAAGGACACTGATTTCCCTGGGGTTGAGACGAATCGAGGTATTCCTGCAAAGACACTGATTTCTTTGCGGGTCGACGCGAATCGAGGTGCTCTCGTCAAGGACACTGATTTCCCTGAATCGAGGTATTGCTAAGGACACTGATTTCCCTGGGGTTAATACGAATCGAGGTATTCCTGCAAAGACACTGATTTCTCTGCAGGTCGACGCGAATCGAGGTGCTCTCGTCAAGGACGCTGATTTCCCTGAATCGAGGTTTTTGCCAAGGACGCTGATTTCCTCGGAGTTGAAACGAATCGAGGTATTCCTGCAGAGACGCTGATTTCTCTGCGGGTCGATGCGAATCGAGATGCTCTCGTCAAGGACACTGATTTCCCTGAATCGAGGTATTGCCAAGGACACTGATTTCCCTGGAGTTGAGACGAGTCGAGATATTCCTGCAAAGACGCTGATTTCTCTGCGGGTCGACGCGAATTGAGTTGCTCTCGTGAAGGACACTGATTTCCCTGAATCGAGGTTTTTGCCAAGGACACTGATTTCCTCGGAGTTGAAACGAATCGAGGTATTCATGCAAAGACACTGATTTCTTTGCGGGTCGACGCGAATCGAGGTGCTCTCATCGAGGACGCTGATTTCCCTGAATCGAGGTTTTATCCAAGGACACTGATTTCCTCGGAGTTGAAACGAATCAAGGTATTCCTGCAAATACGCTGATTTCTCAGCGGGTTGATGCGAATCGAGATGCTCTCGTCAAGGACACTGATTTCCATGAATCGAGGTTTTGCTAAGGACACTGATTTCCCTGGGGTTGAGACGAATCGAGATATTCCTGCAAAGACACTGAATTCTCTGCGGGTCGACGCGAATCGAGGTGCTCTCGTCAAGGATGCTGATTTCCCAAAATCGAGGTTTTGCCAAGGACACTGATTTCCCTGGGGTTGATATGAATCGAGGTATTTCTGCAAAGACGTTGATTTCTCTGCGGGTTGACGCGAATCGAGATGCTCTCTTCAAGGACACTGATTTCCCTGAATTGAGGTATTGCCAAGGACACTGATTTCCCTGGGGTTGAGACGAATCGAGGTATTCCTGCAAAGACACTGATTTCTTTGCGGGTCGACGCGAATCGAGGTGCTCTTGTCAAGGACACTGATTTCCCTGGATCGAGGTATTGCCAAGGACATTGATTTCCCTGGGGTTGAGACGAATCGAAGTATTCCTGCAAAGACACTGATTTCTCTGTAGGTCGACGCGAATCGAGGTGCTCTCGTCAAGGACGCTGATTTCCCTGAATCGAGGTTTTTGCCAAGGACACTTATTTCCTCGGAGTTGAAACGAATCGAGGTATTCCTGCAAATACGCTGATTTCTCTGCGGGTCGACGCGAATCGAGATGCTCTCGTCAAGGACACTGATTTCTCTGAATCGAGGTATTGCCTAGGACACTGATTTCCCTGGAGTTGAGACGAGTCGAGATATTCCTGCAAAGACGCTGATTTCTCTTTGGGTCGACACGAATCGAGATGCTCTCGTCAAGGACACTGATTTCCTTGAATCGAGGTTTTTGCCAAGGACACTGATTTCCTCGGAGTTGAAACGAATCGAGGTATTCCTGCAAAGACACTGATTTCTTTGCGGGTCGACGTGAATCGAGGTGCTCTCGTCAAGGACGTTGATTTCCCTGATTCGAGGTTTTTTCCAAGGACACTGATTTCCTCGGAGTTGAAACGAATCGAGGTATTCCTGCAAATACGCTGATTTCTCTGCGGGTCGATACGAATCGAGATGCTCTCGTCAAGGACACTGATTTCCCTAAATCGAGGTATTGCCAAGGACACTGATTTCCCTGGAGTTGAGACGAGTCAAGATATTCTTGCAAAGATGCTGATTTCTCTGCGGGTCGACACGAATCGAGATGCTCTCGTCAAGGACACTGATTTCCCTGAATCGAGGTATTGCCAAGGACACTGATTTCCCTGGAGTTGAGATGAGTCGAGGTATTCCTGCAAAGATGCCGATTTATCTGCGGGTCGACGCGAATCGAGATGCTCTCGTCAAGGATATTGATTTCCCTGAATCGAGGTATTGCCAAGGACACTGATTTCCCTGGAGTTGAGACGAGTCGAGATATTCCTGCAAAGACACTGATTTCCTTGCGGGTCGATGTGAATCGAGATGCTCTTGTCAATGATGCTGATTTCCCTGAATCGATGTATTGCCAAGGACACTGATTTCTTCGGAGTTGAAATGAATCGAGGTATTCCTGCAAAGACGCTGATTTCTCTGCGGGTCGACGCGATTCGAGATGCTCTCGTCAAGGACGCTGATTTCCCTGAATCGAGGTTTTGCCAAGGATACTGATTTCTTCGAAGTTGAAACGAATCGAGATATTCCTGCAAAGACACTGATTTCCTTGCGGGTCGACGCGAATCGAGATGCTCTCATCAAGAATGTTGATTTCCCTGAATCGAGGTATTGCCAAGGACACTGATTTTCTCGGAGTTGAAACAAATCGAGGTATTCCTGCAAAGACACTGATTTCCTTACGGGTCGACGCGAATCGAGATTCTCTCGTCAAGGACGTTGATTTCCCTGAATCGAGGTTTTGCCAAGGATACTGATTTCCCTAGGGTTGAGACGAGTCGAGGTATTCCTGAAAAGACGCTGATTTCTCTGCGGGTCGACGCGAATCGAGATGCTCTCGTCAAGGATGCTGATTTCCCCGAATCGAGATTTTGCCAAGGACACTGATTTCCCTGGGGTTGATACGAATCGAGGTATTCCTGCAAAGGCACTGATTTCCTTGCGGGTCGACGCGAATCGAGATGCTCTCGTCAAGGATGCTGATTTCCCTGAATCGAGGTATTGCCAAGGACACTGATTTCCTTGGAGTTGAAACGAATCGAGGTATTCCTGCAAAGACACTGATTTGCTTGCGGGTCGACGTGAATCGAGGTGCTCTCGTCAAGGACGCTGATTTCCCTGAATCGAGGTTTTTCCAAGGACACTGATTTTCCTGGGGTTGAGACGAGTCGAGGTATTTCTGCAAAGACGTTGATTTCTCTGCGGGTCGACGTGGATCGAGATGCTCTCGTCAAGGACACTGATTTCCCGGAATCGAGGTATTGCCAAGGACACTGATTTCCCTGGGGTTGAGATGAATCGAGGTAATCCTGCAAAGACGCTGATTTCTCTGTGGATCGACGCGAATCGAGATGCTCTCGTCAAGGACGCTGATTTCCCTGAATCGAGGTATTGCCAAGGACACTGATTTCCCTGGAGTTGAGACGAATCGAGGAATTCCTGCAAAGACATTGATTTCCTTGCGGGTCGACGCGAATCGAGATGCTATCGTCGAAGATGCTAATTTTCCTGAATCGAGGTATTGCCAAGGACACCGATTTCCTCGGAGTTGAAACGAATCGAGGTATTCCTGCAAACACACCGATTTCCTTGCGGGTCGACGCGAATCGAGGTGCTCTCGTCAAGGATGCTGATTTCCCTGAATCGAGGTTTCTCCAAGGACACTGATTTTCCTGGGGTTGATACGAATCGAGGTGTTCCTGCAAAGACACTGACTTTCTTGTGGGTCGACACGAATCGAGGTGCTCTCGTCAAGGACGTTGATTTCCCTAAATCGAGGTATTTTCCAAGGACATTGATTTCCCTGGGGGTTGGTTGCCTTGTTTCTGAAGCAGAGCGTTGATCTGGCGGGGAAGTCATTGGTTGACTCTAGGTTGTCTGCGAACCGTAAAGTCTCGGAATGGGGGACTTTGTCATGGCTCCGATTGGCGGTGTCGCATCTGTGTCCTGCTGATGTGAGGAGAAGCACCATCGGTGATCTTTAGGCTGTCTGTGAGTCGTCGAGATTTGGAACTAGGGGACTTTCCCATGGTTCCGTTGTTTTGACCCTGGGTCGTTTTTTGACGTCGCATCTGCATCCTGCTGGAGTAAGGAGAAACGCCGTTGGTGATCTCTAGGCTGTCTGTGATCCGTCGAGATTTGAAACTAGGGGACTTTGCCATGGTTCCGGGGTAGTCTCTAGGCTGTCTGTGAACCGTCGAGATTTGGAACCAGGGGATTTTTTCGTGGCTCCGTTTGTTGATGCTGCTGCATCCGATTGGAGGGAGGAAGAATGCTGGTGTTGATCTCTAAGTTGTCGATGTTGACGTCGAGACCCTGAAGCTAGGGATCTTCCTTCACTTCGTTTATTGATATTGTGTCTGTAATATTGCGACGAATGTCGAGATTGTCTTTAGGTTGTCTATGAACCGTCAAGATTTGGCTTCTCTTCGACAAAGCCTGGTGGGACGATATGGTTCCCTTCTTGTTTGTGCCCATGGATTGTATACAGGGGTCAATGTGACCTCACCTGCAGGGCAAAAAGTTTCATTCTTTCATTTTTTTTAATTCTTTCCGCGATGCTCTATCATTTCAGCTTTTTATATCGCGAAAGTCGTGATTGCCCGATCATTTCGGCTATTTTTCGCGGTGCCCAATCATTTTGGCTATTTTTTCTTTGCTCGCTGCTTTTTATTGCGAGTTGCCCGATCATTTCAGCTATTTTGTATGCATATATTTTTACTAGCTGATTTTGTTGCAAGTTGCCCCATCATTTCGGCCATTTTATATGCATTTGTGGTTTGCTGGCTTTTCGCCGCAAGTTTGGGATTTGATACCGATTTAGGCATTAGTATCGCTACAACTGAGATATTGCCAGGAGCGAATCATCATTTGCCTCTGTTGATGTCGAACAAAGGTGGCTTAGCAAACAGGGTTAGGATCCTGTTGATTAAGACTTTTTGACTTTACGGGCCGTAAGAGTCTCATAAAGGTATTTCTCCCTACGAGTCATGAGGATCTCGCAGGTACGTTTTCTCCTTAGGAATCATGAGGATTCCTAAGTGTATGGTCTCTTATAAGTCGTAAGGATCTTACAAGAGTATTTTCTCCTTATAAGTCGAGAGGACTTACAAGGGTTGTTTGCCATATGAGCATATCCCCAGTCGCTGGTAGGACTTTGTTAGGGAAGTGTTTATTCGTGCCCGTGGATTGTATACAAGGGTCAATATTGAACCTCTTGTAGGGCAGTATCAGAGATTGTGATGGCTTAAGAACATGTTCAGATCCCTATAGCTTAAGACTTTTGAATCCTATGAGTCGTGAGGGTCTCAAAGGGGAATTCTCCTTACGAGTCGTGAGGATCTCGTAAGTGTGTTTTCGCCTTAGGAATCGTGGGGATCCCTAAGTGTGTTTCTCCCTTGTGAGTCGTAAGGATCTCACGCAGGTGGTTCTCCTTACAAGGTCGATAGGACCTTGCAAGTGTCTTTTAACGAGATTGCGCCCTTTCGGGATTTCAGAAACTCGCCGGCAGCCCTGCTGTTTTTTCTCACGGAGCCCTTTCGGGTTTTCATCCGTGCCCATTTCGCTTGTGGACGTACCTTTTTTTAACACCACGTCAGCCTGGGGACGGCGCGGGTTGGCAGTAGTTTAACGACGTTTCGGTCATTTGCAAGTTTTAGGACATTGCGGTCCATCGTTGCCGTATTTGAGGCGCATTTCTAGTTTACGGACTTTTCAGTCCATGGGGCTTTCTCTATGAAAGAGCACGATGCCCCCGGCATGTCCATCTTTTTCGGAGCATGTGGTTGTGGCGGGTTCATCTTTCAGTTTTTGGACAGCGCGAATTTGCCCTGTTGGTATTGGTCTTCAACCCAGTTTTTTAAGACGTGGCAGTCTTCGATCGGATGGCCCAATACTCGGTGGTAGGGGCAGTAATTAGGATCGTTGACATCGTTCGGTTGTAGTGGGTGTCTTGGCTCCGGTGGAATGATGAGCCCATTGCGCACTGCTAGTTCGAATAGTCTCCTTGTTTTATCCCGGGAAAACGAGTAAGGACGTCTCAACTTCTCATCAAGGAATTGCCGCTTGTTGTTTTGGCGAACAACCGGTCTCGGGCCACTCGGTTGTTGTTGAGCATTGGCGAAGAAAATTGCTTTCCCTTTGCCCTTTTCATTCCAAGGCTCCGACTTTGAAGAGGAAGGCCTATGGCTCATCTGGTCCATTTGGGCCAGCTTATCAATCAAGGACTGGAAAGTGGTCGGCTTGAAAAACATCATGAATTGGGAGATGGTTGCTTGAGGGTCAAGAGTGCCCATGAACATACCTACCGCAGGCGCTTCTTCGATGCGCTGCTTGCACTTCGACCATAAATTCCGCCATCGTATCGCGTACTGGACCCAAGTTTCTCCAGGCTTCACCCTGGCATTGATCATTGTCGTGATTCGGGTGCGTTCGCTAGCACTCGCGAAACGCTGGGTGAATAGCAGCTCCATCTCTGCAAATGTCTTGATAGAGTCATTAGGGAGTTCCGAATACCACTCGAACACCGTCTCCGACAAGCTGCCAACAAACTGGCGGAGCAGTAGTTTATCATCACCTTCAGTATTATCGCACAAAGCTCTAAATTGAGCAACATGTTGGTGCGGGTTCCCCGTTCCCTTATATACATGGAATTTGGGGATCGTGTATCCCGGCGGGTACTTTATTTGGTCGTACCAACCCGGATAGGGTCGTCCAGTTTTAACAATTTGCCCAGCCACTTCATTCGCTTGATGAACTCGTATCTGCTGAGCGATATAATCATCCAGGGCGGCTTTTGAGATGGTTTCCTCTTTGGCTGCTGAACAAGCCGGAAGAGCGTTTGACGTCTCCCCTCGGTCGTCTTCGAGGATAATCGGAGGATCTTCAGCTGGAGGGTTCGGCCGGATCATCATGCCCACCATATCTTGAAATAGAAGGGCCATTTGTTTTATATTGGCCGCTTGTTCCGCGGCCTCCTTATCCTTCTTTTCAAGCATTCTCCGAAGGAATTCGGCATCAGTTTCCTGTTCATGGCGCTGCTCCGAGGATGTCTCCGGGCTTGCTTTCGGTCCCGTAAGTGTGGCCATAGCTGTTAGCATTTCTTGGAGCTTTTGTTGTTGCTGCTCTTGATCCTTAGTCACTGATCGCCTAAGCGGTCGATGACCTGTGGTGTAACACCTTAGGATGTGTTTAGTGAATAATTATATTTAAATAATGGTTTTTAAATAAAAAAAAGTTTACCAAATTGTGTTTCAAATATTTTTCCTAATTTAATAAATATTTTTCCAAAATTTTCCTACGCTTGCACACACATGTGCATGTAAACTAGGGTTTTTAAATGGGTTTTTACCATGATTAGTGACCATGGTGGGTTAATCTTGAGGGTTAAAGTCTTTTGGGTTATAAGTGAGTTTATTTAGTTAGTTAAAAGTTACTTTAATTTGAATTGTGGGTGTTGACTTGTGAGAGAGAGAGAGAGAGGGCATCATGGCTCAAGCCATGCTTGCCATTAATGAAGAGAGAGAGAGGAGGGTTGACTAGTGAGTGATAATTGTTCCTCTCATTTCCTTGTGTTTTTCTCTCAACTCTCATATACACACACACACACTTACCTCTCTGCTCCAGAACCCCCAGCAGCAGCAACAACAGCAGCACCAAGCACAGCAGCAGTGGCAGCAAGAAGCAGTAGCAGCAGCAGCAAAGTTCAGCAGCAGCAGCAGTGAGCACCAACAGCAACAACAGCAAGTGCAACCTCTTCCTTTCACTTCTTCATCTTCCTGCAGCTCCCTAGGGTTAAGTGTGAGGTATATTTCCTAAACTTATTCCCTAGTTAGCTTAGTTAGTGTGGTTTTGCATCGGTTAGTGGTTTTTAGTGCGTTTTAGTACGATTTGAGGTGTTTTGTGGGAATCTTGTGCTAGTGTGGTGTGATTTGGTTTCAGTAGGATAATTGAGGTTTGTTGAGACCCTATTAACCTAGTTTAACCCCAGTTGCACTAAAATACCACCAGTTTCACTATTTGATGCAATTTGTCGTTTTTAAGCAAACTTGAGCTTTTCTGGATCTGCTTTTGACCCGATGAGATCTGAGTGAAATTGGGAAGACTGCAGTGTAGTGGAGATGAGCTGATACCATAGCTTGAACCCGACCCCCTAATTGCTACAGTAGGCCGCCGATTTTCTCTTTCTGGCCGCAAATTGCGGCCAGATGGGTAGGGTTTTGGGTGGTGTTTGGTCCTGTAGGTGTCTGCTAGTGTGTAGGGTTCTGTGATATATATATTTTTGTAAGTTAAGTTCTGTATAGAAATCTGGGACCAAATACCTGTTTTGCCGTTTTTCTAAACCTTCGCGACACGCGTGATACGTGAGTAGGTTTGGGGTTCTTGCGTATCGCGACGCGTCGGGGTAGTTTCAGGCGCGTGACCACACATTTTAGCGTATCGCGCACACGCGCGATTGGTTTGCGACACGGGTTTCTAGTTGGACCGTAATGTCGCGTTTCTGTGAAATTGAGCTTATGTGTGATATATGTCATGTGATTCTAGGTTCGCAGGCCAGTGAGACGGACGCTGCGAAGAAGGGCAAGCAAGTTGTTGGATACACTTAGCGCGAGACTCGGTGAGTAGATTTCACATCTACGGGGATATCGCCCGCATGGCGTTATGCGTCAGGGCTGATAGGACCTTAGTATTATATATTGCATTTACCCCGTGGACTGTCATTGCATATTGCATTTCCCTGCTATGTGTTTATAGATATATGCTTAGAACTGATAGAACACCGCACTATTACTAACGGTTTATGTTGCATGAGCACTATCTGCATGCTACACACACACCGTTAGTAATTGCCATGCCACACTCACTGTAGAGCTGCCATGATTATGTTGTTATAGTTTATCTTACATATGATTGGTGATGATTTCCTGGACATTGGGAGCCGCATGACATCTTTAAAAACGGAAACTATTTTAAAAGCTGTTTTCCCCTTATACCCATATTATGGATTGATTTATATTGTACATCGCATTGGATTTACTATTGGTGTTGGATTTTCATGTGATTTCTGTTTTGAGGACCGTGGAAGTATTTAAGAAAAGATGCACTATTTTGAAAAACCCGGTACCTCGTGATATGATATTTTGGTGTGTCCACCACGCGTTTTCTCGGTGCTGAGACGTGTGCTTGAAACCCGATTCGAGGAGTGGATGTTCCGTTTGGGGGTTCGTGGTGGGCCCGGTATGGTTCCCCTCGGCGAGATGATCGATGGGTTTTGCCGATTGAGCCTGGAGGCGGGCGAGTACCTACCGGTGATTGGTTGGACCTGGCAATTGTCCGGAGGATACTGACCAGAGTCGAGAGATGGATGCGGGATGATACGTACTGCCGGGGCCAAGGGCCGATACCGCAGACGGACCCCGTGGGCCGATCCGGACTGACGGAGCCCGAGATACGAGGATTTGCGTGTCGATGCTGGACACGAGTATTTTATGATATTTTGGGTGCCGATGTTGGGCACTCGTGATTTCTCAGAGATGTACAGGATTTGAGGGCCGATGGGTGTGCCGGCGCCTGAGTGTATTTGGGATTTGGGTGTAGTCTGAGGCACCGATTATTGTTTTCCATGTTGACATAGTCCATGTAGATGTTATTTATCCCATACTCAGTAGTGACTACTATATATCTCATCCTGTAGCATTTACCTGTTAGAGTACTTGCATTACTATTGCATCCTCTGTTTGGCATGCATTGATATCACCTGATGGCATTAGTAGAGCCACGCTATATGTGCATGCTCGCGATCACCCTTATATGTTATCTCTATTCACGAGTTGGCAACTCACCCCCGTTGTGCCACAGTATTTGCAGGTTGCCTTTGGGAGTAGTCACGGCTGGCTGTTTACCGCATCTTTTGGCACAGATATCGTTGCTGAGGCGAGTTAGCCTTTTGCTGTTAGGTGGGTTTTTGTACGGTATCTGTTATCTTTCAGTTGTATATTGATGTATCTAGTACTCTCCATCTACCTTTCTGTATTGACTTAGAGACAGTGTGAGGACGATGTGTATGATTTTGTACTCTGGTGTCGAGCTCGCATGTGAGCCGGCTTTATTTTATGCAGTCTTACCTTTTGTGATATTGTCCTTGCTTTACTGTGTATTCTTCGCTACGGCGTCGTATATTATATTGTGATGTTTATTCATTTCACTTGTTATTTCTGTTACACCTTGCTTTTACCCGACTTGCGGGACAAATGTTTAAAATGGAAATGTTGCCAAAATTATAAAACTATAACTTTTGCACTTAAAAAGGTTTTCTACTAAATAAATGGAAGTTTTTCAGACATGTATGACTGTTTTTACAAAAAATGTTTTAATCACTCTTTATTTATTGGTTTTGATTTCTGGGTTCGGCTTACTTAGCTGCGTTACGCCTGTAGACGTTGCGTGGTTAAGTGCCGGTCACGAGTCAAAACTCTCGGGTCGTGACAAAGTTGGTATCAGAGCGTAGGTTTTACCTTCGGAGTGTAGGATGACCCTGGTATGATGGAGTAAGTAGCTGCAGCAGGGTAGCGTAGCGTGTGTATGTTCCGCGGCATACTCACGACACGGTACTCCGCCTACGCGATCTTAGGACTTATTGATTTGATTCCTCCTTATATTCTTGCGATTCGATTTCCGTGTTCTTATCGAATCCAAATTTTCTTTCAGCCATTATGCCGCCTAAGACTACGAGGGCACAGAGAGCGGCCGCGAGGGCCGAGATTCGTGTTGACTCGTCCGAGACGAGGACTGATCCGGGCAGTGCACCCGTTGTACCCGAGCAGACTGTTCCTCTTGTGACAGAGCAGATCGCCACGCTAGGGGCTGGTATGCAGGAGATGCGCCAGACGGTGGGATCTAGCATGCAGGAGATGCGCCAGATGATAGGATCGCTAGTTGAGACGCTTCAAGCACAGCGACCAGAGGTAGCTCCACCCGTTCCAGAGACCGCGATGGTACCTACCGCACAGCCAGTTGCCCCTGCAGCCACGGAGGTGATTACAGTATCGCTATCAGAGTTTATGAGGCTGAAGCCTCCAGTATTCACAGGCACCGATACAGCCGAGGACCCACAGTCTTTCATCGACAGGATGGCCAGGATATGCCGTTCCCTCAGATGCGCAGATGCGAGATGGGTCGAGTTCGCGAGCTTTCGCCTAGAAGGTCTTGCGCAGAAGTGGTGTGATTCAGTTGAGAAGGGCAGAGCAGCAGGTCTTCTTCCTATGACCTGGACAGAGTTTGTGACAATATTTCTAGCCCGTTTCCTTCCCTAGAGTGTTAGGGATGCCCGAGCACGCAAATTTGAGTCCTTGCGCCAGACGCCAGGGATGACAGTGGTAGAGTATGTCGTGCTGTTTACGGAGCTAGCAGTCTATGCCCCATATTTAGTGGCTACCGAGGAGTTGCGAGTCAGGAGATTTGTTCGAGGCTTGCTTACACCCCTGTTCCTCGCGATCAGCACGCAGCACTACGAGACCTATGCAGCAGCTGTAGACGCAGCCCTAGTATTCGAGGAGCACCTTGCTGAGACTTCGGTAGTTCCAGAGCCGAAGAGAGTTCGTACCAGTATTTCCACACGGAGGCAGTCATTCAGACGCCGCGACAGGTATCGTTCTGGTACGAGGAGTAGCAGAGATTCGGGACGAGGCTGGATGTTTAGTTCGTATCCCCAGGAAAGTCAGCAGTCGCCGCGGGATTGCTTTAGATGCGGCAGCCTACTTCACCTTGTTAGAGATTGCCCTGAGACACACCGGAGGGAGGCGGCAGCACCGCATGTTACTTTACCACCTCCACCACCCCAAAGGGCGTTGCCCGTTGTACCTACCGTTGCTCCGCGCCAGACTCACGCACAGAGAGGTCATGGGCGAGGAGGAGTTATTCAGAGAGGACGAGATGACCGAGGCAGAGGGCAGTCAGTTGCAGGTGGTGGACAGGCACGGGTTTTTGCTTTGACACATCAGGACGCACAGGCGTCCAATGCTGTGGTTTCAGGTAACCTTCCTGTATGTTCAGTTGATGCACACGTGTTGTTCGATCCCGTATCCACGCACTCGTACGTATCCACACACTTTGTGCCGAGTTTGGGTAGAGAGTCTAGTTTGCTTGATCAGCCACTTGTTGTGACTACTCCTGTAGGAGAGTCGTTTGTAGCTAGGCACGTGTTTCGATCCTGTACTGTCTGTATTGGCGAGAGGGAGTTGCCTATCGACTTGATCCTTCTGGAGATGTTGGACTTCGACGTTCTTTTGGGCATGGATTGGTTAGCCACGTGCTATGCTTGTGTGGACTGCCGTGAGAAGACAGTTAGATTCTGCTTTCCCGGTGAGTCAGTTTTTGTTGTGTTGGGGGACCGTGGTGCCGCTCCTCACAGTGTGATTTCTTCTTTTCGCGCTGGACAGTGTGATTTCTTCTTAAGATGGTCACTTCGTGTCGTGGGTGTTTTTTTTGTTTTTGGTTGCCCGTAGATTGTATACGGAGACTAATTTATGTTGTCGCCCGTAGGGCGTGGATTAGTTCAAATCCGTATTTTCTTAGATTTAGGTTTGGGGTTGGGCTTAAGGATATGTTAGTCTCATTTGACACTAAGATCAACTTAAATGTTTGTTAAGGATATGTTAGTCTAATTTTAGACTAAGATCAACTTAACGGGATCATTTAGATCCAACAAACGAGCATTTGGACTCAATTGTTTAGTTTAGAGACATTGCGGTCGATTACCAGTTTAAGGACATAGTGGTCCAATGTTAGTTTAAGGACATCTCGGTCCAATGTTAGTTTAAGAACACTATGGTCCATTACCAGTTTAAGGAAATGGTGGTCCATGGGTTTGAAGGACCCCACAGTCCGAGGTTAAGGACATCATAGTCCATGGATTAAGGACCCCACAGTCCGTAGTTTAAAGACGTCATAGTCTATAAAGTTTAAGGACATCATACTCCATGAGTTTAAGGATCCCACAGTTCATGGAATGATTGGTCATCGGGACCCGTCATCTCTCTGAAGACATTGAAGGATTACAACGACAAACATCAAAGGAGTGAAGAGATGTACCCTTGAACCAATGTGGATTGGGGAATTTATAGTCCAATTTAGGACTAAGATCAATTAATTAGATGATGAGCACATTGGCTCAGTTAAATCTGAATTGAGGACTTATGGCCAACTTGGGCTAAGTCCAATTAAGTTTGAAATGTTGGCCCTTTGTTGGACTGTTGAACATTTATCTGGGTTCATCCCCCCCATTATTTAGCAATGCTAAACATGGGTTTGAGGGCTCTGACAACATTTTGTCTTTGGCTAAGCACTAGTCATTCATTATAGCTCTGGGCTTTACTTTGCATATCATATGAGCTGATCAATTTTGAGGTTTATTGAAGAGGAGACTTGCCTCTGGAAAACTTAGCCAATTTGGGCTAAGCTTGGTTTTAAAATAGTGTTAAACACTAGAGGATATTTGGCGATCACGTGTTCCCACGTGATGCGCTTAAAATAGTGTTAAACACTAGGGACAAAACGCTCAAAATAGTGTTAAACACTAGAAATGAGGTGATCACGTGGGGACACGTGAGGCACCTGAGAATGGGCCAAACCTCCTTTATTTTGTTCTCAGAATATTCAAATAAGTGTTAAACACTTTCAGTCTTTGAAATCATCACGTGTGGACACGTGACAATGCCTCTGCGTTGGGGCTCAATTCTTCTGTCTTCCCTTATTTTATTCTTAGAATATTTAAATAAGTGTTAAACACTTAAGTCTTCACGGCCATCACGTGTGGGCACGTGATAGTGCCCATGTATCGATTTATTAAAGTGTTTATTAGGGGTCACGTGGGGACACGTGAGGGCGCCCAAAATTAATTCTGCCTTTGGATTTGTTCCCTTCATTTTTGAGGGTCACGTGTAAGCACGTGAGACATTGCCTCCAAGCTTTTTTCCTTCTCATTTTGGAGAGTCTGTTTAAGGGTCACGTGGGGGCACGTGACCTAGTCTTGTTCTTTCTTTTCTACTCATTGAGGATGAGGGTCACGTGTTACCACGTGACCAAGTTCTTTACGTGCATGGAGAGCTTTAAGTCTCTTGTTTTAAGAATTAGATTCTTTGGTAGGGTTAAACCCTAATTTTGTTTAGAGGAATTAAATTCCTATGTATATGGAAGAATTAAATTCTTATATAGGGTTAAACCCTAGTCTCATTTGGAGGAATCAAATTCCTATAAATTTGGGAGAATTAAATTCTCATGTAGGATTAAACCCTAGTTTCATATGGAGGAATTAAATTCCAATGAATTTAGGGGAATTAAATTCCTTAAACTTAAATTCTCCCTCTAAGTTTTGGATCTGCGTGGCAGAATCTCCCCGATGAGAATTAAATTCTCAACTTGTGGGAAGATCTGCTTCTGCAGATCTTCAACCAAAGGAGGAACTAAGTTCTTATTCAGAAGAGTTAAACTCTTAAATTGAGAATTAAATTCTCTTTTTGTTTTATGGAGCTTAGGTCTCTTTCCCCTTCTCACCTAGGGTTTCTTTCTCTTCTGAGGAAATCTTTTTCTCTCTTGAGAATTAAATTCTCCTCTCTTTTTTTCTCTCTGTTGTTGTTTCTCCAAAAAAAATCCAAGATCCCTTCTCTTCTCTTCTTGGCTCCTATTTATAGGAGAAAGAAAAGAATCAGTTTGTTTGGTCAATTTTTCATTGAAAGATTTTAATTGATTTTGTAACCAACATGATCTTTTAGATTACTCGGTGAATTTTATTCACCATTGGATTTTTAATCCAAAAGATATTCTGTTTGTTATTCTTGGTGAATTTCAGTGAAATCTTTTCTTGTATAAAATCTTTCCATAAATTGGTGATTTTTAATCACCATTGGATTTTTAATCCAACGGTGCTCCATTTTACAGAGCACCATCTTTTTTGTTTAGAAAGATTTAGAGAAATATTTTTCCAGTTAGGGTTTTTGATTCCCTCCTAATTAGAATTTTATTCTATTAATTCATAGATCTTTAGAAACCCATCACGTGTTGGCACGTGACCCCCTGATTAAGCATTTGACCAGAATTTAATTCTGTTATTTTAAAGAACTCAGGAATTATCGCGTGTTAGCACGTGACCCTTGGTCACGTGATGCCCCATTGGGGTTTTTCCTTGTTATTTTATTATACCTTAATTTCTTTTCAGTGGGTTTAAAGGCCCATCACGTGTTGGCACGTGATCCCACTGATTAATTATTTCCAATTATTTATTTTATTCAGTGCCTACAGGCTTTGGCTGTAAATGGTCACGTGTCTGCACGTGCTGCCCGGTCACGTGTGGGCACGTGATGCCTCATAACTTTTGATCCCGGATGAATTATGAGGCCTATAATATATCAAATCGAAGGATTTTTCAAGACACTTTCGATACCATCAAAATTTAGCTGTTTCACCTTTGGGAGTTTGTCAAAATACAGCCCGGAAAATACTGGTTCACATTTTCTTAAACGTATCGCTGCCATTTGATACATTGGGCTCTTTTGCGCAAAATTTTTTTTTGGCGGGAACAGATACATTAATATTTCGTATCCTAATTTTATTACACGAAGTGGAGATAGTACACGAGCATGCGGTAGAGGAGGTCAAGGACCTTTTAGAGGAAGGAGGCGAGGAGGTGACCGTTTCTGTTCAAATTGTGAGATGACTGGTCACACTAAGGATTATTGCAATTCGCTTCATCCGGAGCTCCGATTTCAGCGAGCTGCCAGAGCAGCTACATCTAATATGACACTTACCACTTCTACTTCTCATGGTTCCTCTAGACTTTCTGCAGAGAACATATTGCAGCTTAGATCTCTTCTAACAGGATCTATTTTCTCGAGCTCCGCTGCTATTCTGGTCAAAGACAATACATGTCTTCCAATCCATGCACCTCCATCCTCATAGATTGACTCGGGAGCATCAAATCATATGACTGGAACATCGGGTGTTTTCTCCTCCTTGTCTAAAATTTCATATATCGGCGATATTACACTTGCAGACAGTTCACTCTCTAAAGTAGAGGGCATTGGTACTATTTCTCTTACCTCATCTCTGTCTTTATCATCGACATTATATGTCACTTCATTTCCTCTTAACCTGATGTCTGTAAGTAAGTGTCACGCCTCGCTTCCTAAAATACGTAAACACGGGATGTAAAAGAGCCAACCATGCTACCTATGGATAGGAATCATCCCTCTACAGTTATATTACGGCTGTCAAGAACAACAAAATAAAATCTAGTTAACACATGTCCATCCGCCACAATCAATAAAATCAAGAAATAGGTGTAGCGGAAACGAATCAAGATCCAATAAAACAATATCTGAATCACGTCCCATATGGGCTCACATCAATAAAAATAAAACTACTAAGATAAAAGAAACTAAGCATCTCTAAACTAAATAGCTAGCTCCTCATTGCTCGGCTTGCTTGCTAAAGCACTCCTGATCTACCTGCGACAATGTTAAGGGAATCGGGCCATGCAAAACCCAGACGTCGGTGCGTCATAATATCAAAATAATAGTAATAACCAGGATATGATGTTATTATTAAACAAGAATGTAGATAATAAACCCAAGTATAAACAATGAACTATATGTATGTGATGTGTATCCTAAAGTCTGTCCTTCTAGGTTATCTATTCTAGAAGTCTTTGAAATCAATTAATGTAATCCTTATCATAACTCAACAATATATATCTCGTTCATTCCTCATGGGACCGCGTTACAATATATCCCGTTCATTCCCCACGGGACCACGGTACAATAAACAATGATTATTCTGTCACGCCCGGAATCACGGCAAACAATAAACAATGATTATTCCGTCACGCCCGGAATCACGGCAAACAATAATAATATCCTCTTGATTTACGTTTCGGTTACATTCTCGGTTTCCCCTTTTCCCCAAGGTTATGTGTTCAAGTCAGGTATTGACGATATAAGTCTAATGCCAATACAGGGTCAAGCAGGTACAGGTCTTGTCTATACAGACAACAAGTCATGTTCATCAGGACAACAATTAAGATTGTTGGCATTAGCAATAAGATCCAAGTAACAAGTCTGGTAGTGTGTCGTGAACATATCATGTGCTGTATATTAACCAAAATAGATACCAGTGTAAAACTGTAATCAATATCAAAACACAACTAATACCAGGATGCATATGTATCTATAATAACCATTATGCATCCATTATCTTGTATATTGCAATCTAGATAACATATTGAACTAATATTGCAGTATGATAATATCATGATGATCAGACATGCAACTAAATAACCCATTATCGGCACGGATACAGATGGATGCTGATTGGTAGAGATTTTCTGTGTTTAAATTTACCGCAATCAAGACAGTGTCGCTTGGTAGCTAGCTGGTTGAGTACGGGTCGATCCACAGGGAGAATAAATCCCTTTCTTTATGTTCTAACGAGTTAAGTCCAATTAAGTTGGGTTTTGGATAGGTTTTGTTTTAAGATCTATGAATGAGAATAAGTTGATAAAAAGCTTGCTGGGGTTAGAATTATGTTAGTTCGAAATAGAGATCTTCTCACTTCTTTCAATGCCTTAGTTGTGAATAAAGGTGTTAGGGTAATCGGCAACAACGGGGATTAGCATGACTGGGAAGAAACTCAGTTTCTTCCTTTTGGTCCTTGTCCGTCCGTTCTTGGCTCTTAACCCTAACCTCCGGTTAATTCAACTACAACCGGTCTAACTAGGGAATCACCGCTATCATGTAGGATAGGGTGCCGTAGTGAGCGGATTATGGTTGAATTAAAGTGAGTCCGTATTTAAAATTATTTGGGCAAAGAAAGGAGTGAGAGAGATTTCATTCTCTCAAACCTTCCCTCTCCTACCCTAACAAGTGAGGAATTATTCACTCATTAGAGAGATAACAATAAAATTCATTATAAGGAAAAAAGCAGATAAATTTCTATTACTGGATTAACAATAAAAAATTGCAGGTACAATAAAAAGAATTCGAGATAAATAAAAAGCTTACTTTATTGATGTCCTCTCAAAAATGCATTACAATCGAATTTAAATTTAGATCTAGAAATTAAAAAGAGGAATAAAAAATAAAGAGAGGCATCCTCAAAATCGGCACACCAAAAAAAGGCACCCTTAATTTGGCTTTGAGCTCTCCTATTTATAGATAGGAAAACCCTAGATTTACATTCTGATCCATACACGAAATTAAAAAACTACCTCAAGAGAGCAGAGTCAAAGCACCGACACTGCCACCGACACATGCACTGTACGGCCGCAGAACCGCGACAGAAGTGCCTATTTGGCCGCGGTTCCGCGGCCATATGGTGGAGTCTTGGGTCCATCTTTTCAGGTCTTCTACCAGTTGCTTTTATCTTCTGTTTGGTACACTTGGTTTCTCAAAAGCTCTTCTTTTCTCTTCCAAATATTTAGCAGTAGACTTTTGCCTTGAACTCCGCTTGAACTGGTATGCGGCATCATGCGGATCAGTATTCATCTGTTATTGGTCGTAGTCCCACATTTGTTGCGACTTTTCATGAATCTCAGTGTGAAGAGCTGAGAATATGTAACCTGCAACTATTTAGCAGACATGGATTAAAAGCACCCATTTATATGCAATGTGATTAAGAATGGGCGATATAAAAATGCAAAAATCTGATATGAACAAATACCCCCAAACTTATCTTTTGCTCGTCCCGAGCAAAGCCAATTTTATTCTCGAAAAATCCTCCCCTCACTTTCGCAGGGAACGCGATTGCACTGAGCTCGTGCAACAAGTCATTAAACTTCTAGGTGTCCCTAATAAGAGGAGTGTTGTCTCCTGAGGGTTTTCAGCGGATACTACCCACAAAATTCGATCAATTTGGCCATTGACTCTAATTTTTCAATTCAGTATTCTAGTAAGAAATTCTATTATCTTCAACTTAGAAATCATCAAACCGTATTTTTCACACTTCCTTTTCATTTATCTTAAGATCATATACGTTTTGCCAGTTTATAAAGCTTTCAACATCTCCTAAGTTTTCCTTCTAAGGCGCAATCTTAACTCAGGAATTTTTATCATCTCTACTGAAGATATAAGCCCTATCTTTTATTCATATCTCTCCTCCAAACTCCTATCATATACCCCTACGTGTGTGTAATTATCACCCCTACACTTGGAAATTCAATTCAAGCTATCATACTCTTGTCCATCTTCCAAAATACTTTTAGTTGGTGAATTTTAGATGAAATTGCTCACACATCCTTCATGCGACCGTTAATACTTCTTGAGGCACTAAACGACCGATTACAAAATGTGCTTGCGCATTTAGGCGTAATTCCTCGTCTTGCAATATCTAAGGCTTAGCAGTGACTCCCAAACCAGTTGGTCTAAGACACTAGGTGATAAAGCACCCTCGCTATATTTTTTTATTTATGCTACCTTAAGTAATTACAAAACCAGTGTTCATTTTTTTTATCTCTTTATTCACCTCTTATACTTTTATTTTATTTTCCTTCATACTAAGGATTTTAGACAAGAGCATTTCAAGGTATGCTCTACTATCCCAAGTTTCAAGATGTGTGTGAGTGCGTAAAGTAGGGTATATATTTTCAGAATTTGGACTTAAGGTTCAGAATTATTTTTCAGACTTATACTTCAAATAGAGCTTTCAATACTCTTCCCTTATTTCGATTTAGCCCAAGAACTGAACTCAAAATTTGCATATTTCTAAATAAACTACAAGGACGTATATTTTCTACAGTTAAACTTTAAAAAAGGTTATTTTTAGGGTTTTTAATTTACTAAGCTTAGGATCTAGTTTTTCCTAACTAGTCAACCGTCATGTTGAACTTGAGTCAAATATGGCCAATATTGAAATTTTTAATTTTTGATTTTTATGGGTTTTAAAATAAGTATGCAAATGCAAAAATATACACATGAATGTGAAGGTAGAAACTTACCGAGCACACCCCCAAACTTAAACTTGACAGTACTCTCACTGTCAGGCTACACCAAGAGGGTCAAAATTGTCAGCACTCCCCTATTTGTTTATTTATTATTATTTTTTTATTATTTTTATTATTAACAGAAAAAGAAAACAAAATATATATACACAAAAAGGTCCTCCCAAACTTAAGTGAAACAGTGTTTCCACTGTTGCCATTTTTTTAAAATCTCATAAACCTGTAAACTTGGGAGGAAAAATTTATTAACGGAGACATGAAATATGATCGTGAAAATCTCCCCCAAACTTATTTTTGGCTCACCACTTTGAGTTAAAAAAAAATTATTTTCAAGAGCCAAATTATAAAACCCCCCCTCCCCACAAACTTAAGTTAAATAATGCTAAACTTTTAAAGAGAGGGGTCAAAGTTACCGGTCAATACTAAGCTTTGCAAAGACCAAAAGTCAACACCAACCATTCGAAGAATTTATCAGTGAAACGCACCGGTTGGTGGAAGAACATATTGTATGGAGCCAGGAAGAAGTGGGGAAGAGATAGGTGGTGTAAAAGAAAAGGTTTACGTCTCGATTTGTAGAAACGAAACAATAATGGTGAACGGAAATGAGAATGTGGATGATTAGGAATGGGAAGAATGGTCACATTCTCGTATGGGATAAGAAGAAATGGTGGTGGTTCGACTTCTTCAGGTGGAGGTTGATTAATCACAAAATCCATGTCGTTTACGAATGCGAGTTCGTCGGCGAAAATATCTTCGAAACTTTCATCGATGGTCCGATTGAACGTTTCAATATCAATAAGTGTCGCGCCAGAATTCAACACACTTGATTTTTCAAAAATTATGGAGGTATGAGACTCGTAAGGCTCATCTACCTTATTCTCAAAAGAGTCTAAATCAAGTTGTTTTTCTAGAATTATCGAACTCAAAATATCGGATTGTGATTCATTAACACTTGATATCATTAAAGGAATATTAGAAGAAGAACCAGAGAAAGTGAGAGAAAGAAGTGGAATACGAACTTTAGGGTGGAGATGGAGTGTATAAATTAGCACAATTTGTAATGACCGATGTGTAAAAAACGATTGTGCTAATCTATCAACCCACTGAGAAATGAGGTCAAATCCCTCAAGATTCGTGAGAAAACATGGGTACGTCGAACTTGGGAAACCAGACATTGAAAATGAAAGTGATACGGTTTCTTGCGCGGTCGGAACGATGGAAAGGATGAAGGGGAGTGATTTAGGAAGGGTAACAGTTAAAGGTTCAGGAGGGTGTACACAGTCAGTGGAAGGAATATGATGAATTGGAAAATCCGACTCATCAAACAAAACTGGTTTATCCTCAATATTATCCTCATAATTCCCCTCAAAAGTTATCTCATCCATGCAATTATCATCAAAATCAAGACGCGTATGAAGTTCGGAAGAAACATTTAATGACTCGGGATGATGAATTGGAGAGAAAAATTCAGTCAAATCTGCGGGTTCATCATCCAAAATATTCCCAGCGTCAATATCCTTAATCAAATGAAAATTAATTTTCTCAGACACCTCATCAAAAGCATGGATATCAATCAATTCAGGTTCTAAGATGAAGGTGTAAAGGTCAAAAGGATTGGTGATGGTTTCACTCGAAAGGGACCCTTCACAATCAGGTAAATCAAACGCTACAAAGTCGCACAACTCGTTAAACATTTTATCTTCAACTGGTGAATCATTTGGAACACTTGATAGACATTCAAAACCGGAGTTGTGGGATTCAATGGGGGATGGGTAGGTTTGATTTGGAAGGGTGTACAGCTCACTCTCACCACTCAAATTCTCAATCTGTCCAACCGTCTCATCATACATTGGAAAATTTGGAGCTAGTTGGAAACCAGCTACCGGGTCACTAGGTTGTATGAGGGCGGCCATGGACACATTCAAATCCGTCATCTGTTGGCATAACGCTATCCTAAAGTCTTCCAACGCTTGTTCCGGACTAGACATGTGTTGTGAAGGAGTTTTAGTAAAAGATTCAAATTTGTTTGGATACTGAAAACTCCCAAATGGCTGTGTAGAAGCAATGTCCAGGGAAGGTGTAAAAGTTGGGTAGGATGGATGTGAATAGAATGGTTGGACAGGGGTATGATCAAAATACGGATAAGAAGGTGAATGGAATTGTTGATCCAAAGAATTCACATTAGTGAAATGAGTGAAAGATCGGTTACGAGATTGTTCAATACGTTCAGCAATAGACATGGGTTTCGGAGTTACAACAGGACTCGAAAAAGGAGTATCAACGTAAGAAGGTGGTGAAGGTTGAAATGGTTGATATAAGGTGGATTGCGGAGTCCAATTGGTTGTTCTAGACACGTCTATCCGATCTTTCAAAGAAATTTTGGGTATGGAGGGGTCGTTCGAAATTCGACCAAAACAAGAACTGTAGGAAGTAATGTCTGGTTGTGGGTACCAAAATTCGGCAAGAGTTTTGCGAGGTGGGGTACCCATGATGTAATGAGAGAAAGGAAAAGAATGTGAATTTTTTAATTTTTTTAATTTTTAATTTTTAATTTTTATTTATTTTTTATATTTTTAAAAAAAATTGTTTGTTTTTGGAGTTTTGAAATTTTTGAAAGTGTTTTTTTAAGAAAGAGTTTTTGCAAGAATGTGTACGGATTTACGGCAAAATTTCAAACAATCACAGTTAAAACATGCATAATCATACCTAGAGCTATGGTCCTCAAAGTCCACTAGACTGCTCCTAACTGTTCCAAAGTGACAAGTTGTGAGATTTTCCTCAAATCGTCTCTTCACTGCCAATTGTGGCCAGGTAAGCACAAATGAAGAAAGGAGTGTTCCGCTCACGAATCACTGTAAGACGGGCCTTTTAAAGTTACATTTCTCACTTGTCTAGCCGAGACACCACAAAGTCAAGTTTAGATAAACGATTGAATGCCCAATTGAATAGCTAAACGATTGACAACCAAAAACAAGTGAGGATTAAGAAGATTATTCTTTGTCATGTCATTTCTGATACTTCCATAAGAATAGCTAAGTTTTTTGGTGTTATGGATCTTGGTGGTGGATCAATTGCTTGCAATTGGAATGCACTATCTACTTTTTTAAAAGTACGATATTGAACTATAATTTTGTTATAGTCTTGACCTTTTTCATTTATTTTTTATCTCGTAACTTTTTTCTTTTTCATATATAAATTTTGGGCTTTATGCCGTCGCCTTTGGCAAAAAAATTATTTTTAGTGTAAATTGTCCTAAAAAAACCCAAGCAGCTTTTCCCATTGACAAAAAATCTTTGGCCCCGAAGCTTTTGTCAAAAACCATGCATGTGGTATCTGTATAGTTGCATGATATATCTAGATATTATGTGATATCTATGCAGTTACTTACGATATGAATGATCTATTTAGATATAGCAAGCAACTATACATATACTGCATTAAAATTTTCCAGCGCGTTTAGACAACCGTTTCGAGGCCATAGGTTTTTTGTTACTGGAAAAACCTACTTGAGGGGTTTGGACAATTTACCTCATTTTTTTGGGTAAAATTTTGAAAAGCACCATCGACCGCTTCATGGTTTTTTTTATAGCACCATTGAATTTTTAAAATGTCATAAACACCCCCATTGCACTAGCAACCTAATATTGAAGTGCAAGTTTTGTTAACTCGTTTAAGGCAAGACTAGACTGGATAACCCCAAATTAATTTTGTAGATAGACTAAATAGCTCCAAATGAATTGAAAATAGAGTTTTTGACGATAATAACGTTCATCATTTTGGCATAAGCATCGTTTAAGAAAAGTTTTATGGTATTTTTGAAGTTCAAAGGGTATCCCAAAAACCATGGAAATTTGATGATGCTTTATAATGTTTACCCTTTTCTTACAGCTAAACTCCATGTAAGACCAAGTCGACCGGCTTTATTTTTGTTTGAGACTATCAAAACGCAGCCATATAAGCATGCATGTTGTTTTTCAAATTACTTGTTTTGAGGAAAAATTAAGAAAAAGTGAGATGATCTGCTATACAATCGAACATGAAGTTTTCTGTCCGATCTTATATTTGCAATAAAAGAGAAATAAAGAGCTCTAAAATTTCTATCATTCCCTATTAATGTGGGGGCAGAAAGGACGAGTAGGTTGAAATGAAAAGAACGTTTTTCGTCCTCTAGCAGATTAAATGTAAAAACATAAAATCATTTTTATATTGATTCCCAACTAAGTACCGTTCAGTTCAAAACAGTCTTATTTATTTCCACTTTCTACTGTTTCATAAACAATTTATAGGTTAAATTTGCATATGGAAAAATAACTTCATAGTATAATAGTTAAATGTTAGTTTGAAATTGCTGTTATATACCGCTCTGTAAAGATATAGAAAGATTCATTTTTCTTGGCTTAAATAAATAGAGATATGGGAAAATCAACATCTTATTTTATGAAAATTAAAAAATATTACTAATCAACAAATAACTAAAACGATTTTAGTTTCAACAAGTTACACATGGACTTCGAGATTCTTTCTGTGCTTTTTTTACTAGGATGTTTAGTCATGTGCATGTGAACAGTTCTTGCTTTGAATCATTGATCATAAACTTACAATAGCAAATTAATTAATCTAGGTGCCATATGTACAATTGTCCAGGACATTTCAAATCGAAACACTAGGCTTTAACTATTAGTGATCAGTGAGGTGTCATTGTCTCAAAACTTGCTTTGCAACTCGTGTCATAAATTGAAACATGTGCACAATCATTTTTCAAGTTAACGTAAGAAAGTTTGTGATTTGCTAAATTAATGCAGGTTTTCGAACCAATGACAATTTGTTATTAGTCAAATTAAGGTGAAGGGTTTAAACCGCAGTCGCAGTCTCAGTCTCTGTCTATACAATATACTAAAGCTAATGGAAAGGATATAGGATTTCTAAAAGTTTCATATCTTTTGTCTTAATTCCAATTGTACTTTCCTCAACCGCTGTATTTTTAAATAAATGCCATTAATTTTCAAAGGTTTTAGATATAAATAGCATGGGCTTTATTTGTTACATATAAATATCATAGACTTTCAATATTTTTCAGAAAAATACTATAGACATTGTTTGTTACATATAAATACCATGGACTTTCAATGCTTTTCACATAAATACCATGGGCTTTGTCGTTGACAAATATATAGCACATTTTCCAGATAAATACCATGAACTTTCACGGTTTTTCGAAGAAATATCATAAACTTTATTTGTTGTAAATAAATACTATGGGTTTTCAAAGTTATCTCACATGAACACCATGAACTTTGTTGTTCATAAATAAACACTACCGACTTTCACCATTTTCCAAACCATGCACTTTGTTGCTTACAAATAATTTCATCGTGATGGGGCTCGATATCGGTGATCTCCCATATCATGACACGTGGCGGATGACGTGCCCCGGAGCATGCGAGAAAGGACCTACAGGGGCCGACCAAACTGCTCCTATGCCCGTCCTACCGACGAGGCTGGCTCGTCTCCGAGCCCCAGCACAATTGGCCTCCTCGGCCTCACAGCTTATTCCCGAGCTTCCGCAGGAACAAGACGCCTCGGCTCTCCCGTTCGTCCGCGAGCTCTCCCGCCGAGGTCATCTTCCTCGGTCCATCGACCGACCAACAACACCGTTTGCAGGCGTAACCGCCATCCTGCGAATCTGTCATGTGCGAGATCTCCACCGGCCACATCCCACGTTCCACGCCACCACGATCCCCCATTAACCGCAGTCTCAGTCTCAGTCTCAGTCTCAGTCTATACAATATACTAAAGCTAACGGAAGGATATAGGATTTCCAAAAGTATCATATCTTTTGTCCTAATTCCAATTGTACTTTCCTTGCGAAACCCACTGTATTTTCAAATAAATGCCATTAATTTTCAAAGTTTTTAGATATAAATAGCATGGACTTTCTTTGTTACATATAAATATCATAGACTTTCAATATTTTTCAGAAAAATACTATAGACATTGTTTGTTACATATAAATACCATGGACTTTCAATGTTTTCACATAAATACCATGGGCTTTATCGTTGACAAATACATAACACATTTTTCAGATAAATACCATGAACTTTCACGGTTTTTCAAATAAATATCATAAACTTTATTTGTTGCAAATAAATACTATGGATTTTCAAAGTTATCTCTTATGAATACCATGGACTTTGTTGTTCATAAATAAATACTACCGACTTTCACCATTTTCCAAACCATGCACTTTGTTGCTTACAAATAATTTCATCGTGATGGGGCTCGATATCAGTGATCTCCCAGATCATGACATGTGGCAGATGATGTGTCCCGGAGCATACGAGAAAGGACCTACAGGGGCCGACCAAACTGCTCCTATGCTCGTCCTACCGACGAGGCTCGCTCGCCTCCGAGCCCCAGCACAATTGGCCTCCTCGGCCTCACAGCTTATTCTCGAGCTTCCGCAGGAACAAGACGCCTCGGCTCTCCCGTTCGTCCGCGAGCTCTCCCGTCGAGGTCATCTTCCTCGGTCCATCGACCGACCAACAGCACCGCTTATAGGTATAACCGCCATCCCGCGAATCTCGCTATGCCCGAGATCTCCGCCGGCCACATCCCATGTTCCACGCCACCACGATCCCCCATTAACGAGCCTGTCTCGCCACTAATGGGAGGTCTCGCTCATCACGCGGGCGTGACGTCGGAAGCTTAACGGCCGTCGTGATTCCCGCACCTGCTGCACCTGCCGCCACCGCTACTTAAACCCCCCTTTCAGATGGTCAAGGTAAGCCAATTCTAATCCACTAAACCGTTACTCTGCTCGGATTACCCACTAACTTGATCGTCGGAGGATCCTCGGTGGTCCAACCACCCCAGGACTTCCTTCCAGGTAGCTCGGCTCAACAACTCCAAACCCATTGAGATCCACACGCATCGGGAGTCTGTCTCCAGATCAAATCGCAGTCACCCATCGCCGCCATCAGCAGATCAACGAGAAGCAACATCTGAAGGTGATTCCACCCTCCATCAGCTGGCGCCGTCTATGGGAATCGAACACACGACCACATCGGGCTCGATATCGGTGATCTCTCAGATTATGACATGTGGCAAATGACGTGTCCCGGAGCATGTGAGAAAGGACCCACAGAGGCCGACCAAACTGCTCCTATGCCCGTCCTACCGACGAGGCTGGCTCGCCTCCGAGCCCCAGCACAATTGGCCTCCTCGGCCTCACAGCTTATTCCCGAGCTTCCGCAGGAACAATACGCCTCGGCTCTCCCATTCTTCAAAGGTCTAAAGAAAATTCTGAGGTTTGAATGGTCGGAAGAATACTAAACCGCCTTCGACCTGTTAAAAAAGCATCTCGCGACGCCACCGCTGCTCACCCGACCGGTTGAGGGAGATGGGCTATCTCTGTACCTGGCGGTATCCGACCAAGAAGCAGGCTCGGTGCTCGTACGAGAGGTCGATGGAGTGCAAAAACCGGTGTACTACGTGAGCCACGTCTTCAAAGATGCAGAAACGAGATACCCAGCCATAGAGAAGATTGTATTGGCACTCGTTGTGGCCTCAATGAAGCCGCGACACTACTTCCAGGCGCACACTATCCTCGTTCTCACCGAGCGCCCGTTGGGGGCTATCCTCGCCTCACCCGAATCCTCGGGTCGCTTAGAGAAGTGGAGGTGGGAGCTGTCCTAGTTCGACATAAAATACTGCCTAAGGCAAGCCATCAAAGCACAAGCCTTGATCGATTTTATCGTCGAATGCACCATCCCCAGCAAGGGGCCGGAGTCCACGCCGGCCTTCGCGGCTCAGCACCCAATCGTGGGGAGACCCGACTCGGTCCCAGAGTGGGTCATTTACGTCGACGGGTCCTCAATCAAGGAAGGCTGTGGCGTCGGCCTCATCATTCAGGGACCGAACGAGGCAGAAATAGAGTACTCCCTAAAGCTCGGATTCAAGGCCTCGAACAACGCGGCGGAGTACGAGGCCCTGCTGGCAGGACTGCGCATGGCCTCCGGGCTGCGGCTGAAAACAGTTCGAATCCGCAGCGACTCAGCCCTAGTTGTTGGCCAAGTGAACAGTCACTTCGAGGCTCGGGAACCTCTAATGGTGAAATACCTGGCCGAGGTAAGAAAACTTTGGAAGAACTTCGACGAGGTCCAGGTAGAGTAAATACCCAGGCAACTAAACGCCCAAGCCGACGCCCTGAGCAAACTAGCTTCATCCTACTCTGCCAACAACAGCGATCTATCCTCTTCGAGACCTTGTCATGGCCCAGCGTGGAAGATGGGGCGGTGATGCTTCATGTATGTGCAGCACAGGAGGGCAACCAAGACTGGAGGAAGCCCCTCGTGGAATTCCTATGAGATGGTACGCTCCCAGAAGATCGGGGAGCAGCCCGCCGTGTCCGAGCCAAAGCCCGTCACTTCGTCTGGAGCAAGGGGAACCTTTACAAGAAATCGTTCACCCAGCCCCTGCTCCGATGCGTCGACCCCTACAAAGCTGACTACGTCCTCCGCGAAATCCATGAAAGGGACGGCGGCACACACCAAGGGGCCTGGGCCTTAATCCAGAAGGCATTGCTCCAGGGGTACTACTGTCCAACTATCCACGAGGACGCCCAGAAGCTCGTCCGGAGATGAAAAAGATGCCAAATCCACGGAAGCATACCCCGCCTCCCGGCCACCGAGCTAACTGCGTTGACATCACCGTGGTCGTTCGCCCAATGAGGATTGGACATGATAGGCCAGTTCCCTACCGGCACAGGCGGGTACAAATATGTTCTCGTCGTGGTGGATTACTTCACGAAGTGGATCGAGGCTGTCCCTATTAGAAAACCGGACGCTGCCACGACCATCAAGTTCCTGCAGAACAACCTGATATTCCGGTTCGACATCCCGAGGTGTGTCATTACCGACCACAGGATGAACTTCGAGAACGAGAAGGTGAAAGATTTCTGCAACGAATATCATATCCTCATGAAATTCGCCACGGTCGTACACCCCCAATGCAACGGGCAGGCCGAAGTCGCCAACCGGGATTCCTCCAGGGTCTCCGAACCTGCTTGGAAGGGCGCCAAGACAGTTGGGTCGAGGAATTTTCCCGGGTCTTATGGGCCCTACCCACGTCAAAGAAGACCCCCACCGGGGAAACCCCTTTCAGCCTCTGCTACGGGACCGAGGCGATGGTCCCAACGGAGATCGTGCTACCCAGTCACCAAGTCGAACACTTCGACGACGAAGCAAACACCACGGCACTATGGACCAACATGGACATATTGCTGGAGAAACGGAACCGGGCTCAGATCAGGATTGCCGCCTATCAGCAGCAAACTGTCTGATACTACAACGCGCGGGTTAAGCCTCATTCCTTCAAGACCGGAGACCTGGTCCTACGGCAGAACGAGTTCGGAGATCAAGGCAGGCTGCATAAGTTCTCCCCGAAATGGGACGGTCCTTTCCTCGTCGCCGAGGTACTTCCCGGTGGAGCCTACCGCTTATAGGATGCGGACGGGCGCAAGTTTCCACGGCCTTACAACGCCGAGAAGCTCAAGCTGTACCAGTGAACTCACTACCTATGAGTGTACACCTCTCCTTCCACAAAGACAATGTAAATTTTTTCTAAGAAGTCCTTTTCATCCGAATAACAAGAAGGGAACGTTAGAACATTGCAAAAAGAAGGGTTCTCTCTTTGTAGTCTAAGCCTTGACCTAGAGACAGCCGAGCGGCTACCCTACCCGGCTATCCCTGGCCGGTAGCTTCCCTACCCCACAACGCTAGGGATCTAAGCCCTCACTAAGAGGCAGCCCTACAGCTTCCCTGCTCGGCTATCCTTGGCTGGTAGCTTCCCTACCACACAACACCGGGGATCTAAGCCCTCACCAAGAGGCAGCCCTGCAGCTTCCCTGCTCGGCTATCCTTGGCTGGTAGCTTCCCTACCACACAACACCGGGGATCTAAGCCCTCACCAAGAGGCAGCCCTGCAGCTACCCTGCTCGGCTATTCCAGGCTGGTAGCTTCCCTACCCCACGACGCTAGGGATCAAAGGCCTCACCAAGAGGCACCGGACAGCAACCCTGTTTGGTCATCCTTAAGGACCCAAAAGCCCTCAAAGAGGCAACCGGTTAGCACCAACCGTGCTCGATTATCCCTGGCATCCCACCAGGGATCAAAGCCCTCGCAAAGAGGCACCAGGTGGCAACCCCGCCCGGACATCCTTAGTAGGCCTCCTACGCCCCTCCCGCGGTAAGGATGAAAAGCCCTCGAAAGAGGCAACCGCTTAGCACCAACTGTGCTCGGTTGTCCCTGGCACACCACCAGGGATCAAGGCCCTCGCCAAGAGGCACCAGGCGGCAACCCCGCTCGGTCGTCCTTAAGGGTCAAAACCCTCGCCAAGAGGCACCGAGCAGCTATCCTGCTCGTCCATCCTTAGCCGGCCTCTTATGGCCCCTCCAATGGTTAAGGATCAAAACCCTCGCCAAGAGGCACCGAGCAGCTACCCTGCTCGGCCATCCTCAGCCGGCCTCTCACGGTCCCTCTCACCTTGAGGATCAAAGCCCTCGCAAAGAGGCACCGAGCAGCTACCCTGCTCGGCCATCCTCAGCAGGCCTCTCACGGCTCCTCTCGCGCTGAGAATCAAAGCCCTCGCTAAGAGGCGCCGAGAAGCTACCCTGCTCGGTCATCCTCAGTTGGCCTACTACGGCCCCTACAACATCTAAGGAACATGAACTCAACAAGAGGCATTGGGTCTATCAACGTCTTAAGCGATCTACATTTCGACTTCGGGGCCATGGAGACACCATCTTCCCGCCGGTCCTCGTACACTCGGCAAATGATCAGAGTCAAGCCGACGAGTAATCGCTAGACGAGGAACATGCCGACCATAAAGCAGTACTGTGCGGATACAAATGTCTACCAACGAAAGAAAATATAAGCACAAACACTACTGTGAAAACAAAAGGTTTTATTCAAAAAGTCAAAGCCTTTACAAGGGTATTGTAGGCTCCCCATCCTTATCAAATTATCCGGAGGCTTACAAGAGAAAGAGAGGAGGAAAAACCAAAAAGATCGGGAAACAAGCCCTGCATAGACCTCACTCCCTTCATCGCTATCAGCCGGAGGCGGGACCACCGAGAGTGGGACCCGAGCACGGAGCTCACCTTCGGCGAACTCCGGAAGCTTCTCCTTGACGGCATCAAGAGCTTTGTTCCATGCAAGGGCAGGAGGCCTCGCCGAGGTCGATGTAAAATTGGTCCGACTCCTTGTAATCCGTCACCGCCCTCCTAGCCCGGGCTTCGGCGGCCTCCCCGCCTGACGCGCCGCGTTGGCATCCCGCCTGCTGGCATCCCTCGCCCTCTTCATGACTGCAAAGTGATCGACCAGTTCCATCAGTTTCACTTCAAAGGCTCGGTGAGACTCACTTAGGCGGCGGTAGGACTCCCGGCACTTCGAAACGGTGAGGTCCGCAACTTTCGACCGGGCTTTGAGGGCGAGCGACCTCTCCCTCTTCAGACGCAGCTCGAGTCGCAGACCCCTGACCTCCGAAGAAGACTCTTCTGCTGACCCCGCATCCCGAATAGCCCCCTCGGCTTTCATACGAGTGATAAGGGCGCAGTGCTGAAGGACCTGGCGGAAAATGGCAGGAAAAACTAAGGACACCCGAACTAAGAAAAGGTCGCCCGAAGCGACACATGAGGGAGTACATAACTGAACCGCCTCCTCTGCGATAGCAGCCATTTAGGCCCTCAAGGTCCCCCGCAGCATCCGGCCCCCCGGCCGACTCCTCCATACCAGCAAGAAGACTGGCGGCAACGGATAGCCCCGACGGGACCACGAACTTGACGTCCCCCTCCTGCACGGGAGTCCCCTCCAGAATGTCCGCCGGCGGTGCACGGGAGACCGTCCTCTTTCACTTGAGAGGAACCCCGTCTTCGCTCTCTCCTGCATCCCCCGCCTGAGTGTCGGGAATGTGTACGCCTTTGCCCCCCCGGAACAATCACCAAGAACCCCTGCCATGGCAAGTGGCCCCGCCGTCGGGGGCACATCCAGCGCAGGGCTCGAGTCAGCCAGAGGTAAGGCCGCACCGCCATCCTCCTTCGAGACTGAGCGCCGAAGGCACCAGAAGTCTGGGATCAAACCATCCGTCCTGCCAAAAGGGAGAAGAGGCTCGACTCAGAAGGGGAAGAAGCAGAAGGAAGAAAAAAGAATACACCTAACCTAATTGAGAAGCTCTCGGGAAAGCAGAAGATCCGACCTAAAACGAGAGCGCCGAGCTTACAGGATCAGGGGCGAGAAAAATATGAAGAGAGATGGGCCCTGAATAGGGCCCCACCTCAATCTATAGCCTCCGGCGCCCCATCCAACGGTGACCGTCGACTCCCGCCAAAAACAACTTTTCACTTTCGACGACCCAGATCGCTCCACCTGGCGCGCACGCATTGAGCAGCATCCCATCAGACGACAGAGGTCTGCGGCCCGTCGCGTCAGCCACTCAACGCTCGACACGTGGGCCGCCGCGTCGTCAGAAGCGCATACGATCCGGCGCCCCTCTTTATAACACCTTAGGATGTGTTAAGTGGCTAATTATATTTAAATAAATGGTTTTTAATAAAAAGTTTACCAAATTGGTTTTCAAATATTTTATCAAATTTAATGAATATTTTATTAGATTTTTCCTAGGCTCGCACACACTTGTGCATGTAAACTAGGGTTAAAATGGGGGTTAAACCATGGTTAGCAACCATGGTGGGTTAAGACATGAGAATTAAGTCATGGGGTTTTAATTAAGTTTAATGGGTAATTTCAATTAAAGGTTGTTTTATTATATATATGTGAAATGATTTGAATATGTTGACTTGGTGAAAGAGAGAGAGAGAGTGTGAGAATGGGCATCATGGCAAATGCCATGCTTGTATTAAATGAAGAGAGAGAGGGGGGTTGACCACTTGTGCTATCATTCCTTGCCTCTCAATTTTCCTTCTCACTTCACTCTCACTCACTCATACACACACACAATACAGCCTCCACACCAGCAGCCCCAGTAGCCTCCACAGCAGCAGCAACATCAGCCCAAGCAGCAGCAGCAAGCAGACAGCAACATCAGCAGCAGTGAGCAACAGCAGCAGCTTCAGCTTCAGTTGCAGCAGCAGCAGTTCCAGCAACTCCAACAGCACCAAGTCTTCTTCTTCTCCTTCCTCCTGCTTCCTAGGGTCGAGAGTGGGGTATATTTCTTAACCCTACATCCTAGTTTGCTTAGTTGGTGTGTTTATAGCTTCGATTAGTGATTAATTACGCGTTTTAGTGCTAAAATATGATGATTAGTATGAACTTTGGTTAAATGAGGTTAGTATTGGTTAGACTAAGTTAATTAAGTGTTGTTAGGGCCATGTTAACCTAGCTTAACCCCTATTTCACTAAAATACCATCAGGTTTCTATTTGATGCAAAACTATCGTTTTTAAGCAAAATTCTAGCTTCCTGTAATCTGTTGTTGACCCAGTGATTTCAGAATAAATCTGAGTTAACTGGAGTATAGTTATTAGATGTTGATCACATATCCGAACACGACCCCCAAATTCCACCTCTTGGCCGCCGGAAAATTCGTTCTGGCCGCAAATTGCGGCCAGATGGGGGACATGGGGTTTGGGTTTTTGCTCTGTAGGTGTCTGCTGGTATTCTAAGACCTATGGTATATGCAACTTTGTTAAATTATTTCTGTAGGAAAATCTGGGATCAATTACCCTATTTTCTATGTTTTTAACCTTCGCGACATGTGTGATACGTGTGTGGGTTTGGGGTTTTCTGCGTATCGCGACGTGTCGGGGTAGCTTCAGGCGCGTAATCACACGTTTTAGCATATCGCACACATACGCGTTTGGTTCGCGACACGGGTTTCTAGTTTGGTTTTAATGTCGTGTTTTAGAAGATTTGAGCTTATGAGTACTATTTTGTGAAATTCTAGGTTCGCAGACGAGTACGACGGACGCCGCGAAGAAGGGGAAACAAGTCGTCGGCTACACTTAGCGCGAGACTACGGTGAGTAGATTTAACATCTACGGGGAAATCGCCCGCATGGCGTTATGCGTCAGGGATGATAAGACCTTGTAGCAGCATATTGCAGTTATCTACACTGACTGTTCATGGATACTATTTATTGCATATCGCATTCACTGCTACATGTATATGAACTTAGAAGTTATAAAGCACCGCACTGTTACTAACGGTTCATGTTGCACGGGCACTAATCTGCATGTTACACACACACACCGTTAGTAATAGACATGACACTCACATTATAGAATTGCCATGATCATTATACTGTAACTCATCTTACATATGACTTGACATGATTCTGCTATTTGTACACATACTCATTTGCATATCCAGACTTATGCATATCCAAACTGTACTTACCTAGATAAGCTGATTTTTGGGTAAAAATTGGGGACCGCATGATACCTTTTTAAAACTGAATCTTCTTAAAGAGCGGTTTTCCCTTTTTCTTCATAGTATAACTTATGATGCATATATTACATCGCATAAATTACGCATTGGCTTTGGTTTTCATGTGATTTCTGGATTTGAGGACCGTGGGGTTATTTAAGAGAAGATGCACTGTTTTGAAAACCCGGTTTCTCTTGATATGATATTTCAGTGCGTCCACCATGTGTTTTCTCGGTGCTAGAGTGACATATGAAACCCGGTTCGAGGAGCGGACGAAGCCGATTGCGGGTACATGGTGGACCCGGTATGGTACCCCGGGGCGAGAACGGATCTGCTGTGTAGCTAGACGGTGAGCCTGGCAGTGGGACTACTACCTACCGGTGATTGGTTGGACCTGACGGTTATCCGGAGGATACTGACTAGAGTCGATAGATGGATATGGGATGACCCGTACTGCCGGGGCCGAGGGCCGATACCGCAGACGGAGTCCGTTGGCCAACCCGGACTGACGGAGCCCGAGATATGAGGATTTGCGTGTCGATACTGGATACGATTATTTTATGATATTTCGAGTGCCGATATTGGGCACTCATGATTCTATGAGATTTACAGGATTGGAGGGCCGATGAGGATGACGGCGCCTGAGTTTTATTGGGATTTGGGTGCATTTATGGGCACCGATCATATTTCCACGTTGACATTCCGTGTAGATGTTATATTTCCCATGCTCAACATTCATTATTTTGCATCTCATCCTGTAGTCATATTACCTGATAGAGCACTTGCATGATTATTGCACATATTGCTCATAGCATGTAGATATTATCTGCTGGCATATGATAGAGTAGCGCAGTACGTGCATGCTCGCGATTACCTTTATATGTTATCTACTATTCATGAGTTGGCAACTCACCCCCCGTTGTGCCACAGTGTTTGCAGGTTGCCCCTCGGAGTAGTCGCGGCAGGCTGCTTTCTTGCATCTTTTGACACAGATACCCCTACAGTTGGCGTACTAGCTCTTTTGTTGATAGGTGGGTTTTGTGCGGTATCTGTTTATCTTTCAGTTATGTACATTGTTGTATCTAGTACTCTCCATCTACCACTCATGTATTGACTTAGAGAGCAGTTGTGAGGACGATGTATATTATTTTGTATTCTGGTGTCGAGCTCGTTGTGAGCCGACTTTACTCATGCAGTTTATTCTGTCTGTGATGTTTTCCACTTATTGCTCATTTCTTCGCTACGGCGTCGTATATTGTTATCGTGGTGGTTGTTTACTTGAGGTTTTTCTAAACATTTTAACAAACGTTTCTATAATTGTTTAAAACACTCTATACTTTTACTGGTTTGATTTCTGGGTTTCGGCTTACTTAGTCGCGTTACGCCAATAGACGTTACGTGGTTAAGTGCCGGTCACGGGCCAAACTTTGGGTCGTGACAAAGTTGGTATCAAAGCGTAGGTTTTACCTTCGGAGTGTAGGATGACCCTGGTATGATGGAGTAGGTGGCTGAAGCAGAGTGGCGCAGCGTGCGTATGTTCCGCGGCATACTCAGGACACGGTACTCCGCCTAAGCAACCTTAGGACTTATTGATTTAAATTCCTTCTTGAGTATATACATTCTTGCGATTCGACTTCCGTATTCTTATCGAATCCTGTTTCTTTTTCAGCCATTATGCCGCCAAAGACTACAAGGGCGCAGAGAGCGGCCGCGAGGGCCGAGATTCGAGTTGACTCGTCCGAGACGAGGACTGATCCGGGTAGTACACCGGTTGTACCCGAGCAGGCTGTTCCTCCTACGACAGATCAGATCGCCGTGCTAGGGGCTGGTATGCAGGAGATGCGCCAGACGGTGGGGTCCAGTATGCAGGAGATGCGCCAGATGATGGGATCTGTAACAACTCCATTTTTAATGTACAAAGAATTGATTTAAATTCAATGTATACTTGGAGTATTTATTGTGGCTGATATCTCTTTAAGTATTTATTTCACTCCATAATTACAAGAAGGAGCTTGTAGCTCATTGGTAATACCTTGAATTACTGAACCAAGCCACTAGAGTTCAAATCCCATGCCCCACATTATTTTTGTATTTATTTAATTTTAATTTCTTTTGGAAGTCAACAGTCAAAAGGCCATAACTCACAAAATTTGTACTGGACATGAAAAAGTAAATATACCATTAAATACCCTGAAGATTCCCCGGCCCCTGGAACCCTGACTCAGCCCGACTCGTCGCCGCCGGCCGGCGAACCGGCCGACTCGGTCTGGCGCCGCCGGCCGAACTCGGCCGGACGACCGAGTCGTCAACTAAGAAAAGTTGGCTATGGACTTGGTCAACCCTCCTGCACACTTATTATCCCTGGATCGGTTATCAATTGCCCAATATATTCCTTTTACTCCTAGGTTTAACGAGTTTTAATGAATTTTTATATAATTTTTGTAAGTCGATGTACAACACCCCACGAGTTGCGGGGAGGCGGAAATATGAAAAACGATCTAGTTCTATATGCAAACATCGACTAACCGAAGATCTTTACTAAACGATAACTAACATAACCATAGAAGTTCTTAACTACTATGAGAAGAGATTATACCTAGTGAATCTTGTCCTTCGTCCTTTCGTTCTCTACGTCCTCCTCGGCCTCCTCTACGTGATAGATGATCCACCCGAGAGCCTCTATTCCAAGCTTCACCTCTAATCTTGAGGTAACTAAGTTTCTTTAGTTGCTAATCAAAGGAACCTAGGTGATATAGAGTGAAGTTATGGATTAATTAGTCTATTCTAATCCTTGATCTCAACACATGAATGGTAGGATTAGTGTTTGAAGAGAGAGTGAGCTTAAGGAGAGAGAAGGTGAACATGATAATGATAATGAAATTGTTTCTCACTTGAATATATGAAGCATAATGTTTTATCAAATAAATGAATAAATATGATTATTCATCATGCTTCATTAATTCTATTTGTGTGATTCACTATATGAGTCATTAACCATTTAATGATGCATTAATGATATGGATGAATCACACAAAATGAGTCACAAATGCATTTAATGAAAATGCCACATAAACCCTCAAGTCACCATGCTTCTAGAAGCTTCCCGTAAAATTACGAGAACGCCCGTCCTATCCGTGAAAACACGGAAAAACTTTAGACTGTATAAATCCAATAACCTGATACTAGAATCTGGCTTAAACCAAAGCCGGCTAGTAAAAACTGTCCGAACGTCGTACGTGTGTAAACACACGTACGCGTCCGAACCCTTGTCGTAAAACCATACGACCTCTATATCGTTTCGCCTGGAGTAGGGAACTCTCTGTGTGGGACTCTAAAGACTCGACTACTACGCTGGCAGTGGGTTTAACCACAGACCGCAAGCGGCACTAGCTGTACGTAACGGTCCCCAGATAGATGTCGATAAGAAGGCCGATGAGGAAACCCGTCCGAACTACTACTGAGCCTGTCCGTGAAAATATCTGCGCAGTCCGGTCTGTTCGTCTAAGAGTATCGCATGTATGGTCTAGGGAGGTGGTAAACGTCAGACCCCTAATAACCGTACAAGTCGTGCCGGTATGGCTCAAGACCATCCGAGAATCTACTGATCAGTCCACCAGTAATTCTCAATCAGCCCTGGCCAGGGACTTATGGTAATGACCAACCGATCACAGTGCGATATCAACTCCCTAGACCGGGAGAGACGAATCCCTAACAGTCGCTCACTGCCTCCACATGGCTCAGGACTGTGCCCATCTAAAACATATTTGCACGACTCCTTTGAGCCGTGGTAGGATAGGAATCAAAGCACAGTGGGAACTCACACGAGACAAATGACGACCTTAAGTCAACACACTATCTTCACACATGTCACCTGAGAACTGCTATCTGACGTTAGGTATAGTACCATCCAGTCAGTTCTCGGCGAGTCCTGTCCGGTGTACTCACATGAAGTGAGTATCTGTATACAATCTTAGGTGCACAACACCAATGGCTGCGGGACCAATCCATCGCCCCTCGTCAGGGTCTAGATATGTATACACTAGTCTACTCTGGAGCATCGATGCCCAGTCTCGATACTCCTACGACCAGGGACATTTAAGGATGTGCCTATTGACTATCCAGCTCCCACAAGTATGACTGCCATCACAACGCCGGTAGTCAGGCACACACCCTATGGGCTTTATCAACATGTTTATACATAAAATATATCACACGTTTAAGATAAAGTCAAACCAAATAGCGTACTATCATAAGCAAGATTGTCATGTACATACATATCCCTAACAGTCTATACAATGAAAGCCTCTAGGGCATATATATATCCAACAATTTTATATATTTTTATATTTTTTATTAAAAACCCTAACCCTAGCCTAACCCTATATAAACCTTCCATACCCTCTACCCTCTCATCACTTTTTCTAAGTCCACTCTCTCAAAATCTCAAGAGAACTTGGTACGTTAGAAAACGAGCGAAAGGCGAAGCGCTGATGAAATCGACAACGAAATTCCGGCGATCGTGCTAGGACCTCTCAACGACGATTCGACGCACAGGCAAACCTTCTACTTCCCTCTCACTCTCTAGTGTTTTCCAAACCCGTAAGTCCCCCTTTTCTATCTTTCTTTTCTTTCATTAAAATACGACTTTACAAACCCGACGGAAATCGGAAGAACCCGATTTCCGATTCGGTTTTCTATCAAATCTCACTTATCACTAATTGAATAATGCTTAAACATATTCATATTGACTACTAATCACTTAAAAATTGATTTGAACAAGTTTTCACACATGAAATGATAGCCTTTTTAATATATCGTATTCTTTCACTTTAATACCACCATGTTTAGTTTATCACATTTAACCCTTTAACACCGTTATGCCTTAAAGTAGATCACGAGGTAATGACCTACCTCCTCACACACTCATATGTACCATAACACGCTACCTTGAAAATTTAGAATACGACAAAACAAGATTTTACATTAAAATACCATTTTCTTTATAAACCTTTTTCTAAAAGTTCTAAGTAATATACAATTTTAAAACAATATCTTTTAATAGGAAATACGATAAGTTGTGGACATCGATCGTTTATCTAAACCTGACTTTGTGGTGTCTAGACAAGTGTGTCTAAGACGAGTGGTTACTTAATTAGGGCCACTACTTGTAGTGGAGAGCCTCCCACTCACCTGGCACTTACCTGGCCGCAATTGGCGGTGAAGAGGCGATTTGAGGCTTCTAATGACTTGTCGTTTAGACCAATTAGAAATAGGATAGTTGGTTTAGAAAACCCTAGAATCTAAAATACGGAAATTTACACCTTTTACAAATAAATACCTTATCTTTATAAAACCGTTTTCTAAATGATTAGTATTTATTAAATCTTTGCAAAACGCCACTACAACCCACCTTTGAGGAACTCGTTAGGGATAGTACGGTTTATCATGCATCCTCGGGCTTAGTAGTGCAAGATTCAGACCTCCGTAAGGAGCATTTGGTCTCGAAGGGTTTAAAATACGACATTTAAGAAAAATGAGATTTTTGGAAAATAAAATATTTATTAAAAATTATTCTTGTATAAAAATATGTATATTTATCATTTAACCACCTATTTTATTATAAGATAAAGTTTCCACCTTTTCCTAAAAATTACAAGATTAAAAGTTACACTAAAATACCATGAATTTCAAATAAATCAATATTACAAATTAATACCTTTATTTATGTAATTAGGATATTTTCATTAGAAATAAGACAAAATAAAATCACACTCATTATAACTATAAATACGAATAATAAATTCTTGAGGTGTATCTTGAAAACTATACAAAAGTATTTTTACATAAAACCCCCTCAAGTTTTATAAATTACAATAATGACCCTAACAAATATAGAACTTCGACTTTCATTTCTTTTAGTCTGACTCGGGTTCGAGTCTGATTAATTCTGACTTGAATATGATTCAAGTCAATCTATGTTCCTTAATATTCCAACTCAATATGAACACATGAATCCCAGAATCCAGTTAACAATCTATACAACTTGACTGAATCAAACCATGGATATACATCCATTATTCCGTTATTCCAATTAGCTGTTTATGCAGTTACAATCTGTTCACTGATATCATGGTTTTGGTCAGTCATCCAACTTACACAATACAATACAACAATACTATCAAAACACTACGGGGTTTAAGGGGTAGATTGGTGCGGAAGGTGTTAGAAATGGCACGAGACGGTAAGATTAAGACACCTAACCTATATTCCGTTGCTGTTGTACCGTGGCTTAACGGTTCCTTGTACATTCCGTTTGCCCTGGTCTCTAGCATATAAAGACCCCTCTCGTATACACTGGCATCCTTCTGTACCAAGCTACGAACAATAGCGTGAACATAATATTCTACAACATTATACTTTAGAAAATACCTCTCATTCTGTCTTTTCTAATTCTTCTTTATCTTTGGGACTTACAAGCAACCTGTTCGCTGACGACATTCTATTTCTTTCTTCTTTGAATGTCGTCTGGTGCTTTGGACCCAGCAGAGATCGAGCCCACCGGTGAAGACTTGAATCAGTTTCACGAAGACCCCGAGCTCTAGATATTGTACCTTGTTCTATTTAGCATTTTCATTTCCTGTTATGCCATTGTTTAGGCATCGCTTTTCATTTCAGTTGTATTTACTTTTCATGCATTGTACAAAAGAATGTTATTAATAAAGTTGTTGTTATATCTATATCTCTTGTCTCTTGTGATTTACTTTTATATTGCTTAGATACGCTTAGCGTATGTACTTCTAAGTATATACGTAGCGGACCTCGTCGCGTCCCCTTCGCTGTACACCGGGAAGCTGGGCGTGATAGGTTTTGTTGGTGGCCCATGCAGGTCCGAGCTGTATGAATCCCTATCATGCAGTTCTGGTCTGCGTGAACAACCTAAGCAATATAACACAAGAACCAGCAACTAAAACATTCTTTACAATTCATGTTTCTTGAATCCTACAAATTTCTATTCCTTGAATTTTATCATTTCTTGTATTTGAATCTGTCCTAACCCAAATTTTTCTTCAAGGTTATGGATTCCCCGAACAACACCAGCACAAACGTCAACAACACACCTCCAGCACTACCTCTCGCACCAGCTGTTCCTGCGCCACCCACCGAACAAACAGTGCTACTTGAGGCGATTCGCAACCTTCTTGAGGGACAGCAACAACTCCTGAACCGTCCTGAGATCGATGCACCAGGGGTAAAGCAATTCAGGGCTTTGCACTCCAAGAAGTTCTCTTGTAAAGGAAGCCCTCTTGAAGCTGAAGAATGGGCACAAAGTATCGAAGACGATCTGGCAGCAGCACAAGTGCCAGACATAGCTTGGGTCCGTGTGGCGAAGCTACAGCTCAAGGATAATGCTCGCAACTGGTCGAAGGCGGAAGAAAGCTGTAACAACTCCAATTTTTGTATACCAAAATTTGCTTTAAATATGATGTATACTTGGAGTATTGATGTTGCTGGAAACAATTTAAGTATCTAATTCCTTACAATAATTATAAGGAGCATGTAGCTTATTGGTAATACCTTGCACTGCTGAACCAAGCCACCAGAGTTCGAATCCCATACCCCACATAATTTTTATATCATTTTGTTTTAATTTTTTGGGAAGTCAAACGGTCAAACAGCCATAACTCACAATTTATTGCAATTTATAAAAAATAAACTATACCAAAATCTCCCCCAAACCAAACCCTACCCATCGACACCCGACTCGGCCCAGATTCGGCCGAATCGGCCGGCGCCGCCGGCCGGACTAGGCCGGTCGGCCGAGTCGTCAACACGAAAAAGTTTCGTGTTGACTTGGTCAATTCCCCTGCATGGTCCAATTTTCCAGTACTGTTACACAATTTCCATTAAACCTCTTTTAAGTCCAAAATTAATGAATTTTTAATGAATTTTACATTTTTTAAATATTTTTTTTAATCCTAACCCTAACCCTAACCCTAGCCCTATATAAAGACCCCTACCCTCTACCATTTCACCTCACCACTCTAAGTCCACTCTATCAAATTCTCGAGAACTCGGTACAAAGAGCGAGAAGCGAAACGCTGCCGAAACCGACGACGGATTCCGGCGACCGGACTAGAACCTTCGCGACGTTTTCGACGCATCGACAACCACCACCTTCCTTAGCCTCCTTAGCTTGTCCAAACCCATAAGTCCCATCTCTTCTATCTCTCTTCTCTTTAATATAAAAATACGACTTTTTGGAACCCGACGGAAATCGGAACAAAACGATTTCCGATTCGGTTTTTCTGCAAATTTCCACTTGTCACCTAATACATAATACCTACCTATATTCATGTTGACTATTAATCACCCATAAACCAATTTAAACAAACTTTCTCACATGAAATTATAGCTTCTTTACAATATCGTATTCTTTTCATAAAAATACCATGAAGTTCATTTTTCTTCGTTTAATCAATTCCCTCACTCCTAAATAAGTTTATCTTGATCACTAAACTTGTAGAAATCAAATTGAATGAATTTTCATACATGAAATGATAACGTTTTCAAATACCGTATTCTTGCGCTTTAATACCTTCAACTTTAACATGTCATGTTTTACCTCTAAACGTCATCAAAACTTAAAACAAGTCACGAGGTAATGACCTACCTCTACACACACACAAATATAACCCTAACTGATAAATGTCAAAACATAGAATACGACATTACAGGACTTTTCACTAAAATACCATATTCTTTATAACCTTTACTTGAAAGCTTTAAGTTGTATAAAATTTTAAATAAAATGAAAGCACGATAGGTCATAGATATCGATCGTTTATCTAAACTGTCTTGTGGTGTCTAGGCAAGTGTGTCTAGGCTAGTGGTTTTTAATTAGGCCCACGACTGTGGTTCCTTCCCACTTACCTGGCACTTACCTGGCCGCAATTGATGGTGAAGAGGCGATTTGAGGCTTCTAATGACTCATCGTTTAGACCTTAGAAATAGGCTAGTTGGCTTAGCAAACCCTAACAACTAAAATACGGAAAACTATACTCTTTTGCAAATAAATACCCTATATTTATAAAACCGTTTTCCTAAATGAAAAGTATTTGTTAAACCTAAGCAAAGCGCCGCTACAACCAACTTTTGGGGAACCCGTTAGGGATAGTATGATTCATCGTGCACCCGCGGGCTAGTAGTGCGAGATTCAGACCTCCGCAAGGAGCATTCGGTCTCGAAAGGTTTAAAATACAGCATTTAAGAATAATGTGATTTTGGAAATTAAAATATTTATTTAAAATTATTCTTGTATTAATATACATTTAAATACCATTTAGACACCTATTTTATCATAATATAAAGTTCCCACTTTTTCCTAAAATTCCAAGATTAAAAGTTACATTAAAATACCATGAAATTCTAATAAAACAATTAATACTTTTATTAGGATATATTCACTAGAATAACACAAATAAAATTCACATTCATTATAATTATAAAGACGAATAATAAATACTTGAGGTGTATTTTGAAAACTATACAATAGTACTTTTTACATAAACCCCCTCAAGTTTTATAATTTACAATAAGGCCCCTAACAAATAAAGGACTTCAAATTATCTTTCTTTTAGTCTGACTCGGGTTAGAGTCTGACTATTTCTGACTTGAATACGATTCAAGTCAATCTATATTCTTTGATATTCCAATACAATTTGAATACATGAATCCCTGAATCCAGTTAACAATATATTCATTTTATCCTGATATTCCATTTACCTGATTATACAGTTACAACAATCATGGTTTTGGTCAGTCACCCAACTTACATATTCCAATACTACAATACTGTTAAAACATTACGGGGTTTAAGGGGTAGATTGGTACGGAAGGTGTTAAAGGTGGCACGAGGTGGTCAGATTAAGACACCTAACCTGAATCCTATTACTGTTGTACCGTGGCATAACGGTTCCTTGTACTTTCCTTTTGCCCTGATCTCTAGCATATAGAGATCCCCCTCGTATACACTGGCATCCTTCTGTACCAAGCTACAAACAACAGCGTTAACTCAATATTCCATAATATTCAACAATGTAATACTTTAGAAATTAATTTTACACCGTCATTCTAATTCTTCCTTATCTTTGGGACTTACCGAGCGACCTGTTCGCTGACGACATTCTATTTCTTTCTTCTTTGAATGTCGTCAGGTGCGTTGGACCAAGCTGAGATCGAGCCCACCGGTGAAGATTTGGAGCAGTTCCAGGAAGATGCAGAGCTCTAGATACTGTACCTTGTTCTTTCCAGTTTATTTCATTTTCTGTTATGCCACTGTTTAGGCATCGCTTTTCATTTCAGTTGTATTTCCTTTTCATGCATTGTACAAAGAATGTTATTAATAAAAGTTGCTGTTATTTCTTTATCATTTGTCTCTTGTGATTTACTTTATATTGCTTAGTTACGCTTAGCGTATGTACTTCTGAGTATACACGTAGCGGGCCTCGTCGCGTCCACTTCGCCGTACACTGGGAAGCGGGACGTGACAAAAGCCGTCTGGTACAACCTATTGAATGGAAGACTTTTCGCGAGAAGTTCGACGCGAAATACTTCCCTGTGACTGCCAAGTTTTCCATAGAGCAGCAGTTCATTCATCTACAACAGGGTTTGATGTGGGACAAATCAGTAGATGAATACGACGCTGAATGCACCATGTTAAGCCGGTAAGATATGTCACAATAGTTCAATTTTTAAATATCACATACTACACAGCTAACACAATCTTTAAACAGATTCGCGGCACACTTGATACCGACGGACAAAATCAGAGCCCGTCGCTTTCAACAAGGACTGGACACGGAGATTCAGGCTGCTCTAGCCACGGGAAAATTTATGACTCATGAGGATGCTCTGGAAGCTGCCCGCAGTTATGAGGCAGTGATAAAAGCAAGGGGTAGAGCTCAGTCTGCAGGAGTCAAACGCCCTGCCAACCAGATGGCAGGTGGAGCCTCGTCTAGGCCACCTTTCGTACCAAGGCGACCCAGAGTACCAACCCATCGTCCCAGCCCAGCCTTTTGCACCTGCTGCAAGAGAACTGGACATATGATGAAGGACTGCCGTCGAGCCAACCGCCTTTGCTTAGTCTGCGGCTCAGCTACTCACGATATTAGGTCTTGTCCCCAAAGACAGAACCCAGTTGCTGCACCCAGGCTAGCAATTACTTATCCGCAGCGACCAGCTTTTCAGGCACCTGCTCCCATTCCTGCACTCCTTGCACCATCCAGAGGACCACAAGCTGCACCACCTCCTCGTCGGTTTCATCAAGCTCAAAGGAAGGTTCCGAGGAATGCTCCTCAGGCCAGGAGGAATGTACCAAGGCGCCAGGCTTTCACGATGTCCGTGGAAGAAGCTGAGGCCACTGGCCAAGTCATCACTGGTAAACTTTTCTTTTCAAACTTTGCTTTTCTATCCTACTACTTAGTTGCATATTTTCTATACCTAAAACAAATCCCACATACCTTAGGTACAATCTTAGTATCCGCAATCCCTGCACTTACACTGTTTGATACTGGAGCATCACACTGCTTTATGTCGCAAAGGTTTGTCCGAACCCATGCGATTCCAGTCTCACCACTTATATCCAGTTGGAATGTCAGTTCAGGAAATGGCGTTCTAAAGGCAACTATGGGATACATCATGTGTCCAGTCATCGTCTGCAGTCGAGAGTTTTATGCTGACTTCAAAGTGCTGGACATACCGAACTTCGATGCGGTTCTAGGAATGGATTGGCTTGGAACTTTTAATGCTACCCAGTGGTCTATTGTGACGTTTCACAAGTGGGTCTAGGGTGCGTATTGATGCAGCATGACAGGGTGATCGCGTATGCTTCACGACAGCTGAAGAAACATGAACAGAACTACCCTACTCACGATTTGGAGATGGCTGCAGTGGTCTTTGCACTTAAGATCTGGCGACATTACCTATACGGCGAGTCGTGCCAGATATTCACTGATCACAAGAGCTTAAAGTATATATTTCAGCAGCGGGACCTGAATCTCCGACAGCGCCGTTAGATGGAGCTAGTAAAAGATTACGATTGCGAGATCTTGTATCACCCGGGCAAGGCTAATGTAGTGGCGGATGCTTTGAGCAGGAGACCCGAGGGCAGTCTATCTTGTTTGAGCGCAGTGCAGAGGCAGTCGTCGGCAGATTGGCAGATATTATGCGACAGCCGAGTGCAGTTCGAGTTCACGCCGATAGGAGGACAGCTTGCGCATGTTCGTGCACGCCCACAGTTGCTTGACCGTATACATGAGGCATAGCACAGTGATGACCGATGTTCAGAGATCATGGCGCAGATTGGAAAAGGCATATTTTCCGAGTTCGTGATCGATGATTAGGAGATACTGCGATTTGGGACTAGACTGTACGTACCAGATGCTGAGGGACTGCGGCGTGAGATTCTTGAGGAGGCACATCAATCGATGTACAATGTTCATCCGGCTTCCACCAAGATGTACCATGATATGAGAGATGTTTACTGGTGGGACGGAATGAAGAGGGACATCGCGGACTTCGTGTCGAGATGTCTGATTGTCAGCAAGTCAAGGCCGAGCACCAGAGGCCCGCGGGTGAGCTACAGCCATTACCCATTCCGGATTATGGATTTGAATCTTATCATTTCATGTATTTGAATCTGTCCTAATCCAAATTTTTCTTCAGGATTATGGATTCCCCGAACAACACCAGCACCAACGTCAACAACACCCCACCAGCACTACCTCTCACACCAGTTGTTCCGGCACCACCCACTGAGCAAACAATGCTATTTGATGCGATCCGTAGTCTTCTCGAGGGACAGCAAAAACTATTGAGCCGTCCTGAAACAGATGCACCGGGAATAAAGCAATTCAGAGCTTTGCACCCAAAGCAATTTTCGGGTAAAGGAAGCCCTCTCGAAGCAGAAGAATGGGCACAAAGTATCGAAGACGATCTGGCAGCAGCTCAAGTGCCAGATAACGCTTGGGTCCGTGTAGCGAAGCTACAGCTCACGGATAATGCTCGCAATTGGTGGAAGGCGGAAGAAACCTGTCTGGTACAACCGATTGAATGGAAGACATTTCGCGAGAAGTTTGACGCGAAATATTTCCCTGTGACTGCCAGGTTCGCTATGGAGCAGCAGTTTATTCATCTACAGCAAGGATCAATGTGGGAGAAATCGGTAGATGAATACGATGCTGAGTTCACTATTTTGAGCCGGTAAGATATGTCACAATAGTACAATTTTTAAATATCACATACTACACAGCTAACACAATCTTTAAACAGATTCGCGGCACACCTGATACCGACGGACGAGATCAGAGCCCGTCGTTTTCAGCAAGGTTTGGACACAGAGATTAAGGCTGCTCTAGCCACAGGAAAGTTTTTGACTTATGAGAAAGCCTTAGAAGCTGCCCGCAGTTATGAGGCAGTAATAAAAAAGAGGGGTAGACCTCAGTCTGCAGGAGTCAAACGCCCTGCCAACCAGATGGCAGGTCGAGCCATGTTCAGACCATCTTTCGTACCAAGGCGACCCGGAGTACCAACCCATCGTCCTAGCCCAGCCTTTTGCACCTACTGCAAGAGAACTGGACATATGATGAAGGAATGCCGTCGAGCCAACCGCCTTTGCTTAATCTGCGGTTCAGCTACTCATGGTATTGGGTCTTGTCCTCAAAGACAGAACCCAGTTGCTGCACCCAGGCCAGCAAATACTTATCAGCAGCGACCAGCTCTTCAGGCACCTACTCCCAGACTTGCACTGCCTGCACCACCCAGGGGACCACAAGCTGCACCACCTCCTCGACAGTTCCATCAAGCTCAAAGGAACGTTCCGAGGAATGCTCCTCAGGCCAGGAGGAATATGCCAAAGCGCCAAGCTTTCATGATGTCTGTTGAAGAAGCTGAGGCCACTGGCCAAGTCATTACTGGTAAATCTTCTTTCTCAAACTTATCTTTTAGTTTGGTTACCTGCACACTTTCCCTATACCTAAAATCTATCCCATATACCTTAGGTACAATCCTAGTAGCTTCACCACCTGCACTTGCACTGTTTGATACTGGAGCATCCCACTGCTTTATGTCGCAACGGTTTGTCCGAACCCATGCGATTCCAGTCTCACCGCTTGTATCCAGCTGGAACGTCAGTTCCGGAAATGGTGTTCTAAAGGCAACTATGGGATACAGCATGTGTCCAGTCGTCGTCTGTAGTCGAGAGTTTTATGCTGACTTCAAGGTACTGGACATACCAAATTTCGATGTGGTTCTAGGAATGGACTGGCTTGGAACCTTTTATGCTACCATCGACTGTCGTCAAAGGAGGGTAGTATTTGAGATTCCAGATCATCCGGTCTTTTATTTCAAGAGTGGAGATCGTACACTGGAACCAAGTACCTACAAAGCGAAGCCAAGGGAAGCAGTAGTTGCAGCAGCTCAGGCAGAGGAAGAACCAAGACCAGAGGTAGTTCGAGAGTTCGACGATGTATTCCCTGATGATATATCAGGTTTGCCTCCCGATCGAGCTCTTGAATTCAGTATTGACTTAGTACCAGGAGCACAACCAGTGATCAAAGCACCGTATAGACTAAGTCCGGAAGGTTTGAAGGAAGTACGAACACAGTTGGACGAATTATTGATGAAAGGATGGATTCGTCCCAGCACTTCAAGTTGGGGAGCACCTGTACTATTGGTGAAGAAGAAGGAAGGTTCATACAGAATGTGCATCGACTATAGGGCCTTGAACGAAGTTACTATAAAGAACAAGTATCCACTCCCGTGCATCGACGATTTATTCGATCAGCTAAGTGGATCTTGTGTCTTCTCTAAACTAGATCTTCGTTCAGGTTATCATCAAGTGAAGGTAAAGGAAGCTGATATTCACAAAACAGCTTTCAGAACTCGCTATGGGCATTATGAATTTTAGTAATGCCATTTGGAGTGACCAATGCACCAGCAATCTTCATGAATCTTATGAACCAAGTTTTTCGGGAGTATTTAGACAGGTTTGTTGTCATCTTCATCGACGACATCCTGGTATATTCTAAGAACCGGAAAGAACATGAGAAGCACTTACGAATTGTCCTGGAAACTCTTCGACAACATAAGCTTTATGCCAAATACAGCAAGTGCGAGTTTTGGCTAAAACAAGTTGGTTTTCTTGGATACATCGTATCAGGAGAAGGAATTTCTGTGGATCCAGCAAAAGTTTCTGCAGTCAGCGAATGGCCTACACCAAAATCAGTGAAGGATATTCGGAGTTTCTTGGGCTTAGCTAGATATTACAGAAGATTCATTGAAGGCTTTTCAAAGATAGCAACACCCCTGACCAAGCTCACAAGAAAAGATGAAGAATTTGTGTGGTCAGAAGCATGCGAGCAAGCTTTCGTAGAACTCAAGTCAAGACTGACATCTGCACCTATTCTCGTCATACCAGATCAATCTAGAGGATTCGAAGTGCATTGCGATGCATCCGGTAAGGGATTAGGATGTGTTCTACATCAGCACGGTAAGGTTGTGGCTTATGCTTCAAGACAACTGAAGACTCATGAGCGCAATTATCCGACGCATGATCTGGAGTTGGCAGCCGTCATCTTTGCTCTCAAAATTTGGCGCCACTATTTACTTGGTGAACGAGTGAACATCTACACAGATCATAAAAGTCTGAAGTATGTGTTTACTCAGAAGGAGTTGAATATGCGGCAGAGAAGATGGTTAGAACTCGTGGCGGACTTTGACATCAACTTGCAATATCATCCAGGAAAGGTGAACGTAGTACCTGATGCTCTTAGTCGCCAACCATTAGCAAAGAATCTCACCGCCCAGTGGAAGCTTCAGCAGGACCTACATCAGATGGAGATTGAACTAGTCATGCCAGGTGATATTTCAAATTTGATGAATCTACAAGTCCAATCAACTATTGTCAATCAGATCAAGGCAGCTCAAGCCAGCGATGCTAAGTTGCAAAAGATCAGAGAACAAGTGGAGAATGGACTCAGAACAGATTTCATCATCCATGAAGACGGATCTTTGAGATACGACAGCAGATTGTGTTTACCAAAGGGTCCTGTTCGGGAAGAGTTAATGAAAAAAGCTCACAGCTCTCCCTATTCAGTACATCCTGGAGGTACCAAAATGTACAAGGATCTACGTCAGAATTATTGGTGGCATGGAATGAAGCGTGAAGTAGCCAGAAGCGTCGCAAAATGTTTGGTGTGTCAGCAAGTAAAGGCTGAACATCACAGGACAGCTGGACTACTTCAACCGTTACCAATCCCAGAATGGAAGTGGCAACACATCACGATGGACTTTGTAACTGCTCTTCCTCGCAGCACAAAGGGTAACGATGCGATTTGGGTCATTGTGGATCGACTCACAAAGTGTCACGTCCCGAAAGTACGGAATATGACCGGCACTTAAACTACGAACGTCTCGAGGCGTACGTAACCTAAGTAAGCCGAAAACCCAGAAACCCAAACCAAGAAGAGTAGTAGAGTGAAGGAAAACGAATTTAAAATAAGTAGTTTTAATAGCATAAGCCGAATTATGCGGTTTTTTAAAAAAACATCAAATATTTCCCGAAAATTTCGGCAGAGTCTCCTATATAAATACTGGCCCCCAAACGGGATACAACATGAATAGTATACGAAATCAATAAAAAGGCATCCCCAAGCGGGAGCTAGCTCTTCGTCAATCGACGGTCACAACCACACAAGCAATATAATATACAACGCCAACGGCGAGGATCAAAATTCAAAAGGAAACTCAAAACCACAAGAAAACCACAGAAATATAACGCGCGACTCTAAGGTCGAAGGAATAACATCACTGGTCTCTATCTCAAATAAATACATGTTTGGTTGATGGAATTTCTAGATACAACAGAATAATAATATACAAGATATATAATGGGGGTACGATACAAGTAAACCCACCTACTAGCAAATCACCCGAAGGAAACTATGCCCGCAAGCCGTAATGAAACCTGTACGGCAAACCTGCAGGAAACTGGGGCACACCGGGGGTGAGTTGCCAACTCGTGAATAGAAAAACATCTACGGAAAGAAATCGCATAAATAACGCAACCTAGGTCAATGATCATAATATATCCTCAATTATATATATAACATGCAACCTATAACAAGGCTAGGGTAAATATCTAACCCGAGTGTAATCTCATGTGCCCGTGTTAGTGCCTCAGGTAGCAATATATCATATGAATGAGGTATGAATGCATGAAAACAGAATACATGTAAATGAAGAACTGTTTTCATAATTTAGTGAGATTTCCTTTGTATTTTTAAAATGAGGTATCATAATGAAATCAGCATAAAACAGTGCCTAGCATCGGCACAAAACATAATCCCAATATCTCGATATATCTGTATCACAGTCTCTGTACCTCAATATCTCAAAATCTCAATGTCTCAATCACAATATCTAGGGCGCCGTCAGTCCATACCGGCCCCTACCATCCATCTCAAGACCACGACGGTATCCTCCGGATATCCGACGCGTCGGGTAAAATCACCGGTAGGTAGTGCTCCCCTGCCAGGCTCACATCATCATCATCACGCGCTTCTTGCCCCGGGGTACCTTACCGGGTCCACCATGTACCCGAAACGGTTCATCCGTCTCCTCGAATCGGGTCTCGAAATCCATCAGCAAACTCATGGTGAACGACTCATACATCATGGGAAAAACCGCATTTTTTATTTAAAAAGAGAGAAATCAGTTTATATAAGTATTGCGGTTTTCCCCCCAAATCCAGAAAATTTCATGGAAATCCGAATCCAAATCATCAATAGCATGTAAAACCATGAATATAGGCATAACAATGAATAACAGTATGCATGAAGTGACAAGTAATAACTACAATGTTAAGCTGGCATATAAGGCAGGTACACTAATATCATGTCAAATTACTAACTAACAAGCTAAGTCAAGCAATAATATTTTCTAAGGTGTACGTGACATGGCAATTACCGATGAAGATGTGTGTGAGCCGGCAAGTAAGTGTACGTGGTACATACGCATCATCGGTAATGGTGCTGGTGTCCTAACAATATGATATCAACATTGCAATAAGAATTTATAACATAAGTATGCGATGCGAAGCGAACCACAATAATAAGCGGGAGCTGAATACTAGACGCAACTGTAACTAACCTGCATTAATCTAATAAAAGTCCTACAAATGGTGCCTTTTGAAATAACACGAATCATGGGGTTTTGAAAATAGGGGCTACGGTGTTTTTATGAAAAGATACGTCTTTTGAAATATCCCTAGGATCCCTTAGGCTGTTTTTTAAAATACCTACGATTCGTTAGTTTTTAAAATAGGTAAGAATCGAATCTAATCTAACAACTAAACTAAACTAAAGGGCTAAGCTAATAAGCTGGACTACAGGTAAGGAAACCGCCTAACATCTGAGTCGATCCATATACATACCTGTATATATATTAGTCGGTGATCCCGCCTCAATAATATCATATCCGATACCATATCTACAATCAGACATCCCAAGTCAAGAGTGCGGATCAATCATCAAGATATAGCTCGTACGTAAATCCGTCGTACGGCAACCCCAAATCTGGGTACGGGTTAATATCATATTCCTTACACCATTCCTCCGGTATCCTCTTTATTCAAGATCATAGTCTAGGGTACTGACCTATGTCTAGTACAATACTAATATCCTCAATATACTCATGATCTGACTACAGATCGACAATCTCGTACAAACCGATACCGTCAGCACATAGCATCATCCTCAAATCCGTATGTGAACACATAGTCCTATACCCATGTGATCACATAACTATAAAGAATCCCATGAGCACATAAAAATAGGAATGTATGCAAGTATGTAGGTGTGTATGTGTAGTGCAACACTACCCTAGGGTTCGCAACACTAAAATAATCCAACACACCAATATCCATCCTAAACATCGTTATTAATCCCAAATAACATATAATAATTGTTGGTGTGTGTACGCATCCGTATACACCACCACGGACTGCGGAGGTGCTATACGCCATCCACCCGACTTCTCCCCGTAGATATAAATCTACTCACCTGGTCCTCGCTCGCCGGTGCCGACGTCGCCACGCGCTTGCTTGTCGTCTCGAAGTCCACATGGGGTACCTATATATCATAACGCATCGTATCGCATTAAAATCCGACTCTTGACCAAAACGACTCACGAATCCCACATAGGTCAAAACCTATGGTTTGCTTCCACAAATCAACTTAAAAACCCTCGACGTCGGCGTACAAACGCCAAACCATCGAGAAAAACCCAAACACACTCATTTGTACTATCACAAGCACTAATTATAATATGAAATAGGTTGCAATTCACAAAAACCTCAAACTCACTTTAAAAGCTATTTTTCCGAAAATCTAGCAAGCAAAATTTACCCGTTTTTGTACAAAACATGATGTTTTAACAAAACTAATGACCATAAGGCTCACTAACCATCTTAATTAAGTCATACCAATGTAAATTAGATTTTAAACTTAATTCTTAATATCCATCTCAAAAATCTAGTTTGCAAACATAACCAATTTTAATAATTTCATAGCAAAAATGCACAAACTACAATCTAGTTTGGATTTGCATGATCTATAACATTAAACTACACTTTAAAATGTTAATGAAGTCATGAAAAACATATTTAGATTTTTAATCTAACATTTGCAATTAAATTCCAAAACCTAGTTTGCAAATTAGTGTAATTACCACAATTTCAACCTAACAATTTGCAAACTAGCAATTAGATTAGGTTTTTCATTTCACAATATGATGAATTACACTATGCATCCATAAACACACAACATAAAAAAAACCTAACTATAAATTAATCCTTCTCTTGAAACTCAAATCTTTCAATTAGAACCATAATTAATTTCCTAATTAAGCTAAATTAAAGCAATAACCAACAAATTAAGAAAAAGGTTAGAATTATACCTCATGATCAAGAGATCAAATATGGAAATCAAAGCCTCTAAAATGCCAACTTATTCCTTAGATCCATGCAAGTTTGTCTAATGAGAAATGGGTAGTGATTAGATTTTGAGTTTGCTTTGATTTGTGTTGATTTTGGTTGATTTTTGAATGAATTTGGAGGTGAAGGAAGATGAGGACTTGGAGAAAAATGGGGGGGCTGCCAACAGTTCAGATTCGGCCAAGGGAGGAGAGGAGTGAGGTGTGGTGTGGGGGTGGGTGAAGTCAATGGGAGAAAAGAAGACCAAGTCAACAAAAGACTATACTCTTTTTACTAATTTCTCACTTCCTTTGTTTTCTCTCTCATGATTTCTTTTCTTCTATCAATAAGTGAGGAACACTTGGAGAGGGCTGCTGAATATGGGGTTGTGTGAGTGTGGGTGTGTGTGTGGGGTGAGGGAAAATGATAAATATAATACCCCAAATCTCCATTTAACTTATTTTCACCATTTAAGCCCTTTTTCTTCAATAATTTTCTAAACCGTTTTGGCAAACGATTTCGTTTCAAAAACCACATGATAAAATTTTATTTAATGTTTTATGATGCACAAAATTTGTTTCAACTCATTCCAATTTGTAATTTTCCCTCATTAAATATATTAGTGACGGCTTAAAATAATAATAAAATTATTAATTTCGGAAAATTTTTCAGAAAATTTGAAATTTCACCAGTGGATCAACAAACACCAAATACTAGCAATTACATAGCTAGAATATGTATATTTAATTTTATAATAAAGATATTTGCATTTTGACTTTTTACAGAAACCCCCCTTATTTTACCGTTTTTTCGAAATTTCACCGAAACGATTTTCAAAACGTTACAATCTTCCACCCTTAAAGAAATTCGGTCCCCGAATTTAAATTAAAACTTCCCCCAAATACTAAAATATTTCAGCCAAAACCATCAGATCGCCGGGGCTCCGAAATCATAAATACATAAAACAAATCGTAGCGCAACGCATGCGCATGAAAAATGAGCATATAACTCAAATCAGAACTCCGTCAAGCATCCCTCAATCATCGGAGTCATGGGGAAGACATCAATACCAAATCCAAAGCAAAACCAATATGATATAACTCGAAACTATACATGTAAAATATATTCAGGTACTGTCCTCTGACTAGTCCTGCTCAGTATGAAAACACATAGCAATATCATAAAAACGTACTGCTCTATAAGAAAAATCAATCCCAAAATACGCGTATGAATACTACGCGCGTCTTGTGCGCACGGAAATCAAAATCCAAATATGTGTCATACATATGCACAGAAACAACATCTAAGTGCATCGGGTGTGCACGAAACATCTGTCGCAGGCAACATGTGTACCTGACAGCAAAATCAGGCGCATCTGACATGCACGAAAAATCTTGATTTAGTGCATCTGGTGTGCACCAAAATCACACTTCAAAACATGCGCCCAACATGCGTGAAAATCCAAATCAGGTGCATCCATTGTGCAAAAAATCATGAAATCCAATATCAAGTGCCGAACATGCGCAAAATCAAATCAGGTGCACAAAACAAATATCGAGCATCACCATCGAAATCAAAGTCCAATGCATCTAAGTGCACAAAAGGAGTATCACTGCACTGCAAGCATATATAAACTATACAGAGTGCAGGAACCAAATCGTGTGTGTACATACGCACAAAATCAACTCAAATGTCTAAAACCGTAAAATCACAAACATGTGAAACCCAAGCACGAAAACGATATCAAGTGCAACACTGTGCAAAGATCGTAAATCCTCAATCATCAAAATCAAATCATTCGAATAAATCACCCAAAACATTGAAATCAATAATGGCGGCATAGTACCGCTCAAGCGCATCCTCTAAGAATCTCGGGCCAACTGTCGCGGTCACTAGTGGGACATCTCGTCGATGATCATGAACTCTGGCCTGCTGGTGTGCGTAACAATGACCACTCCTGGGTCAAGGTCTTCACTGGGAATTACCAATCTCTCGGTCCATCGGCTCATCGGCCTTGTCAGGTGTGCTAACGGGGATGATCCCGTTCTGGCACGTCTCTTGTCATCTCCCGGTCAATCATCACGACCACTCGTAAGACAGCATATCACTGGCGTCGGCCTCTGGCTCTCTGAATGTACATGACACATCTGATCCTGGGTGCAAGTATCATTGCAGCAGTATCCTGGAAGGAATCCTGCTCACGGTCTCTTCCATGTCTCGTCTCTGCCAACTGTCCGGAAGTCATCGTCCTTTCCTATATCTGCATCTTGCTCCGGAACGGCTGCATACCCATCGCGACTCCTTCTGGAAGGTATATCCAGTACTCTGCCTCGGCATGCGTATCGCATCTCTGATGTCGGCGGAGTGGAATGTCGTCTTATCCAGATCTTGTACGGACCTCTTTACTCCACTTTCTCTAATGTCGACTGCTTCGGACTCGTCTCATCGTGGCTACATGGACTGAGCTCCAATGGCTATCCTCGTATCGAGAGTCTCCCAAGAAATGCATCTCACCACCTAGCATCCGAATTAAGTCGAGTCATCCGATCGAGTTGTCAAAACCTCATAATCCCCCAAGAGCTCAACCTCTTGGGCACAGTTTAATAGTATCGAGTACATACCACAACATCGGTGGTCCAGCCGTAGAAGGGCAAACCCAGGCCTCACTAATGGCGCCGTAGAACTGCCGCAAACCCGAAGGTTCAAAGGCTTTCATACGGTCATTAAGTCGAGTTAGGGTTTCATTCTTCTAGAGGGACCATAGAATTGCCTGCATGTCTTTCCGACTACTTTAAACTTGGAATAATAGGTTTCTGACATTCGATCGTCTCTGTCGACTCCCAACGTCTCCGCGTGAAGTCGTCTCTAGCTGGAACCAATCTATCTGATGACCTCGCATCGGGGTAGGCGAACGATCCACATGTCCTAGTCATTCATCCTCGATGACTAGCGACCTTCTATCATCTCTTAGTACAACTCGTTCTGCCCTAATTCCAGCATCTGGGGCAATATCTCGTCGTTCGCAGCAATAACTGGCTCGCTCGTCTGCACGCTGAACAGTGCCTCGATCATTATGAATAAGCAACACACCAACGGTCATCAAAATCTGGCCGGCCTCTATCATTGGCTCAATCCTCTAGTGTCGATCAACACATCCGAGTAACCTCATAAAGGCGATCCGCCAAACACTCGTGGCGCGGAAACACAGTAAAAAAGACACATCTCTGCAATCGTGTGTTGCTGGAATTTCGCCCTGGTCAGTCCTCGTTCGTGACGAGCTCGTGCTGATCGCAACTCTAGCTGTAGCTCTCCCTGCCCGTAATCGTGGCAGCAAAACCATAACTGGTACTGATGAGACTAGATCGGAATGAATATAATACTGAGCAAAGAAATGTACATCCTAAGGCTTCTTAAGTGGAGTAGCGTATCGTAAATATGCCGCGGAACATACCTACGGTACGTCACTCTACTTTAGTCACCTATTCCATCAACCAAGGGTCATCCTACGCTCCGAAGGTAAAACCTAACGCTTTGATACCAACTTTGTTACGTCCCGAAAGTACGGAATATGACCGGCACTTAAACTACGAACGTCTCGAGGCGTACGTAACCTAAATAAGCCGAAAACCCAGAAACCCAAACCAAGAAAAGTAGTAGAGTGAAGGAAAACCAATTTAAAACAAGTAGTTTTAATAGCATAAGCCGAATTATGCGGTTTTTAAAAAAAACATCAAATATTTCCCGAAAATTTCGGCAAAGTCTCCTTTGTAAATACTGGCCCCCAAACGGGATACAACATGAATAGTATACGAAATCAATAAATAGGCATCCCCAAGCGGGAGCTAGCTCTTCGTCAATCGACGGTCACAACCACACAAGCAATATAATATACAACGCCAACGGCGAGGATCAAAATTCAAAAGGAAACTCAAAACCACAAGAAAACCACATAAATATAACGCGCGCCTCTAAGGTCGAAGGAATAACATCACTGGTCTCTGTCTCAAATAAATACATATTTGGTTGATGGAACTTCTAGATACAACAGAATAATAATATACAAGATATATAATGGGGGTACGATACAAGTAAACCCACCTACTAGCAAATCACCCGAAGGAAACTATGCCCGCAAGCCGTAATGAAACCTGTACGGCAAACCTGCAAGAAACTGGGGCACAACGGGGGTGAGTTGCCAACTCGTGAATAGAAAAACATATACGGAAAGAAATCGCATAAATAACGCAACCTAGGTCAATGATCATAATATATCCTCAATTATATATATAACATGCAACCTATAACAAGGCTAGGGTAAATATCTAACCCGAGTGTAATATCATGTGCCCGTGTCAGTGCCTCAGGTAGCAATATATCATATGAATGAGGTATGAATGCATGAAAACAGAATACATGTAAATGAAGAACTGTTTTCATAATTTAGTGAGATTTCCTTTGTATTTTTAAAATGAGGTATCATAATGAAATCAGCATAAAACAGTGCCTAGCATCGGCACAAAACGTAATCCCAATATCTCGATATCTCTGTATCACAGTCTATGTACCTCAATATCTCGAAATCTCAATGTCTCAATCATAATATCTAGGGCGCCGTCAGTCCAGACCGGCCCCTACCATCCATCTCAAGACCACGACGGTATCCTCCGGATATCCGACGCGTCGGGTAAAATCACCGGTAGGTAGTGCTCCCCTGCCAGGCTCACATCGTCATCATCACGCGCTTCTTGCCCTGGGGTACCTTACCAGGTCCACCATGTACCCGAAACGGTTCATCCGTCTCCTCAAATCGGGTCTCGAAATCCATCAGCAAACTCATGGTGGACGACTCATACATCATGGGAAAAACCGCACTTTTTATTTAAAAAGAGAGAAATCAGTTTATATAAGTTTTGCGGTTTTCCCCCCAAATCCAGAAAATTTCATGGAAATCCGAATCCAAATCATCAATAGCATGTAAAACCATGAATATAGGCATAACAATGAATAACAGTATGCATGAAGTGACAAGTAATAACTACAATGTTAAGCTGGCATATAAGGCAGGTACACTAATATCATGTCAAATTACTAACTAACAAGCTAAGTCAAGCAATAATATTTTCTAAGGTGTGTGTGAGCCGGCAAGTAAGTGTACATGGTACATACGCATCATCGGTAATGGTGCTGGTGTCCTAACAATATGATATCAACATTGCAATAAGAATTTATAACATAAGTATGCGATGCGAAGCGAACCACAATAATAAGCGGGAGCTGAATACAAGACGCAACTATAACTAACCTGCATTAATCTAATATAAGTCCTACAAATGGTGCCTTTTGAAATAACACGAATCATGGGGGTTTGAAAATAGGGGCTACGGTGTTTTTATAAAAAGATACGTCTTTTGAAATATCCGTAGGATCCCTTGGGTTGTCTTTTAAAATACCCACGATTCGTTAGTTTTTGAAATAGGTAAGAATCGAATCTAATCTAACAACTAAACTAAACTAAAGGGCTAAGCTAACAAGCTGGACTACAGGTAAGGAAACCGCCTAACATCTGAGTCGATCCATATACATACCTGTATATATATTAGTCGGTGATCCCGCCTCAATAATATCATATCCGATACCATATCTACAATCAGACATCCCAAATCAAGAGTGCGGATCAATCATCAAGATATAGCTCGTACGTAAATCCGTCGTACGACATCCCCAAATCTGGGTACGGGTCAATATCATATTCCTCACACCATTCCTCCGGTATCCTCTTTATTCAAGATCATAGTCTAGGGTACTGACCTATGTCTAGTACAATACTAATATCCTCAATATACTCATGATCTGACTACAGATCGACAATCTCGTACAAACCGATACCGTCAGCACATAGTATCATCCTCAAATCCGTATGTGAACACATAGTCCCATACCCATGTGATCACATAACTATAAAGAATCTCATGAGCACATAAAAATAGGAATGTATGCAAGTATGTAGGTGTGTATGTGTAGTGCAACACTACCCTAGGGTTCGCAACACTAAAATAATCCAACACACCAATATCCATCCTAAACATCGTTATTAATCCCAAATAACATATAATAATTGTTGGTGTGTGTACGCATCCGTATACACCACCACGGACTGCGGGGGTGCTATACGCCATCCACCCGACTTCTCCCCGTAGATATAAATCTACTCACCTGGTCCTCGCTCGCCGGTGCCGACGTCGCCACGCGCTTGCTTGTCGTCTCAAAGTCCACATGGGGTACCTATATATCATAACGCATCGTATCGCATTAAAATCCGACTCATGACCAAAACGACTCACGAATCCCACATAGGTCAAAACCTATAGTTTGCTTCCACAAATCAACTTAAAAACCCTCGACGTCGGCGTACAAACGCCAAACCATTGAGAAAAACCCAAACACACTCATTTGTACAATCACAAGCACTAATTATAATATGAAATAGGTTGCAATTCACAAAAACCTCAAACTCACTTTAAAAGCTATTTTTCCGAAAATCTAGCAAGCAAAATTTACCCGTTTTTGTACAAAACATGATGTTTTAACAAAACTAATGGCCATAAGGCTCACTAACCATCTTAATTAAGTCATACCAATATTAATTAGATTTTAAACTTAATTCTTAATATCAATCTCAAAAATCTAGTTTGCAAACATAAACAATTTTAATAATTTCATAGCAAAAATGCAGAAACTACAATCTAGCTTGGATTTGCATGATCTATAACATTAAACTACAATTTAAAATGTTAATGAAGTCATGAAAAACATATTTAGATTTTTAATCTAACATTTGCAATTAAATTCCAAAACCTAGTTTGCAAATTAGTGTAATTACCACAATTTCAACCTAACAATTTGCAATCACAATATGATGAATTACACTATGCATCCATAAACACACAACAAAAAAAACCCTAACTATAAATTAATCCTTCTCTTGAAACTCAAATCTTTCAATTAGAACTATAATTAATTTCCTAATTAAGCTAAATTAAAGCAATAATCAACAAATTAAGAAAAAGGTTAGAATTATACCTCATGATCAAGAGATCAAATATGGAAATCAAAGCCTCTAAAATGCCAACTTATTCCCTAGATCCATGCAAGTTTGGCTAATGAGAAATGGGTAGGGATTAGATTTTGAGTTTGCTTTGATTTGTGTTGATTTTGGTTGATTTTTGAATGAATTTGGAGGTGAAGGAAGATGAGGACTTGGAGAAAAATGGGAGGGGCTGCCAACAGTTCAGATTCGGCCAAGGGAGGAGAGGAGTGAGGTGTGGTGTGGGGGTGGGTGAAGTCAATGGGAGAAAAGAAGATCAAGTCAACAAAAGACTATACTCTTTTTACTAATTTCTCACTTCCTTTGTTTTCTTTCTCATGATTTCTTTTCTTTTATCAATAAGTGAGGAACACTTGGAGAGGGCTGCTGAATATGGGGTTGTGTGAGTGTGGGTGTGTGTGTGGGTGAGGGAAAATGATAAATATAATACCCCAAATCTCCATTTAACTTATTTTCACCATTTAAGCCCTTTTTCTTCAATAATTTTCTAAACCGTTTTGGCAAACGATTTCGTTTCAAAAACTACATGATAAATTTTATTTAATGTTTTATGATGCACAAAATTTGTTTCAACTCATTCCAATTTGTAATTTTCCCTAATTAAATATATTAGTGACGGCTTAAAATAATATTAAAATAATTAATTTCGGAAAATTTTTCAGAAAATTTGAAATTTCACCAGTGGCTCAATAAACACCAAATACTAGCAATTGCATAGCTAGAATATGTATATTTAATTTTATAATAAAGATTTTGCATTTTGACTTTTTACAGAAAACCCCCTTATTTTACCGTTTTTTCGAAATTTCACCGAAACGATTTTCAAAACGTTACACAAAGTCGGCTCGCTTCATCCCATTTCGAGTTGGCCAATCAACTGAGACACTAGCGAAGAAGTACATGAAGGTAATAATCTAAATTAAGATTTAAAACACTTCATAATGTACTATCTCTGATACCCATGAACTCATACAGGAAATTGTGAGACTTCATGTAGTACCGGTCTGCATTGTCTCCGATCGTGACACCAGGTTCCGATCGCAATTTTTGCAGAGTCTGCAAGCTAGCTTGGGAACAAGTCTGAATTCAGCATGGCTTATCATCCACAAACAGATGGTCAGTCGAAACGAACTATTCAGATATTGGAGGATATGCTCAGAGCATGTATGCTCGACTTCAAAGGATCGTGGAAAGATCACCTGCATCTTGTGGAGTTTGCGTACAACAACAGCTACCAAGCAAGCATAGGAATGTCACCTTTTGCAGCATTATATGGAAGGAAGTGTCGATCGCCATTAAGTTGGGACGACATCGGAGATAGAGAACTCCTTGGACCAGATATGATAGTAGCGACCGTTGATGTGGTTCGTACTATCAGGGAAAGAATGCGCATAGCCCAAGATAGACAGAAACACTGGACTGATGCGAAGAGACGACACTTGGAGTTCCAGCCAGGAGATCGTGTATTCCTGAAAATCTCTCCGAACCGCGGAGTGATCCGATTTGGAAGACGGGGAAAGTTGAGTCCGAGATACATTGGACCGTTTGACATACTCGAACGAGTCGGTCAAGTGGCATACCGATTAGCGCTTCCACCCTCATTGGAAGGAGTGCATAACGTGTTCCACATATCCCAACTCAGAAGGTAAGTGAGTGACCCCAGCCATGTACTTGATCATTCCGAGCTCACGATACAGCCCGATTTGTCTTGTGAGCAACAACCTGTGGAGATCCTGGATAGGAAAGTGAAAACACTTCGGAACAAAGAAGTTAATTTAGTCCGGGTGATGTGGAGGAAAGACACTCCAGGAGAATCCACGTGGGAAAGGGAGGATGAAATGCGTGCAAGATATCCGCACCTTTTTGTAAACTAGTCCTTAAATAAAAGTTGTAAATTTCGAGGACGAAATTTTTGTAAGGAGGGTAGATTGTAACAACTCCAATTTTTGTATACCAAAATTTGCTTTAAATATGATGTATACTTGGAGTATTGATGTTGCTGGAAACAATTTAAGTATCTAATTCCTTACAATAATTACAAGAAGGAGCATGTAGCTCATTGGTAATACCTTGCACTGCTGAACCAAGCCACCAGAGTTCGAATCCCATGCCCCACATAATTTTTATATCATTTTGTTTTAATTTTTTGGGAAGTCAAACGGTCAAACAGCCATAACTCACAATTTATTGCAATTTATAAAAAATAAACCATACCAAAATCTCCCCCAGACCAAACCCTACCCATCGACACCCGACTCGGCCCAGACTCGGCCAAATCGGCCGGCGACTCGGCCGAATCGGCCGGCGCCACCGGCCGGACTCGGCCGGTCGGCCGAGTCGTCAACACGAAAAAGTTTCGTGTTGACTTGGTCAATTCCCCTGCATGGTTCAATTTTCCAGTACTGTTACACAATTTCCATTAAACCTCTTTTAAGTCCAAAATTAATGAATTTTTAATGAATTTTACATTTTTTAAATATTTTGTTTAATCCTAACCCTAACCCTAGCTTAGACCTATATAAAGACCCCTACCCTCTACCATTTCACCTCACCACTCTAAGTCCACTCTATCAAATTCTCGAGAACTCGGTACAAAGAGCGAGAAGCGAAGCGCTGCCGAAACCGACGACGGATTCCGGCGACCGGACTAGAACCTTCGCGACGTTTTCGACGCATCGACAACCACCACCTTTCTTAGCCTCCTTAGCTTGTCCAAACCCGTAAGTCCCATCTCTTCTATCTCTTTTCTCTTTAATATAAAAATACGACTTTTTGGAACCCGACGGAAATCGGAACAAAACGATTTCCGATTCGGTTTTTCTGCAAATTTCCACTTGTCACCTAATACATAATACCTACCTATATTCATGTTGACTATTAATCACCCATAAACCAATTTAAACAAACTTTCTCACATGAAATTATAGCTTCTTTACAATATCGTATTCTTTTCATAAAAATACCATGAAGTTCATTTTTCTTCGTTTAATCAATTCCCTCACTCCTAAATAAGTTTATCTTGATCACTAAACTTGTAGAAATCAAATTGAATGAATTTTCACACATGAAATGATAACGTTTTCAAATACCGTATTCTTGCGCTTTAATACCTTCAACTTTAACATGTCATGTTTTATCTCTAAACGTCATCAAAACTTAAAACAAGTCACGAGGTAATGACCTACCTCTACACACACACAAATATAACCCTAACTGATAAATGTCAAAACATAGAATACGACATTACAGGACTTTTCACTAAAATACCATATTCTTTATAACCTTTACTTGAAAGCTTTAAGTTGTATAAAATTTTAAATAAAATGAAAGCACGATAGGTCATGGACATCGATCGTTTATCTAAACTGTCTTGTGGTGTCTAGGAAAGTGTGTCTAGGCTAGTGGTTTTTAATTAGGCCCACGACTGTGGTTCCTTCCCACTTATCTGGCACTTACCTGGCCGCAATTGACGGTGAAGAGGCGATTTGAGGCTTCTAATGACTCATCGTTTAGACCTTAGAAATAGGCTAGTTGGCTTAGCAAATCCTAACAACTAAAATACGGAAAACTATACTCTTTTGCAAATAAATACCCTATATTTATAAAACCGTTTTCCTAAATGAAAAGTATTTGTTAAACCTAAGCAAAGCGCCGCTACAACCCACTTTTGGGGAACCCGTTAGGGATAGTACGGTTCATCGTGCACCCGCGGGCTAGTACTGCGAGATTCAGACCTCCGCAAGGAGCATTCGGTCTCGAAAGGTTTAAAATACAGCATTTAAGAATAATGTGATTTTGGAAATTAAAATATTTATTTAAAATTATTCTTGTATTAATATACATTTAAATACCATTTAGACACCTATTTTATCATAATATAAAGTTCCCACTTTTTCCTAAAATTCCAAGATTAAAAGTTACATTAAAATACCATGAAATTCTAATAAAACAATTAATACTTTTATTAGGATATATTCACTAGAATAACACAAATAAAATTCACATTCATTATAATTATAAAGACGAATAATAAATACTTGAGGTGTATTTTGAAAACTATACAATAGTACTTTTTACATAAACCCCCTCAAGTTTTATAATTTACAATAAGGCCCCTAACAAATAAAGAACTTCAAATTATCTTTCTTTTAGTCTGACTCGGGTTAGAGTCTGACTATTTCTGACTTGAATGCGATTCAAGTCAATCTATATTCTTTGATATTCCAATACAATTTGAATACATGAATCCCTGAATCCAGTTAACAATATATTCATTTTGACTGAATCAAACCATGGATATTCATCCATTATCCTGATATTCCATTTACCTGATTATACAGTTACAACATGTTTACTGATATCATGGTTTTGGTCAGTCACCCAACTTACATATTCCAATACTACAATACTGTTAAAACATTACGGGGTTTAAGAGGTAGATTGGTACGGAAGGTGTTAAAGGTGGCACGAGGTGGTCAGATTAAGACACCTAACCTGAATCCTATTGTTGTTGTACCGTGGCATAACGGTTCCTTGTACTTTCCTTTTGCCCTGATCTCTAGCATATAGAGATCCCCCTCGTATACACTGGCATCCTTCTGTACCAAGCTACAAACAACAGCGTTAACTCAATATTCCATAATATTCAACAATGTAATACTTTAGAAATTAATTTTACACCGTCATTCTAATTCTTCCTTATCTTTGGGACTTACCGAGCGACCTGTTCGCTGACGACATTCTATTTCTTTCTTCTTTGAATGTCGTCAGGTGCGTTGGACCAAGCTGAGATCGAGCCCACCGGTGAAGATTTGGAGCTGTTCCAGGAAGATGCAGAGCTCTAGATACTGTACCTTGTTCTTTCCAGTTTATTTCATTTTCTGTTATGCCACTGTTTAGGCATCGCTTTTCATTTCAGTTGTATTTCCTTTTCATGCATTGTACAAAGAATGTTATTAATAAAAGTTGCTGTTATTTCTTTATCATTTGTCTCTTGTGATTTACTTTATATTGCTTAGTTACGCTTAGCGTATGTACTTCTGAGTATACACGTAGCGGGCCTCGTCGCGTCCACTTCGCCGTACACTGGGAAGCGGGACGTGACAAAAGCCGTCTGGTACAACCTATTGAATGGAAGACTTTTCGCGAGAAGTTCGACGCGAAATACTTCCCTGTGACTGCCAAGTTTTCCATAGAGCAGCAGTTCATTCATCTACAACAGGGTTTGATGTGGGACAAATCAGTAGATGAATACGACGCTGAATGCACCATGTTAAGCCGGTAAGATATGTCACAATAGTTCAATTTTTAAATATCACATACTACACAGCTAACACAATCTTTAAACAGATTCGCGGCACACTTGATACCGACGGACAAAATCAGAGCCCGTCGCTTTCAACAAGGACTGGACACGGAGATTCAGGCTGCTCTAGCCACGGGAAAATTTATGACTCATGAGGATGCTCTGGAAGCTGCCCGCAGTTATGAGGCAGTGATAAAAGCAAGGGGTAGAGCTCAGTCTGCAGGAGTCAAACGCCCTGCCAACCAGATGGCAGGTGGAGCCTCGTCCAGGCCACCTTTCGTACCAAGGCGACCCGGAGTACCAACCCATCGTCCCAGCCCAGCCTTTTGCACCTGCTGCAAGAGAACTGGACATATGATGAAGGACTGCCGTCGAGCCAACCGCCTTTGCTTAGTCTACGGCTCAGCTACTCACGATATTGGGTCTTGTCCATAAAGACAGAACCCAGTTGCTGCACCCAGGCCAGCAATTACTTATCCGCAGTGACCAGTTTTTCAGGCACCTGCTCCCATTCCTGCACTCCTTGCACCACCCAGAGGACCACAAGCTGCACCACCTCCTCGTCGGTTTCATCAAGCTCAAAGGAAGGTTCCGAGGAATGCTCCTCAGGCCAGGAAGAATGTACCAAGGCGCCAGGCTTTCACGATGTCCGTGGAAGAAGCTGAGGCCACTGGCCAAGTCATCACTGGTAAACTTTTCTTTTCAAACTTTGCTTTTCTATCCTACTACTTAGTTGCATATTTTCTATACCTAAAACAAATCCCACATACCTTAGGTACAATCTTAGTATCCGCAATCCCTGCACTTGCACTGTTTGATACTAGAGCATCACACTGCTTTATGTCGCAAAGGTTTGTCCGAACCCATGCGATTCCAGTCTCACCACTTATATCCAGTTGGAATGTCAGTTCAGGAAATGGCGTTCTAAAGGCAACTATGGGATACAGCATGTGTCCAGTCGTCGTCTGCAGTCGAGAGTTTTATGCTGACTTCAAAGTGCTGGACATACCGAACTTCGATGCGGTTCTAGGAATGGATTGGCTTGGAACTTTTAATGCTACCCAGTGGTCTATTGTGACGTTTCACAAGTGGGTCTTGGGTGCGTATTGATGTAGCATGACAGGGTGATCGCGTATGCTTCACGACAGCTGAAGAAACATGAACAGAACTACCCTACTCACGATTTGGAGATGGCTGCAGTGGTCTTTGCACTTAAGATCTGGCGACATTACCTATACGGCGAGTCGTGCCAGATATTCACTGATCACAAGAGCTTAAAGTATATATTTCAGCAGCGGGACCTGAATCTCCGACAGCGCCGTTAGATGGAGCTAGTAAAAGATTACGATTGCGAGATCTTGTATCACCCGGGCAAGGCTAATGTAGTGGCGGATGCTTTAAGCAGGAGACCCGAGGGCAGTCTATCTTGTTTGAGCGCAGTGCAGAGGCAGTCGTCGGCAGATTGGCAGATATTATGCGACAGCCGAGTGCAGTTCGAGTTCACGCCGATAGGGGGACAGCTTGCGCATGTTCGTGCACGCCCACAGTTGCTTGACCGTATACATGAGGCACAACACAGTGATGACCGATGTTCAGAGATCATGGCGCAGATTGGACAAGGCATATTTTCCGAGTTCGTGATCGATGATTAGGAGATACTGCGATTTGGGACTAGACTGTACGTACCAGATGCTGAGGGACTGCGGCATGAGATTCTTGAGGAGGCACATCGATCGATGTACAATGTTCATCCGGGTTCCACCAAGATGTACCATGATATGAGAGATGTTAACTAGTGGGACGGAATGAAGAGGGACATCGCGGACTTCGTGTCGAGATGTCTGATTTGTCAGCAAGTCAAGGCCGAGCACCAGAGGCCCGCGGGTGAGCTACAGCCGTTACCCATTCCGGAGTGGAAATGGGAGCAGATTTCAATAGATTTCGTTGTGGGTCAACCCAGGACTAGGCGAGGGTATGACTCCATTTGGGTGATCGTGGATCGTTTGATGAAAGCGGCTTACTTCCTGCCGGTGAAGACGACTTTCGGATTTTCTCAGTATGCCCAGATATACATCGACGAGATAATACGACTGCATGGAGTCCCGACGTGTATCGTGTCCGACAGAGGCACCCAGTTTACCAACCGACTATGGCAGAGACTTCAGGAGGCATTGGGCACACGCTTGAGTTTCAGCACAGCATTTCATCCGCAGACCCACGGCCAGTCAGAGCGGACTTTTCAGACTCTCGAGGACATGCTCCGAGCGTGCGTTTTAGACTTTGGTGGTAGTTAGGATCATCATTTACCCTTGGTGGAGTTCTCCTACAACAATAGTTTCCAGGATACTATTCGGACGGCACCTTTCGAGGCTTTGTATTGGAGGAGATGTAGATCGCCCGTCTGTTGGACAGAGCTCAGTGAGAGCAGTATTTTGGGGCCACAGCTTGTACATGAGACGACCGAGAAGATACAGCTGATTCAAGACAGGATGAGGACAACTCAGAGCAGGAAGAGATCGTATGCTGACAGGCGCCGCCGCAGATTAGAGTTCGCAGTTGGAGATCACGTTTTTCTGAGGGTCTCTCCGATGAAGGGAGTGATGAGGTTTGGACGGAAGGGGAAGCTTAGCCCCAGATTCATAGGTCCCTTCGAGATCCTCGAGCATGTGGGCGCAGTAGAATATCGTTTGGCTCTTCCACCCGACTTCCCAGATGTTCACCCTGTGTTCCACGTGTCGATGCTTCACAGATACCTACATGACCCTTCGCACATAATTCAGCATCAGACCGTTCAGCTCGAGCGCGATCTTTCGTTCATCGAGCAGCCAGTCGTGATATTGGACCGGAAGGTGAAGAAACATAGATTGAAGGTCTTGCAATTAGTGAAGGTGCTTTGGCGCAGCCTGAATGGTGATGAGATCACTTGGAAGGCCGAGGGCGAGATGCAGAAGAAGTTCCCTCATCTCTTTGGAGGTATGCGTAACTTTATATTTTTAAAATTCGGGGACGAATTTCTTTAAGGGGGGAAGATTGTAATATCTTAGGATGTGTTAAGTGGCTAATTATATTTAAATAAATGGTTTTTAATAAAAAGTTTACCAAATTGGTTTTCAATTATTTTATCAAATTTAGTGAATATTTTATTAGATTTTTCCTAGGCTCGCACACACTTGTGCATGTAAACTAGGGTTAAAATGGGGGTTAAACCATGGTTAGCAACCATGTGGGTTAAGACATGAGAATTAAGTCATGGGGTTTTAATTAAGTTTAATGGGTAATTTCAATTAAAGGTTGTTTTATTATATATATGTGAAATGATTTGAATATGTTGACTTGGTGAGAGAGAGAGAGAAAGAGAATGGGCATCATGGCAAATGCCATGCTTGTATTAAATGAAGAGAGAGAGCGTGGGGTTGACCACTTGTGCTATCATTCCTTGCCTCTCAATTTTTCCTTCTCACTTCACTCTCACTCACTCATACACACACACAATACAGCCTCCACACCAGCCGCCCCAGCAGCCTCCACAGCAGCAGCAACATCAACCCAAAAAGCAGCAAGCAGACAGCAACAGCAGCAGTAGTGAGCAACAGCAACAGCTTCAGCTTCAGTTGCAGCAGCAGCAGTTCCAGCAACTCCAGCAGCACCAATTCTTCTTCTTCTCCTTCCTCCTGCTTCCTAGGGTCGAGAGTGGGGTATATTTCTTAACCCTACATCCTAGTTTGCTTAGTTGGTGTGTTTATAGCTTCGATTAGTGATTAATTACGCGTTTTAGTGCTAAAATATGGTGATTAGTATGAACTTTGGTTAAGTGAGGTTAGTATTGGTTAGACTAAGTTAATTAAGTGTTGTTAGGGCCATGTTAACCTAGCTTAATCCCTATTTCACTAAAATACAATCAGGTTTCTATTTGATGCAAAACTATTGTTTTTAAGCAAAATTCTAGCTTCCTGTAATCTGCTATTGACCCAGTGATTTCAGAATAAATCCGAGTTAACTGGAGTATAGTTATTAGATGTTGATCACATATCCGAACACGACTCCTAAATTCCACCTCTTGGCCGCCGGAAAATTCGTTCTGGCCGCAAATTGCGGCCAGATGAGGGACATGGGGTTTGGGTTTTTGCTCTGTAGGTGTCTGCTGGTATTCTAAGACCTATGGTATATGCAACTTTGTTAAATTATTTCTGTAGGAAAATCTGGGATCAATTACCCTATTTTATATGTTTTTAACCTTCGCGACACGTGTGATACGTGTGTGGGTTTGGGGTTTTCTGCGTATCGCGACGTGTCGGGGTAGCTTCAGGCGATCACACGTTTTAGCGTATCGCACACACATGCGTTTGGTTCACGACATGGGTTTCTAGTTTGGTTTTAATGTTGTGTTTTAGAAGATTTGAGCTTATGAGTACTATTTTGTGAAATTCTAGGTTCGCAGACGAGTACGACGGACGCCGCGAAGAAGGGAAAACAAGTCGTCGGCTATACTTAGCGCGAGACTACGGTGAGTAGATTTAAAATATACGGGGAAATCGCCCGCATGGCGTTATGCGTCAGGGCTGATAAGACCTTGGAGCAGCATATTGCATTTACCTACATTGACTGTTCATGGATACTATTTGTTGCATATCGCATTCCCTGCTGCATGTATATGAACTTAGAAGTTATAAAGCACCGCACTGTTACTAACGGTTCATGTTGCACGAGCACTAATCTGCATGTTACACACACACACCGTTAGTAATTTCCATGACACTCACATTATAGAATTGCCATGATCATTATACTGTAGCTCATCTCAAATATGACTTAACATGATTCTGCTATTTGTACACATACTCATTTGCATATCCAGACTTATGCATATCCAAACTGTACTTACCTAGATAAGCTGATTTTTGGGTAAAAACTGGGGACCGCATGATACCTTTTTAAAACTGAATCTACTTAAAGAGCGGTTTTCCCTTTTTCTTCATAGTATGACTTATGATGCATATATTACATCGCATAGATTACGCATTGGCTTTGGTGTTCCCCTCCGAATGACGGCGCAAGACTGGACGTCTTGCCTGAAATTCGGGGCAGATGCTAATTGGTTTTATCTGTCTACCTCTCCGAAGATGCCAAGTTGATTTATGGCACCGTGTATCGGAGGTTTAGACGAATGCGGCCGATGTAGCAGACTTCGTCAGATTCCCCCTCGCTTGAGGGGGTTTTGATTGTGGAGACGCTCTTCCCTGCAGGCGCAAGCCCCTGCAGTTAATTACGCTACCGCATCGCGGTAACAACTTTCTCCTTCTTCAGAATTTCACTTCGTGTCGTGTGTGTTTGTTTTGTTTGTGGGTGCCCGTGGATTGTATACGGAGACTAAGTTATGCCATCGCCCGTAAGACGTGGATTAGTCCAAACCCGTATTTACTTAGATTTGGGTTTGGTGTTTTAGTTTAAGGATACGTTAGCCATATTGAGGCTAAGATCAACTTAAACGTTCGTTAAGGATACGTTAGTCTGATTTGAGACTAAGATCAACTTAACAGAAAGAGCATTTAGGGGCTCTATTGTTCCAGTTTAGGGACGTAGTGGTCCATAGGTAGTTTAAGGACATTGCGTTCCATTACCAGTTTAGGGACATGGTGGTCTATTTAATATATGGTCGTCGGGACCCGTCACCTCTCTGACGTCGTTGAAGGATTACAACGATAGGTGTCAGAGGAGTTCAGAGATGTATCTTTGAACCAGGTGTAAATTGATTTAAGAAAACAGCCATGCTCAGTCAATTTAATTTGAGGACTTACGGCCAGGATTGGGCTAAGTCCAGTTGAAGATGTTCAACGTTTTTATTTGTGGTTGGCCTGTTAGGCCTTGGCTTGGGCTTTGCCCTTTGTTTAATAATGCAGTGTATTTTCTTTTGGCCTGCTAGGCCTTTTTGATTTGGACTCTGTCCCTTTTAAATGATGCACAGCATCTGTTTTGAGCTTGACAGACCTCTGTTTGGGCTTTATTCCCTTTAATAGTGCATAGCACTTTGTTTGGTCTGATAGACCTTTCTTTATTGGGCCCTGCCCTTGATAATGCATTGCATTAATTAGTCTGACAGAGTGCCACGTGGCTTGTCAGGCGCTTTGCGCCAATTGAGGAGTGCAAGGCGCAAGTCCATGTGAGGGTGACACGTGTCACACTCTGGTGATCGCAAGCGCAGTGCGCTTCTGACACGTGGCGCGCTCTGCTGGGTTGCGCCAATTCATGAGAGCAGTGCTCTATTTTAACAGCGCATAGCGCAGATCGTTCTGGAGCTGACACGTGGTGCTCTCTGGTGGCTTGTGCCAACCCAAGAGCGCAACAGTGCAGATTTTTCAAGTGCAGGGAACTGTTTTATTATTTTGATCAATTTTAGATCAAAGAAAACAAATTTTCTTGTTTTCAAAGAACCAGTAGTTCATCAAAAGGCAATGCCTTCATTTTTATTATATTTTTATTGAAGATCATTGATCTTGTTCTTAGATCAATGATCTTTTTAGAAAAAAATTCTTTTTTATTCAGAGGTTTTTACCTTTTCCTTTTTCTGATTTCTCTCAAAGTTTTCAGAAGACTTTTCTGAGTTCTCTCAAAATTCTTTTAGAGGAATTCTCTGTTTTTCTCTCTGTGTTGTGTTTTGGAATTGGGGTCTAGGGGCCTTTATATAGTGCCCATTAATTTGTTAAATTTGTTAAAGAGATTATTCTCTGAGTGATTTGGGGATTTTTCCCTACCGTTCGATTTTTGATCCAAGGGCTTCTGTTTTACAGAAGACAATCTTCTTGTTTTAACAAGAACAGAAAGATCTTACTGGAATTTTAATTCTGTTTGGCGCAAACGCTCCTGTGCTTTACACGTGTCGCGGAGCGCAGAGCGCAGCGCGACTGCGCTGCCACGTGGCGCGCAGCGCGACTGCGCTAGCGCGACTGCGATGCCACGTGGCGCGCAGCGCAGAGCGCAAGTCGGCTGAAGCGATGCTTCTTTAGTTTTTTTTTTAATTTTCATTTTAATTTTCATTTTAATTTTCAGAACAGGGCTTTGCTCTGATTGGGGGAAACAGAAGCGTTGCTTCGTTTCCCGCCTTGGAATTTGAACAGAGCTTTGCTCTGATTGGGGTAAACAAATGCCCCCCACCGTTGCGCTTACGTGGCCCCAAACGTAAGCGCAACGGTGGCAGAATTCCAACCGTTGCGGCAACTTTTGGTAGTTGAAAGGGCATTTGATGCCTATAAATAGGACCTTTGGTTCTCAACAGATGATTATCATCTTTAGAATTTTTACTTTCAAAACTTCAGAGCCTTGCTCTTGCCTTCAAGAACTTCCAGAGTTAGATTTTCTTTAAAAGAAACTTTTTAGGTAAAAATTAATCTTGAATTAAATTAATTTTAATTAATAGAGCCTTGCTCTCATAGATCTTTGATCTAAAGAAAACCTCTTTGGGGTTTCACCAATAGAGCCTTGCTCTCAAGAATCTGTTTCAGGGTTTCTTAACCCATGAACAGAGCTTTGCTCTTTGGCAAAACATAGATCTCTTTGATCTAAAAAAAATGATGAACTCTTAAGAGTTTGAATATGGATAATGAAGATTAAAAATGGAGTTTTGTCTTTAATGGATTATATCATCTTTTAATAGTAAGGCTCTCAGAGTTCTCGCGGAATTTCTTTAAATTCCCTTCATTATTGGATTTTGACAGGTGTCACTCCTGTCTGCAGAGCATTGCTCTCGAGGATTTTAACTCCCTGTGTCTTTTTATTTGCTAATCTTCCCGTGATGTTTCTTTCAGGCATTATGGCGGTGCGTCTATACAATCTGCACGAGTTCATCACCTACGAGGATATCCGCGCACAGGGCCGTCATCAAAACCAGGAGTTTACAGATGCCCAGTTTGCGGAGGTTATGGGTCATATGAACGCGCACGTTGGTTGGCTGCTCCCTCGCCGTTTTACTCTCTTGAAAGTCGTGCTGGGAGCAATTTGGAGAGCACTCCCGGGGTTCCACGAGGCCATGCCGCTCAATGCGCTGGATGACGCCGAAGACAAGGTGCATTCAGTGCACCTGTCGAGGCTAATCTCGAAGAAACGACGGGATAGCCTTATCGACATTCTTCACCAAGTTTTTCAGCAGACGACAATAATCGCTGCTTATCGGAGGATAGGGGTGTAGGGTTCCTAGGCACTCACAAGGGGTCTCACAAGGCATCAACCATGCCCGTTTCAAAAAATACGGTGCCGAGAAACCCTAGACTAGATCGTTGGCTAGATGTTTAGGCGAAAAATCGAGCTAGTTTACAACTAAACTATAAGTAAACGGAAATACAACCTTTGTAGATCCGGTGCTCCACCTCCATGGCTCCGCAATGATGTCTCTCCGCTGTCCAAAATGAATCCCGGGCTCAAGCGTCGGCTTCATCGGAGAAATGGAGGGCTAGGTTATCGACGACGTGCCGAAGATGATCTACGTCGAGGCATCGCTTGATCAAGCTCCAACTTCACCAAGTCAAGAAACTTGTGAAGAAAACACACTCTACTACTTGGCAAGAGGTAGAGGATGAAGAAATAGGAAGTGGGTAGACTTTAGAATTGGATTTCTCACTTGTTTCATCAATCCACCATTGATGAAGTCAAGCTTCTTCATGGAAGAAGAAGATGAAGAAGAAGAAGAAGTTATGATAAGTTAATTCAATAGAAAAGAATAATAGAATACTTATCATAAACCAACCATGGTTATGTGTAGAGAGCAAACTATAGTTAGGTGAAGCTTCAACAAAGAAACAAAATTTGCCACCATTTTCCTTTTGCCAAAATGATATAAACAAATCAATAAATGAATAAATAAATTAAACAATACCCTAACCATTTACTTAACCAAGGTTTAAACTTTACACAAACACAAGTAAGCATGTATCATCAAACATGATACAATCATGTGCATAAAAGTATATCACATATACAACTTGCACAATTCAAGTGAGAAAATCCATTTAAAGTGAACCAATACTAGTTAATGCAAAGTGATATATCAAAGATATAATTATACATTAAATCATTAAATCAACACTTGATTCAATGATCCGGTCATATCTCATATAACCGACTAGTATCCAATGTATCGGCTTATCGAATCAACCCTCGATTCGATAACTAGGTTATATCGCATATAACCATTCGATACATACATCGCGAGAATGGAATACGGTATCACATACACGCATTATTCTCGGTCCCGCACATATCTCATATGCGCTCCTATTTCGTTTCGCTTGAGCCAGGAAACCTCTGTGTAGGACTACTCGTCAATACGCCGGCAGCAGGTGATGATCATATCAAACACCCACAAGCCGCAAGCGGTCTGCTAAACGTAACGGCCACCCGGGTATTGAGCGATCAGAAGATCGACGAGCAAGCCCGCTCACACTCCAGTGAATCCAACTAGTAACACTACCATACAGTCCGGTCTCATCGTCTGATATGTCGCATATCTTGCCTAGGGGTGGTAAACGTCAGACCCCAATAGCTCGATAAGTCGTGTCGATATGAGGTCTATAACAATTCGAGAAAATACTGGTAACACTTACCAGTAAATCTCAGCAACCCTGGCCAGGGATTTCCTGTTATAGCCAATCGAACACAGCGCAACATCAACTCCCTATACCGGGAGAGACGAATCCCCTCCTATCGCTCATTGCCTCCATGTGACTCGGGACTGTACCCAAAAACCACCGTTTTGCACGCCCTCTTGGACGTGGTAAGATGGAAATCAAAGCACAGTGGGAACCACACAAGACTCTATGACGATCTCGGGTCAACAGACTACTCTGTACCAGTGTCACCAGAGAACTGCCATCTGACGTAAGGTATAATACCATCTGGGAGTTCTCGGCGAGTCCGTCCAGTGTACCCAATCTGTACTGAGCACCCGTATATCATCTCTGATGTCAAACACCAATGGATATGGGATCATCCATCGCCCATCTGTATGGGTCGAGAAGGTACACGCTAGTCTACTCTGGTATATCGATACCCCATCTCGATACACCCACGACTAGGGACTTTCAAGGATGTACTTATGGACTACCATGTCCCCACTAGTATGATCCACATCATAGTCCAGGTAGTCAAGTACACATCCTAAGGGCTTTACCAACATGTAATAGAGAGACAATCAGTATACACGTTAAGGTAAAGAGCAACCAGATAGCATACTATCATGTCGAGCAAGAAAGTCCTCCCTATATATGTCCTTGCATCCACTACAATATACATCCTATGTACAGTAATGGCCTCTAGGGCATACATATAACTAACAAGGGGGCCTTGCCGAAGATCTTGACACACGTGAGCGCGAGAGGCTGCGCACAAGAATAATCAGAAAGGCCAGAAGAACTCTAGATGGCCTCACTTTTGAATTCCTCAATCCGTGCCCTGGATCTGAGGTTATACCGTTGTAATCATTTGAATAATGTCTTTATTTCATTTCTTTATATTGTAAGGACCCTTTTCAATATGAATGGAAACTTTTTATTTCAGCTTGTCTTATTTCTCGTCCTGAGTCTTCTGCCCATGCACGAATGAGTGTGTCTCGAACGCTTAATCAAATGCACATTGGATGTTCTTTCTGTCACTTTCTTCTTTCTCTTTTTATCAGCATGCTGTCTTAATAAACATGGTTGACAGATAATAGAGTAAGCATCTTGGTTGACAGATAATAGAGTAAGCATCTTGGTTTCTTCAAGAGATAGGATGGCTTAGGCCGCAGGTTCAGATCTGCTGCCTAAGACTTTTCAACTCTATGAGCCGTGAGGGTCTCGTAGAGACTTTTCTCCCTACGGATCGAGAGGATCTCGTAGGTGGATTTTCTCCATAAGAATCGTGAGGATTCCTAAGTGTGTTTTCTCTTATAAGTCGTAAGGATCCTATAAGAGAATTTTCCCTCTTACGAGTCGAGAGGACTCATAAGCGGTTGTTTCCCTCTTTGTCGAGATTCGACTTTGGAGAGTGAGACCCGTGGATAGTATGCAAGAGACCGTTTTGGGCCGACTTGCAGGATCCCAGTGCTTAGGAAATAGGTTTTTTTTTAATCCCCGCTGCCTAAGGCTTTTCCTCACGAGTCGAGACGAATCGAGCTGTTCCTGCAATGACATCAATTCCTCACGAGTCAAGACGAATCAAGCATTTCTCGCAAGAATATCCTAACGTCACAGTTAATCTCTTCTCTTTACGACAGAAGTCCGTTAGGGTCTGTGGTACTTAGGGTTTTGGCCGTCGTACCGTCGCATCAGCTGATATATTCCTCGATATGCAATCGTGCTGTTCGAGTAGCCCTGCTACTGCCGTGTCTCTGATCCCCTCGGGGGCTGGACAAGACGTCTTCAAGCAATCCTCCTTGGCGGTTTGAACGTCGGAAGAGCAAGCATTAGGAATTTTTCCATGCCGCTTTTTACTTGAGGTTAGGCTCATTTTGGAGAGCCCCGATGAGTCATAACCACTCCGCGCTGGTTTGGGATGATCTCCGATAGTCTTTCAGGTTTTATGTGAGTTGCCGTCAAGACCCTGAAGCTAGGAATTTAGCCTTTGTTTCGTTTGCTGGCATCGCGTCTGCTGTATCGAGACGAATGTCGCGTTTGTCTCTAGGTTGCTGGTGAACCATCGAGGTTTGGAACTAGGGATTTTGCCGTGGCTCCGTTAGTTTGATTGTCGCGTCTAAACCCTGCTGGAGGAAGAACGCTGTGGTGACATCTCATCTGCTGTATCGAGACGAACGTCGAGGTGGAGCTGGGATTTTGCCATGGCTCTGTTTGTTTGATTGTCGCGTCTGATCCCTGCTGGAGGAAGAACGCTGGGGTGACATCTCGTCTGCTGTATCGAGACGAACGTCACGGTTGTATCTAGGTTGCTTGTGAACCGTCGAGGTTTGGAACTAGGGACTTTGCCGTGGCTCCGTTGTTTGATGATGTTGCGTCTGCTGTGTCGAGACGAACATCGAAGTGGTGACCATTCCGCACTGGTGTGGGATGATCTCCAGTTGTTGTTAGTGTATATGCCCTAGAGGCCATTATTGTATCATACTAGCTTGTATATTACTTAATGGAAGCTTGGGATATTCACAGTTGTATAGACAATCTTGTTCAAAATAGTAGTATACTACTTGGTTTGTTTCTACTTCAATATGTGCATGTGTTTCTTTTAGCATATCGCTTATACATATTAGTAGAGCCCTTAGGATCTTTGCTTGATTACCAGCGTTGTGATGGCAGTCACACTCGTGGGGGCTGGATAATCTATAAGCACATCCTTATACAGGTCCCTATTCGTAGGACTATCGAGACAGGGCATCGATACTCCGGAGTAGACTAGCGTTTGCGCTTCTCATCCCAGCAGAGGAGATGGTCTGTCCCACAGCCATCAGTACGTCGTACTGGAGATAGTATGCGGGTGCTCGTTGGGTTACGAGTACACTGGACAGGACTCGTCGGGAACTGTTGGTTGGTACTATACCTATAGTCAGTTATCAGTTCCCAGGTGACATGAGTACAGCTTAGTCCGCTGACTTGACACTGTCACTTCGCCTCGAGTGTGTTCCCACTGTACTTTGATTACTACCCTACCATGGCTCAAATGAGTCGTGCAAACAGGTAGTAGTTGGGTGCAGTCCCGAAGCACTTGGAGGCAGTGACGGTTAGACAAGATTAGTCTCTCCCGGTATTGGGGGTTGACATCGCGCTGTGTCTAGGAGAGCCATTACACGAGTTATCCCTGGCCAGGGCAAGCGAGATATACTGGTAGGTTTCCAGTGTTATCTCAGGGTGTTCTGGGCTTCACTCCGACACGACTTGTACCGCTATTAGGGGACTGACGTTTACCGCCCCTAGGCCCGCCATGCGATGTATCAGACGAATAGACTGGACTGTACGGAGATTGTCACAGCCAGACTCAGTAGGAGTTCAGATGGGTTTCACCTCATCAGTCTTCTTGTCGGCATCTACCTGGGGACCGTTACGCACAGCTAGTGCCGCTTGCAGTCTGTGGTTAAACCCACTGCCAGCGTAGTGTCGAGTCTTTAGAGTCCCACACAGAAAGCTATTCGCCTTTAGGCAAAAGAGTAGAGGTCGCATGGTTTTGCGACAGGGTTCGGTCACATCCGTGCACTTGTGCACGTACAGTGTCCGGACAGTTAACACTAGCGAGCTTTGGTTTAATCCAGATCCTAGTATACGTTTTGGGATTGGTTTTATCTCGTTTGTATTCGTGTTCCTCGGAATGCGGATGCGGGTGTGTATGCACAGTTGACAGAGAGGCAGAGGCAGAGTATTCTCATTGGGGTTGTTGACTGTTGACTGTTGACCGTCGACTTTTGCTTAACCCTAATGAGAATAAGAATTATGATTAGCAATAATATTAATTAAGTATTATAGTGACATGGTTGTAAAGGGGTTGACTTGTTGACTTTGTTGACCGGTTGACTAGGTTGGACTAGTTGACTATCATCATTACAATGGTTGTCATTTTCATGCAAAGACTTTTGCTTGCTTGTTGTGGTTTGCAAAATGAGTGCATGAAAATGATATTGCCTTTTATATGATATGAACCATCACATAGTACTTGATTAACATTATGGCTCATGATGCTTTTGGATTATGAGAGGGTGAAAGAGAAAAGAGAGGCTCATTCTTTCATTGGCTTTCTCTCTTCTTTGAGCTCTCTCATTCTCTTACTCTCACCCTCTTCCTCTTGCTCTCTCTCTAGTCTATGGTTCACTTGTCTCATGCGTTGAGAAGCAAGAACCATAGAGAAAAATCCCAACACACTCTCCTCTACTCACTCTAGTTCACAAGGTTTAGCAAACCAAGTGAACTAGTTTCTTCAAAGTGCGAAGAAGAAGCCAAAGGTAGAAGCTTTCAGGTGGATCGATCTTCGGCGCAAGGAAACGACGGGGTGAAGCCGATCCGTACACCATCAAGGGTTGAAGACGAAGGAGTTCAAGAAAGAAAGGTATAACCCCCTAACCGAGTAGTTAACAACTCCTAGTTAGGTTGTTAGATAGATAGTTTAACAAAGATCCGTATTTGAGTCCATATTACCACCCTCTTGAAAATCGTTTTTCACCACTTCCGCAACCCCGTAAGTACCGGGGAAGGGTAGCATGGATTTACAGTTGTCTTTCAGGCTTTATATGACTCGCCGTTAAGACCTTGAAGCTAGGAATTTAGCCTTTGCTTCGTTTATTTTGTCACGTCCGAATCCTGTTGGAGGAAGAACGCTGTCGTGATATCTTGTTTGCTATATCGAGACGAATGCCGAGGTGGAGCTGGGATTTTGCCGTTACTTCGCTTGTTTGACCATGGGTTCTTTCGTTGGCGTTGTATCTGCATCTTGATGAACTGCGAAGGAACGCCGTTGTTAACATCCTGTCTGTTGTATCGAGACGATTGTTGAGATGAAGCTGGGATTTTGCCATCGCTTCGCTTTGTTTCGACCGCGAGGTCTTTTGTTGGCGTTGTATCTGCATCTTGATGGACTGCGAAGGAACGCCTTTGTTAACATCTCGTCTGCTGTATCGAGACGATTGTTGAGATGAAGTTGGGATTTTGCCGTCGCTTCGTTTTGTTTCGACCATCAGGTTTTTTGTTGACATTGTTGTTCCCCTCCAAATGGCGGCCGAGACATTAGGATGTCTGGCCTGAGATTCGGGGCAGATGCTATTTGGTTTTACCCGTCCACCTCTCCGAAGATGCCAAGTTGATTTATGGCACCGTGTATCGGAGGTTTAGACTGATGCGCCCGATGTAGTAAACTTCGTCAGATTCCCCCTCGCTTGAGGGGTTTTTGATTGTGGGGACGCTCTTTCCTGCAGGCGCAAGCCCCTGCAGTTAATTACGCTACCGCATCGCGGTAACAACTTTCTCCTTCTCCAGAATTTCACTTCGTGCCGTGGGTGTTTGTTTTGTTTGTAGTTGCCCGTAGATTGTATACGGAGACTATTTATTTCGTCGCCCGTAGGACGTGGATTAGTCCAAATCCGTACTTTCTTAGATTTGGGTTTTGGGTTTTGGTTTAAGAATACGTTAGCCATATTTGAGGCTAAGATCAACTTAAACGTTTGTTAAGGATACGTTAGTCTAATTTCCAGACTAAGATCTACTTAACGGGATCGTCTAGATCCATTTCCAGTTTAGGGACACGGTGGTCCATAGGTAGTTTAAGGACATTGTGGTCCATTACCAGTTTAGGGACATGGGGGTCCATATTCCAGTTTAGGGACATGGCGGTCCATTACCAGTTTAGGGACATGGGGGTCCATATTCCAGTTTAGGGACATGGCGGTCCACGTTTAGTTTAAGGACGCTTAAGTCCGTCGGTTTAAGGACCCCACAGTCCGTGTTTTAGTTTAAGGACGCATAAGTCTGCGGGTTTAAGGATCCCACAATCCGTCTTTTGGTTTAAGGATGCTTAAGTCCATGAGTTTAAGGACCCTACAGTCCGTGTTGATGTGTGGTTGTCGGGACCCGTCACCTCTCTGACGTCGTTGAAGGATTACAACGATAGGAGTCAGAGGAGTTCGGAGATATACCCTCGAACCGGATGTAAATTGATTTAAGAGAGCAGCTGTGCTCAGCCAATTTAGTTTGAGGACTTACGGCCATGATTGGGCTAAGTTATGTTGAGAATATTCAACGTTGTTTCTTATTTTTGGTCTATCAGACCTGTGCTAGGGCTTTGCCCATGTTTAATAATGCATAGCATTAATCTTGGTCTCTGTTGGACCTTTATTTGGGCTCTGCCCCTTTTAAATGATGCACAGCATCTGTTCTGGTCTGACAGACCCTTGTTTGGGCTCTGATGCATTGCATCTATTTTTATTTGGGCTCTGATGCATTGCATCTGTTTGAAAATAATGCATAGTATTTACTAGGCCTGTTAGGCCTTTTTAATTGGGCTGAGCCCTTCTTTTTAATGATGCAGTGCATCAATCATATGACAGTGGCCATGTGGCCTGTCAGGCGCTTTGCGCCAATAAATGAGCGCAAGCGCTTATGGAGGTGACACGTGTCACGCAAGCGCAGTGCGCTGCGCTTGCGCTGCTGACACGTGGCGTGCTCTGGTGAGTTGCGCCAATTTCAGAGAGCAAGGCTCTTTCTTATAAGCGCATAGCGCAAGTGATTCAGATGCTGACACGTGGCGCTCTCTGGTGGCTTGCGCTAACCCAGGAGCGCAACAGTGCAGTCTTTGCAAGTGCAAGGAACTATTTCAATAATCTTGAGAATCTTTAAGATTCCATAACCAATGGTTCATAAAAAGTGCAAAGCACTGTTTGATTTCTTGATCCAATTTAGATCAAAGAAAACAAGTTTTTTTTCTTGTTTTTCTTGTTTTCAGAGAACCAGAGGTTCATAAAGGAGTGCAAAGCACTTATTATTATATGAAGATCATTGATCTTGTTCTTAGATCATTGATCTATTAGAAGAAATTCTTCTATTTTATGAAGGTTTTTACCTTTTTCTTGAAATTTCTTCAGAGTTCTCTCTGTTTTGAGGTTCTCAATCTCTCACAAAATGTTGATGATCTTTTGAATTGGGGTCTAGGGGCCTTTATATAGTACCCATAAATTTGTTAAATTTGTTAAAGAGATCCTTCTTTGAGTGATTTGGGGAATTTTCCCCACCGTTGGATCTTTGATCCAAGGGCTTCGGTTTTACAGAAGGCAATCTTCTTATTTTAACAAGAACAGAAGAATCTTACTAGAATTTAATTCTGTTTGGCGCAAACGCCATAGCGCGTGACACGTGTCAAGCAGCGCAGAGCGCAGCGCAACCGCGCTTGCGCAACTGCGCTGACACGTGTCGCGCAGCGCACGGCGCAGCGCAACTGCGTTTGTGCTGACACGTCTCACGCAGTGCAGCGCTTGCACAACTGCGCTGACACGTGTCGCGCAGCACAGCGCTTGCGCAACTGAAGCGTTGCTTCCTTTAATTTTTTTTTAAATAGAGCCTTGCTCTAATTGGGCGCGCTGCTTTGGGCGCTGCGCTGGCGTATCAGCTTTTAACACGTGGAGCGTTGCGCTCAGCGCAAAGAATTTGAAGCGTTGCTTCGAATTTTGAATTTTGAAAATCAAACAGAGTTTTGCTCTGATTAGGGGAAACAAATGCCCCCCCACCGTTGCGCTCACGTGGCGCGCACGTGAGTGCAGCGGTGGCAAGATCCTGATCGTTGGATCAACTCAGGAGTTGAAGGGGCGCAAGCGCCTATATATAGGACCCCTGGCCCTTAGAAAATCTTTACTATTTTCAAGATTTTGATTTTCAGAGCTTTGCTCTTGCTTAAGAACTTCAGAGATTTGCTCTTGCTTACAGACTCTAGAGCTTTGCTCTCATTTCTAAAGCTAGAAAACTTTTAGGTAAAATTAATTTAAAATTAAATTAAATTAATTTAAATCAATCTTAACCCACAGAGCCTTGCTCTCATAGATCTTTTGATCTAAAGAAATCCCCTTTGGGGTTTCATAAACAGAGCTTTGCTCTCAAAAATTTGTTTCAGGGTTTCTTAATGAACAGAGCTTTGCTCATTGACAGAATATAGATCTTTGATCTTCTGATGATGAAATCTTAAGATTTTTTTTTATATGGATTTTTAAGATCCCAGAACTTCAGGTTTTTTAGGAATTAATTAATTTTCTTTCTTTGATGAATTTTTTTACCATTATTACAGAGCTAGGCTCTTTCAAAGAATCTTATTCCCCTGAGACCAGAGTTTGACAAGTGTCACTCTGTGACAGAGCTTTGCTCTGAAAGAGGAGATTTTCTCCTTATCTCTAGGGATTTTTTTTATTATTAATGGGAATATTCTCTTGGGGATCAACTGACAATCTTATCCAATGATGGGGTTGTCTTATTAACTGACGTATTGTCATCCAGATTTTATGGGTCCCCCTTGGTCTCCTACCCACTGCACTGCTGTGTGGTGTAATTAATTTTAATTAATCTTTAATTTTAATTAATTAATTAATTAATTTTTTTCAAACGCCAGGCGTTGGAATTATAACACTAACGGCTAATTTTGTTCCCTTGCAGTGACTATGTCTTTCGACACTTCATTCCTGTTCGCTCGTTCGGAGGAGGGGTTTCCCGAAGCGCCCTTGGACCGCGAAGTTCTAGCTATGATCAGGGACCACGACCCGGAATATAAGAGTCTCCACCTTTGGGGGTCGTGGTACAACCAGATTATCATGGGTCGACGGAGCTTCACGTGCGCAGTACCGTCGGAGCCCATTACGGCAATCCATTACGCCAGCCCACCCCCAGTGCAGTATGCCGTGGAGATGGTTGACTGGACCTCGAAGGGCTTTCTTCATCCTGCCATAGATGCAATTCCGGTTCAGCGTCCCATGGTTCCGGATATCCTGGGACGCGGTATCTGTCAAGGCGAGGCGCGACCTTTGGGGCAATCATATAACATAGGTCTGATCCCCGGCCACCCGATCGGCTATCTGCCGTGGGCTCGGTATATCCTGTCGGCGAAGAAGTCACAGTTGATAAGATTAGGATTGTACAGTGCGGTTTACGTCTCTCTCTTCCAGTATCCCACGCTTCCCACCTGGTGGTTCAAGGCTTTCTTGGAGCAGCGGAACATTCCTACTCATACTTTCCTCGCAATGGACCGGGAAGTGTCAATTTCTCTGGAGGAATTCACAGAGGTATCCAGTTTACCGGTTATATGGTTGCACTACGAGGAGTTGCTTCCGACAGACGAGTATGTCTTCGGTGCTAAGCCGGCAGTAAGGGGCCTCACCCCGGAGAATGCTGTTCAACACCAATTCCCAAGTTTGATCAAAGTGTTGAACATCTATGAGGCCCTTTTCATCGAACGTGGGAGTCGCGGAGTTAGTTTTGAGGATTTCATCGCTCGGTTCCTTCACCCAAGCGTCCTTTCGGCAGAAGCTGCCAAGTTTGCCACCCTTGAGGACCCTTTCGGTCTAGGTTTGGATAGCCTACCGGCGAAGGAAATAGACCAAAAGGGTTTTTTCCTTCTTAACTCCCCGACTGTGTCTTTTGCGGAAGTTGAGGCCCCCGGGATGGACGAGGAGGCCTTCTTCTTAGGATTTCTTGGGCTATGGCTGAGTTGGTTTGCGCTCCCAATGCATTCTCGCCATATGCGGCCCTCTGTCTTTTACCCTGCTCACCGGATGACCATCGGGGTAAAAGTGGCCGTTGGGATCGCCGGCTTGGCACACTTGTATCACGGCCTCAGTCGAGCGGCGGATGCTAATGAGCCTGGGGTGCTGCACGTGATCTTCCCGATGCACTATTTCATATCATGGCTTGAGCTACACACATCGGGTATCTTCGGTATGCACAAAAGGCCCTCGTTCTATGACAGGTGCAGCTTCCCTCGCATCATACAGTTGATTGGCGCATCAATTGTGAGTCCATCGCCACGGAATGCCAGGGGTTTACTCCTTCGCCCCCACACCGTTAGAGACGGGGTGTCTTTCATCGTCAAGGTGTTGGCTATTGGAAAGGCGTCTACCACTGCAGTGCGGCCATTGCAAGATACTTTCAAAGATGGAGCCTCAGTCTTGACGGCCCGGGAGACCCTCCACTTATATTCTATCAGACCCGGCTTCCTGGTGTTCAGGCAGAACGGTGCGGCGATTTTCAAGAGATACAACCCGCATCGTTTCGCCCAACAACTGAGCTACAATCAAGGGGTACCACTGGAGGCTTTCTTATCGGAACCTGCTGCTACCGAAGAAGGGATGGAGAGCGCGCTGCATCACTTCATGCGTCTGAACACGAGTTCCCACTTTTTTATCAGTGAGCCGGCTTGCGCCCCACGACTCTTCAAGGTATATACAGAATGGTACAGTCATTCGACGGGAGCCATCATAAAGGAGGAAAGGGGATTGATGGTCGACCGTAAGGGTGCACCTCCAGGTAGCGACCGCAACGCTCCTTTAGTGCCAAGGACCCCGGTAGTTCCCCTTCTAAAAGATGCTAGAGCCGGACCACCGCGTGCGCAAAGTCCTCCACACGGATTGCCGCTCCCCGATATCGCGGATGCACCACCAGCGCCCTGTGCTCTAGTGGAGACAGTGGTCGTAGCCTCGCCGGAGTCTGGTGTGGGTGCGGACATCGGGACCCGCCGCCCCAAGGTGCCTGCCAAACGCAAGTCGATCCCGGGTGCACCTAGGGTTGGTGGGCAGAAGAAGAAAAAGAAGTCGCTCTTCGCTGCTGACGTCGCGTTCGGTCAGGAACCCCACGCTCCCTATGGTGAGGGCCTGAGTGAATACGGGACCAACAGGGGGTTAGTCATGCCGCCGGATGACACGGACTTGGAGGCTGCTCTCGAAGCTTTGGAGCGGTTGGCGAGGCGCGACGCGTGGCTGGCTAAGCTTGCGCAATCAGGTAATCACTAGTCGCATTTTTTTTATTGCATCATATCTTTATTATTGCCTTTTACTAACGTTTTTTCTTCTTTTCTTCCAACAGGCATCACCACTGAGGAAGCCATTGCCGCTTCCCTCAAGACTTTCCAAGAGGAGGAACGCCTTAGAGCGTCCTTAGGCCTTAGTAAGTTTCGAATCATCAAGTTTTCATTTTCCTTGTGTTATGGTCGATCTAACCTCTCTCTTTTTATCGCAGGAACCTCAATGCCGATCCCGCCAGGTGACGCGGAGACTCTTCCCGGGCCAGCCGCCGATGTTTCTGCCTCCTCGGGGCTACCACGAGAGGCCCGTCTTGAAGAGCCGATGACAGATGCCTTAAAGGCTCTGGAGGCATCTCTGAACGAGGACGATGACGCCTTGATGAAGGAAGCGTCGACGAGGTCCATCGCGACAGCCCGGGAGGAGAGGAAGCGGTTGAGGCGCGAAGCGAAGGCACGCAGGGCTGCCTTGGCCATTGGAGCGGGCCCAAGCACCGTCCCTCGTGCCGATACTCCATCAGAAAAGCCTCCGGTCGCCTTGTCTACAGCTCATAGACAGGCGGTGCGCGTCAATAGGGAGGCTAACGATAAGTCCACCTCAGGTAATATTCCTTTCAGAATTTTGTTGTAAGAATTGTGAAGTTATCGGTTCTTATATATTCTGTCCTGCAGGGCCAAGTCCAACCGAGGGGGAGGCGGAGACCGTCGAACCTGAGGGGCTAGAGGGAGAGGTATTGGTCGAAACCGAGCCGATGGCGGATGACACAACCGGGATTGCTGGGGCCGAGCTAGTGGCTGACGAAATGGTCACGTCCGCTATGCCTGAGCAAGTGGTTGATGCCGAGCCCGAGGTAGCAGCGGACGGAGCGCCTGAGACTGATGACCTCGTGGCGACGGTGGACGAGACAACCGTGACTGCTGAGCCCGAGGGAGTAGCGGGTGAGGTGGACATGATTCCTGAGGACGAGCCAACCGCTCTTTCTCAGGAGTCTGGAAATGCCCCGGTCATAGCTCTCCCCGCCTATGGCCCTCCGCCGTCTCCTGGCCTTGCGAGCACGACGACGGCCCCCGTGGAGTCTGGGGATGAGGCCACAGGTGGTGGACTTATGTCGATGGAGGAGGGAGACGCCTCCGTCTCGGCTGGAGGCTCATCAGGTAAATTTCGGATTACCGTCCCCCATTTTTTTATCTTGCAATCTTTCCTGACAGGTTTACCCTTGTTTTTTTTTTTAACGCAGGTGCGGTCAGCGCCGATGCTCTATTGCTCGAGGGAGCGCTGTCAACTACTGCCTTGGCGGTGGTCACTTCTCAGCCCTCTCTTGTACCATCGAAGATGTTGGAAGGTATGGATTTGCAACCTATTAGTTTCTTCTTTCAGCCGCATAATTTATGTACTAAAGTCGTACTGTTGTGTCTTTTCAGGAGTGCTTTTTTATCATCTTTATCAAGTGTTGCTCCCACACTTCTCCTTCCCATCTGAATTCGCTTCTTCCTCTGGTGGCGCCGGTGAGTATGGTTTCCAATTGATATCTTTCTTTTTCTGTGATAGAATTATTTCTAACTTTTTCTCGTCCTGACTGCAGTGTTACAAATTGAAGGAGGGGATGAAAGATCGGCCGCGTCACCGGCCCTTCCGGCCTTGCCACCTGACGCAGCTGGTACAACAAACTATCGCATTGATAACTTCTCCCTTTTTTTTATTTCTTGAACTGTTATCTGATCATATCTTGTTTCTTTTCAGCTGTCATTCCGGTCTCGGCACCCTTCGAGCCTCGCATCACAATGCCGGTAGGTCCTTTCCTGAGACGTCCGTCCTCGAAAGACGCCGCGAATAGTCTGCGCATGTTGAGCGACTACATCGAGGAACTCGACGTCGAGACTCCAACATCTGCTGCAGACTTCGTTACGGCGGTTAACCCGATGCTGGCGATACTCGTAAATTTCCATGACGAGGGCATCGTTGCGTCTTGGGTTAACCACTGCCGAGAGATCGAGGCTCGCCTGCATCAGCTGGAGTCGATGCATCCTGCCCCTGAGGTTTTGGCCGTGAGCACTCAACGGGCAGCATGGCTTGAGCAAAGCACTTCTCATTTCCGCCATTTGGAACAAGAAGCAGCTTTAAGGCTGAAGGAGTGTTATGAGTCTTCAAGCGAAACTGCTCGCCTACGTGTCGAAGTTGAGGCGAACGCTGCCGAGGTGAAGGCTATCTTTGAGGGCCTCCTGGAACGCATCTCTCATGGGCTAAACTTGAAGCGAAAGCTTTATGTCGCCGAGCGTGACACCCCAGGCCGTGAAGCTGCTCATCAGGCCGTTAGAGAGCAGCTTGCATCTGTCTTGCAGCAGCGGGCTCAAGTAGAGGCGGAACTGGCGGTGGTGGCCAATCAGGAAAAGGCATGGAAGGAAGTGTGCGAACAACTGATAAAGCTATTTAAGAGCTTCCTTCCCAATAGCTGCCTTTGTATCAATGTATTTGTAAAATTTTTCTTTTAAATAATATATATCCATTCTTTATTCTTTTGTACGCTTCCCCTTATACTTGATTAAATTCAATAAATAAAGATACACATTTTTCTTTGCAATGTCTTGTACTATTTCTTTGCTTTCTCCTTTCTCTTATTATTAGCAGGTTGTCTTGATAAACAGATAATAGAGTAAGCATCTAGATTTCTCCAAGAGATAACGATGGCTTAGGCCGCAGGTTCAGATCTGCTGCCTAAGACTTTTCAACTCCATGAGCCGTGAGGGTCTCATAGAGACTTTTCTCCCTACGGATCGAGAGGATCTCGTAGGTGGATTTTCTCCTTAGGAATCATGAGGATTCCTAAGTGTGTTTTCTCTTATAAGTCGTAAGGATCTTATAAGAGAATTTTCTCCCTTACAAGTCGAAAGGACTCGTAAGTGGTTGGTGAGTTGACTTGTTTCCGAGTCGGAGTATTGCTCCGACGGGGGAGGTCGTTGGCTGACTTGTTTCCACGACGGAGGTCATTTGTTGACTTGTTTCCGAGACGGAGGTCGTTGGTTGACTTGTTTCCACGACGGAGGTCGTTCGTTGACTTGTTTCCGAGACGGAGGTCGTTGGTTGACTTGTTTCCGCGACGGAGGTCGTTTGTTGACTTGTTTCCGAGACGGAGGTCATTTGTTGACTTGTTTCCGAGACGGAGGTCGTTGGTTGACTAGTTTCCGCGACGGAGGTCTTGGGTTAGATTCCCTTTTCTAGTTGAAGATGCAGTCAACCTTCTTCTCCCATTATTATCGTAAATCCTTTCTTTGCTTTTTTTCGTTCTCTCTTCCAGTTATCTCTTTATTTGAGAGGGGCGGATAAGACCACTCTATCGACGAACAAGAAAAAATGCACTTTCAAATGGTTTGAGCTTGCAGAGGCATAGACACGAGTTACAGTTTCTAAGTCAGTGGGATCAGTTGTGGATGCTGGTGAAACTAGTTTCTAATGCTTAGGTTCACGGTTGGCAATCTCAAGGTAATCAAATCAGAACGTCAGTTTGAACTTTAAAACCAAGCTCTGAAGCGGAGCTCTGAGACCTTGACTTGTTTCCGAGACGGAGGTCGTTGTTGACTTGTTTCCGCGACAGAGGTCATTTGTTGACTTCTTTCCGCGACGGAGGTCATTTGTTGACTTCTTTCCGCGACGGAGGTCATTCGTTGACTTGTTTCCGAGACGGAGGTCGTTGGTTGACTTGTTTCCGCGATGGAGGTCATTTGTTGACTTGTTTCCGCGACGGAGGTCATTTGTTGACTTGTTTCCGAGACGGAGGTCGTTGTTGACTTGTTTCCGCGACGGAGGTCATTTGTTGAGTTGTTTCCGAGACGGAGGCCGTTGGTTGACTTGTTTCCGAGACGGAGGTCGTTGGTTGACTTGTTTCCGCGACGGAGGTCATTTGTTGACTTGTTTCCATGACGGAGGTCATTTGTTGACTTGTTTCCGAGACGGAGGTCATTTGTTGACTTGTTTCCGAGACGGAGGTCGTTGGTTGACTTGTTTCCGCGACGGAGGTCATTTGTTGACTTGTTTCCGAGACCGAGGTCGTTGTTGACTTGTTTCCGCGACGGAGGTTATTTGTTGACTTGTTTCCGAGACGGAGGTCGTTGGTTGACTCTAGGTTGTCTGTGAACCGTAGAGTCTTGGAACTGGGGATTTTGCCGTAGCTCGGATTGGTGATGTCACGTCCATGTCCTGCTGGAATGAGGAGGAACGCCGCTGTTGGTCTCCAGGCTGTAGATGTGGTCATCGAGATCTGACTTCCCTTTGACGCAGCCTGGTGGGGAAATGTAGTCCCCTTTTTGTTTGTGCCCTTGGATTGTATACAGGGATTGATGTGATCTCAACTGTAGGGCAGGAGTTTCATTTATTTGTATTGTTTTATTTCCGCGATGCTCTATCATTTCAGCTTTTATATCGCGAAGGTCGCGATTGCCCAATCATTTCGGCTATTTATTTTATTTTTACTCGCTGTTTTTTTATTGCGAGTTGCCCAATCATTTCGGCTGTTTTATATGCATATGTTTTTACTTGCTGCTTTTTATTGCAAGTTGCCCCATCATTTCGGCTATTTCGTATGCATGTGCGGCCTACCGGCTTTTCACCGTAAGCCTAAAATTAGACACCGATTTCGGCATCAGCACCACTACAACTGGGATATTGCCAGGAGCGAATCATCATTTGCCTCCGTCGATGTCGAACAAAGGTGTCTTAGCGAACAGGGTTAAGGTCCTGTCGATTAAGGCTTTTAACTTCATGAGCCGTAAGGGTTTCACAAAGGTATTTCTCCCTACAAGTCGTGAGGATCTCGTAGGTGTATTTTCTCCTTATGAATCGTGAGGATTCCTAAGTGTATGCTCCTTTGTAAGTCGTAAGGATCCTACCAGAGGGTTTTCTCCTTGTAAATCGTGAGGACCTACAAGGGTTGTTCATCATACGTACATATCCCCAGTCACGGATGAAACTTGGTTAGGGAAATGTTTATTCGCACCCGTGGATTATATACAAGGGTCAGCATTGAGCCGCTTGTAGGGCAATATCGAAGGTTGTGGGGGTTGCTTAAGCACAGGTTTAGGTCTCTGTAACTTAAGACTTTCAAATCTTATGAGCCGTGAGGGTCCCATAAGAGAGTTCTCCTTACGAGTCGTGAGGATCTCGCAAGTGTATTTTCTCCTTAGGAATCGTGAGGATACCTGAGTGTGTTGCTCCCTTGTGAGTCGTAAGGATCTCACGCGGGTGGTTTCTCCTTACACGGTTGAGAGGATCTTGTAAGTGTCTTTTAACGAGGTTGCGCCCTTTCGGGTTTTCACAAACACTCGCCGGTAGTCCTGCTGTTTTTACTCACGGTGCCCTTTCGGGTTTTCATCCGTGCCCATTTTTCTTATGGACATACCGTTTTTTCTTTTTATTCTTTTTATTCTCTCCTTTTTTTTACGAGGTCGTGCCCTTTCGGGTTTTCACGAACACTCGCCGGTAGCCCTGCTGTTTTTACTCACGGAGCCCTTTCGGGTTTTCATCCATGCCCATTTTGCTTATGGACATACCGTTTATTATATTTTTTTTATGATTTTTTATATATTTTTTTATTCATCGCGTCAGCCTAAAGATGCTGCGGTAGTAGTTTAAAGACGTTTCGGTTCTTCATTAGTTTAAGGTCGTTTCGGTCCGTCGTTAGTTTAAGGACGTTTCGGTCCGTCGTTAGTTTAAGAACGTTTCGGTCCGTCGTTAGTTTAAGGACATTTCGGTCCGCCCAGGAGAAGGCTGGATACTGCTTATAAAGTTTGAGCTTAGGAAGATAGCGAGCGGACATAGTCGTCGTCATCTATCATTGACCTAGGCGGTAACTCGCTAAGCGTAGTATTTTTTTAGGAAGCGACCATTTATTGGCCTGAAAGGCCTTTCACCGTGCATGTCTATGAGTAGATAGGCTCCACCCTGGTAGACATTGTCTATGATGTATGGGCCTTCATAGTTTGGCTCGAACTTTCCCCGCTTGGCGCGATTGGGGATCATAGGACTTTTGACCACTAGCACGAGTTCGCCTTGGCGGAATGTCCTCGGCTGGGTCAATCTTTCATATGAGCACGTCATCTTTGCTTTATAGGCCTCCGGATTTTGTTGCGCTATGAGCCGGGTTTCATCAAGGGCATCAAGCTCCTCAAGCCGAAGGTGAGCATTTTCTTCGTCCGTCAGCTCTTAGTGGACTGCCACTCGTAGAGAGGGTAACTCTATCTCGAGGGGGAGTACTGCTTCTGTACCGAATACCAACACGTACGGCGTTGTGTTCGTGGCCGTCTTGAACGTAGTTCGATACGCCCAGAGAGCCTCTTGCAGTCTCTCGTGCCAGTCCTTCTTATTTCGGTACACCGTTTTCTTCATGATCTTTGTCAAGGTCTTGTTGAAGGCTTCAGCTAGACCGTTAGCTCGCGGATTATAAACTGAGGAATATCTTCAGTCTATATTATGCTGTTGCGCGAAGCGACTGATTTTGTGGCTTCTGTAGGCCGGCCCGTTATCGGAGATGATCCGTCGCGGAGTTCCAAACCGATATATGACGTGCGTCTTGAAGAAATGGAGGATATTCTCCGTCTTCACTTCCCTCAGCGGTACCGCCTCTGCCCATTTGGAGAAGTAGTCAGTCGTCGCCAGGATGAAACGATGTCCCCTGGACGATGCTGGTTCGATGGGGCCGACTATGTCAGTTCCACACATTTTGAATGGTCAGCTAGCCACTGTCGGGTGTAGCGGATTTGGATGCTGGTGGATGAAGTCCCCATGGATTTGGCATGAGTGGCATTGCTTCGCATATTCGAGGCAGTCCTGGATCATCGTGGGCCAGTAGTAACCCATCCGTTTAAGCTTCAACTTCATCTTCGGGCCTGCTTGGTGAGAACCGCAAAGTCCGTCATGAACTTCCTGAACGACTCTTTTCGCTACGTCAGGTCCCAGGCATCTCAACCACAAAGAATCGAACGACCTCTTTTACAGAGTATTATTGACGAAGGCGAAAGACAGAGCTCGTTTCATAAGCTGATGTCTTGAGGACGCATCTTCGGGCGTTTGACGGTATTTGAAGTAGTCTATAAAGACTTCTCTCCAATCCTCGGTATTTTCCCGATCTTTTATTTGCAGGGTCGTCTGCTCAGTCGCTCCCTTTTCTTCGGATGATTCCGGAGATATTTCTGCTGGGGCAAGTACCCGACGGCTTTGTACCACGATTCTTACGTCATCGAGGTTCTCATCGGCCAGTTCCTTGGCCAGCTTGGCCAACGTGTCCGCTTTGATGTTTTCCACGCGCGGTATGTTTTCCAAATTGTATAAAGGAATTTGGGTTAACAGTTGCTGCACCTTCTCGCCGTATTTCACCAACTCTGGTTTGCAAGTTTGATAGTCGCCGTTTACTTGACTAACGACCAGTTGGGAGTCTCCGTATATGAGGAGGTTTTCAATTCCCATGTCGATGGCGATCTCGAGGCTTGCTATTAAAGCTTCGTATTCGGCTTCATTGTTTGTCCTCGGCTCTGTTAGGGAGAAAGCAAAGCGCATTATCCCTCCTTGTGGAGTTACAAAGATGTGTCCCACCCTCGATTTGATTATAGGGGTACTTTGTTTGCGCTTCTTCACAGAAGACGCTCCATCGAAATAAAGCTCCCATCGGGTATCACCACCGTTAATCGCATCAAACGCGTGTTCGTCTGGAAGATCGCAATTCAAAGGAGAATCGGCGGGGATCGGATGTGCAGCGAGGAAGTCGGCGATGGCCTGGCCTTTCACTGCCTTGAGAGATTGATACGTTATCGAGAACTCCATCAAGAGCAGGGCCCATTTAGCGAGTCGTCCCGTCAATATGGCCTTTGACATTAAATATTTAAGGGGTTCCACCTTCGAAAGGAGACGGACCTCATGCGCCAACGCATAGTGCCTGAGCTTTGTTATCACGAAGATCAACGCCAGGCAGTGTTTTTCAATGGGGAATAGTTGCTTTCTGCCCCCAGTAGAACTCGACTTAAATAATAGAGTGCTCTTTCTTTCCCTTGATCGTTCTCTTGTGCCCATAATGCGCCTAAGGAACCTTCGAGGGCGGTTGTATAAAGAATGAGGGGCTTTCCCTTGACCGGAGCGGCCAACACTGAAGGATTCTGTAAGTATTGCTTGATTTCGTCTAGCGCGCTTTGGCATTTTTGGTCCCAGACGAACGGGGTTCCCTTCCTCATCAGGTGGCTGTAAGGACGGCACTTGCCTGAAAGGTTGGCTATAAATCGCCGTATATATGCGAGCTTCCCTTGGAGAGACCGCAGCTGTTTGAGAGTCCTTGGCGGAGGCATTTCCATGATCGTCTTGATCTTTGACGGATCAATCTCAATACCTCGATGTCGGACGATGAATCCCAGGAATTTGCCCGAGGAAACTCTGAATGCACACTTGAGAGGGTTCATCTTCAAGTTGTATTATCGAAGGCGTTGAAATACGGTCTTCAGATGCTCGAGATGTTCCTCGTATGATTTGCTTTTAACCACGAGATCGTCGATATAGCATTCGACGATTTCGTGTATAAGGTCATCAAAGATTTTTGTCATGGCCCTTTGATAGGTAGCACCGGCGTTCTTTAAACCGAAGGGCATCACTTTATAACAGAATATTCCCAAAGGGGTCCTGAAAGCGGTGTGTTTCTGATCTTCGGGATGCATCTTTATCTGATTATACCCTGACGAGCCGTCCATGAAGGAGAAAACCTCATGAGTGGACGTGTTGTCTATCATCAATTCGGTGACTGGCACTGGAAAATCGTCCTTCGGGCAGGCTTTATTGAGATCCCGGAAGTCCACGCATATGCGCACTGTCCCATTTTTCTTCATCACCGGGACGATGTTGGCGATCCATTCAGGGTATTGAACTTCCTGGATGAAGCCAGAGTCGATCAGCTTCTTGACCTCGGCGTTGATGCTCATCTCAAGCTCGAGCCGCATTCTTCTTGGTGCCTGCTTGACTGGCTTGACGTCCAGGGATATCGCCAATTTGTGCACAGCAATTTCTGGATCTAATCCCGGCATTTCGGAATAGTCCCATGCGAAGCAATCTTTATGCTGCATAAGCAGGTCTTTTAATGAAGCCACCTTCTCTTCAGACATCAACTCACTAATGAATGTCGGTCGCGGGTCGTTCGCTGTTCCCAACTCATTTTTCTTGAGGTTATCTGCAGTGGTATGGATTCCATCTTCCAGCTCTTTTGGCGCTGGTGGGAATTCTGAGATCACCTTGTCGTTGTTGTTTTCAAAGCACCAGGGAAGGTCATCCATGTTCTCGGGCTCTTCTTTTGATGTTGTTATCATGTGACAAGTACGAATTCGCTTCCAATCCCGATGTGGAACTGGTTCTTCTTTCGTGGCCTTGGGTTTGTGCTTCTGTGGCGGCGCTACCCTCCAGTTGTCAGACAGAGCGAACTTGCCAAGCTGATACTGATCTTCGACCCAATTCTTGAAGGTGAAGCAGTCCTCGAGAGGGTGCCCTATCACTCGGTGATAAGGGCAATAGTCCGGGTGAGAGACTTCGCTTGCTTGTTCGGGGTGTTTAGACTCCGGCAGCGTAAGCATCTGATGTTTTAGAGCGAGGTCGAGTATTTTCTTCGTCTTGTCTCAAGGAAAAGAGTACGCCCGACCCATTTTTCTTATGAGGGATAGATCAGAACCGTTTGATTTTCGCTTGCGTGGCCTCTTAGCCCCGCTTTGTTGCTTTTGAGTGCCTTTTTCGCGTTTCGACTTGTTTCTGCCTCTGCGTCGAGCCTCTTTTACAACAGGTTGACATGGAGCGGCATCTTCATCCTTCACAGCTTGTTGGAGGAGGCGTTGCGTTTTGGCTTTTTCGTTGATGGCCATTTCACGGTTATGGTCGTCTCGGACTTTTTGACCAGCTTCCCTTATAAGCTTGTCCATTTGTTCTTCGAACGACGGACTGGGCACTTTTGCAACAGGAACTTTTGCTGGTTCAGGATCAGCGTCCTCCCATTGAGCATCCGCTTCTTCATCGAAGTCATGCACGACGTAGCAACCATGGAGTAGCCCTCGTTTCTTGGACCGAATGTATCCAAGCCCGATTGTTTCCATTCTCCCATTAGGTAATTTGTGCTGAGTCCCGGGGACGTTCCAGACTTTGTCATAGAACTTGGATTTTCGAGCGGTCTGTCTGAAGGATATCCCCTGGCGCTTCAGCAACCTCTTCAAGCCTTCTGTATAATATCTGGGGAGACGGATGGGCTGAAGCTTGTCAAGCGTAGGATCCGCGCCATGCCAGATTTCTTTCTCTACTCTGGTTTCTTCAGAGCGGTAGAATAGAATTGCTTTTTCGCCTTCTCGCCTGGGAGGGATATAGTGCCCTCATAGTCAATTATTGGATCGCAGGTACGTGATTGCAATGATTGCGGAGGACCTATACCGGTAGGACAGTCTTACTCGAGATGATAGTATGCTATCTGGTTTGCCTTTATCAGTCGTGTACATGTTCAGGTGACTGATTACATGTTACACTTTGATAGAGCCCTTAGGATCTTGCTTTACTACCAACAGTATGATGGCGATCATATACGTGAGAGTTGGGTGGTTTATACACATATCCTTAATTGTGGTCCCTAGTCGTGGGAGTTTCGAGACAGGGCATCGATACTCCGGAGTAGACTAGTGTATACAGTCGAGACCCCGACGAGGGGCGGTGGCCGGTCTCACAAGCCACTGGTGTTAGTTGGATCACCTAAGATGTATACAGGTGCTCATTGGGTTATGAGTACACCGGACAGGACTCGCCGGGAACCTGCTAGTTGGTATTATACCTATCGTCAGATAGCAGTTCCCTGGTGACATGTGTACAGGTTAGTTCATCGACCTGAGGTCGTCATTTATCTCGTGTGAGTTCCCACTGTGCTTTGATTTCTACCCTACCACGGCTCAAAGGAGTCGTGTAAACAGGTAGTTTTTGGGTACAGTCCCGAGCCACATGGAGGCACGTGAGCGGATCGGCAGGGGATTCGTCTCTCCCGGTATTGGGGGTGAGATCGTGCTGTGTCTAGGAGAGCCATTACACAAAGCCCACGGCCGTGGCAGGAGATTTACTGGTAGGTACTCCAGTAGTATCTCAGGGTGTTATTGGGCAACACTCCGACACGACTTATACTGCTATTAGGGGTCTGACGTTACTAGCCCCCTAGGCAGATATGCGATACTCATAGACGAACGGACCGGACTGTATATACATTGTCACTGTTAGGCTCAGTAGGATTTCCGGATGAGTTCGCTCATCGGCCTCCCTTGAGGTCAGTCCATGGGCAGCCGTTACGCATAGCTAGTGCTGCTGACGGTTTGTGGTTAAACCCACTGCCGGGGTACGGACGAGTCATTAGAGTCCCCCACAGACAGTTTCCCAAGTTCGGGCGAAACGTTGTAGAGGCCGTATGGTTTTATGGCAGGGTTCGGAAAATGCACGTGCGTTTACGCACGTGTCATATTTCGGGCAGATAATACTGGTGGGCTTTGGTTTAAGCCTGATCCGAGTATTATATTGAGTAGATATAATATCTTTGTCTCAGTTGTATTTGTATTCGGTTGTAATACAAATGCGGGTATATTTATACAGTTACGGGATTGTCCTGAAATTCGTTTCAGAATCGCTTTTGGAAGTTGCCAGTTTCCAGTTTTCTATCGCCCGTCTTTTAACATTCGGTTAAAGACGGATTATCTTTTCTTGGATGAGTGTGGAAGATTCTAGAAGGTGGTGACAAGGATTAGTGACTCATGGTTGCATTAATGATTCAATTAATGCAAGGTGACTAGGTTAAGTGATTCATCTTTTTCATTTATTGTGTTCATACTTTGTGTTCACACTAGATATTTCTCTTGTGGTCACTCTCCTCTCTCCTACACTCACCCCCCACCTCCTTAAGTATGGCCGGCCCCTTCCCCCTCTCTCACTCTCACTCACTTGATTTGGTTAAAAGATTATGATAGTTTTTGGGGTGTATGGAAATTTCATAGCTCATTTCATTCCATCACCCGACTTAATTGGCAACTTCATTAACCGTTCGTCCATGGCTTTGGACGAAGCGAGACAAAGTATTCTACTCATTCTCTACATCAATCTTGGTCGTCTCTTTTAGCAGACTTGACGACCGAGTTGCCTCGTGTCAGAGGCGGGAGCCCGTTTAAAGAATCGTTGACGTGGTGCCACCTGGACGAGCAGATCGGAGATCGACGAGATCGGAGCAGCCGCAACAGAGCGTGGGATGTTGGTTAAAGAACGAAGGACTCGGATCGTTCGGTATAACCTTTCTACTCTCTTTACAGTTTGTTAGTTTAGCAATAATGGCAGATCCGGGTTATAGTATACGATAGCGCCAGTTAAAAAGTTTTTGTTCCGCATTTGGCGTCAGTAGACGCCCGGGACGCTACCGTAGACTTACAGTGGTATCAGAGCCTCACCATTATGCTTTACTAACTTGTGCTAACGCGTTTAAAATATCGATCGGACCGAATATCAAAAACTACAATTTTTCCATTCACAGTTTCTGTCGATTTTAAATCAAGACCTAAAATTATTTTACATATCACAGAAATCTGTGCAGGGTTTTCTAAGCACGTGGTGCAAATTTGAGCACGTGACTCAACAGGAGCGCCGCGGAATCGCGGTCAAACCTAGAGTTTGACCGCGCATCCGCGGCCGTTATGTTGAATCATTGACCCAAATTTGTACAGTAGCTTCTCTGTTGGAATTTGAGGTTTTTGGTATATATCCTTTGGGCCCAGATTTTGTTACTGTGCAGCAGATGTTCGTGGGGCCCACTTCGTGATATTTAGTCGATCGAAATTTAAACATGATTAGTTTACAGTACTTACATTATATCTCCGACCGGGAATGTCGTTTGATCGGTAAACCGCGTCTGATTGCTATAGTTCTTTTAGACGGGTTTGCGAACGTGACATTCACGTTGATATTCTGTGTTGTGCTGTGATGTTGCGGATTTGTCATGGTGGATAGCAGTGTGCAATGGTAGTGCAGTTTGGATTTATTTGTACATTTGATATTGCGGGGCGAGCGTCCAACATGTGGTGTTGTATAATATTCTTTTGGGGCACGACCAGGTTGAGATCGATGTACCCGTTGTACATATTTTTCATTTCTGTACTAGGTTTTACCCCGCGACGGAGTGTACGGATAGCCGGGTTCTGGAGGGCAACGGGTCCGCATTTCATGGCTTTGAGAGGCAGAAAGGCCTCACTCTAAAATTGGCAGACTATTCGCCGCACTCGTAGGGGGTACAGGTTGACCCAAGGAGGGGTGCTCAAGCTACCGGATTCCGTAAAGTGCAGGGTGGTCCATTCACTTTGCTGTAGGGGGCTGCCTCGCTTTAGGTTTTGGCGGGTAACTTTCCGCACCCGTTGGGATCTAGGTTTTATTGCAGAGGCTATCCACACGACCAGGGGAATGTCGGGTTTCAGCAGCGGCTCTGTGAAACTCGGGGATCCCAGATTATCTGTATTGTTCTGTGATGCTTATTACTTTTCTGTAATGTTGCATATTATCACGCCTGGAGCGATTACTGTATATTGGTATATATACTATTAGATGTTGTATATGTTTTACACCCGCACTAGTCCAGTCCCCGCTCTGTCGTTAGTTAAGTAACCTAACGGGTGATGACGGGACCCAGTGACGAATGCGGATGGCATATACGTACATTTTATTTTCGTTCTTTTCTGGTGTGATTGATTGATGGGACTGCGTTGATTCTGATCAATGCAAAGGAAAGAAAACCTATTTGGAAGTTGTTGGAACAAATTTAAAAAGTGTTACTACAAAGATGTTTCCTTTTGTTTTGCATAGTGATATTCGGTTGGAATATCCTGCACCTCATTCGACGGGGCAAGGGCCGATATCCCTTCACCGGGACTGACCCCTTGGGCAGAAGTTTGCGTCAGGGTAATAACTTCACTATAGTCGATTACATGTTGCTTTGCATTGCGGTATTCAGTGGAATATCCTGCACCTCATTCCACGAGGAAAGAGCCGAGATCCCTTCACCGGGAATGACCTCTTTAGCAAAAGGTTTTCGCCACTATATTTTTATAAAAGCTATCAGGTTCCTTCAGCGATATCAAGTTCACTACGTTAAAGGTTTTTCGCCAAAAACCAGCCGTAGCCCTCCGTCATTTCTTTTGGGTATTCAGTAGTATTCAAGCTATGCATTTTAGCCAAAGTTAAGGCATAGTGTTTGGTAGCTGCTGGGTATTCATTTGTTGCATAGATAAATGAGTTGGTTTGGGACAGTCGTTATGCCATTTGGCCAAAGTCAGGGGCATGTGCGGGTGGGTTCAAATTGACAAGATAGTGACGGGTAGAACTTGGCATGTGACTTATGACATTTTGACCAAAGCCAAGGTCATAAGAGCATGGGGCAAAAATGATATCGGGAGTTTCTAAAGAAACTGAAACTTGCCAAGTATGCGCATACCTTCTGGAGTGTGATAACGTGAGTGGATTCCGTCACGTTATCATGCGATGAGAGTTGGATCCCGATTCCCACTGATGAGTTGGTTTACTCTTCGGGTGATCCCGATTGATTCTTCTTTTAGGTTTGGAGGAGAATTTGACAGTACAGTGGGAGGTTTCCGGATTAGATAAAGTGATAACCATTCTGATCTAGGTTAGAGTGCACGCAGAGTGTTTCTTTTCTCTCTCTCTCTTTGGCAGCGACCTTTGACTATGACTCAGTGACCAAGTTGACCGAACCTTCTAAAAATACTGGCTTTTGGATTGTCTGAGTTGCATAAGTCATCGCCACTCCTTCTTTTACCCTTTGTATTTCTCAGAGCACCCTGTATTACTACGGACATCCACTTCCATTGGATAGATCCATCGTATGGTTATATACGAACTCGAAGGGACTTCTTCGAGGATGGATCCAGGTTCAGGAGAAATAGAATTAGTTTATTCAGTTGTCTTTTATTATCACCTTCTCTCAGGTTGCGAGGTCTCCTTGGTTTAGGAGAGTACACCTATTACGCTTATTGGATAGTCTTATTCCAAACCATAGGCAGGTGCCGAAAGGTAGGGAATGAAGAAAACCAATTAGCCTAAGTAGGGTGTGCAGAAGGTAATATGTAAAGACAAAATAAAGGGATTAGAAAGAGGGCAAAGTAAATTGCAACTGATATCATTCACGACCAAACCGCGTACTTCATCGCCACTCCTATTTCACCTTTAAAAGAATAAAGTATTATTCAGTTGTCTTTTATCATCACCTTCTCTCAAGATGTGAGTACTCCTTGGTTTAGGAGGGTACACCTATTATGCTTACTGGATAGTCTTCTTCCAAACCATAGGCTGGTGCCGAACGGTAGGGAAGGTAGAAAACCATTTAGCCTAATGATGGTGTACAGTGGGTAACGACTAAAGACAAATAAAGGGACTTGGAGAGATGGAAGTGAAATATACGGTTATAGTCATGAATTGGATTATGAAAGAGGCATTGCTATGAATACCAGGATACCCCTACGAAACATTTTCATGTTTCAGTGCATTGTTAAAAGAAAACTATTTTCCCGATTAGATACTTACTCCAAGGGTATGTATTTACCAGGTTTCATTCTCATATCTGTATGGTTTTACAGATGATGAGTGGGAGTAAGTTATTGGGAATTAGGTGATTATCCTCATTATATCGGAATTCGTTGTAATTGGTGATATTTGAGGAAATCGCCAGGGTACAGTTTTTAACCTACGACGCACAGGTTATGAGTTGCTCAACTCAGCGGACTTATACAGAGTATATTGTATATTGTCCAGTATTGTATGTTGTCCAGTGTCCATCAGGACAAAGGGGTAGGTCCTCGTACTATGTTCTGTTTACTTATGACTTCTCTAGTATTTAGACAAGTGTTTCGTAGAAATACAAGGTCTAAGTTTTGAGAAGTTGTGGGTATAAGAATAAAGTAGAGAACCAGGTGTCACAAGTATCGGGATTCTTCAAAGAGATCGAAGATGTAGATTCTTGTGATTGGTATTCAGATGATAGTAATGGTTTTGAGAAACTTGTTTCTCTTTCAGGTTACTCATAATTGGATGGATTCCTAAGTTGAGTAATGCTGATTAGCCTCTTTCCATTAAGTTTATATGCACTGGAGACAGCTGCATGATTTGAATCTGGTTCCAATTAAATTAAGTGCCAAAGTTTCTATATTGGATATAGAATGGTTCATACCTTAACGATGTTAAAGTACGGGGAGTTGTCCAGCTTATGCTTAAAACCAGACTCTGGACAACTCAGGGCACGTTTCTGTAATGGTTGTTTGTGGGTTGACCCTGGCTATGACGAGGGTTGATTTTCTACCATTTGGAAGATCAATATTAATATTGTTCTTGACTCGCCACAGTTTTAGTAAAATGGATTTTTTCAGAAAACAGTAGTGGGGGTATGGTAGAACTGGAAGTGATTCCAGAACCGCGAACGATTACGGAAAATTTAATAGGACCTATATATTCAATCAGGTTTGACATTCCATTAGCCACTCCGCAGATATGATGGGTAATCTCAGACACCCGAGAGGTACTCCGGTAGCCTCAAGGACGGTGACAGGGAGGTTCTTATCTACCCAGACTTGACACTACTGTTGTTCCAGGCTATGAGACCCGGTAGGAGAGTTGTCATAGTCAGTGGGAGCAGCGGAAGCATAGTGGACAAGTAGCTTATGTCTATTTATAGACTAGAGCAGTTATGCAATACCCAGCTTCTTATTATACAAATATCTGTATTTTGTATTCTTGAATTTTATTTAATTTATTTAATTTTATTTCTCCCCATTTATACAAACCCATTTTTCCGGCCCAACTATTTATTCCCTCATTTTAATCCTAAACCCATTTCTTTCTCTAACAAATTCATTAGGCCCGGCCCTCATTCCTTTTTCTACATTTTCTTCATTCCCCAGCTCTCAGCCCAATCTTCCTCTATTTTGTTAAATTAATTATTTAACCTTCTTTGGCCCACAGCTTAAGCCCGCTGCCCGAGCCCACCTCCTCAAATTCTTTTATTGAAGGAAATTCCTGCGCTGGCCCGGCCCATCCCTCTCTTTCTCTTCAATTTCTCTATATTTTCTTATTATTTCTTCAGCCCACTCCCTTGCGGCCCATGACTCCTACCCGACCCGGCCCACTGCCCAACCTTCTTCCCAACGGCTACCCCCGCGTTTCCCGCTCCCTGCTCCCCGCGATCCGCCTACGTCGCAGCGCCGTTACTCCACGACGTGCCCCCTCACGTTTCCCTCATCTTCCCTATCTCTCCCCTCGCGTGATCTCTGGTTCCCCCACTCTTCTCTTTCCCTCGCTTCATCTCGAACCCATACCCGTGAGCCAGGACCCCGACCCTCCTCCTCCAAGCTTCGAGTTTTCACGACGACCCAACGACGAACAACCTCCGACCACCTCCTCCCATCATCACCGCCTTCCTTCTCTCTTCTCTGCCACCATCACCCAGCACCCCAAACCCACAGCCGAGCTCGAACCCCTGCACCCGAGCTCAACATCCCCTGCGCCGACGACCGGTGAGCTTCTCGTCGTCATCGTCGTCTTTCCCAGCATCTCTCCCCTCTGCACTCTCCTCCCTCTCGCAAACTCTCTGTGTGCCTGCACTCTCTCTCAATTCTCTCTCTCTCTCACTCTTAGTTCTCTCTCTCTCTCTCTCTCACTCTCAGTTCTCTCTCTATCTCTATCTCATTTCTCTCTCTCTCTCTCTAACTCTGTCTCTCACTCCCTCTCCCCCATTAACGGCCCAGCACAATCGAGCATTCACGCCTCAACAGCAAGCTACGACGCAAACCCAAGCCGAGTCGAGCCCCGATATTCCGTCGAGCACCTACAGAGATCGTCGTTGCCGCTGCTGTGCATCGCACTAGACGCCTCCAGGCAAGTTCTCTACTTGCTTCATGCTATTCTATCTATGTTACAATTTAACATCGTATATAAATTATGCTTTACCTTTCCGTTAAATTATTCGATACAACTGTTCGATACTTGTTCTCTTAGAAAATCTTTATCAAATTTGACGGAACTGGATAAATTACATTGGCCCTTGTAGAGATGGTTAACGTGTGCAAATTTCATTAGAAAATACGACTGTTAAAGATTAAAACGACTACCCCCAAGTTTAATCGTAAAACTGAAATTATATTGTACCTGAAAATCGTTAAATTCACCATAAATCATATACACACTAGAATGGTGCGTTCGAGGGCTCAAATCGAAGCAAACACGACGAAATTTAACCCTATACCAGTTTCCAGATATTCCTGTACTCAAACCATGATGATATTTGGATCGGAGTGTGACTCTGGACTGCAGTCCAGAGCGACTCCAGTTATGGGTTGCTGTTACGTAATGGGCGCCACAGGATTTACTTAACTCGTAGGTTGAGGAACTCCACTGTTTACTGTAGGTGAACCTGTTAGCTAGACAACACAATTAGTTTCATTCTATTTCGTTACCGTTTGATATTTAATCTGTAATTTAATAGATCGGGACGCATAACAGTCCCAGCAGAATCAGAACGGACATATTGGCCTTGAATAGGGTATAACTCCTGATGTACAGACGCGATTTAAGATCCGTCTATTGCATTGAAAACCTTACTGTAAACACTATAATTCATCCAACTGTAGCGTCGCTAAAATCTGATCCCAACTGGGATTAAAATGCGTTGCAAAACGGATTTCTGATTCTGAAACCAGATTTCCAGCCGTGAACGCTTAAAATGAAATGGTTATAACTATTGATCCCGGAACCCGATTGGCTTGAAACCAAATCTGATGGATGGACAACTGAACATACTAATTACTACCTGTTTATCATTTCTCTAAATTATATATGTATGTTTCATGATAAATCGTGCAAGTGATAGAATACTGTTTTCGTGACACCTTAATCGTGCTTAAATATTGTTCACGCATCATATCATACCCATATCATTGTAGTGATAACCTAGAGATATCGTGCATTTACCCAGTGTTAGATTCTAGCGATGATTGTGGCAAGTACGTCAGTGTTCGTGTATCCGTGATAAAGTGAAAGTGATACGTACTTGTACACAATCAGTGACCCTATTATTCTATTGCATTGTCGACGTCTGTGGGATGCGTGTACGTGTGACTATAAGTGGTATGGGACACTTATGGAAGCGCTTGCACGGGTGTCACAGATAAGGCATCCGACACTGCCACTTATCTTAGATATTAGTCGGGACGTGCTTGATGGAGGTCCTGCCTCCAGTTCTCGCGCAGACTTGTCACGGATCGATTAGTATTTAGGGTTATGGTTAGCGTTTGATGTAGGCCACGGGGTGTGGGGTAGTTTAAGTATGAGTTCAACAGAATCTCAGGAGTCCCATGCCGGCTTATATATTTAGGGAGATATATGGAGATTTACAGGGTATGCGATATACACCGTGATATACATGTTACATGTTGGGCCCGTGGTCCCTTGCCCTTGGGTTCTACCCTTGGGTGGAGGACACTCGCGAGTGGTTGACTCTCACACTTGGACTGACGATAGGCTTAGTGACCTGTGCAGTGAGACTTAGAGACTGATAGGGATACTGGCATTTATATTCCTTATATACTGTGTTGACATATCGTTCTACTGCTTTACTGTTCCGCTGCATTGATTACTGCACATTCATATTCACGATGTCATTGATTTACTGCTTCACATATCTATTATCACTGTTAGAACTGTCACTTGATTTTATACATATTATATTGCTATTGTGTCGCTCTGACGACCTGAGTATGCATGCTCAGTGTGAGGGGAAGATTTAGCCTGGACCAGAACTAGACATGCAACACAGACTTCTTGACTTGCCATTCCGAGTTACATTCGTTTGTTCCACTTCAGGTCAGTTTATATTATTGTTCCTTTCAGTTACTGCATTTCTCATTACCTGTGGATCATTTACTGTTTACCATGAAATACTAGAAGCCGAAGTGTGACTACGGAAGGACTTTTCCTTGACCGTAGGAGCATGGCTGGCCTTGTCTACCCCTCGTATTCCGTATTTTGGGAAGCGGGGCGTGACAAGTTATAGCGGAGATAGATCATCTAATTTTGATGTGACAGTCATGGGTTTGACTTCATCAGAATAGGGGATGGATCAGTTAGGAAGGTAGTAGGGTGTGATGTCCTGGTATTTGGATGACATACACAGAGTAGGAAGTAAAATTCGTATACTACGATCGGTTGTACTGTGGTCGTCACACAGTTGTTTCTCCGGACAGTATATGGATATAATATTTGACATTCTGGTTTCTAGATCTATGGTTTTAGATCTGGATTTGGGTAGTTTCCCAATGTGGGTACTTTGACAGTATTCTAATGGTTTTTAGAATAGATGACTCCTGGCATGGTGGTGTACCTGCTGGTGATGGAGTCACCCTCTCTAAAGGTATCTTACAGACTAAAGAGGAGAAGGATGGGCATGATTGGCAGATCACTTGCTTAGGCAACTGAGTCAATCATGAGATGTCAAGTACCACACCAGATGTTGTTTTTGCACTAGATGCAATAAGTTTGTATTAATCCAATCCTGGAGAAACATAAGGAAGCAGTTTTAGAACATAAGTACATGTTCTACGGATTTGATGACGGCAGCCTCCTTCGGGAGACGGTTATCATTCCAGGCTTCAAAGATGACATGGATGACAGAGTGATTGTCAGAGTTACAGTTTTCCCTCTGACGAGGGACAGTATTATGGACAGGTGGTCCAAGAGGATACTGTGGGAGGCATGGTGCCGGATACTGATTAGGTTCAGTGATCGATACAGTCTAAGAAGTTTGGATTTGGAGTTCATTTATGAACTAGGTCCCATCAGATATCCAGACAAATTCTAAGACAGGTATTACTCGATTCGGAAGATGGCTTTCTCCGCGAACTTGAGATTAAGAGAGATATAGAAAGAAACATCTAGGCGGATCCACTCACTGAGGCTATTTCTCAAACACAATAGTTTTACAAACGGGCTTTGTGAAACTGATTAGTAGAGGAGTTGGATGTTCGGTTTCACACGGGCTGTGAGTAGTCGACATCGCAATAATTAGCCTTAAGTGCAAGTGGGAGATTGTTGGAGATAGTGCCCTCAGAGTCAATTATTGGATCGCAGGTACGTGATTGCAATGATTGCGGAGGACCTATACCGGTAGGACAGTCTTACTCGAGATGATAGTATGCTATCTGGTTTGCCTTTATCAGTCGTGTACATGTTCAGGTGACTGATTACATGTTACACTTTGATAGAGCCCTTAGGATCTTGCTTTACTACCAACAGTATGATGGCGATCATATACGTGAGAGTTGGGTGGTTTATACGCATATCCTTAATTGTGGTCCCTAGTCGTGGGAGTTTCGAGACAGGGCATCGATACTCCGGAGTAGACTAGTGTATACAGTCGAGACCCCGACGAGGGGCGGTAGCCGGTCTCACAAGCCACTGGTGTCAGTTGGATCACCTAAGATGTATACAAGTGCTCATTGGGTTATGAGTACACCGGACAGGACTCGCCGGGAACCTGCTAGTTGGTATTATACCTATCGTCAGATAGCAGTTCCCTGGTGACATGTGTATAGGTTAGTTCATCGACCTGAGGTCGTCATTTGTCTCGTGTGAGTTCCCACTGTGCTTTGATTTCTACCCTACCACGACTCAAAGGAGTCGTGCAAACAGGTAGTTTTTGGGTACAGTCCCGAGCCATATGGAGGCACGTGAGCGGATCGGCAGGGGATTCGTCTCTCCCGGTATTGGGGGTGAGATCGTGCTGTGTCTAGGAGAGCCATTACACAAAACCCACGGCCGTGGCAGGAGATTTACTGGTAGGTACTCCAGTAGTATCTCAGGGTGTTATTGGCTACACTCCGACACGACTTATACTGCTATTAGGGGTCTGACGTTACTAGCCCCCTAGGCAGATATGCGATACTCATAGACGAACGGACCGGACTGTATATACATTGTCACTGTTAGGCTCAGTAGGGTTTCCGGATGAGTTCGCTCATCGGCCTCCCTTGAGGTCAGTCCATGGGCAGCCGTTACGCATAGCTAGTGCCGCTGACGGTTTGTAGTTAAACCCACTGCCAGTGTATTGACGAGTCATTAGAGTCCCCCACAGACAGTTTCCCAAGTTCGGGCGAAACGTTGTAGAGGCCGTATGGTTTTATGGCAGGGTTCGGAAAATGCACGTTCGTTTACACACGTGTCATATTTCGGGCAGATAATACTGGTGGGCTTTGGTTTAAGCCGGATCCGAGTATCATATTGAGTAGATATAATATCTTTGTCTCAGTTGCATTTGTATTTGGTTGTAATACAAATGCGGGTATATTTATACAGTTACGGGGTTGTCCTGAAATTCGTTTCAGAATCGCTTTTGGAAGTTGTCAGTTTCCAGTTTTCTATCGCCCGTCTTTTAACATTCGGTTAAAGACAGATTTATCTTTTCTTGGATGAGAGTGGAAGATTCTAGAAGGTGGTGACAAGGATTAGTGACTCATGGTTGCATTAATGATTCAATTAATGCAAGGTGACTAGGTTAAGTGATTCATCTTTTTCATTTATTGTGTTCATACTTTGTATTCACACTAGATATTTCTCTTGTGGTCACTCTCCTCTCTCCTACACTCACCCCCCACCTCCTTAAGTATGGCCGGCCCCTTCCCCCTCTCTCACTCTCACTCACTTGATTTGGTTAAAAGATTATGATAGTTTTTGGGGTGTATGGAAATTTCATAGCTCATTTCATTCCATCACCCGACTTAATTGGCAACTTCATTAACCGTTCGACCATGGCTTTGGACGAAGCGAGACAAAGTATTCTACTCATTCTCTACATCAATCTTGGTCGTCTCTTTTAGCAAACTTGACGACCGAGTTGCCTCGAGTCAGAGGCGGGAGCCCGTTTAAAGAATCGTTGACGTGGTGCCACCTGGACGAGCAGATCGGAGATCGACGAGATCGGAGCAGCCGCAACAGAGCGTGGGATGATGGTTAAAGAACGAAGGACTCGGATCGTTCGGTATAACCTTTCTACTCTCTTTACAGTTTGTTAGTTTAGCAATAATGGCAGATCCGGGTTATAGTATACGATAGCGCCAGTTAAAAAGTTTTTGTTCCGCATTTGGCGTCAGTAGACGGCCGGGGCGCTACCGTAGACTTACATATAGAACGTCTGCAGCTCTTCTTCATTGTAGCTATCAAGTGCATCCAGTTCTTTACGGTGTTTAAGCGGCACCATGGCGACTTGTAGACTTTTCTCTTCGTCAGCGGACATTTGTATTGAAGGCCGAGCAGAGAATATAGCATGGACCTCATCTTCCGAGTCACTACCAAAGATCAACGTAGGAGCAGGTGGCCCTGGCTTGTTGTATTGGGGCGGATCTGAATAAACTATCTCCTCTTCCTCCTCGGTATCACTCCCGAAAACAGGGATGGTGGCGTTAGCTTTATTCTCCGGCTTGTGACACATTTCCGTGTCTTCGAAATCCGGTAAGAAGTATTTGGCATCTTCATATTTGCGGACTTCGTTCACGGAAAACGGATTCAGTTCTCCCACCACGGTATACTCAAGACCATCCTTAGAATACTTCATACACTGATGTTGCGTAGAAGGGATGATGTTGTACTCGTGTAACCATGGTCGGCCGAGCAGAGCATTGTAGCATGTCTTGGCGTCTATGACGTGGAACTTAATGTCCGTGACGAGTAGCCCAAAGCGTAGCGTCAGTATCACAGACCCAAGAGTTCTTGATGACTGGGAGTCGAACCCGGAAATGGTGATCTTGTCCCGAGCAAGGTGTTGGACGCTCATGTAGATTTCTTTTAATACCCGCACATTGAGGAGATTAACGGAGGATCCATTGTCGATCAGGATCTTGCTTATCTTTATATCGTGGCAGTATCCTGAGACATAGAGGGGGCGTTTGTGTTCGCACGTCCCAAGGAGAAAGTCTTCATCACCAAAAGCGACATCGGCCGTGTGCACTTCCTCCAATTCATCCTTCATCTTTTCCTCGGCCAGGAAAGCTTGGAATTGCTCCGGATCCTGTAGCGCCATGAATAATGAATCTCTCGCCTCCTTTGATAGCAAAAGGGCGTCAAGAATGCTGAGCTGTGAGGGTAGTTTCCTCAGATGCGCTAAGCCGTTGTAATCCACCTTATTTCTCTTCGGCGGGTCCTTGGCACTTAGCTCCTCCACCACTTGGTCATCTAAGACGATATCTTCAGAGACCTTTTCTTTCCCTTTATCTTTTTTATTTGAGGGCCCGAAATTCTTTTCAGGTAGCGTGCGATTACGCAGCCGGATATTTTCACAGACCTTCTGCCCTTCTTCTTTTCCCGAAGTGGACTCTTTAAAGAGAGGGCCAAGCTCCAGCTCTTCATCAGAATCACTCCCGAATGTAAGCACTTGTAACCCGCCGGTGTTAACCATGTGACAATCGCCAGTAGTTCTTTTAAGCCCTTTGGTCGTATTTTTCCGCTCCCGACGAGTTTTGCGCTTCTCCCACTTAAAATGCTTTTGATGAGCAACATATCCTTGCCACCATCTATTGAAATCTTTGCACTCTTCAGTGGGGTGCGAAATCTTCCGATGATATAAGCAATAGGAGGGGTGAATTTCCATTTCACCAGTAATGTTTCCTTCGGAGGATGGTAGCTTCATGCCCGTTGATATGGCCTTAGCAAACCTTTTCCTCATCTTGAATTTGCTTTTGTCCGTAGTGGATGTATTTTGCTCCAGCGGAAGTGTCTCGGCTCTTTCGTCAAGTCGCCGGCGCTTGGCCCTTTCAAATATAGCCGTCTCACGTTCCCGATCAACTTTACTTCTCAACAGAGCTTCGTGGATGAATATGTCAATCACTTCTTCTGATGGCCCCAGAATTTTTGGTTCAGGATCTCCCCCCATCTTTTCAGTGCAAGGAGTCTCTTCATCGTCCGTCAACGAATGGGAGATCATATGGCAGCTTGCCACGTATTCCTTAGACTCATCCGACGAACTTTCCTCCTCATCTTCCTCTTGAAAGACGTGGTTGAGAAACTCTTGGAGTGTAATGGGAGTCCGTGCTTTTTAGTTGTATTCCTTCAGCGCGTCAATTTGTATTTGCAAGTCTGTGCGCTTGTCGCCAGGCTTCACAGGCTTCTTGGATTTCTTCTTCTTCTTCCTCGAAGATTTTGACGGCTGGTTGTGAGTGCTTGGGCCACCACCATCGGTCTTTGGAGTTGGACGTGGCTTCAACATCCCCTCAATGACCTGCGGTTCCAACGGGTTTTTCCACTTGATTGCTGGGCATGCCTGAAGATCGTTCAGCATCCTTTTTGTCTTGGCCGACAGCACAACCTCCCATGGGGCTTCTTCAACGAGAGAGCACGTTGCCCCCGGCATATTCATCCTCTTAGAGGTGTTAAGTTGCGGCGGATTCACCTTCCATCTATCGGATAATGCGAACTTGCCCTGTTGGTACTGGTCTTCAAGCCAATTTTTGAAGACGTAGCAATCTTCGATCGGATGACCCAGTACTCGGTGATAGGGACAGTAGTTGGGCTCATTGACATCATTCGGTTGAGACGGACGTTTTGGCTCCGGCAGATTTATGAGTCGGTTGCGCAATGCCAGCTCGAATAATCTTCTCATTTTATCTCGGGGAAATGAGTAAGGACGTCCTAGTCTCTCCTCAAGGGGTACCAGCGGATGCATATTATTTTGACGAACAACCGGCTTCGAGTTACTCGGCTGTTGTTGAGCATTAGCGACAACGATCGCTTTTCCCTTCACCTTTTCATTTCGGGAGTCCGGCTTTGGAAGAGGGGGTCTATGGCCTATCTGATCCATTTGCGTTAGCTTGTCAATCAAGGCTTGGAAGGTAGTCGGCTTGAAGAACATCATAAATTGCGAGATGGTTGCTTGCGGATCAAGGGTTCCCACAAACATACCCACTGCAGGAGCTTCTTCAATGCGTTGCTCGCACTTTGACCATAAGTTCCGCCACCGTATAGCATATTGAACCCATGTCTCGCCTGGCTTTACCCTGGCGTTAATCAATGCCATCATCGGGGTGCGTTCACTGGCGCTTGCAAAACGCTGGGTAAACAACAGCTCCATCTTCGCGAAGGTCTTGATAGAGTCATTCGGGAGCTCAGAGTACCACTCGAACGCTGTATCTGATAAGCTTCCAACGAACTGGCGAAGCAACAGTTTGTCATCACCGCCGGTGTTGCCGCAGAGCGCCCTGAACTGGGCAACATGCTGGTGGGGATTGCCTGTCCCCTTGTAGACATAGAATTTGGGAATTGTGTAGCCAGGCGGGTACTTGATTTGATCGTACCAATTCGGATATGGTCGTCCTGTTTTTACGACCTGGCCGGCTGCTTCAGTCGCATGATGACCTGTATTTGCTGGGCTATATACTCGTCCAAGTCGGCTTTGGAGATTGTCTCCTCCTTAGCTGTTGACAGAGATGGTGGAGGATTCGAGGTTTCTCCCCTATCATCTTCAAGGACGATCGGGGAATCTTTGGCCAGAGGATCTTGTTGGATCATCATCCCCACCATGTCTTGGAACAGGAGGCCCATACGCTTTATGTTGGTTGCTTGTTCAGCAGCCTCTTTATCCTTCTTCTCCAATATCCGACAAAGGAATTCGGCGTCAGTTTCTTGCTCCTGACGTTCATCTGAAGACGTTTCAGGGCTTTCTTTTGGCCCAGTAAGTGCGGCCATCGCGTTCATCATCTCTTGGAGCTTCTGCTGCTGCTCCGGCGCTTTGGTCACTGATCACGTGAGCGGTCTATGACCTGTTGATATGCGGCTGTCCTCTTTGCCGGACGCCATGTAGACGGTATGAACTACGATGCCCCCGGACTTAGGGCGTTTGAGTTCACCACCTTTGATATTCGCCGTCGGCGTGAGGACTTTCTCCGGCCTTCTTCTCTTATGGGCCGTTGAAGTTGAGGGGGCCGTTGCTTTAGGCACCCAAGTGGTCGTCACCTTCCGTTGCTTGATCGGGGAATTTTCTTCTTGCCGACCTTTCGACTTCTTGTGTTGGCGAGAGAAATTAGGATCAATCACAGATTCTCGGACTCGTCGCCATGTCTTGTAAATCCTGGAGGACAGCGATTGAGGAGGCTGCTCCGGCATTTCTGCTTCTACGGCGGTCTCTACCGGTGGAGGAGATCTTTTAAGGATCGCAGTTGGTGAGTTTCTGCGTACCCTGTTCAACAGCTCAAAGCTGTTCCCGGTTGGAACAGCAGCGTTAACTTCCAACGTTGGAGCGGCGGAGTTATCCCAGAGGGGGAGTTTCCCCCAGTCTTCCTTATCCGGCGCCAGTGGCGTCGTCGGGCGCGACAAGTTGTCGGTATTGGTTCAGAGATAGAAACAGCTTCTTCTTGCCCCCTGTTCAGGTGTGGGAGTGTTGTCGGCGTCAGCCTATTGAAGACTGATGTCTTTTGAGCAGCAGGAGCAGGAGTTGGGACGGTCAGTCTTGTAAAGACCGATCTCTTAGCAGGAGAAGCCGCCTTGACGACTTCAGGAGCAGGTTTGGCTACACTTTTTGGAATAACCTTTTCTGGGACCGCAAGCTTCATTGTGGGCCCGCAGGAGTTTTGGCCCAGTCTAGAGAAGACCGAGGCGCTGGTGTTGGGCGACCCATTGAGAGGGGCCGCAGTAACTGTAAGTCGATCGAAGACCGACTTCTTAGGAGCTTCTGGTACGGGCACAGGGGTGCTGAAGCTTGTTGGCGGAAGCATGGTTCCGAAAAACAGCCCTGTGGTGGCTTGAGTAATCTGCTCCGCAGGCATCGTGAACAAAGAGGCCGCTTGGGGCCCGTAGGTTATGCCCCCAGTTGAGGCAGGACGCGAGTTGCAGCTGCAGTTGGAGCACTTCGAACAGGTGAATGCCATTACTATTTTGCTTTCTGCGCCAAGCAAGAGACCAAATCTTAGTAACTTGAAACCTAAGGGCAACCATTAACAAACCGCGATTCGTTCGCGAACACGACACACGAAGTATGGAGTGGAAAGAGGAAAAGGTCCCACCAGGCGTGCCAGAATCTGTTCCCCTACGAATGGCGGACGAGACATTAGGATGTCTGGCCTGAGATTCGGGACAGATGCTATTTGGTTTTACCTGTCCACCTCTCCGAAGATGCCAAGTTGATTTATGGCACCGTGTATCGGAGGTTTAGACGGATGCGGCCGATGTAGCAGACTTCGTCAGATTCCCCCTCGCTTGAGGGATTTTTGATTGTGGGGACGCTCTTCCCTGCAGGCGCAAGCCCCTGCAGTTAATTACGCTACCGCATCGCGGTAACAACTTTCTCCTTCTCCAGAATTTCACTTCGTGTCGTGGGTGTTTGTTTTGTTTGTGGTTGCCTATGGATTGTATACGGAGACTATTTATTTTGTCGCCCGTAGGACGTGGATTAGTCCAAATCCGTACTTTCTTAGATTTGGGTTTTGGGTTTTGGTTTAAGGATACGTTAGCCATATTTGAGGCGATCAACTTAAACGTTTTTTAAGGATACGTTAGTCTAATTTCCAGACTAAGATCTACTTAACGGGATCGTCTAGATCCATTTCCAGTTTAGGGACACGGTGGTCCATAGGTAGTTTAAGGACATTGTGATCCATTACCAGTTTAGGGACATGGGGGTCCATATTCCAGTTTAGGGACATGGCGGTCCACGTTTAGTTTAAGGACGCTTAAGTCCGTGGGTTTAAGGACCCCACAGTCCGTGTTTTAGTTTAAGGACGCATAAGTCCGCGGGTTTAAGAATCCCACAATCCGTCTTTTGGTTTAAGGACGCTTAAGTCCATGAGTTTAAGAACCCCACAGTCCGTGTTGATGTGTGGTTGTCGGGACCCATCACCTCTCTGACGTTGTTGAAGGATTACAATGATAGGAGTCAGAGGAGTTAGGAGATGTACCCTCGAACCGGATGTAAATTGATTTAAGAGAGCAGCTGTGCTCAGCCAATTTAGTTTGAGGACTTACGGCCATGATTGGGCTAAGTCCTGTTGAGAATATTCAACGTTATTTCTTATTTTTGGTCTATTAGACCTGTGCTAGAGCTTTGCCCATGTTTAATAATGCATAACATTAATCTTGGTCTCTGTTGGACCTTTATTTGGGCTCTGCTCCTTTTAAATGATGCACAGCATCTGTTCTGATCTGACAGACCCTTGTTTGGGCTCTGATGCATTGCATCTATTTTTATTTGGGCTCTGATGCATTGCATCTGTTTGAAAATAATGCATAGTATTTACTAGGCCTGTTAGGCCTTTTTAATTGGGTTGAGCCCTTCTTTTTAATGATGCGGTGCATCAATCATCTAACAGTGGCCATGTGGCCTGTCAGGCGCTTTGCGCCAATAAATGAGCGCAAGCGCTTGTGGAGGTGACACGTGTCACGCAAGCGCAGTGCGCTGCACCAGTGCGCTGCGCTTGCGCTGCTGACACGTGGCATGCTCTGATGAGTTGTGCCAATTTCAGAGAGCAAGGCTCTTTCATATAAGCGCATAGCGCAAGTGATTCAGATGCTGACACGTGGCGCTCTCTGGTGGCTTGCGCTAACCCAGGAGCGCAACAGTGCAGTCTTTGCAAGTGCAAGGCACTATTTCAATAATCTTGAGAATCTTTAAGATTCCAGAACCAATGGTTCATAAAAAGTGCAAAGCACTGTTTGATTTCTTGATCCAATTTAGATCAAAGAAAACAAGTTTTTTCTTGTTTTTCTTGTTTTCAGCGAACCAGAGGTTCATAAAGGAGTGCAAAGCACTTATTATTATATGAAGATCATTGATCTTGTTCTTAGGTCAATGATCTATTAGAAGAAATCCTTTTATTTTATGAAGGTTTTTACCTTTTTCTTGAAATTTCTTGAGAGTTCTCTCTGTTTTGAGGTTCTCAATCTCTCACAAAATATTGATGATCTTTTGAATTGGGGTCTAGGGGCCTTTATATAGTGCCCATAAATTTGTTAAATTTGTTAAAGAGATCCTTCTTTGAGTGATTTGGGGAATTTTCCCCACCGTTGGATTTTTGATCCAAGAGCTTCTGTTTTACAGAAGGCAATCTTCTTGTTTTAACAAAACCAGAAGAATCTTACTAGAATTTAATTCTGTTTGGCGCAAATGCCCTAGCGCGCGACACGTGTCAAGCAGCGCAGCGCACAGCGCAACCGCGCTTGCACAACTGCGCTGACACGTGTCGCGCAGCGCACGGCGCAGTGCATCTGCGCTGACATGTGTCGCGCAGCGCAAGGCGCGGCGCAACTGCGCTTGCGCTGACACGTGTCGCGCAGCGCAGCGCTTGCGCAACTGCACTGACACGTGTCGCGCAGCGCAGCGCTTGCGCAACTGAAGCGTTGCTTCCTTTAATTTTGTTTTAAATAGAGCCTTGCTCTGATTGGGCGCGCTGCTTTGGGCGCTACGCTGACGTATCAGCTTTTGACACGTGACGCGTTGCGTGCAGCGCAAAGAATTTGAAGCGTTACTTCGAATTTTGAATTTTGAACTTCAAACAGAGCTTTGCTCTGATTGGGGGAAACAGTTGTATCTGCATCCTGCTGGACTGTGAAGGAACGCCTTTGTTAACATCTCGTCTGCTGTACCGAGACGATTGTTGAGATGAAGCTGGAATTTTGCCGTCGCTTCGTTTTGTTTCGACCATGAGGTCTTTTGTTGACGTTGCGTCTGCATCCTGCTGGACTGTGAAAGAACGTCGTTGTTGACATTGCGTCTGCTGTAACGAGACGAATGCTGAGATGAAGCTGGGATTTTTCCGTCGCTTCGTTTTGTTTCGACCATGAGGTCTTTTGTTGATGTTGCGTCTGCATCCTGCTGGACTGCGAAAGAACGCCGTTGTTGACATTGCGCCTGCTGTAACGAGACGAATGCCAAGGTGGAGTTGGGATTTTGCCGTCACTCCGCTTTGTTTCGACCATGGGGTCTTTCGTTGACGTTGCGTCTGCATCCTGCTGGACTGCGAAGGAACGCCGTTACTAACTCTTAGGCTGTAGATATTGCCGTTAAGATTTGGAACTAGGGACTATGCCGTGGCTCCGTTTCGTTGCGACTCTGAGGTCGGTTGTTGACGTCATGTCTGCATCTGGTTGGAATGAGGAGAAATGTCGTTTGTGATCTCTAAGTTGTCGATATCGACGTCGAGACCCTGAAGCTATGGATCTTCTTTTTGCTCCGTTTGTTGACATTGTGTCTGCAATATTGCGACAAATGTTGAGATTGTCTCTAGGTTGTCTATGAATCGTCGAGATTTGGCTTCGCTTTCTGATGAAGCCTGTTGGGAAGGTATGGTTCCCTCTTTGTCCGTGCCCCTGGATTATATACAGAGATCGATGTGATCTCACATGTAGGGCAAAAGTTTCATTCATTTTTCTTTTGTATTATTATTTTATTTCCGCGATGCTCTATCATTTCAGCTTTATATCGCGAAGGTCGTGATTGCCCAATCATTTCGGTTATTTTTCGCGGTGCCCAATCATTTCGGCTGTTTTTTTTTCACTCGCTGCTTTTTATTGCGAGTTGCCCCATCATTTCGGCTATTTCGTATGCATGGGCGGCTTGCTGGCTTTTCGCCATAAGCATGGAATTAGACACCGATTTCAGCATCAGCACCGCTACAACTGGGATATTGCCAGGAGCGAATCATCATTTGCCTCTGTCGATATCGAACAAAGGTGGCTTAGCGAACAGGGTTAAGGTCCTGTCGACTAAGGCTTTTGACTTCATAAGCCGTAAGGGTCTCACAAAGGTATTTCTCCCTACAAGTTGTGAGGATCTTGTAGGTGTATTTTCTCCTTAGGAATCGTGAGGATTCCTAAGTGCGTGTTCCTCTGTAAGTCGTAATGATCCTATAAGAGAGTTTTCTCCTTGTAAGTCGAGAGGACTTACAAGGGTTGTTCACCATGCGAACATATCCCCAGTCACGGATGGGACTTGGTTAGGGAAATGTTTATTCGCGCCCGTGGATTGTATACAAGGGTTAGTGCTGAGCCACTTGTAGGGCAATATCGAAGGTTGTGGGGGTTGCTTAAGCACGGGTTTAGGTCTCTGTAACTTAAGACTTTCAAATCTTATGAGCCGCGAGGGTCCCATAAGAGAGTTCTCCTTACGAGTCGTGAGGATCTCGCAAGTGTATTTTCTCCTTAGGAATCGTGAGGACCCCTAAGTGTGTTGCTCCCTTGTGAGTCGTAAGGATCTCACGTGGGTGATTTCTCCTTATAAGGTCGAGAGGACCCTGTAAGTGTCCTTTCACGAGGTTGCGCCCTTTCGGGTTTTCACAAACACTCGCCGGTAGCCCTGCTGTTTTTACTCACGGAGCCCTTTCGGGTTTTCATCCGTGCCCGTTTTGCTTATGGACATACCGTCTTTTTTTTATATTTTTAACGAGGTTGACAAACACTCGCCGGTAGCCCTGCTGTTTTTACTCACGGAGCCCTTTCGGGTTTTCATCCGTGCCCATTTTGCTTATGGACATACCGTTATTATTTATATATATATATATATATATATATATATATATTTTTTTTTTTTTTTACTTTTTTTTATCACGTCAGCCTAAGGATGCCGCGGTAATAGTTTAAAGACGTTTCGGTCATTTACAAGTTTTAGGACATTGCGGTCCATCATTAGTTTAAGGACGTTTCGCTCCGCCGTTAGTTTAAAGACGTTTCGGTCCGCAGCTAGTTTTAGGACGTTGCGGTCCAGCATTAGTTTAAGCACGTTTCGGTCCGCCGTCGCCGTATTTGAGGCGAATCTCTAGTTTATTGACTTTTCGGTCTATGGGGCTTTCTCTATGACTGAGCATGATGCCCCCAGCGTATCCATCTTTCTCGGAGCGTGCGGTTGTGGCGGGCTCACCTTCCAATTTTCAGACAGCGCGAACTTGCCCTGTTGGTATTGGTCTTCAACCCAGTTTTTGAAGACGTAGCAATCCTCGATCAGGTGACCTACTGTTTGGTTGTAAGGGCAATAATTAGGATTATTAACATCGCCTGGCCGCAACGGATGTTTTGGACTCGGCAGATTGATGAGTCTGTCGCGCACTGCCAGCTCGAACAGTCCCCTTGTTTTATCTTGCGGAAACGAGTAAGGACGTTTCAACTTTTCCTGGAGAGGTTGCCGCTTGTTGTTTCGGCAAGCAACCGGTCTAGGGCTACTCGATTGCTGTTGAGTATTGGCTACGAGGGCTGTTTTTCGCTTCCCTTTATCCTTTTTGCTCGATCCCTTGTTTGTGGGGCCGAGATTTTTTCCGAGCAGCGTGCGATTACACGGCTGAACGTTCTCGCAACTTCTCAATTCTTTCATCTTTGAAATGGATTCCTTGAGGAGGGGGTTGAGGGCAGCTTCCTCGTCAGAGTCGCTTCCAAAGGTGATAATTTGCGATCCCTTGGAGTCGGCTATATGACTGTCGGCGGCGGCTCTTTTGCGCTCATATATCACATTTTTCTGATGTCTACGAGCTTCACACTTTGTCCTGTTGAAGTGTTGCTTTTGAGCGACATATCCTTGCCACCAACACTTAAAGGAGTCGCAGTCTTCGGTAGGATGTATGATTTTCTGATGATATAAGCAGAAGTTAGGATGCATCTCTACTCCACCGAGAGTATTTTCTTCAGAGGGTGGTAGCTTCATTCCCACTGATAGGGCTTTGGCGAACCTTTTCCTCGTCTTGAATTTGTTTTTATTCGCAGTGGATGACTTTTGATCTGACGGAAGTGCCTCGACTCTTTGGTCTAGTAGTCGGTGTTTGGCTCCTTCCAGTATGGCCATCTCACGCTCTTGATTAGCTTTAACTTTCAGACGAATCTCATTCAGGAAGGCATCGATCAACTCGTCTGACGACCGCGGAATTTCTGGTTCAGGGTTCGCTCTCGGTTTCTCGGCGCAAGGAGCCTCTTCATCATTCGCCAATGAGTGAGAGATCACATGACAAGTCGCTACGTAGTCTTCGGATTCGTCTGATGAGTCTTCTCCATCGTTTTCGTCCTCGACAAAAGAACGAGCTGCCCCCATCGTGTCCGTCTTCTTTGGAGTTTGCGGATGTGGTGGGTTTACCTTCCAGTTTTCAGACAACGCGAACTTTCCTTGTAGGTACTGATCCTCGATCCATCCCTTAAAGACGAAACAGTCCTCGATCGGGTGACTTACCGTTTGGTGGTAAGGGCAATAGTTGGGATCGTTAACATCGCCTAGCCGCAACGGACGTTTTGAACTCGGCAGATTGATGAGTCTGTTGCGCACTGCCAGCTCGAACAGTCTTCTCGTTTTATTCTGAGGAAACGAGTAAGGACGTCCCAGTCTCTCCTCGAGGGATGGGCGTGGACGCACGTTATTTTGGCGAACAACCGGCTTTGAGTTACTCGGTTGTTGTTGAGCATTGGCGACGACGATCGCTTTTCCTTTCCCCTTCTCCTTTCGAGAGTCCGGTTTTGGAGGAGACGACCCATGGCCCATCTGGTCCATTTGGGCTAACTTGTCGATCAAGGCCTGGAAGGTGGTCAGCCTGAAGAACATCATGAATTGCGAGATGGTTGCTTGCGGATCAAGAGTGCCCACGAACATGCCTACCGCCGGTGCTTCTTCTATGCGTTGTTCGCATTTCGACCATAGGTTCCGCCATCGTGTTGCGTATTGTACTGATTGGTGTTGATTTTAGCGTGCTCGCGCTTTCTAAAAGATAGATCAAAAATATTTGTAACCGCAATCAAGAACGGCGTCGCTTTGCAGCTAGCCGGTGAGTACGGGTCGGTCCACAGGGATTTTGTGAATTTCCTATTCGCTCAAACGAGTTAATTCCGAAGGGTGTTCGGATTAATTATTAAATCTAAAAATTGAAGTTGTATGATACTAGGATTAGAAACTTGCTAGGATTAGGTTTAGAGAAAATTTGGTAAACAAAGATCTACATCTCTTTCCATTGCCTTTAATTAAAGATATCATATTAGTGTTATGGTAAATCTTAACAAAGGGGATTAGGATGATTGGGAAGATTGATTCTTCCTCTAGATCCTTGTCCTTCCTTTCTTAATCTTTACCCTAACCTCCATGGAAAACCTTAAAATCCGGGCCTTTATACTACAGTATCACCGCTACCTCGAGAGATAGGGTGCCGTAGGGAGCGGAGTAAGAAGGTATGCATGGAGTTCTAATGTTCATAAAAGTTTGGCAATGAAAAGAGATGAAAGATCTTCATCTCTCAAATCCTTCCCTATTCCTAACCCTAACAAGCGAGGAAACTACTCGCTCATTGAGGGGATGAAAAAAGACATGATTTTATTAAAGAGAGAAAATATCGATTGCATGTTAATAAAAGCTAAACTAAATTAAACTAAGGCGAGAAAATAATTTACCTAGAGCAGATATGAAAAACTACAACTACTGCAAGGAAAATAACCTACTTACTGATGCATCTCTCCAATCATCAACGCAGGTTTGTCCGATCTGAATTCATGAATTGAAAAGAAACACCGATGCTCTCCAAAAGAATTCTAAAATTTATTAATGAAGGGAGGCATGAGAAATTACAATGAGTAGAGTTCCTATTTATAGAGAATAGGAAACCCTAGGTTACAATTGATTTGCATGTCTACATTTACCAAAATATCCTTAGGAAGACCTAGTCAAAGTAGACTTCAAGCTTTGGTAAAATTTTATGTCTCTTTAAAAGAAAGTATTGGGCCTTGGATCTTTGGGCTTCCTTATTATTTGGTTCTTTGTTAAAATAGCTTCTATGTTTCTTCCAGATCTCCAGTGAATAATTGCGGTGGGCTTTTAACCGTTCGCTTTGTAATCTTGGACCTTGCATTGCCTTGTACTCTGTGAATTTTATGTTTGATGTAGGCTTGACCAAGAGTCTTCTATTTGTTGGTCAAAGTCCACTTTTTGTATCATCTTTTGTCTTTTTCAATGTTTTCGCTTTAAGAACCTGTAACCTGTAATATGTAGCAGACATGCATCAAAAGCACCTGTTTATCATTGTAAAATGCATAAGAATGGGGAATAGAAAATGCTCTTACAAGTTAATTCCAAAATAATTACCGCAATCAAGAACGGCGTCGCATGAAGCTAGCCGGTGAATACGGGTCGGTCCACAGGGATGTGTAAATCTTCTTTAAGTTCTTACGAGTTAATTCCAAATGGTGTTTGGAAGTATAATTAAATCTAAAAATCGAAGTTGTATGAAGGTAGAATTAGAAACTTGTTAGGATTAGGTTTAGGGAAAATTTGGTAAATAAAGATTTACATCTCTTTCCATTGCCATCAATTAAATCAATCATATTAGAGTTATGGTAAATATTAACAAAGGGGATTAGGATGATTGGGAAGATTGATTCTTCCTCTAGATCCTTGTCCTTCCTTTCTTAATCTTCACCCTAACCTCCATGGAAAACCTTAAGATCCGGGCCTTTAGACTACGGAGTTCACCGTTACCTTGAGGGTAAAAGTACCGTAGGGAGCGGAATCAAAAGGTATGCATGGAGTTCTAATGTTCATAAAAGTTTAGCAATGAAAAGAGATGAGAGATCTTCATCTCTCAAATCCTTCCCTATTCCTAACCCTAACAAGCGAGGAAACTACTCGCTCATTGAGGGGATGAAAGAAAACATCTATCTAGAGCAGAGAATAAAAATTACCTAGGGCAAGACTTGAAATCTAAACTAGAGCAAGGAATTAAATCTACTTACAGATGCATCTCTCCAATCATCGACGCAGGTTTGTCAGATCTGAATTCATGAATTGAAAAGAAATACCGATGCTCTCCAAAAGAATTCTAAAATTTATTATTAAAAGGAGGCATAAGAAATTACAATGAGTAGAGTTCCTATTTATAGAGAATAGGAAACCCTAGGTTACAATTGATTTGCATGTCTACATTTACCAAAATATCCTTAGGAAGACCTAGTCAAAGTAGACTTCAAGCTTTGGTAAAATTTTATGTCTCTTTAAAAGAAAGTATTGGGCCTTGGATCTTTGGGCTTCCTTATTATTTAGTTCTTTATTAAAATAGCTTCAATGTTTCTTCCAGATCTCCAGTGAATAATTGCGGTGGGCTTTTGACCGTTCGCTTTGTAATCTTGGACCTTGCATTGCCTTGTACTTTGTGAATTTTATCTTTGATATAGGCTTGATCAAGAGTCTTCTGTTTGTTGGTCAAAGTCCACTTTTGCATCGTCTTTTCATCATTTTCACTGTTTTCTGTCCAAGAACCTGTAACCTGTAATATGTAGCAAACATGCGTCTAAAGCACCTGTTTATTTATAAAAAGAATAAGAATAAGGAATATAATAATGCAATATTATGGTGTGAACAAATACCCCCAAACTTATCTTTTGCTCGTCCTCGAGCAAACTTATTTTTATTCACTAAAATCCTAACCGCACTTTCGCAGGGAAACGCGATTGCACTGAGCACGTGCAACAAGCCGTTAAACCTCTAGGTGTCCCTAGTAGGAGGAGTGTTGTCTCCTGAGGGTTTTCAGCGGATTACACCCACAAAATCCTATCAATTTGGCCCACTGACTTTTATTCTCCAATTAGGTTTTCTAATAAGGAATTCTATTATCTTTGACCCGTAAATTATCCACCCATATTCTTCACACTTCCTCATTATTTAACTTAAGATTATATATATCCTGTAGACTACTTAGCTTTCAGTATTTCTTAAGTTTTCCTTCTAGGGTTCCATCTCCACTTAGGAATTTCTATCAACCCTATTAAAGATACAAGTTCTATTCTTCATTCCTTTCTCTTATCTAAACTCTAATCACATATCCCCACGTGTGTGTAAATATCACCCCTACACTTGGAAATTCAAATCAAGTAATCATACTCTTGTCCGTTGTCCAAAGTACTTATTAGTAGGTGAATTTTTAATTGAATTTTGCTTACACGTCCTTCATGCGACCGTTAATACTTCTTGAGATACCAACAACCGATTACTAGATGCGTTAGCACTTTAAAGCGTACTTGCTAGTTTTGCAACACCCAAGGCTTTAGCAGTGACTCCCAAACCAGTTGGTCTAAGGCACTAGGTGATGAAGCACCCTCGCTAAATATTTTTCTATTTTTTTAGCCTTAAGTAATCACAAAAACCAGTGTTCATTTTTTTTTCTTTATTCACTTTTTTCTTTTATTTTCATTGTATTGAGGACTTTAGACAAGAGCATTTCTAGGTCTCTTCTACTATTCCAAGTTTCAAGGTGCGTGATTGTGCAAGTTGTAGGGTATACGTTTTCAGAATCTAGACTTAAGCTAGGAACTATTTTTCAAACTTATACTCTAATAAAAACATCAATACTTTTCCCTTGTTTTGACTTAGCCCAAGAAGTCAACCCAAAATTTGCCTATTTCTAAATAAACTACACGGCATATACTTTCTACCGTTAAACTTTAAGGAATGTTATTTTTAGGGTTTTTAATTTACTAAGTCTAAGATCTAGTTGTTCCTAGCCAGTTAACCTATTTGTCAAACTCAAGTCAATTGGCCAAAATTGAATACATTAATTTTTATAATTTTTGAAATTTTTCAATTTTTTATGGGTTTTCAAATAAGTATGCAAATGCAAAAATATGTACAAATGAATGCGAAGGAAGAAGACATACCGAGTATACCCCCAAACATAAACTTGACAGTGTCCTCACTGTCATGCTACACCAAGAGGGTCAAAATGCCGGTACTCCCCTGTTTATTTATTTATAATTTTTTTTATTTTTAATGTTTTGAATTTTTTTTATTTTTTTATAGAAAAAGAAAACCAAAAATATATACATATATACAAAGATTCCCCCAAACTTAAGCTTGGCCTTGCACAAGCCAAAAGTTAGCACCAACCATTCAAAAATCTTATCGTGGAAATGGTATAGTTGGTGCAAGAAAATGAGAAGCACGCGAGACCGTGTGGAAAGAAGAATGGTAGAATATGGTCTCGGTGGAGGAGAAGAATGGCGAAAAGAAGAAGGAAGTGGAGTACGATCTTGAGGGTGTAAATTGAGTGAATAAATTAGCGCAATTTGTGATGACCGATGTGTTAAAAGCGATTGCGCTAACCTATCAACTCGTCGAGAAATGGGATCAAATCCCTCAAGATTCGCAAGAGAACATGGGTACGCCGAACTTGGTATTTGAGATGAAAGCGTAACGGTCATTTGTTCGGTCGGAACAAGAGGAAAGACGAAAGGGAGTGATTGAGGGATAGTATCTTTCTCACCGTAGTAAACGGTTTCGAACTTGAAAGATTCCATTAATGGTTCGAAACTACTATAATCAACCGAGTCTGATGGCTCATCTGAAAATGTAAAGGACTCAAATTCAGGCGGTGAGTAATCAATATCGTCCGAAAAAGTGAAACACTCGTAGGTGTTATCGTCTGTGAGAATTGTGTCAGATTCAAAGGAAAAGGTTTCAAGCTCACAATCTTCAAGCGGGGTCGGAACGATGGAAAGGAGGGAGGGTGATTTAGTTAAACGTTCAAGAGGATGAATTGGAAAATCCGACACATCAAAGAAAAATGGTTCAACCTCAATATGATCCTCACCACTCTCCTCAATATTATCCTCATAATTCTCCTCAATACTCAACTCATCCATGCCATTATCATCAAAATCAAGACGCATATGAGATTCGGGAGAAACATTTAATAACTCGGGATGATGATTTGAACATAAAATTTCAATTAAATCGACAGGTTCATCATCCGAAATATTCCCGGCGTCTATATCCTCAATCAAGTGAAAGTCAATTTCTTTAGACACCTTTTCAAAAGCATGGATGTTTATCAATGTAGGTTCTAGAGTGGAAGTGTAAAGGTCAAACGGATTAGGTGTTATTTCACTCGAAGGGGGTTCCTCACAATTTGGCAAATCAAGCACTACAAAATCACACAACTCATCATTTTGGACACATGTTTGAAAATTGGAGTTGTTGGATTCAATAGGGTATGGGTAGGTTTGATTTGGAAATCCTCTCACATTCTCTCTCTGTCCAACCGCCTCCTCATACATTGGAAAATTTGGAGCTAGTTGGAAACTAGCTACCGATTCAGCAGGTTACATAAGGATGGCCACGGACGCTTCCACATTCCTAACCATTTTGTTTGTTGCTGCGATATACGCCTCCAACGCCTCTTCCAAACTAGACTTTAGTGGTAAAGGGGTTTCGACAAAAGATTCGAAATTGTTTGGATATGTGAAACTCTCTAATGGCTGTGTAGAAACATTGTCTAGTGACGGTGGAAAAGTCGGGTAGGACTGGTAGGAAGTGGGTGATTGGACAGGGGTAGGGTCAACATATGGATAAAAAGGTGAATAGTCGTGCGGATCCCTATAACTAGATGTGTGGAGAGGGGTGAAAGATCGGCTGCGAGATTGAGCAATATGCTCAGCAATGGACATCGGCTTAGGAGTGACAGAAGGACTTGAAAAGGTGGTATCAACATATGGAGGTGGTAAAGATTGACTTGGTTGACACAAAGTGGGTTGAAAAGTCGAATTGTTTCTCCTAGACGCCTCTATTTGATCTTTCAAAGATATTTTAGGCATGGAAGGATCGTCTTTAAATTGATCGAACAAATTGCCGAACGACGCAAAATTAGGCTCGGGATACCAAAGTTCGGCAAGTGATTTATTATGTGGGGTACCCATGATAGAAGAAAGAGAAGATGAAGAAGGTAGGTGGTGCAAGGATTTCTCAGCGACAAAAGTTGCAAATCCTTTTTTTTTTTTTTAAATTCCTCTTATTATTCTTTTTTATTTGTTTTGCAAAAATTTTCGATAAAGGGCTAAGACACAAATGCAAATAACCAGAAATGCACAATCAGTCCGAGATCTAGGGTCACCTAGGTCAGCTAGACAGCTCCTACTGTTCCAAAGGGCTAGAAATAGGACCTCAAACCGCCTCTTCACCGTCAATTGCGGCCAGGTAAGTGGGAAGGAACCACCACGACAGTGGGCCTAATTAAAAACCACTAGCCTAGACACTGCAAAATCAGTTAGGATAAACGGTCGATGCCTATACTAGTCCTTTTCCTATTGAGCTCGATTTCCTTAGGGCTGAGTCTAGTATTTTTTATTAATTGTGGTCGATGCAAAATGCTTTAGATGTTTTCTGGGGTCCTGGGAAGGGTGATGAAATCCCCACCCAATCTGATTTGGTCAAAAGCCCCTTAAAGTCCGATTAAAGATATGCAAAACAGTAAATCACTTACAATCAAATCTTTTTTGTGTGAATTTCAAAGTTTGCAAGTTTTCTAATTAAAACTTTGCTTTTTTCTCTTGCTCTTTATTTGGAAAGATATATTTAGCAAAAAGATTAAGGCTATGCAAATCAGAAAAGATCACTTGCAATCAATTTTTATTTTAAACGCGCGCAAAGAATCCTGCACAAGATTTGTTATTTGGAAAGGAATATTTTTAAAGCGCAAAGAATCTTGCAGGAGATTTTTCAGAAGATATATCGGAGATTTGCAGAGGAGGAGATCAGAAAACTTACTGATTTTTTTTTTATACCGCGCTTCTGCCTCTGGTTTTTTTTTTTTTTAACTCGACCAGGCCGCGGCGGTTCCGCGGCCAGAAGCTGGGTCGCGCGGCGGTTCCGCGGCCGGAAAGGCAGCGTCGATTTTTTTTTTTTTTTTTTTTTGCAGCACCAGATCGCGCGGTTGACTTGTTGACTCGGTCCTCTGAATTTTTTTCTGTTCCTCTGTTGCTGCAATCTTCTGTTGATAGGATCGTCTATTTGCTGTTTCGCTTTCTGTAGATTTCCAGATCCGAATTTGTGCGTAGATCCTGCAAAATTCACACAAAGATACCCTTTCCAAAAATAACAGATGATATATTTTTATTATTTTTTGTGATTTTTCAGATTTTTCAGATTTTTTTTTTAATTTTATGATTAACCCGAAATTGCGAAAAGAAAAATTCTACGCCATCCCCGGCAACGGCGCCATTTGATTGAACATGTACCCACGTTTCGCCGGGTCTTATCCTGGCGTTAATCAGTGCTGTTATCGGGGTGCGTCCACTAGAACTCGCGAATCTTTGTGTAAACAATAGCTCCATTTCCGCAAATGTTTTAACAGAGTCGTTAGGTAGCTCCGAATACCATTCAAAGGCTGTTTCTGCTAAGCTGCCGACGAATTGGTGAAACAACAATTTGTCATCGCCTCTAGTATTGCCGCATAAGGCCCTGAATTGAGCGACATGCTGATGCAGATTCCCTTTCCGTTTATATACGTGGAACTTAGGGATCGTATATCCCGGCGGGTAACTGATTTGGTCATACCAGCTTGGATAGGGTCGTCCGGTTTTAACGATCTGCCCAGCCGCTTCATTCGCCTGATGAACCCGTATTTGCTGAGCTATATAGTCATCCAACGCGGCCTTGGAAATGGTTTCATCTTTGGCTGCAGAAAGAGCCGGTGGAGGATTAGATGTCTCCCTTCTTTCGTCTTCAACAATGATTGGAGGGTCATCAGCTGGAGGGTCCGGCTGTAACATCATCCCTACCATATCTTGGAAGAGGAGCGCCATCTGTTTTATGTTAGCCGCTTGCTCTACGGATTCCTTGTCCTTCTTTTCGAGGACTTTGCGTAAGAAATCAGCATCGGTTTCTTGTTCGTGACGCTGCTCTGAAGATATTTCCGAGCTTTCTTTTGGCTCGGTAAGTGCAGCCATCGCAGTCATAATTTCCTGAAGCTTCTGTGGCTGCTCTTGGGATTTTGTCACGGATTGGGTGAGCGGTCGGTGACCCGTAACACGGCCTTCCTCATTTCCGGAAGCCATATAAACAGTGTTCACCACCATGCCCCCAGACTTGGGGCGTTTGTGTTCAGCGCTTTTACGGTTCGCCATGCTCACAGGGGCTTTCTACGGCCTCTTTTTCTTTTGAGTGATTGACGTTGGGGGAGCTGTTGCAGCAGGCACCCATCCGGCTGTCACTTTTTGTGACTTTGAGTAGTCCCTCTCTTGCTGAACCTTCATCTTTTTCTGTCGGCGGAGATAATCTTGATCGACCACTGACTCTTGGACATGTCGCCAAACTTTGTAAATTTCAGAGGATAGCCGTTGAGGAGGTTGCTCCGGCTTATTTTCTGTATCATTCTCCACAGGTGAAGGAGTTCTCTTCAGCAATGCAGTCGGAGAGTTTCTGCGCACTTTGTTGAGCATTTCAAAGCTGTTCTCGGTTAGAACAGCAGCCTCGATCTCTACCGTTGGAGCTGGTGGAGTAAATCCAGAGGGGGAGTTGCCCCAGCCTTCCTAACTCGGCGCCAGTGGCGACGTCGAGCGTGTCGTGCGGATGGAGTTGGTTTAGCCGTAGGGGTGACCTCATCATGCCCCCTGTGTTAGTCAAAATCTGCTGGTACCAGCCTTTTAAAGACCGACGTCCGTTGAATGGGGACGGCCAACCTGTCAAAAGCAGACTTCCGAGCAGGGGAAGCAACCTTGGTGATTTCGCCTGAAACTGGAGTAGGGATAGCTATCCGCTTCGGGATAACATCTTCTGGTATTGTTGGCCTTTTCATGGGCCTGTTGGAGCTCTGACCTAGCCTGTTAAAAACCGAGGCAGTGGAGTTGGGCGACCCATTGAGAGGAACCGCGGCAGTGGTAAGTTGATCAAAAACCGACTTCTTTGGGGCTTCTTGCAACGTCATTGGGGCATTGAAGCTCATCGGTGGGCGCATGGTCCCAAAGAATAGTCCAGTGGTGGCCTGAGTTACCTGCTCCACTGGCATCTTGAAAAAAAGGCCGCTTGGGGCCCATAAGTCACTCCTCCGGCAGAGACGGAGCAAGAGTTGCAGTTGCAGGAAGTGCAGTTTGAAGCCATTGATCTTCTTCTTCTGCACGGAGCAAGACACCAAACCTTAGTACTTCGAATCCACAGACAACCACAGCAAACCGCGATTCGTTCGCGAACACGACACACGAAGTGTGGAGTGGAAAGAGGAAAAGGTCCTACCGGACGTGCCAGAATCTGTTCCCCTCCGAATGACGGCGCAAGACTGGACGTCTTGCCTGAAATTCGAGGCAGATGCTAATTGGTTTTATTTGTCTATCTCTCCGAAGATGCCAAGTTGATTTATGGCACCGTGTATCGGAGGTTTAGACGGATGCGGCCGATGTAGCAGACTTCGTCAGATTCCCCCTCGCTTGAGGGGTTTTTGATTGTGGGGACGCTCTTTCCTGCAGGCGCAAGCCCCTGCAGTTAATTATGCTACCGCATCGCGGTAACAACTTTCTCCTTCTCCAGAATTTCACTTCGTGTCGTGTGTGTTTGTTTTGTTTGTGGATGCCCATGGATTGTATACGGAGACTAAGTTATGCCATCGCCCGTAGGACGTGGATTAGTCCAAACCCGTATTTACTTAGATTTGGATTTGGTGTTTTAGTTTAAGAATACGTTAGCCATATTGAGGCTAAGATCAACTTAAACGTTCGTTAAGGATACGTTAGTCTGATTTGAGACTAAGATCAACTTAACGGAAAGAGTATTTAGAGGCTCTATTGTTCCAGTTTAGGGACGTAGTGGTCCATAGGTAGTTTAAGGACATTGCGGTCCATTACCAGTTTAGGGACATGGTGGTCCATTTAATATATGTTCGTCGGGACCCGTCACCTCTCTGAAGTCGTTGAAGGATTACAACGATAGGTGTCAGAGGAGTTCGGAGATGTACCTTTGAACAAGGTGTAAATTGATTTAAGAGAGCAGCCGTGCTCAGTCAATTTAATTTGAGGACTTACGGCCAGGATTGGGCTAAGTCCAGTTGAAGATGTTCAACGTTTTTATTTGTGGTTGGCCTGTTAGGCCTTGGCTTGGGCTTTGCCCATTGTTTAATAATGTAGTGCATTTTCTTTTGGCCTGCTAGGCCTTTTTTGATTTGGGCTCTGTCCCTTTTAAATGATGCACAGCATCTGTTTTGAGCTTGACAGACCTCTGTTTGGGCTTTATTCCCTTTAATAGTGCATAGCACTTTGTTTGGTCTGATAGACCTTTCTTTATTGGGCTCTGCCCTTGATAATGCATTGCATTAATTAGTCTGACAGAGTGCCACGTGGCTTGTCAGGCGCTTTGCGCCGATTGAGGAGCGCAAGGCGTAAGTCCATGTGGGGGTGACACGTGTCACACTCTGGTGAGCGCAAGCGCAGTGCGCTGCGCTGTTGCTCTTCTGACACGTGGCGCGCCAAGGCAACTTCAGAGGCTCGAAGGAATTGCTGATTCTTACGTTCGACTCAGCCGTCGTCGCGGGGTAACCCTGCTCTTGGAACTTCACCCGATTCCATTTGGCCGAAGCCTTGGCCCTCTTGTTGGCTCGATACCTGAGCCGCTTCTGCCTTAACTTTTCCATTCTAAGCACCTGGCAGACTTCGGCTCTTTGGGAAGACGCCGCAGACCGGGCGATGGAGGGCCTTGGAGATACGCTCGATTGTTCATTTGTTGGAGTTATCGCCTGAGCTCGTCCGCAACATTTGATGTTGCCCTTTGTACCGAAGTTCTTGCCCCCCGCTGGAGCACCAGAGAGTCGTTCAGATAGCGTCTTGAGTTTCGGTTGTGGTGCCTTGGCGATCACGACATTCGGCCTCTTTCCCCTTGAGACCGGCTTGGCCACCTGTTCCGCCGGGATCTCCGCCAGATGAGCGCTTCCGGCAGGGTAGATGATGACGGAGCCGAACTGGCGGGGCGGTTCCTCCCACTGTCGACTGAGGCTTGCAGGGAGAACCACACGAGCGTTGATCTTGACCACGTACGAAATCGGGGTCACGTTGGAAGCTGAATTCGTCTGGGGAGACATTGTCGTCGAAGGTTGATTGCTTGAAAATCTGCATTAAAAAGCATTATTTTTAGTATAAATACAGGTATGTATATTGATTGAGTTCGCATGAACGTTTAACCCGAAATATGGGAGGAGAGATTGGTCCCACCGGGCGTGCCAGAGTCTGTAGGGTGTTTTTCGTCACTCCAGTGAGATGGGAATACGCGCGCGCTTGTCAGGCGTACTACAGATCCCCCCTGCCTAGGGTAGGCCGGGGTTTAATGATTGTGGGGATCCGAATCTCCGGCAGCTGCGGACTAAGCTGCCGTTAATTACCCCTCGCCTTTGGGGCGAGGGAACCTCCGATTAACGGGTTAAACTAGTCATGCGAACCCAATGTGCGGTGTGCGTGTGTTCTGTTTTGAAAGGGGGGTTTTGGATATATCGGGAGCCACGCAGAGTTTTTACGGGGGTCCCGCTACCCGGATAGCGGGCTGGGGGTCAAGGGGGCTAGCAGCCCCCTTGCGGGGTTCGGGGCAGCGCCCCGGCCCGAAAAATTTTTTAAAGGGGAGAGTGTTGCGGAGTATGTGTATGTGTAAATTTGTATACATATGTCTATATATATGTATGTACATAAAAAAAGAGGGGGAAAAGACATCCAAAGGATGCGTGGGGCAGCACCTTGGGCGCTCGAGCGCGAGCGTGCGCGCCACGTGTCGGCACGTGGGCGCCTTGCGCAGCGCGAGCGCGCGCGCCACGTGTCGGCACGAGGGCGCCTTGCGCAGCGCGAGCGCGCGCGCCACGTGTCGGCACGAGGACGCCTTGCGCAGCGCGAGCGCGCGCGCCACGTGTCGGCACGTGGGCGCAAATTGCTCGAGCGCTAGCGCGCTGGTGAGGAAAAGAGGGCTTTTAGCCTAAAAAGGGATTTCTCAAAAGAGAAATCAGAGAGGAGTTGAACTCCTGAATGTGTTTTGGGGTTAATGAAAGGGGTTCTTCTTCTTCCTCCTGTTGTTTGCTGGATCTTGAAGATCAAGAGATGTGAAATCTCAAAATCTCTCCTTTTTGAGATCTGATGACAGAACCAAGTTCCCCTTTGTGGGTTTTGTGGTGAAAAACTAATTTGTTTTATAAAAAGAAGATTAAAACTCTTGATTTAATTCAAGAGAAAGAAGAAGGTTTTGGAACCTTGAAGAAGAAGAAAGGGTCTCAGATCTGGAAACTTTTTTTTAGAGAGAGAAAAAGTTGTTGGGATATTTCATTATTCATGCCTTTATAGGCCATACATTTTACACATAGCCCCTTGGGCTTCACAAAATGGCATTTTGCCTATCCCATGGCTCATGTGCCATTTCTTTTTGCACATAAGCCATGGGCTTTACAAAAATTTGGCTTTATGCCTATTTTTCTTACATTTATCCGAAAATAAAATAAAAGAAATACAACAAAATTATTTATTACAAAATTTTTATCTTGGCATGGGGGAAGGCCGGCCGCTTCATGTTCGGGCTCGACCCGGGCATGGGCCCACTAGATCTGGGCTTGGGCCCACTTGGCTTGGGGTTGACTTTGATTTTGACTTGGTCAACCGGGGTGTAAATTTTTACCCCAACAAACGGCTGTCCTCCAAAATTTATAAAGTCTGGCGGAGGGTTCAAGACTCGGTAATCGACCGAGATCACACTCATCAGCAGAAAAGGGCGAAGGTGCAGGAAGAAAAGAAACGTCTTATCAAATAGTAAAGGACGACAACCGCTGGGGTGCTCACTGCAACGGCCCCCTCAACTTCAACGGCCCACAAGAAAAGGAGGCCAGAGAAAATCCCCACGCCTGCGGCAAATGCCAAATGCGGCGAGCCCAAGCGCCTTAAGTCCGGGGGCATTATAGTGTTGGAGATAGTGCCATCATAGTCAATTATTGGATCGCAGGTACGTGATTGCAATGATTGCGGAGGACCTATCCCGGTTGCACAGTCTTACTCGAGATGATAGTATGCTATCTGGTTTGCCTTTATCAGTCGTGTACATGTTCAGGTGACTGATTGCATGTTACACTTTGATAGAGCCCTTAGGATCTTGCTTTACTACCAACAGTATGATGGCGATCATATACGTGAGAGTTGGGTAGTTTATATGCATATCCTTAATAGTGGTCCCTAGTCGTGGGAGTTTCGAGACAGGGCATCGATACTCCGGAGTAGACTAGTGTGTACAGTCGAGACCCCGACGAGGGGCGGTGGCCGGTCTCACAAGCCACTGGTGTCAGTTGGATCACCTAAGATGTATACAGGTGCTCATTGGGTTATGAGCACACCGGACAGGACTCGCCGGGAATCTGCTAGTTAGTATTATATCTATCGTCAGATAGCAGTTCCCTGGTGACATGTGTACAGGTTAGTTCATCGACCTGAGGTCGTCATTTGTCTCGTGTGAGTTCCCACTGTGCTTTGATTTCTACCCTACCACGGCTCAAAGGAGTCGTGCAAACAGGTAGCTTTTGGGTACAGTCCCGAGACATATGGAGGCACGTGAGCGGATCGGCAGGGGATTCGTCTCTCCCGGTATTGGGGGCGAGATCGTGCTGTGTCTAGGAGAGCCATTACACAAAGCCCACGGCCGTGGCAGGAGATTTACTGGTAGGTACTCCAGTAGTATCTCAGGGTGTTATTGGGCTTCACTCCGACACGACTTATACTGCTATTGGGGGTCTGACGTTGCTAGCCCCCTAGGCGGATATGCGATACTCATTGACGAACGGACCGGACTGTATATACATTGTCACTGTTAGGCTCAGTAGGGTTTTCGGAGGAGTTCGCTCATCGGTCTCCCTTGAGTTCGCTCCTCGGCCACCCTTGAGGTCAGTCCATGGGCAGCCGTTACGCATAGCTAGTGCCGCTGACGGTTTGTGGTTAAACCCACTGCCAGGGTACTGACGAGTCATTAGAGTCCCCCACAGACAGTTTCCCAAGTTCGGGCGAAACGTTGTAGAGGCCGTATGGTTTTATGGCAGGGTTCGGAAAATGCACGTGCGTTTACGCACGTGTCGATTTTCGGACAGATGATACTGGTCGGCTTTGGTTTAAGCCGGATCCGAGTATGATATTGAGTAGGTATAATATCTTTGTCTCAGTTGCATTTGTATTCGGTCGTAATACAAATGCGGGTATATTTATACAGTTTCGGGGTTATCCTGAAAGTCGGTTCAGGATCACTTTTGGAAGTTGCCAGTTTCCAGTTTTCTATCAGCCGTCTTTTAACATTCTGTTAAAGACGGATTTATCTTTTCTTCTGATGAGGTGAGTCATCATTCTAGAAGCTTCTAGAAGTGATGATGAGGATGGTGAGTCATTCTTGATAAGGTGACTAGGTTTGTTCTAATTGGTTGTTTATTAATGATTCATCCTTTGGAATTGATGTTTTTGTTTTCCTTAGGATTTTTCTTCATGATATTTGTGATGTGGTCACCTCCCTCCTCCTACGGTCACCTCCCTCCATGAACAAATAGGCCGGCCCTCTCTCTCCTCCCCCTTGATTGATTCATTTGAGAAATTTGGTTAGAAAAGAAAAGAGTATAGTTTTGGATGCATGGAAATTTCTTAGTTCATTTTCTTGTTCCATTTCATTTCCATCGGCAACTTCATTAACCGATCGTCCACGGACTTGGACGAAATGAGACAAAGTCATCTACTCATTCTCTACATCATTCTTGGTCGTCTCTTTTAGCAAACTTGACGATCGAGTTGCCTCGAGTCAGAGGCGGGAGCCCGTTTAAAGAACCGATCATGTGGTGCCACCTCGACGAGGAGATCGGAGATCGACGAGATCGGAGCCGCCGCAACGGAGCGTGGGATGATGGTTGAAGAACGAAGGACTCGGATCGTTCGGTACAATCTTTCTACACTCTTTACAGTTTGTTAGTTTAGCAATAATGGCAGATCCGGGTTAAAGTATACGATAGCGCCAGTTAAAAAGTTTTTGTTCCGCATTTGGCGTCTGTAGACGGCCGGGACGCTAGCGTAGACTTACAGTGGTATCAGAGCCTAACCATTTTGCTATGCTAACTTGTGCTAACGCGTTTAAAATATCGATCCGACCGAAAATCGAAAACTGCAAAAATCCAAGCCGACAGTTTCTGTTAATTTTAAACGGTCTCAAAATTCATTTCTGTATATTTTAAAAATCCGTGCAGGCATATTTAAGAACCACGACAAAATTTGGGGTCGTGATCCCTCCAGGCTGCCGCGGAAGGGCGGCCAAACCCATGGTTTGGCCGCGCAACCGCGGCCACGTGGGGAGCACGTGCTCCCAAATTTTGTCAGTAGGTTCTGTGTTGGATTTTGGGGTTTTTGGTAAATATAGTTTGGGCCCAGGTTTTGTTACTGTTCACCAGTAAGCAATGGGGCCCACTTTTTGATATTTGGTCGATCGAAATTTAAACACGTTAGTTTACAGTGCTTACATTATATCTCCGACCGGGAATGTCATTTGATCGGTAAACCGCGTTTGATTGCTATAGTTCTTTTAGACGGGTTTGCAAACGTGACATTCGCGTTGATGTTCTGTGTTGTGCTGTAATGTTGCGGATTTGTCATGGTGGATAGCAGTGTGCAATGGTAGTACAGTTTGAGTTTATTTGTACATTTGATATTGCGGGGCGAGCGTCCAACTTGTGGACAGCCGTCACTGCCTGTTGTATAATATTCTTTTGGGGCACGACCAGGTTGCGGTCGATGTACCTATTGTACTATTTTTCATTACTGTACTAGGTTTTGCCCCACGACGGAGTGCACGGATAGCCGGTTCTGGAGAGCAACGGGTCCGCATTTCATGGCTTTGAGAGGCAGAGGGTCCCCACTCTAGAATTGGCAGACTATTCGCCGCACTCGTAGGGGGTATAGGTTGACCCAAGGAGGGGTGCTCAATTTACCGGATTCCGTGAAGTGCCGGGTGTTCCATTCACTATGCTGTGGGGACTACCTCGCTTCAGGTTTTGGCGGGTAACTTGCCGCACCCGTAGGGGTCTAGGTTTCATTGCACAGGCTATCCACACGACAGGGGAACGTCGAGTTTCAGCAGCGGCTCTGTGAAACTCGGGGATCCCAGATATCTGTATTGTTCTGTGATGCTTATTACTTTTCTGTAATGTTGCATATTATCACGCCTGGAGCGATTATTGTATATTGGTTTATATACTATTAGATGTTGTATATGTTTTACACCCGCGCTAGTCCAGCCCGCGCTCTGTCGTTAGTTAAGTAACCTAACGAGTGATGACGGGACCCAGTGACGAATGCGGATGGCATATACGTATATTTTATTTTCGTTCTTTTCTGGTGTGATTGAATGATGGGACTGCGTTGATTCTGATCAATGCAAAGTAAAACAAACCTGTTTGAGTTATTGGAACAATTTAAAAAAAAAAAAAGGTGTTATTACAAAGACGTTTCTTTTTGTTATGCATAGCGGTATTCGGTGTGAATATCCAGCACCTCATTCGACGAGGCAAGGGCTGATATCCCTTCACCGGGAAAGACCCCTTGGACAGAAGTTTGCGTCAGAGTAATAACTTCACTATAGTCGATTACAAGTTGCTTTGCATAGCGGTATTCAGTGGAATATCCTGCACCTCATTCCATGAGGAAAGAGCCGAGATCCCTTCACCGGGAATGACCTCTTTAGCAAAAGGTTTTCGCCACTATATTTTTATAAAAAGCTATCAGGTTCCTTCAGCGATATCAAGTTCACTACGTTAAAGGTTTTTCGCCAAAAACCAGTCGTAGCCCTCCGTTGTTTCTTATGGATGGTCAGTAGTATTCAAGCTATGTTTGTTGGCTTTCGTCAAGGCATAGTGTTTGGTAGCTGCTGGGTATTCATTTGTTGCATAGATAGATGAGTTGGTTTGGGACAGTCGTATTACCTTGTTGGCTTTCGTCAAGGGTATGTACGGGTGGATTCAAATTGACAAGATAATGACGGGCAGAACTTGACATGTGACTTATGATTTGTTGACTTTCGCCAAGGTCATAAGAGCATGGGGCAAGAAAATGATATCGGGAGTTTCTAAAGAAACTGAAACTTGCCAAGTATGCGCATACCTTCTGGAGTATGAATAACGTGGATGCATTCCATCACGTTAACATGCGATGAGAGTTGGATCCCGATTCCCACTGATGAGTTGGTTTACTCTTCGGGTAATCCCGATTGATTCTTCTTTAGGTTTGGAGGAGAATTTGACAGGACAGTGGGAGGTTTCCGGATTAGATAAAGTGATAACCATTCTGATCTAGGTTAGAGTGCACGCAGAGTGTTTCTTTTCTCTCTCTCTTTGGCAGCGACCCTTGACCAACCCTAGACTATGACTCAGTGACCAGGTTGACCGAACCTTCTTAAAATACTGGCTTTTGGATTGTCTGAGTTGCATAAGTCATTGCCACTCCTTCTTTTACCCTTTGAATTTCTCAGAACACCCGTATTACTACGGATATCCACTTCCATAGGATAGATCCATCATATGGTTATATACGAACTCGAAGGGACTTCTTCGGGGATGGATCCAGGTTCAGGAGAAATAGAATTGGTTTATTCAGTTGTCTTTTATTATCACCTTCTCTCAGGTTGCGAGAGCTCCTTAGTTTAGGAGAGTACACCTATTACGCTTATTGGATAGTCTTATTCCAAACCATAGGCTGGTGCCGAAAGGTAGGGAATGAAGAAAACCAATTAGCCTAAGTAGGGTGTGCAGAAGGTAATATGTAAAGACAAATAAAGGGATTAGAAAGAGGGCAAAGTAAATTGCGACTGATATCATTCACGACCAAAACCGCGTACTTCATCGCCGCTCCTATTTCACCTTTAAAAGAATAAGGTATTATTCAGTTGTCTTTTATCATCACCTTCTCTCAGTTGCGAGTACTCCTTGGTTTTGGAGGGTACACCTACTATGCTTACTGGATAGTCTTCTTCCAAACCATAGGCTGGTGCCGAACGGTAGGGAAGGAAGAAAACCATTTAGCCTAACGATGGTGTACAGAAGGTAATGACTAAAGACAAATAAAGGGATTTGGAGAGATGGCAATAAAATATACGGTTGAAGTCATGAATTGGATTATGGAAGAGGCATTGCTATGAATACCAGGATACCCCTACGAAACATTTTCATGTTTCAGTGCATTGTTAAAGGAAAAACTGATTTCCTGATTAGACACTTACTCCAAGGGTATGCATTTACCAGGTTTCATTCTCATATCTGTATGGTTTTACAGATGATGAGTGGGAGTAAGATATTGGGAATTAGGTGATCATCCTCATTATATCGGAATTCGTTGTAATTGGTGATATTTGAGGAAATCGCCAGGGTACAGTTTTCCATCTACAACGCACAGGTTTTGAGTTGTTCAACTCAGCGGACTTATACAGAGTATTGTATGTTGTCCAGTGTCCGTCAGGACAAAGGGGTAGGTCCTCGTACTATGTTCTGTTTACTTATAACTTCTCTAGTATTTAGACGAGTGTTTCGTAGAAATACAAGGTCTAAGTTTTGAGAAGTTGTGGGTATAAGAATAAAGTAGAGAACCAGGTGTCACAAGTATCGGGATTCTTCAAAGAGATCGAAGATGTAGATTCTTGTGATTGGTATTCAGATGATAGTGGTGGTTTTGAGAAACGTGTTTCTCTTTCAGGTTACTCATAATTGGATGGATTCCTAAGTTGAGTAATGCTGATTAGCCTCTTTCCATTAAGTTGATATGCACTGGAGACAGATGCATGGATTGAATCTTGGTTCCAATTAAATAAGTGCCAAAGTTTCTGTATTGGATATAGAATGGATCGTACCTTAAAAGAAATTAAGGTACGGGGAGTTGTCCAGCTTATGCTTAAAACCAGACACTGGATAACTCAGGGCACGTTTCTGTAGTGGCTGTTTGTAGGTTGACCCTGGCTATGACGAGGGTTGATATTCTACCATTTGGAAGATCAATAGTGATATTGTTCTTGACTCGCCACAGTTTTAGTAAAATGGATCTTTTTCAGAAAACAGTAGTGGGAGTATGGTAGAACTGGAAGTGATTCCAGAACCGCGAACGATTACGGAAAATTTAATAGGACCTATATATTCAATCAGGTTTGACATTCCAATAGCCACTCCGCAGATATGGTAGGTAACCTCAGACACCCGAGAGGTACTTCGGTAGGCTCAAGGACGGTGACAGGGAGGTTCTTATCTACCCAGACTTGACACTACTATTGTTCCAGGTTATGAGACCCGGTAGGAGGGTTGTCGTGGTCAGTGGGAGCAACGGAAGTATAGTGGGCAAGATGCTTATATCTATTTATAGACTTGAGCAGTTATAGCGGAGATAGATCATCTAATTTTGATGTGACAGTCATGGGTTTGACTTCAATCAGAATAGGGGATGGATCAGTTAAGAAGGTAGTAGGGTGTGATGTCATGGTATCTGGATGACATACACAGAGTAGGAAGTAAAATTCCTATACTACGATCGGTTGTACTGTGGTCGTCACACAGTTGTTTCTCCAGACAGGATATGGATATAATATTTGACATTCTGGTTTCTAGATCTATGGTTTTAGATCTGGATTTGGGTAGTTTCCCAATGTGGGTACTTTGACAGATATTCTAATGGTTTTTGGAATAGTTGACTCCTAGCATGGTGGTGTACCTGCAGGTGATGGAGTCACCCTCTCTAAAGGTGTCTTACAGACTAAAGGGGAGAGGGATGTGCATGATTGGCAGATCACTTGCTTAGGCAATTGAGTCAATCATGAGATGTCAAGTACCACACCAAATGTTGGTTTTGCACTAGATGCAATAAATTTGTATTAATCCAATCCTGGAGAAACATAAGGAAGCAGTTATAGAACATAAGTGCATGTTCTACGGATTTGATGACGGCAGCCTCCTTCGGGAGACGGTTATCATTCCAGGCTTCAAAGGTGACATGGATGACAGAGTGATTGTCAGAGTTATTGTTTTTCCCTCTGACGAAGAGGGACGGTATTGTGGACAGGTGGTCCAAAAGGATACTGTGGGTGGCAAGGTGCCCGATACTGATTAGGTTCAGTGATCGATTCAGTCTAAGAAGTTTGGATATGGAGTTCATTTATGAACTAAGGTCCCATCAGATATCCAGACATGTTCTAAGACAGGTATTACTCAATTCGGGAGATGGTTTTCTCCGCAAACTTGAGATTAAGAGAGATACAGAAAGAAACTTCTAGGCGGATCCACTCACTGAGGCTATTTCTCGAACACAATAGTTTTACAAACGGGCTTTGTGAAACTGATTAGTAGAGGAGTTGGATGTTCGGTTTCACACGGGCTGTGAGTAGTCGACATCGCAATATTAGCCTTGAGTGCAAGTGGGAGATTGTTGGAGATAGTGCCCTCATAGTCAATTATTGGATCGCAGGTACGTGATTGCAATGATTGCGGAGGACCTATCCCGGTTGCACAGTCTTACTCGAGATGATAGTATGCTATCCGGTTTGCCTTTATCAGTCGTGTACATGTTCAGGTGACTGATTGCATGTTACACTTTGATAGAGCCCTTAGGATCTTGCTTTACTACCAACAGTATGATGGCGATCATATACGTGAGAGTTGGGTAGTTTATATGCATATCCTTAATAGTGGTCCCTAGTCGTGGGAGTTTCGAGACAGGGCATCGATACTCCGGAGTAGACTAGTGTGTACAGTCGAGACCCCGACGAGGGGCGGTGGCCGGTCTCACAAGCCACTGGTGTCAGTTGGATCACCTAAGATGTATACAGGTGCTCATTGGGTTATGAGCACACCGGACAGGACTCGCCGGGAATCTGCTAGTTAGTATTATATCTATCGTCAGATAGCAGTTCCCTGGTGATATGTGTACAGGTTAGTTCATCGACCTGAGGTCGTCATTTGTCTCGTGTGAGTTCCCACTGTGCTTTGATTTCTACCCTACCACGGCTCAAAGGAGTCGTGCAAACAGGTAGCTTTTGGGTACAGTCCCGAGACATATGGAGGCACGTGAGCGGATCGGCAGGGGATTCGTCTCTCCCGGTATTGGGGGCGAGATCGTGCTGTGTCTAGGAGAGCCATTACACAAAGCCCACGGCCGTGGCAGGAGATTTACTGGTAGGTACTCCAGTAGTATCTCAGGGTGTTATTGGGCTTCACTCCGACACGAATTATACTGCTATTGGGGGTCTGACGTTGCTAGCCCCCTAGGCGGATATGCGATACTCATTGACGAACGGATCGGACTGTATATACATTATCACTGTTAGGCTCAGTAGGGTTTTCGGAGGAGTTCGCTCATCGGTCTCCCTTGAGTTCGCTCCTCGGCCACCCTTGAGGTCAGTCCATGGGCAGCCGTTACGCATAGCTAGTGCCGCTGACGGTTTGTGGTTAAACCCACTGCCAGGGTACTGACGAGTCATTAGAGTCCCCCACAGACAGTTTCCCAAGTTCGGGCGAAACGTTGTAGAGGCCGTATGGTTTTATGGCAGGGTTCGGAAAATGCACGTGCGTTTACGCACGTGTCGATTTTCGGACAGATGATACTGGTCGGCTTTGGTTTAAGCCGGATCCGAGTATGATATTGAGTAGGTATAATATCTTTGTCTCAGTTGCATTTGTATTCGGTCGTAATACAAATGCGGGTATATTTATACAGTTTCGGGGTTATCCTGAAAGTCGGTTCAGGATCACTTTTGGAAGTTGCCAGTTTCCAGTTTTCTATCAGCCGTCTTTTAACATTCTGTTAAAGACGGATTTATCTTTTCTTCTGATGAGGTGAGTCATCATTCTAGAAGCTTCTAGAAGTGATGATGAGGATGGTGAGTCATTCTTGATAAGGTGACTAGGTTTGTTCTAATTGGTTGTTTATTAATGATTCATCCTTTGGAATTGATGTTTTTGTTTTCCTTAGGATTTTTCTTCATGATATTTGTGATGTGGTCACCTCCCTCCTCCTACGGTCACCTCCCTCCATGAACAAATAGGCCGGCCCTCTCTCTCCTCCCCCTTGATTGATTCATTTGAGAAATTTGGTTAGAAAAGAAAAGAGTATAGTTTTGGATGCATGGAAATTTCTTAGTTCATTTTCTTGTTCCATTTCATTTCCATCGGCAACTTCATTAACCGATCGTCCACGGACTTGGACGAAATGAGACAAAGTCATCTACTCATTCTCTACATCATTCTTGGTCGTCTCTTTTAGCAAACTTGACGATCGAGTTGCCTCGAGTCAGAGGCGGGAGCCCGTTTAAAGAACCGATCATGTGGTGCCACCTCGACGAGGAGATCGGAGCAGCCGCAACGGAGCGTGGGATGATGGTTGAAGAACGAAGGACTCGGATCGTTCGGTACAATCTTTCTACACTCTTTACAGTTTGTTAGTTTAGCAATAATGGCAGATCCGGGTTAAAGTATACGATAGCGCCAGTTAAAAAGTTTTTGTTCCGCATTTGACGTCTGTAGACGGCCGGGGCGCTAGCGTAGACTTACATATAGTCCATACTGTCTACATGGCATCTGGTAAAGAGGACAGCCGTACATCTACGGGTCATAGACCGCTTACACGGTCAGTGACCAAAGCTCAGGAGCAACAGCAGAAGCTCCAGGAAATGATAAATGCGATGGCCGCATTCACTGGGCCAAAAGAAAGCCCCAAAGCGTCCTCGGATGAATGCCAGGAGCAAGAAACTGACACTGAATTCCTTCGCCGGATATTGGAAAAGAAAGATAAAGAGGCTGCTGAACAAGCAGCCAATATAAAGCAAATGGCCCTCCTGTTCCAGGACATGGTGGGAATGATGATCCAACAAGATCCTCCTGCTGAAGATCCTCCGATCGTCCTTGAAGACGACATGGGAGAAACGTCAAATCCTCCACCGGCTCTGTCAACAGCCAAGGAGGAGACAATCTCCAAAGCTGACTTGGACGAATATATAGCTCAGCAGATTCGGGTCCATCAGGCAACTGAGGCAGCTGGTCAGGTCGTAAAAACGGGACGACCATATCCAAGCTGGTACGATCAGATCAAGTACACGCCGGGCTATACAATACCGAAATTCCATGTGTATAAGGGGACATGCAATCCCCACCAGCATACCCAGTTCAGGGCCCTTTGCGGCAACACTGGCGGTGATGATAAACTGTTGCTTCGCCAGTTCGTCGGTAGCTTATCGGATACAGCATTCGAGTGGTACTCTGAGCTCCCAAACGACACTATTAAGACATTTGCGAAGATGGAGCTGCTGTTTACCCAGCATTTCACAAGCCCCAATGAACGCACTCCGATAACGGCGTTAATTAATGCCAGGGTGAAACCAGGCGAGACGTGGGTCCAGTACGCTATACGCTGGCGAAACTTGTGGTCAAAATGCGAACAACGCATTGAGGAAGTGCCCGCGGTGGGCATGTTCATGGGTACCCTAGATCCTCATGCAACTATCTCCCAGTTCATGATGTTCTTTAAGCCAACCACGTTCCAGGCTTTGATCGACAAGTTGGCCCAGATGGACCAGATGGGTCACAGACCGTCTCCCCCGAAGCCAGAACCTCGGAATGACAATGGTAAAGGGAAGGCAACCTTCATTGCGAACGCTCAGCAGCAACCCAGTGCCCCAAAGCTGGCGAATCAACTGGAAGAAAGACGGCGGTATTATAATAAGAAAATGAAGCGCCCCTACTCATTCCCGCGGGATAAGACGAAGAGGCTATTCGAGCTGGTGATACGCAACAGGCTTATCAACTTGCCAAACCCAAGGCGACCGCCGCAACCCAGTGAGGCGAATAATCCCAATTATTGCCCTTACCATCAAACGGTAAGCCATCCGATTGAGGATTGCTTCGTCTTCAAAGGATGGATTGAAGATCAATACCTACAGGGTAAGTTTGCGCTGTCCGAAAAGTGGAAGGTGAACCCGCCACAACCTCACACTCCCAAGAAGACGGACACACCGAGGGCAACTTGTTCCTCCATTGAAGAAGCTCCATGGGAAATCGTGCTTTCAGCAAAAACCAAAAGGATGCTGAGTGATCTTCATACATGCCCGGCGATCGAATGGAAGAAACCGCTTGAACCTCAAATCATCGAAGGGATGTTGAAGCCGCGCCCAACTACAAAGATCGGTGGTGATGGCCAAGTACTCACACCCAACCGTCAAAATCTTCGAAGAAAAAGAAGAAGAAATCCAAGAAGCCAGTGAAGTCTGGAGACAAGCGCATGGACTTGCAGAACCAGATTGACGCGCTGGAGGAGTACAATCAAAAGGCGCGGACTCCCATCACGCTCCAAGAGTTCCTCAACCACGTCTTTCAGGAGGAAGATAATGGGGAAAGCTCGTTGGATGAATCCGAGAGATATGTGGCAAGTTGTCATGTGATCTCCCGCTCATTTACGGACGATGAAAAAACTCCTGGCACTGAGAAACTGGGGGCACAGCCTGAGCCAGAACTTGTATGGACGACAGATGAAATGATCGACGCCTTTCTAGATGAGATTCGTTTGAAAAGTAAAGCCGATCGGGAGCGTGAGACGGCCGCATCAGAAGGAGCCAAACGCGAGCGACTAAACGAAAAATTCGAAGCACTCCCGCCAGATCAAAAGACATCCGATGCGAATAAAAACATATTCAAGGCGAGGAAAAGGTTTGCCAAAGCCATGTCAATGGGAATGAAGCTACCACCCTTGGAAGAAAACACGCTCAATGGGGCGGAGAGGCACCCTAATTACTGCTCATATCATCGGAAGATTTCACACTCCACTGAGGAGTGCGACACTTTTAAGATATGGTGGCAGGGATATATTGCTCACCGGCAACATTTTAAGTGCATGAAACACAGAACTCGTCGGGAACAGGGAAGTACAACCGACAGGCACAAAAGAACTACCGACAACTGTTACACGGTCAACGCCGGAGGATCACAAGTTCTCACCTTTAGGAGCAACTCTGATGAAGAAATGGATCTGGTCCCTCTCTTTAAAGAATCCGTTTTAGGGAAAGAAGAAGAACCAGAGGCCTGCGAAAACATTCAGCTGCGCAATCGCACGCTCCCGGAAAAGAATCTCGGACCCGCGAATAGAAAAGATAAGGGAAAGGAAAAGGTCACTGAGGATATCGCCTTAGATGACTAAGTCGTAAAACAGCTGATTGCCAAGGACCCGCCCAAGAAGAGTAGGGTGGACTACAACATCCTAGCGCACCTGAGGAACCTACCCTCTCAGCTCAGCATTCTCGACGCCCTCCTGTTATCAAAGGAAGCGAGAGATTCATTAATCAAGGCACTACAAGAGCCCGAACAATTCCAAGCCTTCCTCGCCGAAGAAAGGATGAATGATGAACTGGAAGAAGTGCACACGGCCGATATCACTTTCGGTGACGAAGACCTGCTCCTTGGGACGTGCGACCACAACCGTCCCCTATATGTCTCCGGATACCGCCATGATATCAAGATAGGCAAGATCCTGGTTGATAATAGATCCTCAGTCAATCTCCTTAATGTACGGGTGTTGAAGAAAATCTGCATGAGCGTTCAGCACCTCGCTCGTGATAAGATTACCATCTCCGGTTTCGATTCTCAGTCATCACGGACCCTCGGATCGGTGATACTAACATTACGCTTCGGGCTACTCGTCACGGACATTAAGTTTCACGTCATTGACGCCAAGACCTGCTACAACGCCTTACTCGGTCGTCCTTGGTTACATGAGTACAACATTATTCCTTCTACACAGCACCAGTGTATGAAGTATTTCAAAGATGGTCTCGAGTACACCGTGACGGGAGAACTGAACCCGTTCTCGGTAAACGAAGTCCGCAAATACGAGGATGCAAAGTACTTTTTGCCAGATTTCGAGGATACAGAGAGGTGTCGCAAACCGGAGAACAAAGCCACTGCCACCATCCCTGTTTTCGGGAGCGATACCGAAGAAGAAGAGACAGTTTACGCTGGGCCGTCTCGACGCAACAACCCGGGACCGTCCGCCCCCATATTGATCTTCAGAAGATGAGGTTAATGCTGTATTCTCCAGTCGGTCGTCAATACAAGCATCCCCTGGCGATGATCAGAGTTTGCAAATCACCATGGTTCCGTGGGAGCACTACAAAGACCTTGACGCACTTGAAGCTCACAGCGTGCAAGAGCTGCGGATATTTTACGTCCCTCCCAGGCGAAAAGGCGATCATATTCTATCGATCCTCGGAAACAAGAGTGGAGAAAAAGATCTGGCATGGCGAGTATTCTACACTTGACAAGCTTCAACCCATCCGTTTGCCTAGATATTACACAAACGGATTGAAAAGGCTATTGAAGCGCCAAGGGGTACCCTTAAAACAGACTATTCGACAAGCTCGGTTCTATAATAGGATTTGGGATGTCCCTGGGACTCAGCGCAAGCTGCCCAACGGGAGAATGGAAACGCTTGGGCTTGGATATGTGAGATCCGGGAAACGGGAACGAGTCCACGGTAGCTACGTCATATATAACTTCGATGAAGAAGATGATGCCCTGTCAGAAAACGCTGACCCCGTATCAAAACTAGATCCCGCAATCAAGATGTCGAGTCCGTCATTTGAAGAACGAATGGACAGGCTTATCAGGAAAGCGGTTCAAAAAGCTCGGGACGACCATAATCACGAAATGGCCATCTACGAGAAAGCCAGGACGCAACGTCTTCTTCAACAGGCTGCAAAAGACAAAAATGCTCCTCCCTGTCAACCTGCCGTGCAAAAGGCCCGACTCAGAGGCAGAAGTAAGTCAAAAAGCGGAAAAGGAGGTCGACAACGACAACGCAGGATCAAAGAGTCATGTGATCGGGTATTGCGCGGTCCGGATTTGTCCCTCATGAAGAAGATGAGTCGAGCGTATTCTTTCCCTCAAGACAAGACGAAGAAGATACTCGATCTCGCTATAAAACATCAAATGATCACACTTCCGGAGTCTAAGCACCCTGAGCAAGCTAACGAGGTCTCTCATCCGGGCTATTGCTCTTATCACCGAGCCATAGAACACCCTATCGAAGACTGCTTCACCTTTAAAAACTGGGTCGAAGACCAGTACCACCAAGGCAGGTTTGCTCTATCCAGCAGCTGGAGGGTAACGCCGCCACAAAAGCACGAACCCAAAACCACAAGAGTAGAACCAGATCCACATCGGTCTTGGAAGCGAGCTCGTACCTGTCATATGATAACGATATCAAAAGAAGAGCCCGAGAATATGGATGACCTTCCCTGGTGCTTCGAAAACAGCGATGACGAGGTAATCTCAGAATTTCCACCAGCGCCGAAAGAGCTGGAAGATGGCATACATACTACTGCAGATAACCTCAAGAAGATTGAGTTGGGGACAGCAAACGACCCGCAACCGACATTTGTCAGCGAATTGCTATCCGAAGAAAGGGTGGCTGCGTTAAAAGACGTGCTTATGCGACATAGAGATTGCTTTGCATGGAACTATTCCGAGATGCCAGGATTAGACCTAGAGATTGCTGTCCACAAACTGGCGATATCCCCAGACGTCAAGCCAGTCAAACAGGCGCCGAGAAGAATGCAGCTCGAGCTTGAGATGAGCATTAACGCCGAAGTCAAGAAGCTGATCGATTCTGGGTTTATCCAAGAAGTTCAATATCCTGTCTGGATCGCCAACATCGTCCCGGTAATGAAGAAAAATGGGACAGTGCGCATATGCGTGGACTTCCGGGATCTCAATAAAGCTTGCCCGAAGGACGATTTCCCAGTGTCGGTCATCGAGCTGATGATAGATAATACGTCCACTCATGAAGTTTTCTCCTTCATGGACGGCTCATCAGGATACAATCAGATAAAGATGCATCCCGAAGACCAGAAGCATACCGCTTTCCGAACTCCTCTGGGTATATTCTGCTACAAAGTTATGCCCTTCGGTTTAAAGAACGTCGGTGCCACCTATCAAAGGGCCATGATGAAGATCTTCGATGACCTCATACATGAAATCGTTGAATGCTATATCGACGACATCGTAGTGAAAAGCAAATCATACGAGGAACATCTTGAGCATCTGAAGATCGTATTTCAACGCCTTCGGCAATATAACTTGAAGATGAACCCACTCAAATGCGCATTCAGGGTGTCCTCAGGTAAATTCCTAGGGTTCATTGTCCGGCACCGGGGTATCGAGATAGATCCGTCGAAGATCAAGGCGATCATGGAAATTCCACCGCCAAGGACTCTCAAACAATTGCGGTCTCTCCAGGGGAAGCTCGCGTACATCCGGCGATTTATAGCCAACCTTTCAGGAAAGTGCCGCCCTTACAGTCACCTGATGAAGAAGGGAACCCCGTTCGTCTGGGATCACAAATGCCAAGGCGCGCTGGACAAGATCAAGCAATACCTGCAGAACCCGCCGGTGTTAGCTGCTCCGGTAAAAGGAAAGTCTCTTATTCTTTATACCACAGCCCTCGAAGGTTCCTTAGGCGCATTATGGGCATAAGAGAACGACCAAGGGAAGGAGAGAGCGCTCTACTATTTAAGTCGAGTTCTTCTGGGGGCAGAAAGCAACTACTTCCACATCGAAAAACACTGCCCGACGTTGATCTTCGCGATAATGAAACTCCGGCATTATGCGTTGGCGTATGAAGTCTGTCTTATATCAAAGGTGGGCCCCCTTAAATATTTAATGTCGAAGGTCATATTGACCGGTCGACTCGCTAAATGGGCCTTGCTCTTGATAGAGTTCTCGATAACTTATCAACCTCTTAAAGCAGTCAAAGGCCAGGCCATTGCCGACTTCCTCGCTGAACATCCGATACCTGCTGATTCTCCTCTGAATTGCGATCTGCCAGACGAACATGCGTTTGACGCGATCGACGGAAGTGATACCAGATGGGAGCTTTATTTCGATGGAGCATCTTCCGTGAAGAAGCGCAAACAAAGCACCCCTATAATCAAATCAGGGGTAGGCCTTATCTTCATAACTCCACAAGGAGGGATAATGCGCTTTGCTTTCTCCTTGACAGAGCCGAGGACGAACAATGAAGCCGAGTATGAAGCTTTAATAGCAGGCCTCGAGATCGCCATCGACATGGGAATTGAAAACCTCCTCATATACGGAGATTCCCAACTGGTCGTTAGTCAAGTAAACGGCGACTACCAGACATGCAAGCCAGAGCTGGTGAAGTATGGAGAGAGAGTACAGGAACTACTGACTCAAATTCCCTCCTACATGCTGGGATGCATACCGCATGCAGAAAATAGCAAGGCGGACGCGTTAGCCAAGCTCGCTAAAGAACTGGCTGATAAGAACCTCAATGACGTCAGAATCTTGGTACAAAGCCGTCGGGTCCTCGCACTGGCAGAAATATCTCCGGAATCATCCGAAGAAAATGGAGAGACTGAGCAGACGACCCCGCAAATAAAAGACCCGGAAAAGGCTGAGGATTGGAGAGAAGTCTTTATAGACTACTTCAAATACCGTCGAACGCCTGAAGATGCATCCTCAAGACACCAGCTTATAAAACGAACTCTGCCTTTTTCCTTTGTCAATGATACTCTGTACAAGAGGTTGTTTGATTCTTTGTGGTTGAGATGCCTGGGACCCGACGAAGCGAAAAGAGTCGTTCAGGAAGTTCACGACGGACTCTGCTGTTCTCACCAAGCAGGCCCGAAGATGAAGTTGAAGATTAAACGGATGGGCTACTACTGGCCCACGATAATTCAGAACTGCCTCGAATATGCGAAGAAATTCCACTCATTCCATATCCATGGGGACTTCATCCACTAGCATCCAAATCCACTACATCCGACAGTGGCTAGCTGGCCGTTCGAAATGTGGGGAACTGACATAGTCGGCCCTATCAAACCAGCATCGTCCAGGGGACATCGTTTCATCCTGGCGACGACTGATTACTTCTCCAAATGGGCAGAAGCGGTACCGTTGAGGGAAGTGAAAACGGAGAATATCCTCCATTTCTTCAAGACGCACGTCATTTATCGGTTTGGAACTCCGCGACGGATCATCTCCGATAATGGGCCAGCCTACAGAAGCCACAAGATCAGCCGCTTCGCGCAACAACACAACATAGACTGGAGATATTCCTCAGTGTATAATCCCCGAGATAACGGTCTAGCCGAGGCTTTCAACAAAACCTTGACAAAGATTGTGAAGAAGACGGTGTCCCGAAATAAGAAGGACTGGCACGAGAGACTGCAAGAAGCTCTCTGGGTATATCGAACTACATTCAAAACGGCCACAAACACGACACCGTACGCATTGGTATTCGGTACAGAAGCAGTACTCCCCCTCGAGATAGAGCTACCTTCTCTACGAGTGGCAGTCCACTACGAGCTGACGGACGAAGAAAATGCTCACCTTCGGCTTGAGGAGCTTGATGCCCTTGATGAAACACGGCTCATAGCGCAACAAAATCTGGAGGCTTACAAAGCAAAGATGATGCGCTCATATGAAAGATTGACCAGGCCGAGGACACTCCGCCAAGGCGAACTCGTGCTAGTGGTCAAAAGACCTATGATCCCCAATCGCGCCAAACGGGGAAAATTCGAGCCGAACTATGAAGGCCCGTACATCATAGATAAGGTCTACCAGGGTGGAGTGTATCTACTCATGGATATGTACGGTGAAAGACCTTTCAGGACAATAAAAGGTTGCTTCCTAAAGAAATACTACGCTTAATGGGTCAAGGCCTAGGTCAATGATAGATGACGACGACTATGTCCGCTCGCTATCTTCCTAAGCCCAAACCCTATAAGTAGTAACCGGCCTTCTTCAACAACGGACCGAAACGTCCCTAAACTAACAACGGACCGAAATGTCCTTAAACTAACGACGGACCGAAACGTCCTTAAACTAACGATGGACCACTATGTCCTAAAACTAGCTGTTGACCGAGATGTCGATAAACTACGGTGGATTGCAGCATCTCAAAGCCGATAAAAAAAAGATTAAAAAAATAAAAATAATAATAATAATAAAAATAAAAACGGTATATCCATAAGCGAAATGGGCACAGATGAAAACCCGAAAGGGCTCCGTGAGTAAAAACAGCAGGGCTACCGGCGAGTGTTTGTGAAAATTCGAAAGGGCGCAATCTCGTTAAAGGACACTTGCAGGGTCCTCACGACCTTGTAAGGAGAAACCATCCACGTGAGATCCTTACGACTCACAAGGGAGCAACACACTTAGGAGTCCTCACGATTCCTAAGGAGAAATTACACTTGCGAGATCCTCACGACTCGTAAGGAGAACTCTCTTATTGGACACTCACGGCTCATAAGATTTGAAAGTCTTAAGTCACAGAGACCTAAACCTGTACTTAAGCAACCCCCCACAACCTTCAATTTATGCCCTACAAGCGGCTCAATACTGACCCTTGTATATAATCCACGGGCGCGAATAAACATTTCCCTAACAAAAGTCCCACCCGTGACTAGGGATATGTCCATACGGTGAACAACCCTTATAAGTCCTCTCGACTTATAAAGAGAAAAACCCTTTTGTAAGATCCTTACGACTTACAAGAGAACATGCACTTAGGAATCTTCACGATTCCTAAGGAAAAAACACACCTACAAGATCCTCACGATTTGTAGGGAGAAATACCTTCGTGAGACCCTTACGGCTCATGAAGTCAAAAGCCTTAGTCGACAGGACCCTTAACCCTGTCTACTAAGCCACCTTTGTTCGACATCGACAGAGGCAAATGATGATTCGCTCCTGGCAATATCCCAGTTGTAGCGGTGCTGATGCCGAAATTGGTGTCTAAATCCAAGCTTGCAGTGAAAAGCCAGCAAGCCACATATGCATACGAAATAGCCGAAATGATGGGGCAACTTGCGAAAAAATCAGCAAGTAAAAATGTATGCATGAAAAATAGCCGAAATGATGGGGCAACTCGCAATAAAAAGCAGCGAGTACAAAATAAAATAAATAGCCGAAATGATTGGGCACCGCGAAAAAATAACCGAAATGATGGGGCAATCGCGACCTTCGCGATGTAAAAGCTGAAATGATAGAGCATCGCGGAAAAAGAAATAAAATAAAAATGAAATTTTTGCCCTACAGGTGATGTTACATCAATCCCTGTATACAATCCAGGGGCGCAAACAAAGAGGGAGTCACACTCCTCCTCCCCAGGTTTCATCGAATGAAGAAGCCAAATCTCGACGAGCCACAAAGATCGTTTCAACATTCGTCTCATTGCGGACACAACATCAAGCAAAGCGGAGCAGCGGCAACTCCCAGTTCCATGATTTGGCGGTGTGCAGATTACCGAGAGTCAAATCCCAACTCCGTGAAATGCGGACATAATCAGCAAAATTCCTAGTCACGTGGAACGCGGATAACGTCACTCTTTGACCCCGTAGAAAACGTCTAGAGCGGAGCCTAGTCCTCGCCAAGCACGGCAATGAACCCGTGTGAAGCATCTAGTGCAAAATTCCTGGTCACGTGGAACACGGATAACGTCACTCTTTGACCCCGTGGAAAACGTCCAGAGCGGAGCCTAGTCCTTGCCAAGCACGGCAATGAACCCGTGTGAAGCATCTAGTGCAAAATTCCTGGTCACGTGGAACACGGATAACGTCACTCTTTGACCCCGTGGAAAACGTCCAGAGCGGAGCCTGGTCCTCGCAGAACACGGCAGTGAACCCGTGGGAAGCATCCAGAGCAAAATTCCTGGTCACGTGGAACGCGGATAACGTCACTCTTTGACCCCGTAGAAAACGTCCAGAGCGGAGCCTAGTCCTCGCCAAGCACGGCAATGAACCCGTGTGAAGTATCTAGTGCAAAATTCCTGGTCACGTGGAACGCGGATAACGTCACTCTTTGACCCCGTGGAAAACGTCCAGAGCGGATCCTGGTCCTCGCAGAGCACGGCAGTGAACCCGTGTGAAGCATCCAGAGCGGAGCCTAGTCCTCGCCGAACACGGCAGTGAACCCGTGTGAAGCATCTAGTGCAAAATTCCTGGTCACGTGGAACGCGGATAACGTCACTCTTTGACCCCGCGGAAAACGCCCAGAGCGGAGCCTGGTCCTCGCAGAGCACGGCAGTGAACCCGTGTGAAGCATCCAGAGCAAACATCGGACTGTGGAGTCCTTAAAACCCACGGACTATGATGTCCTTAACCTCGACCGTAATGTCTTAAAACTAACGATCAACCATGATGATTCTAGACTGATTTCACCTTGGTTCAAGGGTACATCTCTTCACTCCTTTGATATTTGTCGTTGTAATTCCTCAACGTCTTCAAAGAGGTGACGGGTCCCGGTAACCAAACATTGGACTATGGAGTCTTTAAATCCACGGACTATGATGTCCTTAACCTTGACCGTGATGTCTTAAAACTAACATTGGACTGTGGAGTCCTTAAATCCACGGACTATGATGTCCTTAACCTTGACCGTGATGTCTTAAAACCAACATTGGACTGTGGAGTCCCTAAACCCACGGACTATGATGTCCCTAACCTTGACCGTGATGTCTTAAAACTTGCCTTGGACTGTGGAGTCCTTAAATCCATGGACTATGATGTCCTTAACCTCGACCGCAATGTCTTTAAACTACGGTACCCTGGAAAACATCTCAAAGCAACCCCTGACCCCATGAGATACGGATAAGGGCGACCGCACCCAGCACTTGCGGGTCCTCACGACCTGTAGGGAAGAAAACTCGCTTGTGAGATCCTTACGACTCCCAAGGGAAAACCCGCTTAAGAATCCTCACGATTCTTAAGAAGAACTTACACCTACGGGATCCTCTCGACCTGTAGAGAGAAAAACTCTTTATGAGACCCACACGGCTCGTAAAGCTCAAAAGTCTTAGGAGGCAGATCTTAACCCTGAATCCTAAGCCATCGTTGCCCTGCAAAGAGACCAAGATAAATTGTCCGCAGAATACATTCAATAAAAAGAGACACACCATTGAAAAGAAAAATATGTCTTTATTCATAAACCAAAATGGATACAAAGTACAATTCATGAAAGAACAAAAAGAAAATACTCTCATTCAGGAGTATATGCAAAAAGAAAAAAAAATACAAGTCTTCAAGCCGGCGGGCGATTTAGCAATTTTGCTAGCTCATCCTGCTTTTGCTGGGCCACAGCTTCATGATTTAGGATCGCCAGAAGACAGGCCTCTCTGCCTGAGCCTGCTGGGCCTGATACGAGGCGAGCCGGCCTTCGAGCTCTTTCTCGGTAGCCTTGTGAGCCTCAACCCTTTCGCAAGTGAACACGGAAGCTTTATCGAGGGCCACCACCTCTTTGATAGACTCTTGAAGTACTCGCCAGAGTTCATACGCTTTATTAGCTTTGGCTGTAAGGCTGGTTTGGAGCTCGTTCAGCGCCTTAGAGGCCAGCTCCCTTTCCGAGAATTTGCGGCCGAGCCTCTTCCCGCACGACACCATGTTCACCGCGCACCACTCGATTAAGCTCTGTAAGCTCGTCTTCGCGGCCATAATCTCTGAAGGAAGGCGCGTACACTCAAGACTATATATATACAAGCCTCCCTTCGATGACAATACTCGATCTAAAACCAGCACGAACCACCCGATATGGGAGATAACAAGGAAAGTTTCTGAGCTATATTCTATCAGGCGCGCATTTGCAACTGTACGAATGTTTAAAAGGAAATGTTACTCGAGGCACTAATGTGCATGCAACGTAACGATGGTGCTCGCAATTAAAGAAAATTCCCATGAGAAAAAACAGGCAGCTCATTTACGCAAGCAAGACATACGTACGACTATTTGATAATCATGAAAATTCAACAGAAAGCATGCAAACCGCCAATGATAAAAGGAGTACATTGATTCAAACATACTACACTACCGGGAAAAGATCACCAAACAAGGGATCAGAAATACAAGGGTTAACAAAGCAGAACACAAAATTCTCTATCTCCCTCCCCGCCTTCTCCAGCACGTCAAAACGGTGGTTTTCGCGAGGAGTCGCTCCCCATCGGTTGGAGCCGTGCTCATTAGCGAAAGCAAACATGACGGCCCGACGGGCTCTTATCTGACTCAGTATATGAACTGAATGATCCTTCAGAGCTTGAGTGATTAGACAAGTCTCGTGAAAGCACTCAAGTTTGTCCTCCGCCGCGTCAAGGATCGCCGAAGTCATCTCCGCCGGATGAGGGGGTATATCGGCAAGCACAGACAGGAGGATCATCCGGAGCCAAATTGAGCCTATGGGAAGAGGAGAGCCCCGACGAGTCAATAGCTCGTATATCACCGTGTCACATTGAGCGTCGGTGAGAAGGGGATCTGCCAGCCGCGCAGCGAAGTGAAGGTTTATCTCCTCAATGGGCATCTCCCATGGTTGCCGACGAGCATGGGGACGATTGCAAGCTATGGCGTTGGATCGGTTCCTCAAAGATGATCACCTTAAGGAATAAATGGGTTTCTCTGTGAGGAAAGGAAGAAAGGCATGGTTTCAGGTTATAAAGGGGAGCATTTAATGCTATGAACAAAAAATGTTGTGCATGGTGGGACTATTCTCAAAGACTGGAAAGAAGGGGAGAGCGTTGGAAATGAAATCCAACGACGCATTGGAATCAGATCAGGGAAATGAAACGTCCCCATCAAGCAGAGCCCTGCTTGCGCAATACGTGAGCACCAGCCTTGATTGGAAGATAAAGCGGCACTGCACATACACAACAGAGAACTAAGCTCTGAGAACGAGAATCAAATTCTTAAAAGAAAGGTTTGAAAGGAAGGAGATGAAAAAGTGAAGGCGCTTCTGAAAGGACATTTCATCTACCCTACTTCCAAGGCAAAGCCGACGGTCACAAAAGTGACAGCGTTGCACTCACGCGCAGACACGTGAGAACAACGCTGTGGGGGCATTTGTTCCCTGATTTAAAATCAGAAAAAAGCTCCAGAGGAAGCATCACGTGTTAGCACGTGACCAGCGGTCACGTGTTGGCACGTGACGTTTATAGCAGCGGCACAGAGCACATTCATTCCCTGATTAAGAATCAGGAAAAAGCTTCAGAAGAGGCATCACATACTCACACGTGACCAGTGGTCACGTGATGGCACGTGATGGTTAAGCAGCGGCCAGAAAAAAGAGCGTAGAAGAAGAGAAGCCCATTTCAGGGGTCACGTGCTTACACGTGACCAGGGGTCACGTGCGCACACGTGACCGGCTTTAAAAGCCTTATTCTTTGACAGAATTAAATTCTGAGGAAAGATCTTTCAAATCTTTCCAAAATGAAAAAGGATTATCTGAAATCGTTGGATTAAAAATCTAAAGGTGATTAAATATCACCAATTTATGGAAAAATCTTGGACTTGGAAAGATTTCCCCCTAAATCTAACTGAAATAACAAAGAGATATCTTTGGATTTAAAATCCAATGGTGAATAAAATTCACCTAATAATCTAAAGGCCCAGATTAATGATGAAGATAAATCAAATCTCTCAATGAACAAATCACATCTTTCAATGAAAGATTCACTAAAACTGATTGATTCTTTTCCTTCTCCTATAAAAAGGAGCCAAAGGAGAGAGTTTGAGGGGGAGATACACACAGAGAGAGAGAGATATAGAGCCTTGGGATTTTGGAAAATTCAGAAAGAAAGAATTTGATTCTCTGCAAAAGAAAAAACCCTAGGTAAGGAAAGAGAGGCTTCAAAAGAGAATTTAATTCTCAAAAGAGTTTAATTCTTATATAAAAGAACTTAGTTCTTTCTCTGGTTGAGGATCTGCAAAGTGCACATCTCCCCATGAATTGAGAATTTAATTCTCATTGGGTTGAGATCCTGCCATGCAGATCTAAAACACAGAGGAGGAACTGAGTTTTGAGAATTTAATTCTCATAGAATTATAGGAATTTAATTCCTTTGAGATAAAATTAGGATTTAACCCTATGTTATAGGAATTTAATTCCTTCAAAATGGACAGAACCAGGGTTTAACCCTAATTGAGAACTTAATTCTCTCAAAATCACAGGAATTTAATTCCCTTAAAAAAGAAGAAATTAGGGTTTCACCCTATGCCAGAATTTAATTCTTTACATACATGAGGAATTTAATTCCTACAGAAAAGAAATTAGGGTTTAACCCTATCCAAGAATATAAGTCTTCAGAAAGAAATAGGAATTTAATTCCTCTAAAGTTTATTGCTAGGGTTTTACCCCACGAAGAATTTAATTCTTAAAAGATTAACAGATCTTTAAAATATGCAAAGAACCAGAGTCACATGTTATCACGTGACCCCTGTAAAGATCCACAGAAAAGAGTTTTGAGGCAACGCCTCACGTGCCCCACGTGACCCCTTGGCTGAAGCTCTAACAGACAAACAATTAAATTCCCATCACGTGACAGCACGTGATGCTCCAAAGTATTCAATACTTTTGGCAGAACAAAGAGAAGCAGGGCGCTCTCACGTGCTACCACGTGACCCCTCTTGCCTTAGTGTTTAACACTAAATTGAAACCTCTGTATCCAGTGTTTAACACTGATTTGCCTTAGTGTTTAACACTAATTGAAAAACTTTATTTGCAGTGTTTAACACTGAATTTCTTAGTGTTTAACACTAAATTAAAATCTATGTTTCCAGTGTTTAACACTGATTTGCCTTAGTGTTAAACACTAATTTGGAATCTCTATTTCCAGTGTTTAACACTGATTTGCTTTAATATTTAACACTAATTTGAAAGCCCCGTTGCTAGTGTTTAACACTGATTATCTTTTAGTGTTAAACACTAACTTGCTAATCTTAATCCCAGTGTTCAACACTGTTGGTCTTTAGTGTTTAACACTAGTTTTAGCCCAATTGGCTAAGTTTCTAGAGGCAAAGCCTCTCCTGCAATGAGCCAACAGAGGGCCAATATTCTAAACATGATTGGACTTAGCCCAAGATGGCCATAAGTCCTTAATTCAAACTTAACTGGGCTAATGGGCTCATAATATAATTAATTGGTCTTGGTTCCACATTGGGCCAAAGACTATTTAATCTTCCTTGGTTCAAGGGTACATCTCTTCACTCCTTTGATACTTGGCGTTGTAATTCCTCAACGTCTTCAAAGAGGTGACGGGTCCCGATGACCACACATTGATACGGACTGTGGGGTCCTTAAACTCATGGACTATGAGGTCCTTAACCTTGACCAAGATGTCTTAAAACTAACGCCGGACTGTGGAGTCCTTAAATCCTCGGACTACGATGTCCTTAACCTTGACCAGGATGTCTTAAAACTAACAACGGACTATGATGTCCTTAACCTTGACCGTGATGTCTTAAAACTAACGCCGGACTGTGGAGTCCTTAAATCCACGGACTATGATGTCCTTAACCTTGACCGCAACGTCTTAAAACTAACATTGGACCGCAATGTCCTTAAACTACCTATTGACCGCAATGTCACTAAACTAAACAGCAGGGCTCCCCTGACTGCTCTCTTGTTGGGATCTAAACGATCCCGTTAAGTTGATCTTATTCTACAAACTAGACTAACGTATCCTTAACAGACGTTTAAGTCGATCTTAGTCGCAAATGAGGCTAAAGTATCCTTAAACCCAAACCCCTAAACCCAAATCTAAGATAATACGGATTTGGACTAGTCCACGCCCTACGGGCGACGACATAACTCAGTCTCCGTATACAATCCACGGGCAACCAAACACAAAATAAACACATACGACACGAAGTGATCATCTGGAGAAGGAGAAAGTTGTTACCGCAATGCGGTAGCGTAATTAACTACAGGGGCTTGCGCCTGCAGGGAAGAGCGTCCCCACAATAAAAAAAAACCCCTCAAGCGAGGGGGAATCTGATGAAGTCTGCTACATCGGACGCATCCGTTTAAACCTTCGATACATGGTGCCACAAATCAACTTGGCATCTTCGGAGAGGTAGACGGATAGCACCAATTAGTATATGTCCCGAATATCAGGCAAGACGCCCGTCGCGCCGTCTATTCGGAGGGGAACAAACCCGGTTCTTCTTAATATGATATTTCAGTGCGTCCAACATGTGTTTTCTCGGTGCTAGAGTGACATATGAAACCCGATTCGAGGAGCGGACGAGGCCGATTGCGAGTACATGGTGGACCCGGTATGGTACCCTACGGCGAGAACGGATCTGCTGTGTAGCTAGACGGTGAGCCTGGCAGTGGGACTACTACCTACTGGTGATTGGTTGGACCTGGCGGTTATCCGGAGGATACTGACCAGAGTCGATAGATGGATATAGGATGACCCTTACTGCCGGGGCCGAGGGCCGATACCGCAGACGGAGTCCGTGGGCCGACCCGGACTGACAGAGCCTGAGATATGAGGATTTGCGTGTCGATACTGGACACGATTATTTTATGATATTTAGAGTGTCGATGTTGGGCACTCATGATTCTATGAGATTTACAGGATTGGAGGGCCGATGAGGATGACGACGCCTGAGTTTTATTGGGATTTAGGTGCATTGATGGGCACCGATCATATTTTCCACGTTGACATTCCATTAGATGTTATATTTCCCATGCTCAGCATTCATTATTTTGCATCTCATCCTGTAGTCATATTACCTGATAGAGCACTTGCATGATTATTGCACATATTGCTCATAGCATATAGATATTATCTGCTGGCATATGATAGAGTAGCGCAGTACGTGCATGCTCGCGATTACCTTTATATGTTATCTACTATTCACGAGTTGGCAACTCACCCCCCGTTGTGCCACAGTGTTTGCAGGTTGCCCCTCGGAGTAGTCGCGGCAGGCTGCTTTCTTGCATCTTTTGACACAGATACCCCTACAGTTGGTGTATTAGTCTTTTGCTGATAGGTGGGTTTTGTGCGGTATCTGTTTATCTTTCAGTTATGTACATTGTTGTATCTAGTATTCTCCATCTACCACTCATGTATTGACTTAGAGACCAGTTGTGAGGACGATGTATATTATTTTGTATTCTGGTGTCGAGCTCGTTGTGAGCCGACTTTACTCATGCAGTTTATTCTGTCTGTGATGTTTTCCACTTATTGCTCATTTCTTCGCTACGGCGTCGTATATTGTTATCGTGGTGGTTGTTTACTTAAGGTTTTTCTAAACATTTTAACAAACGTTTCTATAATTGTTTAAAACACTATATATTTTTACTGGTTTGATTTCTGGGTTTCGGCTTACTTAGTCGCGTTACGCCTGTAGACGTTACGTGGTTAAGTGCCGGTCACGGGTCAAACTTTGGGTTGTGACACTCTTTAATGCAGAAGATCTCGCCCTGATTCGCCTGCGTCATCCAGAAAAAGACAACGGATTGCCCGGGGACACGCCCGACGATATCTTCGGAAGAGAGCTCGCCTCGGGTGATCCGGCAGACTACTTTCGACCCGACCCGCCAGTTGGTCGGGACGAGAGTGGGGGGCTAATGATGGGGATCGATATCGGTGATCTCCCAGATCATGACACGTGGCAGATGACGTGTCCCGGAGCATGCGAGAAAGGACCTACAGGGGCCGACCAAACTGCTCCTATGCCCGTCCTACCGACGAGGCCGGCTCGCCTCCGAGCCCCAGCACAATTGGCCTCCTCGGCCTCACAGCTTATTCCCGAGCTTCCGCAGGAACAAGACGCCTCGGCTCTCCCGTTCGTCATCGAGCTCTCCCACCGAGGTCATCTTTCTCGGTCCATCGATCGACCAACAACACCGCTTGCAGGCGTAACCGCCATCCCGCGAATCTCGCCATGTGCGAGATCTCCGCCGGCCACATCTCACGTTCTACGCCACCACGATCCCCCATTAACGAGCCTGTCTCGCCATTAATGGGAAGTCCCGCTCATCACGCGGGCGTGACGTCGGGAGCGTAACGGCCGACGTGATTCCCGCGCCTGCTGCCACTGCTATATAAACCCCCCCCCCCCTTTCAGACGGTCAAGGTAAGCCAATTCTAATCCACTAAGCCGCTACTCTGCTCGGATTACCCCACTAACTTGATCGTCGGAGGGTCCTCGGTGATCCAACTACCCCGGGACTTCCTTCCAGGTAGCTCAGCTCAACAACTCCAAACCCATTGAGATCCACACGCATCAGAAATCTGTCTCCAGATCAAATCTCAGCCATCCATCGCCGACATCAGCAGATCAACGGGAAGCAACATCTGAAGGAGATTCCACCCTCCATCACATCGTTTCTCGGATAAATACCATTGATTTTGTTCCTCATAAATCAATCCCATGAAAATGCACCGTTTTCCATATAAATGCCTTGGACCTTTTCTCAGATAGCACTTTGTTTGTTACAAATAATATCATGTGCTTTCATCATTTTTCAAAATAAATACCATGGCTTTTTCTTGTCCACCGTAAAGCCGTATACAATGACTAAAGATTTAACGAACTTGACATACTTATTTTGTCAAATAAAACTCTCAAAAATAATATACATCTTTTTGAATATAACAATCAGCGCAGGCCACCTCCTACTTATAGAGGAGAAAAGTTTTGCATATTGTACAGGAGACATGAATTGATCGTACAATGAACAGCTGCGGCGCAATTTGAGGGACCACCGATGCTACACAAGTAAAGGCACATAGCTTTCAAAGGGCAGCGGAGCATTTATTTCATTGGGGACCATGCATTGAATCTCGCATGTCCTTTCAATCCAGCAAAACCATTATTGCCCCAAATCTTATCATTTTCTAGCCCTTTCAAGCCTTCAAATCATATACATTTTTTCATTAAAAAAAATAATTATAAAAGAAATGGATCGAGATATTTGTTAGTTAATCGTCTTTGTTTGAAGATAAATATGCATCCAAAAATTGCGTGGGTAGATTTCACGCTTTCTATGCGGATAGAATCTTGTCTTTACGATCAGACTGGTAGACAAAAACGTGTTATGCTAAATTGCATAAATTACACCAACGTCCTAAACACCGACACAGCTAAAATATAAAATGGTATCTTTCGATCTCCCACTATGATTACAGTTTTATTATTAACAACGGTGAAGGCCATGTTGTCTCATTGCAATATAGATATTTATAATTTGGATGCTAGTTTTAAACCAAATATGTGCTTAAGTTATTGGTCGACAACCGACTGACTTAGAAGATTGCTTCGATTTTTTCTGTATAAACGTCTTCCTTTTGGCAATAACTACGCATGCCATGAAATTTAGAGTTAAATTACTGCATACTTTCAATCTGAAGATAAATTAACAAGCAAATGTAAAATGTCATAATTTCTGGAAAAAAATTAAAAAGCCATCATATGAGATAATAGGATGAAAGTCAGTTTGGGTTAGAGCCAAACCCGGCAGACCGAACCAGCCTGATTTCTCCCGAATTTTTAGACATGCTATATCCGTTCGAATCCGATCGGTCGAGTTAAAGTTTATCTACAAATTTTCCTGTCGGGTATGGGTAGAGTATTGAACCCGCCGGCCGAACCCTAAACCGCCCGAACCAATCCCGCTTCTTGATTCGATTTGATATATTCCATACACATTTAATTCTAAATATTATAATATACGTGTATTGTAATTTATCGTATGAAATGTAGTTAATGCAGTACCCTGCCAAAACCTATAGCCTGATCATATCACCCCTATTGGATAACAGTAGCTGCCAAAAAATAATCAATCAGTGATCATTTGGTGATGACAAGGCCATGCATGCAAATCGAAAGCTACATCCAAAGACCCTTGCGTCCTTTTATCAAAGTTGACACAATGCATCTCTTGGACCTAGATTGAGTTTTGCATTTTCAAAAAATATGAAGGAATTTTGCCTACTTGCAACAACTTAAAATTGTGGCTTGAGTGATGCACACGCTCCTATTATATATTTTGTCCCCGAGATTCTTTTAGGTCACTGCTTACGTGGAGTTTACTGCTACCTGAATGAGATCCTGGCATCACTCTCATGCTTCTGGAACCTTTCTGTTGCATCGAGATCCGCTGTTGTCAGTCAAAACATCAAAGAACTCATATGTGTCCGGTTATGACAGAGAAAGAGATAGAGCCACAGGTCCAATTAGCTGCCCGATGGTTCCATGCCCCAAAGTTTCATCTCTTTTTATCTTCTTTCTTGATGCGTTGCATATATACCGAATAATTTCTCCATACCTAGAAGGTAAATGTATTCTAATAGTCTGATATGACATCGTATCTGTATCTGAATTTTATCAGATACGGATGATAAGTTTCACTTCCGATGACCGATTAACAAAATCCGTATTCGTATTTGCCAACGGCCACCGTTTGCCAATAGCCATCTTGGCCTGTCAAAAATACCCCAACCCGATTACCCAACCCGATTACCCAACCCAAACTCGACCCGATAAAAGCGATCCAACCCCGACTCGAACCCGCAAAGTTTTTAGTCAGGTTGACCCGACCCGACCCCTTTAATAAACGGATCAGATATGGGTCATGTATCGTGACCCGCTTCAATTAGAATATATTATTTCCATATCATTAGTTTTCCACCTAGGTTCCTTATACTTTGGGTTTCTAAGGTTCCATGAATATCTCCAAATTTATTTTTAAAAAGTTAAATTTGTAATAGTTAATTTATATTGATCATGCATGAAGCCAAAAAACGTAATGCATTAACTTAGGTCGGGTTGGGTAACCCAGTTATAACACGATCTAAACATTAAACGGGTTTGGTCGACCCAACCCGAATATTATACTGGTTGGATACGGGTCTTAAAATTCTAACCCGGTTATTAAATGGGTCGGGTCGACTGGAACCCGATTTTGGACCGGTCAAAGATGACCTGACCTGACCCGTTTGACACCCCTATAGCCATCGGATACAAATATGGACTTTATTGTGTATGTTTTTTTTAAATATTTATTTCATATCCATATCCGTATTTGATTTTTACCAAATACGGATCCTAATTTCATTTTCGATAACTATCCATATGTTACATTTACATCCCTACATCCCTATAATCTGATTTAGTTATTAAAGATCGAATAAAGATCTGAACATGGAAATTTAAGAATGGAGGATAAATCTTGTAATTAAAAAAAAAAAAGCCTGCCAAAATGTCTTAATCAAATGAATTTGTAGGCTTCATTTAGAATAAATATTATTTAGCGTATATGGTGTAATAAAGATGTACATGAATGGATGGAGAATTAGGGTCTTTTTTTGGACAGCTTGATGAGATCTGTAATTTTATCTCTCTCTCTTTCATGATTGGACATATATAACTAACACACGCAGTTACACAGGCAGCTCAAGAAATAGACATCATAAAATTTAATCATTGACCTCACAACAATATATTTGGAAACAATGCTAAACAACTTTTCAGTAATAAAACAGTTTTTTGAAGAAGCAATTTTTCTTCTCCAATTTGACCAAATTTTAACATTTTTAAAGAAAAACAAGGAAAACAAAACTTACCATAAACATATTGAAAAACAGTAAAAAAATTCAAGGAATACACGACGGAAATGAATAAAAACAGGATAGGAATGTGCAACATACCGATACTTCTCTAAACAAAAAGAGCAGCAATGTTAAATGAACTGATTTATTATCTTGTACACAAACCATTCTCGATTTTTATTGCGGAAAATAATAGCACTCCAACCCTCACAATTCAAGCGCAAATTTACAGAAATCCCTTACACCGGTACAAACATAATGAGTAATTTGCAGTGTTAGTGACGAAAGGGGGGAAAAAGAAAGTCTTAAATTTTATTCTGGCAAATAAACTTTCAAAGTTAGCGCCTTTGTTGAGATTTCAATTACATCTCCATGCTGGATCGAATAAGATACATGCGAACCGTCGATATACATCTCTCCTTCTTTACTGTACCACGATAGATGCATTGACTCATCAGATTTGATTACGCCATGCATCCACGGAATGTCAATAGCTCTCAGAGAAATGGGCTCTCTTACCATGTGCTGAAGCTCTCGACTCGATATCGGCACTGGAAATCCACCTGCTGAAAGCATGGCAGCTGTGGACCCCGCTGCAGTACAAACTCTCAAGCCACTTGATCGGCAATTGATTAATGGAGAGCTCTTTGAGTTCTCACTTTTGATTCTGAGAAATAAAGGAGATGTTATCAACATAATAAAAAATTGTTTCTTGTTTTTTCAGAGAATAATGGGAAGAAGGTATCGAAGGAAGGAATTTCTCCATGTTGCGTTCAAAAGTCACCTCTGCACTATGTTATCAGATAATTGGCACCGTTCATCTAATTTGCAATCTGAATGATATATGCACCAAATTTCTTGAGATTTCTGTATTTTACACATCGATAGTGGTGAAGATTTTATATTAGTGGACATTTGATGCAAAAGGAGTAGAGTATGGAAATCAAACGAGTTTTCATGTATCTATGTTTTAGATCATATATATCAAGATTGCTAATCAAAAAATATTTTGAGGGCAAGATGCCAAAACAAAAATGTTGGGTTTTATATTTGTAGGGTCCTAATTGGGTTTTAACATAAAAGACCAACACAGGTACTTTTACATAAAAGTCGACACAACCATATAAATTACATATAATATCCATTGCCTAACAATCCCCCTCAAGTGGAGCACGTATATCAAACATGTGCTGGGGATTTCGGTCCCCTAAAACTATCGAGAACACAAAGATAGAGAAACAATATAACACAAAAAAGCATAACACGCCGGATTTAACGTGGTTCGACCTTGGCCTACATCCACGGGGAAAATCTCAAACGGGTTTCATTAACACATAAAAGAGATTACAAGAGAACTCACGCATCCTCGCTCTCACCTCTCATCCCTACTCTTGCTCTCACATCACAAGAGACGGGGGAAACACCAAACCCACAAATGATTACGTTTTGGCTTTAAGCCTTAACTTTCCACAATAAGAGTATATATAGTGTTACAAGAAAAATCTATCACTATCTTCACCTATTAGTAGCCCATACGAATAGATGGTCAAGCCCAAAAGGCCTGAGTCTGGCTCCCTCTAGGTGCACGAACGGATACGAGACACATCCCAACAACATGTTCAACTTGGACAAAATATTTTGAAACCGTGGCTTGCATATACTCTTTGTGAAGGCATCCTCCAATTGATGTAATAACGGAATATAAGGAGTACATAGCTCTTTTTTGACAATACGCTCTCTAATAAAATGCTTGTCAATCTCGATATGTCTTGTCCTCTTTTGCTAGAGGAGATGAACAAAACTAACAATCCGATAAAGTGGTGGAGGGTTGACTTTTGACCATCTTTGGACAAACGTTTATCCTATGGCACTTGATACCCGCTAACCTTATTTATTCAAGTGAAACGATTTAATATCTATGAATAATGACATACCGAAATGAGAACCGAGACACTGATGCTGGACATGGATGTGCAACAAGAACATCGTTCAAAGCATTTGTTGGCAACAGCTGATCATTTAATCTTATTGATATCCTTGAGAGCTCAGAAGGTTTTCTGCGCTCTTCAAGAATTCCATCTAGGACCTGCATAAGAATTAGAGCATGAAAAGAATAGTAACGCCATGGTAAGGTGTAAGTCATCGGTTCAAATCCGATATTCACCTAAGCTAACATATCCGAAAAAACTATTCATGCTCCACAGTGTTTTACCTGCTCAAAGTTTTCGGCAGTAGCAGCACAGAGATAACCCGTGCTTCTCGTTGCATCAAACTCATTACTGAACTCGTCTACCTGCATTATGACAGCAAACAATCGACAATAAGCCACGGGAAATAAACTGCATTATGATGATCAAAGCTTTACCAACCTCTTCAACTTGTGTAGGATCCGAATTAACTCCCAGAACTGGAATTGAGTTGTCTATGAAATGACTAGCACGCAGAAGAGTTCCATCTCCACCAACTGTTACAACAAGATCCACGTCACGTATTGGTTGAGATAAGTTGTTTCGCAACACAGGTTCCCAATCAAGGCATTTACGTTGCAGAACATCCTGACAGAAATTGATTGTGTCCTTGTGAACCCTACATCGGTCATCCAAATAGCGTAGAATCTGCAAGGAATCTGGTAAAAATAAGTTTGCATGTATTTTGACAGTTACAAAGTGCCTAAGATGAGACTTCTATGAAGCACGGATATTTGTAAATGCCTCATGAATCGTCGCCGATTGAGTATCGGAGTCCGAAACTCTCGGATTCTTTCGGACTCACTCGGACTTGTAAATGTCCCACCAACCTCTTTTAAACCGACGCCTCTCATCTTTCTCTCGAAAATTAAGGCTTTTGAGAATTTGAAAGTGTATTGAATTTCTAACATAATACCATTATTATTTATATTGCTAAATATTTATATGTATATTTTAATATATATTTATATTTACCTACTTAAAAGTCAATATAAAAATGTATCCCCTATCCTAGGTTTTTGGGAAATTGTGAATCCACGAATATGTATCGTATCGTATCTCATATCCGTATCTGAATCCGAATCCATGGTACATAAAAGATGACAGAAAATGCATGATATGAATCACGAGATTGAAAATATAAAAAAAACTAGTAGATGCATAAAATGACCAAGGTTTTTGACATCGATCCTTCTTGATTTGGTAGTTTCCACCTATGGCGCACAGATTTATTTGTTGAGGAGACGAGCATAGCAGATCTGTCAATGATACTTGAGGAACTCTTTCTCGCACATCCTAAAAATTTATATTGTACTCTAGATGTATTGAACATGTATCAATGGCTAAGAGACCAACAAATTATTTTTATTTATGGTTTAGATTTGCTAGACGATAATCTTTTGTTGTTATTGTTGGGGTGCACGCACGCACACGTGTGGGGGCCTGTGGGGTGTGTGTGGGCATGTGTGTGTGTGTGTGTGTGTGTGTTATAACAACAAAAAGTTAGTGTATCCCAACGGATAGTATCCTAGATTTCTGGAAAATTACGGATTCATGAATCAGATGTGTTTGGTATCCATATTTGAATCCATGCTACATAGGTTAGGTCTTTGGAATGGCATATTCCAAAAGCAAATAAAAGATTGCAAGAAGAGAAATGGGTAATGAAGAGATAAACTCTAGTCTAACCCAAGTGTTCAATCATAAGTCTAAACCAAGTGTTAAATCATAATCGTTTCACATTCTTAGCCCAGGAAAATTTTAGAGGGTTGTTGCTTGATTGCTTGAGCATAAAAAACAAGTTCCAAATGAGATCTGGCTTGTTTTTCTCTACGCTTATATCCAACTAATTTATATGGCAAGACCGTCCAATATCCATAGTCAAGCATTATGGCATCAATTTTCTCAGTTAAGTCCCGAAAGGGAGTTGTCGATTTTTGCCAATTGTTCATATAGCATTCTTGGTTAATAATAGTGTTCTACTAGTTGATGCAGCATGGAACTGCATGAGCAATGAACATTATTCACAAACGCAGTCAAGCACACAATATCCGATAGTAAAATATATATATGAAATTAACCAATCCCCAGTCTAGAAGATTATCGACTAGTCTAATGGGGCGTGATCCGCCAAAAAGAAATTTGGGGGTACAGGGGATGGACTTAAACACTCCTAGGGAATGGGTGTTAATAATTACACACAAATGAGGTGATCGGCTGGAACAGACTCGTTAGTAATAGCTATTTCAAAAATGGCATAAAATAAGTTTGTGCCAGGCCACTGCCACGCTATTCCATAAAGTAAGCACACCATTGCACGCTTCTTGAGCAACGACTCAGGTTCGCGATGCACTAAGCATGACATTGGTTACAAGAGGCTCATATGTGACTCATATGTGCACCGTGACCAAGTAGAAATGTCACAACACGCAACAAAAACACCACAAACGGGGAACCGAGAGGAAAATCACCGATTAAATACCAATGCCCCGGTTTATTCCAACCGGCATAGGATAAAAAATGCGGTTCTTCTTCCCAATGGCGAAGGGCATGCTATTCAATAATAGCAGGGAAATTTTTCGTAACAACAATTGTACATGACATCTAAATGCTTCCCTTAACAAGGAACATGCTTGTATTGCCCCAAATTCTTAAAACTTATTTGCCTGCAATCTTTTCTTAATAATTCATTAACAATAACAGGATTTGCTCAAATTTATGTCCCCCATTAATTCTACACCCCTTTTCCCAGAACCAATGTATTCTAATAATCAAGAATTCAGAAAGAAATGGGTACCTTGAGATTGGAAACGAGGGAGAGAGGAGAAGAAGGGGAAGGGGAAGAGGATGGTGTGGGCCCGCCGGGCTTGGGCCTTGGTGGGTAGACGTCCGAGGGTTTCAGCAGCAAGAGAACTCGCCGCCTCCACATGAAAGAAGAAGAAAGGATGAAGATGAAGAAGACGGCAGGGGTTAGAAATGTCTGAGATTTTTTGGGCCTGTTTTGGGAATGGGGTTAAAGTTTTCTAAACTCGAGTTTCATAAAGTTAGCAAAACTTTTAACCCAAAATACTAACTTTGGCGAGAGGAGTTTGGGTTAGAGATCCGGATCGAATTCGGGATCTTCCATTTAGTGCTTCTAAAAGGGACGGACGGAGCCAGTAGGCTTCCTTGTAGTCAAAATAATACTTTGACATCCATTTTAGGCCCTATTTGGATATGGAGCTAAGATTACTCTGGTTTATTTTTAATTGGATGTTGTGAGGATGCAAATTGTGGTTTGCAAGCCCCACACTCCAAAAATGGAGTTCACAAAGCTTTAGTCGGATTGGAGTTAAGATAACCGCGGTTGTTTTATATTTTGGGCAAAGATAACCGCGGTTATCTCAACTCCAAAATGGTTGACAGTAAGACAAGTTTAGCATTTTGGAGTTTATTTTTGCTAACTTTATAGAACTATAGTTTAGAAAACTTAACTCCATTTCCAAACAGTGCCTAAGTTTAGATTACAATGGTTATCCCAACTCCAAAAGTTTAGATAAATACGGTTATCTAAACTCCAAAATGATCTAAGTATGGTAAACTCCATTTTCTCAAACACATCTCTACAAACATAACCGTAGTCCATTTGAAAATGGAGCTTAAGGCTTACAAACCAGAGTTTGCATATATTCTACCTTCACTTAAAAATAAAGTTTATTTTTCCTAACTCCATAACAAAACTGGGACTAAGGGAATTAGTGGGTTATATTCTGATGGAGGCGTAGATCTCCTTCAGATGTTGCCCTCCGTTGATCTGCTAATAGCTGCGATGGGTGGCTGAGATTGAATCTGGAGGCAGGCTCCTGAAGCGTGTGGATCTCAATGGGTTTGAGGTTGGTTGTTGCCGAGCTACTTGCAAGGAAGTCCCGGGGTGGTTGTACCATCGAGGACCCTCCGACGATCAAGTTAGAGAAAAAATCCGAGCAGAGTAACGGCTTAGTAGAGTAAAAATGGATTATTTGAACCGTCTGAAGAAGGGGTTTATATAGCGGTGGCAGCAGGCAGGACAGGTGCGAGAATCACGCCGGCCGTTACGCTCCCGACGTCACGCCCGTGTGATGAACGTGATCTCCTATTAATGGCGAGACAGGCTCGTTAATGGGGATCGTGATGGCGTGGAATGTGGGAGGTGGCCGGCGGATATCTCGCACATAGCGAGATTCACGGGATGGCGGTTGCGCTTGTGAGCGGTGCCGTTGGTCGGTCGATGAGACCGAGAAAGATGACCTCGGCGGGAGAGCTCGCGGACGAGCGGGAGAGCTCGCGGACGAGCGGGAGAGCCGAGCTATCTTGGTTCTGCTGTAGCCTGGGGACGAGCTGTGAGGCCGAGGAGGCCGGTTATGCAGGGGGCTCGTAGGTGAGCCAGCGTTTGCTCGGTAGGACGAGCATAGGTGTGGTCTGGTCGGCCACTGTAGGCCCTTTCTTGTATGCTCTGGGACACGTCATCTGCCACGTGCCATGATCTGGGAGATCACCGATATTGAGCATCATCATTATCCCCCCACTCTTGTCCCGACCAGCTGATGGGTCGGGTTGAGAGTGGTCTGCCGGGTCACCCGAGGTGAGCTCCTCTTCGAAGATATCATCGGGCATGTCCCAGGGTAATCCGTTGTATTTTCTGGATGATGCCGGCGAATCAGGGTGAGATCTTTTGCATTAAAAAGGGCACGCCGGATCGTGCGTACTTTTGCTGAAGCGACAGCCCACGTGTTGGGCGTTGGTTGGCTGATGTGACGGGCCGCAGACTTCTAGCGTCTGATGGGATCCGGCCAATATGCGTGCAGCAGGTGGAGCGATCGTGGCCGTTGAATGCGAAGAGTTATTTTTTGGCGGGAGCCGACCATCGCCTTTGGATGAGGACGCCGCTGGCTATAAATAGAGGTGGGGTCCTCTTCAGGGCCCATCTCTCTTCATATCTCCCTCGTTCTTGAACTTGTAAGCTCGGCGCTCTCCTTTTGGCAGGACCAATGGTTCGATCCACGACTCTTGGTGCTTTCGGCGCTCAGTCCAGGAGGGGGGGCCGGCCGTGCGGCCGTGCCTCCAGCTGACCCGAGGCCCGCACCAGATGTGCCTCCGACGGCGGGGTTATCTGCCCCGTCTCGAGCCCCTGACGATTGTTCCGGCGGCGGCCAAAGGCGTCTACGGGTTCCTGAGCCCCAGACGAGGGATGCAGGAGAGGACGAAGACGAGGTTCCTCTCTTTTTGTAAGCCTTCGAGTAATTTGATATGGCTGGGGAGCCCGCCATATCCTTGTAAAGACTTTTGGTTTTGTGAATAAAACTTTATGCAGTAGTGTTTGTGGTCGTATTTTCCTTTTGTCGGTAAACGCTTGTATTTGCGCAGTACTGCCTTCATTTTATGTTGGTTCTCTGTCTAGTGATCACACATCGAGTTGAATCTGTTCGCTTGCCGAATGTGCAAAGATCGGTGCGAAGACGGTATCTCTATGGCCCCGAAGTCGAGGTGGAGATTGCTTAGACGTAGAACCGGATGCCTCTTAGTGAGGTCATGTTCCTTAGCGTGGGAAGATTGGAATAGGGTAGCTGTCGGTGCCTCTTGACGAGGGCTTTGTTCCTTAGCTCGGGAGGGGCCGTGAGTGGCCCACTAAGGATGGGGCCGAGCAGGGAAGCTGCTCGGTGCCTCTTGGCAAGGACTTTGATCCTTAAGGACGGGCCGAGCAGGGTTACTGCCCGGTGCCTCTTGGCGAGAGCTTTGATCCCTAGTTTGGTAGGGAGCTACCAGCCAGGGATAACCGAGCAAGGGCGGGCCCGGTTGCTTCTTGGCGAGGGCTTTGATCCCTGGTTTGTTGGGGGTAGGGAGCTATCAGCCAGGGATAACCGAGCAAGGGCGGTCCTAGTTGCCTCTTTCGAGGACTTTTCATCCTTAGCGCGGGAGGGGCCGTAAGTGGCCTACTAAGGATGGCCGAGCAGGGTTGCTACCCGGTGCCTCTTGGCGAGGGCTTTTTGTCCTTGAGGATGGCCGAGCAAGGTTGCTGCCCATTGCCTCTTGGCGAGGGTTTTGATCCCTGGCGTTGTGGGGTAGGGAAGCTACCAGCCAGGGATAGCCGAACAGGGTTGCTGCTGGGCTGCCTCTTCGTGAGGGCTTCGATCCTTGGGGCTGGAGGGGCCGTGGGAGGCCTGCCAAGGATGAACCAAGCAACGAAGCGGCTTGGTCGCCTCTTTGTGAGGGCTTAGTGTTGGATATAGTGCCCTCAGAGCCAATTATTGGATCGCAGGCACGTGATTGCAATGATTGAGGGAGGACCTATGCCGGTAGGACAATCTTACTCAGGATGATTGTATACTATCTGGTTTGTTTTTATCATCGTGTACATGCTTTAGGTGACATTGTGGTTCACTATTACACGTTGATGGAGAATAGTATGCTACCATGGTTTATCTTTATCATCGTGTACTGCTTTAGGTAACCTTACAGGTCGCTATTACACGTTGATAGAGCCTTCAGGATTCTTGCTTGACTACCAGCAGTATGATGGCGATCATATATGTGAGAGTTGGGTAGTCTATAAGCACATCCTTAAAGTGGTCCCTAGTCGTGGGAGTTTCGAGACTGGGCATCGATACTCCGTTAGTAGACTAGTGTATACAGTCGAGACCCTGACGAGGGGCGGTGACCGGTCTCACAAGCCATTGGTGTCAGTTGGTTCACCTAAGATGTATACAGGTGCTCATTGGGTTATGAGTACACCGGACAGGACTCGCCGGGAACATGCTAGTTGGTATTATACATGACGTCAGATAGCAGTTCCCTGGTGACATGTGTACAGGTTAGTTCATCGACCTGAGATCGTCATTTGTCTAGTGTAAGTTCCCACTGTACTTTGATTACTACCCTACCACAGCTCAAAGGAGTCGTGCAAACAGGTTTTAGTTGGGTACAGCCCCGAGCCACATGGAGGCAGTGAGCGGATCGGCAGGGGTTCGTCTCTCCCGGTATTGGGGGTGAGATCGCGCTGTGTCTAGGAGAGCCATTACACGAAGTCCTTGGCCGGTATTCCAGTAGTATCTCAGGGTGTTCTGGGCTACACTCTGACACGACTTGTACCGCTTTTGGGGGTCTGACTTTTACCAACCCCTAGGCCCGACATGCGATGCTCATAGACGAACGGACCGGACTGTACGGATATTGTCACTGACAGGCTCAGTAGGGTGTCAGGATGAGTTCGCTCATCGACCTCCCTTTTAGTCAATACCTGGTAGCTCGTTACGTACGGCTAATACCTCTGACATGCTAGTGGTTAAATCCACAGCCAAAGTATTGACGAGTCTTTAGAGTCCCCCACAGACTGTTTCTCAAGTTTCGGGCGAAACGTTGTAGAGGCCGTATGATATATAGCAGGGTCCGATCATATACGTGCAGTAGTGCACGGATCATGATCGGGCGGATCATACTAGTGGGCTTTGGTTTAAGCCGGATCCTAGTATTAGATTTGTTGGATTACTTTAGTCTCATCGCATTCGCATTCAGTCGGAATGCGGATGCAGGTATGTATATACAGGTGAGGGGTAGCCTTGTGATCCGTCACGAGTTTACTTTAGATGCTGCCGTATCTTTTTATTGTTGCAAACATTTGGATTAATGTTTGTTAATGGAAATTGTGAGCTTAAGCCATCATTTTGTGCATTAAATGATACATGTATTTCATGGGTGACTCATGGTATCATTTCTTGTGCAAATGTCACATATTGTGATTGATTTGTGATGATATGATAAGAGGAGAGAGAGGGGACTGCCATGAAGAGGTTAGCTCTCATATTATTCTACTCACTCTCTCTCATTTTTATCATATGAAAACACAAAAAGAAAAGAAAGCCTCTTCTTCTTCTTCTTCCTCCTTTAGCTCAAAATCTCCATTAATGGCAACACATCTAACCTCCATCCAAATCAATGGATGCAAGAGACAAAGTGATCACAAACATTCTCTACATCACCTTGGACACGTCGGCCAGCACACTTCGTGCCCGAGTTGCTTCGGATGAAGCGGGAGCCCGTAAAAAGACTCGTAGATGTGGTGCCCTTTCTGACGAGGAGATCGAGACCGGAGTTGCCGCGGGGAGCTTGGGATGGTGGCCAAAGACCGAAGGACACGGATCGATCGGTATAGCCCTTCTATCCTTTCTCTAGATAGCTAGTTATAGGTTAATGGTTCGATCCGGGATTTAAGCATACGATAGCGCCGGTTTCTAGTTTGAAAAAGTTTTCGTTTCCGCATTTTGGCCTCGGACAGACGGCCGGGGCGCTACCGTAGACTTACACTTAGATCCCTGGCGTTGTAAGGTAGGCGAGCTACCAGACAGGGATAGCCGAGCAGGGTAGTTGCTGGGTTGCTTCTTGTTGAAGGCTTAGATCCCTGGCGTTGTGGGGTAGACGAGCTACCGGCCAGGGATAGCCGAGCAGGGTAGCTGCTGGGCTGCCTCTTGTTGAAGGCTTAGATCCCTGGCGTTGTAAGGTAGGCGAGCTACCGGCCAGGGATAGCCGAGCAGGGTAGCTGCTGAGTTGCCTCTTGTTGAGGGCTTTGATCCCTGGCGTTGTTGGGGTAGGAAAGCTACCGGCCAGGGATAGCCGAGCGGGGCAGCCGCTCAGCTGCCTCTTAATGAGGGCTTAGATCCCTGACGTTGTGGGGTAGGGAAGCTACCAGCCATGGATAGCCGAGCAGGGTTGCTGCTGGGTTGCCTCTTCGTGAAGGCTTCCATCCTTGGCGCTGGAGGGGCCGTAGGAGGCCTGCCAAGGATGAACCAAGCAGTGAAGCTGCTCGGTCGCCTCTTTGTGAGGGCTTAGATCCCTGGCATTGTGGGGTAGGCGAGCTACCGGCCAGGGATAGCCGAGCAGGATAGCTGCTGGGCTGCCTCTTGTTGAAGGCTTAGATCCCTGGCGTTGTAGGGTAGGAGAGATACCGGCCAGGGATAGCCGAGCAGGGTAGCTGCTGGGCTGCCTCTTGTTGAGGGCTTTGATCCCTGGCGTTGTTGGGGGTAGGGAAGCTACCGGCCAGGGATGGACCAAGCAGTGAAGCTGCTCGGTCGCCTCTTTATGAGGGCTTAGATCCCTGGCGTTGTGGGGTAGGTGAGCTACCGGCCATGGATAGCTGAGCAGGGCAGCTGCTGGGCTGCCTCTTCGTGAGGGCTTAGGTCCCTAGCGCTGGAGGGGCCGTGGGAGGCCTGCCAAGGATGAACCAATCAGTGAAGCTGCTCGGTGGCCTCTTTGTGAGGGCTTCGATCCCTGGCGTTGTGGGGTAGGCGAGCTACCGGTCAGGAATAGCCGAGCAGGGTAGTTGTCGGGTTTCCTCTTGTTGAGGGCTTAGATCCCTGGCGTTTTGGGGTAGGCGATCTACCGGCCAGGGATAACCGAGCAGGGTTGATGCCGGGCTACCTCTTGTTGAGGGCTTAGATCCCTGGCGTTGTGGGATAGGGAAGCTACCGGCCAAAGATAGCCGAGCAGGGTAGCCGCTCGGTTGCCTCATAGTGAGGGCTTAGCTCCATGAGGAAGGACCGAGCAGTGAAGCTGCTCGGTTGCCTTTTGGCGAGGTTCTGTCTGCTCTTCCCAAGGTGGGCATGGAGGAGTTGGACAGTCACGGGAGACACGTGTCACGAGGGCGTGGTGAAGGCGAAGCGCCGGAGTTGCGTCGTTTCGGTTTCGCATGGGGAAGCGCGGCGTTTGCCGCGTGGCGCCTGTGTTGCGGATGAAACGGGCGGGCGACTGTTGGACTCCCAGACGTTGTGGGATATAAAATGGAGGGAGTGTTGATTACTCCTTTCCTCACCCCGAAACGCCAGAATGGAGGATTTCCCTTTCACCATCCCCGATATCATAAACTTCGAGGATGTGTACCTCTACGACCAGTACTACACTGATGAACGGTGCAGTTGGTGATAGGCCGCATCGAGGATCATTTCGGCCGATTGCTCCCCCGGCGCTCCCCCCTCCTTCAGCTGTTGATGTACTCCATCTGGAGGGCGTCGCCGGGGCTCTACAACACCTTGTCCGAACAGCCGAAAGACGAGGCCGTTGGAAAGCAGAGGTCTCTGAGGCGTTTCGGCCTGATTTTTGCGAGTCGGCTAAATCGCTTGGAGGCGCTCACCGTGGGGCGCCCAGCGGGTCTCAGAACGTATTGGCCCGGGAGATCCGCGGCCGCTGGAGGTAGGGAGGCGGTGGTCGGCAGCGCCGACGCGAATAAAGTCTTCTCTCTCCCGGTAGGGGTCCTGGTCCCGAGGTGGGGGAGCGGCGACATGGTGATCTTTCCCTGCCGTTTGGACGCGGATCAGCGCTTCCACAATAAACGCGAGTCGGTCTATGCGGCCGGCGAGGGCGTTGATGGCATTCGGCGGAAGAGATTCGTCCGCACCTCCGTTGAGGGGGAGGCGGCGACTGGTGCTTGGATCGTCGTGATGATCGCTCGCCATTAGGTTGAGATCGGAAGGCGAACTTTTGTTTTTGTGGAATCAAAGGTTTCCCACAGACGGCGCCAGCTGATGGAGGCGTAGATCTCTTTCAAATGTTGCCCTCTGTTGATCTGCTAATGGCTGTGATGGGTGGCTGAGATTGGATCTGGAGGCAGTCTTCTGAAGCGTGTGGATCTCAATGGATTTGAGGTTGGTTGTTGTCGAGCTACCTGCAAGGAAGTCCCGGGGTGGTTGTACCACCGAGAACCCTCCGACGATCAAGTTAGAGAGGAAATCCGAACAGAGTAACGGCTTAGTGGAGTAAAAATGGCTTACTTGAACCGTTTGAAGAAGGGGTTTATATAGCGGTGGCAGCAGGCAGGGCAGGTACGAGAATCACGCCGGCCGTTACGCTCCCAACGTCACGTCCGCGTGATGAGCGGGATCTCCCATTAATGGTGAGACAGGCTCGTTAATGGGAATCGTGATGGCGTGAAACGTGGGAGGTGGCCGGCGGATATCTCGCGCATGGCGAGATTCGCAGGATGTCGGTTGCGCCTGTGAGCAGTGCCGTTGGTCGGTCGATGAGACCGAGAAAGACGACCTCGGCGGGAGAGCTCGCGGCCGAGCGGGAGAGTCGAGGTATCTTGGTTCTGCTATAGCCCGGGGACGAGCTGTAAGGCCGAGGAGGCCGGTTATGCAGGGGGCTCGTAGATGAGCCAGCGTTTGCTCGGTAGGACGAGCATAGGTATGGTCTGGTCGGCTACTATATGCCCTTTCTTGCATGCTCTGGGACACGTTATCTGCCACATGCCATGATCCGGGAGATCATCGATATTGAGCATCATCATATTCTGTTGGAGTTGCACTTGGAAATGGAATTTTTTTTTTTGATCAATTGCACAAAAATCCCTCCCATGTTTGCTTGGATAGCATTTATAACCCTTGAGCGATTAAAAAACACTCGGGCCTGGTTTATGGAGACAGAAAAACAAGAATTTATTTTTAAGTGGGCGTAGAACCGTATGCAAAATGTAGTTTATATAAGGCTCTATCTTCATTTTAAGAAGTTAACTGAGTGTTGTTTGGTTATGGAGCTTTGTAAACCCCAAAATTTTATCTAAACTCGTATGAAGTTTAAAAAATTTGGGTTTGGATTGGAGTTTTGCAAACCTTGATTATCTTGACCGTTCGTAAAGCGTCTGAAAACGTTCTATTGTAAGTAAACCGTTAATTTCACAATAATACAATACAAGAACGTATGTTATCCAAATGACATGAAAATTGGTAAATATATATTTAAGGATATGAAGAACAACATGGCCAAATCAACCGTCGAAAATATCGATGTAGTTGATTTTTAGAGGCGACACGGTAGGACATTTCCTTCTGTACCACGATATACTCCATTTCCTCTTCTAATATATGTAATTAATAATTAATATTTTTATCAATTAATAATTAATATTTTGAATCAAAGAAGAAAAAGAAGAAGAAAAAGAATATTATTATTATTATTATTATTATTATTAATATAATTATAATATTTTGTTATTGATACTAATATTAGATAATCATGGCTTACTAACTTTAAAATAATAATTGAGAAATTATTAAATTTTATTAATAATTTTATAAATTCTAATCTGATATAGCGTTCATAAATAACATTTTTTATATTATTAATAAAAACGTAGTAATATCCTTATTTATTTATACCATCATTTCTTATAAGACACAATATCAATAATAACATAATTCTATTCTAGTAGCATTTTTTGTTATAACTAAATATCTCAATTTGGTAATATGGGACCTTATTTGTTACAATCAATTAAGCAATTTAAGTTTTGGAAACATTCTCAATTCAGCTAAAATTTTGATGCTGTGTTATTTATTACTACTTATTATTTCAAAAATACCGCATTGTTCTTATTTGATATACAAATAATAAACAAGAATGACTATTTTTTTTTAATATTACTAAATTATTTGTTAATAACTTTTATACCAATTAACCATAAATAATCTTTACTATTATAACTAGATAATCTTTACTATTATAATTAGAAGTTTCTTAGATGATGCAATTGATCAACAAAATAAAAAATAGAAAAAATGACAAAATTCCAAATTCTAAAAAGTGATATGCCTTACAAATTTATACATAATCCATAATATTTTTGTTATTTTGTATAACTAATAAATTTCTCAATTATAATATTACAGCTAACCATACGTATTCATTTAATTTAAATTTAGAAAAATTATAGATATCCTTGTAATTTTTCATGTAATGTCCAAGATAAAAAATTCACACACCTTTTGTACGATCGATGCATATATGTTGTTCAAAATACACACACCTGCATGGTTGGTGCAAAATACTAGTTTATATAGTTTAACAGGGACAAGTTTATTATAGATATACTATGTGCTTCATATATGTGTTCACTTTACCTTGGCAATAAAGAATAGAAGACTTGTAACAGTTACATAAAAATTCTTTGTCTGTATTCAATTTTCAGGAAAACTAATTCTTTGCTTGTTTGCTTTCCTCTCCCTCACCCCCTCATAAAAATATCACTGTATACTTCAATTTCATCATCATCATCATCATCTCCACATATCAAATTCTTGAAAATGGGTCTTATCAAGGCCATGGCTAGCAATTTTGATGCACTTATTGGGTTAGTCATTATAAATATTTATAATGCATCATACACAAATATTTCTCAAATTTTATGCCAATAGATAGAATGAAAATTATCACTAACACTATTATGCAACATGTCATGCACAATCAGCCCAGGAGTTATGCTTCTCTATCCTCTGTATGCGTCGATGCGCGCAATAGAAAGCCCGAGTCCTTTAGATGACCAGCAATGGCTCACATATTGGGTGTTATATTCGTTGTTCACTCTCTTTGAGCTCTCCTTTTGGAAAATCCTGCAATGGTAATTTTATTTTTCCGTTTTTTAGGTATATTAATTGCGAATATCTGATTGATTATGAAGTATTTGATTCGAATAGGTTTCCGCTTTGGCCATACATGAAACTTGTGGTGTGTCTGTGGTTGGTGCTGCCGATATTCAACGGAGCAGCCTACATTTATGAGAACTATGTGAGGAAATATGTGAAGATCGGGGGTTACGTGAGCTCGACTTATCCCGAAGAACAAAGAAGGGTGTTGAAGATGATGAGCCTCGATGCGAGAAAGTCGGTGGAGCGATATATCCAGATACACGGGCCTGAAGCTTTCGAAAGAGTCGTTCGAGCAGTAAGTCCGGAGATTAGAATTTTGAGCATTGGTTTTTTTATGGAGGAGAACTGATTTTTAATTCTGAATTCTGTTTTGCAGGCGGAAAAGGAAGCGAAAAAACACTGAAAATATTGTTTCAGATATCAGTTGGCTTTTGCGATTATATATGAAATTGTACACGTACCATAAGAAAATGTAAATTAAAATTGCTTGAATTCTTGAAATACACTTGAAATTTATATGATTGCGTTCATCTCATAGACACAATGAAATATCAACCAAATTCATATATCCAAAAAAATTCAGTACAAAGAAAAATCACAATTCTGTGTTGTAACAATATCTTTACTTCCACAAAGCCGTATCATTATTGAAGGACGGAAGCTGCTGAACTTTTCAAACTATAAAAATCGAAAATAATATTGTCGCTATTAAGAATTTGTAATTCGAAATTCCTCTTGTATATGTAATGCGACCGCTACTCGGGAGTCCTGGAAAGGCTTAAATCTGGGAAGGCGACTAATGTCCACAGGATACGCATCAGAGGAAGACTGCGTGTTGTAAGATCTTTTCGCAACTACGAAATTCGCAGCTTCAGTCGGATGAAACGAGTCCCAGAATAAGTACTGGCTCCTACTTCTGCACGGCGTTTGCAGAGGAAGACATGTGATCTGCCCATTGTTTTTTCCGACTCCACAGCATCCTCTATTTGTAACCCTTAACCCTGTCGAAAATAAAATCAACGAAAAATAAGCAAAAAAGCAAAATTCAAAATTATGTTAAATGACAAATTTAATTAATTTAGAATTGGTACCATTAGCAGGGTTCCTGAGGAGATCTTGGGAGATCCCATAAGCATTAATGTAGGTGAAATGAGCCCCATCTAATTGATTGAATTGATCAACCATCTGTACGAGTTTCTTGTTGAACATGTCGCATGCAACATTGATAGATGTAACATTGATTCTATCGACACAGGTGATGATTTCGTTACTGAACTGGGCTAGCTCGTTCGGGCTACAACCGACTTGACTGACTCCTATTATCGCAACCTTTCATGCTCCATAGTTATAGAGAGACTATCATAAGAAATTGAAGGTATCAATGATGACTTTATGTAATCATAAAAAATTTACAGCTATTCCCTTCAACTGCAAAGAGATAAATACATAAATGTCACTTTTGCTCGCATTGTAGGATACCGCCTTTTTTCCAACATAGCTGGAACTTCCCTCTACTTTTTAGGGATTCTGCTTTTCGACATGTTTTTTATATACAAAATAGCCTATGGTGAATGTAGTAAGAATGCATATAGTAGAAGATTTTGGGTACTCTGGTAATAAAAAATACATAAGAGGAAAAAAACCGACAATCAAATGAGGGGTGAAGTACAACTTTTCAAAAAGGGAGGTTTTGTGATATTTAAGCGCAAAAACCAACCCTTATTAGCTGAGAGTATTGTTGGGAAAGGACTTCAGCGTATTGTTGAGGCATGTATCGGCGACTGGTCGAATAGAAGTTGGGCATGAAGTAGTTGTTAAGGTAGTCGTTAGTGCCCATGCCAATGGTGAAAATGCATTTGCTCAGATAATCGGAAGCGGAATCTTCGTCTCCCAACAAGTTCACTATTTGTTGAACGGCTGATATGTAATTCTGCACCTGCCCACCGAAACTGATCCTGCCTCCCTGCAAAATAAATTCAAAGAAATTTTTTTCTGATATTTTAAAAATAATTATTCTGAATGAAATTTTTATGTCTTAATTTAGAAAGTATAGTTAAGTGCACTTACCAATTGCTGCCCTGTTTCATCTCTTATTCCAGCAGCCGCAGATGCGAAGTTTACTCCGGTAAGAAGTTGATTGCCCCTCGCGTTTGCATAGGGTGGGATGAAGTTGTTGAACCCCAAAAGTTGAGCTGCAAATGTTGAAATTTGCAAAAGGTTTAATTGATAAGTAGTAACTTTAATATAGTTTAAATGGTTAATGAACAAAAAAAAAACAATTGTAAGAGTTCAGAAAAACAAGGTTTCATTTACAACGTGAACGATGGTGAACCTTCATGTTTCCACTAAAATAGGTCCTTTTATGGAAAATTATGTGACACTTGAAATGCACCATGCAAACTAGAAAGTTTGGAAAGCAGTAATAGAATTCTCCACGCATGGCAAGTTCACAAAGTCGATAAACGGAGAAAATTCTTTTGTTGCTTATAGTGATATATTTAAATATAGGGTTTTGAATCTGGAATTTGCAAAAACGACATTCAGGTGTAAGCAAACAATTAAGAAAACATCACAAAATCACTATACGGAAGTATCATGGGATAATGCAAGTGACTTACATATGACGTCGACAGTAGTCAATCCATTGCTGAACCTTCCAGTGGGCCGCCCCCTAGGAAAATCAATGCCATACGGAAAGTAATTTGCTCGGGCCAAAGACGCGATGTTGTTGTTGTTCCCATTGTCGACCAGTGAATCACCAAATACGAAGTAGCATGGCACTTGAGGTGCAGCCTTAACGATAGTACTAATGCAAACTAAAGACAAGAACCAACCCACTACAAGCATTGCAGTACTGACCTCACTCCGCCATTTTTTGGAGTTGGAAGCGGTTGATGAAGAAATGCAAGATAAATAGAGAATTGGCTTGTGATTACGAGAGAAAAATGTAAAGAACACACAGGGGTTATTATAGATAGCAGAATGTGAACTTTATGGTTTTAGATGATAGGATTAATCAAGTGAGAGTTGGGTTGGAGTTGGAGTTGGAGTAGGGTCTGGGCATTTAAATTCTTGGTGGAGATAACGTGCATTCATGTGGATTTAAGTTTTTGGGAGGCCAAGGCTTGGTCTAAGGTTGAAGCTAAAGCTTTGGGAGTTAGCAATCTCAACAAAATTAAGCCAACTAGGACAGACTTCCTGGTAAATATTATTAGAGCTATACGGGGCTCTGGTCGACCACAGCCCATAACAGCGCTTGGAAACAGGAAAAGGGGACGCTAACACATGACCTATATGATGTAACAACAGGTTTACTTTCACTAAACTACCAATTAATGTCAGCATATCCTAAGGTAATGTCATCTCACTACTTTATGACTAGGAAACAAACTCAGTTGAGTGTCCATTTCAGTGAAACCCTACATGAAACATTGTTTTCAAATAAAGGATACATTGCTTCCAATTAAAATGAGAAAGTCTGCCGGTGCCTCCATATTCCATACGGCAACAAAATCACAGCGTTAGATTTTAGCCGGCCTCTATTGTATCCTAAGTTAATAAATCATGAAAGAAGATAATCATAATAGCAATCCAACTCTTCAACAAAGCTAGCTTGCATCACATGGGCTAACCAAGAACTTTGCCATTCTATTATTGATGCTCAAAAGATCCAACATTTATAACAAGATAAAACAGGAATGCATGATTCCATTAAAGTACAGGAAAAAATGAACATAATGAGCATGCATATGGTATTGTCTCTGAAAAAGGAAAGATCAGAATGAGACCAACTAACTGTCATCAATGCACACAGGCAAACGATTAGGTGCAAGAAGTTGACAATATTTTTGCGTACAGATCGCAAGATCAGCTCGAGATTCCATGTGCAGTAATGGATCAACTACAATCCCATGCTGACCCTTTCGATACTGTGATGTAGGTGCCTTACAAATATAATCAAAAAGGACAAGTCAATATCATATACTCATAAATATAGAAGGTAGAGATCAAGTCAAAATGGCTTTTCTAAGTTGCATGCAGTCAAATTTTCCTAATGTAAATTTGCTGAATTAAACTAGTCAAGAAGCAAATTTGCCAGGTAACGGAACTCTGTGCAATGAAGCAAAATAAATAGGTAGAGATCAAGTCAAAATGCTCTCGGATTCGCTCGGACTTGTGAATGTCTCATCAACCTCTCTCGAATCAACGCATATCTTTCTCTCGAAAATTAAGGCACACACAAGTTTGAAAGTGTATTGAATATCTAATATAATACCATTATTTATCTAAATTATTATATATTGGTATGTATACATTAATATATATTCATATTTAGTTAATTTAAAATCGATATAAAAACGTATCCCGTATCCTAGGCTCGAATCTGTATCGTATCCCGGATCCGAACCCTTACTACATAGACGTGAAATCACAAGTCTTCAAATTATACAAAATTGTCAATGGAACGGTGCTTAGTTGGGCAGGGGAGAAGTACGGAGTATGTAAGTGGATAAGTTGGTCCTGGGTCCACAACCGTGACAAGGGGCCCTCTGCTCGATGCTCCTATTGCAATTGTACACAAACTAATGTAATTTATAAATGAGAATCATCACCGTCATGTTATTCTCGATAGCCAATTTCTAAAATGAAACTTAAAAATATTAATTGAAAGCTTTTTTTCATTAAATAAAGGCTTAATTCCAAAAAAACCCAATCCTTTTAGCTAAAATACGAGAAACCCCTAAATAGTTTCAAAATTACGAGAAACCCCAATAGTATGCGGTTTTGTGCTATTTATTGCTGACATGGCACCTAATTTTTAGGGGTTTCTCGTAGTTTTTTTGGCAGTTTCTTATGTATTTTAAAAGTTTTTGGGTTCTCGTATTTTGGTTAAAAGGTTTGGGTTTTGTTTGGAATTAAGTCTTAACTAAATGATATTTTAGATTGAGGAAATGCATGTCTCCATATTCGGAATGGTCATCATTTGTCATCCCATGAAATTATTTTTTGATGAAAAGAGCATGGCACCGAAAAAGTAGCTCATCCCATGAAATTTTATTAAAAAACAAACTAAAAAGAACATAGTATTACACATAGCATGCCTAGTACATCAAAGCCTAAATACAAACTAAAACGAATTTATAAGATGGTTGGACAAATCGAAAACAAATGATAATGTTTGTAAGAAACAAGTTTATTACTTTATTCCGCCTCTTATAAAAACAATAAAGCATTCAGATTTAAGTTATCATACCTCATAACCATTTTAATTTATTTTGTTTCAATGCAAATTCAAGTGTATTATGAACATGTGCATGCATTGCGGCGGCGGTGTTAGCTTATATAAGTCAAATGAAGATTATGTAGTTTCTCATACATGGCTTTTCATATTTGAGTGGATGAGTCAGTGTATTGAGAAGATAAGTCCATAAAAAATTGTTCAGATGGTGACCGACAATCATGCGGTAAACATAGGGGTGTAAACGAGCCGAACTCGAGCCAGCCAAGCTCGGCTTGAGTTCGGCTCGTGGTTCTTTTTGTCAGCCCAAGTCCGGCTCGTTTAGTTAATCGAGTTAGAGATGCTCATCTCAAGTCCAGTTCGATTAAACGTGTCCAGCTCGTGTTCGGTTCATTTGTGGCCCATTAACTAAACGAGCCGAGTTCACGAGCCGAGCTCACCTGAGCTCGTTTGTGAGCTCGGCTCGTTTTCAGCTCATTTACTCATATTAATAGTATCTTCCAAGAAAAAAAACATAATTAACAATAATGCTTAAAACTCAGGGTTTTGAGATATGGAAAAATTTAAAAACATTAACATCTAGGGCATTGAATGGGTCTAAGTGCTGGATTTTATATTTATCTCAGTACACTTTATATACTGTCATTTAGTTGAATTAAATGTTCTGAGAGTTGTACAGAATCTGCTATATATTACATATTACTGTTTTTTTTCAAACTGTGTAACCCAGCCGAACCCGAGTCAATACCGAACGAGCCTGGCTGAGCTCGAGTCCGGCTCGTTTAATAAACGAGCCAGACTTTCTGGCTCATGTCCGGCTCATTAATAAATGAACCGAATTTGAACGAGCTGATGCCGAGCTGAACCTTAATCGAATCCGAGCTGGCTCGTTCAATTACCACCCCTAGGTAAACATGTAAGGCTATGCTAAATAAGATAAGACATATATTCTAGACGAGTTGTGTGACGGTTGATCTTATGTTTCAACATATTGGAAAGTTGTCCATGACAGCTTTTATATATGTCATCATAGGATGCTTGTCCTCAAGAATAATACAACACCATGCTCAATGGCCAGGCATCACTCTCTTTCTGGGTTATTCCAACTTCTTCAATTTTTCGTTCTGTGGTTAATGAACAAAACTAAAAAAGAGAACCGTCTTAGAAGAAGGAGAAGGACCAACAACGGCAGAGACTATTTATCCTCTTTTTGTTTCTAGCCATCTGTTATAAGTACGGGAAGCTTGGAATCATCAATATGAGAGATCCCTCAAAATTGCGAAGGGTCGGTATCTGTAAGAATCTCCCCCTCTTTCCGGTTAATATTGGTTGGTGCCAACATAACCAGCTTCTGTTTTATGTATGTACACCTTTGTTCCAGGGTGGGACCGCAATCCTTTCTGCTAATCCGACCATCTTCAAACCTTTCTTTCTCACCCTTCCGTAAGTTACTTATAAATTCTTGCGATTCTCGGTCTAGTGAGAAGCGTGGTTATGTACATATTCCGACTCGTCGGTCATTCTATTGGCATAGTGAGGCGAAGGGATTGGATTTCATCTACGACCAAATCATTGGTTGCACAAAAATTATGAGACCCGATATCATGATGTTTGCGACATCGTTTCTAACACTGAGTAGCTTGTTATATAAGAACGAGAATTTGATTAACATGTTTGATCTGCCAGATTATGTTAATATGAAATTTGTCGGTGCCGCGAAGATGAAGTCGGAGATTGCAAATGCCACGATAATTTCAAAATCGTTTTGGAATAGTATTAAGTTATGACTAAAAGTTTTTCCTCGCTTATTCAGGTTTCTTCGTATGGTGAATTCCGACAAGTATCTATCTATGGGGTTTATTGATGGTGAGTTGTTCATTGTGAAAAAATATCATGTCTGTATAAGTATGCTAAGAAGGATCATAAGTCTATTTTAAATTTCATTGATAAGAACACTTAACACCGTCTTGATAACCCCCTTCATTTGGCATCGTGGTTCTTAGATCCATTGTACTATTATGCAAAAGATGAGTTGGTAATGAAGAGTTCGGAAGCTAAGGCAATTGTGCTTCTATCTGTGGAGACATTGTTTGAAGAGGAAGATATCTATGATAGGATTCAATCCGTAGTATTGTTGCGGTTTAAAGAGAAAAATAGACTGCATAAAAAACTATGGAAAAAAGGGTGAAAATTATTGAAGAGTCGCAATCCACGTAATAAATTTTTTATACATGTAACAAACGTAAAGTTAACCTAAATGTTATACAAAAATATTTATAGTTTTTACATATCAATTAATTGTTTAATAACTTTATGTTTAAATTTTTCTATAGCGCATTGGTAGGATATATTTGGTGGAGATATACCTAATTTGTGAATAATGACCGTAAAGATCCTAAATCTAACAGGAAGCTCTTTTAGATGTGAAAGAAACTAGAGGACATTCAAGATAAGCTTAAACTACATAATATTTAAACTGACGTTTAGTTTTAGACTTTTGATATTTGATAAATAAATAAAGAATAATGAAGAAAAGCGGCCTTAGGAGGCATTTTCGTTAGGTGGTGTGAAAAATCTATATCCTCCAATTTTTTCGACGATCGGTACCCATCATCATCATTTTTATCATGTAAGATATGGATACACCAAATTTCATGTTATTCCACCACCTTTTCACCATTGAATTAGCGATGTAAAAAGTTCTATTGTCGGCAAACCGTTAATTTTGCACCACTAAATCAACGGTGAAAAGGTGGTGAAATCACATAAAATTTGGTGTATCTACATCTTACATAATAAAAAAGATGGATGACAATCGTCGGAAAAAATCGATGATATATTTTTTCGATGCCATAGGAAGAAATTTCTATATATGGCACCTTCCCTCCATTATTCGCAAATAAACATTACTTATCTTAAATATTTTGTTGAATTGCAGAATCATACAAAGAAAAAAATAGACTAGATCGCAAGAAGCGTAGTTATCTAGTCTTGTTAAGTTTTAATTGAATTTGAAGATAGGAACCAAGATGGGTACAAAAAGAAAGGATGGAAAGGATGATGTTGATTAAGTCTTGCAACTTCGGAGGACCATGAAAAATACTAGAAGTGAAGCTTCTTCAGCAGCAAAAACATCTAGATTGGCTTATGAGATCAACAATGATAATAGATGAACTCCAATTTTAGATGAGGAGATTGATTCGGATGAGGAAGATGTCTCATTCAATGATTCTGAAAGTGATGGCAATGCTTTGAGAGATGAGATCTTGTTGCTTGGAACCGCTTCTAATGGAGATGATTAAAATTTATTATTTTCTTATTAGTTTGGGATGCTTTTGGCCTATCTAGTGAATTGTGCATCTTTTTGTTTATGATGACTATCATTTACATATAGACCTTTATGTAATGTTTATTTTAGAATTCTATTTTGCTATGTTGCCTTATTGTTTTTAGACTTTAAATTAGGATGGCTATGAACCATGATGATTGTTATATTGCTTTTGTTTTAGAAGGATGCTTAATATCATGCTAGTGCTTTGGTATTGAGAGTTTGTTTATGCTATATTATCAATATTATCTTGTTTCATTAACTTGATTATGTAACACGTTTGATGTTGGTTTACTTAATTCTATTACAAGATAAAGTTTATCAAACAATTTGTTTTAAACTTTGTTTATTTTATTTCAAAAATGCATAGATCGTTTGGACAATGAATGTTTTTGCAAATAAAAAGATATGTTATCTTCACTTTTATTTCTTTAATAGCTTATTAATATTTTTTTCTTAATTTTCTGAAATTTTTTGATATTTTTACTTTTAACCAACTATTTATATATAGTTATATACTTATATATATCATTATATATTTTTAATATTAAAAATATAGTTGTCGTTTTTCGCTTAATCTAAAGCCCCACCTCACCATTTCGCTCCGCTTTCTACTTGTCCCAACATTGTTTGTCATAAATATTATTTTATCCAAATTAATTTAAACCTTCCGGACAAAATTCATTTAGGTCAAATCTAGTTTGGAATATTACTCAGGCCAAAAACTTGGATATGAATCCGTCTTAAATTACTAGTCTAGCCCAAACCTGAGAACACGTCCTTTCAGATTTGCGGTGAGCTAAATTGAATTGTCCAATCTTGACAATAGGCCTCCCGGATTTGGGCTAATATAATTGACAAAATTATCTTTCCTGAATAAAAAAAGAAAGTAAACTTGGTTGATGAAATTAGAAAAGATGTAAGAACCGTGAAGGGGATGTTCTATCAAGCATTGGTTCGCATGTGGAGAAACCGAATGTTGTATGCGAATTGTGATAGATAATAGATGCAAGCAAAAAAGCATAGATATGTCTAATTAGTACTAACTTGTTTTTTAACTAAGATTTTTCTTGCTCTGATTCTATTTTTATGTGCTTCTCATAGTTTGGCATTTTGAGTCGTGATGCAATATCGAAAATGTGAATGGCTGGCATCTATTTAAATTGGATTTTTATATCTTGTTGTGAAGATCAAATTGAAGTTTGAGATGATACCAAATATTCAAAAGGTCAATTTAGGAGGATTTAGAAAAGAAAAAACAAGGAATTACATTTTTAACCAATGAGTAACCAACAAATCCAACAATGAATATTTTGTACAATCATTCACTTCAACAAAACAATGTTGAACTTTAGATGATCCCAAGGGTTGAAAGGGGTAACAGAGATGGAAAAGAAGTCACAACCAGCAAAAAGAGAAAACTAACGTTATTTGTAATAAAGAAGGATGGGTTCTTCTTGTAAGTCCATGCTACCTCTCCCGGTACTTTCGGGAATGCGGAATTTGGTAAAAAACGATTTTTACGGAGGTGGTAACATGGACATAAAACCCGGATCTTGGTTAAACATCTATCTAACAACCTAACTACGAGTTTCTAGCTACTCGGTTAGGAGGTTATACCTTGTTTGTCTCGAACTCCTTCGTCTTCAAGCTCCGATGGTGGTCCGGATTGGCTTCTTCCCGTCGTCTCCGTACGCCGAAGATAGATCCACCTGAAAGCTCCAACCTTTGGCTCCTTCTTCGTTCTTTGAAGAAACTAGTTCACTCGGTTTGCTAAACCTTGTGAACTAGAATGAGTAGAGAATAGTTTGTGTGGGATTTTATCTATGGTTCTTGATTCTCAACTCATGAGACAAGAGAACCATAGATTAAAGAGAGGGAGCAAGAGCAAGAGGGTGAGAGCAAAAGGAGAGCTCAAGAACAAGAGAGAGAATGAGCAAGAAAGAATGAGCAAGTCTTTTGTCTCTCACCCTCTCATAATCCAAAGTCATGATAACTCATCATACCAAATAAGTCTTATGTGATGGTTGAAGCAACCATAACCATATCATTTCATGCACTCATTTTACACAAATGAGCAAGCAAGCAAAAGTCTTTGCCATGAAATGATGGCTATGGTTATCATGATGGTCAACTAGTCAAGCCTAGTCAACCGGTCAACAAAGTCAACAAAAATCAACAAGTCAACAAAAGTCAACAACCATGTCACCATAATACTTAATTAATATAATAGTTAATCACATATCATATTCTCATTAGGGTTGAGCAAAAAGTCAAATAGTCAACGGTCAACTGTCAACAACCCTAATGAGAATCCGCTGCTTCTGCCTCCCTGTCAACTGTGCATACACACCCGCATCCGCGTTCCGAGGAACACGAATGCAAACTGGATAAATCCAATCCCAAAAGGTACACTAGGATCTGGCTTAAACCAAAGCCCGCTAGTGTAAACTGTCCGGACACTGTACGTGCACAAGTGCACGGATGTGACCGAACCCTGTCGCAAAACCATGCGACCTGTCGCAATACCATGCGACCTTTACTCTTTTGCCTAAAGGCGAAAAGCTTTCTGTGTGGGACTCTAAAGACTCGACACTACGCTGGCAGTGGGTTTAACCACAGACCGCAAGCGGCACTAGCTGTGCGTAACGGTCCCCAGGTAATGCCGACAAGAAGACCGACGAGGCGAAACCCATCTGAACTCCTACTGAGCCTGAGTGTGACATTCTCCCTACAGTCCGGTCTGTTCGTCTGATACATCGCATGGCGGGCCTAGGGGGCGGTAAACGTCAGTCCCCCAATAGCGGTACAAGTCGTGCCGGAACGAAGCCCAAAACACCCTGAGATAACACCGGAAGCCTACCAGTATATCTCGTTTGCCCTGGCCAGGGACTACTCGTGTAATGGCTCTCCTAGACACAGCGCGATGTCAACCCCCAATACCGGGAGAGACAAATCCTGTCTAACCGTCACTGCCTCCAAGTGCTTCGGGACTGCAACCAACTACTACCTGTTTGCACGGCTCCTTTGAGCCCGTGGTAGGATAGTGATCAAAGTACAGTGGGAACGCACTCGAGGCGAAGTGACAGTGTCAAGTCAGCGGACTAAGCTGTATTCATGTCACCTGGGAACTGATAACTGACGATAGGCATAATACCAACTAGTCAGTTCCCGACGAGTCTTGTCCAGTGTACCCGTAACCTAACGAGCACCCGCATACTATCTCAAGTACGACGTACTGACGGTTGTGGGACAGACCGTCTCCCACACTGGGATGAGAAGCGCATGCGCTGGTCTACTCCGGAGTATCGATGCCCTGTCTCGATAGTCCTGCGACCAGGGACCTGCATAAGGATGTGCTTATAGATTACCCAGCCCCACTAGTGTGACGGCCATCACATCGCTGGTAATCAAGCAAAGATCCTAAGGGCTCCACTAATGTGTATAGGCGATATACATAAATAAACACATGTACACATTGAAGTAGAAACAAACCAAGTAGCATACTACTATTTTGAGCAAGATTGTATATACAAGGTGAGTATCCCAAGCTTCCATTAAGTAATATACAAACTAGTATGATACAGTAATGGCCTCTAGAGCATATACACTAACACTTCTCGGGTCCAATAACACTCAAAAAAAATAGCAAAAGATAAATTGCACTTCAGTTAGTACAACTCTATTATCTATATAAAAACTATTTTTTTTCTAAAACAAGAAGCCTTTATCCTAAACTTTTTGAACTCGGCAACATAAATTATTTTTATTAATTTAGCCAATCATTTTCATCCAATAAGACAACTCTGTGAGGCACATGTTGTTGATTAGCTTGACTACAATGTTTTTACCTGTCACAACCAATATTTGTTTAAGCCCGTTAGCTGCCTAAGCCTTGTTTCTTCACCAACAATTTTTTCAATAATAACTATTGCAATTAACGACTAAAATGCAATTCCTATTTGGAATGTAAGTATATTTGTTATGAGCATCAAAATTCAAAAGGCTAACCCAATCTAATTTTTTTTACTACAAGAATAAAAGCTTCACTATAAGGATAAACATACCACATTAGCCGGTTCACTTTATCTAGAAGGTTCATTAGGAAATCTATCTCTATTGACAATATTACAAGTCCGTTGTTAAAAAAATGGTTAGCAAACTTGGCTTGTTGGCTTATCATGTTGAAGTCGAATATAGTTATATAAAGCAAAGAATTTGAAGTTTATCCGATAATAATTAAAAAGAATAACCAACAAGCAAGCAAATCCCTAAAAAATTATAATATTTTTTGGTATCTTAGGAGATTGCCTCACCTGCAAACATTCATAATCTTTGTCGCTGCTGCAAGCCTAGCATGCGGACGTTCACACAGGAGCTAGTATAACATGCATGGTTAACTGGTGTCAAAAATCGCATTTAGAGTTGTAACAACCACATTACTGATTATTTTCTTTCTTTTAGTCAAACTATCAATGCAGCAAGGTTAAAATTGCAGATATAACTATGTACAAGATTTTTATTTATTCCACGAGTATTGTTAAAATCGTATGATTCACGATCCGATACAAATCGGACAAATTTTGATACATACCGTAAGATTGTATCACGTACGACGAGTGGGAAATGAATCGCACGATTCACGATTCGATTTTTACGATTCACGATTTGAATCGATTCGGTAAATGGGTCGGGGCTAAATTTTTCGAGTTAGGGCTGAATATTTTGAGTCCTATAACAATTTAAGATCTAGTTCATCTATCTCCAAATTGATAAAATTCTTAATTTCTACAATCCTCTTTCGGTCTCTCCTAGTCTTCCTCTCTTCCTAGAGAGCAAGTCATTCGAACTTACCTTTGAGTCTCCGACTCGTGGCCCTCGACTTGTTGTCTTTGAGCCATCGACTTCCTCGTTGTCTTTGAACCATCGATTTCCTCATTGTCTCGCCCTCGCCTTAACACCTCAACGCCTAGCCATCGACTTCTTTGCTCGCTCTGCCTCTCTCTCAACTTCCTCTCTGTTGCATTTTGCACATGTTCACATATCATTTGTTTATCTTATTTATTATGATTGATCACATATCCACGTTACTTTTATTGATTTATTTATTCTTTATTGTATTTTACACACAAATGTTCATTATATCAATTGTGCGACTGGAAAATAACTAAACACTATATTTTTATAATGTATTGTCCTCTATTGCTAATCTAGTTATATAATTATTAAATATATAGTTATATTTCTATTTTTTGAGCTTTTATACAAACAAATATCATATCTTACGATTTACGTTTCGATTCGATATAGATATGATTCATAAGAAAAACGATATACGATTCATATCACGATTTGACAACTTTTTCTATAAGCTTGTTCATTGAGAATGTCAAAATCTATAGTCTAGTCTTGGTCCTCATAGAGATTGTTGAATTTGTCCCAAAGACATGGGCACCATCCAGGCTAGAACTTGATTTTACAGTGAGTACTTAGGGCTACACTGTTAGTGTTAGCATATGCACCAGGTCTTCATGTATCTTTGCTTGCTTGCTGACTCTCTGTTGCCACACTCCCTATCATCCTATTTTAGTTTGTTGAGTTTCGTGGATGAGCTCTTTCATCAGCTACCTAAAACAATCAGTTTTCCATAATGGCACCAGCTTGGGATTTAGATCGGAACTATGAAAAGAGTTGCTTCAACCGACTTTGTCATATTGACAATAAAAAAAACCGCAGGCCGCAACAAATGTCATACATATATGCACAATCTTGCAAAACACAGTAGGCTTAAATATGAGTTGAAGTATACTTCCACTCTATCTCCACAGTACAGTTTGATTGAACTTATGTCCCAAACTCATCCTGATGGTTGGTTCCAACAAACTACTCTATATTAACAGATATTCAATTCCTAAGCCTATTACAATCTTACATAAGAAATGAAAGCATTACATGAAAAAAATTACCATTTCACTGAAAAAGCAGAGGCAAAACATCCATATATCAGAGCTCTCTATCTTCAGAATTTACAGGGAAAAACAGATCCTTCGCCACACGAATCAACCCATCCAAGTCCCTGGCTCCCACCTCCATGCAATCCTTAAGAAGCGCACCCTCCATCATTTCCTTTTGAAGAACCAATATCGCTTCCCTCAAAGGCCCCTACATTATCCCAAAAGCAAGCATCACAAACAATCAATTAAGACACTTAATAAAAATGGAACATTTCATAAGCTTGTGACCAAGCCATCTCTTAATAAACTGCTCAAGATCAAATGTTATCTTTTATGCAAATTTTTGAGCTTTTCTCCGTTCTGCTAACTGCTGGCTAAATTTTGCAGATTAGTACTTGCTGCTAAAATATTCATGAAATGGTTATTGAACAACATACTTAACATAATTTGAAGAATTCATACTAAAATTATCATGAAAACAAGTTTCAATTTCCTCTCAAGTGCCAAGTATTCCTTGCAAACTTTCAAGCTTTTCTCAATTCTAGTCATTAATACATCGAATATATTGAATGAGACTAATAAAAGACCAAACTTTGCAAGAATTCAGCCCTAAGGACACATACCGATTTCGAGAAAACCTTAAGCAATCTCCGAAACAGAGAATTCGACAACCCAATGACGAGCTCGTGGTTCCTCATCACCCAACAGGCCCTCTCCGCGATCGAATCCAAGCTCGAGACCTCGCGCACCGCCTCGAAGAGATCGACGCCGGCTCGGTAGATCTCCGCCGTCGAAGACACGCCGCCGCTCAGGGCGTAGTTCCAGGCGAAGTCCCATCCGACGGCCCAGACCTCGCGGCCGCCGCCGAGGAGGCGGAGCTTGTCGGCGATGTCGCGGGCCCGGGCGGCGCCGGCGAGGTCGCCGCGGGACTCGCGGGCGTTGGCGACGCGGGTGAGGAGCGAGTGGGAGAGGGAGGTTAGGGTTCTGTAGTGGGCGAAGGGAAAGGCGAGGCCTTTGGGCTGCGATGGGAGATCATGGAAAACGAGGAGGAGAATGAGGAAAGCAGCGTGGGTGGGCATTTGCGTCTTCGTTAATTGGGTGAGCGTAAGAAAAAGGCTTTTTAAGCAAGAAGCTTTTGGGCTGGGCTTCTAGTGGGCCTTTTGTCTAATGACAATTCTTATACATAGACAGAATTTACATGAAGTTTACAAATCTTCTCGTGCATATTTTGTAGAAATGTGAACACAGTCCGAGTTGATTCCGTACTCGTATCTGGTTTTTATTAGATATAGATAGATAGAAGTTTTCATTTCCGATGATTATCTGTTTATGTATTGGCATCCACCGGTTCACCACCGGATATGGATAGAGCAATACCTATATATGTTTTATATCATACCCAATATAAGAATTCTAATGTTGGGTTTTATTTGGTATATATTTCCAATGTTTAATTTCATATCCTTATCCGGCTATTTATAAACTACAGGTAGTGATTTCGTATTTCTGGTAACTATATGTATCCGAATTCGAATCCAAACTGCGACTATCAGACACGGGTATTATAGCATCTATATCTGCTCCGTAACTGATCTGTTCACATCACTAATTTTTAAAGTTGCATGGACGCCTACTTAAATGGTATCAATATTCTCATAGGTACCGAACAAACATGCACATAGTAGATATCATGATGAGTATATGAAAATTATGTTGTCTTTGATAAACTTACTATGGTTATAATCACCTTCTTTTTATTATATTTTTTATTTTGGAATAATAGGTAATAAAGGATGCCTGTGGGATTTTGAACCCAGAATCTCTAGCTTGCTTAATTGTCAAGAATTTCAAGGAGGGCTAGATTTTCTAGATGTGATGGAAGTCTGAATCTACCTCAGATGCTGTCTTCCGTCGATTTTGTTGTCAGCGGTGTTGAACGGTTGAGGTTTGAGATAAAGGTTGAACGTGTGAATCTCAATAGGCTGTTGGTTGTTGTTGACGCCGAGTTACCTGCAAGAAAAGTCTCGGGATGGGAAACTAGCGTAGGGCCTTCTAACGATCAAGCAAGCACCGGTGAATATTATAGCAGAGTAACGGTGTATTGGAATGATTCCCCCATACCCGAGTCGTCTGGAAGATGGGTCTATATAGCGGTCGTCTGGAGCGAACCGATGCGAGATTCTTACTGTCCGTTACGCTTCCGCGTCACATTCGTGTTAATGGCAGGATACGTCCATTAATAATGAGATACGTTCATTAATGGCAAGATATGCTAGCGTGGGATGCGGGACGTGGGACGGCGGAGATCTCGTCGTGGCGAGATACATGGAGCCGTTACAGGGATGTTCGGGCTCCGTGCTCCCGGGCGAATAGGAAGCTGAGGAATCTCGGATATAGGATAGCTCGGAGACGAGTAAATGAGCCGAGGAGTCTCGGCTATAGGATAGCTTGGAGACGAGCTATTGGCTTGGTGGACGTGCTCCGGGGAGGTCATCTGAAAGGTCGGGCGTAATCTCGGAGGCAAAGTTATGAGAAATGCCCCCCATGCATCATACTTATTCTAGCTTCGCAGCCCTCATAAATCTAATGGGTTTACGGGATGACACGGCATCCGCTACGTCTCGTGATATGGAGAAATCCCATTTACTAGCATCATCAACAAGGGTGCCTCATATGTTGAAATCCTGATCACATGACATTTCAAAAGCATCTTTCTTTTTCGGTTTCACTTTTTCGAGTGGGACTGGAAAAGGTTATGCTTTAACTTGTCTTATGAGGTCAACACTTAACATGTCGCTTTTCCTAAATTCCACCAAGAATTCATGATATATGAAATATTTAAATATTTGCTGTAGAGAAAGCACATTATTAGAGTCTAATTGGCCTTGCATCTTCAACATAAGTCCAAGCTTTCAAAAGAAATAAGATTAAAAGGATGATGAGTTACCCAGCACAAATTCTCTTTTATTTAAAAAATATTCCTTTAATCTTGATATTTATCTCTTAAGATATTTCATACAGGCCTTAAATTTTTCCATCCAAATATTAACATGTACTCGCCGAGGTTGATTTTTGCGGTATATTTCATCAATCCACAAAATACTGATCAGCTGGGTTTAGCTCAGTTGGTATAAATTTACTCTCCAACACGATATCATAATTTTAGTTTAAAAAACAGCTGCTAAGCTTTATATGGAAAATATAAAATAGAGAAATATATAAAATAACATGAAGAAATTTTAAAATATTAAGATTAGAGAGAGTTTATAAAAAAATTAACCTAGAATTCAAGGAGGGTATAAAGAACCAAAGATAACTACAAGTGCAAGTGTCGATGGCAATTGGACACATCACATTAATTCTTCCATGAGCATTTGATCGAAAACTTGACCTCCATGGCTAAAAATGTTATTCCGAACCATTTTATAAACGGCATAGCTGAATCCATCCCGAATATTCAATTGATTTATGAACCGGATCCATATTATTTGAGGAAACCGAAGGTTTGTCATGCCATAGGAGAAATTTCCTCCTACGGTTGTCAAGAAATCAACATCACACATTTCAATCCGAAGTCTGGCACCATTTATGTTGATCTGCACAGCCTAAAACATACATGATATTTTAGTTTCCATTGAATCATGGCAAAATTAACGGTTTCCCGTCGATAGACCAAAGACAAAACCGCATAGAAATCATACGACACTCGGAGCACATAGGTTTTAAGCGATGCAGATCAACACGAACAGTATCGATCACTGAACCAAACCGTTTAACGTTAGCTTTTCCGATTACTCTTATATCATCGACGTTTTCTCACTGTTATGTGGGGCAGGTCAAAATTGCTCCTCCTTGTGGCCAAAGCTTGGGGAATCAAGATCTTTCTCTGTATCCATGGACAAAAAAGTTGGCAAAAATGTACAGTGGAAAATATTCAGATAGGATTTGGCTTTTGGTCTCCACTTGCACTTTTTTGACAGCTAGTTGTCGCTGTAGTATCTAGGCTTTTCACTGCAGTAGATTCTGATGATTGGAGTAATGGGGGTAACGTGTCATCCTTGGAGAGCCCCAGGGCCCTCTCTTTGCAAAAGTTTATTAAAAAAAAAATCCAACAGAGGCCAACTTGGGGTAACGTGTCGTCTCCCATGCAAAACAGCAAAAAAGGATGAGCACGTTGCTTTTTCATCATTCATCATTCAAGGAGGGGGGGATCTTTGCTCAAAGCTTATGTACACATCACCTCAATTTGCAAAAATTTTCTTCTTTTCAATTCAATCAATTGTTTGTAGTAGCAAGAAAGGGCTCGTGTATGTGCTTAAAGGTACATTTTGGACTTGCTAGTTAATTTCATGTCCATGTCCTATTGCATGGGACATGTAATAATATTTAAATTTCTTTAGTACCTAAAACTCACATGCTGCTTTTTTTTTTGGGAGGAGACTTATCTTTGACGCCAAAATGGTCCGTCTTTCGATGAGAAACTACGGGAAAGCATAACATACACTAAACTCTCGGTTTTCTTAAGACGGAGATCAGACAACGTTTTCTGATTTCATATGTTACATGTCATTACTCTACTTAAATGATTTCTTTGTATTGAGAATTTCGGTTGGTTTTGTTTAAAGGTATACAATTGGCATAAAACTATAATATATACCAGTAGGATTATCTTTTCTAAAAGTTGATAACTATTGTACTCTCTCATGGTTGGAACCCTTTTATGCAAATTGTGGGATTAACTAGCAAAACAACTTTAGCTAGAGTATAAAGATCGAGCCTTTTCTTGCAATAACCTTCTAAGGTTCAAAAATGTTGGCAATGAGCAAAAAGATGAATGGAATAAATCAAGGAGGAGTCCATATGCACCCTTGGGCTAATAACCAAATGACTTTTTTTTCTGTGTGTGCATGAGATATGTTTGTAAATGGATTTGCAAAGTGTGCTATTTTCTATTCTTTTGCGTTTGGTTTGAACAAAAAATACATGATAGATCAGTCTTAGATTCACACTATTCCATTCTTGATTTTAGTTTCTATAAATTTATTATAATATTAAATATATTCTCTCAACCATCCTCATAATTAACTTCAAAGACGTGTTACAATATAAAAATAAATCCCTTAATCCGTATCATAACTTCGGAGTTTCAATACAACATGAGTGTGATATTTAACTTGGCATCATAGTAACATGGGTTGAATTCCCATGGGGTGTGATAAATAATGCATGCCACGTAATTTGTAATAGCCTAAAGGGCCTTGGACCTGCTCTGTTGTGACGTGTTAGTATATAAATATATTCTCACAACTTTTATTATAACTTTACGGTTTTGTTATAATGGAAAGGACATTTAACAAAATTCAATCATGAATTTTGCATAAATGTATTGAAGGAGAGTCTATTTAGCGCTAGATACAATCAATTCGGAAAAGAGAGAAAAGGGATGTAATATTTCGGGCACTCTCAGGACAACTTAGTTAAACCCACAATTTTATTTCTTTTTCTCTCACATGACCAAACATATATTTTCATAACACTGAAGAATTTTTGGTTGCGGAGAGAATAAAAGTATTTTCTTTAATACATCACACATGTTTATATATCTTAAGGTCATGGACAAAAGATTTGATAAGATTTCCACATATTTGATATGATTTGAAAAATCAGTTATGTTTTTTTTAAAGATTATTTGCTTGAAATTAGAAGAATGTTATTGTCATGTGTCATCCTGAGAAATAAATTGGCATTTCAATTCCATGGCCCTCTCTCGTTTTGCATTTTGCATTATTTTTTCCTATTTTCAAGTAAAAGTAGAACAAAACGGCCTTAATCATAAATTGAATAAATACTTTTTTTTTGCATTATAGTAAAGAAAAAAATATAAGAATCAAGAACTTGTCAATGAATTGATGAAGTTGTTGAACACCCTGTTTTGTCCTTTAATTAGTCTTCTTAAAGATATTTATGTTATCTACCTAACTTGTAACCCTCTTATACTGTTATATCTTTTGAATAAACCTTATATATAGTTATGCTTCACACCAGTTGCATATATTATAATAATTCCAAGTACTTTTCTTCTTATATAGATACCTTTCGAATAGTTATTTGGGGGTACGCTAGAATTTTTTTTCTAATATTCATGATGTTCATAAGGGGGAATTCCTCAGATCACGACACGCAGCAGATGATGTGTCGTCCACGCAAGCCTATTAGATTCCTGGAATATGATGCAACGGGGACATTTCTCGGCGCCTCGCCTCCGAGTTTGCACCCGACCTTTTGACGGCCTATATTCCCTCTTCGCCTAACCATCAGCCATCGCCCTTCTTCGAGCAATCATAGAGTTGGGCTCCTTTAGCTTCCTAACTTGTCTCCGAGCTATCTTTTAGTTGATATTCCTCAGCGTCCCTGTTTGGCCTGGAGCATGGAGCACGAGTGTCCTCGTAACGGCTCCGTGTATTTCGCTACGACGAGATCTCCACCGCTCCACGTCCCGTAACCTCCGTTAGCATATCTCGCCATTAATGAGCGTATCTCGCCATCAACGCGAACGTAACGTGGGGCGTAACGGACGGCGAGAATCTCGCATCGACTCGCTCCAACGCGACCCCTATATAAATCCCTCTTCCAGACGATTCAGGTAAGTCAATCCAATACACCGCTACCCTACCTAATTATTCCTCGGTACTTATTTGATCGTCGGAGGGTCCTACGGTGGTTTCCCATCCCGGTACTTCCTTTGCAGGTAGCTCGGCGTCGACAGTAACCTATTAAGATCCATGCTCATCCTCCACCACAAATCTCAACCATTCAGCCTCGCTGGCCACAAAATCGACGGAGGACAACATCTTAGGGAGATTCTGGCCTTCATCAGTTGGCGCCGTCTGTGGGAAATCCATTTTCCACCTAAAAAGTTGATCTTCCGCCTTCGATTCGATGGCCAGCGATCATCACAACGATGATCCTAGCACGAGCTACCCCGTCCTCCGCAACGGAGGCGGGAGAGGTTCCACTCCTCCTCCTAATATCGTTGAAGCCATATTGGTGCGGATCGACCGACTAATAGCGATGGTAGATGCGCTCGCTCATGTTCAAACTGCCAGTTATGCCCGGCAAACCGCCGCCCCTGCTCCCTAGAGTGACAGCGTGCACGAGGCGGCAGAAGGACACGTTCAGGTCTTCGGCCTCACTCATACCAACCACGGCACTACGGAACACTGGCGTGCCGATTCCGGCAGTCGCGACTCCCATACGAGGAATGGTTCCATGACTCGTTGGGCACGGGATAGTCCAACACCGAGGTCTCAGAACCGACCTAATTATCACTTCAACGCTCGCCGTGCCTCCTCGTCTTCTGAGGAGACGTCGATCAAGTCGTCTGATTGCAGAGAAGACCCACGTCACCATACTCATCGAGGTCGCGCACAGGACGCACATCGGGGCGAGCCACGAAGGGTTCACCTTGAGGATCTGAGGAACGTGATAGAGCGGAGCCGAAGTCGCTCCATCACACAAGCCCGAAGTAGAGACAACAAGCACTCCGATTATGGAAAATCCTCGGGATGCCGACAGCGAATCGAGGTCCTCGAGAAGAAGATCGAGGACATGCGGCTCGCCACTCGTTTGCCCGGAGGATCAGCAAAATACTCCGCGGATTCCCTAACGAGGCCCTTCACGAAGTAGTTATTGAGCGAGCGAGCCTCATCTCAGAACAAACTGCTTAAAGTGGCCCTCTTCGATGGGAAGTGTAACAACTCTGATTTTAATGTATGAAAATTTTTAAGTTAATGTACAGAATGGAGTTTGCAAACCTGAGTACACTTTAAATGTTGTTTTTGTTTAAGAACAACAAGAAAACACTTATAGCTCATTGGTAAAGCCTTGAACTGCTGCAGCATAACCCCTGTGTTCGAATCCCATCAGCCACATATTATTTTTCTTAATTTTTCTTTTAAACTTTTTGGAATCCCAAAAGTTTACACGTGCATTGCATATAAGAAATGAAAAGACAGAAAATCAAACATGTGCAAATTATAGTTAACAGCGAGTAGGACACGTGGCAAGCATCCGACGGTCCCCTTCAACTTTTTGGCCGACGAGATTGCCATTTGGGTCGGCGACGACGGGTGTCCATATGGGAAAAGCCCCCGTGTTTTGCACACAAAATCCTTTGGCCTACCCCATTACCCCTGTTCTGTTTGTTTTCTCTGCAATTTAACAGAGAATTCAATTTCACCTTTAATCCAATTTTAAATGCATTTTAATTCATTCTTTCAATTCCAAAATCCTAATTCCACACTATAAATACAACCCCATACCTTAACCCCTCCTCATTCTGAAAATTTTAGTCAAAAATATTAAAATTTTCTAAGTACAAGTGGAGTTCAAGTGGAGTTAGCCCAAGAACGACTTCCGGAAAGGATCTATGCAAGTTCCGACGACCCCACGACGCCACGAAAACTTCCACATCTTCTTCTACCTTCCCTCTTTCCTTCTAGCGAGTAAATTCCATTCCTTATTCTACTCTTCCATCTTAAAAAGTCTCTTTTCATAAAACATGTCGGAAGTAGAGTTAACACCGACATATTCTTTAAAACATTATAAAATCCACTTTTTCTTATATGTTCTTTATGAATATTCTTACACCATAATTGTTAATTATGAAACTAATAATTAGAAACAATTTTCACCTTAAAACATCATGTTATATAATTTTAACCTAGGTTTTACGTTTAAATACCATGAATTTTATATATGTCATCTTTAAAACATTTTGCTTAGCATATGTTTAGAAAACCTCACAGGGTAATGACCTACTCCTCACATATACACATATTGACATAGCACGATTCTTTTTGCAACATAATTTTTGTGGCGAATACAATATTTTATCAAAATACCATGAACTATAAAAACCCGTTTTCTTTGAATTGTATTATCAAAAATTCTTTGTGATTATACCTCTACAACCTATTTGGGGAACCCGGTATTGGATGGTGCGGATTATTTTACATCCTCGGGCTAGTAGAGAGAGATGTAGATCACCTTACAGAGCATTCGGTCTCGAAAGATTTTTAATACGATTTTTAAGAAAAACGAGATTTTCTATTTAATAATAAAAACTAAATTTTTAATAATTATATAAATATTATCAAACCACATATTTTCAAGTTATAATAAAATTTTATTTTTTTTCTAAAAGAAAAAAGAATGAGAAGTTTCACTAAAATACCATCAAGTATCAATATAAGACAAGTCTTACACTAAAATACCTTGAACTATTCAAGCTATGTATATTTTCACTAATATACCCCACTTTTTAAAATTCACATTCATGAAAACCCTAAATAGTATAAATAATTACTCGAGATATATTTTGAAATTATATAAAAATATTTTTCATAAAACCCCCTCGAGTTATATAAAATTACATTAAGGACTTTAGTAAATATAGGTTTAAGCGGGATCAATTCTCTTGAACCTCAGAGACCCGGAGAAAGTGAGTGCTTACCTATTTAAGATAGAAAACTAAAACGGAGTTATCAGTGGTAATTGTCATGGAAAAAGACACAAATCCTACAGTCCATGTGCAGCAGTTACCGATAACACCTAAACCTAATTCAAGATCCAATCTGTTTAAAGTGTCTGACTCAAGTCTGAGTCTAAATCAATCTAAATCCGATCCAAACATGAATCCAGTATAACATGAATCCAATATATCCAACATGTATACTTGAACCTGAATACCAGAACAAGATCAATATGCAAACATGACTTGACTTGACCGAACTATGGATATAACTTGACTTGATTACATACCTACTTGATACATGCTGAAACCGTTTACATGAACAACTTGTATCCATGGTCTCGGCAAGTCTGTTAACTATATTTATAAAATATATATATTACGGGGTTTTAACGGGGTAGATTGGTACGGAATTTATTATAAATAGCACGGTGAAGGACACTAAAAGACACCTACCGTACATCCGTTCCGTTGTCCCATGGGTATTGACAGGGACTTATACTTTCCGTTTCCCATAGTCTACGGGATAGTTGGAATCCTCTCGTAAACACTGATATATTCTGTACTAAGCTACAAACAACTACGTTAGTGTAACAAACATATACTCGAACCAATTACCAGTTATATTCTCTTTACTTGTCATTTCATTCTTTCTTTGGGACTTACCGAGTGCTTCCTGTTTCTTTCTCTCTTTTGAATGTTCGTCAGGAGGACCCGGCTCTCAGGAGACCGAGCCCAGCAAGGAGGACTTGGATCAGTTCACAAAGGAGCCATACTTCTAGTTTTACTTGTACTTATTTCCATTTCATATGCCACTGTTTAGGCATTGCTTTCATCGTTGTACATTTCCTTTTCAAATCAGTTGTAATGTAAAGAAAAAATGTTAATAAAAGTTGTTTATTATTACATCTCTTGTTATTCTTGTATATTTATTTATATTGCTTATTTACGCTTAACGTGTTAATTTATAAGTAAATATATCGCGGCCCGTCACGTCTCCTTCCCCGTACAGTGGGAAGCGGGGCGTGACAGATTTTGTTGGCGGCCCATGCAGGTCAGTTCTGCATGGAATCCTAAGCAATATGTCATAAGAATTATAAGAATCAGCAACTAAACATTCCTTACATTTTTAATCTCTTCAATCTATCCTAACCTTTCCTTTTCTCTCAAGGTTATGGATTCCCCGAACAACACAAGCACCAACGTGAATGGCAATACCCCACCTCCTCCACCACCACCACTTACCGTTACAGCTCCCATCAACGAGCAAACGATATTACTTGAGGCAATCAAGAGCCTCTTGGAGGGTCAGCAACAGTAGACTGCTATTCTCTTGTACTGCCCAGATACCGAGGCACCCAGAGTCAAGCAATTCCGGGTTTTGCACTTTAAGCACTTTTCTAAGAAAGAGAGGCTACTAGAGGCAGAGGAATGCGCTTAGTCCATTGAAGATGAGTTGGCAGCAACACAAGTGCCAGAGATTGCTTGGATGAGAGTTGCAAAGCTACAACTAATTGACAACGCCAGAGTATGGTGGAAGGTTGAAGAAAGTCGTCTTGCCCAACCGATTGAATGGAAGACTTTTCGCGATATGTTCGACGCGAAATACTTTCCTGAGACTGCCCGATTCGACATAGAACAACAGTTCATCCACTTGCAGTAAGGTTCAATGTGGAACAAATCCGTGGATGAATACGATACTGAGTTTACCATACTTAGTAGGTAAGATATGTCTCAATATTCAATTTCTTGATATCATATACTACACTGCTAACACAAGACCGTAACAGGTTTGCTGCACACCTGATCCTGACTGCTGAGATCCGGGCTCAAAGATTTCAGCAAGGGTTGGACCCGGAAATCCAAGCTGCACTAACTACAGGGAATTTCCCATCCCATGATCTTACGCTGAAAGTTGCCCGCCGATATGCGGTAGTAGTGAAAAAGAAAGGCAGACCTCATACTATCGGTGTGAAGCGCCCTGCCACTCAGATAACAGGAGGAGCCTCTTCCAGGCCTACTTTTGTACCCAGGAGACCGGGAATACCATTTAACCGGCCCAGTCCAGATTTTTGCTTCTACTGCAAGAGAAATGGACAACTGGTGAAGAATTGCAGGTGTACATGCTTAGTTTGTGGTGCATCCACTCACGACATTGTGAAATGTCCTCTGTTCCCGCAAAAAAATTTCTGCGCAAAAGAGCCCAAGGTATCAAATGGCAGCGATACGTTTAAGAAAATGTGAACCAGTATTTTCCGGGCTGTATTTTGACAAACTCCCGAATGTGAAACAGATAAATTCTGATGGTATTGAAAGAGTCTCGAAAAATCCTTCGATTTGATATATTATGGGCTTCATAATTCATCCGGGATCAAAAGTTATGAGCAAATATGATATGCACGTGTAATCTAAGGAAGAAAATGTGAACCAGTATTTTCCGGGCTGTATTTTGACAAACTCCCGAATGAGAAACAGCTAAATTCTTATGGTATCGAAAGTATCTCAAAAAATCCTTCGATTTGATATATTATGGGCCTCATAATTCATCTGGAATCAAAAGTTATGAGGTATCACGTTCCCACACGTGACCGGGAATCACGTGCCCACACGTGACCGGGCATCACGTGCAGACACGTGACCATTTATAGGCAAAGCCTGTAGGCACTGAATAAAATAAATAATTGGAAATAATTAATCAATGGGGTCACATGCCAACACGCGATAGGCTCTTAAACCCTCTGAAACAATAGAATTAGATTCTAATTAAATAATTAATCAGTGGGGTCACGTGCCAACACGTGATGGGTTGCTGAGCCCTCTAAACCAATAGAATTAAATTCTAATTAATTGGTCAATTAGTGGGGTCACGTGCTAACACGTGATAGGCTCTTAAACCTTCTGAACTAATAGAATTATATTCTAATTAAGGGAAATAAAAAACCCTAGTTGGAAAAATATTTCCCTAGATCTTTCCAAACAAAAAAATTGTGCTCTGTAAAGTGGGGCACCGTTGGATTAAAAATCCAATGGTGATTAAAAATCACCAATTTATAGAAAGATTCTATACAAGGAAAGATTTTCCTGAAATTTGCCAGGAATAACGGATAAAAGATCTTTTGGATTAAAAATCCAATGGTGAATAAAATTCACTGAGTGATCTAAAAGATCATGTTGGTTACAAAATTTATCAAAATCTTTCAATGAAAGATTGACTAAACAAACTGATTCTTTTCTTTCTCCTATAAATAGGAGCTAAGAAGAGAAGAGAAGAGAAGAGAAAGGGGGAGATACAAGAATAGAGAGAAAAAAGAGAAGAGAATTTAATTCTCC